>CAKJTW010000082.1:4800000-7200000 GCA_917880005.1 Nanger dama | reverse complement strand
ATGATTTTGTTTTAAACTTTGCATTATGAAAAATTTCAAACACATTGCCATTTCCTGGGTATTTTCATGTTGGCCTAGCCTCAGCTTTGGTCAATATTTTGAGTTCCTGATACCTTCATAGGAAGCCTTGGCTAGGTCTCAGAGGCCTCAGATTTATTTTATAGCTACTTGGCACAGGCCTGGTCCCAGACCAGAGATTTATGCCAGTCCTGACAACGGGTGTTGAAAAAAATAGAGGTTCAGCATTGGTGTGCCTCCAAGAGAATTCCTGAAAGATGACTGAAAGAGTGAAATGTTGGTCTTACCTCTTTCTTAAGATATTACTTAGAAGGCTGATTTGGGGTTCAGATTAGATTCCCCAAAGTAAAGTTAATGCCTACATCTACTCTGTTACATTTGCAGTTAACTGTCATCCAGCAGAGTAGCTGGGCTTACACTAGGCCTTTCCAAAAGGAGCTAATCCCGGGAGACAGTGGGAAGGGTGACGGAGGGTTACAGAGTGTGCTTGTGTCCCCTCTGTTTAGAGAAGGGGTGTGATGGTGCAGCCACTTGCTGCACAGGGCTTTCCTGCATTAACTGAAGGACTCAGCTGAGGTTGGAGATATGAAAGGTCCAGCTGGCATCACACACATCCATGCCTTCTCCCACCCAGTTTGGAAACAGTGCCAAACCTTTGTTTTTAAGTGCTTCAGCTCCTGCTTCTGAGGAACACAAATTTCATTCCTCTCCTCAGAATCATGTTCTTAGTCTAGGCTCTTTGTGCTCTGTGAGCTTAGTCACATAGGAATCAGTCTTATGCTGGTGACGTCTCTTTCTCTTTTAATCTTTCTGTAATTTAACCGAGTAGAGTACAGATGATATCACTTTTGAAGCAACACCGGTATAGCCTGATCTACATTTAAGTGACATGTGATCTAGCTCTCAGCCTTAGCTAGACTTCAACTCTTTTTTTTTCTTGCCTGGTAGCTTTTTATTCTAGGAGACATTACCCATCAATCTGAATAATTTCTTATACCTGCCCATTAGGAAATGGATTTTTTTTTGTCCTAAACCAAGGGTTCTAAAATTACACCAGCTCTTTCAGAAATAGCTGGGCAGTATGTAAACAAGTACATTATCAGTCTCTAGCCCAACAAAGATACTGATTCAAAAGAGCTAGGATGAGACACTCCAAGTGGTTCTTAAGACACTCCAAAGCATCCGAAAACCTGTTCCTTCAAGGGATTTAGAACTTGGTTAGGGTCAGGTTTGTCTTCAAATGGATGATTATGGTTGCAAAACATTTCAAGGAGATGGTGAAGCAGCTCAGAAGTGGGGGATGGCTTGACCTGCTGTCGTGGGGTGAGGTGAGCAATATTTACTTGTCAGCTGAGCTCCTCTTACCCAGTCATTCCCCAAGCTGAACATCTTTCAAGGCTTTCTGAGTTGCTTCATGAAAAATCAGAGAACCATTCTGAGCCCACCTGTTCCTGGCACTGTCTGAGTCATCTCTGAGAGTCCTGATGTTGCCAATAACCTTGCTGGCAGAGTATATCAAAGCCAAGAATCAGGTAAGCAATCTGCCTTCCTGTGCCTGTGAACACATATTTTGATAAAGCTATTGGCATGTTTCAGTATTGTTCAGATGCTCAGTCATATCCAACCCTTTACAACCCCATGGACTGCAGCACGCCAGGCTTCCCTGTCCATCACCAACTCTTGGGCTTTACTGAAATTCATGTCCATCAAGTCAGTGATGCCATCCAACCATCTCATCCTCTGTCATCCCCTTTTCCTCCTGCCTTCAATATTTCCCAGCATCAGGGTCTTATCAAATGAGTTGGTTCTTCGAATCAGATGGCCAAAGTATTGGAGTTTCAGCTTCAGCATCAGTCCTTCCAATGAATATTCAGGACTGATTTCCTTTAGGATGGACTGGTTGGATCTCCTTGCTATCCAAGGGACTCTCAAGAGTCTTCTCCAATACCACAGTTCAAAAGCATCAATTCTTCAGCACTCAGTGTTCTTTATAGTCCAACTCTCACATCCATACATGACTACTGGAAAAGCCATAGCTTTGATTAGGTGAACTTTTGTTGGCAAAGTAATGTCTCTGCTTTTTAATATGTTGTCTAGGTTGGTCATAACTTTTCTTCCAAGGAGCAAGTGTCTTTGAATTTCATGGCTGCAGTCACCATCTGCAGTGATTTTGGAGCTCCTCAAAATAAAATCTGTCACTGTTTCCACATTATTTGCCATGAAGTGATGGACCAGATGCAATGATCTTAGTTTTCTGAATGTTGAGGGTTTTTTTTTTTGTAAATTAATTTATTTTAATTGGAGGCTAATTACTTTACAATATTGTAGTGGTTTTTGCCATACATGGACATGAATCAGCCATGGGTGTACATGTGTCACTCATCCTGAACCCCCCTCCCACCTCCCTCCCCATCTCATTCCTCAGTGTTTGCCCAGTGCACCAGCCCTGAGTGCCCTTCTCATGCATCAAACCTGGACTGGTGATCTACTTCACATATGGTAATATACATGTTTCAGTGCTATCTCTCAAATCATCCCACCCTCACCTTCTACCACAGAGTCCAAAAGTCTGTTCTATACATCTGTGTTTCTTTTGCTGTCTCACATATAGGGTCATCATTACCATCTTTCTAAATTCCATATATATGGGTTTATATACTGTATTGGTGTTCTTTTGACTTACTTCACTTTGTATAATGGGCTCCAGTTTCATCCACCTCATTAGAACTGATTCAAATGCATTCTTTTTAATAGCTGAGTAATATTCCATTGTGCATATGTATCACAGCTTTCTAATCCATTCACCTGCCAATGGACAGCTAGGTTGCTTCCATGTCCTGGCTATTGTAAACAGTGCTGCCATGAACATTGGGGTACACATGTCTCTTTCAATTCTGGTTTCCCTGGTGTGTATGCCCAGCGTGGGATCGCTGGGTCATAAGGCAGTTCTATTTCCAGTTTTTTAAGGAATCTCCACACGGTTCTCCATAGTGGCTGTACTAGTTTGCATTCCCACCAACAGTGTTGCTGTGTTCCATTTTCTCTGTAGGCTTTCCAGCATTTATTGTTTGTAGAATTTTTGATGGCACCCATTCTGAATGGTGTGAGATGGTAATTCATTGTGGTTTTGATTTGCATTTCTCTGATAATGAGTGATGCTGAGCATCTTTTCATGTGTTTGTTAGCCATCTGTATGTCTTCTTTGGGAAATGTCTGTTTAGTTCTTTGGCCCATTTTTTGATTCAGTTCAGTTCAGTTCAGTTCATTCGCTCAGTCGTGTCTGACTCTTTGCGACCCCATGAATCGCAGCACGCCAGGCCTCCCTGTTCATCACCATCTCTTGGAGTTCACTCAGACTCACGTCCATCAAGTCCGTGATGCCATCCAGCCATCTCATCCTCGGTCGTCCCCTTCTCCTCCTGCCCGTAATCCCTCCCAGCATCAGAGTCTTTTCCAATGAGTCAACTCTTCGCATGAGGTGGCCAAAGTACTGGAGTTTCAGCTTTAGCATCATTCCTTCCAGAGAAATCCCAGGGCTCATCTCCTTCAGAATGGACTGGTTGGATCTTGCAGTCCAAGGGACTCTCAAGAGTCTTTTCCAACACCACAGTTCAAAAGCATTAATTCTTCAGTGCTCAGCCTTCTTCACAGTCCAACTCTCACATCCATACGTGACCACAGGAAAAACCATAGCCTTGGGTAGACGGACCTTGGTCGGCAAAGTAATGTCTCTGCTTTTGAATATACTATCTAGGTTGGTCATAACTTTTCTTCCAAGGACTAAGCGTCTTTTAATTTCATGGCTGCAGTCACCATTTGCAGAGATTTTGGAGCCCAGGAAAATAAAGTCTGACACTGTTTCCACTGTTTCTCCATCTAGTTCCCATGAAGTGATGGGACTGGCTGCCATTATCTTCGTTTTCTGAATGTTGAGCTTTAAGCCAACTTTTTCGCTCTCCTATTTCACTTTCATCAACAGGCTTTTCAGCTCCTCTTCACTTTCTGCTGTAAGGGTGGTGTCATCTGCATATGTGAGGTTATTGATATTTCTCCCGGCAATCTTGATTCCAGCCTGTGTTTCTTCCAGTCCAGTGTTTCTTATGATATACTCTGCATATAAGTTAAATAAGCAGGGTGACAATATACAGCCTTGACATACTCCTTTTCCTATTTGGAACCAGTCTGTTGTTCCATGTCCAGTTCTAACTGTTGCTTCCTGACCTGCATGCAGATTTCTCAAGAGGTAGGGCAGGTGGTCTGGTATTCCCATCTCTTTCAGAATTTTCCACAGTTTATTGTGATCCACACAGTCAAAGGCTTTGGCATAGTCAATAAAGCAGAAATAGATGTTTTCTGGAACTCTCTTGCTTTTTCTATGATCCAGGGATGCTGGCAATTTGATCTCTGATTCCTCTGCCTTTTCTAAAAGCAGCTTGAACATCAGGGAGTTCATGGTTCACATATTGCTGAAGCCTGGCTTGCAGAATTTTGAGCATTACTTTACTAACATGTGAGATGAGTGCAATTGTGCGGTAGTTTGAGCATTCTTTGGCATTGCCTTTCTTTGGAATTGGAATGAAAACTGACCTTTTCCAGTCCTGTGGCCACTGCTGAGTTTTCCAAATTTGCTGGCATATTTTTTGATTGGGTTGTTTATTTTTTTCTGGAATTGAGCTGCAGGAGTTGCTTGTATATTTTTGAGATTAATTCTTTGTCAGTTGCTTCATTTGCTGTTATTTTCTCACATTCTGAAGGATGTCTTTTCACCTTGTTTATAGTTTCCTTCATTGTGCAAAAGCTTTTAAGTATATATATATATTTTTATTTGTTATTATTACTATTTTTAATATAAATTTATTTATTTTAATTGGATGCTAATTTTATAAGATTGTATTGGTTTTGCCATACATTAACATGAATCTGCCATGGGTGTACATGTGTTCCCCATCCTGAACCACCCTCCCACGTCCTTCCCCATACCATCCCTCTGGGTCATCCCAGTGCACCAGCCCCGAGCATCCTGTTTCATGCATCAAGCCTGGACTGGCAGTTCATTTCACATATGATATTATACATGTTTCAATGCCATTCTCTCAAACCATCCCACCCTCGCCCTCTCCCTCAGAGTCCAAAAGTCTGTTCTATACACCTGTGTCTCTTTTGCTGTCTCACATACAGGGTTATCATTACCATCTTTCTAAATACTATATATATGTGTTAGTATACTGTATTGGTATTTTCCTTTCTGGCTTACTTGACTCTGTATAATCGGCTCCAGTTTCATCCACCTCATTAGAACTGAATCAAATGTATTCTTTTTAATGGCTAATACTCCATTGTGTGTATGTACCATAGCTTTCTTATTCATTCATCTGTTGATGGACATCTGGGTTGCTTCCATGTCCTGGCTATTAGAAGCAGTGCTGTGATGAACATTGGAATACACGTGTCTCTTTCAATTCTGGTTTCCTTGGTGTGTATGCCCAGCAGTGGGATTGCTGTGTCATAAGGCAGTTCTATTTCCAGTTTTTAAAGGAATCTCCACACTGTTCTCCATAGTGGCTATACTAGTTTGCATTCCCACCAATGGTGTAGGAAGGTCCCCTTTTCTCCACACCCTCTCCAGCATTTATTGCTTGTAGACTTTTGGATGGCAGCCATTCTGACTGGCATGAAATGGTACCTCATTGTGGTTTTGATTTGCATTTCTTGGTAATGAGTGATGTTGAGCATCTTTTCATGTGTTTGTTAGCCATCTGCATGTCTTCTTTGGAGAAATGTCTATTTAGTTCTTTGGCCCATTTTTTGATTGGGGCGTTTATTTTTCTGGAATTGAGCTGCAGGAGTTGCTTGTATATTTTTTAGATTAATTGTTTGTCAATTGCTTCATTTGCTATTATTTTCTCCCATTCTGAAGGCTGTCTTTTCCCCTTGCTTATAGTTTCCTTTGTTGTGTAGAAGCTTTTAATTTTAATTAGATCCCATTTGTTTATTTTTGCTTTTATTTCCAATATTCTGGGAGGTGGGTCATAGAGGATCCTGCTGTGGTTTATGTCGGAGAGTGTTTTGCCTATGTTCTCCTCTAGGAGTTTTATAGTTTCTGGTCTTACATTTAGATCTTTAATCCATTTTGAGTTTATTTTTGTGTATGGTGTTAGAAAGTGTTCTAGTTTCATTCTTTCACAAGTGATTGACCAGTTTTCCCAGAGCCACTTGTAAAGAGATTGTCTTTAATCCATTGTATATTCTTGCCTCCTTTGTCAAATATAAGGTGTCCATGAAGTGAAGTGAAGTGAAGTCGCTCAGTCGTGTCCGACTCTTTGAGACCCCATGGACTGTAGCCTACCAGGCTCCTCTGTCCATGGGATTTTACAGGCAATAGTCCTGGAGTGGATTGCCTTTTCCTTCTCCAAGGGATCTTCCCAACCCAGGGATCGAACCTGAGTCGCCCGCATTGTAGACAGATGCTTTACCGTCTGAGCACCAGGGAAGTCCTAAGGTGTCCATAGGTGTGTGGATTTATCTCTGGGCTTTACCATACTGTCTTGGTGACTGTGGCTTTGTAGTAGAGCCTGAAGTCAAGCAGGTTGATTCCTCCAGTTCCATTCTTCTTTCTCAAGATTTCTTTGTCTATTTGAGTTTTTTTTTTTTTGTATTTCCATACAAATCGTGAAATTATTTGTTCTAGTTCTCTGAAAAGTATCATTGGTAGCTTGATAGGGATTGCATCGAATCTATAGATTGTTTTGGGTAGTATACTCATTTTCACGGTATTAATTTTTCCAATCCATGAACATGGTATATTTCTCCATCTATTTGTGTTGTCTTTGATTTCTTTCATCAGTGTTTTATAGTTTTCTATATATAAGTCTTTTGTTTTTTTAGGTAGATTTATTCCTAGGTATTGTATTCTTTCCATTGCAATGGTGAGTTTTAAGCTAGCTTTTTCACTCTCCTCTGTCACTTTCATCAAGAAGCTCTTTAGTTCTTCTTTGCCTCTGCCATAATGGAGGTATCATTCGCATATCTGAGGTTATTGATATTTCTCCTATTTTTCCCAGCAATCTTGATTCCAGCTTGTGCTTTATCCAGTCCAGCATTTCTCATGATGTACTCTGTGTATAAGTTAAATAAGCAGGGTGACAATATACAGCCTTGATGTACTCCTTTCCCAATTTGGAATCAATGTTGTTGTTCCATGTCCAGTTCTAACTGTTGCTTCTTGACCTGCATACAGACTTCTCAGGAGGCGGATCAGGTGGTCTGGTATTCCCATCTCTGAAGAATTTTCCACAGTTTGTTGTCAAAGGCTTTGCTGCTGCTGCTGCTGCTGCTAAGTCGCTTCAGTTGTGTCCGACTCTGTGCGTCCCCATAGACGGCAGCCCACTAGGCTCCCCTGTCCCTGGGATTCTCCAGGCAAGAACACTGGAGTGGGTTGCCATTTCCTTCTCCAATGCATAAAAGTGAAAAGTGAAAGTGAAGTGGCTCAGTAAGGCTTTGACATAGTCAATAAAGCAGAAATAGATGTTTCTCTGGAACTCTCTTGCTTTTTCAATGATCCAGCGGTTGTTGGCAATTTGATCTCTGGTTCCTCTGCCTTTTCTAAATCCAGCTTGAATATCTGGAAGTTCACAGTTCACAAACTGTTAAAGCCTGGCTTGGAGAATTTTGAGCATTACTTTGCTAGTGTGTGAGATGGGTGCAATTGTGCAGTAGTTTGAACATTCTTTGACATTGCCTTTCTTTAGGGTTGGAATGAAAACTGTCCTTTTCCGGTCCAGTGGCCACTGCTGAGTTTTCCAAATTTGCTGGCATATTGAGTGCAGCATTTTCATGCCATCATCTTTTAGGATTTGAAATAGCTTAACTGGTATTCCTTCACCTCCAATAGCTTTGTTCATAGTAATGCTTCCTAAGGCCCACTTGACCTCACATTCCAGAATGTCTGGCTCTACCTGAGTGATCACACCATCGTGATTATCTGGGTGGTGAAGATCATTTTTGTATTGTTCTTCTGTGTATTCTTGCCACCTATTCTTAATATCTTCTGCTTCTGTTAGGTCCATACCATTTCTGTTGTTTATTGAGCCCATCTTTGCATGAAATGTTCCCTTGGTATCTCTAGTTTTCTTGAATAGCTCTCTAGTCTTTCCCATTCTATTGTTTTCCTCTATTTCTTTGCATTGATCACTGAGTAAGGCTTTCTTTTTCTCTTTGCTATTCATTGGAACTTTGCATTCAAATGGGTATGTCTTTCCTTTTCTCCTTTGCCTTTCACTTCTCTTCTTTTCATAGCTATTTGTAAGGCCTCCTCAGACAACCATTTTGCCTTTTTGCATTTTTTTTTCTTGGGGATGGTCTAGATCACTGCCTCCTGTACAATGTCGTGAACCTCCTTCCGTAGTTCTTCAAGCACTATGTCTATCAGATCTAATCCATTGAATCTATTTGTCACTTCCACTGTATAATCATAAGGGATTTGATTTAGGCCATACCTGAATGGTCTAGTGGTTTTCCCTACTTTCTTCAATTTAAGTTTGAATTTGGTAATAAGAAATTCATGATCTGAGCCACATCAACTCCCAGTCTTGTTTTTGCTGACTGTATAGAGCATCTCCATCTTTGGCTGCAAAGAATATAATCAGTCTGATTTTGGTATTGACCATCTGGTGATGTCCTTGGGTAGAGTCTTTGTTGTTGGAAGAAGGTGTTTGCTATGACCCATGTGTTCTCTTGGCAAAACTCTGTTAGCCTTTGCCCTCCTTCATTCTGTACTACAAGGCCAAATTTGGCCGTTACTCCAGGTATTTCTTGACTTCCTACTTTTGCATTCTTAATAGAGTGTGATTAACTATTCAAACTCCATTTCACTCATTGGGACTTCAAAGTTGTCTTTGGAATGGTAGAGACATTTCTGGAGTTTTTCCTTACCTTGAGCTTTGTTTGGAGTTGGTTTTAGTAAAAGACTCCAGGAGGCAGCTATTCTAGAAGGAAATCTGTGTTGTAGGAATGAATTAATATTTCCTTAAAATGAATTCTGTCCAGGCAATTAGATTTAAAATATGACCATAAATTTAAGAATAATCTTTAACAGTAGAAGGAGTTGCTGTTTACTTAAAACTGTCAGATGTGAAGGGTATGATTTGGAATGTGAAAAACTAAAACTCACTAATATGGATCGTTTAGGAAGGACTCATGCCAGCCACATGGTAGGTGCTCATAAATTATTATCATTGAAGGAGGAGTGGGGTTTGAAGGATAAATTGAGTAACTATTAACTGAGAAGCAGCTTTGTGTTTAGTGAGAATTACAGCTAATGTTTATGATGTAAACTATTTCCTGATAGTGCTTATGCAATAAGTAATCAATGTTTATTAGCTGGCCCATTTTAAACACTATATTTTGTTTTGTTTTGGTAGTTGAATATAATAAACAGTATTGTGGACTGAGCAGCAGCTGTAGTTTTATTACCTAAAAGGATGCTTTGTTTAGATTGCTATCTTGTGTAGCATCCACTGGTGCTATTTGTGGATGACAAATACAAGCAATTCCTCTTTTAATGAGTTGGAAAGTATTATGAATTTGAGGCTGAAGGTTCTGAGTTGTTGATTAGGCAAATTAAGCTGTTGGACTTCTTTCTAACTGTTCTGTGTGGATGGCTGATTTTCCACAGACTAATTTTCAACAGAGATTCTTGAAGCCATGAAGCTCTTTTATTTAAAAATAATAACAAATCCCTCTAATTTAAATAAACCAATGCCCAGGGGAGTATATTATTTGCAGTTTTAGGAAGCCCAAATGACAGACTTATCATAAATTAACTGTAGCTGTCTTTCTGTAAAACTTTGTAATTTCAACACTGTGAAGTCTGAATGAAACAATGTTTTCTACCCACTTGAACAACAACAAAAAAGGTGTTCATTTGAGGAAATGAGCTGAACACAACATTACTTCAGCTAAGCCAGAGAAGTACATATTGTCACTGAGAGGTTCTGGGACCTCTTTAGGAGGTCCTAAGAGGAGTGTGAGCAGACTGCCCCAGACTGAGGTATGAAGAAGGCAGTGTTGGATCTCATGGGGCTTCTGTCCTTCTCTATACATTTGAGGACCACCTGACCTCCATATATCCATTCTCTTTAGCTGATTTTATTGAAGTTGCAAGAGCTGGGGGGTTGCCATACTCTCGTCATGCTGCAAACCAGTTGTGGAAGAAGGGGAGAAAAATACGAGTTAGACAGAGCCCGCGTGAACAAGGTGTTCTTCGTTGTACATGGGAGAGGGACAACTACAGTGTGAAGGGAGTCGGGGAGGGATGGCCACGTGCTCTTTCAGGTTATAGTTATTATGTCGATGGATTTTTCAGATGTTGAATAGCCCTTCTATTCCTGGAATAAGTTCTATTTAATGGTCATAATATATCATGTTTTCATTCAATGATGGACTCTCTTTGATAATATTTAATTTAGAAGATTGCATAAAATGGGTTAAAAATAAGTATTTCTAGAGGATCTATGTTAGAACCTCTTTGTCATTTTTCCATGTAAACATGCAAATGTTTGAAGTTCTGCTTGCACTGGCTCTCCTTCCTACCACCACTGATGAAATCTCATCCACGCCTCAAGGCTTATCTCAGGGCCATTTCATCTGTAAAGCCTTTTCTTTGTCGTGGCCCCTGTTGTGTAAAAACAGTCCCTGTGCCAAAACTTCACAACCTGTTTTAGTGTCAAAGCTTGATTTCCCAAAACGTATCATGACACTTCTGTAAGACAAAGTGAGCACTTGTCAAAGATTTACTGAACTCATGAATGAGAGGACTGGCAGGATGATAACCTGGTCCAATAGATCCTTTGTTCGATGAACAGCAAATTATATAGTTTATTGGTGATGCCATGCTAAAATCAATTGGCTAAGTAGAGACAAACTTGTTCATATCCTCAAGGGCAATAAAATCATAATATTTGAGTTTTTGTTTTCTGTTGAACAGGAATGATTTGCATCTTTTCTGGGCAAAAGTTAAGAAGTTTTTACATAATCTTCTAGCAAGTCAGAGAAAGGTATATTCTCCCAGAGAAATAAAGAATCCTTAC
The DNA here is from genome assembly GCA_917880005.1 of Nanger dama. Lineage (NCBI taxonomy): Eukaryota > Metazoa > Chordata > Mammalia > Artiodactyla > Bovidae > Nanger > Nanger dama. The sequence continues at coordinate 7,188,895 of CAKJTW010000082.1, read as the reverse complement.
ATGGGCCTGTTAGATGATGTTCAAGGATGACATTAGAAAGATATGCAGGCTTCCTTTTGCCAAGTTTTTTTGTTTTGCATTTTTTTTTTCTTAAAAGTAGTAAATTCTGCAGAAGGTACTCTCTACTTTGTGTTTCATTTATTTGCACATGACCCACACAGGCATGGTGTAGAGGAAGGCACATGAGTTTTGAATATCTCACACAAACTAAGGTTCAGCCTCAACTCCCCAAGCTCAACCCTGATTCACAAATGGCTTGTGCTACTGGAGGAGGGGTCTGGGACAATAAAAATGGACAAAAGGCTTGGGAGCATCAGGTGAAAGGGCATGTGTAACATCTCTGGCACTCTCACATGGTAACAACTCAGCACGATCACATTTCACCAGCATAGGGATACAAAGGGAGCAAGGACACCAGTAAAGCCCCTTTCTGTTTGCTCCTCCAAATGCTTATGTAGCACTTTCCACACCCATGATAAGAAGGGACCCTCTCCACTGATATTTCTGGGTTTCCCCCAAAGGAATGCCCATTTGACCACAGATCAACATGACAGTCACAGTCACCCAAACCTATTCTTCTGGGCCTTGGGCTTTCCCTTAGCAGTGTTTGCACTCGTGGTAGTCTCTGAAGTCCCCCAGGAAGTGGAAAAGGTTGGAAAATGAAGACACCAAGGGAACTTTCTTCTGAGATCCTAAAGCCAAGAAGCTGTCTTTGTCACCACTTCCAGCTGCCTGTTCCCCTTTCCGCCCATAACTATCTTTTTAAAATTCTTTTTCTTTATTTTTAATTGGAGGATAATTACTTTACAATATTGTGTTGGTTCTGCCATACATCACCTTGAATCAGCCATAAGTATGCATGTCTCCTCTCTCTTAAACCTTCTTCCCATCTCCCACCCCATTCTACCCCTTTCCATAACTGAGTATCTTAACAGGAGAGGCACATCTGACAAATTGAATGTGGGCAGACTTCACTTACTCAAAGATAGTGAATGTGGATACATATACATGTGAGCTCCTGTTTTAAGACAAAGAAGATTTTAGATAACTGTTATTCACTGTTAACTGATACCAGTTGTTTTAGGATACAGATTTTTAAAAGGAATATTTATGGCCCTTAAGAAACAACTCAAACTACATGGTATAGATACATACTAGCAGGTCAAATATTTATGCAGAACCCAAGAAACTGAGCAAAATGCTATAGGATGTAAACCCAGCCCAGTGCATTTGCTTTGAGGCTTTCTGCAGCAACTAGGGATCACATTCCTTAATCAATAGGACAATGCTGAAATTGAAGGGTGTGTTTTTCACCACAGAGAGAAATTGAGTAAGGGTTATTACTGAGTGTGAAGAAGTTTGTGTGCTTATGTACAGAATGTTTGGGAATTCATGCTGAAATCTCCTATCTCCCTGACAGGTTTTTGTTGTTTTTGCCTGGCAAATATACCAACTTGGAAAAATAACTCAAGAGCTCTGGTTGTGCCAGCATGAATGTGTGCCAAATGTCTTGTCTGATCTTGTAAGTCCTTTACATCTGTCTTCAAACATACAAATATGAAGCTTCTTTAGCAAATTCATCACTACACTGCACTCTCTCACTATAGAGAACAGCAGATGTAAAATCACAATGATTAACTGTGGAGTTAGAGAAAGGAAAAGATGTTGATGTATGAGAGGTTTCTAGGGTGCAGGGGACTCATAATGGTAGCTTTTGAAATTATTTCTAACCAGAAACCAGATCTGTCCCAAAGGAAAATGTATCTTTAAAAATTATTTTATTTTATTTTTAATTGGAGGGAAATTACTTTACAATATTGTAATGCTTTCTGCCATACATCAGTATGAATCAGTTATAGGTATACCTATGTCCCCTCGCTCTTACCCTCCCTCCCAGCTCCCTCCCTATCCCACCCCTCTAGGTTGTCATGGAGCACCTGCTTTGGGTTCCCTGCATCATACAGCAAATCCCCACTGGCTAGCTATTTCACATATAGTAATGCATACATTTTAATACTACTTCCTCAAGTCATCCCACCATCTCCCTCCCTACTCTGACCTTAAGTCTGTTTTTCATGTCTGTGTCTCCTTTGCTGCCCTGCAAATAGGATCATCAGTTCCATCTTTCTAGATTCTACATGTATGTGTTAGTATACTGTATTTGTCTTTCTCTTTCTGACTAATTTCACTCTATATAATAGGCTCTAGGTCCATCCAACTCATTAGAACTGATTCAAACGTGTTCCCTTTTATAGCTGAGTAATATTCCATTGTGTATATGTACCACGATTTCTTTTATCCATTCATTTTTCATGGACATCTAGTTTGCTTCCAACTCCTAACTGCTATAAATAGTGTTGCAGTGAACACTGGGGTATACGTGTCATTTAAAATTATGGTTTCCTGGGGATATATCCCAGTAGTGGGATTGCTGACTCATATGATAGTTTATTCTTTGTTTTTAAAGGATTCTCCATTATACACTATGTATATTCCATTATACACTATGTATATTCCATATACATATACACTATGTATATTCCATTATACACTATGGAATACTACTCAGCCCTTAAAAGAATAAATTTGACTCAGTTCTAATGAGATGGATGAAATTGGAACCAATTATACAGAGTGAAGTAAGCCAGAAAGAAAAACACCAATACAGTATACTGACACATATATATGGAATTTAGAAGACAGTAATGATGACCCTGTAGGTGAGACAACCAAGAGACACAGAGGTATAGAGTGGACTTTTGGACTCTGAGGGAGAGGGAAAGGGTGGGATGGTTTGGGAGAATGGCAATGAAACATGTATATTTTCGTGTAAGAAACGAAGCGCCAATCTATGTTCAATGTAGGATGCAGGATGCATGGGGCTGATGCACAGGATGATTCAAGTAGAGGATGTGGGGTGGGAGGTGGGAGGGGGCTTCGGCATTGGGAGATTGTGTTCACCTATGGCTGATTCGTGTCAATGTATGGCAAAACAAATACAGTATTGTAATTTAAAATAAATAAATAAATTAATTAATTAAAAAAAAAATAAAGGATTCTCCATATTGTTCTCTTTGGTGGCTGTATCAGTTTGCAAGAGTGTTCCGTTTTCTGTGCACCCTCTCCTTTTTCTTCTCTAATCATTGTGGCTAGGATTTCCAAAGCTATGTTGCATAGTAGTGGTGAGAGTGGGCACCCTTGTCTCGTTCCTGATTTTAGAGGAAATGCTTTCAATTTTTCAGTGTTGAGAATATTTGCTGAGGGTTTGTCATTTACGGCCTTTATTATGTTGAGGTATTTTGCTTCTTGGGTGTCCCTGGTGGTTCAGATGGTAAAGCATCTGCCTGCAGTGCGGGAGACCCTGGTTCAATCCCTGGGTTGGGAAGATCCCCTGGAGAAGGAAATGGCAACCCACTGCAGTACTCTTGCCTGGAAAATCCCATGGATGGAGGAGCCTGGTAGGCTACAGTCCATGTGGTCGCAAAGAGCTGGACTCAACTGAGTCACTTCAGAGGTTGCTTCTATGCCTACTTTCTGGAGACTTTTTACAATCATAAATGGGTGTTAAATTTTGTCAAAAGCTTTCTCTGCATCTACTGAGATGATCATATGATTAGGAGGGTGTATCTTTACTTTCAGAATTATTAAGACTGTTCAGATTAAAGACTGCATATCTTGATGAGAGGATAACTCATTACTTTTTTAAAGGCCTTCTGTGCCACAGATTTGCTGATGAGGAATAAATATATCTATTTTGTTTTATGATGAAAGATTATGTAACTGGGAAGCTTAAAAATATAGGCTCTTGGCCTCACTTCAAGTGAACTGGATTAGAATGTCTGGGGAAGGTCCTGCTCTTCCTGTATCACAATGTTTTAAAAGCCCGTCAGGTGATTTTAATGTGTAGCAAGGGTAGAGAATTATTGCCCTAAGCCAACTACACCATGAATGACTCTGTTGACTTAATTGTTTTGGAAGTAATGAGGATGCTGTGCTGCCAGCTCTTTATCACAGCATCTCATGATTGTGCAACCCAGACACTAGTCCTTTATCAGAGGTGGGTAGGAGCAAAACACCGTCAGGTCCACGTGCAGAATTCTGATGACTATTTAATCCTCTGCTTCGAGTGATATTCTGACATGGTCAGATTCTACCTGGTGATAGAGAACAGGTCTAGTTTACTTGTCCCTGGGTCTCTTTCATAAGAATGTCCCCTTAATGGGCATTTGTTTATGGTAACTTTGGCTGCATAGAAAAAAATTTCTATAGTCAAATATCTCTTTCTGTGTGTATGTGACTTGCTTTAAGTTTCATTTTTTCCTGTCATAATTTTTTTTCCTTGATTTTTTTAGTGGTTACTGGGCAAATGAGATTTTCATTTCAGGATCTGTGTTATGAAGTGCTGATGACTATACTTTCTGGCATGTGATCTGATTAAAATGCTGGTTGGACCACCTAATTTGGCTAGCTGGCAAACCATATGTTAAAAAGTTAACATTTTAGAGGCTAAAATCCATATCTTCTGACTAACTTTTCAAATTATTTAAATAGTGATATCCTCCCTTAGTGGCTTAGATGGGAAAGAATTTGCCTGCAATGCAGGAGACCTAGGTGTGATCCCTGGGTTAGGAACATCCCCTGGAGAAGGGAATGACTACCCACTCCAGTATTCTTTCTTGCATAATTCCATGGACAGAGGAGCATGGCAGGCTACTGTGCATGGGGTCATAAAGAGTCAGACCTGACTGAGCAACTAACGCTTTTACTACTTTTCATTCCTCAAGTTCATCTAACACAGCAAATCTGTTTCTTGCCAATTTGGGTGTGAGAAGAGGAGTAAGATAGTATGAGCCTCCACTGAAGGCTCATAATCTCAGAGAGGATTTTTAAAAATTAATTTATTTTTACCTGTACCTGTGTTAGTTGCTCAGTTGTGTCCGACTCTTTGTGACCTCATGTACGTAACCCATTAGGCTCCTATTCCAATGGAATTCTCAGGCAAGAATACTGGAGTGGGTTGCCATTCCTTTCTCCAGGGGATCTTCTGGGCCCAGGGATTGAATCCAGGTCTCATGCATTGTGGGAAGACTCCTTACTGTCTGACTCACCAGGGAAGCCCATTTATTTTAAATTGAAGGATAATTGCTTTATAGTATCAGTTCAGTTCAGTTCAGTCGCTCAGTCGTGTCCGACTCTTTGCGACCCCATGAATTGCAGCACGCCAGGCCTCCTTGTCCATCACCAACTCCTGGAGTTCACCCAGACTCGTGTCCATAGAGTCAGTGATGCCATCCAGCCATCTTATCTTCGGTCATCCCCTTCTCCTGCCCCCAATCCCTCCCAGCATCAAAGTCTTTTCCAATGGGTCAGCTCTTTGCATGAGGTGGCCAAAGTACTGGAGTTTCAGCTTTAGCATCATTCCTTCCAAAGAAATCCCAGGGCTGATCTCCTTCAGAATGGATTGGTTGGATCTCCTTGCAGTCCAAGGGACTCTCAAGAGTCTTCTCCAACACCACAGTTCAGAAGCACCAATTCTTTGGCGCTGAGCTTTCTTCACAGTCCAACTCTCACATCCATACATGACCACAGAAAAAACCATAGCCTTGACTAGACTGACCTTAGTCGGCAAAGTAATGTCTCTGCTTTTGAATATACTATCTAGGTTGGTCATAACTTTCCTTTCAAGGAGTAAGCATCTTTTAATTTCATGGCTACAGTCACCATCTGCAGTGATTTTGGAGCCCCCAAAATAAAGTCTGACACTGTTTCCCCATCTATTTGCCATGAAGTGATGAGACCAGATGCCATGATCTTTGTTTTCTGAATGTTGAACTTTAAGCTAACTTTTTCACTCTCCACTTTGACTTTCATCAAGAGGCTTTTTAGTTCCTCTTCACTTTCTGCCATAAGGGTGGTGTCGCATTGGTTTCTACCAAGCATCAATATGAATCAGCCATAGGTTTACTCACGTTCCCTCCCACTTGGATATTACTGAGCCCTGGTTTGATTTCCCTGAGTCATACAGCAAATTCCCATTGGCTATGTATATAACATATGGTAAAGTATGTTTCCATGATTCCAGAGTGGTTTTGTTTGTTTGTTTGTTTGTTTTTTGTATGAGTAGATGACTGAATGGGGGCATCCCTGATGAATCAGCAGTAAATAATCTGCTTGTAGTGCAGGAGACATAAGAGAATACAGGTTCGATCCCTGGGTTGGAACGATCCCCTGGAGGAGAGCATGGCAAACCACTCCAGTGTCCTTGCCTGGGAAATCCCATGGACAGAGGAGCCTGGTGGGCTACAGTCCATGGAGTTTCAGGGTCAGACACAGCTGAGCAACTTGGCACACATGCACGCCAGTGACTGTATAGACTAAATTTACTGCCAGATAAGAGTGAGTATTGATCTATATATTAGTTTTTTCTCACTGCTGTGACAAAGTACCACAAACTTGATAGCGTAAAGCAACACAGTTTATTCTTTTCCAGTTCTGGAGGCTCAGAAGCTGAAATGTTTCACTGTGCTGCATGCTCTATGTGAGAATCTGTCTCCTTATCTTTTCCAACTTCTGGAGCAGCCTTTCTTGTATCCCTTGTTGCTTGGCCTCTTCCTCCATTAGCAGAGCCTTCAGGAGCATAACGTCTTAACTTTAGTTGTCTCCTTGCTTTCTAGTTCTGGTGTGTGAGGAGTCCTTTATCTCCCTCCTTTTAGGATTACCTGTAATTGCATTTAGGAGACACCTAGATAGCCCAGGTTAATCTCCTCCAGACACTTAAATTAATCACAGCTTTTCAAACCCTTCTGCCATAGAAGGTAATATTCACAGGTTTCAGGGACGTCGTTCATTTGCTCAGTCATGTCTGACTCTTCGCAACCCCATGGACTGCAGCACATCAGGCTTCCTTGTCCTGCACGATCTCCTGGAGTTTGCTCACACTCGTTTCCATTGAGTCAATGATGCCATCCAACCATCTCATCTTCTGTTGTCCCCTTCTCCTCATGCCCTCAATCTTTCCCAGAATCAGGGATAAGAGTGTGGATATCTTTTGAAGAACCAGTTTCCAGCTTACCACAACCTATTGATGACTCTATGGAAATTTAAAATGAAAATGAAAAAGAAAGTTGTAAACATCACAGATGTCATTGAATCCTAGTTCCGTAACCAAAGTTTAAATTCAACACAGCACTCCTGTTTGAATTGTGCCAACTGCCTTGCTTTTTCTTTTCCCATTTTGTTCTTAACCGTCTGCAGTTGGCTTCTGCTCCATGCTGCTGATACAGTGCTTTCAAAAGATTGTCGGTGACTCTCGAGCTTAATCTCGGAGCATCTCTCTTTGGTTTTCATCTCCCTCATTCTCTTTGAGACACTCAGCGGAGACCACTTATTAATAAATATAACTCTCTCTTCTTTGAATGCCCACAGCCCTCACTCATATACTGGCTCTTCTTCTTCCATCATAATCGTTGCAGCTAGGCTTTCTCCCTCCTCTGGTGTGTTTCGTGTTCCTAACCCACGATATTGGAGTCTTTGAGGTTCTGTGCATGGCTCTCTGGTGTCTTCTCAGACCCCCGAGGCTTTATGTGCTCTTGGGTTTAGCTACTGTGTTCATGAGACTCACAAGTACTTACCTTTAAACCTGAATTCTAACTCTATGCCCATGACGGCCATCTATTTCCTGCCTTCTTACAGGCCATGAACATATAGATACCCTGTCACCTCTAATCCAGCATTTATAAAAACAAAATTTATCTTTCTCTTACAATCCTAATTGGTTTCAGTTTTTATTTCCAAGCAGGTCAATAATACTACCATTATGCTAGACATTTTGATATCTTATTCCTCACAACTAGACATTGTTATATCCTTTTGATTCTTAGTGAAAATAGTTTTTGGTTGTGTTTTTCCCCCAAGTAGCCAAGAGCAGTGCTACTCAAAGTGTGGTCCTGGACCAACATTATCATCACCTGAAAGCTTGTTAGAAATGCAGATCCTTAGTCCTATCCCAGACCTTTTGAAGTACAATCTGTGTTTTAATTGTGATTTAGCAAGCTCTCCAGCTGAGCCTAATGATTGGTGGTGTCAGTCATGGCAGTAACCACTGGGCTAGAGTCGAGTGCGGACAGGCATTGCTCCAGGCTTAGATTCATGCCCACAGCTTCTTAATAGGCGAGTCTCTCCGTTTCCAGTCAAATATCTTATGGAGAGTTATTTTCTTTTTAATTCCTATTCTCTTTGTCAACCTTATTTCATATTTTACAGTGTTATATATGTCATATATTTGGACTATCTGGAAACTGGCTGGGAGGACATTCTCAAGGGGAACAGGCCTCTAGCATTAATTAATGCATTTCTAGGTTTCATTCCTGTTCTTAAAAAAAAAATGTTTATGCATTTGGCTCTGCCAGGTCTTAGTTGCGGCATGCGGGATCTAGTTCTCATTGATCCCAGGCCCCCTGCACTGGGAGTCTTAGCCACTGAACTACCAGCAAAGTCCCTTCCTTCCTGTTTTGAGTGACAGGCTATGGCAGTTTTCCCCCCTTTTTCTTTCTTTCTTCTTCTTCTTTTTTAATGCTCCCAGCTAACTGGACTTACCTCCTTCCATAGAAAATTTCAAAATACAATTCTTGTTCCAGCTAAGAAAGTTGGTGATGGGAAGGAGAATAGGAGAGGGAGAGGGAGAGAAGAGCCACAAAAACTACATATGGATTGCAAATATGAGGAGGCATTTTAGCGTTGAATGCATTGCTGAGGTTTGTCATGTTATTAGTATTTCTTTTTTCTTTTAGGAAGCCAAATTTTCTAAGCCTGGTAAAACTCCTCCTAGTTTTCTTCATGCAGCTAGAATTCATGGCGGTGGTTTATTTGAAATAATCTCCTTTACTATTTTTCAACATTAGTTAAGGTCAAGGACAAAAGGAGGAAGTCCTTTTGTTAGAAGATTGGCACTGGGAAAGAATTTGGAGAGAAGGGAGAAAATCTTCAAATAACTTAATTACACACTTGGTATCTGCCACATCACTCCTGAACATATTGATTTAACTAAAATTTAGTATTCCATGAACACCTGTTACTTGAAAAAGAATTAAACATTTGTCAGTGTTGAGATTTTATTGGAAACAGAATATAATGATTACAGAATGTACAAGTCATGTTGCTCACAGTTTAATATGAGAGACAGACTAGTAAATAGACTGTTACATCTATTGAAATGGCCCAAGCCTTCTCTGCTTTTAGACATCAGAAAAACTCTTAACTCTGCCACACAGTCTTGAGAGGTATAGCAGTGTAAAAACTGTCCTGTGAGTGGCACGTCATCTCTTCTGCAACAGCACAGCAATAGAGCAGGAACATTTGTGCTGAGAAATGGCAGTCAAAGGTCTGTGAGGTGGGTTTCAGTTATAAACTTTATTGACTTATCATGGAAGAAAAGAAAAATTGGAGCAGGGCTCTTATCAATTCATGTCTATATAATTCCCTGTGATTGGAAGTTTAATTGTTTTAGCAATGCGTCCAAGATAAGGGAGTGGAAATGATGCCCAGTTTATTCATGTATTTAATAACTGAAGAGTCTGTCTAAACCAAGACAAAATTGTTGAAGGATATGCTGAGGTGGCTTACATCTTCGATCATTTTAGGTTCAAAAGCTTTTTAAACTTGTGAGTTTTCTTAGAGATTTCTTGATAAATTAAATTGATCATTTGTTCTTTTCAAGAGGGTAGTAAGTTGTGACTGTGCTAATCTTGTGTCTGACTCTTTGTGACCCCATGGACTGTAGCCCGCCAGGTTCCTCTGTACATGGCATTTCCCAGGCAAGAATACTAGAGTGGGTTGCCATTTTCATCTCTAGGAGATCTTCCTGACTCAGGGATTGAACCCATGTCTCTTATGTCTCCTGCACTAGCAGGTGGGTTCTTTACCACTAGCGCCACCTGGGAAGCCCAGTAAGTTAATAAGAGCCACAGAAAATCACTTATTCATAGGTTCCATTCCTTAATGAATAAAACTATTGATTTCACATTGTCTAAGTTATGACCAACCTAGATAGCATATTCAAAAGCAGAGACATTACTTTGCCGACTAAGGTCCAGTCTAGTCAAGGCTATGGTTTTTCCTGTGGTCATGTATGGATGTGAGAGTTGGACTGTGAAGAAGGCTGAGCACCGAAGAATTGATGCTTTTGAACTGTGGTGTTGGAGAAGACTCTTGAGAGTCCCTTGGACTGCAAGGAGATCCAACCAGTCCATTCTGAAGGAGATCAGCCCTGGGATTTCTTTGGAAGGAATGATGCTAAAGCGGAAACTCCAGTACTTTGGCCACCTCATGCAAAGAGTTGACTCATTGGAAAGAGACTCTGATGCTGGGAGGGATTAGGGGCAGGAGGAGAAGGGGCGACAGAGGATGAGATGGCTGGATGGCATCACTGACTTGATGGACGTGAGTCTGAGTGAACTCTGGGAGTTGGTGATGGACAGGGAGGCCTGGCGTGCTGCGGCTCATGCGGTCGCAAAGAGTTGGGCACGACTGAGCGACTGAACTGAACAACAAATAAGAATTTTATAGTTTGCCACCTAGACGTTATAAAACCATTGAGAGCTATAAGGAAACAAAGTTGAAGAGCTATGATCTAAAAAGAATACTAAGTGCTCTTTAAATAGAGCAAAACTATTTGTTCCCTTTCTTCCTTCCCTTCCTCTATCTTGACTGTGAAGGTGGAGAAGTTAAGGATCATCCTTTTAAAATATCTGAAAAATATAACTTGGTTAAGCATTATTCTACCTTAAATCTTTCTTGGCCACTTATAGGAAAATATGATATGTATGTAACTTATCTCACATTTTGGCACTAATGCACTTAATCCAAGTAAAAGGAATAAGGCTCCATTTAAAAAAATATTTCATGCATATACATTAGCAGAATCATATTTCAAGTGTATCTCTCATAGATTTTAATTACTATATTTATAAATCAAATTGTAACATTTATAGAAGACTGCTGAATATACAGAGCACAATATTAGGCACAGTGGACATGATTGGAGAGTAGTCTTTCTCGTAAATTCATAATGTTTTTGAGAAATCTAAACTGATATGCAAAACCATAGAGAATGTGCATTGTTACCTGAAAATAAAAACATTAAATGGGCATTCTACTAAATATAAGTGCAAAAATGGACAAAACTATGCTCAGTTGTGAAGGCTTGAGAGTAAAGTCCTTTGCCAGACTGCTCTGCTGAGTATCTACCAACTCTGTACAGGTTGCTAGAGTTCCACACTGATGTTTATGGAAAGTTGTGTTTATGCGACATTTAGGAACCATGGGCATGAATCTCTTTGAAGTTCCTTGTAAGCAGCATAAATCAAATAAAATTTTGTAACAAACGGTGGCAACTCTCAACTTCTGCTGGGAAATTTTAAAGGCCCCACTTTTTTTTTTTTTTTTTTGCCTCATGTAGAACCTTTGGAAATTAGAGGATGGTAAGTGTTAGGTATTGTTTCTTGCTTTCAACTCTATTTAATTTCATCCTCAACCCCAATTCATATCAACAGTCTTTTGTCTTATCCCCTTAGAATTTTTTTCAAGTATATTAATGTTGGAAAAATGACTTTTGCTAATATAGTGTTTCATAATCTTTCTTAAATTTTTTCCTATTGTGATAAACCTTGTGTCCTTTAACATTATTTGAAATGTTAAAATAAAATACTGTGAAAGACACTGTTAATAATAACTAAACATTCTTGTTCAATGGCACCCTACTCCAGTACTCTTGCCTGGAAAATCCCATGGATGGAGGAGCCTGGTAGGCTGCAGTCCATGGAGTTGCTGAGGGTCGGACACGACTGAGCAACTTCACTTTCACTTTTCACTTTCATGCATTGGAGAAGGAAATGGCAACCCACTCCAGTGTTCTTGCCTGGAGAATCCCAGGGATGGGGGAGCCTGGTGGGCTGCCGTCTATGGGGTCGCACAGAGTTGGACATGACTGAAGCGACTTAGCAGCAGCAGCAGCAGCACATTTCTACATTTCCCAGTCTCTGCAGTTAGGGTTAGACCAGTGTGACTCCTTCAGGACACACACACACACACACACTCTTGGTCAGGGTAGTTAATGACCAATGTGCCTTCCCCACCTCTTTCTGTCTTTTATCTGTGTAACTGGAAGTGAAGAAATCCAAGATGCTAGAGTTGCATGATTGAAGAGCTAGAGCTCTGAGTCTCTGCTTGCTCCAGCTGATTTGTGCTGGATTGATATATGAATAAATAAAAAACAAACCCTTATTGTTCAACCACTTGGATTTCAGGATTTATTTGCTACTGAATCATAACCAAGAATTACTTAAATAGTACCAATATCCTAAATAAAATGTGAATCAGAGAAGTGGGATAAAAGATCATTTCATATGCCTGTTTCTCAACCACTGGTTGGGGTTTGGATTCAAAATCAGCAAGTTTCTAAGCAGCACTTCAGGGCTGCTTCCAACTAATGAAGTATTTTCTGCCTGGTGATAAAGACTTAAACTGCCTAAGGAAGCTGGTCCCTATTTATTTTTTAAAATATATTGGAGACCATATTATTGATGGCCAAAATGCTTTGTTGTTAAGGAAAATAACTACTGGTTGAAATGACTGAAAGTTATTCTTTCCAAAGCTTTGCTTTTTGTAATTTTTCCTGGTTATAAAAGCAACATAGGCTTATTGAGAGAGAAAAATTTTAAGAAATACAAAGATAAATTTAAGAAGTCCCTCCAATCCCTCATAATCTTATACACCTGGAAACAAATGCTAATATTCAGTTCAGTCGCTCACTTGTATCCAACTCTTTGCGACCCCATGGACGGCAGCATGCTAGGCTTCCCTGTCCATCACCAACTCCTGGAATTTGCTCAAACTCATGTCCATCTAGTTGGTGATGACATCTGACTATCTCATTCTCTGTTATCCCCTTCTCTTCCCACCTTCAGTCTTTCACAGCATCAGGGTCTTTTCCAGTGAGTCGGTTCTTCACATCAGGTGGCCAAAGTATTGGAGTTTTAGCTTCAAAATCAGTCCTTCCAATGAATATTCAGGACTGATTCCCTTTAGGATGGATTGGTTTGATCTACTTACAGTCCAAGTGACTCTCAAAAGTCTTCTCCAACACTGCAGTTCAAAAGCATCAACTCTTTGGTGCTCAGCTTTCTTTATAGTCCAACTCTTACATCCATACATGACTACTGGAAAAACCATAGCTTTGACTAGACATACCTTTGTTGGTAAAGTAATGTCTTTGCTTTTTAATATGCTGTCTAGGTTGGTCACAGCTTTTCTTCCAAGGAGCAAGCATCTTTTAATTTCATGGCTGCAGTCACCATCTGCAGTGATTTTGGAGCCCCCAAAATTAAGGCTATCACTGTTTCCATTGTTTCTCTATCTATTTGCCATGAAGTGATGGGACCAGATGCCATGATCTTAGTTTTCTGAATGTTGAGCTTTAAGCCAACTTTTTAACTCTCCTTTTTCACTTTCATCAAGAGGCGCTTTAGTTCTTCTTCACTTTCTGCTATAAGGGTGGTATCATCTGCGTATCTGAGGTTATTGATATTTCTCCCAGCAATATTGATTCCAGTTTGTGCTTTATCCAACCTGCCATTTCCCATGATGTACTCTGCATGTAAGTTAAATAAACAGGGTGGCAATATATAGCCTCGACATACTCCTTTCCCAATTTGTAACTAGTCTGTTGTTCCATGTCCAGTTCTGTTATTTCTTGATCTGCATACAGATTTTTTAGGAGGCAGGTCAGGAGGTCTGGTATTCCCAACTCTGAAGAATTTTCCACACAGTCAAAGCTTTGGCATAGTCAATAATGCAAAAGTAGATGTTTTGCATGGTAGTATTACTGGGTAACATTTCCTTCCAATCTTTTTACTTTGTGTATATTAGTAAATGGTTTTCTTCTGAAGACTTGAGGTATTAGCTCCTCTTGGTTTTTTATTTAATTATGTCATAAACTCTTCGTATTTTATACCTGTTATTTAAATACTTTTTTGTAAATATTGTTTTATTTATTTTGCATTTTAACCAAAATAAATTTGAAATAGATTTCCTTCTGATTAAGACTTTGTGGCAATTTTCAATCTGTTTATTTGTAGGATTCATCTTGATAGCCACATGGAACGTCTGAGAAAAATATATAGAATTAAGACTGTGTCTGTGTGTGTGCACATATAAGTATACACATTTATACACCAAGCAGATTTTCTGACAGGTCTAGCTACCATCTATTTTTTAAAAAGTTGACTTTTATTTTAGGTATAGAGTAATTTGAAAAGGAGTCACTGTTTCAACTCAAGAAAACATATTTTGAACATTAACTTATGCAGGGTACTATAAATTAAAGATACAAAGATGATCATTCCTGCCCTAAGGGAGCATACACTCTACATTAATTCTTAAATAAATAGGTCTTGAGTACATGTCTATTAGGTTTGAGAAGATGCCAGACACTGACACTTGGATAAATTACACCAGATGCACTGTCTGAGTGATAGAGGCAAAGTTAGTAGACTTAGGTTACTTAGCAGAAGTCCACAACATTTTCCCCAAAAGGCACAGATCTTTCTGTCCCATGGCAGGAAGCATCTGTGAACACAGAGTTGCAGATGGTGATGTCCGAATGTCTGAGGGTGTATTTTTACTTTCTGGGAGCCTCACTCCTCCCCTTGTGTTCCAGCCTTCTTTGTAATGTTAAATTAAGCTAGAGACTGTCTTACTTGGCAAGGCCAAGTAAGCTTCATGGGTGTGTGATAAGTGTAGTGAGTTGCATGAGATTTATACTCGGAATGGGACTTTGCACTTGGGATTTAATGCTCTATAGGCATCATCTTAAAATTCTTTTATTTATTTATTTATTTTTAATACTTTATTCTACATTACAATACTATATTTGTTTTGCCATAGATTGACATGAATCAGCCACAGGTGAACATGATCTCCCAATGTCGAAGCCCATTTATTTGGAACTGGCATTTTGTAGGTAATATCTGACAGAGTGGTGAAACACACATTGGGGACTTCGCACTCTGGCTCATGTGGAGCCCCATCTTCTGGCAGCTTGCTGCCTCCCAGAGGGCTGGGCTCTCTGCTAGCTGCTCACCAGATGTTGCCTTCCATCCCTGTTAGGGGTCTGGCCATGGGAAAGATCAATTTGGGGCACTTGTGACCACCTAGTCAGAGGGAAAGGACCCAGGCACTCATGATGCCCTACAAGTGCGTTTATCTCCAAGGAGAGGTAACGTGCAATCGCAAAATAAAAACAACAAAAACTCACAATGACAGGGCAAACTGAGAGACAGCGGAAGGAAAGAAAACATTTTTATCCTGTTTTCTGAACAAGTGGCCCTGAATTTTCATTTTGCACTGGGCCCTACAAATGGTGTTTCTGGCTCTGCAGCTTGGCCAAGGGTAGGTCATGAGTTTTGGAGTTATGGGACATTTGATTGCCAGACTAAAAGTTTATTTAAGTTGTAACAGATACTTCACCCTGGTTTCATCTTCAAAGGCACCTTTCCTTCAAAGCTTAGATTGTAACTTGAGACCTTTACCATAGCAAGCATTCTTTTCATGCTAACTCGATGACGCTCATGATTCTATGTCTGCCCTGTAGAGATCCAAGGTGAATGCTGCACAAAGTTTCATATAAAAATAAGCAAAATGTGAATATTTCAGTTTTTTTTTCAAAGCAGTGCTGATGTAATTCCCAAAGGCTACATCACTGGGTTTGAAAGAAAATTGGTTTTAAGCTTTTTATGATTGCATTTGGGGCTGATCACAGTGGATGAGTAAGATTTAGAATAGACTTGGCACAATGGTTTTTAAAATGTGCTATTGAAAGGTTGTTGCTGAGCCATGAAAAGACACCAGGATTCTTGGCCTCTGGAGGAAAAGAATTCAATCTGAGGCCAGTGACAAAGCTTGATTGCTCAGAGCTTTTTGTAACAGAGTTTTATTAAAATATAAAAGAGATAGAGAAAGCTTCTGATATAGACATCAGAAGGGGGAAGAAAGAGTGCCCTCAGGTAGTCTTTAAATGGATGTATTATAGCTACTAACAAGCTATATAGAAAGGAGATGTCTCAACACTCAAGAGTAGCACCAGGCTCCTTACCCACAACATGCATTTTGAAATAACACTGGCATCCCAGGCCAGCAAACGATTGACATGAATCTTGAAGAGAGGCAGGTTTCCAAGAAAATATATAGTTTAATTAATATAGATTAGGAGAAAAATGTATGAGTAAAACATACTGGTTTTTGAGCCCTTATCAGTTCTGAGTCCAATTGACTTGGAGTCTCTAGAGTATATACAGAGTTTATTAACATAACTTAAGACAAATATTTCCATAAGAAAAACACATTGGTTAGCTCAAGGATGGAGAAAAGTTAAGTTCAGGTGGAGTCAGGTATCATCGTGGCAACACAGAATTTTAAAAGAAACCTCTTTCATAATTTTTTCACTTTAGTTTCTTGGTCATGTCGGATTCTTTGTGACCCCATGGACTGCAGCATGCTAGGTTTCCCTGTCCATCACCAACTCCCAGAGCCTACTCAAACTCTTGTCCATTGCGTCAGAGATACCATCCAACCATCTCATCCTCTGTTGTCCCCTTTTCCTCCTGACCTCAATCTTTCCCAGCCACAGGGTCTTACCAATGAGTCAGCTCTTCTCATCAGGTGGCCAAAGTATTGGAGTTTCAGCTTCAACATCAGTCCCTCCAATGAACACCCAGGACTGATCTCCTTTAGGATGGACTGGTTGGATCTCCTTGCAGTCCAAGGGACTCTCAACAGTCATCTCCAACATCACAGTTCAAAAGCATCAATTCTTCTGTGCTCAGCTTTCTTTATAGTCCAACTTTCACATCCAAACATGACTACTGGAAAAACCATAGCTTTGACTAGACACACCTTTGTTGGTAAAGTAATGTCTCTGTTTTTTAATATGCTGTCTAATCTGTCATAGCTTTTCTTCCAAGGAGCAAGTGTCTTTTAATTTCATGGCTGCAGTCACCATTTGCAGTGATTTTGGAGCCCCCAAAATTAAGGCTGTCACTATTTCCATTGTTCCTCCATCTATTTGCCATGAAGTGATGAGACCAGATGCCATGATCTTAGTTTTCTAAATGTTGAGCTTTAAGCCAATTTTTCACTCTCCTCTTTCACTTTCAGCAAGAGGCTCTTAAGTTCTTCTTCACTTTCTGCCATAAGGGTGGTATCACCTCCATATCTGAGGTTATTGATGTATCTCCCAGCAATCTTGATTCCAGCTTGTGCCTCATCCAACCTGGCATTTCCTATGATGTACTCTGCATAGAAGTTAAATAAGCAGGGTGACAGTATACAGCCTTGATGTATTCCTTTCCTGATTTGTAACTAGTCTGTTGTTCCATGTCCAGTTCTAACTGTTGCTTCTTGATCTGCATACAGATTTCTCAGAAGGTAGGTCAGATGGTCTGGAATTCCCATCTTGTGAAGAATTTTCCACAGTTTATTGTGATCCACACAGTCAAAGGCTTTGGCATAGTCAATAAAGCAAAAGTAGATGTTTTTTGGTATTCTCTTACTTTTTAGATGATCCAGTGGATGTTGGCAATTTGATCTCTGGTTCCTCTACCTTTTCTAAATCCAGCTTGAACATCTGGAAGTTCATGGCTCACAAACCATTGAAGCCTTGCTTGGAGAATTTTAAGCATTATTTTGCTAGCGTGTGAGATGAGTGTATTTGTGTGGTACTTTGAACATTCTTTAGCATTGCCTTTCTTTGGGATTAAAATGAAAACTGACCTTTTCCACTTCTGTGGCCACTGCTGAGTTTTCCAAATTTGCTGGCGTGTTGAATGCAGCACTTTCACAGCATCATCTTTTAGGATTTGAAGTAGCTCAGCAGGAATTCTATCATTTCCACTAGCTTTGTTTGTAGTGATGCTTCTTAAGGCCCACTTGGCTTTGCATTTCAGGATGTCTGGCTCTAGGTGAGAGATCACACTGTCATGGTTATCTGCATCATGAAGATCTTTTTGTATAGTTCTTCTGTGTATTCTTGCCACCTCTTCTTAATATCTACTGCTTCTTTTAGGTGCATACCTTTTCTGTCCTTTATTGTGCCCTTCTTTGCATGAAATGCTCTCTTGGTATCTCTAATTTTCTTGAAACAATCTCTAGTCTTTCCCATTCTATTGTTTTCTTCTATTTCTTTGCATTGATGGCTGAGGAAGGCTTTCTTTTTCTCTCCTTGCTATTCTTTGGAACTCTGCATTCAAATAGATACATCTTTCCTTTTCTCCTTTGCCTTTAGCTTCTCTTCTTTTCTCAGCTATTTGTAAGGCCTCCTCAGACAACCATTTTGCCTTATTGTATTTCTGTTTCTTGGGGATGGTCTTGATCCCTGTCTCCTGTACAATGTCACAAACCTCCGTCCATAGTTCATCAGGCACTGTGTCTATCAGACCTAATCCCTTGAATCTACTTGTCACTTCTGCTGTATAGTCTTAAGGGATATTATTTAGGTCATATTATTTAGGTCTAGTGGGTTCCCCTACTTTCTTCGATTTGTCTGAATTTGGCAATAAGGTTCATGATCTGAGCCACAGTCAGCTCTCCATCTTGTTTTTGCTGACTGTATAGAGCTTTTCCATCTTTAGGGCTTTCCTGATTGCTCAGTTGGTAAAGAATCCACCTGCAATGCAGGAGACCCTGGTACGATTCCTGGGGCGGGAAGATCCCCTGGAGAAGGGATAGACTGCCCACTCCAGTATTCTTGGGCTTCCCTTGTGACTCTGCTGGTAAAGAATCAGCCTGCAATGTGGGAGACCTGGGTCGATCCCTGGGTTGGGAAGGACCCCTGGGAGGGAGGTACCTACTCCAGTATTCTGGTCTGGAGAATTCCATGGACTGTATAGTCCATGGGGTTTCAAAGAGTTGGACATGACTGAGTGACTTTCACTTTCTCCATCTTTGGCTACAAATAATATAATCAATCTGATTTCAGTATTGACCATCTGGTGATGTCCATGTATAGAGTCTTCTCTTGTGTTGTTGGAAGAGGGTGTTTGTGAGGACCAGTGCATTCTCTTGGCAGAACTCTATTAGCCTTTGCCCTGCAGACAAATGGATAAGAATGCTGTGGGACATATACACGATGGAGTATTACTCAGCCATTAAAAAGAACACATTTGAATCAGTTCTAATGAGGTGGATGAAACTGGAGCCGATTATACAGAGTGAAGTAAGCCAGAAAGAAAAACACCAATACAGTATACTAACACATATATATGGAATTTAGAAAGATGGTAATGATAACCCTGTATGTGAGACAGCAAAAGAGACACAGGTGTATAGAACAGTCTTTTGGACTCTGGGGGGAGGATGATTTGAGAGAATGGCATTGAAACATGTATATTATCATATGTGAAATGAATTGCCAATCCAGATTTGATGCAGGATACAGGATGCTTGGGGCTGGTGCACTGGGATGACCCAGAGGGATGGTATGGGGAAGGAAGTGGGAGGGGGGGTTCAGGATGGGGAACACAAGTACACCCATGGTGGATTCATGTTAATGTATGGCAAAACCAATACAATCTTATAAAGTAATTAGCCTCCAATTAAAATAAATAAATTAAAAAAGAAATAATGCCAATTTCTTTATTGTTCTTTGTATCATTGCTATCTCTCAATTCACTTGTCTATAAGCAAACATACAATATACACGTTAACACACATGACTGAATACATTTTTACTATTATTCTGAGAAAACTAATCTGTTCAATCAACTGAGAATAAGAAAAGTAAGAGTTTTTATTTTACCTTTACTTCTTCTCTGATGTGCTGCTTCTCTCCCTTTTTCTTCTCTCTGGAGAAATTTTTTATTAAATATTTCTTTTAAGGAGGCAACACATCCCCTCAATTTTGTTTGTATGAGGAAATCTTTATTTTTTCTGTCAGTTTTGAAGGATAATTTCACAGTGTACAGAATTCTAGGTTTTTGGTTCTTTTCTCTCAATGGTTAAAGCATTTCACTCTGATCTTTTCTTGCCAGCATGGATTCTGAGGAAGAGTCAGATGTAATTCTTATCTTTTTTTTCTGCTATAGGTAAGGTGTTTTTCCCTCTGGTTTCCCTCAGGATTTTTCATTTATCTTTGGTTTTCTATCATTTGAATATGATATGCCTAGGTATAGTTTTTGGCATTTATCCTGCTTGGAGTCCTCTGATCTTCCTGTATCTGGATTTGCTATCTGACATTAATTTGGGGAAAATTCTCACTTATTTCTGTTTCAAATATTTCTTCTATTCCTTTCTTCTTTATTATATACATGTTATACTTTTTGTAGTTGTACCAAAGTCCTTGAGTATTCTGTTTTTTTGTGGGTTTTTTTTTCAGTCTTTCTTTTCTTTTTAATATTGGAAGTTTCTATTGAGATATCCTCAAGCTCAGAGATTCTTTCTTCGGCCATGTTCAGTTCACTGCTGCTGCTGCTGCTAAGTCGCTTCAGTTGTGTCTGACTCTGTGCGACCCCACAGACGGCAGCCCACCAGGCTCCCCGTCCCTGGGATTCTCCAGGCAAGAACACTGGAGTGGGTTGCCATAAGTCAAACTGAAGTCACTCAATCGTGTCTGACTAATAAACCAATTAAAGGTGATCTTTTCAGTTACAGTGTTCTTGATCTCTTGCATTTCCTTTTGTTTTTTCCTTACAATTTTTATCTCACTGCTTAAATTGACCATCTGATCTTCCATGCTGTTGACTTATCTATTAAAGCCTTGTATTGGTGGGCCTGTAGCTGGTGTATTAAGAATATGCAGATTATGACCTGCTGAATAAGGAGACACAAACCACCCGCATGGGGTTGGCAGGCATCAACTGGGCTCCCACTCTGGGCAAGTGAAAACTATAGGGACATTTTGATTGAAAGTGCAGTTTTAGTATACTCATATAGAGGAAGTAAAGTCACAAGATTTATTACTTACAAATCCCAGAAATGAGGGAGGCGATCTGTGCAATGAGCTGGGGAAGTGTGATCCTCCATCCAGGGTCACAGGTAAGCAAGAGATAGAAGGAAGCTCCTTTTACTTATAAGGTGATTGGGGCTGAGGTTACTAATTTTTGTGGGCTCCACTCTAAGTAGCTATTTTAAAAGGTGCCCCGGAAGAAGCAAGGTAGGAACTTGTGGCAGGAATCCTAAACTCAGGTCCTTATCTAATGTCCAGACTCTGAGTGTGAGCGTAGTTGTTATTCTGTTAAATGGCTACATAGGAACTCAAAACAATTGTTTCCTCATAGCAAGCTTTTAACATAGTAACCACGGTTGTTTTAAGTGTTTCTGGTTTGATAATGCTAGCATCTCTACCAGGTCTGCCTCGAATGCTCTGTCCCTTCTGACTTTTTTGGTAATTTCAGTATGTCTTGTAATTTTTCATAGTTGAACATACATGTACTAGATGAAAGGAACTGTTGTAAACAGGCCTTTAGTAACATGGTGACAAGGTATGGGAAAGGGAGAAGCATTCTGTAGCCCTGTGATTAGGTAGTGAGTCTATCCCTCTGGACTGTGAACTTCACAAATACTTCTGTCTTCTTTTCCCTCCGTCTAGTCAAGGCTATGGTTTTTCCAGTAGTCATGTATGGATGTGAGAGTTGGACTGTGAAGAAAGCTGAGCGCTGAAGAATTGATGCTTTTGAATTGTGGTGTTAGAGAAGACTCTTGAAAGCCCCTTGGACTGCCAGGAGATCCAACCAGTCCGTCCTAAAGGAGATCAGTCCTGAATATTCATTGGAAGAACTGATGCTGAAAATGAAGCTCCAATACTTTGGCCACCCTATGCAAAGAGTTGACTCATTGAAAAGACTCTGATGCTAGGAGGGGGTTGGGGGCAGGAGGAGAAGGAGACAACAGAGGATGAGATGGCTGGATGGCATCACTGACTCGATGCACATGAGTTTGAGTGAACTCCGGGAATTGGTGATGGACAGGGAGGCCTGGCGTGCTGCGATTCATGGGGTCTCAAAGAGTTGAATACGACTAAGCAACTGAACTGAACTGAAGTGAAACAGTATGACTTGAGTGGTCTGCAGAAGACTATTTCCCTTTTCCTACAGGGAAGGCTACAAAGGGCTGGAGTTGTGCATTTCCTTTCCTCCAGGTCAGCTGAACTGTGATAAAGCTCTAGTAGGTTTAGGCTCTGGTCAAATAGTTTCCCCTGAGGGCAAACCTTGTTAAGAAGAACAGAGTGAGTGTTCTAGTGTTTTTCAAATTGGTTCATCTCCCTGGTCCTTGCTGGAAGCATAAGGGGATTTCTCCCTGATATTTACTGTAAGAATCTGGTTGATTTCCTAGAGATATAAGCCATAAAAGAATGAATGAGGCTCTCCTATGACTAGGTTTTCCTGAACTTTTTCACTGTCAGATGTGTTCACTCTGAGCCTTCAAAAATTCATCAGTCACCTTCCTGATTTTTCTACCATTGCACTGGTTCCTGTAGAAATTTCAGCTTGTGAGTTGAACCATAAGTTGTGAGTGTTTGAATTCACTTAGTCTCTCCAGTTTGGGGGCACCAATTTGCTTCATGACTTTACTTCTCTGTGCATCTAAGAAAAAAATTTAATACTTCAATTTGTTCTGCTTTTTGTTTATTGTTAGGATATGGTGACTTCTAAACTCCTATGTTGTACCAGAAACCGGAAGTCATGAATTGTTTTTTCTTATACTCTACCAGTTGCTTAATATGATTTCCCATTTCAATTTGCCACGTATTTAGACTGTGACTTTTTGAAGAGATGGAGCTTTGAGATTCTTATCCTCTACTATTTTTAAAAATCGAGCTTTAATTCACACGTCATAAAATTTAACCTTTTAAAGTATGCAATTAAGTTGCTTTTAGTACAAGACATTCACAAAGTTGTGCAACCATTGCCACTATCTAATTTCAGAATAATTTATTATCCTAAATAAGAAACTTGTTTAGCACTTTGGCTAAAACCGTTTAGCAATCATTCCACATTCCTCTCTACCCCAGATGCTGGCAACCATTAATTTACTTTTCATCTTTGAATTTGTCTGTTTTGAACATTTCATATAAATAGAATCCTAACACTGTGAACTTTCGTGTCTGGATTCTTTGACTTAGCATAATGGTTTCATCCATGTTGTGACATGTTCATCCATAGTATAGCATATCAGTATTTCATTCCTTTATGTAGCTAAATAATATGTCCAGCTCTTTGTGACCCCATGGACTGTAGCCTATCAGGCTCCTCCATCCATGGGATTTTCCAGGCAAGAGTGCTGGAATGGATTGCCATTTCCTTCTCCAGGGACCTTCCCGACCCAGGAATTGAACCCTGGTCTCCTACATTGGAGGCAGACGCTTTACTGTCTGAGCCACCAGGGAAGCCCATGGATATATTATATTTACTTATTCATTAGTTGATGGCAATTTGGATTTTTTTCACTTTTGGGGTACTATGAATATTGTTTCTGTGAATATTTGTACGAGTTTTGGTGTGAACTTAGGTTTTAATTTCTCCTGGGAATGGAATGGCTGACTCATGTGATAACTCTGTGTTAAACTTTTGAGTAACTGTAACTGTTTCCAAAGCAGCTGCATCATTTTACATCGTTTTTATGAGGGTTCAGATTTTTCTACACTGTCATCAATACTTGTTATTGTTTCTCTTTTTAATTGCAGTCATCCTAGTTGGTGTGAAGTGATATTTCATGGTGGTTTTGATTGGCATTTTGCTAATGACATTGAGTATCTTTTTGTGCACATGGACATTTGTATACCCTTTTGGAGACACATCTGTTCAGTTTCTTTGTGTATTTTTTACTGTGTTGTCTTAATGATAAGTTGCTAAGAATTAAATAATATTCTGAATTCTAGATGCTTATCAAATGTGTGATTTCTATCCTATGGAATGTCTTTTCACCTTCTTGATAGTGTCTTTTGAAACACAAAGTTTCTAATTTTAATGAAGTCCAATTTATCTATTTTTTTTCTTGCAATGCTTATGCTTTTGGTCTTATATCTATGAAATCATTTTCTAATCTAAGGTCACTGAAATGAAACCTATTTTCATCCAAGAATTGTATAGCTTTACCCTTTAGGTCTTCAATTCATTTTGAGTTAATTTTTGTATATTGTGTAAGATAAGATATCCAGCTTCATTCTTTCACATGTGAAGACATAATTGTCACACTGGATGAGCTTTGGACTTCCCTGTTAGCTCAGATGGTAAAGAATTCACCTGCAGTACAGGAAACCTGAGTTTGATGACTTGGTTGGAAAGATCCCCTGGAGAAAGGAATGGCTACTCACTCCAGTATTCTTGTCTAGAAAATCCCGGGGACAGAGGAGGCTGGTGGGCTACAGTCCATAGGGTTGCAGAGAGTCAGACACGATTGACTGACTTAACGGACCTAATGAGATTTGAAGAAGATAAAAACATCTTCGTGAGTGGGGTATTCCAGGGCACGAGCAGATAAGTCAAATAACAGTGTTCTGGGTAAGAGGCGCCCCATAGAGTGGCTGCTGGGTTTTGCCATGATCATGGGTTATTGCTTTTCAAGCATACTGCAAAGCTAGGGGATGAGAATTGGGCAAATTAAAATGCCACAAAACTCACTGTATTTACTGAGATTTGGTCACTTGTTTTGAACAAATGCTCCCTGGATGGCTACAGCCTTTGGTTCATTTCCAGATTTCTAAAAAAGTTGATTTTGGCAAATTTCACCAGTGTTCTCATTGCTTTTATGGAGAGGCTTTTCAGATGTCCTTACTCTTCCACTTTCACTGATGTCACCCCTGCGCTATTATTACTTTATTGCATTATCACTACTTTCTGATCGCTCAGTCACATTTACTGTTTTACTGAGTCCCTGCTCCTCACCCCACTTGGAGATAGAAACCTGTGTCTTCCTTAGCCAATATTTTGATATTCTTGATATTCTTCTCGGGCCTAAAGCATGGCTTTTGTCCTGAAAATTCTGGATTGGATTCACTGTTTTCTAGATACAGTGTCTTGTTCTGTCTTGCTTTGAATTTTTTCTGGAAAACATTTGTAAGCGATTTCTTAAGAAAGTGATACATGAAAAGCAATAGGTATCTATTCTTGCATTTGTGAAATGTCTTGTTCTTGCCTTCACTCTTGATTGATCATTTGACTAGGTATTGAATTTTAGGTTTAAAGCTTTTCCTCAAATATTTGAGGGCATTGGTCCTTTGTGTTTCTGTCTGTTATCTTTTGCCACAACAATGATGCATAACAAAATACCTTAAATGTGAAAGAGGCTCTGTCATGTCTGACTCTGTGACACCGTGAACTACGCAGTCCATGGAATTCTCCAGGCCAGAATACTGGAGTGGGTAGCCTCTCCCTTCTCCAGGGGATCTTCCCAACCCAGGAATCAAACCGAGGTCTCCTGCATTGTGGGTGTATTCTTTACAGCTGAGCTACCAGGGGAGCCATTTTAAAAGTAGAAATTCATCAAGTAGAGGATGTGGGGTGGGAGGTGGGAGGGGGCTTCGGCATTGGGAGATTGTGTACACCTATGGCTGATTCGTGTCAATGTATGGGAAAACAAATATAGTATTGTAATTTAAAAAATAAATAAATTTAATTAAAAAAATAAAAGTAGAAGTTCAAATAAATCCAACCATTAAAAAAATCTATTTATTTTTAATTGATTGATAATTGCTTTACAATATGGAAGAAATCAAACCAACCATTTATTATTGCTCCCAATTGTATGAATTGTCTAGGCAGTTATTTTAGTGTCAGTTGGGATACTTACAAGTCTGTGATCTCCTGAGAACAGCTATATGACTGCTGATTTTAAATGGAATCATATATTTGGGAATTGGCTAGTTGTAGGTTGGGCTAGGATGACTTCATCTGGAGTGACTGAGCTGCTTTCCATATCACTCTTTTATTTTCCTTCCAAGTTATCCTAATATGTTCTCATGATAGTGGCAGGGATCCAAGAGAAAGACTGAACATATGCAAACTCCTTTCACATCTCTTTTGCCAAAACTCACTGGTCAATGTAAGCCATTTGGTTAAGCTAAGATTTAGATGAGAGAAGACGACGAATTTATGGGGCAAAGAGTTTGATAGTGAGATTATTATTTTGAGCCAGTAATGCACTTAATTTATGACAGCATTCTAGCTTCTAATGATGTGGCTGATGAGAAGTTTGTCAGTATTATTCTTGTTCTTCTGTTTCTATTTAGCTTTTACTCTTTATCCTTGACCTAAAATTTCAGAACAGTGCCTCAAGGTATATTTTAAAAATATTATTAAGAAATAATTTTAATGTATACTTGGTGGGTCCTTTCAATCAGAAGATTTACCTCTAACTCTGAAATTTTCCCCTTTGGTAACTTTTTCTCTCGATATTTTCTTTTCAATCCTTGAAGTTCCTGTTAATTGAATTTCCCAGATTGGTTCTGTGTGTCTCTTGTCTTTGATACAGTCCGTGTCTTGGTCTTCTTATTCTGGGAGATTACTAAAATTTTGTTTTCCAGGCATTATACCAAGTATTTATCCTGGCTATTAAAAATTCCTTTAACTTCTTTCTTATTCTCTTCCTTTTTATTGCTTTCTGTTTTAGTGTTACGGATATAATTTCTAACTCTGAGTAAATTATAATTTTTTTGTCTTAAAAGTTTTTTTCTTCTATACTTTGAATTGTTTCCACTAAGATCTCAAAATCATTCGTTTTGTTTTTCTCTCTTTTGTGGGGTAGGGAGTCTTTCTCTTTATAATGCTGGTTCTCTTCATGTATATACCTGATAGTCCTTGGTTTTCCATTTAAATTCAGGATTAAAGTATAGTATAACTGGCATGGGCCTCCTTTATTATTTTATATATAGCTTTATTTTTTAGTTAAATATCTTTTCTGAATGGACATTTCTTACTGAGTCTATGTGGGTGAGTAATTTTCAACACCTGTTTTGCTTTAATATCAGAGATGGAGTAAAGATAGAGCTGGAGAGTGAAATGATGTGCTTGTACTCAGTCATTTCTGAATCTTTTGTGACCCCATAGACTGTAGCCTGCCAGGCTTCTCTGTCCATGGGATTTCCCAGGCAAGGATACTGGAGTGGGGTTCCATTTCCATCTCCAGGAGATCTTCCTGACCCAGGGATCAAACCGGTGTCTGTTGTGTCTCCTGCATTAGCAGGCAGATTCTTTACCACTGCGAGTATTTATAAATGCTCCACTGGGAGCATTTATAACCACAGTCTCCCCGTGGAAGATGGAATAACTCCTACTCAAGTGCACAGGAAACTTTATCTTTTCTGCCACACATTATTTTGTATATTTAAGTCTTCCTGTCTCTTAGAGCTCTAACTAGGTTAAAGGGTAGCAACTCTATTATGCACATGCTTTACCTCCCCAAATTCTGCTTTGCATAAGACAGTTGTGTAATTAAATTGATTAATTACCTTGTTCCCAGAAGACTTTAATACTTGAGCAAGTTTCCTTTTCTTGCTGGAAATGTTAACTGCTCTGAATTGGTTAAGAATAAAAAAAAATCTCATTTCTAGTTTTACTCTAAACTGTTTTTCTTACTGACTTCCTTTAGGATGGACTGGTTGGATCTCCTTGCTATCCAAGGGACTCTCAAAAGTCATCACTTCTTCTTAACTGGTTTAGGTATTTCTCATTCCAGTAACTAAATTTATTTTGCAATTTCAGATTTTCCTGGGATTTCCCATAGAGTCAGAGATATCTGCTTAATAATAATCTGGGAAATTTTTTGAAGTAGAAGTTCATGACCATCTACTGAAATTCTCATTCACAGTGCTTAGAAATTAAACTTTATCAATTACAAAATTGTTTCAAGGTGGTGCTAGTGGTAAAGAACCCACTTGCCAAAGCAGGAGACATAGGAGATATGGGTTTGATCCCTGGGTCAGGAAGATCTCCCAGGAGAAGGGCATGGCAAGTCACTCCAGTATTCTTCTGGAGACTCCCATGGACAGAGGAGCCTGGAGAACTACAGTCCCTAGGGTTGCACAGAGACAGATATGACTGAAGCAACATAGCATGCATCTGTGAATATCTTCAAAGTCAGTGTTTTCTAAGTTTTTATTGTTTTCTTTGTTTGTAAGGTCATTTTGTTGAATTTCCATAATACAAATGTAGAGAGTATTATCATTAACATATATCCATCATCCTGAATTATCAACATTTCCCAATTTTATTTCATCTACTCCCTGCTACTTTTTTTCTCCTGGAGTCATTTTAAAGCAAATTTTAGTCATCATTTAATTTCACCTGTACTTTTTCTTCATAATCACTATGCCATTTTTGGACCAAAGAAAATTTAAATTTCTTAATATCATCTAATACTACATAGTTGAATTTTCCTTATATCTCACAATATCTTTTTGATTTTTTAGAATTAACATTCAAACAAGACACATTCACTACATTTGGTTATTATACATAAGTTTCTATCTGTTCCTGTCTCGGGCTTTTCCTGATGGCTCAGATTGTAAAGAGTCTGCCTACAATGCAGGAGACCTGGATTCGATCCCTGGGTCAGGAAGATCCCCTGGGGAAGGGCATGGCTACCCACTCCAGTATTCTTGCCTGGAGAATACCACGGACAGAGGAGCCTGACAGGCTACAGTCTATGGGTTCCCAAAGAGTTAGACATGACTGAGTGAATAATACTTTCCTATCAGAGTTCTTTCTCCTTTTTTAATTTTCTTATCAATGTTATATTAAGGCATTGTTTCTCAGTTTGTGTGAGAGCCTCAGGACTCTTTTACACTCTTAAAAATTAGGAGACTGCAAAGGGCCTTAATTTATGTGAATTATTTATTAATTTAATTTGTTTTTGATTTATTGAGTTAATATTTAGAATTAAAACACAAAACAAATTTAAACATTTATCAATTAAATATTTTAAATGAATTCTTTTCATTAAAAATAATATTGGTAAACCTATTGCATGTTAATATAGATAAAATAGTTTTATGAAAAACATTTTCCAAAACAAAATAGATTTAATGAGAAGTATCATGGCATCTGGTCTCATCACTTCATGGGAAATAGATGGGGAAACAGTGTTAAACTTTATATTTTGGGCTCCAAAATCACTGCAGATGGTGACTGCGGCCATGAAATTAAAAGATGCTTACTCCTTGGAAGAAAAGTTATGACCAACCTAGATAGCATATTCAAAAGCAGAGACATTATTTTGCCAACAAAGGTCTGTCTAGTCAAGGCTATGGTTTTTCCAGTGGTCATGTATGGATGTGAAAGTTGGACTGTGAAGAAAGCTGAGCACCGAAGAATTGATGCTTTTGAACTCTGTTGTTGGAGAAGATGCTTGAGAGTCCCTTGGACTGCAAGGAGATCCAACCAGTCCATTCTAAAGGAAATCAGCCCTGGGATTTCTTTGGAGGGAATGATGCTGAAGCTGAAACTCCAGTACTTTGGCCACCTCATGCTAAGAGTTGACTCATTGGAAAATACTTTGATGCTGGGAGGGATTGGGGGCAGGAGGAGAAGGGGACGACAGAGGATGAGATGGCTGGATGGCAGAGATGGCTGGATGGCATCACTGACTCAATAGACATTGAGTCTGAGTGAACTCCGGGGAGTTGGTGATGGACAGGGAGGCCTAGTGTGCTGCGATTCATAGGGTCACAAAGAGTTGGACACGACTGAGTGACTGAACTGAACTGAACTGATAGCACTGTTTTCTATTTCTGCAAATGTCTAATGTTTGTTTACTAGATGGCCGCTAGATTCCATATCTGCTTCTGCATTCAAACTACTGCATTATGTTGTTTTGACTGAAGAAATATTTATGACTATATATATGAAGAGGTATATATGTATGAAGAAAATGAGTGTATATATGTATGAAGAAAATCTAGCTTTCATGTGAAGTCCTGTAGCTTTTGAAGAACTCCACAGTACTCTTGTCAAACAATAAAAGTGCAAAAAGCAAATAATATCCTAGTGTTATTCTAAAAATGATTTTTAACCTGACAGATCAGATCACAGAAGCAGGTCTCAGGGACCCTGGGTGGGCTTCCACTACTTTCACTGAGACACTATGTCTCCCCAACATAGAAATGCTTGCCTTACTCTGGGCCATCTAATAACTTTAGGACTAAGGTGTTTGGGAAGAAGAGAAGGACAGAAGAGGGATCTTACTCTCATATAAGAGAGTAAGTAAATATATTGACATTGGGAAGAATGGTTCTCACTGTAGGAAAAAGAGACAGAAATAGAATTGGAAGGTGAGTCAGAATCCTGTGTTTTAATGAATTTGAATTGGAAATATAAGTATGAACTAATCAATGTGAATCTGTAATATTAAAAAATATAGTTCTTGATTCACCCATCTCGTTAGGACTGACTGAAATGCGTTCTTTTTTATAGCTGAGTAATATTCCACTGTATATATGTACCACAATTTCTGTATCCATTCATCTGTTGATGGACATCTAAGTTGCATCCATGTCCAAGATATTATAAAAATTGCTGCAATGAACATGGGATACAGGTGTCTCAACCCAATGCTCTGTGACAACCTAGAGGGGTGGGATGGGGAGGGAGATGGAAGGGGGTTCAGGAGGGAGGGGACATACATATACCTGTGGCTGATTCATGTTGATGTATGGTAGAAACCAACAGAATATTGTAAGACAATTATCCTCCAATAAAAGAATTATAAAAATATAGTTTCTAATTCTATTCAGTAGAAGGGTACAGAAAAAATAGCATCATAGTAACAGTGACTTTACTTGGTGCCCAGATCTTGTCTACTCAGTTTCTGCTTTGGAGAAATGTCTGATTACAGTCCTGGGAAAGGAGGCACAGGGGAGCCTTGGATACTTTGTGATGCTAGCAGGCTGAGGTGCGTACAGTGACAGGTGGGACCCCCAAAGGATGTGGACGCTACCTGGATGGCCCTCTGCTGGACTTCTACTATCTGTTTTACTATTAGTTAGTTATTTTACATTTGTACATGTGTATCAAGTCCTTGTATATGACTCTTTACACTATGAAAGTGAAACATTTTCAAATAAGCAAGTAATATAAAATCAAATATAATTTAATGATGTATTTTAATATGGATGTTTTGCTGAAACAAAATTGCCTCTTGTTGGATGTAATATATTTACTTTGTGTGTTTGAGCTTCAGTTCTACAAATGCAGAGAATGCCTGCTTATATAAGTGTTTTTAATGGGATTAATAATTTCAAAGTTTTTAGATTGTTCACCATAATCAGTTCACTCTTCTCCAAAACTTGAACAATGAACAATCATAGATGCCATTGTCAATAATATATCACTTTAAAACTTCCATGTTTATTCAAGACAAGATCATTAATATTCTGTTATTGAATTCTATATTACAGTGGCACCTAATCAAATAACCTGAGAAGGAAAATATCTGAAGTTCTCAATTTCTGCACATGTGAAAAATAGCAACATTTTAAACACTAAGCCTGCTCTCAAACTGATGTCAATCTTCAAATTCTGGAAGTGATTAGTGCACCTCATTTGAAAATGTGATTTATAGCTTAGATTTCCCTATTCCTTCTCTTAATTCCTAGGTAGAAAATTTGAACTGTTGAAAACTTCTATTTGATCTTTGCTGGATATGAATACATTCAGATCTTGTTGTTCAGTCACTAAGTTTTGTCCAACTCTTTGCAACCCCATAAACTGCAACAGGCTTCTCTGTCCTTCACTATCTCCTGGAGTTGGCTCAAACTCATGCATTGTGTCAGAGATGCCATCTGACCATCTCATCCTCTGTCTTCCTTTTCTCCTTTGGCATTCAATCTTTCTCAGCATCAGGATGTTTTCCAGTGAGTCAGTTCTTCACATCAGGTGGCCAAAGTATTGGAGCTTCAGCATCACTGCTTCCAATGAATATTCAGGGTTGATTTCCTTTAGGATTGACTGGCTTGATCTCCTTGCAGTTCAAGGCACTCTCAGAGAAGTTTTCTCCAGCACCACAATTCGAAAGCATCAGTTCTTCAGCCCTCAGCCTTCCTTATAATCCAAATCTCACATCTGTACATGACTACTGGAAAAACTGTAGCTTTGACTATGTGGACCTTTGTCTGCAAAGTAATATCTCTGCTTTTTAATATACCGTCTAGGTTTGTCATGGGCAAACCCCAAGAAGACAGGGATTTCAGCAGTTTTATATCTTTATTTGTATTAATCTGTACATTTTCCCCCAGGGACCAGTGAATTTTAATTTTGTGGTTGCAGTCATAATCTACAGTGATATGGCGCCCAAGAAAGAAAATCTATCACTGTTTCCACTTTCCTCCCATCTATTTGCCATGAAGTGATGAGACTGCAAGGAGATCCAACCAGGGGAAATCAACCTGAGATCTTCTGAAGGAGATCAACCCTGGGATTTCTTTGGAAGGAATGATGCTGAAGCTGAAACTCCAGTACTTTGGCCACCTCATGCGAAGAGCTGACTCATTGGAAAAGACTCTGATGCTGGGAGGGACTGGGGGCAGGAGGAGAAGGGGACGACCCAGGATGAGATGGCTGGATGGCCTCACGGACTCGATGGATGTGAGTCTGAATGAACTCCAGGAGTTGGTGATGGACAGGGAGGCCTGGCGTGCTGCGATTCATGGGGTCGCAAAGAGTCTGACATGCCTGAGCGACTGAACTGAACTGAATTGATGAGACTGCATGTCATGATCTTTGTTTTTCTGAATGTTGAGTTTCAAGCCAGCTTCTTCTCTCTCCTCTTTCACTCTCATCAAAAGGCTCTTTAGTTCCTCTTCCCTTTCTGCCATTAGAGTGGTATAATCTGCTTATATGAGGTTGTTGATGTTATTCTTATCAGTCTTGATTCCAGCTTGTGATTCCTCCAGCCTGGCATTTAGCACCATGTACTCTGCATATAAGTTAAATAGGGTAACAATATACAGCCTTGCCGTACTCCTTTCCCAATTTGGAACCAGTCCGTTGTTCCATGTCCAGTTCTAACTGTTGCTTCTTGACCCACATACAGGTTTCTCAGGAGATAAGTAAGGTGGTCTGGTATTCCCATTTCTTTTAGAATTTTCCACTGTTTGTTGTGATCCACACAGTCAAAGGCTTTAGTGTGGTCAATGAAGACGACTTCTGTAACTCTCTTACTTTTTATGATCCCAAGGATGTTGGCAATTCGATATCTGATTCCTCTGCCTTCCCTAAATCCAGCTTGTATATCTGGAAGTTCTTGGTTCATGTACCGTTGAAGCCTAACTTGAAGGGTTTTGAGCATTACTTTGCTAGCATGTGAAATGAATGCAGTTGTGTGGTAGTTTGATTCTTCAGCATTGCCCTTCTTTGGGATTGGAGTGAAAAGTAACCTTTTCCAGTCCTGTGGCCCCTGCAGAGTTCTCTAAATTTTCTGGCGTATTGAGTTCAGCTCTTTCACAGCATCATCTTTTAGGATTTGAAGTAGCTCAGTTGGAATTCTGTCACCTCCACTGGCTTTGTTCCTAGTAATGCTTCCTAAGGCCCACTTGATTTCACACTCCAGGATGTCTGGCTCTAGTGAATTGCTACATTGTCATGTTACCTGGGTCATTAAGACTTTTTAATATAGTTTTTTTTTGTGTGTATTCTTGCCACCTTTTCTTAATATCTTATGCTTCTATTAGATCCTTGCCATTTCTGTCTTTTATCGTGCCCTTCCTTGCATCAGATATGCCCTTGGTATCTCCATTTTTCTTGAAGAGATCTCTAGTCTTTCCCAGTCTATTGTTTTCCTCTATTTCTTTGCGCTGTTTACTTACGAGGGCTTTCTTATCTCTCCTTGCTATTCTCTGGAACTCTGCATTCAGTTGGTTATATCTTTCTCTTTTCCCCTTGCCTTTTGCTTGCTTGTCATTTTTCTCAACTGTTTTAAGGCCTCTTCAGGCAACCACTTTGTCTTCTTGCATTTCTTTTTTTTTTGGGGTAGTTTTGGTCACTGCCTCCTGTACAATGTTACAAACCTCCATCTGTAGTTCTTCAGGCACTTTGCCTACCAGACCTAATCCCTTGAATCTATTTGTCACTTCCACTGTATAATCATAAGCGATTTGATTTAGGTCATACCTGAATGGCCTAGTGGATTAAGTCCATGTTTACGCTGTTTATGCTGTTTCCCATAATTTGTGACAATTAAATTAATACATTTCTTCACCAGACGATGTTGTTTTTATATCAAATTTGCTTCAGTTTTAATACCATAAACTGAAGTCTATTTCTATGAATGACATGCCTTTCAAATATAGATTCTCTTGGTAAGAGGAAAATTTTCTTTGTAATTGGTAAAATTTCTTAAACAGTGCAGAACGCTTAGTTTGACATTAGGTTTTACCAACGGATAGTAGTTGGCCATGCTTATCCCTGCACACAAAGTTAAGCTCTGTGCCTTTAGGTGGTCCTTGTTGCTCCCATGATCATCATTGTTGTGGAGGCAGAATTCAGCTTTGAAGTGGCTTTCTGGGTGATGTAGAATATATTTACATGATTTAAAATTGTGAATTAAAAAAATAAGCTTAAAGACATTCCTATAGCACTTGTAAACTGCCCATAATATCCTCAAACTACCCTCCCCCAGAGAAAAATAAGACTTTTGGAAACACCCAAATAATGTGGGTTTGGAACGATGTTTGGGAAAGGTGTTAATTAGGCCTGTTTTCTCATGGGTATAATCCAGACCTCCAATTAATTTTATAGAAACACTTCCAATTGACATTTATTCACTAACTTTCTGTATTTTCTGCTGTTTTTTCCCCCTCTTAAAAGATGTTCTAATACTGATAGCATACTGAGCCTGTTCACAGAAGCTGTAGGCTACTTTCTAGCACAGCCATATACTGCTACCACCAATTAAACTGCTTGCTCTAAAATATTTTTATTCCGGTTTTATTATTTAATTATATACTCTAATGTATGTTTATTATAATTATGTAATCTAATTAGACACTATATACATCAATGAAACAAATATTTGAAGGAAAATTATTTCTATGAAAACTAAGATAAAGGCTTTGATGTTGATAAAAACATGGCATTGTGTTCACCTGTGGCTGATTCATGTCAATGTATGGCAAAACAAATACAGTATTGTAATTAAAAAAATAAATAAATTAAAAAAAAAAACATGGCATTGTGCTTGCTGCTTAATTAGGTGTGAATGAAAGAACTGATATTAGAAGGAAGGATCAAACTAATCTAGAAAGCATTTTCACTGAAACTCCTCGACAAGGGATCCTGTGTTCTTTCCTGCTCTGAGACTAATTGAGAATTTGAATGTGATATTGCAATAATTCCTTATATCTGAAGATTGGAAAATACATGTGTATTTTCATGTTCTAGTTAAAATGCTTAAGGTAATAATCAATATTTTATTGTTCCCATCAACCAACTTTTCTTTAAGCAGCCATCTACTGGTCCTGAGTATAACATATAGTCCCATTACCCAAATCTTCAGTCCTAGCTGGAAAATAAACACGGGTGCTTGTTATTCCATTTTCTCAGATAAACTGTCATAAGGAAACCTGATGTGCCTTAGTGTTTGCCTTTTTTTTTTTTTTTCCTTAAGAAAATACCATGTATCTATTTGGTCCCTGAGAAGGGAAAGAAAGAAGTTAGAAATTAGAAAAGATGACTGTGGTTATCCAAAAATGTTATAGATATATCATTGTTCTTTACTCACAATAGGTGAACAGGAAAGATTTGATTGGTTCCAAATGAGTTGAGCCAACATATTTGTTTTAAAATCTCAGAATGTTTAGGAATTCTTCATAACTCTTTTTGAAGCTGGTTTTGAATAATTGTATTTCTGTCTCCTCGTGTTTTCTGACTTGTGCTGAAGTGACCTATCTGAACAGGGGATAATCTTATTATGTGCTTATGGCTGAAAAGAGATGAAAGCTGCTCTTGGGTGAGGACTTGGACTTGAATAACTGTGTGATGTATACAACTCTGCAAGCCCACTTGTCTCTTCCTAGGCCTGTGCCATTCTGACTAACAGCCATATAATTATTTGAAGATTATGGCTTGTTCACTTAAGTAACAGAAAGGTTTGCAGATTTATAACTGAGACATTTTAATAATGCTAAAGGAATACTGGAGAGATTTTTATCTCTGAAAAATAAATACTCATCATGTGAAAATGTAAGATACTTTTCCCTCATGTTGGAAATCAGTAGAGTTTCTCAACTCTAATTTGCTTTTCCTAGGCTATAATATCACAATTTTGAGAATTTCCAATAAGCCAGATTATAGCACAGCTGCACAGTTTGGAAAGCAGCTGCCTAAATGGGTTGGATTTTGTCATGATTATTTGAAAGGATACTTGTGCTTATTTGACAAAATGAAGAGTTTAATCAAGGACAACACTTTTATTCTCTCTCTCCCTTCTCTTTATGCTGTCTAATATTTTTTATTAAAAGACTTCTCTGATAATTACAAAGTCTTGGTTAATGTTAAAATAAAAGTATTTTAATACTTAGTCAGACAAGTTGACTTTTCCCCTGTTCTCTCCGCCATTCCTCCCATGAAGTGGTGGAGCAGCTACAAATATATCTCTTTGCCATCAACACAGTTATTTTGTTGAGTGTATTTTCTGGTAAAACCCATGCTCACCTTTGAAAAGAGACTGAGTTAGAATTTTATTTAAACCCCTTAGTGTAATGTAATTTTTATAAAAATAGACTTTCTTTTGTAGAGCAGTTGGAGATTCATGGAAGAATTGAGTGGGAAGCAAGAGTTCCCATTTAACTTGCTCCTCCACACAAGCACCGTCTCCCCCAGTATCAGTGTCTCACACCAGATGGCTGCATTTTTTACAACCCATGGACCTATATCGACAAAAAATTAGCACTCAATGTCCATAGTCTTGGTGCTGTACATTCTGTGGGTTTGGAAAATGTATAACATCACGTATCCATCTTTACAGTATCATACAGTGTAGTTTCCCTACTAAAAATCCTAAAAACACTCTATGCTGTAGCTGGTCATCCCTCCACCCCCCTTCTTCCCAGCACCCACTGATCTTTTAACTGTCTCCACAGTCTGTCTTTTCCAGGATGGCATATAGTTGGAATCATACAGTATGTAGCCATTTCCAGATTGGCTTCTTTTTTAAAAAATTTCTTTGAATTGAAGGATACCTACTTTACGGTCTTGTGATGGTTTTGCCATACATCAGTAAGAGTCGGCCATAGGCATACCTGTGTCTCCTCCACCCCGAGCCCCCTCCTCACCCCATCCCTCTAGGTTGTCCCAGGGCACTGGCTTTGGGTTTCCTGCTGCATACATCAACCTCCCACTGGCTATCTGTTTTACTTCTGGTAATGTATACATTTCAGTGCTATTCTCTCAAATCATCCCACCCTCTCCTTGTTCTACTCAGTCCAAAAGTCTGTTCTTTATGTCTGTGTATACTTTGCTGCCCTGCACGTAGGTTCATTGGTACCCATCTTTCTAGATTCCATATATATGCATTAATGTACATTATTTGTCTTTTTCTGATTTACTTCACTTTGTATAATAGGCTCTGGATTCATCCACCTCATTAGAACTGACTCAGATGCATTTCTTTTTATAGCTGAGTGACATTCCATTGTATATATGTACCATAACTTCCTTATTCATTCATCGGCCCATGGACATTTTGGTTGCTTCCATATTCTAGCTGTTGTAAATAGCGCTGCCATGAACACTGGGGTACATGTGTCTTTTTCAGTACTGTTTTCCTTAGGGTATATGCCCAATAGTGGGATTACTGGGTCATATGGTAGTTTTATTCTTAGTTTTTTTAAAAGGAATCTCCATTTTGTTCTCCATAGTGGTTGTATCAGTTTGCATTCCCACCAGTAATGTAGAAGGCTTCCCTTTTTTCCACACCCTCTCCAGCATTTATTTTTGTAGCCTTTTTGATGATGGTCATTCAGATTGGCTTCTTTTACTTAGTAATAGGCATTTGTTTCCTCCATGTCTTTATGTGACTTGATAGCTCTTTTAGTTTTTAGTACTGTATAATAGTCTATTGTCTGGATGTGCCTCAGTTTATTTATCCATTCACCTACTGAAGGACATATTGGTTGCTTCCAAGTTTGGGCAACAATAAACAAGGTAGCTACACTCATTTGTGTGAAGGCTTTTAATATGGATGTAAATTTTCAGCTCCTATGGATAAATACTAAGGAGTGAGATTGCTGGATCATATAGTAAAAAAGTGTTTATAAGAATCTATTGTCTTCCAGATGTTGCAGCTGGATTTAGAAAAGGCAGAGGAACCAGAGATCAAATTGCCAACATCCGCTGGATCATTGAAAAAGTGAGAGAATTCCAGAAAAACATCTACTTCTTCTTTATTGACTATGCCGAAGCCTTTGACTGTGTGGATCACAACAAACTGTGGGAAATTCTGAAAGAGATGGGAATACCAGACCACCTAACCTGCCTCTTGAGAAATCTGTATGCAGGTCAGGAAGCAACAGTTAGAACTGGACATGGAACAACAGACTGGTTCCAAATAGGAAAAGGAGTACGTGAAGGCTGTATATTGTCACCCTACTTATTTAACTGATATGCAGAATACATCATGAGAAATACTGGACTGGATGAAGCCCAAGCTGGAATCAAGATTTCTGGGAAAGATATCAATAACTTCAGATATGTAGATGCTACCACAGTAGAAAGTGAAGAAAAATTAAAGAGCCTCTTGATGAAAGTGAAAGAAGAGAGTGAAAAAGTTGGTTTAAAACTCAACATTCAGAAAACAAAGATCATGGCATCTGGTCCCCCCATCACTTCATGGCAAATAGATGGAGAAACAGTGGAAACAGTGACAGACTTTATTTTGGGGGGTTCCAAAATCACTGGAGATGGTGACTGCAGCCATGAAATTAAAAGATGCCTGCTCCTTGGAAGAAAAGTTTTGACCAACCTGGACAGCATATTAAAAAGCAGAGACATTATTTTGCCAACAAAAGTGTGTCTAGTCAAAGCTATGCTTTTGCCAGTAGTCTTGTATGGATGTGAGAGTTGGACTATAAAGAAAGCTGAGCACCGAAGAATTGATGCTTTTGAGCTGTGGTGTTGGAGAAGACTCTTGAGAGTCCCTTGGATAGCAAGTAGATCCAACCAGTCCATCCTAAAGGAGATCAGTCCTGAATGTTCATTGGAAGGACTGATGTGATGCTGAAGTTGAAACTGTAATGCTTTGGCCAGTTGACATGAAGAATGACTCATTGGAAAAGACCCTGAAGCTGGGAAAGATTGAAGGTGGGAGCAGAAGGGGATGACCAGCATCACCGACTCAATGGACATGAGTTTGAGTAAGCTCCAGGAGTTGGTGGTAGATAGGGAAGCCTGGTGTGCTGCAGTCCATGGGGTTGCAAAGAGTTGGACACGACTGAGCAATTGAACTGAACTGAAGTGTTGTGTTTCAAAGTGGCTGTAGCAGTTTATATTCCCTCCAGCAATGAATGAGAGTCACTAATGAGAGGTATTTTTAAGTATATTTATTTTAAATTTTATAACAAACTTATAAGATGGGTATTAATGAGATTAATATGCAAAAGTGATCAGGCTCAGGGAAACTGACTATTGTGAGGCTAAGAAACTACCCTGTAGTCTATTCTGCTTCTGGTTTTTGTATTACTTCTTCTGTGCATGATTCCACTAAATATAAGCTACGAGGGACACATAAAGTATCTATAAATCTGTTAAATTAAACAATTTTTAAAAATGATCTTGAAATATTATAATCAGGTATCCCATGCACTGCTCTATAAAATTGAACTTGAGGTCTAGTTTATTTATGTGATGCGGTCACGATGACACAGCTAATAAGTGGTAGAGTCAGTTTTGTCCAGGGTCTCTTGACCTTGGATTGTAGCACTGGTAAATTTGATCTCAAATATTGCTTATGAGATGTCTTGTTGCATTATATTGGCTTTTATTTTTTTTAAGTTTTGTTCAATTGGATTTTTTAGAACAAAGTTTTGCTCTAAATGGTCATATATATTATTAGATTTAAAGATAAATTCAGATCTGAATAACTTGAAAAACTTGAGCATTTTAAAGTGAGAACTCACACAGAAAGGTGTATGGATCATAAAAGCAAAGAGATTTATCTAATTGCCAAAATAGATTGTTTCATTTACTTAGAACTCCAATATAGCTAGTGGTTAACTAACAACTAAACTTGTCTTCTTACTATTGCTTTTCTACTCCTCTCTGCTCCTCACATTCAGGTTCAACCAATACTTATTAATCATCTACTTTGTGCTGTGTGAGTCAAAATGTATGGCACAGTGCGTATGTACTCAGCCCTTATGGTAACCTGGCACAATGGATATTAAACTCATAGGAAATAATATGGCTTCCCTTCTGTTCTTAACTATTAATTATTCCATTAATGTTTTCCTTCTTGCTAATGGTTCAATAGTTTCTTACCTTAATTTTCAATACTTTCTTACTTGAGTTTTCATTACTTTCTTACTTTAATTTTCATGATTTATATTCTCACCTAAATATGACATCATTTTCCTCCCATAAAATGTGTCTTATTGTGATTGAGCCCTTAGTTTACTGAACCTCAAAAAGATACATTATTTTTTTCACAACTCTTAGGTTTTAGCTCTGTGTTCTCCAAGCCAGCACACTTCTGCATAGCATTTGATCAGCACATTAAGATTATGAATACATTGTGGAAAAGAACTTTAGTAATGATGATTGTAAGCATTGCTTAAAAGTAACTTGTAGATAAAACTAAAAATGATTATTATGATATATTAAAGAATCATAAGTAAAAATGATGAATTTTCTTTCAAGAGAGTGAGCTAGAAAAGAAAGTTTAGTGATCGTGCCCACTCTATTCTCAAACCCAAACGAGTTTAGTTCCCTTGTAGACTGAGTACTAGCTAGGAGGCAAGCAGTAGTGCTGGAAGCTCCTATCTTTTCTAACCTCACCTCCTTCATTGATGGCTTTTTGTATTCTCACATCAGCGGTCACGAGGCATTTTAATTTAAGGGGAAACAGAATGTGTGACCCACTTTTAAACAATTGAGACTGATTAACTTTGTTCAAATTCATCTAATTTGAAATTAAACAGCCTGGAAATAAGTTCTCAGACTTTTTTTTTTAGTAGGAAGTAGAGAAAATGATCCCATAAATACAGAAAGTGAGAAGAGATGCTGACCATGTCCATGCTGGTGTGAACTGGGGGAAGAGTTTCATTTTAAAAGTTCTCTTGGCTCATATCCCCATCTCACCTGGTTTCAGCAACAGATTATTTTTGCATGGGAAAGAAACCAAAGAGAATGTTGATAAATGTCTATATTTTACATATGTTTAACTTCCCAAGGAAAATACTTGTCTCTTCTTCATGGAAATTGAAGCTCTATTTTGCCTCCTTCTCCAAACCAAGGCCAGTCAGTCAGAGTGTTATTTACAAAATCCCTGGACAGAACTAATTTGAGGATCTTTAACCTAAATCCCCAAATGCCTGAAGTCTTATTGGGCATGGCATGAGAGTGTGTGTCATTCTTCAGTCTTCTGGTTTGTATAGTTTGGGGCCATAGTGATATGTAGAGAGTCCTAGATCAGGAGTCAGGAGGCTTGACTGTGTTATCAGCTAGGTGAACGGTTTGAACAAGTGTTTTAACCTCTATGTGCCTTAGTGTCTGTTGAAGAATAGAAAAGAGAAGGGGAACATGTCTTTCCTGAGGCAAAATCTCAGTATGAGCAAAATGTGTTTAAGTCATATATTTCTATAAACACTCAAAAATAATTAGGACATTAATCTTGAAGAGGTTGGCTTTGGTGATGTTATGAATTTCCATGGCAATGCAAACATACTGCTTTATCTTAAAAATTATTGTTTCCATAAACTGAATGCCTTTACAGGAAAAACAAGTATACATTTTGTTCATAGGCCATATGGTACTTACAATTATTTGAGAAATCTCGAAACTTCTGTAGTTGTTGCTTATTTAGTACTTGCATGCTTAGTGGCTCAGTTGTGTCCAACTCTGCAACTTCATGAGTGTAACCCAGCAGGCTCCTTTGTCCATGGGGATTCTCCAGGCAAGAATACTGGAGTGTTTGTTAGCCATCTGTATGTCTTCTTTGGAGAAATGTCTATTTAGTTTCTTTGGCCCATTTTTTGATTGGGTCATTTATTTTTCTGAAATTGAGCTGCAGGAGTTGCTTGTACATTTTTGAGATTAGTTGTTTGTCAGTTGCTTCATTTGCTATTATTTTCTCCCACTCTGAAGGCTGTCTTTTCACCTTGCTTATAGTTTCCTTTGTTGTGCAGAAGCTTTTAAGTTTAATTAGGTCCCATTTGTGTATTTTTGCTTTTACTTCCAATATTCTGGGAGGTGGGTCATAGAGGATCCTGCTGTGATTTATGTCGGAGAGTGAAAAGATGCTCAACATCACTCATTATCAGAGAAATTCAAATCAAAACCACAATGAGGAACTATTTCATGCCAGTCAGAATGGCTGCCATCCAAAAGTCTACAAGCAATAAATGCTGGAGAGGATGTGGAGAAAAGGGAAACCTCTTACACTGTTGGTGGGAATGCAAACTAGGACATCCACTATGGAAAACAGTGTGGAGATTCCTTAAAAAACTGGAAATAGAACTGCCTTATGACCCAACAATCCCACTGCTGGGCATACACACCAAGGAAACCAGAATTGAAAGAGACACGTGTACCCCAGTGTTTACCGCAGCACTGTTTATAATAGCCAGGACATGGAAGCAACCTAGATGTCCATCAGCAGATGAATGGATAAGAAAGATGTGGTACATTTACACAATGAAGTATTACTCAGCCCTTAAAAAGAATATATTTGAATCAGTTCTAATGAGGTGTATGAAACTGGAGCCTATTATACAGAGTGAAGTAAGCCAGAAAGAAAAACAGCAATACAGTATACTAATGCATATATATGGAATTTAGAAAGATGGTAATGATAACCCTGTATGCGAGACAGCAAAAGAGACACAGACATATAGAACAGTCTTTTGGCCTCTGAGGGAGAGGGAGAGGGTGGGATGATTTGGGAGAATGGCATTGAAACATATATAATACCATATAAGAAATGAATCACCAGTCCAGGTTCGATGCATGATACTGGATGCTTGAGGCTGGTACACTGGGACAACCCAGAGGGATGGTAAGGGGAGGGAGAAGGGAGGGGGATTCAGGATGGGGAACACATATATACGTGTGGCGGATCCATGTTGATGTATGGCAAACCCAATACAATATTGTAAAGTAATTAACCTCCAATTAAATAAATTTATATATATATAAATTTATATTTATAGTATTTATAAATTTATATATATAGTATTTATATATATATATATAAATACTGGGGTGGGTAACCATTCCCTTCTCCAGGGAATCGTCCTGACCCAGAGATCAGACCCAGGTCTCTTGCATTGCAGGCAGATTTTTTAACTGTATGAACCACCAGGGAAGCACATATTTTTTGTTGTTGTTAAGTCACTTCAGTCTTGTCTGACTCTGTGCAACCCATAGACGGCAGCCCACCAGGCTCCCCTGTCCCTGGGATTCTCCAGGCAAGAATATTGGAGTGGGTTGCCATTCCCTTCTCCAATGCAGGAAAAGTGAAAAGTGGAAGTGAAGTCGCTCAGTCGTGTCCGACTCTTAGCGACCCCATGGGCTGCAGCCCACCAGGTTCCTCCGTCCATGGCTTAACAAATTTCAAATTAACCTATTCAATAGTTATTATTTTATATCATTAATATGATGTCTTTTAGTTAGCCAAGAGTAGTTTCAGTTTGGAACCAAGAACTCAGACTGTTGTATATTGACTTCTCCTTCTCCTTCTTTTGCTTTAACTTACTTACTCTAACTTTCATTGAATGAATGTCATTTAACTGAGCCTTTTA
Source organism: Nanger dama (assembly GCA_917880005.1). Classification (NCBI taxonomy): domain Eukaryota; kingdom Metazoa; phylum Chordata; class Mammalia; order Artiodactyla; family Bovidae; genus Nanger; species Nanger dama. Next base: position 7,144,908 of record CAKJTW010000082.1, on the reverse strand, counting down.
AAGCTTTTCTTTCCAAATACTTTGAACTATAGCTTGTTTTAAATCTACTTAAAACTGATTATCAAAGACTTTTGAAGTCTAACTCAATTCTGTTGATAAAGGTACCAATAGTAGATTGATTTAATCTATTAGAGAGAAATATGCAATTTATATAAGAGAAAATGGCAAAGAAGAAAAAAATATGGATCCTTTGGAAACAACAATTTTTTTCTTGGGCCAGATGTAGACGAGTTGATAGGGAGCGAAGAGATCTTTCCTTTCAGTTGCTCATGGATTCTCCAGAAGGCTTTGAATGTTTCCCTTTAATAAGTTGCTCTGCATTCTATTAGTGCTTTTCATTAGCATCTCCTTCTTGGTTTTGCTAGGTGTGCAGATATTTTATTGAGCTTTTTTTACATCCATTTTCATAAAGAATGTTGGCCTACAATTTTATTTTCTTGGAGTACCTTCACTGGTTTTGGTATCAGGGTAGTACAGGCCTTTTGAACTGAGTTCAGATGTGTAAAACATAAATATATTATTTTATAGTTCTGTAGGTCAGAATCTGAAATGAGTCTGCAAGTCTGTGTTCCTTTCTGTAAGCTCTGGAGGGGATGGGATGGGGGTGTTCATTTCCTTGTCCTTCCCAGATTCTAGAGGCTGCCTGCATTCTTTGGCTCAAGGCTACATCACTTTGGCTTCTGCTTCTGTCATTACAGAAGCAGAGCTTCCCTTGTGGCTGGTCTGCGCTGGACTCTGGTCGTGACCATGCCTGCAGAGCTTTCCTTTGCCTCTACCTGTTCCGAATCTGATTTTTCCAGTCTCCCTCCAAATGTGAGATGCTAATATTTAGCATCATTTTTCTTTTCAGCTCACGTCAAATAGATTAGATTTCAGTTCTTTGCAACTGACTGTATAATACACAAAGGGAGCGACAGAAACTTCTCCCGTGTATTCGCTGAAGAAGAGAACTTGATGGTGTTTAGAAAGCTGGAAATTAAATTGAGCTTTTAAACTACAGACTTTTAAGGAGAAGTGTTACTCTGTGTGGTGGGGATGGGGATAGAAGGGGGAAGACATTGTTCTGTGTGAAAACTCAAGAGATCCTAACAGGGCAAAAAGCAAAGGAATCTAATTGCATAAGATTGCTTGACAGCTTCTCTTTTCTTAGGAAGCCATTGCTGTCTTCTCTTATAGGCTTCCATTCTTTCTTCTCCAGTGTTCTCTTGTAACCTCTGGTCCTAAGGTGATGCCTGGTAAACAGTAGTTGTTGCAGGATTTAGAATCATTTTTTATGGTTCTGCAATTTCTTGACTCTTGGAAATAACTAGCCAAAATAATTTAAACAATAATGTATCTCTGGTTTGTTTCTTTCTGAATGCTGTGAAATTTCTCCCTAATTAGAAAATAGATGGCTATTTCTCCTGGTGTCTTAAGGAATCCCTTCATATGTCTTTTGCTTTGCAGAGAACTCTTTTCTACTGCAGACTTGTTCTTGTGGTTTTATTTTTGCATGATTAAGTTGGGATAGGGAAACTTTTGAAAGATTTACTTGTGAGTTTAGAACTGTGGGAGAGTCCTAGAGGAAAATAAAACTTAGAAAGTTGAGTGCAAAATGGTGGGACTTTGTTTTGTCCAGAGAGAGAGAGGGAGAGAGAGCTTCATGGGCATCATAATTCTAACCCAGAGCGCTTGCCCTTGATTTTGGAGGCCAGCTGGCTGATCTCTAAACATCACAGCCTAAGATAGCCTTTAATCAAAGAGAAAAATAACTAAGAAACACTTTGGAAAGCCCCTTGTCTCTGTTTATGCTTGATCCTTTGCCCACCTGGTAATAAGAAAGACCTTTTACATTCTTTCCACAGTATTTGGTTTGGTCCTCTGAACGCTAACATTCACCGTGACCATACACATAATAGATAAATCTGGGAGCATGAAGACGTTTGTAGAGAATGAGTCTAATATTTTAAATAGCCCAATTCTTTGCTTTTAGGCAGTGACATTAAGCTATCATCCTGGGCAGGGGGTGGAGGTTGGCAGTTACTCTACTGATGCTATACTCAGAGCACCAAAAACATGTGACTCTTTTCAGATTTGCATGAATTATATTGAAGTTTGAAGCATGGAGTTAAATAATAGCTGAAATAAATATTAAGTAAAACAACTTGCTTCCTGCTTTCTTAAGATATCTGAAATGGCCACTTTTACATTCTAGCTACTTAGTTCAGGATATGTGCCCACTCTGAAATTTTGGACTTGGTAATGAACCATATTTTCTGAGACTAAGAAGACATATGAATTAGAAGGTCTTGAAATGTTAAATATGATAGAAAATAGGCTTATAGGTTACTATGAAAGAAATTTAAACCATATAGAGTAAATTTGCACCAAAATTAGAGATTCTCAACCTTGGCTGCATGTTGGAACCACATGTGGACCTTTAAGAATTTTGACCCTTGGATCCCAACCCTAGTCTGACTTATCTGGTCTTTCAGTTCAGTTCAGTCGCTCCATCGTGTACTAATCTTTGCGACACCATGAACTGCAGCACTCCAGGCCTCCCTGTCCATTACCAACTCCCAGAGTCCACCCAAACCCATGTCCATCGATTTGGTGATGCCATACAGCCATCTTATCATCTGTCTTCCCCTTCTCCTCCTGCCCTCAATCTTTCCCAGCATCAGGGTCTTTTCCAATGAGTCAGCTCTTTGCATCAGGTGGCCAAAGTATTGGAGTTTCAGCTTCAGCATTATTCCTTCCAAAGAACACCCAGGACTGATCTCCTTTAGGATGGACTGGTTGGATCTCCTTGCACTCCAAGGGACTCTCAAGAGTCTTCTCCAACACTGCAGCTCAAAAGCATCAATTCTTCAGCCCTCAGCTTTCTTCACAGTCCAACTCTCACATCCATACGTGACCACTGGAAAAACCGTAGCCTTGACCTGATGGACCTTTGTTGGCAAAGTAATGCCTCTGCTTTTCAATATGCTATCTAGGTTGGTCATAACTTTCCTTCCAATGACTAAGTGTCTTTTAATTTCATGGCTGCAATCACCATCTGCAGTGATTTTGGAGCCCCAAAAAATAAAGTCTGACACTGTTTCTACTGTTTCTCCATCTATGTGCCATGAAGTGATGGGACCAGATGCCATAATCTTAGTTTTCTGAATGTTGAGCTTTAAGCCAACTCTTTCACTCTCCTCTTTCACTTACATCAGGAGGCTTTTTAGTTCCTCTTCACTTTCTGGCATAAGAGTGGTGTCATCCTCATATCTGAGGTTATTGATATTTTCCTGGAAATCTTGATTCCAGCTTGTGCTTCTTCCAGCCCAGAGTTTCTCATGATGTACTCTTGTCTTTAGGTGTCTCCAAACTGTCAGGATTTTAAAAGCTGTAAAACTCTTTGACAGGCTGAAAAATACTAAAATCTATTGACTTTAATCAAGTGCTTTACAGAGTCAAGTTAATAACAGATCAAATATGGTCATCAGGTGGTAAGAAGCAATATGGTGTCTAACTCTGCTTCTTCTCTTGAATTTAATCATAGATCGCATACTTTGTTTCATGTATATCTCACGTTCTAGACTATATTTTCTGAGTACAGGGAACATCCCTGTGTTATTCACTATTGTGCATACCCAAATCTCAGTGGCTCTATATGGTGTTGATCATGTGGTTGGCCCTCAGATACTATAAAATAAATAAATCCTATATATAAGCTCTGGCTTGTAAAGACTGGAAGAAGCATCAGATCATGTTAATGTCATGCCAAATTTCCCTCTATGGGTATAAATTGCTTTTAATTCTTTCAGTTCAAAACTTTAATTCTCTATCCACTAAACTCTCCTTTAAGAAGACTTGCTAAGCTATTGACTTTTCACATTTCAGTGTCCAGTTAAGAATAAAAACTCTGAGGGCAAGGACTTGGCCTTGTTCATTGGACTGCTTTCTATGCTACCAATAATAAAATCTCAAATATTTGTGAAAAATAATGAAGTATGTATTGGTGTTTTTTAAACTGCTTTCCATAGGGATCAGGGCTCTTAGATATACCCCAAGGTTTGGAGATGGGAGTGGTATATAAAGGAGAGAGGTTAGGCAATTGGGGCTAACCTCTGTTCCATGTTCACTGCAACTAGAACAAGCCTTGTACTTCTTGGGGCTCCTTCTTTTATTTTTAAAAAGTTTGAGTCACTAACTTGTTCTCTCTCAGAACATTTCCATATTAAAAATTAGTCCTTCTGAGTTTATTTTAAAGGCTGAAGCAGACATTTTAACTTTATACAGTTTAATACACATACATCAGTTCAGTCGCTCAGTCATGTCCGACTCCTTGCAACCCCATGAACTGCAGCACGCCAGGCTTCCCTACCAAATACACATACATAAAAGTGCACAAAACATATGTATTTATAACACGGAGAAAATACTCACATAAACACCAGGGTCAAGAAGTAGAAGGTGGCTGACATCTCAGAGCCTCTTTCCTTTCCCTCTCAAACACTGCCTCCTCTCCCACAAAAGAAACCACTAGCTTGACTTCTAACCCTCTGGTTTTGCTTCTTTTTTAAAAAAATGTTACTAAATGAAAAAAAAAAAAACCCCATGCTGTATATATCCTTTTGTGTATGCCTGTTTTTTCCTCTGTATTGTTTTTGAAATGACTCCATATGCTTTTGATTCATTTTCAGTGCTGTGTATCATTCTACTGTAATGCATATAGCACAGTTTATCCATTCTACTATTAACCGCTGATCATTTGGGTTGTTTCCAATTTTGGTTACTATACATAATGCTGCTACAGTGAATATCTCAAACCTATTTTTGTTGTACATGTGTACATGTTTCTGTTGGGTTCCACTAGGAGTGGAATTGCTTATTATAGGATGTGGATGGGTATATAAATATGTGGCTTTATATATGCCAAAATTTTTTCCAAAGTGATTATTTCAATTTACATTTTCACTAGCAAGGTATGAGTATTCTTTCCCCATTGTCCCCCCCACCACCTCTTTTTTTTAAAATACCAATACTTGGTATTTTCATTCTCTTTAATTTTAACCATCCTGTTGGATGTATAGTGATAGCTCATTATAGTTTTAATTTTCATTTTCTCGGTTACTGCAAAGTAGGCTATTTGATCACCTCTTTGTGGACATGCCTTTCTTCTTTCCTGTTTTACTATTGGGTTGTCTCTTTCCTGGTTTGTATAAGTTAATTGCATATTTTGTATATAAGCCCTTTATTAATTATTTGTATTAAAAATATCTGTTCTCATCTGCAGCTTACTTTTCCATTATCTTAGTGGTGTCTCAGTGAATGGAACTTTTAGGTTTAATGTTGCCTAGTTGATCAATTTTTTCCTTAATGGTTAAGTGTTTTTGTTGTTGTATGTGTTCTATTTTATTCATCTTTCCAATGCTGAGATCATAAAGATATTCTTTATTATATTCTAGAGCAAGATTGCCCAATAAAAGTTTCTAAAATGATGGAAATGTTCTGTATCTGGGCTGTCAAATACTATGCGATTGAGCTTTTGAAGTGTGGCTAGTAAGACTGGGGAACTAAATTTTAAATTTAATTTTAATTAATTTAGATAGCTACTTATGACTAGGAACTACTGTTTCAGAGAAAGAAACTCTAGAAGGCTTATTGCCTTGTCTTTTACATTTAGATGTACTGTCCAGCTGTGATTGACTTTTTCTGTTTGTATGGTATGAAGTAAGGGTCAGACTCAGTATTTTTCCCATATCTATTTGCCCAGGATGATTTTGTTGAAAAGATTACTTTCTCCATTACTCTGTAGTATTACTGTTGCATTAAATTAGATATATTTACACATTTGGATGTGTTTTTGAACTCTCTATTCTTTTCTATTTGTGTATCTTTTTGTTGATTCCTTATGATCTTAATTATGTAGATATATTAATATTTATTGACGGGCGAGCCTGGTGGGCTGCTGTTTATAGGGTCGCACAGAGTTGGAAACGACTGAAGCGACTTAGCAGCAGCAGAGTAAGTTCTTTTAGTTTTCTTTTTTAGAGCATCTTTGTTATTGTTAGTCTTTTGTATTTCCATGTGAATTTTAGAATCAGCTTGTTAAGCTACGCACACACACACTCATAATTCTGTTGGGTTTTGATTAGCATTTTATCAATTTTAAGGCCAGTTTGGAGAGGAATGACAACTTTGCATGATTGAGTTTTCCATCTAAGAAATGCCATACCTCTTATATGGTCTTTATTTTCAGTCCAACATAGTAGTGATTTTTTTCACATATTTTATTGGACTTATTCCTGGGGATTGGATATTTTGACACTGTTATAAATGACACCTTTAAATATTTCACTTTCTGTTTGCTGTTGGTACAAGAATGCAATAGATTTTTGTCACATTGATCTTGTATTCAGTAACCTTGCAAAACTCATTTTTATTCTAATAATTTATTGTAGATTATTTTGTGTATTCTACAAGCAGACCTTAAATAAATAATGATGGTTTTATTTCTTCCTCATCTGAACTTCAAACCTCTGTTTTCTTTTTCTTGCTTTATTGGACTGGCTAGAATCTCCACTACAAAGTTGAATAGTAATAGACAGTGAATATCCTTCAAGTGTTCCTGATCTTTGGGAGAAGATTTCAGTATTGTATCATTTTGGTATGACATCTGCTACACTTTCCCCCCTTTTCTAAGAGATTTTATTTCTTATTTTCTAGAAATTGTATATAGAAGTCCGTCAAATGTACTTTTGCATCTATTGAAATGATCAAATAAGTTTTCTCGTTTGACTATTTTAGATAATTAATATTGATATTGATAGCTAAAAATATTAAATAAATTTTGAGTAAAGCCAGTTTAGCTATAATATAGTATTCTTTTTTAAATCAGTTAGCTAATTTTTTTAGAGATTTTTACAGCAATGATTTTGAGCAAAATTGGCCTATATCAAGGTTATGCTGACCTCATATTAAGAAGAGTCATTCCTTCATTTTCTAATCTTTGGAAAAGTTTGTATAAAAGAGATTGTTAAAGTGGTTGATAGAATTTGGGGTCTGGAACTTGGGAGAAGGTGGAAGGATGTTTAGAACCACAAATTAAATTCACAGATTAAAGGATTCAGAATTTCTATTCTTGTCTCTTAATCTTCCTTGGGAGAGGTAGCCCTAATTACTAGAAGCAAAAACGTATTCAAACAATTACAATGACCTGAGCACTGAAGAACTGATGCTTTTAACTGTGGTTTTGGAGAAGACTCTTGGGAGTCCCTTGGACTGCAAGGAGATCCAGCCAGTCAAACCTAAAGGAAATCAGTCTTGAATATTCATTGGAAGGACTGATGCTGAAGCTGAAACTGTGATACTTTGGTACCTGATAGGAAAAACTGACTCATTGGAAAAGACCCTGATGCTGGGAAAGATTGAAGGCAGGAGGAGAAGGAGATGACAGAGTGCCGGGGTCCAGCCTCTGCAGAGTCCAGGGATATCCTCAGGATGGATGACGTCAGCGAATGAAGAAAGATAGATAAAGAGATAAAGAATGACACGCAGTGACCAAGCTTCTTCAGTGAGTGAGGCCCATTTACTTTAGTTTCCTCAAGGCTTTTATACCATGAGTTATACATACAGCAAGGTGAAAAATGCAGAGTCAACTCAATATTCCATCAGTAATAACTCTTATTCACATCAGGTTCCTTCCTGCAAGAGTCTTATTTTTTGTACATCATCTTCTGTTCTGGAGGCCTGTTGATATTCTATGACCTCTTTTTGATAAATATTGGTCGGCCAGAACAATAATTTTCCCTTAAAGTGTTTCTTCTTAAATTCCTAGCCTGCATCACCCTTAAAGTACAGAGTTACATTTTTGTGGAGCAAAGATTCAGCGGGTTACAGCAAAGAAAGAACTTATTAACTCAAAGTCTAATGTTGTTAATACTAACGCTATTACTTGTTTTTTTCTACATCCTGACTATATGCACTCCCAGGAACACAATGGATAAGGGATGTGAGAACTTGGCAGCAAGCATGGGCTCAACAATGTTGCAAGAGTCTGGATAAACCTGCCAAGTAAGCTAGAATACTAATAAGGGATTTGAAACACTCCTTTCATGCCCAGGAGATTTATCAACTAGAGCCCTAAGTTAACTCTTTCCAGAGAAAGGTGGTTGGGGCAGCCCCCTGTTAATATCAAAGAAGTTGATGAAAGGTATAAAATAGTAAGACAGACAGATTCTGGTTTGGGGGTAGATGCTTGCGCAAGTCCAGGGGTCCCTTGAGTCCTGATCTCGCCTTTGCCTGTCAGGCGTCTTCCTCATGACCTTTGCCATGGGTGGGATTCTCCACACTGGCTACCGGCTACAGAGGATGAGATGGTTGGATAGCATCACTGACTCAATGGAATTTGAGCAAGCTCTGGGAGTTGGTGATAGACAGGGAAGCCTGGCATGCTGCAGTTCATGATGTCTCAAAGAGTCGAACAAGACTGAGTGACTGAATTGAACTGAACAGTTACCTTGTATGGTAGGCCATATCTCAGTTTTACCAGTGAAAGGAGTGACATAGAGATTAAAATAAAATGGAATTTTAAGATACTCTTTGCTATTAAAGAAACAACCTTAGCACTAAAACTGGGACAAATATTGGATGAGAAATAATTTACATATATCGTAAATACTGTATATGTCAGTGAGAGGTGGAAGAAAGAGGCATCTCATTAGTAGAGTAACCATGATTTTTGAAGAATATCTGCCTTGAAAGTTTTTGTTTGTTGAGCAGCATCTCTTTTACCTGCTGATATCTTTAGTACGGGTGATAAAGCTATAATCTGTGATGAAGTACCCAGATGGTAATGGTGTACATTCTTAAAAATGGTAGCTTCAATGAGGGAGACACAGGAAAGGACTTGGAGTAATTTCTGAAGGTGAAAATTTTATTTCATTTCTCTGAGCTTCTTGCAATAGCTTATTGCTAATTAGCTGACAAATTCTGTCTCACGGGTAGAAAGGTACACATTTGTAGGATATTGCCAGTTCATTCTTGCAGTTCCTAGAAGTTGAGAACACTCTCCTTTAGACAATAGTAAAGTGAGGAAAACTAAAAAAAAAAAATGTTATTGAACATACTGACTTAAGAATAAACAAATTCTATATGACTCAAATCATATCTTTTTCATTTCCTTTCACAAGTTTTTGGCAATAACTAGTTTTGATGTGTTTATACAATTTAAGAAAGGTCAATACTTATTTACTTTAAATTTTTTCTGATCATATGCTTATTGCAAAAATCTCAAAGCATAAAGAAAGAAATTGTACATCCTATAATCCTGCCACCCAGGAAAAAAACCCCATATTTATTACCTTGAGATATGTCTAACTAGTCTTTTCCATACATGTACATTAAAAAAATAGTATACATTGTAAAATATTTTATTTTTCCAGCTTTATTGAAATATAATTGATATATAGCATTGTACAAATGTAAGGTATATGATATTTTGATTTGGTACATTTGTATTTTGAAAAATTACCATTGTAGTGTTAGCTCACAACTCCATAATGTCCCATAACTACCATTTATTTTTCTGGTCAAAACATTTGATCTATTCTCTTAACAACTTTCAGGTATATAGTACAATATTGTCAACTATAGTCACCATGCTGTGAAATAGATCCCAAGAACTTATTTATCTTGTAAATGAATGTTTGTACACTTTGATTAACATCTCTCCCTTGCCCCCATTCCCTTAATCTTGGTAACCACCATTCTACTTTCCGGTTCGATGAAATAAACTATTTTAGAAGCCCCATAAAATGAGATCATATAGTATTTGTCTTTCTATGTATGACTTATTTCACTTGGCATAGTGAAATAAGGTTCATCCATGCTGTCACAAACATCAAATATTTTTTCTTCCTTTTATGGCTGGGAAATATTCCATTTTATACACATACTACATTTTCTTTACCCATATCTGTCTATGGACCCTTCATTGTTGCCATAGGTTGATTTTTGTGATAATGCTACAAAGAACTTGGGAGTGCAGATACCTCTTTGATACACTGGTTTTATTTTATTTGGACATACACCCAGGAGTAGGATTGATGGGTCACACGAATGTTCTCTTTTTATTTTTTGAGGGAGATCTACTAGTTTTTGTAATGGTTACACCAATTTACATTCTCAACAACAGTATATAATAGTTCTTTTCTCCTACCTAACCAGCACTTCTTATCTCTTGTCTTTTTGATAATAGCCGTTCTAATAGGTATGGGGTGGTATTTCATTGTGGTTTTGATTTGCACTTCCCCGATGGTGAGTGATGTTGGATACCTTTTCATGTAGTGGATGGCTACCTGGATGTCTTCTTTGGAGAAATGCCTATTCAGTTCTTCTACCCATTTTAAAATCAGATTATTATTATTTTTTGCTATTGAGTTGTATGAATTCTGTATATATTTTAGATATTAGCTCCTTATCAGATGTCTGATTTGCAAATATTTTTTTCTGTTTAATAGGTTGCCTTTTCATTTTGCTGATGGGTTTCTTTGGTTACCATAAGCTTTTTAGTTTGATGTAGTCTTGTTTATTTTGCTTTTGTTGCCTTGTGCTTTTAGTGTCATATAAAAAAATCACAGCCAAGATCAACATCATGGAGATTTCCCCCATGTTTTCTTCCAGTGTTTTATGATTTAGGTCTTAAAATTAAGTTTTTACTCTGTTTTTTAGAGTTAATTTTTGTAAATGGTGTAAGATATGGGTTCAGTTTCATTGTTTTGTTTGTGTGATATATAGTTTTCTCAATACCATTTATTGAAGACACAAGCCTTTCCCCATTGTGTATTCTTGGCACCCTTGTTGAAGAATTCAGTTCAGTCACTCAGTCCTGTCCGACTCTTTGCGACCGTATGAATTGCAGCACGCGAGGCCTCCCTGTCCATCACCAACTCCCGGAGTTCACTCAGATTCACGTTCATCGAGTCAGTGATGCCATCCAGCCATCTCATCCTCTGTCGTACTCTTCTCTTCCTGCCCCCAATCCCTCCCAGCATCAGAGTCTTTTCCAGTGAGTCAACTCTTCTCATCAGGTGGCCAAAGTATTGGAGTTTCAGCTTCAGCATCATTCCTTCCAAAGAACACCTAGGACTAATCTCCTTCAGAATGGACTGGATGGATCTCCTTGCAGTCCAAGGGGACTCTCGAGAGTCTTCTCCAACACCACAGTTCAAAAGCATCAATTCTTCAGCGCTCAGCCTTCTTCACAGTCCAACTCTCACATCCATACATGACCACAGGAAAAACCATAGCCTTGACTAGATGGACCTTTGTCGGCAAAGTAATGTCTCTGCTTTTGAATATACTGTCTAGGTTGGTCATAACTTTTCTTCTAAGGAGTAAGTGTCTTTTAATTTCATGGCTGCAATCACTATCTGCAGTGATTTTGGAGCCCCCAAAATAAAGTCTGACACTGTTTCCACTGTTTCCCCATCTATTTTCCATGAAGTGATGGGACCAGATGCCGTGATCTTAGTTTTCTGTATGTTGAAGAGTAGTTGACTGTATATGTGTGAAGTTATTCTGGTCTCTGTATTCTGTTACACTGTTTTATGTGTTTGTTTTTAATGTCAGTGGGGCTTCCCTGGTGGCTCAGAGGTTAAAGTATCTGCCTGCAATGTGGGAGACCTGGATTCGATCCCAGGGTTGGGAAGATCCCTTGGAGAAGGAAATGGCAACCAACTCCAGTATTCTTGCCTGGAGAATCCCATGGACAGAGGAGCTTGGTGGGCTACAGTCCACAGGGTTGCAAAGAGTTGGACATGACTGAACGACTTCACTTTCACTTTTAATGTCAGTACCATAACATTTTGATTACTATAGCTTTGTAATATAAAAAAAAATGGGAATACCAGACCACCTAACCTGCCTCTTGAGAAATCTGTATGCAGGTCAAGAAGCAACAGTTAGAACTGGACATGGAACAACAGACTGGTTCCAAATAGGAAAAGGAGTACGTCAAGGCTGGATATTGTCACCTTGCTTATTTAACTTATATGCAGAGTACATCATGAGAAACACTGGGCTGGAAGAAACACAAGCTGGAATCAAGACTGCTGGGAGAAATATCAATAACCTCACATATGCAGATGACACCACCCTGATGGCAGAAAGTGAAGAGGAGCTAAAAAGCCTCTTGATGAAAGTGAAAGAGGAGAGTGAAAAAGCTGGTTTAAAGCTCAACATTCAGAAAATGAAGATCATGGCATCCGGTCCCATCACTTCATGGAAAATAGATGGGGAAACAGTGGAAACAGTGTCAGACTTTATTTTGGGGGGCTCCAAAATCACTACAGATGTTGACTGCAGCCATGAAATTAAAGGACGCTTACTCCTTGGAAGAAAAGTTATGACCAACCTAGACAGTATATTCAAAAGCAGAGACATTACTTTGCCGACAAAGGTCCATCTAGTCAAGGCTATGGTTTTTCCTGTGGTCATGTATGGATGTGAGAGTTGGACTGTGAAGAAGGCTGAGCGCTGAAGAATTGATGCTTTTGAACTGTGGTGTTGGAGAAGACTCTTGTGAGTCCCTTGGACTGCAAGGAGATCCAACCAGTCCATTCTGAAGGTGATCAACCCTGGGATTTCTTTGGAGCGAATGATGCTGAAGCTGAAACTCCAGTACGTTGGCCACCTCATGCAAAGAGCTGACTCATTTTAAAAGACTCTGATGCCAGGAGGGATTGGGGGCAGGAGGAGAAGGGGACGACCGAGAATGATATGGCTGGATGGCATCACGGACTTGATGGACGTGAGTCTGAGTGAACTCTGAGAGATGATGAACAGGGAGGCCTGGCATGTTGCGATTCATGGGGTCTCAAAGAGTTGGACACGACTGAGAGACTGAACTGAACTGAACTTATAGCTTTGTAATATAGTTTGAAATCAGACACATAATATCTCCTTTTTTTCCCCCTCAAGATTGCTGTGTTTAGTTTGGGTCTTGAGTTGTTCAATAGCAATTTTAGAATTTTCCTATTCCTGTGAAAAGTCCCATTGAAATATTGATAGAGATTGCATTGAATCTGTAGATTAATCTGCATAGGATGGACATTTGAAACAATATTAATCCTTCTAATACATAAACTTGGGATATTCTTCCATTTATTTGTTTCTTCTTTAATTTCTTTCATTGATTTTTTAATGGTTTACACTGCATTGATCTTTCACCTCCTTGATTTATTCCTAAATATTTTATTCTTTTTTGATACTAGTATAAATTTTTTTCTAATTAAATTCATTTTTAGACTTTTCTTTGTTGGTATTTAGAGGTGTGTGTGTGTGTGTGTGTGTGTGTGTCTAGTGTCTGACTTCCTGTGACCCCATGGACTGTAGCCTGCCAGGCTCCTCTGTCTATGAAATTCTCCAGGCAAAAATACTGGAGTGGGTTGCCATTTCCTACTTCAATTAATTTTCATGTTGACCATGTACCCTGCAACTTTATTGAATTAGTCTTAGTTCTTACAGGTTTTTATTTGATGGAATCTTTAGATTTTTCTATATATTAGATTGTCATTTGCAGAGAGGGACAATTTCACTTCTTCCTTTCTAATTTGGATGCTTTTAATTCCTTTTCCTTGCCTAATTGGCCAGGCTGGGACTTCCAATATGATGCTGAATAGAAGTGGTGAGTGTGGGCACCCTTGTTTTTCCCTCATCTTAGGAAAAAAGCAAAACAAACCCACAAAACACTGCATACCAAAACTTATGGAATGATGCACATGCAGCAAAAGTAGTCTAAAAGGGAAGCTTATAGCAGTAAATACCTACATTAAGGGAAAAGAAAGATCTCAAATAAGCAACTTACCACCTCAAGGAGCTAGAAAAAGAACAACAAACTGTGATTAAGTGAGAGTCATCCTTGGGATGTAAGGATAATTTGGCATACATAAATCAGTAAACATGATACACCTCATTAACAGAATTAAGGATAAAAATCATATGATCAATCTTAATAGATGCAGAAAAAGCATTTTATAAAATTCAGCATCCTTTTACGACTAAAAACTCTAATCAGGTAAACAAAGAATACCTGAACCTAGTAAAGGCTGTATATGACAAGGCCACAACTGACGTCGTTCTGAATTGTGAAAAGAACAGATTCTTTAGTCTCGTGTTGTTGCTCAGTCATGTCTGACTCTGCGACTCCATGGACCGCAGCATGCCAGGCTTCCCTGTCCTTCATCATTTCCTGGAGCTCGCTCAAACATGTCCATTGAGTCAGTGATGCCATCCAAACATCTTGTCCTCCATCATCCGCTTCTCTTCCTACTTTCAATCTTTCCCAATATCAGGGTCTTTTCTAAAGATTTGGCTTTTCGAATCAGGTGGTCAAAGTATTGGAGCTTCAGTTTCAGCATCAGTCCTTCCAATGAATATTCAGGATTGATTTCCTTTAGGATTGACTGGTTTGATCTCCTTGCAGTCCAAGGGACTCTCTAGAGTCTTCTCCAACATGTGTTAGATATACTTGTCAGTTATATTTTTGGTAATTTCATTGCTTTCTCTGTTTATCTATTGTTGTTCTTTAAATAAATTAATATTTTTAATCTAGTTGTAATTTATAATTGAAAGTTTTATTCATCTATTCTCTTTCTTCATGATTATTATTTTTACTAAAAGCAGTTTTATAAGCTATGGCCCATAGTTTTGTCATATAGGTAACTGAATTTTATTTTGCCCATCTAATCTTTTGCATGTTTGAGTTTATAATGGATATTTTAAGTTAATGGGAAATTTTAAAATATAATTTTCTTCGCTGTTGTATCTCAACTGGAAAGCAAGGATATGTGCTAATTCCACCCGCGCCCGTCTACCCCTACCGATCTTGGCGGGTCATGAATTCCAACTTCCGTCTCTGTAGCATTGATGAACTGCTGAAATCTTGGCTTCAAGCTCTAGTAGCTTTGCTGTATTTTTCTTGGTTTTTCAAAGTCTCTGCTTGGGAAAGGCTTAGGAATTGGCAAATGGCTCAAGGGCAAATTACTGCCTCATTTTGGGCAGTCCTTTTTTTTTTCCTTCCTCCCTGTCATGCTTTGGCCTCTTTGGTCTATCCTCCCTGACCTGATGGAACTGCTCCAAGCCCCAGTCTACCACTTTGTGTTTGGGAATGATGGTCCAAATCACCAACACCTCCGAGGGAAAAACCAGTCATCAATATGTGTTCAGTGCGGTCTGCCCCTCTTTTCTTTGGAAACTTCGCTCAACTGCTGATTGTCTTGGTTGCTTTCTGATGCCTTCACTGATGCTTTCAAACATTTAAAACATCTTTTATTCATCTTTCATAATTGTTTTTGGCAAGAGAATTGGTAATGAGAATGCAAGATTTTCCCCTTCTTAAAATGGTCAATTCCTTTAAAATTTTAATCTTGGCTTTTATTTTAGTTGATTCTATTTTATGCTCATCCCTTAACTTACCTTTCAAAAAGTCTGTTTTCTTTAATTTATTAAAAAAACACAAAGTGGATAGTTTCTAAAAATATCCTCAGTTAAAAATTTTTTTTTTACTGTAGATCAGTTTCTTATTATAAATCATTTTATGTGTATACCCTG
The DNA here is from genome assembly GCA_917880005.1 of Nanger dama. Taxonomy (NCBI): domain Eukaryota; kingdom Metazoa; phylum Chordata; class Mammalia; order Artiodactyla; family Bovidae; genus Nanger; species Nanger dama. The sequence continues at coordinate 7,129,326 of CAKJTW010000082.1, read as the reverse complement.
TGTCCCTAAAGGACTTTCTTTATAGTACTAATATTGCATTACTCAGTCTTGAGACAGAAGAAATCTGCCCATGTTCTGTGTTTTAAAAGAAAAAACAAAAAACAATTCTTGTAAGTCCCCTGTGCTGTTCACTTGGGTGTGGAGTAAACCTCTTATATCTTAAACCTAAGGGGGTTGTTTTTATTGGATATCTACTACGCAGATTTCAAAGGTCAGTGAATCACTGGTTTAGAATAATTCTGCTAGCTTTGCTCTTGTCTCGACTGAATTCACTGACTCAGAAGGGACTTTATTCCTGAATCATTAGAGAACACCCAGGGTAGCATTTGAGAAGTAACAATCCCAAGTGCATTGGCTTCCTTGCCTCGTCCATTATTTCACCCCTGACTTTTAAACACCTCCCATCAAAGATGCAGCATACCCCCACTTATTAGCCTCAGTTACCTTGGGTACAGAGAGTTATATAAAATGAGTTTTGGAAAGATACTGCCTTAAAAGTTAATCTCATAGGCGAGTGGATGCCAAGTGTGGGATAAGGAAAAGAGCAGAACTTTTATGTCAAGCAATCTTGGTCACTCCAACCCTCAAACTTCTTAACAGTGAAAAGGTCATTTAAATTATTCTCATTGTAAAACTAGTATAATAATGCACCCTCCTTAAAGGATTATTGTAAGCACAAACAACACGATCTGTACACTCTTGGGACAAAGAAAGGGCTCCAAATTCTAGCTATTATTATTACTTTTATTATTATTCTAATGATAATCATTAGTAACTTCTTTTGGGGTACCAGACTCCTTTGTGAAATTTATGTATTTTGTATATTAAGCACGGTTTTGAAATTTTTCTAATTTGGTGAGATGGGGAAAGGGGTCAAGGGAAGCAGGGTGTGGCAATGAAAAAGAAGTCTCATGGGATGTTCCTTAGGCTAATCTTGGCAACATCAGTGATCCAGCTCAGTCATTTGGGGGGCAGGTCTTCTACATCAGAGTCCCAACAAAGCCCTGTTACAATTATCTATGCTATTTTCCCCAACATGTCATTTTTGCTGCCATTTCTAGACCTCATTTTACTATGAAGGCCTGTACAAGCTGACTTCAGTTTAACATCCAGTCAGAACTCCTGCCTCAGATACTAAGTTACAACCACACAGAGCAACTGTGGTGTTCTCTGCACATGGTAACACTTTTCCTCTTCCATGCATATTTTCAAGCCAGTTACCAGCCTGATGAACTTCGATCGTGCTTTTCGTTTGTTATTGTCAACACTAATTCTTAAATGCTTCCTCCTTCATGATTCAGCATAAGCATCTTCTCCTTTGTTGTCCTCCTCCTCCTTCCTTTTCTTTTTCTTTTTAGTGGGCTGTGCCAGCTAAGACAGATGTAATATTTGATGTTATCACCTGAGAATACATGGGAAGGCTTTCTGTTCTCTTTTTAGACTAATATAACATATCTGTGTCAATTTTTTGTTATATAATTTCAGGTGTGTGGTATGTATGTGTTAGTTGCTCAGTTGTGTCCGATTGTTTGCAGTCCCGTAGCCTGTAGCCCACAGGCTCCTCTGTCTATGGAATTCTCCAGGCAAGAATACTGGAGTGGGTTACCATTTTCCTTTTCCAGGGGACCTTCCTGACTCGGGGATCAAACCCATATCTCCCGCACTGCAGGCAGATTCTTTACTGTCTGAGACACCTGGAAAGCCCGAGATTCAGGTATACAATATATTAATAGTAATTTTTTTATTAGATTATACTGTATTTGAAATTATTATAAAATATAAAGCCTTCCCAGGTGGTTCAGATGGTAAAGAATCTGCCTGCAATGCAGAAGAACCACGTTTGATTGCTGGGTTGGGAAAAATGCCCTGGAGAAGGGAATGCAATCCACTCCAGTATTCTCACCTGGAGAATTCCATGGACAGAAGAGCCTGGCTGGTTATAGTCCATGAGGTTGCAAAGAGTCAGATATGACTGAGCAACTAACACTTTAACTTTCATAAACTATAAACTATATTCCTTGTGCTGTACAATATATCCTTGTAGCTTATTTATTTTATATATTGTAGTTTTACTTTTTAATCCTCCATCCCTATTTCGTTCTTTCCCCCTTTCCTCTCCCCACAGGTAACCACAGTTTGTTCTCTGTATCTGTGAGTCTGTTCAATTCATTTGGTTGTTTCATATCTTAGATTCCACATATAATTGACAATATAGAATATTTGTCTTTCTCTGTCTGACTGTTTACTAAGCATAATACCCTCCAGACCCATCCATATTGTTGCAAATGGCAAACATTCATTCTTTTTAATGAATGAGTAATATTTCAATGTACATATATAGCACATCTTCTTTATGCATCTGTTGATGGACACTTAGATTGCTTCCATATTTTGGCTATTGTTAATAATGCTACTATGAACATGAGTACATGTATCTTTTCAAATTAACATTTTCATGTTTTTGGATATATATTCAGGAATGGAATTTCTGGATCGTATGATAGTTCTAGTTTGAGGTTTTGGAGGAGCCTCTATATTGTTTTCTATAGTGCTCTATATTCTTTACCAGGAACTCTTCCCTTACTCCTCATAGCTTCTATAGTATTTTATTCTGTATAGTGGAAACTTGTACTTGCTATTATTCATCTTCCAGGCTATGAATTTCTTTAAAAAATTTTTTATTATTTTAAAAATTTTTTGTTGGAGTATGTTGATTTACATTGTTGTGTTACTTTCTGCTGTACAGGAAAGTGAATCAGTTATATATATATATATGTGTGTGTGTGTGTGTGTGTGTGTGTGTGTGTGTATATGTATATCTCCACTCTTTTTAAAATTATTTTTCCATTATAAAATATTAAGCAGAGTTCTTGAACTGTTTCTTATTTTGCTTTGCATTTTATGACAATGAGGTATAATTTTTTTTTAACTTTGTAGGCATTCAATAAAGGCCACTAAAAGCAAAACTCAAAGAGGGAGCTCAACCCAGTGCTCTGTGACAACCTAGAGGGGTGGGAGATGCGAGGGGCTCAGGAGGGAGGGGACATATGTATACCTGTGGCTGATTCTTGCTGATGTACGACAAAGACCAGCGCAGTATTGTAAAGCAGCTATCCTCCAATTAAAAGCACAAAAGGAGGACAGTGTAAGAGACCTCTGAAAGAGAAAAAATGAAAAACAAAAACAAAACAGAACTCAAGTGTTTATTTAATGATAATGTTTTCCATTTAGGTGCCACTGGTGAACTAGACAAACACTAGGCAAACTGGAAATAACTATCCTCAAAATCTATAGTTACGATTTTGCTTGCATGTATGGTTAATTGTGAGTAGATGGTTATTTAAACTCATGTTGCCTTAGTTTTTGTGGTCCCAACTGTAATTACTGAGCCAGAGAAGGACTCATTAATTATAAGATTATGACTTATATTAATTATAAGATTAATTATTATTAATTATAAGATTGAGTGGTTATTAATTATTAGATTAGTATTAATTATAAGATTGAGTAGTTCACACTGTACAGAATGCTTCCAAATTTCCTTCATGGGGTCGAAAGTCTATTTCTAGACCATTATGCCCTGATTTCAGAGTCCTGAAACAAAGTTTTCATTTTCTTACTTTCCAGAATTAACACTTCCTTTATTCACGATCTTGGTTAATGATTTTACTCAGTTTCCCAAGTCAGAAACCTATGTTCCCTCCACACTCTCCTTTTCTTTATTTTGCTTATAATCCCTGCCTAAATCTATCAGTTTATTTAAGTTTAAAAATGAAATGCAGTTCTTATTTCTATTTTTATAAATTATTATCTTTTCCTTCTTGGAATGAGTAGAGACCTGTTACCTACTCATATCCCTTGTCCTAATCTCTTTCCCACTGCAGACCATTTTATTTATTTATTTTAATATAAATTTATTTATTTTAATTGGAGGCTAATTACTTTACAATATTGCAGTGGTTTTGCCATACATTGACATGAATCCGCCATGGGTGTACATGTGTTTTTAAAATATTTGAGTGTTTAAGCAATGCCAATGAAAAAAATGATATACCATCTCTGCTATTTGAACATCTGTTAGATTCAGATGACTAAATTATGGAACTGAAACTCCTTAATTTTTACCGAAGATTTGACTCATTGGAAAAGACTCTGATGCTGGGAGGGGTTGGGGGCAGGAGGAGAAGGGGATGACAGAGGATGAGATGGCTGGATGGCATCACTGACTCAATGGACGTGAGTCTGAGTGAACTCCGGGAATTGGTGATGGACAGGGAGGCCTGGAGGGCTGTGATTCATGGGGTCTCAAAGAGTCGGACACGACTGAGCGACTGAACTGAACTGAATTTTTACCTAACCTGTATTCTCAACCTCATCTCCTACTCCTCTCTATGCAGCTCAGTTCCAGGAACACACTTGATCCTTTAGGGCTCCCTTGGGCTCTTTTGCTTACTGTTCTCTGTTCTTCTTTGCTATCAAGTTCCTACTTAATAGTCAAGATGCGACAAAATATTGATTCCCAGGTAGGACGTTGCTCTCTCTATGGGGTTTCTCAGCCCCTTTGTTAATATGCTTTAGTAGTTACTGCCCTGGGTGATGATACTACTGACCAGAGTTCTCAGGCTTTTTAATCAATAGAAGTTGATAAGAGGCCAGATGAAAAATTCAGGCAAGACTGCTAAGGACTAGATGTTCTCTGGGGCTCCTCCTCCTCTAAATCATGACAATCCTTAGTGGATATTGATATCACCAGATCTGCCAATAGTAATGTTCTGGGGCACAGTCTTAATTTATAACTTTCCATTTCCTTATCTTCTTTTCCTTTCTTTCTAACCACCCACTCATTCTGATTTAATGAACTCTATCTCAGAATGAAACATTAGAGGTTCACAGATTTAGACATGTGACCTTGGACACATAAGAGGTTCTTGCTACATGTAGTCCACACAAAAGGCCTTTAATTAGACATGTGAAATGTATTAGTCACATGCTCTTGAGAAAACTGAAAAGAAAAGGACCCATCCCAGGCCCAGATGTGCCCTTGGAAAGTATCAGGCCAACAACAGGGAAGGAGGGGTTAGGGTTTCAGCCATGATTACTCCCATCTGTTGTTATTTAAAGCAAAACCAAAAAAAAATTTCTCAAATGAACACTAGACATGGGAAAAATTATAAGAAGCTGATATCAGAGCTGGATTAAATATGTAGCATTAATGGCTTAATAGCCCTGAATTTTGAGATGGAATATTAGATTTCAAATTTTGTGAAAGCCTCAACTGCTTTTTGTTTCTTCTTTGACTTTTCTCTTCTTGAGTTTGATACTTCTGTGATGAGTCTAGAACATATCAAATACTATAGCAAATAAATTCGTTCTATTTAACTTGGCTAGATCAGAATTTTTCATACAAACTTTTGGACACTTACTACACTGACCCAATCAGGTATGGAGTGATACCAATTTTCCTTATAAATTTAAGGATCAGAGAATAACTGTAAGTGGCAGGGAGCTCAGCTGAAAGCATATTGATTTCACTTTACTAATTTAATAAGCCACCATTGTAAAAAAAGAGACATGTTACAATGCACAATAGATTTTATGTTATTAGCTAGTCTTACCTTTTGTGGTCAACAGAGTTTATGATAGTATGGACCCTCCATGACTGTTGGTATTATTAAACAAGTGAATGAACCAACTGAAGTCTCATAGATATGTTCATGATATGTTGATGTCTGGAAATTATGAATGACTGAGGTGACAAGAATAGTTTCATTCTTTGATTTAAAATTTTAATTTGTTGCTGTCCATTATAATATGAGATCCAACTGTAAATTTATATGTCCTAAGAAGATAGTTTTATCTGTGTTTAACCTTGCTAATGTATTTTCCTTCAAGACAGTCAATGAACTGTTTTATTTGTTTTACAAAATTGGAAAAAGCATTAAGCTTAAAAGCCAATAATTCTCCTGAGATACTTTAAACTGCGATTAAATGTGGAATCTTTGAATACTTTTTAAAAGTGGAAAATAAAGGATGTAGTATTAAAATAGCAACTAAATATTGCCTTTTCTTCATGCAATCACATTTTTAAAAACACCTAGTACAATATGTTGCTTTCACTATTATTGCCACCAAAGAGTCAAATTGAGAGGCTTCGTTCATTATAGCTATAGATAATCACAGTAAAGAGAAAAGCTATTTCATCAAGTTATGGGAAATGTGAACAATTTCAAGTGAATTAGTGGGATCTCTCTAAAGCTGGTTTATTGGAAAAATCAGGATCGTAACTTAACCACTGAAAAATTTTTGTTTTTGTTTGTTTTTCCTTCCTTTTGTAAATCTGTGGGAAATATGACACAGGTTGGTTTTAACATGTTCAAATGTGTGCCTAGTGGATGTCTTAATCCAGGAGATAAATGTTTGTATTTCTGGGGATAAAGCGTAACACACCTGGCACCCACATAGTATGCTGATTGGATCAGTAAATGAACCAATGATTGCAGTATTTTCTGCTCTGGGGGACCAAAATACCTTTCCAAATGTCATTTTAGAGATGTTTTTAAAGTTTGATGAACTGAACTAACACGAAATGTGCCTCTTCCAGCACTCAACCATAGATATTTGGGAAAACTTGGAAATAAAAGTAAATTTTAAATAAATAGCTTTTCTTTTTTTAAAAACGGACATCCCCAGGGAACAAAATGAAAACACCTTCAAATGAGAGAGATAAGCAAGGCTAAACTGGAATGGTTCATGGGTGTACCCTGACTTTGTTTTATTATTGTTTAGTCTCTAAGTCGTGTCCAACTCTTTTGCAACTCCTTGGACTACAGCCCACCAGGCTCCTCTGTCCATGGGATTTCCCAGGCAAGAATACTGGAGTGGGTTGCCATTTCCTACTCCAGGGGATCTTCCTGACCCAAGGATCAAACCCACATCTCCTGCATTGGTAGGCAGATTCTTTACTGCTGAGCTACGAGGAAAGTCCCATATCCTGCCTAGATGGACTTCTATGGCTGGGGTTTGACATGGGAGCTACAACAAGCTTTAGGTCTATAGGTACTATATGTAGAAGGAGCTAGAACTGGATTGCCCATATAAAGCAAGGAGTCTGAGATGACTGTGTTGTCCCTAAACCTGTTTCTAGAAAAACATTCTAGGAGACTTAGAACAAGAATGACTACTGTGGACACTGGACAGAAAATATAACCCTGGAGAACTCAATACATCAGGTCCATTTTGGGAATTCACCATGGCATAAGAATGAAGAGACAATAAACAACAGAGTCCTACTGTGTAGCACAGAAAACTCTTCAATATTCTGTAATAAACCATAATAGAAAAGAATATGAAAAAGAATAAATATATATATATATAACTGAATTACTTTTGTACAACAGAAATTGACACAGTATTATAAATCAACTATGTTGTTCAGTTCGTTCATCATGTCCAACTCTTCGTGACTACATGGAATGCAGCACCCCAGGCTGGGATCTTCACTATCTCTCTGAGTTTGCTCAAACTCATGTCCATTGAGTTGGTGATGCCATGCAAACATCTTGTCCTCTGTCATCCCCTTCTCCTCCTGCCTTCAATTTTTCCCAGCATCAGAGTCTTTTCTAATGAGTCAGCTCTTTGCATCAAGTGGTCAAAGTATTGGAGCTTCAGCTTTAGCATCAGTCCTTCCAATGACTATTCAGGATTGATTTCCTTTAGGATTGACTGGTTTGATCTCCTTGCAGTCCAAGTGACTCTCAAGAGTCTTCTGTAACACCACAGTTCAAAAGCATCAATGTTTTGACACTCATTCTTCTTTATGGTCCAACTCTCACATCCATATATCACTACTGGAAAAACCATAGCTTTGACTATACAGACCTTTGTTAGCAAAGTGATGTCTCTGCGTTTTAATACACTATCTAGTTTTGTCATAGCTTTTCTTCCAAGGAGCAAATGTCTTTTAACTTCATGGCTGCAGTCACTATCTGCAGTGATTTTGGAGTCCAAGAAAGTGAAATCTGACCCTATTTCCACTTTTTCCCATCACTTCTATTTGCCATGAAGTGATGGGACCGGATCTACGATCTTAGTTTTTCTGAATGCTGAGTTTTAAGCCAGCTTTTTCACTCTCCTCTTTCAACTTCATCAAGAGGCTCTCTAGTTCCTCTTCACTTCCTACCATTAAAGTGGTATCATCTCTGTATCTGATGTTGTTGATATTTCTCCTAGCAGTCTTGATTCCACCTTGTGAATCATAGAGTTAAACATTTTGTATGATGTACTCAGCATATAAGTTAAATAAGTAGGGTGACAGTGTACAGCCTTGACTTACTCTTTTCCCAATTTTGAACCAGTCCATTATTCCATATCCAGTTCTAACTGGTGATTCTTTTCCTGCATACAGGCTTCTCAGGAGGTAGGAAAGGTGGTCTGGTATTCCCATCTCTTTAAGAATAAATCAAGCATACTTCAATAAAATTAAAAGCAGAGACATTACTTTGTCAACAAAGGTATGTCTAGTCATGGCTATGGTTTTTCCAGTAATCATGTATGGATGTGAGAGTTGGACTATAAGGAAAGCTGAGTGCCAAAGAATTGATGCTTTTGAACTGTGGTGTTGGAGAAGACTCTTGAGAGTCCCTTGGACTGTAAGGAGATCCAACCAGTCCATCCTAAAGGAGATCAGTCCTGAGTGTCCATCGGAAGGACTGATGTTGAAGCTGAAACTCCAATATTTTGGCCATCTGATGTGAAGAGCTGACTCATTGGAAAAGACCCTGATGCTGGGAAAGATTGAGGGTGGGAGGAGAAGGGGACGAGAGAGGATGAGATGGTTGGATGTCATCACTGACTCAATGGACATGGGTTTGGGTAGACTCCAGGAGTTGGTGATGGACAGGGAGGCCTGGAGTGCTGCAGTTCATGAGGTCACAAAGAATTGGACACGACTGAGCGACTGAATTGGAACTGGAACTTCAATAAAATAAATTTTTTTAAAGCAGAATGAAGAGATCGTATTCACATCCATTTTCCCTTCTTCTCTGGAAAGGATCAGGAATTGGAATGGCATTGCATTTCTTACCAGTAGCCCTGTACCTAGAGAACAGCAGGGGGATTGTTTTAAAGTTCAAAGTAAAAGACTTACCCCTGGAATTCTATGCCTGTACATGTGTCAAGTGTCAGGATGAAATTAAAAAAAAAAAAAACACCTCTAACAGGAAGCTGTCAAATAAAATGAAAACAAAACAAAACAAAACAAAAAAACAGAAAAAAAGAAATGAGAAGCCCAAACACTCAGGGAAAGGAGAATTTCATAGGAGAGAAAGAAAAGGAATTCCCAAGGCAGTAACAAAGGAATTTTCCCAAGGATTAGCGAAAGCAAAGTCACTCAGTCGTGTCCGACTCTTAGCGACCCATGGGCTGCAGCCTACCAGGCTCCTCCATCCATAGGATTTTCCAGGCAAGAGTGCTGGAGTGGAGTGCCATTGCCTTCCTGAGGATTAGGTCTTCCTAAAGAGCAAACAGTTTAGTTTTGGGCTAAGAGAACACAGAGATCTGGTGGAATTTTTCCAGAAAAAACAAAATGCAGTGGACAGATTATCCAGTGTGTTGAGGGGAGTTTTATGGCTGTCATGGAATATTGGGTCTAAGCTGGTAATTAACACAAGAAAACTAAAGAAGAAAAAAAAGTCACATATTAACTCAAGTATTAACATCCCTGAAAAAGAGTCATACAAGGAAGGTATTTTATTAAATCTTTAAGGAGTGAAGGACGTCTAACTTGTACTGTTTCACAAAATAAAAGAGAAACTATCCCAACTGCTTTTAAGGGTATTATATTTTTGATACCTGTAGTAGACAGAACAACCATCTCCCAAAGATATCCCAATCACAGAGCCTGTGAATATGTGACATTACATGGCAATGGGCAATTATAGTAGCAGATGGAATGAAGGTTGCAAATCTGCTGAGTTTAAAATAGATTTCAAGGATTGTCCAGGTGGACCCTGTAGAATCACAAAGGTCCTGAAAAGTGGAAGAAATCAGAAAAGAAGGTTAGAGTGCTGTAATACAAGAAAGGCTCAACCAGCTATCACTGGCTTTGAAAATGGAAGAGCACCATGAGCTAAAGTATGTGGAAGGCCTCTAGAAGCTGCAAAAGGCAAGGAGCCTCCAGAGAAGAGTGCCGCCTTGCTGATACTTTGATTAGAGCCCGTTGATACCTGTTTGGCATTTGTGATCTCCAGAACTGTATGAACTAATGAATGTACATTATTTTAAGCCTCTAAATTTATTTATTATTAAATTTATTTATTTAAACAAATAAATTTATTTGTGGTTGTTTGTTACAGCAGCAATAGGAAACTAATACAATGCCCAAACTGTGATATTTTACAGGGCAAAAAGTTTACAGACCAATTTCATTTATGAGCATGAATATTAACATACTAAATAAAGGACTAGCCAAAAATCCATCCAGCAGTATATGTTAGGGTTTCTCCAAGAACATATGGATAACTCTATTTCAGCATGTATTTATATACAATATTAACAGATTAAAGGGAATATGTAAGATATATATAGTGTAAAAATTAAATATATATAATTTATATCTGTAACATAAATATGGTATAAGCTATATATTACCTGAAGTGATGTAGAAAAAGCATTTGTGATGAATCAATACCTATCCATGATATAGTCTTAGAAAACTAAAAATGATTGGAAACATCCTTATTATTCCTATCATCTGAAGCACATGTCATGTGAATGTAAGTGGAGAAGTGTTGTGTTAGAAATGTTCTTTCTAATTTAATATGAAAAGGATAAGGAGCCCTCTCACTGCTTCTTGTCAAAGAAATGAAATAGAGGCTGTAACAACTGGAAAGAAAGAGGCAAACTTTACAAAATCATTTGTAACAATGTGAGTATATGCATAGAAAATCCAGTGTAAATGAACTATGAAATTGAATATTTCAGCATCAGTTCAGTTCAGTTCAGTTGCTCAGTCGTGTCCGACTCTTTGCGACCCCATGAATCACAGCATGCCAGGCCTCCCTGTCCATCACCAACTCCCGGAGTTCACTCAGACTCACGTCTATTGAGTCAGTGATGCCATCTAGCCATCTCATCCTCTGTCGCCCCCTTCTCCTCCTGCCCCCAATCCCTCCCAGCATCAAAGTCTTTTCCAATGAGTCAACTCTTCGCATGAGGTGGCCAAAGTACTGGAGTTTCAGCTTTAGCATCATTCCTTCCAAAGAAATCCCAGGGCTGATCTCCAGAATGGACTGGTTGGATCTCCTTGCAGTCCAAGGGATCTCAGGAGTCTTCTCCAACACCACAGTTCAAAAGCAGCAATTCTTCGGTGCTCAGCCTTCTTCACAGTCCAACTCTCACATCCGTACATGACTACTGCATAGTGGCTAAATTAAAAAAATAGGATTCCTGGATTAGTAATGACCAATTTGAAAATATAAAAACCTCTATTTTATAGAATACCTGGTAGTTAAACAACCCAAACATGTAAAAGAAATATTACAAAAGAAATCTTTAAATGTAAAAGCAAACTTGAATAAGTAGGGAGCTGAACCATGTAGATACATGGAAGGACTGGCTATGGTGAAAATACTTCTTCTCTCCTGAATTGACTTATAAAGTCAGTGCAATCCCACTCAAAATTCCAGTAGAACTTTTTGTGTAATGAGACAATTAGCATCTAAAATTCAAATGGAAGAAATGGTCAACTCCAAGAAACATTGTTCATTTTATTCTGGGGAGAAGTCTACTTTATCAGCACAGACAACAAAAAGCTTTTAAAGAACTTTTAAAGAAAAGCATGGTGGGTACATTCACCCTGCTAGACATCATGACTATGGAACCATGATTTGAACTGGTGCAGGGATGTACCATGGAGCAGAGGAGAGACCTAGAGGGAGACCCATGTATATACACAACGCTTGGGATAGAGGTGGTATTCAAATCATTTGAGAAAGAATAGACTCTTCTGTAGATAGAGATGCCAGTTGGCTCTCCATATGGAAAATTATAAAGTTGGATCTCTGTCTCAAATTGCATACCAGAATGTAAAAAAAGAAACTTTAAAACATTTAGAAGTAAACATGAAGAATATCTTTGTAAACTTGGGGTAGCAAAGAATTTCTTAAAGAGATAAATACCATAAGTCATAAAATAAAAGACAGATAATTTGTCTGAATTAAAACTAATACCTTTGACAAAACGTGTTACAAACACATTTGAAAGTCAAGTAATAGATGGGAAGAAGAGATATACAATACAAATAGCAAAACATTAGGGGTCAGAATACTGTATATGGTAAAATATAAAGCAATGTTTATTTCCCCAAAATGATTGCTCAAGAAAGAGGGCTTATCAGAATCTTTCAAGCTTCTGAAATATGTGAGCAAACGAAAACCACCTAGTCAGTGCTACGTGTGCATGTTTGCAGAAGACCCAGGTTGACACTGGTCAAAACAATACAACAAGCAAAAAGATATCAAGAGAGTTAATACAGATTATTTACTCCTGGAATGTGACCTCAAATTGCAAATATATTGCCATATATTGTTTTCATATTCATAAATGTAGTAAAAGTATAAATGCTTGGACTGGAAGGGATAGATGCCTTGTTCCTATTGGTGGCTGCCTCAGGGTAGGAAGGGAGGGGAACTGGATTGGGAGAATGTCTGTAGAATAAAAGAGTACAAAGTCTGGTTGTGGAGGCAAAAAAAAAAAAAACCTTGTAAAGATTTTTCCATTGAATAATTTTAACTATTAAAAAAACCTCAAAGATTATTTTTAAAATATTAAGATCAGTTAGTTTTTCAATGGGAAATTTAACTTAGGCACATTCAAGTTAGGACAATTCAAGAAGGATAATAAATCAAAAGGCTAATTATAAAGGTGTGGAGGGGTGTAGGGAAGTGCAAGGATCCCAGAGCTGGCAGGCTCAGAACTCTGAGGTCTGCAGGGGTAACACAAGGGAAAGCAGAGGTCTCTGGATGTGGAAGGATAGAGTTATGAAGAAGCAGGGTGCTTGAGAGGAGCAATGACCTTCTGTCCAGTGATGCAGCCAAACTAAGGCAATCTCTCAGAGAGGGAGCCAGAGGAGTAAAGGCTCCAACCTCACTCTCCTCCTGACTTCTCTTCTCCAGCCAAGCCTCCCATCTGCGGTCTCCAGCAGGAAGCTGAGAATAAGGGATCCAGGGCGTGTGGCCCCCACAGGTGAGCTTTCCAGGGCAGAAAGCAGGGTGGAAAAGGGAGTGGATTGGAAGGGCCAAATGATGATAATTGGCGCAAGAAGCAACATAGTACATGATCATATTGTGAAAATCATGAATAGTAAGTGGCATTTGGTAGTCTGGAGCAAAGTCTTGAGGGTGTTATTAAACAGTTTTATAATGATTCATATTATAGAATAACATTTATATAAATCAACCCCAAAGCTAGGCCGTTTATTGTTTTCATATTCATAAATGTAGTAAAAGTACAAAAGCTTGGACTGGAAGGGATAGATGCCACGTTCTTCACGGTGGCTGCCTCAGGGTAGGAGGAGGAGGGGAACTGGACTGGGAGAATGTCTGTAGAATAAAGGAGTACAAAGTCTGGGCCTGAAATACCTGAATATTTGTTTGTCTACACTTGATCAGATTTAGATTCAGTTCCCTTTGTGTTCTGAAAGAATCTGAACACATTTCCAAGAATCTCAACTACAGTCAACAGGTTCTACCTACTTGGAAACCAGTGTAAATTTTTTGTTTTTGTGGTTAGTCACTCAGTTGGTTCCCAATTCTTTGTGACCCCATGGACTGTAGCCTGCCAGGCTCCTCTGTCCATGGGGATTCTCCAGGCAAGAATACTGGAGTGGAGTGGAGTGGCTTCTTTACCATCTGAGCCACCAGGGAAGCCCTTTTTGTTTTCAGTGTTGTAATTTTCCGGGCAAGTTAGGTTAGTGCAATTAACACAGTTTATTTCTTCACTAGCCTATCGTTCAGTAGGAGGACTTTCATTTTTGTAATTAAAAACATTATCATTATTTGGTTGTGTTGGATCTTAGTTGTGGCACACTGGATCTTTCGTTGTGACCCACGGGCTTCTCTTTAGTCGTGGCACTCAGGCTTAGTAGCTGTGTGGCATGTGGGACCTTGGTTCCCTGATCAAGGATAGAACACACATCTGCTGTATTGGAAGGCAGAGTCTTAATTACTGGACCACCAGGGCAGTCCCAGGAGGAAGACCTTTAAATGGAAGAAACTGAGCTCAGCTCAGGAAGTAGTGGGAAGGCAAATGCAGTCATGCGTATGGCCACTTGAAGAGCAGATTGTTTAAAACTGGTGAGTTGCCTTTTCACCAGTTTAAGAAGTGACATGCTCCTAAGATGGAAATCGTGTACGCGAAGTGGATGAAAGACATAAACAACTTTCCAGTTCATGCTGTCAATTGTATTGTGACACCATTTTAAAAATTAAATATTTAACTTGTTTGTATTCAAACAGAATTATCGCATAAGCAGAAACTGAGCAAGTTGATTTTAAAATGTCTACCACTGTTCATTCTGTGGGCTGCTTGTTCTTGTCTCAGCTCCACATATACTTGTTTCCACCTGTTAAACTGAACTACAGTGTTCTCTCCTAGATCAGCCCCTGAGACCGCAGCTTGAACTGAATCTTCCCATGTCTCCTGCTCCTCTGTAATTGCCTGGAGCACCCACCGTGTGCGAATTTCTTGTGCCCTACTCCACATCATTTTAGATAGTTTTACTTTCTTATAAAGCTTTTACAAGTGAACCCCACCATCATTTCCCCCCATTTGAATCCTTCCTGATCTCCTCCCATATAAACTCCTGTTGTGATTATTGCATTGCATTGGATATAGTCTATTTATACATACTGCCTTTTCTGCATTAACTACCAAAAATTATGGCAACTGACCAGGAATGCCTTACATTATCATGGGGACAGAATTAATATACCCTCTTCACTAATAGCTCACCAATTTCTATCTTCATTTCTTACTTTTCCTCTGTGGTGCTGCCTATTCAGCAGACCATATGGATGTCTCTGAGCACCTCAAACTTAACATGTTGAAGCCCAAACCAACTGCTCATCCCACTGTTTTCTGTTTAGTCAACAGCACCCTCTTCTACCAGGGGCTGCAAATTGTGCTGTCATCCTTGAGACAGATCTTTCCTTATTTCTCATATCCAGTCTTCTTTCAGGATATCTCAATCTTGCTTTCTGTACATCCCATAAATCTGTCTGAATTTAAGCCATGTCCATTGTTGGTCATCTGGACCATTGCAATAGACAGCTTACTCACCTTTCTGAGCTTTCTCTTTTCATCTTTCAGCATCTTCTATATAATGTTGATCTTTGTTTTTTTTCCAAACTTCTCTTCCCTTGCCACTTCCTTAGAGAAGTTTTCCTGACCTTCCTGAATGGGTCAACTCCTTCTGTTATTAATTATCAGAATGCTCAGTCCTTCTTAGCACATAGCACATAGTTTTAATATTATGTTAATTTGATTCAAGTGTTTTTCCCACTACACCTGCACTGTCCATTACAGCAGCAACTAGCCATAAATGGCTATTATAACTTCAAGTAAAATTAAATGAAATTTAAAATTCACTTTCCTAGTCACTTAGCTATATTTCAAGTGCTCAGGAGCCACCATTTTGGGCACTGATGACTATCATGTTGGGCAATGCAGGGTAAAGAATATTTCCATCACTGCAGAAAGTTTGGTAAAATAACATACACTAGGCTGGAAGCTCTTCAAGGGCAGACTCTGGTGCTTTTCTAGTCTTTCCTATTGTTAAACTTTGTGTTTTTTCATTGCATTCCCAGGGCCTAGCAACATGTCTGGCCCACAGAAGGCCGTCCTCATTAAACAAATGAAAAAATAAGTTAATGAATGATCACCTCAGAGCCTTGTGGGGATAAAGTGGAACAGTCCAGAATGTCCCAAATTGTGAGACTTTTCCCAGAGCCTGGTATTTGTGAACCATTAATCTCCGAGGTCTCAGCACATCATGCTGTTCTTCTCTTCCCTCAGTGACATGCCTGCTCAAAACTCTGGCCATCTCAAAGCTAGACTTGGAAAAACTCAGTCTGGAGATCCTTCATGAACATTTTGTAAGAGAAGATTCTTTATGGAAATTAAGAAGTACCCGAGTGAGGCTGTGTATGTGCTAGCAGATGTTGATCAGTTTGATGCAGTGAATAATTGTCATGTCTGGGACGTGTTCTTTGGCCTAAAGGAATATGGCAAACGATGTGATGGATCGTGTTTCTCACTTTAGTTTAATTTTACTTTCAGTGGAGAGTTAGTGAAGTACAGGATAGTCTAAAAAAACAATAAGGACAGACTCTGGTTTCAGAAACGCATGTTAAAAGCTGAAGACATCACAAAGGTTTCTCGTGCTTTAATTGAGAGAGAAGCAAATTATGACCCATGGGCCAAATCTATTGTGCCTGTTTTTGTGAATAAAGATTTATTGAAAAGAAAACACACCCATTCCTTTATTCACCCACTGCTGCTTCACCCTACAATGGCGGAGTTGAGTAGTTGGGACAGAGATTGTGCAGCTTACAGAGTCTACAAGAAATACTTTCTACCTGGCTGTTTACAGAAAAAAATTTGCCTGCCTCTGCTTCATTTATTTATTTATTTTTAAGATTGATCTCCTTCTTTCTTCATCTGTTTTTGGCTGTGCTGGGTCTTTGTTGCTGTGGGTGGGCCTTCTCTAGTGGTGAATGGGAGCCACTCTCTGTTGCAGTGTGTGGCCTTCTCATCACGGTGGCTTCTCTTGCTGTGGAACATGGGCTCTAGGCTTGCAGGCTTCAGCAACTGTGGCACATGGGCTTTGTTGTCTGACAGCGTGTGGAATCCTCCCAGGCCAGGGATCGAAACCATGCCCCCTGCATTGGCAGGTGGGTTCCTAACCACTGGACCACCAGGGAAGCCTGCCTGCTTTAACTGCTACAGGAGCAAACGTTGCTTGGTTTGTTTGAACACAGCTGACAAAATGGTTATTCTGGTCAGTTGCTTTATTTACTGACCACCCTCTTTCCCCCTGCTCCTTTTTGAGGCAGCTAAGTGAGATTCAGGCTATAGAGCTGAAATTATGGACAATAAGATTGAGGTAAAATGCCCTTTGGTGGCTCAGATGATAAAGAATCTGCCTGCACACTGTTTATGATAGCTAGGTCATGGAAGCAATCTAGATGTCCACTGGCATACGAATGGATAAGAAAATTGTGGTACATATACACAATGGAATATTACTCAGCTATAAAAAAGAGCACATTTGAGTCAGTTCTAATGAAGTGGATGAAACTAGAGCCTATTAACAACAGAGTGAAGTAAGTCAAAAGAAAAACACCAATATAGTATATTAACACTTATATATATATGCCTACAAAAGCCATGAAATTAAAAGACGCTTACTCCTTGGAAGAAAATTTATGACCAACCTACATAGCATATTCAAAAGCAGAGACATTACTTTGCCAACAAAGGTCTGTCTAGTCAAGGCTATGGTTTTTCCAGTGGTCATTTATGGATGTGAGGTTGGACTGTGAAGAAAGCTAAGCGCTGAAGAATTGATGCTTTTGAACTGTGGTGTTGGAGAAGACTCTTGAGAGTCCCTTGGACTGCAAGGAGATCCAACCAGTCCATTCTGAAGGATATCAGCCCTGGGACTTCTTTGGAGGGAATGATGCTAAAGCTGAAACTCCAGTACTTTGGCTACATCATGCGAAGAGTTGACTCATTGGAAAAGACTCTGATGCTGGGAGGGATTGAGGGCAGGAGGAGAAAGGGATGACAGAGGATGAGATGGCTGGATGGCATCACGGACTCAATGAACATGAGTCTGAATGAACTCTGGGAGTTGGTGTTGGACAGAGAGGCCTGGTGTGCTGTGATTCATGGGGTCGCAAATAGTCGGACATGACTGAGTGACTGAACTGAACTGAACTGAACTGAACTGAACAAAAGTCCATCTAGTCAAAGCTATGGATTTTCTAGTAGTCATGTATGGATGTGACAATTGGACTATAAAGAAAGCTGAGCACCGAAGAATTGATGCTTTTGAACTTTTGTGGTGTTGGAGAAGACTCTTGAGAGTCCCTTGGACTGCAAGGAGATCCAACCAGTCTATCCTAAAGGAGATCAGTCCTGGGTGTTCATTGGTAGGGCTGATGTTGAAGCTGAAACTCCAATACTCTGGCCAACTGAGGCGAAGAACTGACTTCTTGGAAAAGACCTTGATGCTGGAAAATATTGAAGAAGGGAGGAGAAGGGGACGACAGAGGATGAGATGGTTGGATGGCATCACCTACTCAATGGACATGAGTTTGAGTAAACTTTGGGAGTTGGTGATAGACAGGGAGGCCTGGCGTGCTGCAGTCCATGGGGCTGCAAAAGTCAGACATGACTGAGCAACTGAACTCAGCTGATGGAATTTAGAAAGATAGTAATAACGACTCCATATGCAAGACAACAAAAGAGACACAGATGTAAAGAACAGACTTTTGGACTCTGTGGGAGAAGGCGAGGGTGGGATGATTTGGGAGAATAGCATTAAATCATATATATTAACATATGTGAAATAGATGAAAAGTCCAAAATTGATGCATGATACAGAGTACTCAAAGCCAGTACACTGGGACAACTCAGAGGGATGGGATGGGGAGGGAGGAGGAAGAGGGGTTTGGGATGGGAGGGACACATATACATCCGTAGCTGATTCATGTCAATGTATGGCAAAAACCACCACAATATTGTTAAGTAATTAGCCACCAATTAAATAAATTAAAAAAACATAAAAACAAAGGAAAAAAAAAAGAATCTGCCTTCAATGCAGGAGACCCATGTTCAATCCCTTGGTCAAGAGGATTCCCTGGAGAAGGGCATGGTAGTCCATTCCAGAATTCTTGCCTGGAGAATTCTGTGGACAGAGGAATCTGGTGGGCTACAGTCTATGGGGTCCCAAAGAGTTGGATGTGGCTGAGTGACTAACACTTCACTTCAAAATGCCCTTTGACATGCTGTGTGCCTTGAGGATCTTCAGGTGTTCATGCCAGAAAAGAGGAAGGTTGGCCTGAAAAGAGAGAGCAGGTCAGGAAACATGTACAGACCAGAGATGAGGCCAGAGAACCAAGAGGGAGATAAGGGACTCTGGAGGTGAGGCTGTGAAAGAGTGTAGGGCCTCAAAGGCACATGGACTCTGCACATACAGAAGGCCTTTATATCAGGAGGATGGTTGAGAAACTGAACCCAATAGCTATGCCCGTAGAGGGAGAAATAAGGCAGCACTACTCTATGGAGCTTCCAGGGAAGCCTGGTCAGGAGGCAAGTGGTTACAAAGAGGTTAGATGTGAACTCAGACTGAGGGGCCAACAGGGGTAGATGGAAGCAGAATCTACTAGACAGAGGGTGGCAGAGAGAGCAGCAGAGCCGCTGGCTGGAGGCTCCCTGACTTGACGTGCTTTCCAAAAGAGGTTCTGTGTAAAGTCAGTGAGTAACATTGGCAGCTGTGAAAGAGACAATGAGATTTAAACTTTTAAAAATTTTCTGACTGATATGTGTATGTTTAATATTTCAGTTCAGTTCAGCCGCTCAGTCGTGTCCAACTCTTTGTGACCCCCATGAACCACAGCACACCAGATTTCCCTGTCCAACACCAACTCCCAGAGTCCACCCAAACCCCATATCCATCGAGTCGGTGATGCCATCCAGCCATCTCATCCTCTGCCATCCCCTTCTCCTCCTGCCCTCAATCTTTCCCAGTATCAGGGTCTTTTCAAATGACTCAGCTCTTTGCATCAGGTGGCCAAAGTATTGGAGTTTCAGCTTCAACATCAGTCCTTCCAGTGAACACCCAGGGCTGGTCTCCTTTTGGATGGACTGGTTGGATCTCCTTGCAGTCCAAGGGACTCTCAAGAGTCTTCTCCAACACCACAGTTCAAAAGCACCAATTCTTCTGTGCTCAGCTTTCTATATAGTCCAACTCTCACATCCATACGTGACCAGTTGGAAAACCATAGCCTTGACCAGATGGATCATTGTTGACAAAGTCATGTCTCTGCTTTTTAATATGCTGCCTAGGTTGGTCATAACTTTCCTTCCAAGGAGTAAGCATCTTTTAACTTCATGGCTGCAGTCATCATCTGTAGTGATTTTGGAACCCCAGAAAAATAAAGTCAGCCACTGTTTCCCCATGGGGCCCACAAAAATACAAATGCCAGGCCATGTCTCATAAACTCGGCAGTCAGGCTCTTTTGTTTAGGTTTTTGGCTCGGCCATGTCCTAGCTGTGTGACTTTGGGCAAGTTACTTAACCTCTCTGTGCCCTGATCTGCTCACCTATAAAATGAAGATACTACTGCTACTGCTTCTTAAGGTTTTTTAAGGATGAAATAAGCTTACATTTGTGAAGTGCTCACAACTGTGCCTGAGGCACAATGAGTGCTACAGAAGTTTATTAAATACTAGTGGCCTCTTTCTCACCCTTTTAGTTGGCCTGGCTGGAAAAACTAGACACAAACATTGGATATGACTTTTAAATGTCAATTCATATAGAAACCTGTCTCCATTGGACTATGTAAATGCTTTGAAGAATTTGTGTCCTTTAACTAGGTGACTGTTTTGTGTCCTGAATGTGTATCCATGTTTAAAAAATTGCTTTTGTCCTTTGAACAGATTGTAAAATAGAGTGTCTGTGTAAAAGTGTTATTTCATTAATCCCAGTTCCTGCCTTGCAAAAATACATATTACTGGACAGAAAAGGAAGTGAAAAGACTGGTGAAGGTGAGGGAAACACAACTTAGGCAGGGGTGTTTGTTTTAAAATCATAGTAAAATACATATAACATAAACATTGTCCTCTTCACCATTTTAATACTAGAGTCCTGTACTTATAAATACATTCACATTTGTTGCATCTATATGAGATAATGAATATTCACTAAACTTGCTGTGATAATCATTTCATGATGTACATAAATGAAATCATGCTGTACAGCCTTAAACTTATATAATGTGGATCCCTCAATAAAACTGGTAGGAAAGAAAAGATCAAGCAAAAGACATTGGTGAAAGCAATATTAATAATATATATGACCTGACTCAGTATATTCAAAATATTATCATTTTAACATGTAATAGATGTAAGCAGTTATTTATGCAGTAGTTTGTATCCTTCTTTTTTTATTATGGCTTTGTAATCCAGAATTCATTTTTCACTTATAACACATCTCAATTTGAATGCTATATTTTCATCAGAAATCATTAATCTGAAATTGCATTTCATATAATTTATATTTGAAAATGTGTGTTGCAGTCCATGGGGTCGCAAAGAGTTGGACACAACCGAGCTACTGAACAACAACAAATAGTTGAAAAAGTAGATTCACATACCCAGTTTCTTCCAGACATGCTTAAAAGTTGTCTGGTAATTGAATCAAGTATCAACCATAAATTTTAGTTAAAATTAGATTGAAAAGCCAGTTGCTACTTATAACCCAAGTCTAGTCATGAGCAAGTGTCCAAAGGACATTTTACAAAATACTTGACCAGCATTCTTCAAAACTGCCAAGACCATCAAAAACAAGGAAAATCTGAGAAAGTGTTACAGACCGAGGGAGGCTAGGGAGACTTAGCATTTAAGTGTAATGCAGTGTCCTTTTTGGATCCTGCAACAGGAAAAGGGCATTCAAGGAAAAACTGGAGAAATGTGAATAAAGTCTGAAGTCTGGAGTTTAGTTAATGGTTTTATACCAATGTCAATGTCTTAGTTTTGACAAATGTAGTGATTATATTGGGCTTCCCAGGTGGTGCAGCAATAAAAGAATCTGCCAGCCAATGCAGGAGATATGGGTTTGATCCCTGGGTCAGGAAGATACCCTGGAGAAAGGAATGGCCACTCACTCCAGTATTCTTGCCTGGAAAATTCCATGGACAGAGGAGCTTGGAAAGCTATAATCCATGTGGTTGCAGAGTCAAACACAACTGAGCACGCACACAGTGATTATGTAGGTTGTTAACGGTAGGGGAACTCTCTATACCATGATTGCAACTTTTCTGTAAATATAGTTATTCCAACATAGAAAACTTTAAAGTTAAATACATTCACGTTGTTGTACAACCAAACTACAGAACTCTTTATATCTTGCAAAACTGGAACTCCACACTCATAACAACTCTCCATTCTCTCCTTCCTCATCACCCTTGGCAACCACCATTCTATTGTACTTTCTTTGGCAGAGTTTCAGTCCTCTAGATAGGAGCCTGGCATGCTATAGTCCACGGGGTCGAAAGAGTCAGACACGACCTGGCAACTAAACCACCACCACCACAGATACCTCATACCAGTGTAATCATAGAGTGCTTGTCTTATTGTGACTGGCTTATCTCCACACAATATCCTCCAGTTTCATCCATGTTGCAGCATGTGTCATGTCAGAATCACCTTTTTTTTAAGGCTGAAAAATATTCCATTGTATGTTTATACCCCATTTCACTTATCCATCCATCAGGTGATGGACACTGAGTTGCTTCTTTCTTTAGCTATTGTGAATATGCTGCTATAAGCATGAGTGTGCAACAGGCAAATGGCTCTATGAAAGTCTATGATTTGGTGCACTGATCGATCTCCTTGTTCCCGGGGATATTAAGATAAGCTTGAGTTCTGAATCAAGTAGACCTGGGTTACAAGCCCGTTTTACCCCTTACCAGCTGTGCATTTTGAGATGAGTTCTTAATACGTAAGCCCTACGATCTTGTTTAGTTCTCTGTGTTAAAAGAACAGGGATACTTAACACAAAGTTGTTTTAGGAGTTAAATAAGACCTTGCACAATGTTGGATACATTGTAAGAATTCAATAAATTCATTTCTCCCTTGCCCTTCAAATGTACCGTCTCTTCTGTGATCATTTCTGTGTATCTCCTTCCTTTATTACCAGGAGAAGCACAAAGATTATCCATGAAGACTGAGGTTGGATTATACTAACATTAAACAAAAAATTTCCCCCAGAGTTCCAATAGGGTTGGTTGAACCTTGTTTAACTAAACAAATATTGCTCAGAGATTCAGGGTTCTTTGAAAGAGCATTGCCATATCCAAGATGACTTATGATCCAATCTTTAACTTGCCTTTTTAAAAGCAGGAAATAGTTTTTTTTTTCAAAAGCAGTTTCAGATATTTGAATTCAGTTCAACACAAACTTTGAGGGAGTGCCAGTTTTGACCCACATATGTTCTGTGATGCTTTAGTCAGTTAGGCCCACTTCTTTAACCTTGATCTGGTAAAGAAAACAGGACCTTTACTTGTTTATGTTGGCTCAAAATATTTGATTTCATTTTCCTTGGGGAGTGTCATTGAGATAAATACCTTTTTTGTGGTATGTTCAAAGAATATCATAGTATAGTGCCTATACCAGTAACAGTCTGTTTATTTAAGCTCAGTTCACTGGTATAAATATTACTTTAAAATGTCAGCAAAAATATATCTCTAAATATTTGGAAAAGTGTACAGAGAGAATTTGTGATTTTAGATCTTGGCAAAAACCTATAAAGAAATAAGATGCCAGAGTTGCTTTATTGGAAAAATTAAGTTTAACTATTATTTTGTTTTGCGAGAAAAAAATAGGAGTGACTTGAACTTTGGGGAAGAAAAATAATATAAAGTAAAAGGAATTTTGGTAGAGGTGACATAAAAATGGGCAGGTAGAAATGATGCTTGTTCTTAAAATTCCCCATGCCAAAGAATGCAAAGCAGCATTTCAATTTCATGATTCAGTCTGACATTAGCTGGTACTGAAATGAATAGATATAAATGAGTTTCTTTTCAAGTTCTGACAAATATTACATCAGAAAGTAGAATTATATTTATAAAATGTTTTGCTTTTGCAAAAACAACCCTCCTCCCCCAAATACAGATCAGGGTTATCGCTGGAAATTCTTTTCCATTGTGTGTGACTATTTAGTGTACATGAGTGCAGAGAAAACTGGGGAACCCAAGAAGTGTGAAGATCCTTGGGGGTTTCAGTGTCATCTAATGAGAGAGAGGATTTCAGTCTTACTCTTAGGAATGAAAACAGGGCTAAGTAAGTAACAGATGGTCCCCAATTCACTGAGTTATGTGTAGTGTTGAAACAAGAGGATGTTGTAGAGTCATTGAGTATGTCATCACTGGAGTAGAGTCCATCACTCACCTTGACTCAGTGAGCTTTGAAACCAGGGGAGTAGTAGCTGAGGGTGTTTATCCCAGTCCTCTGGTGCTGATTTTCAGAAGCCGTGTTGCCAAGCATTGGAGGTGAGACCACTAGCAGAGGACTGGCAGCATTGCAATCCCTTTGTTGGAAGGAAGTTCCAAGTATTAGATCCATAGTTGCTTAGGTCCCAGGCAGCATTACAAAATCATGCATGTGTCCCACCAGTTTCCTCTGTCCCTGGGATTCTCCAGGCAAGAATACTGGAGTGGGTTGCCGTGGGATCTCCAGGGGATCTTCCTGACCCAGGGGTTGAAACTGGGACTCTTAAGTCACCTTGATTAAATGAAGGGACTCTTACAAAGTCATTGTCCTTCATTTACTCAAAATACATGTTTTGAATGATTATTGTTTGCTGAGTATCATCTAAGACCTGGTTTCCAAAGATTAGTAAATACATTATTCTTGTCCTCAAGAAACTCACCTCAGGGTGATTTCCCTGTTCAATGGTATGTGCAATGTGTTTTCATTATTTATTTTTGCTGCTGTTCAATCACTAAGTTGTGTCCAACTCTTTGGACTGTAGCCTGCCAGGCTCTTCTGTCTGTGGAATTTTCCAGGCAAAGTACTGAAGTAGATTGCCATTTCTTTGTCCAGGGGTTTTCCCAACCCAGAGATCAAACCTACGTCTTGCCTCCTGCTTTGGCAGGTGGAGTTTTTACCTCTGAACCACCATGGGCTTCCCTTCTTATCATTTATAGGTAGAAACCAAAGTCAAAAGACCCACAGTTACTATGAAGTGGAAACTGAGGGGAGGGAAAGGAGAAGTTCAAGTTAGTGTGGGCTGCTACCATGAAGAGTGAGTCCGGATGAAGCACAGGATAGTGAGGAGTCAGCGGAACTCCAAGGAGGGAACTTAGGAATGAAAGAGGAAGGTGTCAGTGAAGCCAGAGGAGGACCCCAGAACACGGCTTAGAGTTGGTCTCAAGGATGCAGAGTGTAACTAATTATATGGTATTGAGACAATCACACCTGTGAGAACTGAACAGAACCCGATCTGTCATCTAACCAACTTACTCTTCTTTCAGCTCAACAAAGTAGAGCTAGAGGAGTGGCCTGACTTGCTTTAGTTAAAAGAGCAGTAAAGAAAGAAGCACTTTTCTTTGGTTGCAGAAATACATTTAAAACATCCATATTGTATAGAATTAAAGAAGTCCATATGTTGGTGGCCTCAGAGATCTTTCCAAGATCACATTGTCTGAATGATCTCCTGAACATTTGACTCTTGTCACTTTTTCCTGTTTGAAACTTCAGGCTCCTTTGGTGACACTAATTTTTCTCCTCCTCTGGCCAGTCTTTCTCAGCCTCCTTTCCAGGTTCTCTTACTTTGCTAATCCTCTACATCCTGCTTCCTGGGGTTCTGTCCATCCTTTCTGCTCTTACAATCGCCACGCTCTATCTGAGCAATTGAATCTACTTTCTGTCTGGAATTTGATAATTTCTAAACATACGTCTTAAGCAAAGTTCTATCTCCTGGATTCCAGGCCCTCATTCTAATAGCCTTCTACACACGTCTACTGGAATGCTCTTTATTAGCCTCAAACTCATTCATTAAACATAAAACTGAAGGTATCCTCACAAATTTGATCCTTGTGTTGGGAAGATCCCCTGGAGAAGGGAATGGCCACCCTTCTCCAGTGTTCTTGCCTGGAGAAACCCAGGGACAGAGGAACCTGGTGGGCTACAGTCCATGGAGTTGCAAAAGAGTCAGATACGACTTAGCGACTAAAAAACAACAACTCTGACCAAAAAGATTCGTATTGCCTGGGTGCCTGTTATAAATGCAGAATCTACGCCCCACATCTGACCTAATGAAACAATATTTGCTATCTACCAATATTCCCATGGGAAATAGATGGGGAAACAGTGGAAATAGTGTCAGACTTTATTTTGGGGGCTCCAAGATCACTGCAGATAGTGACTGCATCCATGAAATTAAAAGATGTTTACTCCTTGGAAGGAAAGTTATGACCAACCTAGATAGCATATTGAAAAAGCAGAGACATTAGTTTACCGACTAAGGTCTGTCTAGTCAAGGCTATGGTTTTTCCAGTGGTCATATATGGATGTGAGAGTTGGACTGTGAAGAAAGCTGAACACTGAAGAATTGATGCTTTGACCTATGGTGTCAGAGAAGACTCTTGAGAGTCCCTTGGACTGCAAGGAGATCCAACCAGTCCATTCTGAAGGAGATCAGCCCTGGGTGTTCTTTGGAAGGAATGATACTAAAGCTGAAACTCCAGTACTTTGGCCACCTCATGCAAAGAGTTGACTCATTGGAAAAGACTCTGATGCTGGGAGGGATTGAGGACAGGAGGAAAAGGGGATAACAGAGGATGAGATGGCTGGATGGCATCACCGACTCGATGGATGTGAGTTTGAGTGAACTCCAGGAGATGGTGATGGACAGGGAGGCCTGGTGTGCTGCAATTCATGGGGTTGCAAATAGTCGGACATGACTGAGCAACTGAACTGAACTGAATATTTCCAGGGTATTTCTGTGCGCATTTAAGTTCATGAAGCCCTGGGCTACAAGACAGAGCAGTGACTCTCAAGGGTGGGAGAGGAGAGGGGCAGTTTTGTCCCTGAAGACACAATGACAATATCTGGTGGGATTTGGTGGTTGCTAATGGTATCTCATAGATAGAGGCCAGGGCTGCTACCAAACAAAGGCATGGTACAGTCTCCTAGAACAAAGAATGACCTAGCCCCAAATGTGAGATGTTGAAAGACCTAAATTTATATTAAAAAAAAAAAAGAAAGACCTTGACATGGAGAAAAAAGTTTTGCCCAATTCCATATAGGCATTGCTGGTTGTAAAAATGTTAAAAACCCACTAAATTCTGAGTAGGTATTTCCTTTGGAAAGAAAAGGAAGAGAGCGAGGTTAGGGAACATACATGTAATATTTTACCTAAAATAAGCTACAATTATAAGGCTAATAGCTTTGCCAAATTATCCCAATTAGCTAAACCTCTAGTAGTTTAAAGAAGCATAGGAATAGATAGCAAAAACTGAGACTGAAAGATTAAAAAATAAAAACGTGTTTTTGGAAGGGATAATGATCAAAATAAACTCAGAGCCTTATGTAATTGTGGGTGGGCACATAAACAATTTTTGGTTTTGGCCAGTTCACAAAGACCTGCGTTGGTTCTGTCTGCTATCAGAGAAGTGTTGAAAACGTTGTCTCCTCTCACTTCCTGCATATGCCCTACTTTCACGATGCCATGTAAACAGGCAAACTGGCACTTTCAAGGGGAGCTGTAATATGAAGACCGCATGCGATGGAAATTCTGAGTTCCCTTGCTAATCCATTCCTTTTCTACCTGACCTTAACATGTTTTAGTTTGTCATGACTTCATCCTCTTAACACTTTATGTTCTTTCCCTAAGCGATTGCTTCCATTTTCACATTCAGATCTCAAGTGCAGAGAGCTCTAGACCTCAAATAGCCAACTGCTCATTCAACATCCCACTGGAAGTCCTATGGGCAATTCAGAACTGTGCTTAGTTGCTCAGTCATGAGCGATTCTTTGCCACTCCATGCACTGTGGCCCACCAGGCTCCTCTGTCCATGGGGATTCTCCAGGCAAGAATATTGGAGTGGGTTGCCGTGCCCTCCTCCATGGGATCTTCCCAACCCAGGGATTGAACTCAGGACTCCCCCATTGCAGGTGGATTCTTTACCACCTGAGCCACCAGGGAAGCCCAAGAATACTGGAGTGGGTAACCAATCCAGGGGATCTTCCTGACCCAGGAATCGAACCAGGGTCTCCTGCATTGCAGGTGGATTCTTTACCAGCTGAACAGGGGCAATTCAGAGTCCAAGTCTAATTCATTCTCTTTCCACCCACCTCCCCAAAACATACTCCTTCTGTGTATGGATAAACAGGATACGGTAACACCATCCAGCCAACAGCATGTATAGAAACCTGGGAGTCATTTTTGACATCTCCCTCTCTCCTATCCTTCACTTCCAGTCTAGCTCTAAGTTCTATTGACTCCCCTTTATAATATATCTCAAGTATATTGGCATTTCTACAACTTCGTTACTGCTCTTGCTTTGTCCTGGCCTCTGCACTCTCACAGGTCTTCTTACATATTTCAGCATCCATTCCCTCTACTCCCTCATCCACATTTGATCAACCTCCATCACTAAGCCATTTTCCAGTCAATATCCGAGTGATCTCTCCAGAATGCAAACCTGAACATATCACCTCTGTTGAAAACATTTCCTGAGTTCCCCGTTGCTACTGGGGTCCATCCTGGAATCCCCACAAGTTCTATGGGACTTGGTCTCTTTCCACCTTGGAAGCCTCATCTCATTGCAGTCGTCTTCTCTTTTCACTCTTCTCTAATCCAGCTTCCAGCCACATTGCCACCCCTTCAATTCCTCAAACGTATCAAACTCTTTCCCAATTCATAGCTTTGTCACATTCTGTTCACTTTGCTGTTCAACTGACCCCAGCCACCACTTCCCAATTCCTCCACCCTAAGGAATGACTCTCCTTTCTTTAGTTCTTGGTTCAAATATTACATTCTTAGGAAACTGCCTTAGAAGAGATTATTCCTAATACCCAACTCTGTAGCTCATGATAGCATTTAACCAGAAAGTAGCTAAATACTTAATTGCATAATTGTCTGCTTGCCCCACTAGACTGTAAATTTCATAAGCAAAGGGCAGTGTTCTCTGCTGCTTTCCCAGGACTAACCGTGTGCACCCCAAGTAGTGACTGAGTGAAAGGCTGGGCCTCTAGAGTGGCTACAGAGAAGGAACTATAAGATACTACACAACAACTGAAATTCAGTTATTTGTATTACTTCAGAAAACTTCAGTTTAGTTCAGTAGGTCAGTCACGTCCAACTCTTTGCGACTCCATGAACCACAGCACGCCAGGCCTCCCTGTCCATCACCAGCTCCCAGAGTTCGCCCAAACCCATGTCCACTGAGTCAGTGATGCCATCCAACCATCTCATCCTCTGTCGACCCCTTCTCCTCCTGCCCTCAATCTTTCCCATAATTAGAGTCTTTTCAAATGAGTCAGGTCTTTGCATCAGGTGGCCAAAGTATTGGAGTTTCAGCTTCAACATCAGTCTTTCCAATGAACACTCAGGACTGATCTCCTTTAGGATGGACTGGTTGGATCTCTTTGCTCTCCAAGGGACCCTCAAGAGTCTTTTCCAACACCACAGTTCAAAAGCATCAATTATTCAGTGCTCAGCCTTCTTCACAGTCCAACTCTCATTCCATACATGACTACTGGAAAAACATAGCCTTGACTAGACAGACCTTTGTTGACAAAGTAATGTCTCTGCTTTTTAATATGCTGTCTAGGTTGGTCATAACTTTCCTTCCAAGATGTAAGCGTCTTTTAATTTCATGGCTAAAATCATCATTTGCAGTGGTTTTTGAGCCCCCCAAAATAAAGTCAGCCACTGTTTCCACTGTTTCCCCATCTGTTTGCCAAGAAGTGATGGGCCCAGATGCCATGATCTTAGTTTTCTGAATGTTGAGCTTTAAGCCAACTTTTTTCGCTCTCCTCTTTCACTTTCATCAAGAGGCTCTTTAGTTCCTCTTCACTTTCTGCCATAAGGGTGGTGTCATCTGCATATGTGAGGTTATTGATATTTCTCCCAGCAATCTTGAGTCCAGCTTGTGCTTCCTCCAGCCCAACCTTTCTCATGATGTCCTCTGCATATAAGTTAAATAAGCAGGGTGACAATATACAGCCTTGACGTACTGCTTTTCCTATTTGGAACCAGTATGTTGTTCCATGTCCAGTTCTAACTTTTGCTTCCTGACCTGAATGCAGGTTTCTCAAGAGGCACGTCAGGTGGTCTGGTGTTCCCATCTCTTTCAGAATTTTTCACAGTTTTTTGTGATCCGTACAGTCAAAGCTTTGGCATAGTCAATAAAGCAGAAATAGATGTTTTTCTGGAACTCTGTTGCTTTTTCCATGATCCAGTGGATGTTTGCAATGTGATCTCTTATTCCTATGCCTTTTCTAAAATCAGCTTGAACAGCAGGAGTTCACGGTTCATGTATTGCTGAAGCCGGGCTTGGAGAATTTTGAGCATTACTTTATTAGCGTGTGAGATGAGTGCAATTGTGTGGTAATTTGAACATTCTTTGGCATTGCTTTTCTTTGGGATTGGGATGAAAACTGACCTTTTCCAGTCCTGTGGCCACTGCTGAGTTTTACAAATTTGCTGGCATATTGAGTGCAGCACTTTCACAGCATCATCTTTTAGGATTTGTAATAGCTCAACTGGAATGCCATCACCTCCACTAGCTTAGTTCGTAGTGATGCTTTTTAAGGCTCACTTGACTTCACATTGCAGGATGTGTGGCTCTAGGTGAGTGATCACACCATCGTAATTATCTTGGTCGTGAAGATCTTTTTGTACAGTTCTTCTGTGTATTCTTGCCACCTCTTCTTAATATCTTTACTTCTGTTAGTTCCATACCATTTCTGTCCTTTATTGAGCCCATCTTTGCATGAAATTTTCCCTTGATATCTCTAATTTTCTTGAAGAGATCTCTAGTCATTCCGATTCTATTGTTTTCCTCTGGTTTTTTTTTTTGTTGTTGTTGTTGTTTTTTGGCATTGATCATTGAGGAAGGCTTTCTTATCTCTCCTTGCTATTTTCTGGAATTCTGCATTCAGATGCTTATATCTTTCCTTTTCTCCTTTGCTTTTCACTTCTCTTCTTTTCACAGCTATTTGTAAGGCCTCCTCAGACAGCATTTTGCTTTATTGCCTTTCTTTTCCATGGGGATGGTCTTGATCCTTGTCTCCTATACAATGTCATGAACCTATGTCCATAGTTCATCAGGCACTCTGTCTATCAGATCTAGGCCCTTAAATCTATTTCTCACTTCCACTGTATAATCATAAGGGATTTGATTTAGGTCATACCTCAATAGGCTTGTGGTTTTCCCTACTTTCTTCAATTGAAGTCTGAATTTGGAAATAAGGAGTTCATGATCTGAGCCACAGTCAACTCCTGGTCTTGTTTTTGCTGACTGTATAGAGCTTCTCCATCTTTGGCTGCAAAGAATATAATCAATCTGATTTTGATGTTGGCTATCTGGTGATGTCCATGTGTAGAGTCTTCTCCTGTGTTGTTGGAAAGGGTGTTTTTTATCACCAGTGCGTTCTCTGGCAGAACTCTATGAAGCCTTTGCCCTGCTTCATTCTGTACTCCAAGGCCAAATTTGCCTGTTACTCCAGGTGTTTCTTGACTTCCTACTTTAGCATTCCAGTCCCCTATAATGAAAAGGACATCTTTTTTGGGTGTTAGTTCTAGTAGGTCTTATAGGTCTTCATAGAACCATTCAATTTCAGCTTTTTCAGCATTACTGGTGGGGGCATAGACTTGGATTACCATGATATTGAATGGCTTGCCTTGGAAATGAACAGAGATCATTCTGTCATTTTGAGATTGCATCCAAGTACTGCATTTTGGACTCTTGTTGACTATGATGGCTACTCCATTTCTTCTATGGGATTCCTGCCCACAGTAGTAGATATAATGGTCATCTGAGTTAAATTCACCCATTTCAGTCCATCTTAGTTCACTGATCCCTAGAATGTCGACATTCACTCTTGCCATCTTCTGTCTGACCACTTCAAACTTGCCTTGATTCATGTACCTAACATTCCAGGTTCCTATGCAATATTGCTCTTTACAGCATCAGACCTTGCTTCCATCACCAGTCACATCCATAACTGGGTGGTGTTTTTGTTTTTCAGAAAACTAGGCTGGGATAATAGTTTCAAATGTTTTAAACCTTATGTGAAATTAAATATGTAGCTGTGATCTCAATCTGTGTTTGAATATTTTCCTAAGCTGAAAAGTTATCAAATCCCAGTACAAGTTAGATAATCTTCATTTTAGAGGATATAGAGTTTGTGTTTGGGAACACCTCTTCAGAACACTTTCTAGGATGACCCCTCAAATAATCCTTATTCAAATAGTATTAACTGTAGGCTGATGGGTCAGGAGAAGAGAAAGGATTAATTTTTCCCATGAATGGTGTGAATGTCTTGTCTTTAGTATTAAACAGAGTGGATTTTAAATTTAGATCTGCATCATATTTCTTTCATTTAAATATTGGCTAAATTTTTTAACTGCCTTGGACTTCAGTTCCTTCATTTATGCAGTGAAGGTATCGCTGTCATGTGAACCTTTATGATACCATAAATTTATTGAGGTAACATTTATTAAGCTGTTATCATAGTGCTGGATCTTAGTAGAGATTTAGTGAATTCTGGTTCTTTGCATGTTTATTTCTATCTGTGTACATATAGTTCAGTTATCTTTGAATTGGGATCCAGAGCTCTAGATAATTGAAATCAGAGTTTTGACACATAAAATTCCCCCTTCCGAGAGCTTTCTCTAAGAAGCTGTTTTGATAGACCAAATGAAAGATTGATCATAGTACAGATAGTACACGTCAGTCAAAGTGCCTTTATGCATCTGGACAAAACCTAAGCAGTGCAAAGGGAAGAAATCTCATACATATAACAGAATGCTAGCAATAGACTGCGGCACTGTAAGAAGGTAATAAAGCAAAGCCCATCCTGCCAGCACCAGATGCCATTCAGTCATGACTTTCCTAGAATGTGGTAGCAGATATGTTCTGAAGAGCAGCTGGAAGAAGGACCAACATGTATCTTCCTGTGTTAGAGGGATTCATCCAGGCCTCAGTTCATTTGTCTCATAAATGTTTGAGTGCTTGGGATATGTCAGGCATTGTGCCAGCAGCACCCGTCCAACAGTAAACAAGACACAGCTTTGCTCTGGTGAACAGCAGGGGAGGGAGGGGAGGAAGAGATAATAAGCTAATACAGATGGTGATAAGAGGATAGAGAGAGTGTGTGTTTCTGTGTTGGTAGTGTGTGGTCTTTTATACAAGGTGGTCTGCAAAAGCCCCTAAAAGACAGATCTGAGCAGAGCCCTGAATGTACAGAAGGAGCAAATCTTGTGGGTCCCCAAGGAAATGAGTTTCCAAGCAGAGGTGACAGCAGGCAAGAAGGTGCAGAGCAGCAGGCCTGGTGAATCTGGAGAATGGCGAGGGAGCTGGGGCATTAGGAGCAGGGCAGGGGAGAGGCAGAGAGATCAGAGAGGTGGCGGGGGCCAGGATGTTGTTCTCAGATTTTGGCTTTGAATCTTAGAGAGATGGGGAAGCCACAGGGACATTCAAGCATGATCTTCTTTGCCTTTTAACAGAGTGGCTCTGGCTACTGTAGGAGAATAGACTGTCAAGGGACCTGGGCTCAATCAGAATGTTTAGGCGGGTGTTAGCAAAGTTAGATGCGGAATGTGTTCCTTTAGTACAAGTTGTTATGTTAATATAGTACACCTCTGTATGACAGTCATTTCAGGAAAAAGCATTCTTTCTGCTGTCTAGTGACTCCCACATTAAATCTAGCCTATTTTTCTTTGCTTATTGTATTATTTCCCTCCATCTACTGTGTTTCAAATGTAAATACTTAAACTAGAGTACTAACAATGAGGTTGGTGAAGAATAGTTGAATTTTGAATAGACTTCAAAGGTAGAGCTAATTGGATTTGCTCATGGACTAATGATTGGATGGCATCACTGACTCAACGGACATGAGTCTGAGCAAACTCCAGGAGATAGTGAGGGACAGGGAAGCCTGGCATGCTGCAGTCCATGGGGTCAAAAAGAGTTGGGCATGACTTGGAGACTGAACAACAACAATGAAAGAGGCGCCAAGGATGAGCCTAAGCAATTTAAAGGGTAGAAGAGATAGGAAAAACTAAGGGAGGCAGATACAGGGGGGTAGTTCAAGGTCTTCTTCATTTGCTGAGAAGATTGTATTCCAAAACAGTATCTGGAAGGAATACTATTTTAGGCATCAGTTCAGTTCAGTTGCTCAGTCGTGTCTGACTCTTAACGACCCCATGAATTGCAGCACACCAGGCCTCCCTGTCCATCACCAACTCCCGGAGCTCACTGAGACTCACACCCGTCGAGCCAGTGATGCCATCCAGCCATCCCATCCTCTGTCATCCCCTTCTCCTCTTGCCTCCAATCCCTCCCAGCATCAGCCTTTTCCAATGACTGCTGAAAGCTGGACTCCATATATACCAGATAATTGACTGGCATGAAAGTCATTCTCTAAGGGAAGTTGGGAGGAGTGTAAAACAAAATTTGCCCCTATTTGGCTGCTTAGCCAAGGGCTAGCCCTGTTTATTAAAACATTCCTGACTATCTCCCTAGAGGTCAAAGCTGGAGTAACAGCTGTAGGTGATTCCCAACTTGGAAGAGGTTGCAATAGTCATTAAGGCTCAAAAAAATAAATCTTGGTCATAAGGCAGTTCTATTTCCAGTTTTTTAAGGAATCTCCACACTGTTCTCCATAGTGGCTGTACTGGTTTGCATTCCCACCAACAGTGTAAGAGGGTTCCCTTTTCTCCACACACTCTCCAGCTTTTATTGCTTGTAGACTTTTGGATTGCAGCCATTCTGACTGGTGTGAAATGGTACCTCACTGTGGTTTTGATTTGCAATTCTCTGATAATGAGTGATGTTGAGTATCATCTCATGTGTTGGTTAGCCATCTGTATGCCTTATGACCCAGCAGTCCCACTGCTGGGCATACACACCAAGGAAACCAAAATTGAAAGAGACACATGTACCCCAATGTCCATTGAAGGCCTGTTTATAATAGCCAGGACATGGAAGCAACCTAGATGTCCATCAGTGCATGAATGGATAAAAAAGCTGTGGTACATATACACAATGGAGTATTACTCAGCCATTAAAAAGAATACATTTGAATCAGTTCTAATGAGGTAGATGAAACTGGAGCTGATTATACAGAGTGAAGTAAGCCAGGAAGAAAAACACCAATACAGCATACTAACTCATATATATGGAATTTAGAAAGATGGTAACGATAACCCTGTATGCGAGACAGGAAAAGAGGCACAGGTGTATAGAACAGTCTTTTGGACTCTGTGGGAGAGGGAGAGGGTGGGATGATTTGGGAGAATGGCATTGAAACATGTATAATAACATATAAGAAACAAATCGCCAGTCTATGTTCGATACAGGATACAGAGTGCTTCAGGCTGGTGCACTGGGATGACCCAGAGGGATGGTATGGGGAGGGAGCTGGGAGGGGTGTTCAGGATTGGGAGCATATGTATGCCTGTGGTGGATTTGTGCTCATGTATGGCAAAACCAATACAATATTGTAAAGTAATTAGCCTCCAATTAAAATAAATAAATTTAAATTAAAAATAAAAGCAAAAAATAAAAATAAAAATAAATCTTGAACTTTTCCAAGTTTTAGTTAGTAAAAACATAGAGCTGGAAGAGGAAGAACTCGAAGAAGGTCATAGTTGGAAGGAACATTGGAGTCCAAATCGACTCAGAGAAACACAAGACTCAGGTTATAAAGCTACTGCAGAGATGTGAAGAGTAGTTTAAATAAAACTAGAACCTGGATCTCTGTCTCCCAGAGCAATGCTTTTCTGGCAGTACTAGGCTGAAGGGAAATGACAGTCTCAGGTATGCAGTGACTTAAAGCAAACTGTCTTATACTCTTGGAATGCTAGAGCTTATGAAACCTTCACTATGCATTACTTTTAATCCATGTTCATGGGTCCCATGACTTTACCATGAGAAGGAAACTGGAAGTTGGATGAGTTTCTTGGTCTAACAAGTAAAAAATAGCAATAACATTCCTTGCTTTCCTCTAGGGATAAAATAGCAGTTTCACATTCATGTAAAATTTCACATTCAGGAAATGATGGATTGTAGGTATAATGGTTGGAAAAAGACAGTGGTGTAATGAGTGATGTTACTACCATGAGTGTGGGGAAAATTAAGATTTATCTAATCTACACATGGACATCACCAGATGGTCAACACCGAAATCAGATTGATTATATTCTTTGCAGCCAAAGATGGAGAAGCCCTATGCAATCAGCAAAAACAAGACCAGGAGCTGACTGTGGCTCAGATCATAAAATCCTTATTGCCAAATTCAGACTTAAATTGAAGAAAGTGAGGAAAACCACTAGACCATTCAGGTATGATCTAAATCAAATTCCTTATGGTTATACAGTGGAAGTGAGAAATAGATTTAAGGGACTAGATCTGATAGAGTGCCTGATGAACTATGGACAGAGGTTCATGACATTGTATAGCAGACAGGGATCAAGACCATCCCCATGGAAAAGAAATGCAAAAAAGCAAAATGGCTGTCTGGGAGACCTTACAAATAGCTGTGAAAAGAAGAGAAGCGAAAAGCAAAGGAGAAAAAGAAAGATATAAGCATCTGAATGCAGAGTTCCAAAGAACAGCAAGGAGAGATAAGAAAGCCTTCCTCAATGATCAATGCAAAAAAACAGAGGAAAACAATAGAATGGGAAAGACTAGCGATCTCTTCAAGAAAATTACAAGTACCAAGGGAACATTTCATGCAAAGATGGGCTCAATAAAGGACAGAAATGGTATAGACCTATGAGAAGCAGAAGATATTAAGAAGAGGTGGCAAGAATACACAGAAGAACTGTGTAAGAAAGATCTTCATGACCAAGATAATCATGATAGTGTGATCACTCACCTAGAGCCAGACATCCTGGAATGTGAAGTCAAGTAGGCCTTAGAAAGCATCACTACGAACTAAGCTAGTGGAGGTGATGGAATTCCAGCTGAGCTATATCAAATCCTAAAAGATGATGCTGTGAAAGTGCTGCACTCAATATGCCAGCAAATTTAGAAAACTCAGCAGTGGCCACAGGACTGGAAAAGGTCAGGTTTCATTCCAATCCCAAAGAAAGGCAATGCCAAAGAATGCTCAAACTACTGCACAGTTGAACACATTCCACATGCTAGTAAAGTAATGTTCAAAATTCTGCAAGCCAGGCTTCAGCAATATGTGAACTGTGAACTTCCAGATGTTCAAGCTGGTTTTAGAAAAGGCAGAGAAACCAGAGATCAAATTGCCAACATCTGCTGGATCATGGAAAAAGCAAGAGAGTTCCAGAAAAACAGCTATTTCTGCTTTATTGACTATGCCAAAGCCTTTAACTGTGTGGATCACAAAAAACTGTGAAAAATTCTGAAAGAGATGGGAACACCAGACCACCTGACATGCCTCTTGAGAAATCTGTATGCAGGTCAGGAAGCAACAGTTAGAACTGGATATGGAACAATAGACTGGTTCCAAATAGGAAAAGGAGTATGTCAAGGCTGTATATTGTCACCCTGCTTATTTAACTTATATGCAGAGTACATCATGAGAAAGGCTGGGCTGGAGGAAGCACAAGCTGGACTCAAGATTGCTGGGAGAAATATCAATAACCTCACATATGCAGATGACACCACCCTTATGGCAGAAAGTGAAGAGGAACTAAAAAGCCTCTTGATGAAAGTGAAAGAGGAGAGAGAAAAAGCTGGCTTAAAGCTCAGCATTCAGAAAACTAAGATCATGGCATCCGGTCCCATCACTTCATGGGAAATAGACGGGAAAACAGTGGAAACTATAAGATTTTATTTTGAGGGTCTCCAAAATCACTGCAGATGGTGATTGCAGCCATGAAATTAAAAGACGCTTACATCTTGGAAGGAAAGTTATGACCAACCTAGATAGCATATTCAAAAGCAGAGACATTACTTTGCCTTACATTACCTTTGCCAGCAAAGGTCCGTCTAGTCAAGGCTATGGTTTTTCCAGTGGTCATGTATGGATGTGAGAGTTGGACTGTGAAGAAAGCTGAGCACCAAAGAATTGATGCCTTTGAACTGTGGTGCTTTAGAAGACTCTTGAGAGTCCCTTGGACTGCAAGGAGATCCAACCAGTCCATTCTAAAGGAGATCTGTCCTGGGTGTTCTTTGGAAGGACTGATGCTAAAGCTGAAACTCCAGTACTTTGGCTACCTCATGCGAAGAGCTGACTCATTGGAAAATACTCTGATGCTCGGAGGGATTGGGGGCAGGAGGAGAAGGGAACGACTGAGGATGAGATGGCTGGTTGGCATCACCAACTCGATGGAGAAGAGGTTGGGTTAACTCTGGGAGCTGGTGATGGACAGGGAGGCCTAGCGTGCTGCAATTCATGGGGTCGCAAAGAGTCGGACACAACTGAGTGACTGAACTGAACTGAAGGCATCTACTGTAAAAATAAGTTTATAGTATTTCAATTTCTTTGCCTTATGAAACTGGCTTAGTTGCTGAATCATGTTCAACTCTTTGCAACTCCATGAACTGTAGCCTGCCAGGCTCCTCTGTCCATGGGATTTCCCAGGCTTGAATACTAGAGTGGATTGCCGTTTTTTTTTTCTCCAGGGGATCTTCCCAACCCAGGGATCGAAACTGTGTCTCTTTCACTGGCAGGCAGATTCTTTACCACTGAGCCACCAGGGAAGCCCTACAGGCACAATGAGTTGATTTGAATTCCAGCCATCTTTTTCAGAACATTGAAGAAGTTTCCCTGAAGTAGTAAAAGATTCAAAGTAGATTTCTGGGGAGGGAAGAGATGTGATACATGTAGTCAGCCCCTGAAATATTAAAATTTGACTGCTTATTTCCACTGAGATATTTTGAAAACCTGGTGGAAGTTGGCCAGGGTGCCCAGATGAGCTCTAGTTACTAGAGTCAGCACACCCACATGCCAACAATAGCTATTGCTCATACAAACTGCAGTCATGGCCATAGCGTCAATGCATGTGTGTGTCTGTGGAATCAAGTAGAACGGGACATCCCAGGCTTTTGGTGAAAGTGTGTTATTGTTTTAGTTGTTATTCAAGCATAATATTTAACCTGATTTCCAAGTTCATTGAATCTAGACCTTACTAAGATTTAGGCACTCACCCTGTTCTATACTGGTTCATTGATATATGATGCTTTTTTTTTTTAAGGGAAAAGTGTTTTCCCAGCTCTAGAGTTCTTATGCTGGTGTGTTCTAAAATGAAATATTTCTTTGATTTCATCCTGATTCATTGCCTTGAAGTCTTCTGTCTTTGGTTTCTGAGCTACTGATCCCCAAGGATTTAGGAAGAGTATATCCTTCTTCTTTGGAAGTGAAATGCTCCATCTCTGATAATTAAAGACACTGAGATATTTTTCTAGGAAATGATGTGACACTTTATTTTCCTCCTCCATCTGGCACCATCAGTGGGGAGAGTTCAATGAGTTGCATGAAACAACTCAGCAGGTAACATTTCAGTGATTTTTTTCTCTTTCCAGATGTTTTTATTGTGTTAATTAATTTAGCTCCTATCTTCTGTCTAGAAGTATACTCCACCATAAGCATGGCATATTATCCCTAACATTTCAATTTAATTCTGAGATTTGGAGAGGTGGTACTGAGATTTTACATTCCTAAAGATTTTGTAATTTAATGATGGAGGCACAATCACTGAATTCTGCCTTCCTGCATTCCTATGGATATATAATAGACCAAATAGGATGAAAAAATCACTTAGATTTTTAAGATGAAATGAAGACTGAAAAATTCTTAGTATGTGGCAGGCTGAGGCCTGGCTTCCAGTTCATTATTCTGGGCTTTTGGGTTTCTTCCAGGGGACAAGTGTGAGAAGGACATTGCCATATTCTCTCATCCTCAACACCCTGTCTCCCAGATGAAGGATCCTCTGATCCCAAATTCCTGCTGAACTACTTGTTTTTATTTGGCTCTGTTCATTTTACCTTGCTCCTTCTCTCCCTTTCTCTCCTGCTTTATTAACAGTTACATGCATTTGGTTGGTAATGAACACAATATGGATATGAAAATCATCTTCTCCATACGTAAGTGGGTGACCTGCACTATTTACTCAATCATAAAATAATTTCTTTTAATGTAGTTTTTAAATGTTCTGTGTTCTAAGATCAACTATTACTAACCATGATGTTCAACAATTGATAAAAGCAAATGTCAGTACTTAAAAAAAAACTTTTGGCTGCACTGCATGGCATATGGAATCTTAGTTCCCCAACCAAGGATGGAATCTATGCCCCCTGCAGTGGAAGCATAAAGTCTTAACCGCTGGACTGCCAGGAAGTCCCCAAATATCAGTATTTTAAATTGCAGTGTTCATTTCAGCAGTGTTTTCTGTTTCTGATGAAGACTAACTTTCTGGACAAAAAGAAAAGGCCACACCAGGAGCACATGTCTAAGATCCAGAGACTGGGTGGTTTCATAAATTGGTACTGTGTCACATGACATGGCTACAGGTATAGAACTTAGTAAGACTGCAGGATAATCTGTTAGCTGAAGCTAACCTCTGTCTTCAGATTGTATCATATCAAATCTGTGTCCATGGAAAAGCAGAGGGGAGAAGGTGTCTAGTCCAGTTATTCATCTGAATGCAGCCTGCATGTCAGCTCTGTGGATGGCAGTTGCCTAGGACCTGTTCCCCTTGGTCAAGTAGGTTTTTTGATGCTCACCCTGATTCACTATCTGCACTCAGTTGCAGGGAAGCTTTAGATGGTCATGCCAGTAAACTCTCTGTAGGTCCTTTAGTCATTATGGTCTTCTTGCCGTGATGTTTGCATGGTCCCCTCAGCTCAGCTCAGGGGTGTTGTTGTCCAGAAATAGCGAATTCTGCTGAATTTGTCTGTAATTTTTTTTTTTTTTCTTTTGCGAGGAGAGGCATCCTTTTCAGGTTTTGGCATCAGTTATATTTGCCTCCAGAATGCACTGGGGAATGTTTCTCTTATTTGCTTCTCTGGAAGTGCTAGAGATGATGTTCTTTGGAAGTTTCATAGAATTCACCTTAAAAAATATTTTTTTCGACTAGAAAATTCTTTAACCTACTAGTTGAATTTCTTTGATGGTTATAGTATGCTTAGGCTTTCTATAATACTGTGAATTAATATATTTTTGTTAATTTTATTGTTTTTATCCTATGAAAAGTTTGCCTTCAGGATCTCTGGCTTAATATGGAATCACGTTCAGTTCCCCAGCCTTCTTATTGCTCCAGGTTCTCATTTTGCATTTTCACAGCTACATCCCCCATGGAAAGCATTTTTTAAAATAATTTTCACAAAGGCACTAGTTGGGTCAGCATTGTCCTTGCAGATCACACTACTGAGATAGGTATTTAATCTCAGGACAATCTCTCTTAGATTTTGCAAACCTTAACTCTCTTAGCTTCTAGCGCACATTATTTTTAGAGATATCTGGGAAGATCCTGATTTTTGGTTTGCCTGATTTCTGGATGACCCCATTACGGGAGTAGCAGACTCCCTACATCACCCACCCAGGAAAATATGTCCCACTTAGATAGCCAGGGAAACTCATTTCCCTCTCCTGGGCTCCCATGCTTCCCTAAGTATAAATACCTCATGATGTATGAAGCAGGGTGTGGTATGTATGCGCATATGGATACTCAGTGGTTATGAGGAACTGGTTTCTATAAATACATTAATTGGTATTTATTATATGAAAATAATTTATGCATTGAATTAGCATTTTGTGTACATAACATACGTCTTTGTTGTTCAGTTGCTGCACATGTCAATTGTAGCCATAAAGGAAACTCACACAGACATTTCAAGTGTCACATACCTATCACAGCTTCTGCGTGATTTTCATTTTATTATTGTTGTTGTTCAGTTACCCAGTTGTGTCATGGGATCTGACTCTTTGTGACCCCATGACCTGCAGCACTCCAGGCTTCCCTGTCCCTCACCATGTCCTGGAGTTTCCCTGCAGTCTGCTAAAGTTAAAGGAAGATTCAACAATAAAACAAGTTCATGTGTTGAGGAGCTAGGTGAGACTTCGAGACTTGATTGATTAGCTGTTTTCCTCATAATAGGCATTTGCCTCACTGATCCTAACCACCTCTTCTTACAAATTAGAATCTGCCTGTGTCAAAAGGCATGACAGAGTCTTTTTAGAAAATGCTGAGTGGAAAGACTTCTAGGGAGGAATTTTCTTACCCCACTCCACCTCTTCCATCATCGCCCACTCCTTCCAAGCCCCGAATTCCTCTTTTTAGTGCTGAATCACCATAAAAGCTCATTCTTGCTTTCCATAGAAGACTAGACGGCCATTCAGTTATCCTGTATCTAAGTCTTCAGTCCTAAAACAGAAATACCATGCCAGTTGGGAAAAATATTTTCTTTCCTGTGTAGAAAGCATAATTGTATACAACATATTCTGCAGTCTTAGGAGCAGGAGAACAGTAGGGTGTTTTACAGCAGGAGTCAGCAATTTTTTTTTCTGTAAAAAGCCAGATAGAAAATATTTTTGAGTTTGTGGGTTAGATGGCCTTTGTTGCAACTGTTTATCTCTGTTGCAAAAGCACCCATAGACGAGATGACCACGAACAAACAGGTATGACCGTGTGCCAGTACAATTTTGTTTATGAAGATAGGCAATGGGCCAAATTTGACCCATGGGCATAGTTTGCAGTCCTGCTTTAGAGACATTCTCTTAAAGGAACTTTTCTCAGTGTTGGTTTTTTTTTTTTTTTGTTTTTTTGCTATTATTCATTTATCTAAAGCAGAGTTTCTCAACAAAAGCACTATTGACATTTGAGGCTGGTTAATTCTTTGAATTAAGGAGTTGTTTTATGTGTTACAGGGTGTTTAGCAACATCTCTGGTCTCTATCCAGTAGATGCCAGTAGCATCCCATGAGTTTAGGCAACCAGCAATGTCTCCAGACATAGTTAAATGTCCCCAGGGGCCAAACTGCTCTGGTAGAGAATCACTGTTAAAGAGATAAGGATGACGCCACAGTTGGGAGATGTCAATTGTTCAGTTGTCTGAACGCAGAACAAAGGAGAGAATGTCAGGGATTGAGGCCAAGAGGTAGTCAAGGCATAGATCATTCAGGGCCATTTAGACTTCTTTTTGAAGGCAGTTGGATGCTGTCTAAGGGTTTTATGAGGAGAGATGTGGCAGCATGTTTAATTTCATGTTTTAGAATGGTCATTTTTATTGATTTTGGTTGTGCTGGGTCTTCATTGTTGAGCAGGCTTTTCTCTAGTTTGGCGAGTGGGACTATTCTGTGGCTGCAGAGTGCAGGCTTCTCATTGCAATGAATGGGCTCTAGGGCCCATGGGCTTCAATAACTGCAGCTCCTGGGCTCTGGAGCACAGGTTCAATAA
This sequence comes from Nanger dama, assembly GCA_917880005.1. Classification (NCBI taxonomy): domain Eukaryota; kingdom Metazoa; phylum Chordata; class Mammalia; order Artiodactyla; family Bovidae; genus Nanger; species Nanger dama. The sequence continues at coordinate 7,085,932 of CAKJTW010000082.1, read as the reverse complement.
TTGCAGCACATAAGACTTAGCTGCTCCACAGCACGTGGGATCTTCCTAGATCAGGGATTGAACCCATGCTTCCTGCATTGGCAGGCAGATTCTTTGCCACTGAGCCACCAGGGAAGCCCTAGAATTGTCATTTTTACATCAGAGAAGAAAGTGGATTAGGCAGAACAAGACTAGAGGCAGGGAGGTCAATAGGAAGACTTAGCTCCTGACATTTTGACTGCTACCTCTTGAAAAATGTTTCTCTGATTCCTGGGGATTATCAAATCCTCTTCGACTTAATTTAATACTAAGGAAATATACAAGACTGATTAGTGCCAGAGAGTCAGTCTATAATTTATTAAAGATGTACCTTACCTTAAAAATCAAGCTAAGTTATTTTTATAACATTTCTTTCCTTCTTGCTAGGAGAATTATCTTAGAAACAAAACCAATAGGGAATCTTTTCAGCTGTGACTATAGAGTCAGAGCAAGGATGCTAACTATCATTATGGGTTGTGCTCAGCAAGTTGTTGTAGCCAAATGATTAGGCCAACCTCATTTGAGGGATAAAGGATTGACTCTCAATTTGGAAGGAACCTGAAAGTCCAAAGTTCAGGGCATCCATTTACAATGTCATCTGCAATTAATTATGTTACCTCTACTTAAATAACTCTGACTGTGACTTGCCTCCCAAGAAAGCTCGTGATATTTTGTAGTCAATAATTGATAGATTTCTCTTTTGTTTCTATTTCCACAAGATATTTATTTCCACTGGGTATTTGTTTCCAAAGACCTGGAATAGTTATACTGAGAGAATGCCTTCTTCCCTGGGACATTCTTGGGAATGCAAATTCTCATCTTCAGACTTTCCTTTGTTACCTTGTGCCCTTAATTCCAGTTATTCTCATGATTGTGATACCCAAGTATATTTATCAAAGGCTCAGTTGGTAAAGAATCTGCCTGCAATGCAAGAGACCTGGCTTTGATCCCTGGGTAGGGAAGATCCCCTGGAGATGGCAACCCACTCCACAATTCTTGCCTGGGAGATCCCATGGACAAAGGAGCCTGGTAGGCTTCAATTGAAAGGGATGCAAAAAGTTAGACATGACTGAGCAACTAACACTTCACTTCTCTCCACAAGGAGCTCACAGTTCCACTGGAGATGGGGGAGAGGAGTCAGACATTAAAAGTACAATTGATATAATTCATATAATATGATACATTCTTCATCAGTATCGAGGGAGGAACATGAGCACCACATAAACCAACTTACTGTGCAAAACCGAACTTTACTTTGAAGCAAATGATCTAATGAGGATTTTTAATAACAAAAAGTATCCTGTGGCTCTTTTATCCCTCTTTTTGGCTGACATTGAATTCCAACTGTATTCTTACTCAACTCCCTCTTTATTCTGACTACTTCTTAATAGCTATTCTCTTTGGCTAAGTTTATCTCTTACTGGCCAGAGTTCAAATCTGACAAAATGTACAAGTTCCTGAGGAGCTCAAGGTGTTTCAAACAGGAGAGGTAACCGTTCCAACCATTAGCCACTACCAGAGAGACATCATTTTCCTGATGTCTCTTTTAAATTCATAAAACCCCTAAGTGGGAACCTCAGGGCCAAGTAATTTCAGAATATACTGTTCCTATGCTAACTAACTAGGAGACAAGCTTGAAAATGAAAAAAATTGAAACATGTATACTATCATGTACGAAACGAAGCGCCAGTCTATGTTCGATACAGGATACAGGATGCTTGGGGGCTGGTGCACAGGGACGATCCAGAGAGATAATATGGGGTGGGAGGAGGGAAGGGGCTTCGGGATTGGGAACTCGTGTACACCTGTGGCTGATTCATGTCAATGTATGGCAAAACCAATACAGTATTGTAATGTAGAATAAAGTAAAAATAAAATTTAAAAAAAAAGAAAGAAAATAGTCTGGGCTGCACATAATAGTTTAATTCCTTCTGTAAGTGCTGAACATCATGCCCACCAGCCCCCATCACCCATAATTTGATAATTCAGTGAAGTAACAGAAACAACCTCCTTTAGCGATGCATGCATGCACATTTGCTGAAGCTCTGCTGTATGTCTTCCAGTAAAAGCAGTGAATGAAGTTCTATAACTGGAAGACAGATAAACGTTGTTAGGGTTTTTTGTTTGTTTCTTTTCTCTCACCATCTGCCACATGCTTTGCTGCTAGTGTAATTTTTGGATAAAATTCAGTAAATTCGGTAAACTTTTGGAGATCAAGGTGAGGGCTTTTTCTTTGAAACTGCTGTATTTTTTCAGTAGTATAGAATCATTGTAACCAGTGTATAATAGAGGCATCCCTTTGCCTATGCTGCTGCTGCTGCTGCTAAGTTGCTTCAGTCGTGTCCCACTCTGTGCGACCCCATAGACTGCAGCCCACCAGGCTCCCCCATCCCTTGGATTCTCCAGGCAAGAACACTGGAGTGGGTTGCCATTTCCTTCTCCCCCTTTGCCTATAGTGGCAAAGAAATACAATATTTAGTTTCGTAAGCTTAAGTTCTTCAGTTTTTGAAGTCTGAAAGAAGGTTTTTCTTGACCTTAATGAAACAGAAGGCATAGTATATATTGAAAAATTCAGTTAGTTTTGTGCATATAAACACACTCTTCACCTCTACACTGAAAAATAGTATTTGTTGCACTAAGGAAAAAAAAAAACAACCAACAACTGATAGTTTTTCCTAGTAAGAATTCCAGGAAAAGCAAAAAACTTGTTAAAACACTTAATCCTTCTTTTCTCTGTGACTCATGGTTTCCTTTCAGCTCCTGACAAACATAAGTATCTTTGTATCTGTGCATTAGCCTGTGTAAGTCTTCATCGCCTTCTGTCACCCCAAGATAGACCCTTGGACCACAGGGACCCTTCTAAGAGTCAGCTAAGGAGAATGCATACCCGTAAGCCCCACACCTGCTAATCCCCCGTAATTTCCAAAAGGGTTTCTTATTCAGTTTTACACTGAGAGCCTTTGTGAAGGAGTCCAGAGTATTTTTGCATTTCCTGCTTCATCAGCAACTCAGAGCCAAAAGTATAGCCCCAGCTTATTCCAAAATCTTTTATAAGCAAAGAATCATATGCTCTGCAGTCATTCTTAGCTAAAGATACCTCAGGTTTCATGCTTTGGGATAAGAAAAGAAAGTACACAGTCTTCTGACACTTCAGGTCCATATGATATATATTTTGGAATGTTCATTTTTTTTTCCACCTGGATTGTGATTTCCTGAACACTAAATTTGGATTCCACATTAAAATGCACAAGTCTTGATTTGATAAATGACATGTTACTGTGGTTGCAAGTATATATAAGACAAGTTGTAAGCTAAAGTGTTCGGCCTTGGCTTCTATTTCCTGTGCTGTTTCTTATCTTAATAGAGCCCTCACCTGAGCTTCCAAGATGTCATGCTGATATTTTTTGTCTTTCCTTCCTATCAAAGTGTGTTATGAAGAAAGTACTAGTTGCCCACTCAAACTGACTCAGTTCAGTTTAGTCGCTCAGTCGTGTCCGACTCTTTGTGACCCCATGAACCACAGCACGCCAGGCCTCCCTGTCCACCACCAACTTCCGGAGTCCACCCAAACCCATGTCCACTGAGTCAGTGATGCCATCCAATCATCTCATCCTCTGTCATTCCCTTCTTCTCCCACCCTCAATTTTTCCCAGCATCAGGGTCTTTTCAAATGAGTCAGCAAACTGATTAAAAGTAGCTAAAAATTTACCTTTCCCAAGTAAACTCACATTTAAACAAGATCTCAATCTAATGCCTCTGTTTGCATAGACTGAAAAGATGACAGGGCTTTCCACTGAGGCAGTGGTCTAACTCTGATCCTAATTATAGTTTTTATGGTCATCACTGAGCTGATTCCATGTTAAACTTATTTTCCCTTTTTGACACCATCTTTCCTTTTATTCATGGAGTAGAAGGGGACAAAAATAATCTAAGGGAAGTTATTCTTTATTACTTCCAAAGCTTCCCTTGTAGCTTGGCTGGTAAAGAATCTGTCTGCAATGCAGGGGACATGAGTTCAATTCCTGGGTCAAGAAGATCCCCTGGAAAAGGAAATGGCAACTTACTCCAGTATTCTTGCCTGGAGAATACCACAGACAGAGGAGCCTGGCAGGCCACAGTCCATGGGGTTGCAAGAGTTGGACATGACTTAGAGACGGAACCACCATCACCCCCATTCTTTCTTACACCCAAAGCTGTGAATGAAGCCGTGTCTGACTCTTTGTGACCCAAGGGACTGTAGCCTACCAGGTTCCTTGGTCCATGGAATTCTCCAGGCAAGAATACTGAAGTGGGTTGCCATTTCCTTCTCCAGGGGATCTTTCCAACTCAGGGTTCAAACCCAGATCTCCTGCATTGTAGGCAGATGTTTTACCATCTGAGCTACCAGGAAAGCCATCAGTTCAGTTCAGTTGCTTAGTCATGTCTGACTCTTTGTGACCCCATGAATCACAGCATGCCAGGCCTCCCTGTCCATCACCATCTCCTGGAGTTCACTCAAACTCACGTCCATCGAATCCGTGATGCCATCCAGCCATCTCATTATCTGTCATCCCTTTCTCCTCCTGTCCCCAATCCCTCCCAGTATCAGAGTCTTTTCCAATGAGTCAAATCTTCGCATGAGGTGGCCAAAATACTGGAATTTCAGCTTTAGCATCATTCCTTCCAAAGAGTACCCAGGGTTGATCTCCTTCAGAATGGACTGGTTGGATCTCCTTGCAGTCCAAGGGACTCTCAAGAGTCTTCTCTAACACTACAGTTCAAAAGCATCACTTTTTTAGCACTCAGCTTTCTTCACAGTCCAACTCTCACATCCTTCCATGACCACTGGAAAAACCATAGCCTTGACTAAGACAGATCTTTTTCTGCAACGTCTGTTTGTAGCATGCTATCTAGGTTGGTCATCACTTTTCTTCCAAGGAGCAAGCATCTTTTAACTTCATGGCTGCAGTCACCATCTGCAGTGACTTTGGAGTCCAAGAAAATAAAGTCCTCACTGTTGCTATTGTTTCCCCATCTATTTGCCATGAAGTATCGTGACCGGATGCCATGATCTTCGTTTTTGAATGTTGAGTTTAAGCAGCTTTTTCACTCTCCTCTTTCACTTTCATCAAAAGGCTCTTTAACTCTTCACTTTCTGCCATAAGGGTGGTGTCATGTGAATATCTGAAGTTATTGATATTTCTCCCGGCAATCTTGATTCCAGCTTATGCCTCATCCAGGCTGGCATTTTGCATGATGTACTCTGCATATAAATTAAACAAACAGGGTGACAATATACAGCCTTGATGTACTCCTTTCCCAATTTGCAACCAGTCTGTTGTTCCATGTCCAGTTCTAACTGTTGCTTCTTAACCTACACACAGAGGCAAAATTGAATAACATTTACTTAAAAGATAAACTGAAAACAGGTAGCAGATATTCAGTGCTAGTAGGTAGAACAGACAGCAAGAGTCAGGATGGGGGAGGAAACAGCTGGTAGGGCTGCAGGATCTGTAGAATTTTTATTGGATTGGAGGTGGCAGAGACCAGGCAATGGGCCACAATTTAGAAAACAGCTTCAGTGGTCCAGGAGCGAGGGGAGGCTTCACACACACACTTCAGAAGTTCCTATACATGGAGGACAGTGCCTTGTGCATCTCTGTGCTCTTTTTCCATGTGATATTTGAAAGTTGAGAACCACTCCTATTTCTCTGCATTTGTATTGTGGGTGATGTAGCATACTAAAGTTAGCTCTTCGTTCCAGAGATAATGATTCAGGGTCTGCAATGGCATGGATGCTGGGCTTTCCCAGAATGACCACCATAAGCTGCTCTGTTCTGAATGAAACCTGCTTAGATAACATCCTTCAGTGCAGTGTCTGAAGCAGATCACTCTCACCTAAACATGGGGGCAGAACAGACTTACTGATTGTGCCTCAGCCTAAGGGACTGATGTAGACACCATTACTGGCTGGTGCTTTTCTTTATCTTGTGTTGAGTGTGTGAACTCCACTACATTTTGTGATATGGCCCATATGTTGTGAATCACTCACCAGGGTGAAGAGTGTGGACCTTGATGGTTTACTGGGTTTCCATCTAGCCCTCCTGAATCCATCTACTGCTACCAGGTATTTATTGGGATAGTTAGGAATGAGAAAAAAATTATTTCTAGAACATTTTGTCATTTTATTGTCTATTTGGTCTGCTGTAACCAAATACCAAAGACTGGGTAGCTTCTCAACAACAGGAATTTATTTCTCACAGTGCTGGAGGCTGGAAGTCTGAGATCCAGGTGCCAGCATGGTTGGGTCAGGCTTTCTTCTGGGTCATGGACTTGTTGTTTCCTCATGTGGAGGAAGGTAATTGGGCTCTCTCTGGAACATCTTTAATAATGATACTCATTTCATTTTTGAGGGCTCCACTCTCGTGGCTTAACCATCTTCCAAAGGCCTTCATCTCTTAATACTATTCTCTTCAGAGGTTAAGTTTTCAAAATATGAATTCAGGCCACAGTATTCATTGCACAAGCAGTGCTTGCTTATCACAGATATGGAAAAATAGAAGAAAACTGTCACCATGCTTTTACCATGTAGAGACAACTGATGGGGATTTATCTCCTTCCAGTCTTTTTATTCTATACATATTTTGAAAATTATTGTATCTATATAGTACACAGCACTTTATAAACTCCATTTTTTTCCCTCTTAGCCTTTCAGATTTCTCATGTAGCCAATGCCATGTGGTTTTTAGTGATTAAACTGTTTGCTGATTAGATTGTACCTCAATGTATATACTCAACCTGCTTTTTTTTTATGCCTTATATTGTTTGGTGCTGTTGTAAACCTTTACACTTTCTTAAAGATGTTTAAATGATGTTTATATTTCTCAGTGTGAATAATTAAGTCAAAGGATATGAGCATTTTTAGGCTTTGATAGCTATTGGTAGAAAAGCATTAAGAACTACTTCTTCATTTAAATAAGTTGATTTCTTTGATTTAGGTGAAACCCAGTGACAAGGACATGGGAGAGGCCACCCATTCAAGAAGGAAAGAGTAATCCAGTAGAGAGTTCTTAACATAGCTCATTCATTCACAATGCTAGGTTTATGCTATGTTTCCTCAGGTAGAATCCACAAGTAATGGGTGTGAAAACAGTTCAACCAAAACTCCATGTTTATTTTCACTACTTTGTTTTTTTAACCATTTTAACTTCTCCAGGCTAAAGTATTTATATTTAACATTCACATATTCCTTATGTTCTTTGAATAATTTTGTCATAGTGATTTTCTTTTCTTAATTTTTATTGTACACTGGAGCATAGTCAATTAACAATGTTGTATTAGTTTCAGGTGTACAGCAAATGATTCAGTTATACACATACACATATCCATTCCTTTTCAAATTCTTTTCCCCTTTAAGTGATCACAAAATATTGAGCAGCTTTCCCTGTGCTCTGCTGCAAGTCTTTGTTGGTTAGTTGTTTGGAATACAGTGGTGTATGTTTGTCAATCCCAAACTCCTAGAGTGATTTCAAAGAAACTTGACTTCTTTGGGAAAATTTCACAAAGACATTCACATTGTAATTCCACAATGTGTGAATACATTTGGGAACGTGAAATTAAGGTTGGAGATGGAAGTTTGTGTCTAAGTTTGATTCAGTTTAAGTTTTAAGGTTAATCTTAATTAAGATTAAGTTCACTAGTCAATTGATCTCAAAATAGGGATATTACAAAACTACAATGAGGTCCCACTTTACATCAGTCAGAATGGCCATCATTAAAAAGTCTATAGATAGTAAATGCTGGAGAGGGTGTGAAGAAAAGGGAACCCTCTTACACTGTTGGTGGGAAGGTAAATTCATGCAACCACTATGGAAGATAGTATGGGTGTCCCTGAAAAAGCTAAAAATAGAGTTGCCATATGTACCAGCAATCCCACTCCTGGGTATATATACAGGCAAAACTATAATTTGAAAGGGCACATGTATCCCAATGTTTGTAGCAGCAGTATTTACAATAGCCAATACATAAAAACAGCCTAAATATCTATTGAGAGATGACTAGATAAAGAAGATGTGGAATATATATATAAAGGAATATTACTCAGCTGTTAAAATTAAATAATGCCATTTACAGCACATGGCTGGACCTAGAGATTATCATACTGAACAAAGTAAAGCAGAAAAAGAAAGACAAACACCACATGATATCACATATGTGAAATCTAAAATATACAAATTAACATATCTACAAAAAAGAGCAGACTCATAGACTCATAGAGAACAGATTTGTGGTTGCCAAGGTGGGAGAGAGGGAAAGATTGGGAGTTTGGGAACAGCAGATGCAAGCTATCCTATATAGGATGAATAAACAACACGGACCTAATGTATAGTGCAAGGAACTATAATCAATATCCTGTGACAAGTCCTAATGGTAAAGAATATGAAAAAGAACATGTACACCTATGTGTATAGCTGAATGACTTGACAGCAGAAATCAACACAACTTTGTAAATCAACTGTGCTTCAATCAAATTTTTAAAAATAGGGATATTATTCTTTTTTTAATTTTTATTTATTTGTTTTTTAAATTACAATGCTGTATTTGTTTTGCCATACATTGACATGAATCAGCCACAGGTGAACACAATCTCCCAAAGCCGAAGCCCCCTCCCACCTCCCACCTCACATCCTCTACCTGAATCATCCTGTGCACCAGCCCCATGCATCCTGCATTTTGCATTGACCATAGATTGGCGCTTCGTTTCTTACAAGATAGTATACATGTTTCAATGCCATTCTCCCAAACCATCCCACCCTTTCCCTTTCCCTCAGAGTCCAAAAGTCCGTTCTATACCTCTATGTCTCTTTTGTTGTCTCACATATAGGGTCATCATTACTATCTTCTAAATTCCATATATATGTGTCAGTATACTGTATTGGTGTTTTTCTTTCTGGCTTACTTCACTCTGTATAATCGGTTCCAATTTCATCCATCTCATTAGAACTGATTCAAATTTATTCTTTTTAAGGGCTGAGTAGTACTCCATTGTGTATATGTACCACAGCTTTCTTACCCATTCATCTGCTGATGGACATCTAGGTTGTTTCCATGTCCTGGCTATTATAAACAGTGCTGCGATGAACATTGGGGTACATGTGTCTCTTTCAATTTTGGTTTCCTTGGTGTGTATGCCCAGCAGTGGGACTGCTAGGTCATAAGGCAGTTCTATTTGCAATTTTTAAGGAATCTCCACACTGTTTTCCATAATGGCTGTACTAGTTTGCATTCCCACCAGCAGTGTAAGAGGGTTCCCTTTTCTCCACATCCTCTCCAGCATTTATTGCTTGTAGACTTTTGGATCGCAGCCATTCTGACTGGTGTGAAATGGTACCTCATTGTGGTCTTGATTTGCATTTCTCTGATAATGAGTGATGTTGAACATCTTTTCATGTGTTTGTTAGCCATCCGTATATCTTTTTTGGAGACATGCCTATTTAGTTCTTTGGCCCATTTTTTTATTGGATCATTTATTTTTCTGGAGTTGAGCTGCATAAGTTGCTTATATATCTTTGAGATTAGTTGTTTCTCAGTTGTTTGATTTGCTATTGTTTTCTCCCATTCAGAAGGCTGTCTTTTCACCTTGCTTATAGTTTCCTTTGTTGTGCAGAAGCTTTTAATTTTAATTAGATCCCATTTGTTTATCTTTGCTTTCATTTCCAGTATACTGGGAGTTGGATCATAGAGGATTCTGCTGTGATTTATGTCGGAGAGTGTTTTGCCTATGTTCTCCTCTAGGAGTTTTATAGTTTCTGGTCTTACATTTAGATCTTTAATCCATTTTGAGTTTATTTTTGTGTATGGTGTTAGAAAGAGGTTGTTTCATTCTTTTACAAGTGGTTGACCAGTTTTCCCAGCACCACCTGTTAAAGAGACTGTCTTTACTCCATTGTATATTCTTGCCTCCTTTGTCAAAGATAAGGTGTCCATAGGTGTGTGGATTTATCTCAGGGCTTTCTATTTTGTTCCATTGATCTATATTTCTGTCTTTATGCCAGTACCATACTGTCTTAATGACTGTGGCTTTGTAGTAGAGCCTAAAGTCAGGCAAGTTGATTCTTCCAGTTCCATTCTTCTTTCTCAAGATTGCTTTGGCTATTTGAGGTTTTTGTATTTCCATACAAATCTTGAGATTATTTGATCTAGTTCTGTGAAAAATACTGCTGGTAGCTTGATGGGAATTGCATTGAATCTGTAGATTGCTTTAGGTAGTATACTCATTTTCACTATATTGACTCTTCTGACCCATGAGCATGGTATATTTCTCCATCTATTAGTGTCCTCTTTGATTTCTTTCATCAGTGTTTTATAGTTTTTGATATATAGGTCTTTAGTTTCTTTAGGTAGGAATATTCCTAAGTATTTTATTCTTTTCGTTGCAATGGTGAATGGAATTGTTTCCTTAACTTCTTTTTCTAGTTTCTCATTATTAGTGTATAGGAATGCAAGGGATTTCTGAGTGTTGATTTTATATCCTGCAACTTTACTATATTCATTGATTAGCTCTAGTAGTTTTCTGGTCGAGTCTTTAGGATTTTCTATGTAGAGGATCATGTCATCTGCAAACAGTGAGAGTTTTACTTCTTCTTTTCCAATTTGGATTCCTTGTATTTCTTTTTCTGCTCTGATTGCTGTGGTCAAAACTTCCAGTACGATGTTGAAGAGTAGTGGTGAAAGTGGACACCCTTGTCTTGTTCCTGACTTTAGGGGAAATGGTTTTAATTTTTCACCATTGAGGATAATGTTAGCTGTGGGTTTTGTCATATATAGCTTTTATTATGTTGAGGTACGTTCCTTCTATTCCTGCTATCTGGAGAGTTTTTATCATAAATGGATGTTGAATTTTGTCAAAGGCTTTTTCTGCATCTATTGAGATAATCATATGATTTTTATTTTTCAGTTTGTTAATGTGATGAATTACATTGATTGACTTGTGGATATTGAAGAATCCTTGCATCCCTGGGATAAAGCCCACTTGGTAATGGTGTATGATCTTTTTAATGTGTTGCTGGATTCTGATTGCTAGGATTTTGTTGAGGATTTTTGCATCTATGTTCATCAGTGATATTGGCCTGTAGTTTTTTTTGTGTGTGTGTGGTGTCTTTGTCAGGTTTTGGTATTAGGGTGATGGTGGCCTCATAGAATGAGTTTGGAAGTTTACCTTCCTCTGCAATTTTCTGGAATAGTTTCAGTAAGATAGGGGTTAGCTCTTCTCAAGTTTTTGGTAGAATTCAGCTGTGAAGCCGTCTGGACCTGGGCTTTTGTTTGCTGGAAGATTTCTGATTACAGTTTCAATTTCCATGCTTGTGATGGGTCTGTCAAGATTTTCTATTTCTTCCTGGTTCAGTTTTGGAAAGTTGTACTTTTCTAAGAATTTGTCCATTTCTTCCACGTTGTCCATTTTATTGGCATATAATTGCTGAGAGTAGTCTCTTATGATTCTTTGTATTTCTGAGTTGTCTGTCGTGATCTCTCCATTTTCATTTCTAATTTTGTTGATTTGATTTTTTTCTCTTTGTTTCTTGATGAGTCTGGCTAATGGTTTGTCAATTTTATTTATCCTTTCAAAGAACCAGCTTTTTGCTTTGTTGATTTTTGCTATGGTCTCTTTTGTTTCTTTTGCATTTATTTCTGCCCTAATTTTTAGGATTTCTTTCCTTCTACTAACTCTGGGGTTCTCTATTTCTTCCTTTTCTAGTTGCTTTAGGTGTAGAGTTAGGTTATTTATTTGACTTTTTTCTTGTTTCTTGAGGTATGCCTGTATTGCTATGAACTTTCCTCTTAGGACTGCTTTTATAGTGTCCCAAAGGTTCTGTATAGTTGTGTTTTCATTTTCATTCGTTTCGATGCATATTTTGATTTCTTTTTGATTTCTTCTGTGATTTGTTGATTATTCAAAAGGGTGTTGTTCAGCCTCAAATGTTGGAGTTTTTAACAGTTTTTCTCCTATAATTGAGATCTAACCTTAGTGCATTATGGTCAGAAAAGATGCTTGGAATAATTTCGATTTTTTTGAATTTATCAAAGTTAGATTTATGACCCAGAATGTGATCTATCCTGGAGAAGGTTCCGTGTGCACTTGAGTAAAAGGTGAAATTCATTGTTTTGGGGTGAAATGTCCTATAGATGTCAATTAGGTCTAACTGGTCTATTGTATCGTTTAACGTTTGCGTTTCTTTGTTAATTTTCTGTTTAGTTGATCTGTCCATAGGTGTGAGTGGGGTATTAAAGTCTCCCACTATTATTGTGTTATTATTAATTTCCCCTTTCATGCTTGTTAGCATTTGTCTTACATATTGCGGTGCTCCTATGTTGGGTGCATATATATTTATAATTGTTATATCTCCTTCTTGGATTGATCCTTTAATCATTATGTAGTGGCCTTCTTTGTCCCTTTTCACAGCCTTTGTTTTAAAGTCTATTTTATCGGATATGAGTATTGCTACTCCTGCTTTCTTTTGGTCTTTATTTGCATGGAATATCTTTTTCCAGCCCTTCACTTTTAGTCTGTATGTGTCCGTTGTTTTGAGGTGGGTCTCTTGTAGGCAGCATATATAGGGATCTTGTTTTTGTATCCATTCAGCCAGTCTTTGCCTTTTGGTTGGGGCATTCAACCCATTTACATTTAAGGTAATTATTGATAAGTATGTTCCTGTTGCCATTTACTTTATTGTTTTGGGTTCGGGTTTATACGTCCTTTTGGTGTTTCCTTTCTAAAGTCTATCCTTTAGTATTTGTTGGAGAGCTGGTTTGGTGGTGCTGACTTCTCTCAGCTTTTGCTTGTCTGTAAAGCTTTTGATTTCTCCTTCATATTTGAATGAGATCCTTGCTGGGTACAGTAGTCTTGGCTGAAGGTTATTAATATTCTTCATCACTTTAAGTATGTCTTGCCATTCCCTCCTGGCCTGAAGAGTTTCTATTGAGAGATCTGCAGTTATTCTTATGGGGATCCCCTTGTGTGTTATTTGTTGTTTTTCCCTTGCTGCTTTTAATATTTGTTCTTTGTGTTTGGTCTTTGTTAGTTTGATTAATGTGTGTCTTGGGGTGTTTTGCCTTGGGTTTATCCTGTTTGGCACTCTCAGGGTTTCTTGGACCTGGGTGATTATTTCCTTCCCCATTTTAGGGAAGTTTTCAACTATTATCTCCTCAAGTATTTTCTCATGGTCTTTCTTTTTGTCTTCTTCTTCTGGGACTCCTATAATTCTAATGTTGGAGCGTTTCATATTGTCTTGGAGGTCTCTGAGGTTGTCCTCATTTCTTTTAATTTGTCTTTCTTTTTCCCTCGCTGATTCATTTATTTCTACCATTCTATCTTCTATTTCACTAATCCTATCTTCTGCCTCCGATATTCTACTATTTGTAGCCTCCAGAGTGTTTCTGATCTCATTTATTGCATTATTCATTATATGTTGACTCTTTTTTATTTCTTCTAGGTCCTTGTTAAACCTTTCTTGCATCTTCTCAATCCTTGACCCCAGGCTATTTATCTGTGATTCCATTTTGATTTCAAGATTTTGGATCATTTTCACTATCATTATTCGGAATTCTTTCTCAGGTAGATTCCCTATCTCTTCCTCTTTTGTTTGGTTTGGTGGGCATGTCTCCTGTTCCTTTACCTGCTGGGTATTCCTCTGTCTCTTCATCTTGGTTATATTGCTGCGTTTGGGGTGGCTTTTCTATATTTTGGGAATTTGTGGAATTCTCTTTCTTATAGAGCTTCCTCTCTGTGTTTGGGGTTATATCAGTGGCTTGTCAAAGTTTCTTGATTAGGGAGGCTTGTGTTGGAGTTCTGGTGGGTGGAGCTGGATTTCCTGTCTCTGGAGTGCTGTGAAGTGGGAAGTAATGGGTTATGAGACGTCAATGGTTTTGGAGTATTTTGAGTTGCCTGTGTATTGAAGATCAGGGGCTTGTTTTGCTGGAGAATTTGCGTGGTACGTCTTGCTCTGGAGCTTGTTGGCCCTTGGGCAGTGCTCAGTTTCAGTATAGGTATGAAGGCTTGATGAGCTCTTATTGGATAATGTTCCCTGTATTTAGGAATTCTTTGATGATCTCAGGATTTGGACTTACGCCTCCTGATTCTGGTTTTCAGATTTATTTTTACAATAGCCTCATGATTTCTCCATCTATTCAGCACTAATGTTAAAACATCTAGGTTAATGATGATAGGTTTCTCCACCTTGAGGGTCGTCCCTAGAGGATCGCTGAGTTACTTGGAGGAGAGAAGAGGGAGGGAGTAGTTAGAGGTGAGTGGAATGGGATGAGGTAGAATCAAAAGAGGAAAAAGCAAGCTAGCCCGTAACCACTTTCTTGTGTGCGCTCCGAAGTCTGGACTTCTCAGAGGTGGTCACAGAGTTATACATGGAAGAGGAGAGGGAGGAAGTAGATAGAGGTGGACAGGAGGATAAAAGAGGGAGATGGGAAGGAGGGATACAGATCTGGCCAGTGACCAGTTCCCTTAGAATTCTCCTCCTTCTGGAGCATACAGTGATTCATAGAGTTGGGTAGAGAGGAGGAGGGGGAGGGAGGAGACAAAAGCCACCTGGTGGAGAAAAGAGAGATTCCAAAGGTGGAGAGAGTGGTCAAGCCAGTAGTCTCGCACTCATGTAAAACTGGGTACTGAAGATTAGGTTTTTAAAAGTACAAAATTGGCAACAAATACCAAAATGCCAAGATTAAAAATCTGGAGTAAAGATTGTATTTTCAAAGATAGATTATTGAAGAGAAGAAGAAGAAGGAGAGAGAAATTTTAAAAAAAAAGAGAAAAAAAGTAAAATATTATAAAAGACTCCAGAATTATTAAAAGACAACTTCCTCCACCAATAGGACTATATACGGCGTTTGCTTTAACGATAGGGCTTTTTTTTTTTTGAAAAGTAATATTAGGTTATAAAAATAATAAATAGAAATATAGAAGACTTAAAAATTTAAGCAAGTTTAGGGGAAAAAAGATGAAAAAGAAAAGAAGAAAAAACAAATTTAAAAGGAAAAAAAATTTTTAAGAAAGGAAAAAAAATTCTTAAAAAAAAAAATCATGCTTCCACATCATTCCCCCAAAAAAAAATTTTTGATCATAAAAGTAGTAACGGTATATTTGGCGCTTTCTCTGTCATTGTGGACTGTGTGGGGTCGCTACCAAGGCAGTTCCCTCTGTTTGACTTCCTCTGTTTGCTGGTCTCTTCTGTGTCTGATTTCTGTCTTGCCACAGGGAGGGTGGTGGTGAGCTCTGCACTGGGCTTGCCCCTTCTCGCTCCGCGGGATAACCGTGTGGGGCCTGCCCTATGCTTCATGCACTTCTCGGGTCTAAGCCACTCAGGTTTGGCGCTCAGGAAGCCCCATCCGGGTGTCGGGTTGGTTCCAAGTCCGAGTGGCTAGGGAGTTTGGCGTGCAGTATTGTTGTGTCTTCTGGGCTTTCCAGGTCGCTCAATTTTCTGGGAGCTCCCCGGGGCTCTTTCTCAGGCAGATGATGACTGTTCAGAGACCCCAGAAGTCTCAGTAAAGAAGCCTGCTTGCAATTTGGTAGGTAATGTCTCTCTTGAGCTGTGACTGCCCTCTTCCAGCGCTTAAGGCTCTGGCTGCCTGTCGCCGGTGGGGGATGGTCTGCAGCCGGCTATTTCCCGATCCGTCCTTTGTTCTGTGTGCGGGCCTGTTGGTGTCTTATGTTCGAGTGTTAGTTATCCCCCAGTCTGGTTTGCTAGTCTGGGATAAATCGTTCTATCCACGCGCGGACCCGATTCTGGCCCCGTTACGCCCCGATTCTCGATTCTCGAGAAAAGCCCTGCAGCCTATATCTCCCGCGGCCCAATTCTTAGAAAGCACTGTCGTGGGCGCACTCCTCCCTGCCCAATCCCCACTGCTGTCGGACGCAGGCGTTTGCGCTGCTTATCCGCTGGGGATTATACTGTTGAATTCGTAATCTGTTGGTTTTAATTATTTATTTATTCTTCCTTCCTGTTATGTTGCCCTCTGTGCTTCCAGGGCTCGCCCCATACACAGCTGTGAGAAAGTTCCCCAATTTTAGGGAACCTCTCCTTTTAAGAGTCTCTTCCTGGGACGGGATTCCCTTCCCGTGCCGGGGTTCTCTCCCCTACCTCCTTTGTCTCTATCTTCGTCCTTTAAAATAATTCCTACCTAGGTTTTGAAGCCAATGATCTGCTTTGCAGGATGCCTGATGTCCTCTGCCAGCAGTCAGAAGTTATTTTGTGGGATTTACTCAGCATTGAAATGTTCTTTTGATGAGGTAGAGAGGGAGAAAGTGTTCTCCCCCATCCTATTCCTCTGCCATCTTTTTTCCAATCTGATATTATTCTTAATTATGAGCTTCTCTTGTGGCTCAGCTGGTAAAGAATCTGCCTGCAATGTGGGAGACCTGGATTCAATCCCTGGGTTGGGAAAATCCCCTGGAGAAGAGAAAGGCTACCAACTCCAGTATTCTGGCCTGGAGAATGCCATGGACTGTATAGTCCATGGGATCAAGAAGAGTCAGACACAACTGAGGGACTTTCACTTGTTCTTAATTATCCAGGTGGTCCCAAGAAAATCACAAAAGTACTTAAAAGTAGAAGAGAGAGACTAAGAAAAGTTAAAGAAAGAAATTTGGTGAGGGAGGTAAGGTGAGAGAGATCTACATTGTTGACTTTGAAGATGGAAGAAGAGGGCTGAGAGCCAAGGAATGCAAGTGTTGTAAGCTGGAAAATGCAAGGAAACAGATTCTCTCCTGGAATTTCCAGAAAAGTGTCCAGCCCTATCACACCTTGATGTTAGTCCAATGACACTCATGTCAGACTTCTAAATTCCAGAACTCCACAATACTAGATTTGTGTTGTTTTTAGCCACTGAGCTGGTAACAAAGGAACATAGTTTACCTCTACGTAAAAGTGAAAACTAATTGGTTTCATTTTCTATGGCTCTAACTAGAGTTAAACCATGTTTCTTTGCCACTGAGTTTTCTGTTTTACATTATTTTCATTTTACCATCCACTTGTTGATTGATCAAATTGCCATTATGAGGAAGTAAAAGTTCTTATTTTGTTACAGCCTGAGACCTTGCTTGTCAAGATGTGTTTCAATAGGTGAATGGATAAATTAATTATGCTTTATGGAAGCAGTGGAATATTATTCAGTGTTAAAAAATAAATGAACTATCAAGCTATGGGGACTCATGGATGAAACTTAAGTGCATATTACTAAGTGAAAAAAAAACTCCTGAAGAGGCTATCTACTATATGATTCCAACTATATGATGTTATGGAAAAGGCAAAACTATAGACATTATTTTAAAAAAGTAAGTGGTTTTGTAACTCTTACTTGCTATTTAAGACTGACCAGAATCAAGTCCCTATAGAAGCCTTTCTTGCATCCATCAGGATAGATAGCAGTAGATGCCCTCATAGGACTTCTGCACATTCAGTGTTCAGCACTTTCATAAGACTAAGCATATTATTTAGTGACCACTGGATTGCTTTTCTTCATTCCTCTAGGGAAAGGAATGGTCTCTTCTCTGTGGTCCCAAAGATTATCTGGCATACACTGGATGCTTCATAAATATTAAACAAATAAATGAAATACATTAGTCTACACAATTTATTGTTAGAGTGATCTCTCTTTCTAAATTGCAAAGGATCTATATTTTATTTGTAATTATAGCTGAGGAGTGCTTATTAAGACTTTTTAAGAGCAGCCTTAAAAATTATATATGTATCAGTTCAGTTCAGTTCAGTCGCCCAGTCGTGTCTGACTCTCTGTGACCCCATGAATCGCAGCACGTCAGGCCTCCCTGTCCATCACCAACTCCCAGAGTTCACTCAGACTCACGTCCATTGAGTCAGTGATGCCATCCAGCCATCTCATCCTCTCTCATCCCCTTCTCCTCTGGCCTCCAATCCCTCCCAGCATCAGAGTCTTTTCTGATGAGTCAACTCTTCGCATGAGGTGGCCAGAATACTGGAGTTTCAGCTTCAGCATCATTCCTTCCAAAGAAATCCCAGGGCTGATCTCCTTCAGAATGGACTGGTTGGATCTCCTTGCAGTCCAAGGGACTCTCAAGAGTCTTCTCCAACACCACAGTTCAAAAGCATCAATTCTTTGGCGCTCAGCCTTCTTCACAGTCCAACTCTCACATCCATACATGACCACAGGAAAAACCATAGCCTTGTCTAGACGGACCTTAGTCAGCAAAGTAACGTCTCTGCTTTTGAATATACTATCTAGGTTAGTCATAACTTTTCTTCCAAGGAGTAAGCGTCTTCTAATTTCATGGCTGCAGTCACCATCTGCAGTGATTTTGGAGCTCCCCAAAATAAAGTCTGACACTGTTTCCACTGTTTCCCCCATCTATTTCCCATGAAGTGATGGGACCCGATGCCATGATCTTCATTTTCTGAATGTTGAGCTTTAGGCCAACTGTATATATGTGTATATTTGCTCTTTTTCATTATAGATATTACAAGATTGAATATAGTTCCCTGTGCTATTATAGTAGGTTCCTTGTTGTTTACATATTTTATATGTAGTAGTATGTATATGTTAATACCAAACTCCTAGTTTATACTTTCCTCTACCACTTCTATTCCCCCTTGATAACTATGTTTGTTTTCTATGTCTATGAGTTAATTTTTGTTTTATAAATAAGCTCATTTGTATCATTTTATAGGTTCCATATTTAAGTGATATCATATGATATCTGTCTCTCTATGACTTAACTTCACTCAATATGATAGTTTCTAGGTCCATTCCATATTGCTGCAAATGGCATTCTTTCATTCTTTTTATGGCTGAGTAATGTTATTTTGGGGGCTCCAAAATCACTGCAGATGGTGACTGCAGCCATGAAATTAAAAGATGCTTACTCTTTGGAAGGAAAGTTATGACCAACCTAGATAGCATATTGAAAAGTAGAGACATTACTTTGCCACCAAAGGTCCATCCAGTCAAGGCTATGGTTTTCCCAGTAGTCATGTATGGATGTGAGAGTTGGACTGTGAAGAAAGCTGAGTGCTGAAGAATTGATCCTTTTGAACCATGGTGTTGGAGAAGACTCTTGAGAGTCCCTTGGACTGCAAGGAGATCCAACCAGTCCATCCTAAAGGAGATCAGTCCTGGGATTTCTTTGGAAGGAATGATGCTAAAGCTGAAACTCCAGTACTTTGGCCACCTCATGAGAAGAACTGACTCATTGGGAAAGACCCTGATGCTGGGAGAGATTGGGGGCAGGAGAAGGGGACGACAGAGGATGAGATGGCTGGATTGCATCACCAACTCGATGGATGTGATTTTGAGTGAACTCCAGGAGATGGTGATGGACACAGAGGCCTGTCATGCTGCAATTCATGGGGTCACAAAGAGTTGGACACGACTGAGCGACTGAACTGAACTGAACTGAATATTCCATTGCGTGTATATACCACATTTTCTTCATCTATTCTTCTGTCGATGGATATTTAGAATGCTTCCATATCTTGACTATTGTAAATAGTGCTTCAGTGAACAGTGGGGTTCATGTATCCTTTCAAATCATGCTTTTGTCCACATATTTGCCCAGGAGTGGGATTGCTGGATCATATGGTAGTTGTATTTTTAGTTTTTTAAGGACCCTCCACACTATTCTCCCTAGTGGCTGCCCCAATTTACAGTCCCACCAACAGTGTAAGAGGTTCCTTTTTCTCCAGGAGCAGTCTTAAATAGAGGGAGAGAGGGGGGAAAGTCAGATTTCCCATAAACCCCTGCCCTCATACATGTATAGGATCCCCTCTTGTCAACATCTGTCACCAGAGTGGTACATCTGTTATAACTGATGAATGTACTCTGACACATTGTAATCACCAAAGTCCATAGTGTACATTAGGGTTCAGTCTTGGTGTTGTACATTTTATGGACTTAGTCATATGTATAATGACTTAACTATTCATCATTATGATATCAAACAGACAGTGCTTTCACTACCCTAAAAATCCTTTGTGTGCCACCTGTCCAACAGAACTGATTTTTACTGTCTCCATAGCTTTGCCTTTTCTAGAATGCCATATAGTTGAATTTACACAGTAGGTAGCCTTTTCAGATTGGTTTCTTTGACTTAGTAATATGCATTTATGATTTGTTCATGTTTTTTTTTTGTAGCTTGATAGCTCACTTCATGTTTTTTAAACACTAAATAATATTCATCAGGCTTCCCAAGTGGCTCAGATGATAAAGAACCTGCCTGCAATGCAGGGAATGCCAGAGATATGGGTTCTATTCCTGGGTTGGGAAGATCCTCTGGAGGAGGGCACAGCAACCCACTCCAGTATTCTTGCCTGGAGAATTCCATGGACAAAGGAGCCTGGTGGTCTACAGTCCATAGCATCATAAAGAGTCACACATGACTGAAGAAACTGAGCACAGCACAGCAATAGGTCATCATTTGAATGTACCACAATTTTTCTTTCACCTACTTGTTGCTTCCAAGTTTTGGCAGTTATGAATAAAGCTGTGATAAACATACATGAACAGGTTTTTGTGTGGTTATAAGTTTTCAGCTGCTTTGGGTAATTTCCAAGGAGCTTGATTGCTGAATAATATGTTGTTGTGCAGTCACTCAATCTTGTTCAACTCTTTGCAACCCCAGGGACTGCAGTGTGCAAGGCTTCCCTGTCCTTCATCATCTCCTGGAGCTTGCTCAAACTCATGTTTATCAAGTTGGTGATGACATCCAACCATTTCATCATCTGTCATCCCCTTCTCCTGCCTTCAATCTTTCCCAGCATCAGAATCTTTTCTAATGAGTCAGCTCTTTGCCTCAGGTGGCCAAAGTATTGGAGCTTCAGCTTCAGTATCAGTCGTTCCAATGAATATTAAGATTGATTTCCTTTAGGATTGACTGGTTTGATCTCCTTGCGGTCCAAGGGACTCTCATGAGTCTTCTCCAGCACCACAGTTCAAAACCATCAATTCTTTGGAGTGCAACCTTCTTTATGGATAATATGGTAAGATTATAATTACTTTTGTAAGAAATCACCAAACTATTTTCCAAAATATCTGTACCATTTTGCATTACCACAAGTAATGAATGAAAGTTCCTTTTGCTTCATATCTTACCAGCATTTCGTGGTGTAAGTGTTTTTGGATTTTGACCATTCTGATAGGTGTGTGGAGGTATCTTGTCAGTGTTTTAATTTGCATTTCCCTGACAATATTGCATATGATTTGGCCATCTTTTCACATGCTTATTTGCTATCTGTATATCCTTTTTGGTCAGGTGTCTGTTAAGATCTTTGGCCTATTTTAAGAAATCAGATTATTTTCTTGAGCTTTAAGAGTTCTTTGTATGTTTTGAGTATATTCCTTTATCATATATGTCTTTGGTAAATATTTTCTCCCAGTCTATGATTTGTCTTTTCATTCTCTTGGTAATGCCTCTCACAGAGCAGAAGAGTTTTAATTTTAATGAAGTTGAGCTTATTCATTCTTCCTTTTAAGAATGATGCCTTTGATGTTGTATCTGAAAAGTCATCACTGTACCCAAGTCAACTAGATTTACTCTTAGGTTATCTTCTAGGAGTTTCATAGTTTTGTGTTTTGCAGTTTGGTCTTTGGTCTATTTTGAATTAATTTTTATGATGACTGTGTGTCTAGATTCATTATTTCTTTTTTTGCCAGTAAGCATACAGTTGTTCTAGCATCATTTGTTTCACAGAGTATGTTTTCTTAATTGTATTGTCTTTGCTTCTTTGTCAAAGATCATTTGTCTATATTTGTGTGCATCTATTTCCGGGTCATCCTGTTTCATTGATCTATTTATCTACCCTTTTGCCAATTCCAGTTAATTACTGTAGTTTCGTATTAAGTCTTAGGCCAAGTAGCATCACTTCTCCAACCTTGTTTTACTATGTCCATATACTATGTAGATCCAGTTTGTCAATATCCATAAAACAATTTGATGTGATTTTGATTAGGGTTGCATTGAATCTATAGATCAACTTAGGAAAGACTGACATATTGGCAACATCAGTTTTTCCTATTATAAACATGGAATATCTCTCCATATATTTAGTTCTTTGATTTTGTTCATCACAATTTTATAGTCTTCCGCATGTAGATCTTATACATATTTTGTTAGATTTACACAAGAATATTTCTATTTTGGGAGTAAATTGTATTGTGTTTTTAATTTCAAATTCCACTTATTTGTTTTGATATATAGGAAAGTGCTTGACTTTTGTATATTAACCCTGTAACCTGCAACCTTGATATAATTGCTTATTAGCCACAGGAATTTTGGGGGGATTCTTAGAGATTTTCTATATAGATGATCATGGCATCTGTGAATGAAGACAGATGGGTCTGATGTTTCCTTCCCAATATGTGTATCTTTTATTTCCTTTTCTTCTTGTCTTTTTAAAAATTAATTTTTATTAGAGTATAGTTGCTTTAATATGTTGTATTAGTTTCTATTCTACAGTAAAGTGAAGCAGACGTATGTATATATATTCCCTCTTCTTTGGATTTCATTCCCATTTAGGTCACTAAAAGAGCACTGAGCTATACAATAGGTTCTCAGTTCAATTCAGTTGCTCAAATGTGTCCAACTCTTTGCGACCCTATGAACCACAGCACGCCAGGCCTCCCTGTCCATCGTGAACTCCCAAACTCATGTCCATTGAGCTGGTGATGCCATCCAACCATCTCATCCTCTGTCATTCCCTTCTCCTCCTGCCTTCAATCTTTCCCAGCATCAGGGTCGTTTTAAATGAGTCAGTTCTTCACATCAGGTGGCCAAAGTATTAGAGTTTCAGCTTCATTAGTCCTTCCAATGAACACCCAGGACTGATCTTCTTTAGGATGGACTGGTTGGATCTCCTTGCAGTCCAAGGGACTCTCAAGAGTCTTCTCCAACACCACAGTTCAAAAGCATCAATTCTTCAGTGCTCAGCTTTCTTCACAGAGCAGCTCTCACATCCATACATGACCACTGGAAAAACCATAGCCTTGACTAGACAGACCTTTGTTGTCAAAGTAATATCTCTGCTTTTCAATATGCTATCTAGGTTGGTCACAACTTTTCTTCCAAGGATCATGTGATTTTAAAAATCTATTGATGTGATGGATTACATTAATTGACTTTCAAATGTTTAACCAGCCTTGTATCTCTAGGATAAATCCCACTTGGTTATGGTATAGTACTAGAATTATTTTTTATACGTTGTTGGATTTGATTTTGTCAGTTCTGTGTTGAGGATTTTGCATCTACATAATTAGCAAAATTGGCCTGTAGCCTTTTTTTTTTTTTAATGTATTTGTCTGGTTTTAGTATTAGGGTAATGTTCATATCATAGAATGAGTTATAGAATGAGTAGGAAGTATTCCCTCTGCAAAATTATAGAAAATTAGTTTAATTTCTTTTTTAAAATATTTGTTAAAATATACTGGTGAACTAATCTGGGCCTCAAGCTTTCTGTTTTGAAAGGCTATTTATGACTGATTCAATTTCTTTAATAGGTATAGGCTTATTCATATTAATTTATTTCTTCTTATTGAATTTTGGCAAATTCTGTATCTCAAGGAAATGGTCCATTTTATTTAGGTTATCAAATGTATAGACATAGTGTTCTTTTGAAGCATTCCTTGACTATCCTTTTAATGTCCATAAGGTCGAGTTATGTTCTTTACCTAAGAAAGACAAATCTGGATGCAAGAGAAAAACTCTAGATGGTTGGAGTCTGGTTTATGGCCTTTCAGATCCTAGCCTGGTGACCAGATTTTCCTGAGAGGGTTGGTTGATACAGCACACCCTTTGCTGGCAAATGAGTTAAGTCATTTAGAATGAGAAATCCCAGTCTTCTGTGAATAATTCAGAGCTCTATCAGCATCATCTCATGTGATTGGCATTCTCTAACCTAATTTAATATCTTCTCTGAGTAGTGGTGCTGGGAATAAGGCATTTCACAAATCAAAGGCCATCAATTTTCTGTTCAGGCAGTGACAGTTAATATTACATAGAGCAAGAAGTTGCTGCATTTCATCCCATGAACTCTCTATCAGCCTGTCTCTGTTGCTTTCTTCATGTCTTTAAATTTTGAGCCTTGTTCCTGGAATTAATGTCAGATGTTTGCAGTGAATCATATAATTTCAGGGAAGGCAATCTCTTTCACTTCAGCAAGGAGAAGCAGGGGAAAATATTATGTTCTCAGCTTTTGTCTGGAATAGTAATTGAGAATAAATTCCTTGAAGGATTCTAGTCTCTTCTTGCAGTAGACCTGAGATCCTGCTTAGTAATGAGTGTGTGGTCTGCAGCCTCAAGGAAACTGGTTTCACCATGTCAAATGGGATCAAGATAAGCTGAACCTTAGAAATTTTGTTCTAGTCCACAAGTGGCCTTGAATTGGAGATAACTTAGGGATATATAGGTGGTTCCCTGTTTCTACTCTCTGTTCTTTTAAGTTCTGTGTTGAGGCTAGAGGAAGACTAAGAAACTGAAAGCAAACAACAAGGAATGTATAGTTAGATGAATGGTTAGATTTAAAAGAGAAGGGGATACGAACAAGAGTTCTCTATAGATTCTCACATCCATAAGGATTATCATAGCCCCGTAGGATTACACTCAAGCCCTTAGGATGATCGTAGTTTCAGTTTCGGGTATACCTTTCTATCTTCCTCCTACTTCTCTCAAAAGCCCAGTATTCCTGTTTTCCATTCTCCAGTAAGTCCTGAATGTCTTCATGAATTCTAAGGTATAATGGTTCTTAATATACCAGCTCCCAATGTTACTGTTCTAAGGGATATCTGCATCTTTTCTATTTTTGAAATTATTTCCAGTAGAAGCTATTATAAGATACTGGCTATAGTTCCCTATATTATACAGTAAACCTTTGTTACCTATTGCATATATATTTTTAATTATAAATCTAGCCGTCTATCCATACTAAGTCAAACAAATGGAATCAAAATGTCATAATTTTTTTGTTAGGCAAAAATTCATAAGTTTTCTAAAATATATATTATACACATATATATGTATATAAAAGCTTTCCTACTATACTTCATAAAGGCTTGAGAGAGAACATAAAAAAAAGAAGAGATGGAAAAATTGGAGAATATATTCTAAATGAAATGGGAGCACTGAATATGAAATAGAAAAAGGTGAAACAAAGTAGATAAAAGATCACAGTATAGTCCAGTTGTTTTGAAACATGACTGCTCATTAGAAACATATCTGGAGCTCTGGAGAAAAAAAGCAATACCTGAGCATTCGTATTTTTCAAAAAATTTCAAAATAATTATGATATGCATCTGGATTTGAAAAAGTGATCAGAGGGTTTTCTATTGGATCCTAGTTTTGGTGATATAGAGTTCTATTATTTTTCTTTTGACCAATCATAATTCAATAGTATTGAGTAATAGTTACATAATCACAATAGTAAAAGATGTTTATTAATTTTTACAATCAACAGCCAGACATAAAATAAAAGACAATTACAATTACAAGCCATAATGGTACACGAGTAATTAACAATGTAAAATAATTACATGCAGTTGAGGGGGATCAAGCAGAGTGATGCAAGTGGAAGTGCGTACATACACCTGTCTTCATCCACCCAGTCTGTCTTTTGGTTGGTGGGTTTAATCCATTTACATTTAAAGGTAATTATTAACATGTATGATCCTATTACTGTTTTCTTAATTGTTTTGGGTTTATTTCTGTAGGTCTTTTCCTTCTTTTGTGGCTCTTGCCTAGAGAAGTTCCTTTAGCATTTGTTGTAAAGCTGGTTTGGTAATTCTGTATTCTCTTAACTTTGCTTATCTGGAAAGCTTTCCATTTCTCCGTCAAATCTGAAGGAGAATCTTGCTGGGTAGAGGATTTTTGGTTGTAGGTTCTTCTCTTTCATCACTTTAAATATATCTTGCTATTCCCTTCTGGAAGAGTTTCTGTTGAGAGATCAGCTGATAGTCTGATGGGAGTTCCCTTGTATGTTATTTGTCATTTTTCCCTTGTTGCTTTTAATATTTTTCCTCTGTCTTTAATTTTTGTCAGTTTGATTTCTATGTGTGTTGGTGTGTTTCTCCTTGGGTTTATCCTGCCTGGGACTTTCTGTGCTTCTTGGACTTGGTTGACATTTCCTTTCCTGTGTTTGGGAAGTTTTCAGCTATTACCGCTTCAAATATTTCTCAGGTCCTCCCTCTGTTTTCCTTCTGGGACCCCTATAATGCAAATATGCATGCACTTAATGTTGTCCAGTCTCTTAGGCTGTCTTCATTTCTTTTCATTCTTTTTATATATCTGTTCTGCAGCAGTGATTTTTCACCATTCCTGTCCTCTAGGTCATTTATCCATTCTTCTCCTTCAGTTATTCTGCTCTTGACCCCATCTAGTGTATTATTCATGTCTGTTTGTTCTTTGGTTCTTCTAGGTCTTTGGTAAACATTTCTTGCATCGCCTCAACTTTTGCTTCCATTCTTTTTCTGAGACCCTGGATCATCTTCACTATCGTTATTTTGAATTCTTTCTCTGGAAGGTTGGCTATCTCCACTTTATTTAGTTGTTTTCCTGGGTTTTATCTTGTCCCTTCATTTGGGACACAACTTTCTGCTTTCTCATCATGATTAACTTTCTGTAACACAGCTTTTGTTTTAGCTACGGTACGACTGTACTCCTTCTTGCTTCTTCTGTCTGCCCTCTGATGGATGAAGCTAAGAGGTTTGTGTAAGCTTTTTGATGGGACAGACTGGCATGGAGAAAACTGGTCTTGCTTGGGTGGGCAGGGCCTTGCTCAGTAAAGCTTTAATCCAATTCCCTGCTGATGAGTGGGGTTGCACTCCCTCCCTGGTAGTTGTTTGGCCTGAGGCAACTCAGCCCTGGGGTCTATGGGGTCTGTGGTAGAGTTAGTGGTGAACTCCAAGAGGATTTATGCCAAGGGGGACCTTTTAGAGCTCCTGTGGCTGTGGTGGGCCGCTGCTGACCCACACGTCCACAGGAGGCCATCCAACACTAGCAGGTAGTTTTGGTTCAGTCTCCTGTGGGATCTCTGCTCCTCTCTTCTTGGAGTGCACAAAACTTTATTTGTGCTCTCCAAGACTGGAGTCTCTGTTTCCCTCAGTCCTCTAGAAGGCCATCATCAAATCCAACTCGCCCTCAAGACCAGATTCCCTGGGGATTCTCAGTCCCTTTGTTGGATCCCCCAGGCTGGGAAGCCTGACATGAGGTTCATAATGTTCACAACAGGGGGATGACTTGTTTGGTATTATTGTTCTTCAGTTTGTGGGTCACCCATCCAGTGGGTATGGGATTTAATTTTATTGTGATTGTACCCCTCCTACTGTCTCACTACAGCTGCTTCTTTGTCTTTGGATGTGGGATATCTTTTTTTGGTGGGTTCCAGTATCCTCCTGTCAATGGTTGTTCAACAGCTAGTTGCAGTTTTGGTGTTCTTGCAGGAGATAAGCACATGTCCTTCTACTTCACCATCTTGAACTTGAACTGGATATTTGCATTTTTATCAACCAGAATAATTTTCTAAAATATAATTTTGGATATAAGACAATGATTCAGAGAAGAAATTTTGTATTTTAAAATCTTCTGGAGATTATGATACACACTAAAGTTTGTAAACCACTGAACTACACTGTTGACTTGGGCAAATCTCTTAAATTGTTTGACTAATGCCTTCTCCATCTCCATCTTAATTTTGTTGTTAATGATGATCAGACTATGAAAATAGTTGTTAATGAGTATCAAACTAAGAAAATACATAGTTTGGGAAACAGTTAAAAAGTTGACTATTCTCAGGGGAAGGCTAGAGGAAAAATCTAGATCATCTGGATTTTTTTTTTTCTGATTTGGTTTTATAAGTGGTGATAAGAGGAACACCAGCTGTTCTACAAAACACTAAGTGAAAAAAAAATTTTTAAGTGTTGAAAATTCAGTAAACAATGACTGCTATTTAAAAAATCATCATCACTATCAGTAACAACATTATCATCTTTACCTGCTCGTGATTATCATCATTCTAGTTACATAATTAGACAGCTGCTAGATTACCTTTCATGGTTCTACTCTGGGAAATATTTTCTTGTGAGTTTCTGACTTGAATTACAACAGAAATCCTACTTATATAGCATTCACTCAATGATAACAGTATATTTTAAAAATAATCTTCAATAAATATAAAAGGATTTAAGCCATTTAAGATACTTTTTATCTGCCACTATGAAATTAAATTAGAATTAATGACAGAAAGTTTCCTGAAATCCTCCCTCCCTTCCCACTCCTTCCTCACCACCCCTAGATACTGGAAACCATCTTCTAAATAAACCATGAGCAAAGGAGAAACCAAAAGGGGAATTTGAAATATTTCTAACTGAATGAAAGTGAAAATGCAACATCTAAATTTTGGTTGAGCAGGGGTAGAAAAAAAAATACAAATCAATAAAAGGAATGAGAGAGGCAAAATTATTGCCTATTCCACAGATATTAAAAGGATAATAAGAGAACATTATGAACTACTTTACATCAGCACATTTGACCACTTAAATAAAAGATCAAATTCCTCAAAAGACCGAGCTGACAAATTCACTCAAGAAGAAATAAATAGTTTGTGTATCTACTAAATATTGAATTTTTCATGAAACAGACAAAATAAAAAAACCCCAAACTAAAAACCAGAACCTTCCCATAGAGAAAATTTTAGGCCTAGATGGCCTCATAGGCAAATTAATACTTGATTTTAGACTTCTTGTAAAGGTGTAGTATTCAATAAAATATGTTATTAGCATTAAGAAAGGATGAATAGAGCAATGGAACAAAATAAGGATTCCAAAATAAACCTATATAAATTTGAAAAAAATTGATTTTTGATGAAGGTGTAAGAACAATTCTGTAGGAAAAGAAAAATCTTTTTAACAAGTGGCACCATAGCAAATGATGCTTAAAATGTTGTGCCTGCGATGAATCCTGATTATTTTAAGCTACCTGTGGACATGGCTTTCCTTGCCAATATTTGATTTAGGAGTAGGCATGTGACTGGCTTTTGATCAGAGACATCTGGGAAAATCCACTGGGGGACTTCTAGGAAAAACGTCCCCACTCTTGACACTCAAGGTTTCTCTTCTTCCTCCAGACAGGCAGTCTCTAATATGATAGCCACTAAGCATAGGTGGCTATTTAAAATTAAATTAATTAAAATTCAGTTCATGTGTCGCTCAGTTGTGTCAACCCTTTGCGACCCCATGAACAGCAGCATGCCAGGCCTCCCTGTCCATCACCAACTACCAGAGTCCACCCAAACACATGTCCAGTGAGTTGGTGATGCCATCCCAAAATCTCATCCTCTGTCATCCCCTTCTCCTCCCGCCCTCAATCTTTCCCAGTCACGGTCTTTTCAGATGAGTCAGCTCTTCACATCAGGTGGCCAAAGTATTGAAGTTTCAGCTTCAACATCAGTCTTTCCAATGAACACCGAGGACTGATCTCCTTTAGGATGTACTGGTAGGATCTCCTTACAGTTCAAGGAACTCACAGAGTCTTCTGCAACACCACAGTTCAAAAGCATCAATTCTTCAGAGCTCAGCTTTCTTTATAGTCCGACTTTCACATCCATACATGACCACTGGAAAATCCATAGCCTTGACTAGATGGACCTTTGTTGACAAAGTAATATCTCTGCTTTTTAATATGCTGTCTAGGTTGCTCATAACTTTCCTTCCAAGGAATACTGAAGTGAAGTCGCTCAGTTGTGTCCAACTCTTTGCGACCCCGTGGATTGTAGCCTACCAGGCTCCTCTGTCCATGGGATTCTCCAAGCAAGAATACTGGAGTGGGTTGCCATTTCCTTCTCCAGGGGATCTTCCCAACCCAGGGATCGAACCTGAGTCTCCCACATTGCAGGCAGACGCTTTAACCTGAGCCACCAGGGAAGTCCAAGGAAGTGTCTTAATTTCACAGCTGCAGTCACCATCTGCAGTGATTTTGGAGCCCCCATAAATAAAGCCAGCCACTGTTTCCTCTGTTTCCCCATCTATTTCCCATGAAGTGATGGGACTGGATGCCATGATCTTCTGAATGTTGAGCTTTAAGCCAACTTTTTCACTCTCCTCTTTCACTTTCATCAAGAGGCTCTTTAGTTCTTCACTTTTTGCCATAAAGGTGGTGTCATCTGCATATCTGAGGGTATTGATATTTCTACCAGCAATCTTGATTCCAGCTTGTGCTTCTTCCAGCCCAGCCTTTCTCATGATGTACTCTGCATATAAGTTAAATAAGCAAGGTGACAATAGACAGCCTTGATGTACTCCCTTTCCTATTTGGAACCAGTCTGTTGTTCCATGTCCAGTTCTAACTGTTGCTTCCTGACTTGCATACAGGTTTTTCAAGAGGCAGGTCAGGTCATCTCGTATTCCCATCTCTTTCAGAATTTCCACAGTTTATTGTCAAAGGCTTTGGCATAGCCAATAAAGCAGAAATAAATTTTTTTCTGGAACTCTCTTGCTTTTTCGATGATCCAGGGATGTTGGCAATGTGATATCTGGTTCCTCTGCCTTTTCTAAAACCAGCTTGAACATCTGAAAGTTCATGGTTTGCATTGCTGAAGCCTGGCATGGAGAATTTTGAGCATTACTTTACTAGCATGTGAGATGAGTGCAGTTGTGTGGTAGTTTGAACATTCTTTGGTATTGCCCTTCTTTGGGATTGGAATGAAAACTGACCTTTTCCAGTCCTGTGGCCACTGCTGAGTTTTCCAAATTTGCTGGCATATTGAGTGCAGCACTTTCACAGCATCATCTTTCAGGATTTGATAGAGCTCAACTGGAATGCCATCACCTCCACTAGCTTTGTTCGTAGTGATGCTTCCTACAGCCCACTTGACTTCACATTCCAAGATGTCTGGCTCTGGGTGTGTGTGAGTGATCACACCATCATGATTATCTTGGTAGTGAAGATTTTTTTGTACAGTTCTTCTGTGTATTCTTGCCACTTCTTAATATCTTCTGCTTCTATTAGGTCCATACAATTTCTGTCCTTTATTGAGCCTATCTTTGAATGAAATATTCCCTTGGTATCTCTAATTTTCTTGAAGAGATCTCTAGACTTTCCCATTCTATTGTTTTCCTCTATTTCTTTGCATTGATTGCTGAGGAAGGCTTTTTTTTTAATCTCTGCTTGCTATTCTTTGGAACTCTGCATTCAAATGGATATATCTTTCCTTTTCTCCTTTCCTTTTTGCTTCTCTTCTTTTCACAGCTATTTGTAAGGCCTCCTCAGACAGCCATTTTGCTTTTTGCATTTCTTTTTCTTGGGGATGGTCTTGATTCCTGTCTCCTGTACAATGTCACGAACTTGCTTCCATAGTTCATCAGGCACTCTGTCTATCAGATCTAGTCCCTTAAATCTATTTCTCACTTTCATTGTATAATTGTAAAGGATTTGATTTAGGTCATACTTGAATAGTCTAGTGGTTTTCCCCACTTTCTTCAATTTGAGTCTGAATTTGGCAATAAGGAGTTCATGATCTGAGCCACAGTCAGCTCCCGGTCTTGCTTTTGCTGACTGTATAGAGCTTCTCCATCTTTGGCTACAAAGAATATAATCAATCTGATTTCGATGTTGACCATCTGGTGATGTCCATGTGTAGAGTCTCCTCTTGTGTTTTTGGAAGAGGGTGTTCACTATGACCAGTGCATTCTCTTGGCAGAACTCTATTATCCTTTGCACTGCTTCATTCTGTACTCTAGGGCCAAATTTGCCTGTTACTTCAGGTGTTTCTTGACTTCCTACTTTTGCATTCCAGTCCCCTATAGTGAAAAGGACATCTTTTAGAGGTGTTAGTTCTAGTAGGTCTTGTAGGTCTTCACAGAACTGTTCAGCTTCACCTTCTTCAGCGTTACTGGTCAAGGCATAGAATTAAAATTAAGTGAAATTAAACATTCAGTTCCTTAGTCACACTAGTTACATGTCAAGCATTCAGTGTTCACTGGGACTAGTGGTTGCCATGTGGGACAGTGTAGATGGAGTATTTCCGTCATTGCAGAAAATTCTATTGAATAATCCTGTGCCTGGATATTTTCAGTTTGGATTTGATGCTGAAACAGAGGTAGCCATCTGAAAAACACTGAAAGGGGCTAGGGATTACAAGTGAAAATGGAGATAATCTGAGGTTTTGAAAGGTTCAGTTCAGTTCAGTCGCTCAGTCTTGTCTGACTCTTTGCAACCCCATGAACTGCAGCATGCCGAATTTCCCTGTCTATTACCAAACTCCCAGAGCTTGCCCAAACTCCATAGCTTTTCTCCAAGGAGCAAGTATCTTTTAACTTTATGGCTGCAGTCACCATCTGCAGTGATTTTGGAGCCCAAGAAAATAAAGTCAGGCTGTTTCTATTGTTTCCCCATCTACTTGCCATGCAGTATTGGGACTGGATGCCAAAATCTTAGTTTTTGAATGCTGAGTTTTTAAGCCAACTTTTTCACTCTCCTCTTTCACCTTAATCAAGAGGCTCTTTAGTTCCTCTTCAC
This sequence comes from Nanger dama, assembly GCA_917880005.1. Taxonomy (NCBI): domain Eukaryota; kingdom Metazoa; phylum Chordata; class Mammalia; order Artiodactyla; family Bovidae; genus Nanger; species Nanger dama. The sequence goes on along the minus strand of CAKJTW010000082.1, from coordinate 7,053,405 downwards.
TTTCTGCCATAAGGGTGGCATCATCTGCATATCTGAGGTTATTGATATTTCTCCCAGCATTCTTGATTCCAGCTTGTGCTTCACCCAATCCAGTATTTTGCATGACGTACTCTGCATATACGTTAAATAAGCAGGGTGACAATATATGACCCTGATGTGCTCCTTTCCCAGTTTGAAACTAGTTCGTTGTTAACTTGCATACAGGTTTCTCAGGACCCAAATTAAGGTGGTCTGGTATTACCATCTATTTAAGAATTTTCCAGTTTGTTGTGATCCACACAGTCAAAAGCTTTAGTGTAGTTAATGAAGCAGAAGTAGATGTTTTTCCATGCTTCAGTGGATGTAGGCAATTTGATATCTGTTTTCTCTACCTTTTCTAAATCCAGCTTAAACATCTGGAAGTTCTCCGTTTATGTACCTTTGAAGCCTGGCTTGGAGAATTTTGAGCATTACTTTGCTAGCTTGTGAAATGAGTGCAGTTGTGCAGTATTCTGAACATTCTTTGGCATTGTCTTTCTTTGGGATTGGAATGAAAATTGATCTTTTCCAGTCCTGTGGCCACTGCTGAGTTTTACAAATTTGCTGGCATATTCAGTGCAGTACTTTCACAGCATCATCTTTTACAGTTTGAAATAGCTCAGCTGGAATTCCATCACCTCCACTAGCTTTGTTCATACTAACGCTTCCTAAGGCCCACTTGGCTTCACATTCCAAGATGTCTGGCTCTAGGTGAGTGATCACACCATTGTGGTTATCTGGATCATGAAGATCTTTTTGTATAGTTCTTCTGTGTTTTCTTGCCACCTCTTCTTAATATCTTCTGCTTCTGTCAGGTCCATACCATTTCTGTCCTTTATCGAGCCCATCTTTGCATGAAATGTTCCTTGGTATCTCTGATTTTCTTGAAGTGGTCTCTAGTCTTTCCCATTCTATTGTTTCCCTCTGTTTCTTTGCACTGATCACTGAGGAATGCTTTACTATCTCTCTTTGCTATTCTTTGGAACTCTGCATTTAGATGGATAAATCGTTCCTTTAGGTAAGTGCCAATTAAAATACAAATGAAATTCTATTATATACCTGTTAGGATAAAATAAAAAATTCTGACATGAAAATGTTGGCAAGGATATGGGTAAACTGGAGCCCTCATACACTGTTGATGTGATTATAAAATTAAAGATCTACTCTGGGAAATAGCTTAATAGTTCTGAAAAATTTAAATGGACATCTGCCATCTGATCTAGCTATTCTACTCCTAGGTGTTTATCCCAAAGAAATGAAATCATGTATCCATACAAAGACATGTTCATAGCAGCAATTTCTGTAAAAGCCAAAATTGGTAGTAGTCCAAATGTCCATCAACAGGTGAATGGGTAAGCAAATTTGGTATATGCATTAATAGAATACTACTCAGCAAGAAAAAGGTGTGATTTATTGATGTATTTATAACATGGGTGAATCTCATTATACTTATGCTGATGAAAGAAGCCATCACAATATGTACTGTATGATTCCATGTATGTTAAATTTTAGAAACTGCAATCTAAAGTATTATAGTGAAAAGCAGATCAGTGGTTATGAGTGACTAGGTGAGAAGTGTGGAGAGAAAGGAGTGTGGGGTTGAAAAGGACCACAACAATTCTCCTAAAGGTCATGGATATGTTTTTGATCTTGACTGTGGTGAGGGCCCCCAGATGAAAACATTTGTTGAAATTCATCAAATTGGAGTAGGCTGGGGCTGTGGATCAGAACATTGTGGCTGCGGGTACTGAGGTGGCTGCTCTGTTGCCTGAGATCTAGGCTTCCTTTGTGGCAGACTTACTCTAGGACCTGTCTAACCCAGAGCTAGAAGGAGGCTGCAGTGTAGGGTGGATAGAGTCAAGGTAATCTCTGTGGGAGATGAACTGCTGTGTACTCTGAAGAAGCCTGATGGTGGACCCACCCAGAGCACACCCCAGGCACATGAGACTCTCTGTGTATAGAAGAGTCCTCTCCTGGTGTCTGTCTGCTCAATAATCAATACATGCAAATACAAGCGGAAGAAGTGTAAGCAGTGTCAGATTTTATTGTTTTGGGCCCTAGAATCACTGCAGATGGTGACTGCAGCTATTAAATTAAAAGATGCTTGCTCCTTGGAAGGAAAGCTATGACCAACCTAGACAGCTTATTAAAAAGCAGAAACATCACTTTGCCAACAGAGGTCCATATAGTCAAAGTTATGGTTTTTCCAGTAGTCATATATGGATTTGATAGTTGGACTGTAAAGAAGGCTGAGCACCAAAAGAATTGATGCTTTTGAACTGTGGTGTTGGAGAAGACTCTTGAGAATCCCTTGGACAGCAAGGAGTTCAAACCAATCCTAAAGGAAATCAATCCTGAATATTCACTGGAAGGACTGATGCTGAAACTCCAATACTTTGGCCATCTGATGTGAAGAGGTCTTTTCATTGGAAAAAACCCTGATGCTGGGAAAGAATGAAGGCAAAAGGAGAAGAGGGCAGGTACAGGATGAGATAGTTAGATAGCATCACTGACTCAACAGATACGAATTTGTGCGAACTCTGAGAGATGGTGAAGGACAGGAAAGCCTGGTGTGTTGCAGTCCATGGGGTTGCAAAGAGTCAGACGTGACTTAATGACTGAACAACAACAAGCCACCGTATGTTTTTGTGGCACTCCCAGTGTGTGTGTGCTAACTGTGGCCTCTACGGCTTCACCCAGAGCGTATCCTAGGTGTTCCTGTCTGTCTCACACAGCTAGACTGAATCTCTGCCCATATCTCATTCCAGGCTGTGCTGTGTAGTGAGCAGGGCAGGTCTGTTTGTCTCTTTGGATTGGAAAGTATGGTGAGGCCATAGATGCCAGTGCAAGGTTCTCTCTGCCCTGTCACATTGTCAGCCAAACAGTGCACACACAACCCTTGAGAGTAGAATCTGGGCTTCTCCAGCGCTGTGTCTGACTTGGTGCGTTTTCCTCCCAGCCAGAAGTGGACCTGTCTTTCCACGCAGGACCCAAGTACTGTGATGCCCAGATGGAGGCTTGACCTGCTTGCTCCCCAGGATGAGGGTCCACCCTTGCAGACCTTCTCCTCCTTACAGAGCTTTCCCAAGGGTGCAGGTCCCAACCCAATGCCTTTCTCTCTGTCCAACCTGGTTACACGGAGATCTCTCTTGCAGCTTTGGTTGTACAAGAGTTTTTCTGCCAATTTCGACTTGGTTTTCCATGAGAACTGTTCCACATGTCAGCATATTTTTGCTGTGTTGTGGGGGAGGTAAACTCCATGTCCTTCTGCTCCACCATCTTGATTCCCCTCCTCAGGTGTATTTTTCTAATTGGATTTAGAATGTGTCCTTCTCTTTAGAATACTCTTCTTTATTCCAGTGGTAGCTTTGGCCAAAAGGACCCACAGATGCCTATTCTAGAAGGGAGATGTGCCCTCAAATTGGCTTCAAAGGGTTTTTGTTTTTCATTTCCTTATTTCTCTTTATTCTCTCACTAGGACATTATTCCACAATGTAATTCTCAACCTCAATTTTTCAGTATCTTTGAGCATTTAATTAACTCTGCTTGTAACCTGGTTGTCACACTCAAAAAGTTGGGAATTGTCCCAAGTGCAACAAAGTTGGGAATTATCCCGAGAAATAGCATTTCCATTAAGCAATAAATTAAAAAGATCTAGACTCTGTTGGTTTGAACTGAAACTCTGTTGTTTAGGAGACCATGATCATGGCTGTCTCATTTCAGACTTTGTTTAATACACATAAGGCCTCCGATATACCACATGCAATGAAGTGTAAAAGTCAGCCTGCTGGCAAAAGTTCCAATCTAGGGTATGTTCCCAGGACCGCTGTGCTACTTGCCCTACCTCCGAACATTCCTCATGCTCTTGACCTTCCCAAGGATGCAGTAATCTATCTACTTTCCAGTGTGACATGCCTCTGGCACTTCCTCCTATTCAGAGTCCCTTTTCTGGTTTACTGACTTATATTTCCCACTCAGCACTTGACTCCCTCAAGTGGGAGATATTTCCTTCACTTGCGCAAGCCCAGCTCTGTACTCAGCACTTCCACAAAGAAAGCAGAATTTAGACAAAATGGGGAAGACAAACTTCACAACTCAGAGATGTACAGTTTAGGTCTTAAAGAGCCATGTTTCCAGCTTAATAGAAAGAAAGAATTCTTTACAGTCTTTAATAAATACAAGTTGGTAATTTCTTCAGAGTTATGAAGCCAAAAGTCTAGAGTTAAAATTTAGACAGACTGAAGACTGATTTGCAAACATCATTTGGGCATTGGAAGGGCAGTTCTTCCCTGTGCTATGAAAAATATCATAGAAAAGAACTTCATGCTTTGGTCAAATGTACCCCCACTGGAGCAGGATACTCCTCCAATTGGATCATGAGTCTCATTCAGTACAGTAATTGCAGAAACATTGTCTGGGCTGAAACCATGGAACACTGGTTTCCTGTTTCAAATATGATCAAGTAAAAATTATTTGTGTTAGCATCTCTTAGAAGTCTACAACATATCTTTACATTTTATTAGTTGTAGATCTACACACCTTTAAAGATCTCCTAGCCTTGAGCATTATGTATGGAAGATTCAAAAGTGTGAATGGTTGGGTAAAATGACCTCACAGATTTTATGTGCAAGATTTGAAAGACTGATGAGTTTTAGTGGAAGTCTCATTTGAAGTAATGGAATTAATGTTGAACACTTAAAAAGCCAAACATAAAACGCCTGAAAACTACCACACTTGTTTAGAGTAGTGTTCTGGGCATCCTCCTGCCTTTTATCAACTTTCCCAAGAAGAAAATATAAATGAAGAACTGATGCTGTACAGTCATTGTTCCAGAATTCCACTGTTGTGTAGAAAAGGAGAGCAGAGAACACATTCCCAGATTCCCACTTCACCTATTTTGGCACACCTTATTTTTACATAACTCCTGTGTGTGGAGTTTGTTTATTACCTCACATTGTGCCAGAAAAAATGAAAACAACTTACAAAACCATGTAAATATTCTAACTAAATAAGCAAGTAAAAAGGGTGTGGATAAAAAAATAGAGCCAGGGATGATGCCGAAATGTGAACACTGCAAAGACCTGTATGCACTTGTATGGGTAGGGGACACATTTGGCTCTGGTTAACAGTCTACACAAAAAGAGAACAATGCCACAAAATAAATGCAGCTGCTCAGGAAAAACTGCATTTTCTTGACACAGAGAATAGGTTTTTCCCCAGGGTTTTTCTGAAGAGGGTACCATATGATTTAATAAGCCATGTCGGCAGCACTCTTACTATGCACAATAGTTTCATGGCTGATTCTTACTGGGAACCTGAATGAAGGTGATGGCACTATACCAAAGATCACCTAATAAATATGGAGTGGGTCAATGCTCAAGTGAAGACTTGGGAAGGATTAGGATCTTACCATAGGTGCAAGCTCACACACACAGTTCACAGAGGCTGGTAGGAGACACAAGGATGCTGGGTCAAAGACAAAGGACAACTTATTTCCTCCTGAAAATAACTGTAGACTGAATATCTCAGGATTTGTGCTCATTCTAGGAGCCCCAGCTCCTACAGGGCCATACAGGGAGATACAGGCATAACCTACACATGCCAGGTTGTATTACAAGAAAGGAACCCCAAGCTTCAGGAAACTGAGTCTTTGATGATAGGCAAAGAGCATATAGTCCTTTGCCCCAGAGGGCAACATTACCTTTATTCTATGGGTCAATAAACAAACTTCTCTCTTCCAGAGCTCTTTGCTATACCAACGTCATTGGAAAGATGAGCCTATTGAGAAGTCTAGAGCACAGGGAAACAGTGCCTCATAGGACATCCAGAAATGTGAGAGACTCTGGAGAATTACCCCCCACAAATGTATACTGCATTCCAAGTTGTAGTCTAACTTTCTCGGGCTTGATGCCTCTAAACTAAAGGGAGAAATTGATGGATTCTGCTTCACTGGATCCTTATGCATCTTAAAATGTGGCATTCTTATCAGATTCTAGCCACTGAGTACAATGCTAAACAAAATAGGTATGATCTCCTGTTTTGTCGAACAGAGAGAAAATACAAATAGTTTATGTGGTTTTCCATAAGTTCTTCCTAAATGTTCTGTCAACAAGGATTTCTTGGAGATAAACTTTATTTGTTAGAGCATTTTTAGGTTCACAGAAAAACTGAGCAGAAGGTACTCATATTTCCCAGATACCTACACCCAGCTTCTACACACGAAGAAACATACCACATACCCCTGGCCTATCCATTACCAACATCCCCCATCAGAGTTTGTTACCATTTGTTATAACTGATGAACCTCCAACAACATATTGTTCTCATTCAGAGCTCATATTTTATAGTAGGGTTCATTCTTAGTGTTGTGTACTCTTACAGGCATTGAATAAACATGTAAAACAAAAATTTTCACAGGTATTGGTGATAATCAATTTGATAGTCTACATCTCACAAATAATAGATCTTCACATTTCTGTATTTCCAGAAAAATACAGACACAAGGGCTCATGACACCTGGGAGACCTAATGAGTGTGTACAAATTATTCAACACTCATCATCTCCAATCTACCCATGGGCAGAAGGTAATTTTTCCTTAAAAAGTGGTCTTACATGAATAGAGATGCAGATGTAGAGAACAAACTTGTGGACACAGCAGGGGAAGGAGAGGGTGGGCCAAACTGAGAGAGTAGCGTTGAAACACGTGTTACCATATGTAAAACAGATAGCTAGAGGGAAGTTGTGGGGCTTCCCTGGTGGCTCACTGGTAAAGAATCCACCTGCCAGTGCAGGAGACATGGGTTCAATCCCGGCTCTGGAAGATCCCCTGGAGAAGGAAATGGCAACTAACTCCAGTATTCTCCCCTGGGAAATTGCATGGACAGAGGAGCCTTGTGGGCTACAATCCATGGGGTCGCAAAAGAGTCGGACATGACTCAGCAACTAAACAACAACAAAAGTGGAAAGTTACTGTATAACACAGGGAGCTCAACCCGGTGCTCAGTGACAACCTAGAGGGGTGGGGAGGGGGTGGGGGTGGGAGGGAGGTTCAGAAGGAAGGTAACATGTATCAGTTCAGTTCAGTCGCTCAGTCGTGTCCGACTCTTTGTGGACCCCATGAATCGCAGCACGCCAGGCCTCCCTGAGGTTGGTGACATTGTACAGGAAACAGGGATCAAGAACATCCCCACGGAAAAGAAATGCAAAAAAGCAAAATGGCTGTCTGGGAATATGTACGCTTATGGCTAATTCACATTGTTGTATGGCAAAAACCAACACAACATTGTAAAGTAATTATTCTCCAATTTTAAAAAAAGTAGCCTTAAATCCTCCAGTGGTTACATGACCACAGCCCTCATAGTTTTCTCCTGGAGCATGGCACTTGCGATCCTTCTGGAGTATTTGTCTACCTCATGTTTGGGTTGGGACTCTGACACGACGGAAAACTTTTTGTTTGTTGACAAGGTAAACTGGCTTCTCTGACACGGTTGGTTTCATCAGGGCCTGCCTCCTCCCAGACTTGAGGAGAGCTCTGTATACTTTCCGTGTCTTCACTGAATGTTCCTTGTCCTACTTGGTATAGTCATGCTACCAACCTTTTCTGACAAAATACTGATCGGAGACTGACCTTTGTTTAATCAGCCCCCAGTCAGTTCCAATCTGCAAATAACAATTGCTAATGTAGGCCTGATTTAGCCTGCAGGCCAAGCAGACGCTGATGCTTGAATTCCATTACCTAACCCTCCAGGCCTGCCCCTCACAATGTTTTGAAGAACCAGCCTTTTTTTTTTCAATATTTCTGCTCTTTTACGCCCCTCAAAAAAACCTGTCATTTCCTGCTAGTACAGTGGCCTCCCTGGCTGAACCCGATGGCAAGAGATATAGAAGCAGAGTCAGCAATGCCATCTGGATGAATGTCTAAACTGGGGGTTGAGAGAGCTGCCTATTCAAGTAAAAAATTAGAGACGAAAAAGACCTGTTAAATAATCCAGTCCCCTCTCCCCCTCTAGCTGGTGCCAGGGCATTCCTGTGCTGAAAGCTTAGCCTGGGCCAGCTCTAAATGACTTTAACAATGTGCCTTCTCACACTCTGTTTGGAAGATGGGGCTGTCTCTTCAATTTTTCTATTTTCTTTCTATTTTCTTTCAGTGAGTTTTTGACTAGAGTGTCATTGGACCACCATTATTCCATTTTCCTTTTACTGTTTTGGTTCAGCAACAGCAAACTTGTGAAATAAGCTGTTTTCAAAGGGTTGATAGAAAGGTACTGACAACATTTGAAGGACTTTACTAACCTGGTCACTCTAGCAATGCCTATATTTAGGGTCATGTGATGTAGAGGGAGAGGACACACCTGGGCTTTGGAGGTCGATGTACCTGGGTTAGAACCAGAGTTCTGCTTACTGGGAGATGTGTGATGGTCATTATCTTTGTTGTTTTCACTGATTATCATTTATTAAATACTTCCTGTGAACCAGGCACTATGGTACACACGGTCCAAAAGTGCCACTAGCAAACTTGTGAAATTGGTACTGTCATCTCCATTTTTTAATTTAAAGTTTAATAATGAAGGGTGGAAGTTTGGGGGTTAAATTATCTGTTTAAAATGCCAGCTCTGGGACTTCTTCAGTGGTCCAGCGGTTAAGATGTTGTGCTTCCACTGCAGAGACTGCAGGTTTAATCCCTGCTCAGGGAACTAATATCCCCCATGCCACATGGCCAAAAAGTAAAATAAATAAATAGGCCACATTTAAAAAATAAAATGCCAGTTTGATTGCTTGGATGACCTTGGGCTTTTTACTTAACCTCTCTGAGTCCAGTTTCTCTGTCTGTAAAATGGGGGTAATGGTGGTGCCTGTCTCCTGGATTATTTTGAGGAATAAATATAAGTAAATGTGAATTGATCACATAAGTGCTGGACACGGAGCAAGCTCATTAATGTAACAAATGTTGATGAGAAATTAAGATGGAGACATTTGTTTGAAGGCACATGCCATCCTAGTTTACACCCAGTCAGTTTCACTCCAAAGCCCATCCAAATTGTTAACCATTACAATATACAGATTTGGTCAGATTCTTAACCTCCCTGGGGCTCAGTTTTTCCCATAGGTGAAATATAACTGGGATAATATAAGATCTTTGGTGTAATCAGTGTGAGGATTAAAATGAAATAATGTGGGTAAAGACACTATTACAGAGCCTGTCCCAGAGCTGGGGATCAACTAACGATAGTGATTCCTCTGTATCTCTGTATCTATAGACTGCTGCTGCTGCTGCTGCTGCTAAGTCACTTCAGTCGTGTCCAACTCTGTGTTACCCCATAGACGGCAGCCCCCCAGGCTCCCCCGTCCCTGGGATTCTCCAGGCAAGAACACTGGAGTGGGTTGCCATTTCCTTCTCCGTATCTATAGCTAACCATCTGTATATATCTGTGTGTATATCTATGTATGCCCGTGTGTGTTATGAATACCTGTGTAGCCAATGACGTTCTCTTAAAAGTTTCTCAGGATACTGGAACTTCAAAATGGTTCAGACTGAATTTTTGGAAGTTTACTTTCATTTGAAAGAAGAACTGGGGCTTCCCTGCTGGCTCATACGGTAAAAAAAATATCTGCCTGCAATGCAGGAGACCTGGGTTTAATCTCTGGGTCCAAAAGATCCTCTGGAGAAGGGAATGGCTACCCACTCCATTATTCTTACCTGGAGAATCCCAAGGACAGAGGAGCCTGTTGGGCTATAGTCTCGGGTCACAAAGAGCAGGACACAGCTGAGCAACTAAGACTCTTTTCTCTCTACACTAGATAATTAAAAACAGTTTTCTCCCTAATACAGTTTTAGTTTATATTTTTAACATCCCAGTGGTTTTAAGGATATCTTTTGGTATTTAAAAGTTTATCACATGTTTCAAAATTCCCCCAAATACTTGTTCTTTCATAAATATATATTGACCATAATTCCAAGTTTTATATCATAGAGGGAAGAGAAAAGACAAACAGTTACAACCTAGCAGGAAATGTGATGATAGGTTTTTGCTGTTATGCCTTTTTTTTCTTTGGTGTGTGTGTGGGAAAGGGTGTGATGTCATTTTGTCTCCACCCCCTGTGAGTAAGCCCACGGCACAGCTAAGTGCAGCCGCCCGCCTCTGTCACCAGGAGACAGTCCACTTAAATGCAGCTCCAGGGTTGCAGGACCCCCACCAGAATCACTACCCGTGTGAGGTGGCAAATGCAACATGCTCTCCAGCTTGGGGTGTCTACTTCTCTGTGGAAGTATTGCACTAGCCCTGGGAAATGCACAGAAATTGCCAAAAGGCAAGTAGCTCTGATGTTTTGTGTTTTCAAAATGATGTTTGAGATACTAGCTTTTAAATGTTGAGATTAACTTTGATCTGCTTGCCAGATGGGGGATTTGAGTTTTTCTCAGAGAGTTACAGTTCAAATGTATAGAGAAGTAGCTTAAACTTTTGCTTTTCTTTCCCCTTCTTTTTGCTATGTACTTTTCAGTTGCATCTCTTTATTGCAAAAATGCAAACCAACTTCTTTCTGGGTTTAGCCATGTTCACGGTAGCTTGAATGGTATAGTTTCCAATTACAGTACTTGTATATTGAATTGTATTGTATAGATGGGTATTGTAGTCTGTTGAAAAGACTTGTTTGGTGTTTTTATCCCTCAGAGACTGAACCAGTGCTAGCTGAATGTTTGAAAGAAGCTAGCTGGAAACCTAGAATCATTTTGTGTAAACCTCACACATACCTGTTAGCTTGGAGGCTGAAGGATTCTAGGCAGGGCACACCAATGAAGGACCGTCATGATGTAGACACTTTTCTCTGGTGGAGTTTGGAATAGGGTTTGATCTTTTGGGCACAACATCCCCCCCTTTCCCTGGCTAAATTGTTCTCATTTTAGTGTTAGTATTCTATTTACAAATATCATCAGAAGAAAAAGAAAATGTCTTACTTAGACTTAAAAATCACCTCTTGAGCCCATCACCACCAAAAGCAAAGGTTGCCTGTCTCCTGTCTTTGAACATAAATGTTGCCTTTTTTTTTTTTTTTTTGTTCCTTTGCCGAGGCACTTCTCTAAGCCAACTCCAAGTCTGTGAAAACTTTTATGGTTGCAGACTGCTGTAGTCAGCAGGATTAGGAAAAACAGGCTGGAATTTATCATACAGTTATGATGGAAAATATCAGAGACAATGCAGCCATGGGCTTGTCAAAACCCTGCTGTGCTCAGGGTCGGAAAGAGAGGCTGTTCAGGTCAGAATATCCGAAGGTCCTGCTAGGCCCTCCCACTGGCTGGTTTGCTCCAAGATCATCTTGTCCCAAGTGAAAATCATTCTATCTTCAGTGTGTTAAGTGAAACTTGAATCCAGAGAGTGAAGGCTGAAGGGTTTGGCTTGTTGATATTTCACATGGTGATGTAAAAAGCAATAAAAAGGCAGAGTAAACCTTCTCGACTCTAAGATGATTCTGAAAAAATGAATAAATAAAAGAATTAAGATGAAAATATACACTATTAAATATTTTTCTTCTATCAAGTTTTGTTTCTCGGTCATTGTGAAAAGTGTTTAAATAAGTCAATCAGGAGCCTCAAGCATTCAGAATAAATCATTCCTACTGCTAAGACAGTTAACAAGGACTCACCATCTGAGAAAAGTCTGGAGATTATCTCGGGCTTAATACCTACAGATGGTTTTATTTTACCTTGTGTTTACTGTGTAGGGGTGATAACCATGATTTTGTGACTGTAGACTTTTGCAAATTCCAAATGCTTTAATTATCATGTTGCAATCACTAGATACAAATCTCTTGACACAATCTTCCTTTATTTGTTATGATAAAAAGAAAATTGTTAAAAATAACCACAAGATAAATGTCTTGCCCATTGTACTTTAATCTGAAGTATTTTCATCCAAGTTTCTTTCATAATTAAAAAAATCCATAGACCAGTAATTTGAAAAAACTATCAAATTAATATAAAATAAATGGCAAGTCTCTTTTGTCACTAATGCTATGTCTTGTCTTTATCACTGAAGCTGCCGAGGGTCTTTCTTTTAGAGGAAGTCATCTCTCTCAAACTGCGTTCCCAGAATAGGAGTATTGTCCTCAGAAGGGGTTTGGGGTAGGCATCTGCTCTCAGTAACTTGGGGACCATTCATGCTTTTTCTGTTCTGGGGGAGTTACAGCAGATTTTAGAAACTGACAGGTTCTGAAATTTTCCCTGTGAAGAAAACTGTCCCACTTTTTCAACTGATTGTTTCCCAAACTCATTTGACTAAGACTCTTTCTTCTAGTGGAATAGTTATAATATTTTGCCAGGGCTTAACTTTCACATTTGAGGAAGAACGGAACTAAATAAGACAAAAGATAAGTTTTTTTTTTTTTCCTTTTCTTTTGCCTTCCTATTTTAAAGTTAATTAAATATCATTTGTTATTTATGAAGAGGATAGAATTTTGAAGCTAGAAAAGATAACAGTGATCACCTAGGCTAGAGTCCCGAGATCTTTAGATTCGTGGACCTGTAAAAATAAATATATATTTTAAATATCAGGGTTTTATTATAGAGGACATACTTGAAAGCTAGCCATTTTAAATAGGTTTATAAAACAAAGGATTTTATACAAATAAGCCCATTGTTTTTATTTTTTTCATTTCACTACAGACTGATGGAACCTTCATCATGGGCCAACAATTGGGAACCACGGACCAGTATAACCATTTTATAAATGAAGATACCCAAAGGCAGGGAGATTTAGTAGTTTTCCCACACTGATAGCAGAAACAGAACTGGATCCCAGGCTCCTGACTGAAAATCTATGTTTGGCCCTGTTTCGATCCAGATTTTAGGAGCTATATTCTGCAATGTAAATGTGAATGCAGTCCTTCCCTTGAGTAAGAGGGTTTCTTATAAAGATTTTAAACATTATCTTAATCTTCACATGTGTAGAACATGTCTTCTGGATGTGTGTAGGGGGCATATAGTTGATAAATATAGCTGGCTATTTATAGGAAAAAATATTTTTAAATAAGAGATCACTTGTTACATGTCTTATGCCTACTTGAATACATAACCACATTCTTTGTTATAGAAAATAAGATACTGGAAGAATATTTCTTACTTTTTGAAAACTTAGAATAAAGTTGGAGACTATTATTAATGGAGTAGGAAAATGGCAACCCACTCCAGTATTCTTTCCTGGAAAATGCTATGGGCAGAGGAGCCTGGCAGGCTACAGTCCATGGGGTTGCAAAAAGTCAGACACAGCTGAATATACATACATTAGCAGACCTCTTCTCCTCTCTACCCCTTGATGACTATGTTCTTTGGCAAATCATTTATTTACCTTTGCTAAGCATGTCTTATCATCTGTAAAATGGGATTAATGATAACTATCTTACAGTATTTTAGGAATCAATGAGCTAAGAGTTGCAAAACTTTCAGTAAAGCATCTGACATATAACAAGCATTCAAAAAATTGTCTATTAGGTTGCATAAAAGTAGATCAATACTGAAAAAATATGCACACCAAATAATATGTGATCTGTGTCCAAAGGGACACACATCTGGAAGGGTAGCAAGCAAATGTTCTTGGCGAAAGTTGGGGCAAGGGAGTTGTATTGCTCTGCAGGGCAATGAGAGAAGGACTCTACTCTTTTTCAGCCTGGACTTCCTCAACCCAATGTTTGATTGTCAAGTTCAAACATTGCTTTTATCTATGGAAAGCTGCACCTTCACCTTAGGATCAACTTGTTTTTGTGGGGACTGGGGAAGCCTCACACAACCTCCAGGAAAGATCCTCCTGAACTTGTGTTTCAGGAGGAGGTTTAGACCATAACACCCAGGCCCTAAAGAAGAATTCCCACATTGTTTGATACCCTTGAAAGCCCCTGTGTTGCAGATACCTCTAGGATTCTTTATTCTTGGCACCATAGAACTTTTCTTTTCCCCCTGGCATACAGGCAAAAATAAAAACCACAGAGAACAATATGCAGTGACAGGAGCCAAGAAAAGCTTATAATGGGACATGTGAGGCTTGACATACCTCTTTGCAGAAACTCCTGTGTTTGGAAGATTGCAATCAGTCAGAAGGCAAAGACTACTATTTCTAGCTAACTTGATCAGTCCTCCTGATATAGGTGTGAGGAAAACCAGAGAGGAACATTTCAGATACACATGTGATCAGATGGTCCAAGGGTGTGAGGTCATGACTTGGGTGTGACTCTTGGCTCATGCAAAGGGAAGAAAAATGGCAGCCCTTGGTCTCAGGTTCTTACCCGACAAGGTAGAAATCTCTGACTCCAAGGTGAAAAAAATCAGGGCAGATGGTGGTAATAATAACTCTCACAGCTATCAACAACTCATCTCTGTTATTATAGATAACATTATTCGAGTTCATGTCGTTTGTGGTAATTTACGACTACTTTTTTTTAATGTGGAAAACTAACTAAAACTTGATGTTTCCCTATACAGCAGGTACTTTATTACTCTTGGTTTACAGAGCATAAAATTTTGCCTCAAAGTGTTTGCCCAAAGTCACTCGGGAAGCAAGTGGCAGACTGTGTCTTTAATTTCTATGTCACATCAGCTTCCTGTTCTACATAAAGATGTGTTCGTTTGTTCAAGTAACAAACTGTATTCCGTCTATATGCAAAGCACTGAGGTGGGAAGACAGGGCTTGATACCTGTCTTCCTGATCAGTTGATGGAGAAGAGGGGGATGAAAAGGAATAATTATGCTACAGAGAGAGCAACCTCTGATTTGGCTAAAGCACAAAGAAACTTGAAAATAACCAGGAAGTACCCAATCCAGACTGGAGGGGCCAAACATTATGAGAGGATAAGGCACCTAAGTAGAAGGCTGGAAGATAACATATGCTGGGGCAGGAGGAGAGTAGTGGAGGGGTAGCTGCATGGCCAGAGCCTAGGCCACCCCCAGGGGACACAACTCACCAGGGATTAATACTCATTGGGGAAGCCAAGACTACGTTGACTTAGGACACGACCGTGTTTTCCTTCTCTCTGTGTGTCTTGACTCCCCAAGATCGATTACAAAGCAGAAATAGCAGGTTGTCTTTGGAGAAGAGAGTCTTATGTCTTACTCTAAATTTTCCCAACTACTCACTTGAGGTAACAGCTCTGACTCTCCAAGGAGCCCTCCCAACCTCACTTTGACAAAACAAGAATGTGTCACTCCAGGGACTCAGTCCATTTCTTCAGAGGGGCCTTGATACTTGTAAGGACCCAGGGAGTGTCTTTTCCAACTTAGAACAGGGAATTTCAGAGGAGAATAATGTGGGCAGGTGGATGGATTCTGCTTTTATCAGAGTAGTATACATTTATGTATTGGTGAGACTGTACATTGGAAAAATATAGTTCTGCTAGAAGAAAACAAGTTTAAACACCACAGGGGAATTATTCTAGCATCTTCTACAACTCTGAAGTTTCTTGGCAGTTGTATTGATTTGTTTGTCTGTTTAAGTGCTGCCTACTAGGTAAAACAGATTGAGATCCAGCCCCTGTGATAAAAGAAACTTGTATTTGGAAAGTAAAAATTGATCAAGTATAATTTTTCTTTGATGATAAGAATATCATGTTGAGAATCCAGTGCTTAAAAATAAGGTTCCTCTTTGCTTCTGGGCTCCCTAGGTGATGCGGTGGTATAGAATCTGCCTGCCAGTGCAGGAGATGTGGGTTCGGTCCCTGGGTTGGGGAGATCCCCTGGAGGAGGAAATGGCAACCCACTCCTGAATTCTTGCTGGAGAATCTCATGGACAGAGGAGCCTGGCGGGCTACAGTCCACTGGGTCCCAAAGAGTCAGACACAACTGAGCACGCATGCGATGCATGCTGCTAATTATACATTCACTAGTTTAGTTTTATAGACTGCTATATCAGGCTATAAAATACTAACTATTAAGGAATTTCAGTCTCTCTCTGTCTCTCAAAAGTTAATGAGGTACAGGGTAGCACTTGAGAATAGACAAATTCATTAATAACTGTATTATAGAAAAGACAGTTAAATGCTTTTAAAGGTTAATGTGAGCTAAGACAAAAGTGAGGTGTCTAATGAAGGGAGGGCCATTAGGAAATGTGACGAACTATTCTGCATCACCATCCTCAAAAAGACTTCCCTTTGCCTGATTTACTGATTGTGATTTATAAAAGCAAGTATAAAAGAAAGGGAGAATATTGAAAGCAAACAGATGAACTTAATAAAAGTGATCTAAAAATAAATGGAAAATTTAAAAATTAACAGGATAATCTAATGAGACATTACTAGAATAGTAAAAAAAAGTATCAGCTAAAGAATGAGCATGCTAAAATAAAAAAACAATGACTTAAATACATATTATATTAGAATCCCATTTAAAGAATATGATAACAACCGTGTCACTATGTATCAGGCATGTTGTTTATTGCTAAGTGTTTATATACACAGTCTTTTTTTATCCTCACACCTGTGAAATATATTATCCCCATTTCACAGATTAGGAACTAACCTAAAGAGAATGTTAGTTATTGATTATTGCACAATAAATTACTAGAAACTTAGCAGCTTAAAACACCACGCATTTAAAACAATTTTTATTTTTGCATTTATTTATGGCCGTGCTGGGTCTTCATTGCTGCAGGGTCTTTTCTCTAGGTGTGGGGAGCAAGGCTTACTCTCAAGTTGCAGTGCGTGGGATTCTCACTGCAATGGCTTCTCTCGTTACAGAGCATGGACTCTAGGGCACGAGGACTGCAGTCCTGCAGGTGGGCTCAGTAATCGTGGCTCCCAAGCTTCAGAGCCCAGGCTTAGTAGCCCAGCCGCATATGGGATCTTTCCGGACCCAGGATCAAAGCCATGTCTCCTGCATTGGCAGGCTGATTTGCTTTTTTACCACTGAACCACCAGGGAAGCCCCCATCACATATTTTTTGTTTCACAGTCTCTGTGGGTTAGGAGTCTGAGTCTGGCTTAGCTGGGTCCTTCCTTCAAAGTCTTTCACAGGACTGCAACAAAGGTGTCAGCCACGCTCAGGTCTCATCTAAAGGCTCAACTGCAAAAGGACCAACTTTCAAGTTCTTGTGGCTATTGGTAGGATTCAGTTCCCTGAGGAGCATTGGTTTGAGGACCTCGTTTCCATACCGGCTGTTGGTCACAGGTTACCTCTGACCTTTGCCACGTGGGCTTCTCTGTAATGGCTGTTGCTTCATCAAGGTGTACAATCCCAGATGTGTCTGCAGGCAGAATGTCGATTACAATCCTACAAAGATGGGTAGCAGCCCACCTTTGCTATATTCTGTTGGATAGAGGCAGCTTCCTGGTGCTGTCACACAAGATGATTACAGAGCAACAGGAGATGGGAATTATCTGCTTTATTATTGGCGTTATGTTAGAGTCTACCCATCAGAAAATAGCCAATGACTGCTTGAAGTCACACAGCTAGTAAATGATACAGTGGAACAATGAATATGCCCTGCTTAGTGGCTCAGTTGTGTCTGAGTCTTTGCGACCCCATGGTCTATAGCCCACCAGGCTCCTCTGCCAATGGGGATTCTCCAGGCAAGAATACTAGAGTGGATTGCCATGCCCTCCTCCAGGGGATCTTCCCAACCCAGGGATAGAACTAGGGTCTTCTGCATTGCGGGTGGATTCTTTACCAGCTGAGCTACCAGGGAAGCCAATGAATACAGGGAATCTAACTGCAGAAAATAACACTAGTTTGAGCATTAACACCCCATCTACTTTTCACAAAATTCAGCCTTTATTGGAAAATGCCCAGAAGGCAAACTGCCAATTTGTCTGCCTCCATGGTTGGAGTTTTAGGGAATCTCTGAGAACTGAGATAAATATCTTACTAGTCAAAGACTCAAGGTAACTATTCAGTACCCAATGTGGACCATGTTTTCTATATACAACAGACCAGTCAACGCCTAGATTCCTCAAGTGTGGCCAGTCCCATGAAGAGCAGTATGCAAAGTAAATGTCCCCCAAATAGAAGCTTTGCTTATAAGACTTATAAGACTCAGATGCCACTATCTCTTAAAAAGAGAAAACCTAAGACAAAATGAAAATTTTCTTTGACAAAATGTACAGATATTCAGCAATAAACACTTATGAAGTTGATATAGTCTTCATAAAATGTACTTCTGAAACATCATTGAGTGGCTCTTCTAGTAAATGGAGGAGTTGTTATAAGGTCGAATGAAACTTTTGTTTGGAGGATGAAAGTATACTCTGGCAGTGGATGAGATGGAGACAACTGGATAAACTAAAAGAGCTTCTTTCAGATCCTTTTTGGTATGAATAAAACAATTCTTCCATATGTGCTAGGAAACAAAACACAAAATGTAGGTTATGCATAAAATATGTTCTTAGCATGGCACCCAGACTATGTAGAATGCTAATACTAGAATACCCTGTTGAGTAGGGCTTCCCTTGTAGCTCAGTCAGTAAAGAATCTGCCTGCAGTGCAGAAGACCCGGGTTTGATCCCTGAGTTGGGAAGATCCCTGGAGAAGGAAATGGCAACCCACTCCAGTATCTTTGCCTGGAAAATCTCATGGACAGAGGAGCCTGGTGGGCTGCAGTCCATGGAGTCACAAAGAGTCGGGCATGACTGAACAACTAATACTTATTTACTTACATACTCTTGAGTATTTTCCATAGTCCACAGTCTCTTCTTGTGTTGAGATGGTCCCAAAGTCCTGGGAGGTACATGATAAGACAGGTAAACTTCAAGATCTCAGCCTATTTTGTAAAAGTTCTGTGGACAATAAGACTGAGTCAGGACTTACTCCACTGCTCATAATTTTATCTTATGTTCCCCACCAAGAACCTTCCACAGTGAGATTCTGATGCTGGATTGTAGTTTCCCTGATCTAGCAAAAGCCTGACTTACATTATCAGTGATTTGGGTTGACATTTGGGAGCCTTAAAGCTAGCCTGAGATTTTTAGACCTCCTTGAAAAATTCTGAAAAGGAGGTGGGAGATGTGATGCCTTCACACAAGTTTCTTATTGTTCTCCAATCAAGGACTATACATCTCTAGAAAATCAGACCAAATCACCCACTCCAAGCATCTTTTGGTCAGATTAGAGTTAACTGAAGGGAAAAATGAGGTCTAATTTAAGCTTCACCTATGATACAGAAACTCAGTATTTTCTTTTAGAATATATTTAGCTATTAGTATAACTATGATAGCATCTATCCTCAGCAGTTGTAAACTTGCATATTAGAATAACTGAAGGTTTTCAAAAATACAGTATTATTCTGCTCCCCTACTCAATTACAATTTAATTGTCATGGGGTGGAAAGAGAGAAAACAAATTCTTCAGGTGATTTTAATGTAGCTAGAGTTGAGGACCACTGTCTACAGGTTTTGAAAATCTGTATATGTGAGTGATAAGTCTTTTGGATGAGTGCAGGATAAAATTCAAAAAGTTGCAAGTGAATTATTTTGTTATTTAAGTTGTAACTCCAACTTAAAGGCACTTTTTATCTTGTGCTACTTTGTTCTTCCTAGATTTTGAAACATTATTGGAAAAATTTTAAAACTTCCTTTTCAGGCTAAATAAGAAAATGTTTAAAATTAAGGTTAACATTTGTTTTTGGTGTTAGATCAAAAGTTCAAATGTCTACTTTTACAAAATCTCAGGGGCTAGATCTGAGAAGCTATGGTTGATTACATTTTTCAGGACTGGACTTACATTTGTTTATTCTTTCATTCAGTTAACTTTAAAAAATCATCACATTAGGATTATTGGCATATACACGCAGTGGAATACTACTCAACCATTAAAAGGATGAAATTTTGCCATCTGCAGCAACATGGACCAACTTAGAGGACACTGAGTGAGTGAAGTTGCTCAGTCATGTCAGACTCTTTGTGACCCCATGGACTGTAGGCTCCTCCGTCCATAGGATTCTCCAGGCAGGAATACTGGAGTGGGGTGCCATTTCCTTCTCCAGGGGATCTTCCCGACCCAGGGATCGATCCCAGATCTCCCGCATTGCAGGCAGACGCTTTAACCTCTGAGCCACCAGCTCACTTATTTACTTTAACCTCTGAGCCACCAGCCACTTATTTACTAAGTGAAATAAGTCAGACAAAGACAAACACTAGATAATATCACTTATGTGCAGAATCTAAAAAATACAACAAACTAGTGAATATCACAAAAAGAAGCAGACTTACAAACACAAAGAACAGACTAGGGTTACCAGTAGGAAGAGGGGGAGGAGCATATTTAAATATGTAAGTGAATATTTTTTTTTAAAGACATTAAAAAGAAATAACATTTTAAAATGGAAACAAAACAATTATCATATTAAGATTATAAGAATGATTTAGACATTTCCTGCCTTCAGGAATTTGAAATTAGTTCTAATTGAAATGCACGTTGGCCACACAAAGGTAATTTTCTTTTATATGAACCTGTTAGTGTCTTACTTCTTTATCCTTACATAATAGCCAAACTTGCAGAAGTTAAGCTATCCCACTATGTTGCCATGTACTTGTTTTAAGTGATATATCTGCACATAAAGAAGAAAAAATGGATTCATATAATATGTTAAGGAAGACAAAGTACCCTATGATTCCAGTCAATGTAAAATATGAGTTAAGACAACATTCAGTAAACTTCCTCTATGCAAAAGAGTTATGTGAATTGCCTTTGTATATCATTCCTTGAATTTTGCATGTAACCATGGGCTTCCCTGGTGGCTCAGACAGTAAAGAATCTACCTGAAATGCAAGAGACCCGGGCTTGACCTCTGGGATGGGACGATCCTCTGGAGAAGGGAATAGTTACCCACTTCAGTAGGAGCCTGGATGGCTGCGGTCCATGGCATCAGACATGACTGAACCACTAAAACTTCCACTTTTCATATACATTCCAACTCATTTTCTTCCTGCTTTACGTTAAGGATAATTTATGAGCACACAGGATGACTTATAATCTGAAACACAAGTGTGTTACTCTGTGTCTAATAAAATGAGAGATCTCTCTGAGTGGAGAATTGAACCCCTGCTAGCACAAAGCAGGGGGTACATCGCTTCTGACAAGATGCCAAAGTGGAATTTCAGATTCCCTTCCTCCTTAAATGACATCCTTTGCTTTTTTTTTTTTTTTTCCAATCTGTTAGCATATAAGAAAATGTTCTGGTTTTCCAAGGGTCCTGCTGAGAGTCCGCTGGGCACACGTGTGTGGGTGTACAAGCCCTAACAGGCCTTTCTGCTCTGAGAGCAGCAGATTCTGTCACTGAAGGAGGGGATTGGGGTGCCTGCCAAAGTCATGCTGGCAGAGAGCTCTGGAATCCAGTCCTGTTACAGATATGCCGGCAAGGGATTCAGGGCAGAGTTTCCTTCTCCTCTCACTTTCCCAGATGGAGTTAAAGCCTCTCGAGCCAGTAAGTTTGGGATCAGGTCTCAGATGATCTGAAGAACGGCCCCTCCCTTCCTCTTGTGGCTCGTCCTCTTCAAATACCCCAACGATCCTGCTATCACAGAATGATTTTCTAATTACTCCTACTCTTACTAGAATGAGGAGGAAAGCAATGCCGGCCATGTTCTGCCTTTGAGGTTGATCCTAAACTGTAGTTTCATTATCAACTGGGAGGATTAATATTGGGAAATAGTGAAAGGGTCTATCAAAATCCAGGAGTCACTGTGGGCCTGGTGAGTGACTTGACCTCTCTGAACATCAGAGCTATTTCCCTGAAAAAGGGAATAATAAAAATAACAGTTCTCTTTTTAGCTACCTCTACTAAATAATACTAGGGTGACTTTAATGGATTTTTTTGAATATTTATTTTTATTGGCATATAATTGCTTTAAGTATTGTGTTAGTTTTTGCTGTACAACATCGTGAATCAGCCCAGTGAATACATATATCGCCTCCTTCTGGAGCCCCCTCCTGCCACCCCACCCGACTCCTCTCAGTTGTCACAGAGCACTGAGCTGAGTTCCCCTGTGCTCTACACTAGCTGCCTGCTAGCTAGCTATTTTACACAGGGTAGTGTGTATATACCAATGCTACTTTTTCAATTCGTCCCACCCTCTCCCTTTCCCCTTGAGTCCACAGTCTGTTCTCTGCATCTGCACCGTTATTACTGCCCTGAAAATAGGCTCATCAGTAGCATTTTTTCTAGATTTTTGGTAGTAATTTTCTTAAGTAAGAGGGAATGTGGATGGCCAGCCACAATTTTGGAAACTCTTCACCTGCCCTGGTAGCCAGAGAAAGATCTAGATGCTCTTTTCTCCTGGACATTTCCTGAAAGTAGGCTGAGCTGAAAGAAAGCTTTGTTGCTGGAGGTCAGGGTCTCGGGTGTCAGCCTGTCAGGTATCAGCCTCACAGTGACACAGGGCCTGAGGACCAGAGTCACGGCACTGTGGATTATACAGAGTGCAGCAGGCCAGAAGGGAAAACACCAATACAGTATACTAGCGCATATATATGGAATTTAGAGGGACGGTGATGATGACCCTGTATGTGAGACAGCAGAGGAGACACAGATGTATGGAACAGACTGTTGGACTCTGTGGGAGAGGGAGAGGGTGGGATGATTTGGGAGAATGGCATCGAAACATGTCTGGCATCGTGTCGGAGGCGAATCGCCAGTCTAGGTTCGATGCAGAATACAGGATGCTTGGAGCTGGTGCACTGGGATGAACCAGAGGGATGGTATGGGGAGGGAGGTGGGAGGGGGTTCGGGATAGGGAGCACGTGTATACTTGTGGTGGATATGTGTTGATGTATGGCAGGGCCATTACACTATTGTGGGATAGTTGGCCTCCAATTAGAATAGATAAATTTATTTTTATGTTTTTGTGTGTATGTTTTTTTAAGCCAAATATTTAATTTTATTTTATTTTTTTACATGATAGTATACATGTTTCAATGCCATTCTCCCAAATCATCCCACCCTCTCCCTCTCCCTCAGAGGCCAAAAGTCTGTTCTATACCTCTGTGTCTCTTTTGTTGTCTCACATACAGGGTCATCATTACTATCTTTCTAAATTCCATATATATGTGTCAGTATACTGTACTGGTGTTTTTCTTTCTGGCTTACTTTACTCTGTATAATCGGCTCCAGTTTTATCCATCTCATTAGAACTGATTCAAATTTATTCTTTTTAAGGGCTGAGTAATACTCCATTGTGTATATGTACCACAGCGCTTTCTTACCCATTCATCTGCTGATGGACATCTGGGTTGTTTCCATATCCTGGCTATTATAAACAATGCTGCGATGAACATTGGGGTACATGTGTCTCTTTCAATTCTGGTTTCCTTGGTGTGTGCCCAGCAGTGGGATTGCTGGGTCATAAGGCAGTTCTATTTGCAATTTTTTAAGGAATCTCCACACTGTTTTCCATAGTGGCTGTACTAGTTTGCATTCCCACCAGCAGTGTAAGAGGGTTCCCTTTTCTCCACATCCTCTCCAGCATTTATTGCTTGTAGACTTCTGGATCGCAGCCATTCTGACTGGTGTGAAATGGTACCTCATTGTGGTCTTGATTTGCATTTCTCTGATAATGAGTGATGTTGAGCATCTTTTCATGTGTTTGTTAGCCATCCGTATGTCTTCTTTGGAGAAATGCCTATTTAGTTCTTTGGCCCATTTTTTTATTGGATAGTTTATTTTTCTGGAGTTGAGCTGCATAAGTTGCTTCTATATTTTTGAGATTAGTTGTTTGTCAGTTGCTTCATTTGCTATTGTTTTCTCCCATTCAGAAGGCTGTCTTTTCAGCTAACTTATAGTTTCCTTTGTTGTGCAGAAGCTTTTAATTTTAATTAGATCCCATTTGTTTATTTTTGCTTTTATTTCCAATATTCTGGGAGGTGGATCATAAAGGATCCTGGCTGTGATTTATGTTGGAGAGTGTTTTGCCTATGTTTTCCTCTAGGAGTTTTATAGTTTCTGGTCTTACATTTAGATCTTTAATCCATTTTGAGTTTATTTCTGTGTATGGTGTTAGAAAGTGATCTAGTTTCATTCTTTTACAAGTGGTTGACCAGTTTTCCCAGCATCACTTGTTAGAGAGATTGTCTTTACTCCATTGGATATTCTTGCCTCCTTTGTTGAAGATAAGGTGTCCATAGGTGTGTGGATTTATCTCTGGGCTTTCTATTTTGTTCCATTGATCTATATTTCTGTCTTTGTGCCAGTACCATACTGTCTTAATGACTGTGGCTTTATAGTAGAGTAGAATAGATAAATTTACATTTAAAAAATAATAATAAAATACAATTCTTGCCATCAGCAGCTCCCATTCTCTTGTTCAGCTCTCTCACAGTGGGGTAGAAACTTTTGCTCAGAAATTTACCTTTTATTGTGAAAGATTTGGGAGTACAGATCATGGTTTCTGGTCATTTTCCCCTCCATGTACGCTTGGGATGTGGTTCTGTGTAATTTGACTTTCCTGTGAACACCTGGTCTATCTGGTTGATTCTTAGGTATGGGTTGGTCTGATGTGATGACTGATCAGTCCCCTCAAGAGACTCTCTTTTTTTTCCTCCCCTCCCTCTTTTGTTCCTAATCTTCCTTACCATTCAGCCTCCTTCTCCCTTTGTTCCCTTTGGAATTTCCTCCTTTCCTCTTTCCCCCTTCTCTCAACACCAGAAGAATCCTCAAAACATTCTCCAGGCTTCCACCCCCACCTTCCACCACTGGCCGCTTTGGCCCTAGTCCTTACTTCACAGCTGACTCTTCTTTTGGAATTCAGCAGGAATCATCCCTTTGGAAGACAGTGCACACTTTGTATTTTTTTCAAGGCAGGAATGGGTGTTTTTGTGTCATACTAAATGTTCCACTTGATTGCACATATCATGGTTTCCTGCTCATTTATCTTGGCATCAGCAAACTGCAAAAAGCACAAATTTACATTAATTTGATAACCCCTGTGCATATCAGGGAGAAGGCAATAGCACCCCACTCCATTACTCTCGCCTGGAGAATCCCATGGACGGAGGAGCCTGGTGGGCTGCAGTCCATGGGGTCACTCACGAGTCAGACACGACTGAGTGACTTCACTTTCACTTTTCACTTTCATGCATTGGAGAAGGAAATGGCAACCCACTCCAGTGTTCTTGCCTGGAGAATTTCAGGGACGCAGAAGCCTGGTGGGCTGCCATCTATCTGTGGGGTCACACAGAGTCGGACATGACTGAAGCGACTTAGCAGCAGCAGCAGCATACATATCAGACTGGGCAAACCATATTGTGTCTTAACACCACGTGTATGTGTGCTAAGTCACTTCAGTCGTATTCAACTCTTTGTGACCCCATGAACTGTAGCCTGCCAGAATCCTCTGTCCATGGGATTCTCCAGGCAAGAACACTGCAGTGTGTTGCCATGCCCTTCTGCAGGGCATCTTCCTGACCCAGGGATTGAACCTGGGTTCAGTTGCAATGACTGAACCTGGTCAGTTGCAATGACCAGGCTTCTCCTTGGGTTGGCTTAGCTTTTTGCTGAGCATGGACTCTAGGGCATGCAGGCTTCAGTAGTTGTGGCTCTTGGGCTCTAGAACACAGTATCAATAGTTGTGGCACACGGGCTTAGTTGCTTTGCAACACGCGAGATATTCCCAGCCCAGAGATCAAACTCATGTCTCCTGCACTGGCAGGCAGATTCTCTACCACCGAGCCCCCAGGGAAGCCCTTAAATGGTCTTGATTATGGTATAAGTTAATATGTCCCTTTACATGTGGCAATAACATATGCTTGATAAATGCCAGATATCATAGTGTTATTCTGTAAGGTAACTTTTTTATTTGTTCCTGGATTTTTGTTCCAGGATGGCTGTTGGTATCTGATATTTTCAAGAACTTTGCAGAGAACTTTGCCTTTTCCAGTGGGTTGAGTTGGATCTTCAGTTCAAATGCCATGTTTCTCTTCATTTGACTGGTAGCCAGTATTGCCATGAAACTGAGTTTCTGTGTCAACTGTTCCCATGAAATAGGATCCTTTAATTGACAACTGGACTACAGTTGCGGCATTTCATATCATTTCAACATACCAGGCTCCCTCTTTGATCTCTATTTCTCTGTTTCTACTTTTCTTTGCTGTACTTAACAGATGACTTCCAAATTTTCATCTCACTCTTTATAGCCCTCCCGTTTTCTGCTTTCATGAAATGGTCCCGTCCTTGTGCTTAGAAGATCTTCCACTATCTCTGCCATAGAAACTATATATTCTCTTGGCTTTCAGACTTTTGGCAATGATCCACAATAATAATGATCCACAATATAAACTTAGGTGTTGGTGCCTACACAGGTACGTGCCATACCACACTGTTGTGGCTGTTCTCCTTGTAATACAAATATAAAATAAATATGAAATAAGATGAAAGTCCTAGAATGGACTAAATTTGTTGTGATTCACCATTGATTTTCTTATTGATTGACATATTGTATGTGTGGTTTAGGGTTTTGCTCTTATACAGAACAACGTTGTTGCAAAACTCTTCATAGACAGCATTTCACTGTTTTTACTATCTTGTTTGGGACACAGTAACTCGAATTTAAAATACTGATTTTACAACGGAATCACCAGAATAACTAATAAAAATATCCTTGAATCACTTGAAAAAGTAACACTATTTCATACTCTAGTCAAAATCCTTTCTCCACGTACTCTTGGCAGGAAATCCCACTTTCAAAATTTTTCACCAATGTGTCAGTGTTTTCTCAAATACTTTCAGGTGCCTTTCTTAGCTGCTTACAAAGAAGACCATTTAGTTTTAGGAGACCTTAAATTTGTCAGGTGAATTGCATTATATAACACTTGCTCTTAATCGTCCATTCAATCCAAGCATCTGTTTTCACTTATGTGAGAAAATTAAGACAACAAGTATTTACTGTAGAGTTTTGCAGAGTAATCATAACCCATGGCTCACATGTCATCTGTAAGGTTTTTGTGGTATCCCAGAAACATCCATTTCAAACATTGCTTTTCATGGCCAGAGGTTCACAGGCCACAAAGGAACCACAGATATTAACACTAAGTAAACTTCCTGTAAGTTATGTTATCAAATAATTTCAATGGAATTCAGGGATAAGCATTTAGTGGAGTCATCCTTTTAGGGATGTCTCTTTCTAGGGACTTGTTATCATTTTTTTAATGAAAAATGTATTATTTTATTATTTTTGTGTATAATGGGTCCTCATTGCTGCGCTTGGGCTTTCTCTGGTTATGGTGCACGGGCTTCTTATTGTGGTGGCTTCTCTGTTGCAGAGCACAGGCTCTAGGTGCTCGGGCTCAGTAGCTGTGGCTTCCGGGTTCTAAAGCAACAGCTCTAGAGGACAGGCTTAGTTGCTCCACAGCATGTGGGATATTCCCAGACCAGGGATTAAGTCCCCTGCATTGGCAGATGGAGTCTTAATCTCTGGACCACCAGGGAAGTCTGGCACTTTCTTATTTTGTGAGAATGTTTGTTTCTTTACAGAAGGGAGAAACAGGTACCACCATTTATCTGCTTTTATCTAAAGTCTCTTTCCCATCTATCCTTCTTCCATATGGTACTTGCATCCTACATCCATCCACAAGGCCTGGTTGTGGAAGATGATTAGATGGTAATAGGAAAAGAAGCCTCTAAGTTTTGTTTTATTGAGTTACAGCTGTTAGACAAACCTGGAGATGATCATTTTCAAACTATATTGAGGAGCTAGGAATCACTGAGTATAGTGGTCCTTAAGTTTGAGCAAGCATCAGAATTATCTTGCTAAAGCTCAGCATGCTGGGCCCATCCTGAGTTTCTAATTCTAGACCTGAGGTCGGGTGGTCCAGAGAACTTGGACTTCTCACAAGCTCCCAAGTGATTTTGGTGCTATTGTTCCTGGGGCCACGTTTTGTAAACCACTGACTCAGTGAATCTGTTAAGTATGCAGAGTTCTACCTCCCCATCCCCACCCTTGTTCCCTCCACCCTCACTATAGTCATCCCAAATTCCAATTTAGTAATCTGATAATCTGTATGTTAAATACTATCACTGATGATTCCAATGAGATTAACTGTGTAGGGAGAAATAATACTGATTGGTTTATGTAATTAGTACCAAGCACTGGGGCACTAATTCAAAGAAAGTGGTTAAGAGGAAATTGGCTACCTTCCTATAATTCTATAAATTTGAAAAGCCTGTGCTTTTTATTTGTTCAGCATATAAGAGATTCTGAGTTATAACTACCCAACCTCATAAGAGATTCTGAGTTATAACTACCGAACCCAACTGTTCGCGTATGATGCATGACTGTACAAAATGTTTAGCTTGAGACAGTGAGAGCTCTAGTTATTGTGATGAAATTCTGTTTGCCTTTATACTTAGAAACCATTCTTTGCATAGCTAGCTGGAGCATGAGCAGCATTCACCATTAATTAAGCTTGTTTAGTGGTGAGTAATATTTAAATCTGGGACTGGAAAGTTTGGGTGACATTATGTTAGTGAGGGTCATTCTGTTTGTGTAAATGTATGTTAAAATTAATGCCTAATATTAGCCTGAAGTGTCTGTTAAGTGTAACCCAAACTCAAAAAGCCCACTATAGAGTATGAACAGTTTACTTCACCAGGTCAATTAAGAAAAAGACAATTGTGAAACTAAAGGTGAGTTTGATACTTCATGTAAAAGTGCTGTTATTCTGACTTACATAAACTATTAACTTGCCAGCCTTTTAGTTAGTATTGGGCATCAGCCTTTTGTTGAACATGAGCTGTGACATTTGGCAGCCAGTTGAAAACATTGCGTGCCTAGCTTGCAAGTTAAGAGTTCTTTTTCTTAGCTCCAGGAATCCTTAAAAGTCTTCAAGTTGTACATACAGTAGCACACTTGGGGATTTGGACATTTTGGAAGGAGAGATATTAGTTTTTAAATATTGAGATTCCAAAAAGGCCTAAGAGCCCATGAAAGTTCAGAACCATCTGTCTAGACAGATGCCTTTCACTGAGTTAGATTTAGGCTTCATCAAGTGAGTGGCTGGAAGAATCACCACTATATTGATAAGATATGCAAAAAGGTCTTTGAGATGGTCCATGAAAAATCTCAAATTTCATAACTAAAGACGTTAACATACAATTTATTTTATGTAATTGATTTTGATATGTTGTTATATCATGTTATAACATATTTTGATATGTTTTGATATTCAGTTGCTAGGTCATGTCTGACTGTTTGCCACCCCATGAACTGCAGCACTCCAGGCTTCCCTGTCCTTTACCATCTCCCAGAGCTTGCTCAAACTCATGTCCATTGAGTCAGTGATGCCATCCAACCATCTCATCCTCTATCATTTCCTTCTCCTCTTGTCCTCAGTCTTTCTCAGCATCAGGGTCATTTCCAGTGAGTCAGCTCTTCGTATCAGGTGACCAAAGTATTGGAGCTTCAGCTTCAGCATCAGTCTTTCCAATGAATATTCAGGGTTGATTTCCTTTAGGATTGACTGGTTTGATATGGTACAAAAAATTTTAAACATAGAAGTATAGGATCCAAGATGACCTTTATCTTCTGTATTTGCCCCTTATAGAATCCTCTCACACATGGAATCCTTGCTGGCCTACAAGTATGGAAAAACCCAAATGAACTTTTGGCCAACCCAATATATCCCTAAATTCCCCCAGGAGCAAATGGGCCTTCTGGGACAAACCTGGATCAGGCCAGGTTCTCATTTCCTTACCTTTGATTTCATGCTGAAGTTTGCGCTGTGGCATTCTTGATGTAATTATATCTTCAGATTAGGCCTTTATGAAATTTCTTAAGTCATACAGAGGAAAAAAAAGTCATTTTATAAACACCTAATGTATAATAGGTGGAATAAAGATATAAAGAGAAAAATGGTTATAGTTGTTGAATTTATATTTTAGCAAAAGAAACAGGTGAACTAAATGGGATAATACAGTGTGATAAAGGCTGTAATAGAGGAATGAATACAGCTGCATTTAGGCCTAGAGAAAAGGGGATTCATTTTGTTTGGAAGAATTAGAGAGACTTTGAACAGGCTCTTCTCTGCCATTTGAAATTTTTTAATGGCATTTCCAGAAGTGTTAATTTTTTAAAAAATACTTCATGTGGGAATTTCTTTACATGGGCTATCTGTGGAGGGCAAGCAAATTTTTCTAACCCCAAACCAGAATGCATGGTAAATATAAAGATATTTTTGAAGAAACAGATGGTATAGTCACGAACTAGGACAATCCCAGAATATTCAAGATGTTCTAACTATATTTTACCTACAGTGTACTTCATTAACGGCTGCTGTTAGGACTTTAAGGTGAATGCATTTGCTTCCTTGAAAAATACCATTGTTTATGAAACAATTACAAAGAAAAATCGCTGGCACTTATTGCCAGTTACTAAGACCTTATTAGCAAAGCATTCAATAAAAACACAAAATTGCATAGGCAGTTTCCATCCAGTTGACTAATTCCTTGGCCAGTTAATATCTGGGTTACTTGGGTTACTTGGATGATACAGGTCACAGGGGACAGGTTCATCCTCTTGTCCGAGACCAAACTCCTTTCTAGATCCAGAGTCTTCTTCTAATATGTATCATGATTCAGGGAATCACAAGGCTCCATGTGATTCAAGACACTATGGACTTGACCTTCCCAAAGCATTCATCATAGCTGTCAAGGAAGGGCTGTTTTAGCAGTAAAAACAGCTCATTTCCTACCACTCCTTTATCCACTCTCGATTGACACATCTAATTAAGCAAGAAAAATATTCAGACTTTTGAAGCAAGTTCTATTTGTGGAGGATCCTGTGGACAAAAAAAAAAGTCAAGAGAAGGCAAGAAACTGAATTATATCTGAAATCATCATCCAAACAGGCAGCATCTACTAAAAAAATCATGACTGTGACTTGCTATCATCCACTTCAGAATCCTTGTCCCAAGATGTCTGTCCATGAAGTTGGGACCCCTTCATCTTCCCCCAGCCTCTCTCCTCCAAGGAAGCTGTGGGGCTCCCTCCTTAAGTGAGCTTGCTTCTCAGACTTATTCATTACAAGTGGGAACATATTGATTCTAGGTTCAATTTTATCTTGTTTGCAAAAGTTTTGTTTTATTTCAGTTTAATAAAATAAGGAAGTAACTTCCAATGATGAAAGGCCTTTATCTACATTCAAATGTAAACATCTTTGACTTTCTAAATGTCCTTATTACTCTTTTTCCTTAGGCAATGCAATGGCACCAGTATTCTTTAGGAAACTTCCTATACTGTTATTAATATGCCTGGTTATTAAATAACCCTTAGATAAATACATTAAAAATGACTAACTTATCAAACAGGAGAAATTTTTGTCCAGACTGCAAACAAAATGCTTGTCATCTCTTACAGAGATTGGGTCTCAAAGCACATTTAGGACAGGTTTGATGTTCCAGAGTACCCCTCTCTTGGGATACCTGTTATTCCTCTCCGCACCCTAAAGTTAAATGTTACTGATTTTAACATTGTGTTGCATGTGGTAGTTTTCTATAGTTATAGCTTAATTTAGAGAAAAGCAGCAAATGACTTTTTTACCTTTCTAAATTTTAAACACCAATGTTATTGTTTAGTTGCTAAGTCATGTCTGACTCTTTGTGACCCCATGGACTGTAACCTGCCAGACCCCTCTGTCCTTGGGGTTTCCCAGACGAGAATACTTGAGTGGGTAGCCATTTCCTACTCCAGGGAAATTCCCAGCTCCAGGGGATATTCCCAACCCAGGGAGCCAACCTCGTCTCCTGTTTTGGCAGGTACATTCTTTATCACGGAGCCACCCGGGAAACCCTTAAACACTCCGTAGAAAGATGCCGTTTCTGTCTCCTGTTTGTCTACCCCATTGTTCCACCCAATCCTAGAAATATTTTGTCAGTTTTAATAAAGATATAAAATATTTCCCTCACCCCAGAAAATTCTGTGTTCCTTTGTAGTCACTTCCTTCCCCTAGCCCCCAGTTCCTGGTAACCACTGATCTGATCACTATAGTTCTGCCCTTTCCACACTGTCCTATAACAGAAGCATATATTATGTAGCCTTTTTGGTCTGGCATTTTTCATAAGGCTTTATGATATATCCATGTTGCTGCTGGTATTAGTAGTTTATTCTTTTTATTAGTAGAATAATATTCTATTATATGGCTGGACCACAATTTGTTGACACATTTACCAGTTGATGGACATTTGGGTTGTTGTTAGTTTGGGACAGTTATGAATAAAACTGCCATATTTACAGGGCTTGGCATGAACATACATTTTCATTCCTTTTGCGTGGGATTGCTTTGTCAAATATTAAGTATCTATTTCACCTTAAAAATGCCAAATGGTTTTTAAAGTGGCTATAGTACTCTTTATCAAAAAGTATGAAGTTTTCAGTTACTCCACATACTTGCTGTTACATAATATTGTCAGGTTTTGTTTTTAATTTTAGCTGTATAGTAGGAATGGGACAGATAAGTTTTGAATCCATACCTTTACTCCTTGGAGACTGACTCACACTTGATAGGTATTGTTCTTTAAAAAAATATGAGATCAATTTTCTTAGAAACCACTATCTTTTCTAAAAGGTAAATTAGTTTATGGAAATTCAGAGTAATTTCTTATAAGATAAAATTTGGAACTAGGCTACATTTGTCTGGTACACATTCAATAAGTCTTATCTCTCTCCTGTCCTATATCTTATATTCAAGAGTCATCATAGCCCAACCATTAAAATTATACAATCTAAATTGATATTTAGATTGAATTGATATTTAGATTGAATTTATATTTATATTTAGATTGAATTGATATTAGATTGAATTTATATGTGAATTGTCACATAAGGTTTCTTTTTCTTTTTTGTTCTTTCAGCTTTAAGTCTCAGAGTAAGCCTGATTTCACACTTGAAAAGACACACCTTGGGGGATTTTTGTTTGCTTTAGTTTTTAAAAACATTTATTTTATGATGGAGTTTAGTTGGTTTGCAATGTTGTGTTACTTTCAGGTATATAGCAAAGTGATTCAGTTATACATATGCCTATTTTTTTAAAAAAGACACTTAAAATGACAGTCCTCTCAACAGGAAAATGCTAAGTAAATCTACGCATCTCATGTAATGAAGAAATGAGATCCCTTTTCTTTGTTCATAACCAAGGTATAGTTGGAGATAGGAGGCGTAAGGTGGACAGTCACTGGACTTGAAAGCAAAACACCTCAGTTTTAGTCTTTACTCTTTTTCCAATAGGATGGGTGACACGGATTTAAATTAGTCCCTTTGGGTCTTAGTTTTCCCACCTAAAAACACAGCATATTACAGTCAATTTTCATCACTTGTAGTAGTTACATTCTATAAGTTGCTGCAAATACCATATTAACAAACACCAACCAAACCATTGTTTCTAGGAGAAACACAGGGTTAGTTTCTTGCAAGCCCTCTGGTCACATTTTGTTAATCAATCACTACCTAACTTTGCTTTTTCTATGTTTCTGTTTAAAGACACCACATTTAATCTATGCTGTTGATTTATTTAACCCATAATCTACAGCCAACAGCATCATAGTTCATGCCTCCTGAACAGAGCTGATCTCACACACATATATTTTTTTCATAAGGTACAACACAACCTTCTTGTGTTTGTACCATAAACAGCACTTCAGCACTACACTCAGGGGCCATTTTAAACAGTGAAATTACCTCCAAAAAAGCACGAAAATGGGAAAAGTGTAGCACTAAATAGACTGTGCACAGTTTACAGTCTAAGAGCTGAAATAAGAAAGTGGATTGTTACCCTATTTGACCTCAGCTGGGGAAACACACATTGGAGGACTCATATTTTTTGCCACTTTGTGCACGTCCACAAATGACTGTGAAAGTGCTGTGAATATTGGTTTTGGAATTACAAATGAATCTTAGAGAGTAGGCTAATTTACAAATACAAATTCTGCTAATAATGAGAATTGATTGACTGCATTTGTTACATGGATCATGTGTGTTGTTTATGTGAATGGACACATCAATGCTTTTATTATTGCTTAGCATGGGTGTTTTCTCTAGCCAGAGGCTAAGAAATCTAACATTTATTAGGGAAAAAAGAAATCTCTATACTTAAATTTCTCAAGCACTATAGGTAGATTAGAGAATCCAAACAGCTGAATGGAACTGTTTATTTACCGTAAAAAAATGCATGTTACTCTATGAAGATAACATCTTGTTAAAGAGTCTTGATTGGCAAAAACAATAGCTCCATTGTTCAATTTCTTTAAGGTGGGTGAGGGGCTTGTTGAAGCCTGACTTCTTTTATGAACACTTGCAGCTGTCTTGTAGGCTCCTTTATAAATGAAGTGGTCATTCATCACTTCTATTCTTGGCCCAGAGAGTAGTTATCACATCTCAAAGGTGCTTTATAAACATTTGCAATCATCAGTTTATTTGTAGACTCCTTTCAGTACAGACATGTTTTTTACATAAAAATTTGATTTTGCTTACTTTAATTTATATGGTATAAGTTTCATTTTCTAAAATATAATACAGATGTTTTAATGGCAATGTTAGCTTTATTAAATCAAGGAAACTCTAATACATCAGTGCCTTGAGCTAATTAAGTTGCAGATATGATCTTATGGGAATCTAGTGCTTCTGGGAAGGATGAAATTCCATTGATGGTTACCTTTTTTTTCTGCCCCTCTTTTTGGAAGGCACACCCTTCTCAGACCACATTTCTTTTGATTCTTTCACTGACAAAGTGCAAACTGATTTGACTGGCAAGAACTCTCACACCTCCTTTCTGTTTTAATTTTCATTAAAAAAATCTGTTTTTAATGACCTCATTCTTGATCCATTCGGTTTTTTTTTTTTTTTTTTTAAGAAACTAGTGGTTTTGCTGGGACAAAGAAAGACAGATACCTTGATAAGTAGGTAAATGGAATTCAACTTCCACCAACATCTGTTAAACATTATCAAGCTCTTGCAGGTTATTTTCATTTCTACAGTGTGATTCAATTTTAGGTAAGATGTTTTTATAATTCAAGCAGGGGGAAATCCAGAATGTGTGGTAGATATAAACATGAAAGAGGAAGCACATTTTATCCATAGGGCCCACCCACATTCTCAGGGTTGTCCTCTCTGGAGCCCAGTATCTGAAGACTTCAAATGCCTCACTCCAGACCTGCCTTCTCCTTGTAATTATCCAGATTTTCCCATAACTACTCCTTTTCAAAATCTCCCTAGTCAGTGCCCCATAACCTACTCTTTGAAAATAATCTGATAGTCTCATTTATTGTCAAATGTTAATGGCTGATGATAGCTAAATGTCTTGTTTCTCTGAGACATCTGCATTTTATCTGAATATGCTTATACAAAGAAAATCTTAAGACAAAACAATCAGGTCATTTTCTTGAACAGGAAGATTTCAACCAAGTAGGTTTAGAGGAGAATTCATTTATTTAAGAGACTTCTCCTTGTATCTCTCAAATCATGTCCAAAGAAGTGACTACCTATTCTGGAAAAGTGACAAAGTAATGTCTTCACTGCAAAAAGTCCTGACTGTAAGATATATGTTTGCAGGGGACTTTGCAAGGCATGTTGGGAGAAGTTTGTATGTTTAATCCAGAAAATGGTATCAACAGCTTCCAAAATTTCTTGAAGCAGTTATAATGACCAAAAAGCAATTTCAAGAGCTCTTAGCTTGATAAATTCCTTGGAGTAACTCAGTTTAAGTGACGATTTAAGGAAAAAACTCTTGGCATGGGGCATGTGACAGGAATACCTGTGGTGAGCCGCTCTCCAGTCATTACATTTGGTTCTGAGCTGGAGCCACAGCCTCCGTGCTCCACCGTTGCCCACTCGGGCTTCTTCTACGTCCTCATGCTTACAGGGAAGGAGAACAACCATGTGGGCATGGAGGAAAGCTTTCAGCACAAACTGAAGAGCTGCCCTTCTCCAGGACACAGCTGCAGGAGGCAGAGGTAACAAGCCAAGAGCGCTAGGCTTTCAGCCCTGAGAAGGGGGAGACAGGAAGGGCAAGAATAGCACCTGGATGGCACAGAGGAGAGGCTGGGTCAAGTGGGGTCTCTCTCTGGAGCGAGTAAGAACAATTGCATTCAACACATGTTGCTGGACTCCAAGTTGTTAGGTTCTCAGGAATATTTGAGAGGGGGAAAGTGAAAGTCGCTTAGTTGTGTCCAACTCTTTGTGACCCCATGGACTATACAGTCCATGGAATTCTCCAGGCCAGAATACTGGAGTGGGAAACCTTTCCGTTTTCTAGGGGATCTTCCCAACCCAGGATTGAACCCAGGTCTCCTGCATTGCAGGAGGAGTCTTTACCAGCTGAGCCACAGGGAAGCCCAAGAATACTGGAGTGGGTAGGCTATCCCTTCTCCAGGGGATCTTCCCAACCCAGGAACTGAACCAGGGTCTCCTGCATTGCAGGTGGATTCTTTACTAGCTGAGCTACCAGGGAAGCAAATAAGACTCAAATCCCAGTTTGGGTGCATGTGTCTCTAAATGAGACAGTACACTGCAACTGGATACCTGGGGGCGGGCCTCATGTGCTTTGTCATCTTTTCTAGTGTGTTCACTTTGGGAGGAACTGTGGCAACATCCTGAGCTTCCCAGTGGCTCTATGGTAAAGAATCTGCCTGTAATGCAGGAGACACAGGTTCAGTCCCTAGGTCAGGAAGATTCCTGGAGGGAGGGCATGGCAACTCACTCCACTATCCTTGCCTGGAGAATTCCATGGTCAGAGGAGCCTGGTGGGCTACAGTCCATGGAGTCACAAAGAGCTGGATATAACTGAAGCGACTGAGCATGCACAGAGCAACTTCCCAGATGTCCAACTGGACACAGTATTTTGACAGAAGAAAAATAATGTTTCAAAGGTAAATTGATGTTTCTGATTTCGTCACTATTATTATAAAATAAGATGCCTAATTTCTGCTTCAAGTCAATAGGATTTAATTTTAAAATCTCCTTATCAATTTCCTTCTATAGTTCAGGACCATAGGAGAATGGGTTTGGATAAAAATACCCTTTGCCTTTTTTATCACATACATCTGAACAGTTACCTAGGCTGTCAGGCATCCAGGCATGTAAGGGGATTATGGCTGCACCAAGGCTTTAGGGGATGGCCAAGATTCAGTTAGATCTGTATTTGTGTTTGTGGGAATCCATGGGGGCCCTCTGTTGAAAGAAACGCTGTAACTCCTTACGTAATATGAATTGTGTGAGTAAAGATCATTTGGGGACAACAGAGGATGAGATGGCTGGATGGCGTCACTGACTCGATGGACATGAGTTCAAGTGAACTCCAGGAGCTGGTGATGGACAGGGAAGCCTGGCGTGCTACAATTCATGGGGTCACAAAGAGTTGGATACGACTGAGTGACTGAACTGAACTGAACTGAAAGATCATTTAATAATGACTTCCTGTAAAGGACAGACAGAAAAGCAAATCTGTGTCATCAAGAAGATTTTTTAAAATGTTCTTTTTTTGAAAAATAAGAATAGATTTTGCTAGAATACTGGAGTGGGTTGCTATGCCCTTCTCCAGGGAATCTTCCCCAACCCAGGGACTGAATCAGCATTTCTTGTGTCTCCTACAGTGGCAGGTGGATTCTTTTACCACCTGGGAAGAATCAACTGGGAAGCCCC
This sequence comes from Nanger dama, assembly GCA_917880005.1. Lineage (NCBI taxonomy): Eukaryota > Metazoa > Chordata > Mammalia > Artiodactyla > Bovidae > Nanger > Nanger dama. The sequence goes on along the minus strand of CAKJTW010000082.1, from coordinate 7,015,804 downwards.
CTTCCTATAAAAAAATCATAGCTTTTTGTTTGAGATCGACCTTATATGAGCAGGAAGAAAAGCAGCACAGAATGCAGTTTTCTTTAAATCTTAGAAACAACAACAACAGACTTTCCTCTGCTGAATTATTGAGGATTTCCTCTGACTCTTGGCAGATGAGTTACAAAACTGAGTTAACACCCTCAGATGTGGACTCCTCCTACCCCACCCTGACTCTACTCCAGCAAAATCCATTCTTATTTTTCAAAAAGGCATATTTTTTTAACCTTCTTTAATGACACAAATTTGCTTTTCTGTTCTAAGCTATGCCTGGGAATTTGAAGATACTGCAGTTTCTCTACCTGTCTTTTCAAATGCACAGTTTTGGGACAAGATGCTGGTCTGAGTGTGACATTTATTCAATACGTGCTTAATGGAAAACTTTTTCAAGCTCACGATAAAATTCAGAGTCGAGGACCTAGAGCCGGCCATGTGTACTGGATGTACGCATCTGTTTAGTTCTTGCCTCTCACTCTTTCTGCACTGGGCAGCGTGGGGTCTGTGGAATGGGGCTTATTGGTAGACAGGAGGGTCTCAGCACTGGAACTCGACAACAGTCACCTCAACTCCCTTGGCCTCAGTTGCCTCTGCTTTAAATTGAAGAGCATGTTCTACAACCTTTAAACTACTTTCTGTCTCTGAGATCCAGGGTGGTGCCCTCTGGAAGTAAGAACACACTGGGAATCGCCTTTGCAGCTGATTGAGGCTGCGTGTGTGGAAAGGCTTGGCTCTCACTCAGGTCTGTGATTTTCTTGCTTCATAGTTTGCATCACTTAGATCGTGTCTGTGCCACCCCGCCCTTTGTGTCAAACACTGGACCGGAATAAAATGAGGCAACGGTGACCCTGTGGGTGAACTGACAATAATAGCTCATTCCTCCTCTGAGTTTGGAAAAGCTCAGCAAATCTCAAGGGGAATTATCTATGAATCCATGTCTGCCGGAGAGACCCACATTCAAAGGATAACCTGTGTTTACTTTAGGACAGCAAATTATATTTAAGATCTGTGAAATGTATATTTCTTAACAGGACTCTAAGATTTGAAGCTGTGGAGTGTACTATTAGAATCATAGGCCAGAAGTAACTTCAGTCATATCCAGAATCTGAGTCACTTTTGGCCAGATTGTTCTATAGAGCTCCCCATCCTTGCCTGTGTCCTCCAGTACCACAGAGCCCTATTTTGATGCCAGCTTCAACCACATGATAATTAGCTTCTTCCTAATCTCATTTATCTTAGTAGATTTCAAAAAGCTACATGTTACTAACCTAAATCAGTTCAATTCAAGCACTCAGTTTTGTCTGACTCTTTGCAGCCCCAAAGGCTCTCAACCTAGATAGCTGCAGTTTTAATTTTTTTAATGTGTATGTATGAATGTATATTTTTAGGAAGACCAGGCTGAACTGAAAATTATTGATTAACTGCAGATTAAAATTTGAGACATTTTTTTTCCTAGACTGATATAATAAAAATTAAGTGTCAGGCTAGTTGCAATCATTCTACTTCTTGAACTGTTTCTACATGGATTGAAATCAGAAAATTGCATAGAGACATTGGTACATCCCCACAAAATTGAGATTAATTGCTTTTATTGCATATTTTCAGGATAAATTGCCCTTTGTTATATTGGCTCTCCAAAAGATTGAGAGACGCAATGTATGAGGCAGCACTCATTTCAAATAATATTTGATTTACCAAAATTCTAATACAACAAAAACTTGATCTGTCCCTAGAAATCGATAGATGTCTAATGGGATTTGCGTTTAGAGTTTAGAACCAAAAGTCCTAGAAGGTATACAGTTCAAGCTTTTCTTTTTACAGATAATAACACTGAGGTTTGGAAATGTTATACTAATTAACATGATGACACTGTTAGTTAAGACAAAACTAGGTCTGCTGAAGCAACTTTCCGATACCCGAATAACCTTCAATATTGTTAAAAGGAAAAAGAAAAGAGAAGCTTGCAAATTTGGGAGATTTAAAATTTATTGCACATGCAACAGCACTGAGTTCCTTAATGTAAGATTCTGCGCTTGTCATGGCGGCAGGCGGGGGCAACAGGAAGGCATGGAAACAGAGCATGTGGTTTTCTGGGAAATAACCATAAACACAAAGCCACCAAGCCTGACAGTCAAAATAACAGCCGTCTTGAAAGAAAAAGAACAGCCAATTCTCAGACCAATCATTTCAATATGTGATAGATCGAAGGAGGTATATTTGAGTCTTTATGTTTATAAAATTCCTATAGCTTAATCTGTACTATAATTTCATAGGTATAACTAAGTAAGAAACTATATTTAACAAGCCATCTCAACTTTTCATTTGAAGCCCACCTTTGTGATAATGAAGAATCTGCTTAAGTTTTTGGTATTCCTTCATTATTAATATTTTACTTTTGAGCAGGAGTCAAAAAACTTTTTCAGTAAAAGACCAGATAGAAAATGCTTCAGACTTTGTGAGCCATACAGTACTTGTTAAATTCAACTCTGCTATTTTTACAAAAACAGGTGGCAGATTGGATTTGGTCCATGAGCCACAGTTTGCCCTTTAGAGCATGAATTTAAGAGATAACATTGCCCTCACTTGCTTCATTTCACCCGAGAGAGGTTGGCAAAAGTTAGTCCTATGGATAAAGGTCTTATCCAGTTTTCTAGATGATGAGGTTTGAGAGACTACTGGGATTATTGACAGCAGATCTTTTGCCCACACTCATAGTCCACACATGAAATCATTATACTCTATTTGCTATATAACAGCTGTGTCAATGGAAACAATGAGAGTTGAAAGTCCAATGTGACCACTTAAGGTTGGAGAACAGAAGCATACTCAGGATGGTGAAGTTGATAGTGCTTTCATGTCTCTTTTGGGGGATTAAATTAAGAAGAAAACTAAGCTAGTCACAAAACTAAACCTGCTGCGTGGCCTTCTTCTTGCCCATCTTTGGCCTTGGGCAAAGTCCTTCCTTGCATGACAGATGCATGGATTTATGTGTTTTAGACACCTCTATAGTAATGGTAGCATTTATCACTTGTAAAGATGATTTAGAACAAGAAATTGAGCATGTGGAGGACACAGACTTTATTTCCAGCTGTGATATTTTGGTAAAATAACTAGACCAGTCTGGATCTCTGTTGACCTCATTTGTTAGGTCAGCCACTAACATGCCATGATTCCACTCCCTAGAGCACCCAGAATAATGCCTAGTGCACAGAAGTTACTCAATAAATAATGATGCATGAACTCACTCCTTTCCTCACTAAACCCCATTCTTCTGATGTCAAATCAAAAATTTTAATTTCATTCAAAGAGTAAAGATGCCCCATGTTTTCATGTCATTACTATAGCAAGTCTACTAGGATGTACTTTGGCCTAGCAATAATTGACCGTTTTGAAAAATACTTGCTAAAACTGTACAGCTGTATTTCTTTCATGAACCCTGCTATTAAAAGAAATGCTGAGCTGCCCATATTCTGTCACCATAACCAATAACGTTTCTGAATTGTCTTAGGCCTCGAAGCAGGTGAGATTGGTAGAACTTGAGAAAGAACTTGAATTAGGATCATGGATCCTTAAAGAAGATTTATCTTAGATACCTGAAGTTTTGGCTTTATATTCATATTGAAAAGGGTTGGCTTGTGTGTGGAAGAGAAGGTGAGCATGGGAAACAAGCTATGAATAACCAGTGAGAAGTCTTCACCCCCCAGGTTATCTGTTATCCCTGCACTCTCACTATTAGAAGTTAGATAATGTGAATTGATTTCCCTTAGTGATAGAATATGGGCTTTCCTGGTGGCTCAGATAGTGAAGAGTCTGTCTGCAATGCAGGAGACGTGGGTTTGATCCCTGGGATGAGAAGATCCTCTGGAGAAGAGAATGGCATCCTACTCCAGTATTCTTGCCTGGAGAATTCCATGGACAGAGGAGCTTAGAAGGCTACAGTTCATGGGGTCACAAAGAGTTGGACATGACTGAATGACTAACAGGCAACATGTGAGTGTGTGTGTGTGTGCATGCACACACACACACACACATACACACACACTGATACAAACATTTACCATGAGAATAGAAATCTCTTATTTCTTTATCAGTCATTCCACCTTACCAGGAATTGGCTCTTCAGATCTTTTCCAGTTGACAATTAGTCAGTCAGAGCTTGGAGGAAGGGACAGTCAGAGCTTGGAGGAAGGGGAGGCCTCTACCCATGAGGGTAGAGAAGCTGACAGAAGCCAGGAGTTGGGATAAATGTGCTAAAACTGGAAGCAAGAAGATGCTGAAATTTTTATCTACAGATAGTCTAGTACCAATAAAATAGAAGCTTGCTACAAACTCTAATTCTTTTAAAATGATTTAAATGTTGCAAGTCCTTTCTAATTAAAGATAAAATAAACCAATATAGAGAAAAAGGAGAGAGAAGATAAAGGAGGAGGAAAAGAAAGAAAGAGAAAGCAAGCAAGCTCGAGTGGACAGTACCTGGTTAGGTGACATTTCTGAGTTACTGATTGCTTCTTGTGAGCCAGTTCTCAGGCATTGGGGATACTGAAGTGAACAAAAAAAGACAATTGTGCTTTCATATAGCTTACATTCTAGAGGAAAGAAAGATGTTAATTATTTAATAGCATTCTAAACAACTAATACAGAGAGCACTGTTCTTCACTAATAAGAGCCTTCCAAGGAGAAACCACGTCTAGGCTGGGCTGTCAGGGAAGGCGTCCATAGGAAGGAACTCTGAAGCCAAGTCAGAAGGATGGGAAGGAGTTTGCCAGGTTAGCAGAGGAGTGAGACTCAGAGCCTCCTTGACAGAAGAATTAGCTCTGAGCAGACATCCTGCTGTGGATTGAGTAAGTAAGGTGGAGGAAGGAAAGGTTGGCCAGTGTGACTGGAATGTAGCAAGCAAGTAGAAAGGGCTGACAGATAAGGCTGGGGACAGAGTTGCAGGGCATCTCACACATTGGGGTTCAGCCACATTGAAATTATTGGTTGTCATTAATTAATTAATAAAATTACCATGAAGAAGCTTCGTAATGAGGCTTAAGGCTGTCAAATATTTAACTGGGCTCCCCAGGTGGCCCTAGTGGTAAAGAACCCACGTGCCAATGAAGGGAGACATAAGAGATATGGGTTCCCTGGATTGGGAAGATCCCCTGGAGGAGGGCTGGCAACCCACTCCAGTATTCTCGCTGGGAGAATTTTCATGGACAGAGGAGCCTGGCAGGCTACAGTCCATAGTGTTGCAAAGAGCTGGACATGACCGAAGTGACTTAGCACATGCATAATATTTAACTGCCAGGCAGAGGAGTTTGAGATTACAAAGACACAAAAAGCAGCAGTCATAGACCTAGGAGAATGGTTGAAGGAGACAGTGGTCAACGGTGTGTGATACTGCCAAAGTTCTGGTAAGAAAAGGTGTGTCTACAGAATCGAGTGACTTAGAAGATACAGTCACTGCTGACTTTACAGGGAGCAGTTTCAGCTCTGTAATGGACACAGGAGCTATTCACAGTGGGCTAAGAATAAGGGAAATAGAAAAGAAAATCAATGTTGGCAAGTTTGGCTGTGAAGAGGAGGGAGGGAGCAGAACTGGAAGATGATGCGAGGTCAGCTGAGAACAATGTTTGTTACTATCATATTTTTTCTCTGGAGTCATTGTAGATTCACAGGAAACGGAGAGGAAAGTACAGAGATTTCCCATATGTTCCTTGCCCCTACATATGCATAGCCTCCCTCAAAATCAACAGTCCCCACCAGAGTGGTACATTTGTTCCAGTTGATGAACCTGCATTAACACTTCATAATCACCCAAAATGTATAATTTATATTACATTCACACTTGGTGTTGTACGTTGCATGTGTTTAGACAAATGTATAGTGAAATATATCCATCATTATACTTGAATGGAGTAGTTTCCTGTATTAAATATCATCTGTGCTCTACCTATTCATCTTTCTCCCTCACCTTCCTAACCTCAGGCAAGCACTGATGTTTTTATTGTCTTCATACTTTTGCCTTTTCCAAAATATCATATGATTGGAATAATAAATAGTCCTGTCATTGGCTTCTTTAATTTATTAATATGCATTTAAGCTTCGTCCATGTGTTTTCAAGGCTTGATAGCTCATTTCTTTTTAGCACTGAATAATATTGATATTCTAGGAATCAGTGAACTAAAATGGACTGGAATGGATGAATTTAACTCAGATGACCATTATATCTACTATTGTGGACAAGAATCCCTTAGAAGAAATGGAGTAGCCATCACAGTCAACAAAAGAGTCCAAAACGTAGTACTTGGATGCAGTCTCAAAACGACACAATAATCTCCGTTCATTTCCAAGGCAAGCCATTCAATATCACCGTAATCCAAGTCTATGCCCTGACCAGTAATGCTGAAGAAGCTGAAGTTGAACAGTTCTATGAAGAGCTACAAGGCCTTTTAGAACTAACACCCCAAAATGATGTCCTTTTTCGTTATAGGGGACTGGAATGCAAAAGTAGGAGGTCAAGAAACACCTGGAGTAACAGGAAAATTTGGCCTTGGAGTACAGAATGAAGCAGGGCAAAGGCTAATAGAGTTTTGCCAGGAGAACACACTGGTCATGGAAAATGCCCTCTTCCAACAACACAAGAGAAGACTCTACACATGGACATCACCAGATGATCAACACCGAAATCAGATTGATTATATTCTTTGCAGCCAAAGATGGAGAAGCTCTATACACTCAACAAAAACAAGACCAGGAGCTGACTGTGGCTCAGATCATGAACTCCTTATTGCCAACTTTCAGACTTAAACTGAAGAAAGTAGGGAAAACCACTAGATCATTCAGGTATGACCTAAATCAAATCCCTTATGATTATATGTTGGAAGTGACAAATAGATTTAAGGGACTAGATCTGATAGAGTGCCTGATGAACTATGGATGGAGGGTTCACGACATTGTACAGGAGACTGGGAGTAAGACCATCCCAAGGCAAAAAAAAAAAAAAAAAAAAAAAAGGCAAAATGGCTGGCTGAGGAGGCCTTGTGAATAGTTGTGAAAAGAGGAGAACTGAAAAGCAAAGGAGAAAAGGAGAGATATAAGCATCTGAATGCAGAGTTCCAAAGAATAGCAAGGAGAGAGAAAAAAGCCTTCCTCAGTGATCAATGCAAAGAAATAGATGAAAACAATAGAATGGGAAAGACTAGAGATCTCGTCAAGAAAATTAGAGATACCAAGGGAACATTTCATGCAAAGATGGGCTCAATAAAGGACAGAAATGGTATGGACCTAACAGAAGCAGAAGATATTAAGAAGAGGTGGCAAGAATACACAGAACTGTACAAAAAGATCTTCACGACCAAGATAATCACAATGGTGTGATCACTCACCTACAGCCACAAATCCTGAAATGTAAGGTCAAGTGTGCCTTAGAAAGCATCACTAGGAACAAAGCTAGTGGAGGTGATGGAATTCCAGTTGAACTATTTCAAATCCTGAAAGATGATGCTGTGAAAGTGCTGCACTCAATATGCCAGCAAATTTGGAAAGTCAGCAGTGGCCACAGGACTGGAAAAGGTCAGTTTTCATTCCAGTCCCAAAGAACGGCAATGCCAAAGAATGCTCAAACTATTGCACAATTGCACTCATCTCACACGCCAATAAAGTAATGCTCAAAATTCTGCAAGCGAGGCTTCAGCAATACGTGAACTGTGAACTTCCAGATGTTCAAGCTGGTTTTAGAAAAGGCAGAGGAACCAGCGATCAAATTGCCAACATCTGTTGGATCATCAAAAAGCAAGAGAGTTCCAGAAAAAACATCTGTTTCTGCTTTATTGACCATGTCAAAGCCTTTGACTGTATGGATCACAATAAACTGTAGAAAATTCTGAAAGAGATGGGAATACCAGAACTCCTGACCTGCCTCTTGAGAAACCTGTATGCAGGTAAGGAAGCAACAGTTAGAACTAGACATGGAACAAACTGGTTCCAAATAGAAAAAGAAGTACTTCAGGGTTGTATATTGTCATCCTGCTTATTAACTTATATGCAGAGTACATCATGAGAAATGCTGTGCTTGAAGAAGCACAAGCTGGAATCAAGACTGCTGGGAGAAATATCAATAACCTCAGATATGCAGATGACACCACCCTTATGGCAGAATGTAAAGAACTACAGAGCCTCTTGATGAAAGTGAAAGAAGAGAGTGAAAAAGTTGGCTTAAAGCTCACCATTCAGAAAACTAAAATCATGGCATCTGGTCCAATCACTTCATGGCAAATAGATGGGGAAACAGTGGAAACAGTGACAGACTTTATTTTGGGGGGCTCCAAAATCATTGCAGATTGTGATTGCAGCCATGAAATAAAAAGCCTCTTACTCCTTGGAAGGAGAGTTATGACCAATCTAGACAGCATATTAAAAAGCAGAGACATTACTTTGTCAACAAAGGTCCTTCTTGTCAAGGCTATGGTTTTTCCAGTAGTCATATATAGACTACTGGAAAGCTGAGCACTGAAGAACTGATGCTTTTGAACTGTGGTGTTGGAGAAGACTCTTGAGAGTCACTTGTACAGCAAGGAGATCCAACCAGTTTTTCCTTAAGGAAATCAGTCCTGAATATTTTTGGAAGGACTAATGCTGAAGCTGAAGCTCCAATACTTTGGCCACCTGATGAGAAGAACTGACTCATTTGAAAGAGACCCTAATCCTGGGAAAGACTGAAGGCAGGAGGAGAAGGAACAGATGGTTGGATGGCATCACTGACTCAATGGACATGAGTTTTGGTGAACTCTGTGAGTTGGTGATGGACAAGGAGGCCTGGCGTGCTGAGGTTCATGTGGTTGCAAAGAGTCAGACACAACTGAGCTACTGAATTGAACTGAACTGAATATTTCAGTGTCTGGATATGCCACCGTATATTCATCCATTCTACTTAAGCTATCTACTTAAGGACATCTTGATTGCTTCCAGGCTTTGGCAAACATGAATAAAGATGTGAATAGCATCCAAGTATAGATTTGTGTGGTTTTAGAAAAGGCAGAAATTGTAAATTTTCAATTTCTTCAGGTAAATCCCAAGGCGCATGATTACTGGATCACAGATTAAAGTATATTTAGTTTTGTAAGAAACTACCAAATTGTGTTCCAAAGTCGCCTTACCATTTTGCATTCCTACCAGCAATGAATAAAAACTACTTTTGCTCCATTCTTTCCAGCATTTCATGGTATCAGTGTTGTAGTCACTGGCTGTTTTGATAGGTATGTACTGGTACCTCACTGTTATTCTAATTTGCATTTCCCTGATGTTACATGATGTGGAGTATCTTTTCATATGCTTATTTTCCATCTGCATATCTCTCTGGGCAAGTATTTCTCTGCTAAGTTCTTTGGTCCATTTTTAATCAAGTTATTTTTTTCTTATTGTTGAGTTTTAACAGTTCTTTTTGTATTTTGGGTAAGAGACTTTATCGGATGTGTTTGCAAATAGTTTCTCTTTAGTCTGTTACTTGTCTTTTCATTTTTTGATATTATCTTTCTCATAACAGAAGGTTTTCATTTTCATGAATTCCAGCTTATCAGTTCTTCCTTTGATGGACTGTGCCTCTGGTACTGTGTCTAAAGAGTCATCAACATACTTAATGTCATCAAGCTTTTCTCCTCTGTCATCTTCTAGAAGTTTTATATTTTTTCATTTTACGTGTAGACCTATGATCCATTTTGAGTTAATTTGGGGGATGATGTAAAGTAAATATCTTACTCGTGTCTGACTCTTTGAGACCCCACAGACTGCAGCATGCAAGCTCTCTTGCCCTCCATTATCTCCGGGAGTTTGCTCAAATTCATGTCCATTGTGTTGATGATACTATTTAACCATCTCATCCTCTTCCATCCCCTTCTCCTTTTGCCCTCAATCTTTCCCAGCATCAGGATCTTTTCCAATGAGTTGGCTCTTCAAATCAGATGGCCAAAGTACTGGAGCTTGAGCTTGAGCTTCAGCAACAATCTTTCCAATGAATATTCAGAGTTTATATCCTTTAGGATTGGCGTCCTTGCTGTCCAAGAGACTCTCAAGAGTCTTCTCCAGCACCAAAATTTGAAAGTATCAGTTCTTTGGCACTTACCTTCTTCATGGTCCTACTCTCACATCGTCCATGACTACTGGAAAAAAACATAGCTTTGACTATATGGGCCTTTGTAGGCAAAATGATGTCTCTGTTTGTAACATGCGGTCTAGATTTGTCATAGATTTCCTTCCAAGGAGCAAGCATCTTTTAATTTTATGACTGCAGTCACCATCTGCAGTGATTTTCAGAGCCCAAGAAGATAAAATCTGTCATTGCTTCCACTTTTCCCCCTCCTATTGTCCATGAAGTGATGGGATCAGATGCCATTATCTTAGTTTTTTTGAATGTTGAATTTCAAGTCAGCCTTTTTATTCTCCTCTTTCACCTTCATCAAGAGGCTCTTTAGTTCTTCACTTTCTGCCATTAGAATGGTATCATTTGCATATCTCAGATTGTGGATATTTCTGCTGGCAATTGTAATTCCAGCTTGTGAGTTACCCAGCCCAGTATTTCACAAGATGTACTCTGCATATAAGTTAAATAAACGGGTTGAGGATATGCAGCCTTGTTGTATTCCTTTCCCAGTTTTGAACCAGTCAGTTCTTCCATGTCCAGTTCTAACTGTTGCTTCTTGACCCACATAACAGGTTTCTCAGGAGACAGGTAAGGTGGTCTGATATTCCCATCTCTTGAAGAATTTTCCACAGTGTGTTGTGATCCACACAGTCAAAGGCTTTAGCATAGTCAATGAAGCAGATGTTTTTCTGAAATTCCCTTGCTTTCTCTAGGATCCAGCAAATGTTGGCAATTTGATCTCTGGTTCCTCTGCCTTTTCTAAACCTAGCTTGTACATCTGGAAGTTCTTGGTTCATGTACTGCTGAAGCCTACCTTGAATGATTTTGACCATAACCTTGCTAACATGTGAAATGAGTACAGTTGTACTGTAGTTTGAACATTCTTTGGCATTGCCCTTCTTTTGGATCGGAATGAAAACTGACCTTTCCAGTCCTGTGGCCACTGCTCAGTGAATATCTAGATTCATTTTTGCAACTAGATGTCCAGTTGTTCTAGCACTATTTGTTGAAAAGACTATTTTTCTCCATTGTATTGCCTTTGTTTCTTTGTCAAAGATCAGTTGACTTTATATGGTCTATTTCTGGGCTCTCTTTTCTGTTAGATTGCTCTATTTGTCTGTTCTTTTGCTAGTACCATACTCTCTTGATTACTGTAGCTTCATAGTAAGTCTTAAAGTTGGGTAGCATAAGTCTTACAAGATTGTTCTAATTCAGTCTTACGTTGACTATTCTGGGTCTTTTGTTTCTCCATGTAAACGTTAGAATTGGTTTGTCAATATCCAAAAATAATTTGCTGGAATTTATATTTGGATCTAATTGAATCTATAAATAAAATTTGGAAGAACTGACATCTTGCCAATATTGAGTCTTCCTCTCCATGAACATGGATATCTCTCCTTTTATTTAGTTCTCTGATTTTATTCATCAGAATTTTCTCATTTTCTTCTTAATATACATATTATGTTAATTTATATGCAAGTATTTCAATTTGCAGGTGCTAATGTAAATGGTATTGTGTTTTTAAATATCACTTGTTCATTGCTTGTCTATAGGAAAGTGATTGACTTTTGCATATTAATCTTATATCATTCAAACTTGTTATAATTGCTTATTAGTTCTAGGAATGTTTTAGTTTATTCTTTCAGATTTTCTACCTTGGCAATTATGTCATCTGCAAAGAAAGACAGTTTTATATCTTCCTTCCCAATATGTATGCTTTTGTTTTATTTTTTGTCTTACTACATTAACTAGGACTTCCAATATAGTGTTGAAAAGGAGTGGTGAGGGGGCCATCCTTGTCTTGTTCTTGATGTTTGTGGGAAAACTTCAAGTTTCTCACCATTAAATGTGATGTCAGCTGTATGTATTTTCATAGATATTCTTTATAAAAGTTGAGGAAGTTTGTTGTTTTCTAATTTATTGAGTTTTTTAAAAATAGTAAGTGATAATCTCTGTCTTTCAATTGGTTCACTTAGACTATGGATGTTCAAATACTTTTTATATAGTTGGAGTTTTATCTACTGTTACTTTTTTCTGCTTCTTGCTGTTTCTCCTAGTTCCAAGTTTGTCTTGGTTCCAAGTTGTCTTGAACTCTTTCTATAGTTGTAATTGAGTTGTAATTGTAATTTATGTGATTCCATTTTCTCTCCTTTCTTAGCATATTGTTTATGTTTTTTAACAAAATGGCTACCCTGGAGTTTGAAATACACATTTACAACTGATCTGAGCCCTGAGAGAGACCATGTCTTACTCCTCTTCTATTTCTTTTTAATATAGGTAACTTCTATCTCTAGGATTGACTCTGTGATTCAAAACTGGAAATTCAAATGTGACAGTGGGCATTGGGGGTGAGGTATATTTCATTAGGTAGAGCCTTTTATTGCCTTAAATTGGGCCCAAGATGATCCCTCCTTTGCTTCCTTGTGCAAGTCGCTCAGTCATGTCCAACTCTTTGTGATCCCATGGACTATATAGTCCATGAAATTCTCCATCCTCTCTAGAGTGAGTAGTTGCTCCCTTCTCCAGGGGATCTTCCCAACCCAGGGATTGAACCCAGTCTCCCATGTTGCAGGTGGATTCTTTACCAGCTGAGCCACCAGGGAAGCTCTTTACTTCCTTCTTGCATGGAATAGTTGGTGCTGGAGCTGACTGTGTTAAGCCTTTCTGTTAATAAAACTGCCTTTGAGTAGACTGATGTAAAGACACTATACTAGTTTTCCATTGCTGCCATAACAAGTTAACCAGAAATTTATTAAAGAACACAAATGTATTATCTTATAGCTCTGTAGGTCAGCAATCTGGGTGGGCATATGAGGCTTCTCTGTTTCAGGCCTCAGGCGGCATTAAGATATTGGCTGGAGTGGGCTTGTTAGCTGAAGGCTCTGAGAGAGAATTTACTTCCAGGCTCATTCAGGCACTTGATGGAATTAAGTCCCATGTGGAATCAGGACCGAGGTCCGTGTTTCCTCTCTGGATGTTGACTGAGTCTCTCTCAGCTTCTGGAGGCCATCCATACTTCACGTCATGTGACTCCCTTTCATCATCTTCAAAGTCAGCAACCGTGGATTGAATCCTTCACATACTTTGAATCTCTCTGACTTCTCCTTCTGCCTCATCTATCCTGCTTCCAGCCAGAGAAAGTCCTCTGCTTTAAAGAGGTCATTTGATTAGATTGGGCCAACCCCGATAATCCATAACAATCTCTTTACTTTATGAAAATGAAAGTGAAATCGCTCAGTCGTGTCCAACTCTGCGACCCAATGGACTGTAAGCTACCAGGTTCCTCCATCCATAGGATTCTCCAGGCAAGAATACTTGAGTGGGTTGCCATTTCCTTCTCCAGAGGATCTTCCCAACCTAGGGATTGAACCCTGGTCTGCTGCATTGTAGGCAGATGCTTTACCGTCTGAGCTACTCCAGTTTGAAGCCCCCAACTTAATCACACCTGCAAAATTCCATTTACCATTTAATATAGCATATCTTTTTTTCCTGCTACATGTAATGTGTCTTTTATGTCCTACTTGCCTCCCAGCTTTTGTCTTTGTCTTTGTTTTCAGCAATTTGATGACAATATATCTAGCTGTTCATATTTATTCTCTTTGGTGGTTTCTGAGTTTCTTGGATTTATGGTCAATCATCCTTGAATTAGAAAAAATTAAACTGTTATTCCCTCCAAATATTCGTTCTGTTCAATTTTCTCCCCTTTTGAGTTTCTAACTACAAGTATATTGAACTGGTTTGTATTGTACCCCTTAGATTCTCTAGATACGCTTTTTAAAAACATCATTCCTTTTATTTTTTATAATACCATATTTTTCATTTCTGAAATTTTAGTTTGATTCATTCTTACTGTTTTCCTCTCTCTCTTGAAATTATCATGTATCATACAAACTGCCTGCCTTTTCTACTACAGCCTTAAACATATTTATTATAGTTATAAATTCCATCATAGCTCCAATATCTGTGCCATATCAAAGTCTGGGTCTATGGATTGCTTTGTCTCTTAATAGTGTGTTTCTTTTTAAAAGACCCAACATCTTTGTAGGACAGTACAGACTGAGGAAAATAGTTTTTATGCCTAAAAATTAGCATATGTTTCTTTTTTAAGCCTTTAGGTTGAGAAAATTGTGTTATGAGTTGAGCTACATTTGTATTTCATTGTTGTCATGGTTACTGCAATGCACCACAGATGTCCAGTTTCTTTAGCATTACCTTATAAAGTGAGACTGATTTTTCAGAGGATATTTCTTATTGTCTTCCCTTTGAGCCTACACCTCAGAGAAGGTTTCTTTCTATGCTCTTGATGCTCTCTTAGCATTAAATTGGTGGTGTTGTTTGTTCAGTTCAGTTACTCAGTTGTGTCTGACTCTTTGTGACCCCACGGACTGCAGCACACTAGGCTTCCCTTCCCCTTCACCAACTCCCGGAGCTTGCTCAAAATCATGTTCATCAAGTCGGTGATGCCATCCAACCATCTTATCCTCTGTCATGTCCTTCTCCTCCCACCTTTAATCTTTCCCAGCATCAGAGTCTTTTCCAAAGAGTCAGTTCTTCACATCAGGTGGCCAGAGTATTGGAGTTTCAGCTTCAGCATCAGTCCTTCCAATGAATACTCAGGACCCATATCCTTTAGGATTGACTAGTTTGATCTCCTTGGAGTCCAAAGGACTCTTAACAGTCTTCTCCAACACTACAGTTCAAAAGCATCAATTCTTCAATGATCAGCTTTCTTTAAAGTCCAACTGTCACATCCATAAACGACTACCGGAAAAACCATAGCTTTGACTGAGACAGACCTTTGTTGGCAAAGTAATGTTCTGCTCTTTAATATGTTGTCCACGTTGGTCATAGCTTTTCTTCCAAGGAGCAAGCGTCTTTTAATTTTACGGCTACAGCCACCATCTGCAGTGATTTTGGAACCCAGAAAAATAAAGTAGGGTTGTTACTATTGTTTCCCCATCTTCTTCCCATAAAGTGATGGGACTGGATGCCATGATCTTCATTTTCTGAATGTTGAGCTTTAAGCCAACTTTTTCACTCTCCTCTTTCACTTTCATCAAGAGGCTCTGTAGTTCTTCTTCGCTTTCTCTCACAAGGGTGGTGTCATCTGCTTATCTGAGGTTGTTGATATTTCTCCCAGCAATCTTAATTCCAGCTTGTGCTTCATCCAGCCTGGCATTTCACATGATATACTCTGCATATAAGTTAAATAAGCAGGGCGACAATATACAGCCTTGACGTACTCCTTTCCCAATTTGGAACCAGTCTGTTTTTCCATATCTGGTTCTGTTGCTTCTTGATACAGATTTCTTAAGAGGCAAGTCTGGTATTCCCATCTTTTGAAGAATTTTCCACAGTTTGTTGTGATCCACATAGTCAAAGGCTTTGATATAGTCAATAAAGCAAAGGTAGATGTTTTCCAGGAACTCTCTTGCTTTTTCAATGATATTCAACATTTACTGGACAGTTGCTAGGGGGCTTAGGCAGGTTCCCTCTGTTGCTCTGATCCAACCTTAGTCTTGGGCCCTGGGCTAGCAGGTCTCGCCCTCCCCTATCCAGGGATGAAGTATGTTTTTCTGTTCCCTTCTCCTAGCTTCAGTAGCTCTCCACCTGTGCTCTAAGGCATCAAGCTCATCTTCCCTTCACCTCCAGGAAGTCAGGCTTGTGTTCCACAGGAAAGACAGAAGAGAATGACCTGGATGGTGCTTTATGACTTTCCCTCAGTGACTGCTCTAACACTCCTCCCAACCCCCAACTTTCACAACAAAGGAGGCTTTCTCAGGATCCTCTCACTACTTTCAGTCTTTCCTGTAAGCAACCACGAAAGCCATGGAGAAGAGCCCACAAGTGGTTCCAAATTCTCCTTGTATCTGCAGCTCTCAAGGGTTTTATATTCTCCTCTCCCCCCGCTTTTTTTTTTTAAACTCAAGGGTTCTCTAGTCTCTTGATTGGAGAAGAAAATCTCAGCTCACTCCAGTGTTCTTGCCTGGAGAATCCCAGGGACAGGGGAGCCTGGTGGGCTGCCATCTATGGGGTCACACAGAGTCAGACATGACTGAAGTGACTTAGCAGCAGCAGCAACAGTCTCTTGATAGCCCACAATAGGTAGGTTCCTTCTATGCCCATTTTTTGAAGAGTTTTAATTATAAATAGGTGCTGAATTTTGTCAAGGCTTTTTCTGCGTCTATTGAGATTATCATATGGTTTTTATCTTTCAATTTGTTAATAAGGTGTATCACATTGATTGATTTGCATCTATCGAAGAATTCTTGCTTTCTTGGAATAAACCCAGCTTGATCATGGTGTATGAGCTTTTTGATGTGTTGCTGAATTTTGTTTGCTAAAATTTTGTTGAGGATTTTTGCACCTATGTTCATCAGTGATATTGGCTTCTAGTTTTCTTTTTGTGTGTTGTCTTTGTCTGGTTTTGGTATCTGGGTGATGGTGGCCTGTAGAATGAGTTTTGAAGTTTTCCTTCTTGTGCAATTTTTTGAAAGAGTTTTAGGATAGGCATTAGCTTTTCTTTAAATGTTTGATAGAATTCTCCTGTGAAGTCATCTGGGTCCTGGGCTTTTGTTTTTTGGGAGATTTTTGATCACAGCTTCAATTTCAGTGCTTGTAATTGGCTTGTTCATAATTTCTATTTCTTCCTGGTTCAGTCTTGGAAGATTAAACTTTTCTAAGAATCTGTCTATTTCTTCCAAGTTATCCATTTTACTGCCATATAGTTGTTCATAATAGTCTCTTATAATTCTTTTATTTCTGCATTCTCTGTTGTAATCTATCCTTTTTCATTTCTAGTTTTGTTGATTTGATTCTTCTCTCTTTTTTTCTTGATGAGTCTGGCTAAAAGTTTGTCAATTTTGTTTATCTTCTCAAAGAACCAGCTTTTAGTTTTATTAATCTTTACATTGTTTCATTCATTTCTTTTTCATTTATTTCTGCTTGGATACTTATGATTTCTTTCCTACTAATTTTGGGTGTTTTTTTTGTTGTTGTTGTTATTCTTCTTCTTTGAAAAAGAAGTTGTTTTAGGTATAAAGTTAGGTTGTCTCTTCAGTGTTTTTCTTGTTTTTTTGAGGTAGGATTGTATTGCTATAAGCTTCCCTCTTAGAACTGCTTTTGCTGCATCCCATAGGTTTTGAGTTGTTCTGTTTTCATTGTCATTTGTTTCTAGAAATTCTTTGATTACTCTTTTGATTTCTTCAGTAATTTGTTGGTTATTTAGAAACCTGTTGTTAATCTCCACGTGTTTGTGTTTCTTACAGTTTTTTTTTCCTTGTAATTGATATCTAGTCTCATAGTGTTGTCGTTGGAGAAGATACTTGATACAATTTCAATTTTCTTAAATTTACTGAGGTTTGATTTGTGACCCAAAATGTGGTCTATTCTGGAGAATGTTCCATGTGCACTTGAGAAGAAGGTGTATTCTTCTGCATTTGGATGGAATGTCCTGAAGATATCAATGCAATTCATCTCATCTAATGTATCATTTAAGACTTGTGTTTTCTTATTAATTTTCTGTTTTGATAATCTGTCCATTGGTGCGAATGGAGTGTTAAAGTCTCCTACTATTATGGTGTTACTCTCAGTTTCTCCATTTACATCTGTTAGTGTCTGTCTTATGTATTGAGGTGCTCCTAGGTTGGGTGCATAGGTATTTACAATTGTTACATTTTCCTCTTGGATTGATCCCTTGATCATTATGTAGTGTCCTTCCCTATCTCTTATAATATTCTTTATTGTCTGATATGAGGATTGCTACTCCAGTTTTCTTTTGCTTTCCATTTGCATGGAATATATTTTTTCCATCCTCTCATTTTCAGTCTATATGTGTCTTTAGGTCTGAAGTGGTTTTCTAATAAACAGTGTATATATAGGTCTTGTTTTTGTATCCATTCAGCCAGTATGTGTCTTTTGGTTACAGCATTTAATACATTTACCTTTAAAGTAATTATTGATATATATGTTCCTATTGCCATTTTCTTAATTGTTTGGGGTTGATTTTGTAGATCTTTTTTCTTCACTTGTATTTCTTGGCTATGTAAGTCCCTTTAATATTTGTTGTAAAGCTGGTTTGGTGGTACTGAATTCTTACTTCTGCTTGTCTGAAAAGCTTTTTATTTCTCCATCAATCTTGAATGAGATCCTTGCTGGGTACAATAATCTTGGTTGTACTTTAATAATATTTCAGTACTTTAAATGTATCCTGTCATTCCCTTCTGGCCTGCAGAGTTTCTGCTAAAAGATCAGCTGTTAAGCAGATGAGGTTTCATTTGTGTTTTACTTGTTGCTTCTCCCTTGCTGCTTTTAGTATTCTTTCTCTGTATTTAATCTTTGTTAGTTCGATTAGTATGTGTCTTGGCATGTTTCTCCTTGGGTTTATCCTATATGGGACTCTTTGTGTGTCTTGAACTTGATTGACTATTTCCTTTTCCATATTGGGGAGATTTTCAACTATAATCTTTTCAAAATTTTCTTATACTCTTCCTTTTTCCCTTCTTCTTCTGTGATCCCTATAATTTGAATGTTGGTGCATTTGATATTATCCCAGAGGTCTCTGAGACTATCCTCAGTTCTTTTTATTCTTTTACTTTATTCTGCTCTTCAGAAGTTATTTCTGCCATTTTATCTTCCAGTTAACTGATCTGTTCTTCTGCTTCAGATATTCTGCCATTGATTCCTTCTAGGGAGTTTTTAATTTCAGTAATTGTGTTGTTTGTCTGCATGTTTATTCTTTAATTCTTCTAGGTCTTTTTAATTGATTCTTGCATCTCCTCCATTTTGTTTTCAGGGTTTTTGATCATCTTTACTATCATTATTCTGAATTCTTTTTCAGGTAGTTTGCCTATTTCCTCTTCATTTACTTGGACTTCTGTGTTTCTAGTTTGTTCCTTCATTTGTGTAGTATTTCTCTGCCTTTTCTTTTTTTTAATTTATTGTGTTTGAGGTCTCCTTTTCCCAGGATTTAAGGTTGAATTCTTTCTTCCTTTTGTTTTCTGCCCTTCTAAGGTGGGTCCAGTGGTTTGTGTAAGCTTCAGATAGGTTGAGATTTGTGCTGAGATTTTTTTGTTTGTTCTTCCTAAAAAAAGTAGAGACATTTTTAAACCCCTTTTTTCCTTATGAATATCACATTTGATTCACCAGCAAATATTTTCAGTTCTACTTTCACATTTTATCCTCAATTTTATTTCTCTGTTTTTCTCACATTTTCTCCCATCCTGATTCACAGCCATCATCTCTCACTTGGAATACTGCTGTAGTGCCCTAACTAGTCTCCCTGCATTTGCGCATCAGGATATGCCCAATACACCACTCACTCAGAGTCAATCAGTTAAAACATAAAGCATATCCTATCCTTCCTCTGCTCAAAACCCAAATAACTTACCATCTCAGAGTAAAGGTCTAAATCCTTCTGCTGCTGCTGCTGCTAAGTCACTTCAGTCGTGTTCGACTCTGTGTGACCCCATAGACGGCAGCCCACCAGGCTCTGCCATCCTTGGGATTCTCCAGGCAAGAACACTGGAGTGGGCTGCCATTTCCTTCTCCAATGCATGAAAGTGAAAAGTGAAAGTGAAGTCACTCAGTTGTGTCCAACTCTTAGCAACCCCATGGACTGCAGCCTACCAGGCTTCTCCATCCATGGGATTTTCCAGGCAAGAGAACTGGAGTGGGTTGCCGTTGCCTTCTCCCCAAATCCTCCCTAAAAGGCTATATTTGTATGGCCCCATTACTTCTTGCTTTATCTCTTGTTGTTTCCCTCTTGCTCATCTTCTTATTGCTATGATAGCCACACACATCTTCCTTTCTCTGGGCCTTTGCTCTTGGTGTGATGTTCTTCAGCCTGTGATGTTCTTCCCCTATATATCTGAATGACTCAGCTTCTCTTTTTCTTCAAATCTTTATCCTTAAACATAAACTCTTAAAGCCTTCTCTTTTCTAAGAGTGTATTTCCTCACTGCCTGAACCTTCCTAACTGCTTCCCTGATTTGATTTCTCTCATAGCATCCATCTGCATCTACACTAGTCAGGATGGGCTAGATTATACCTCAACAACAAAAACAACAACAGCAGCAACAACAAAACCCCAAATGTCAATGGCCTTAAAGTGACAAAAATATACTGCTGGCTCAATTTCATGTCCACTGATAATGGCCATGGCCTCTGTTCCTTGCAGTCATTCAAGGCCCAGGCCCCACCTGGTTAACTGGTGGAGAGTCTGGCACCAGCATTTCAACATGTTGGCCTAGAAGTGGCAAAGAGTCCTCTTTGCTCACAACTTGTTGTGTGTGTTAGTTAAGTCATGTCTGACTCTTTGTGACTCTGTGGACCACAGCCTGCCAGGCTCTTCTGTCCATGGAATTCTCCAGGCCAGAATACCAGAGTGGGTAGCCATTACCTTCTCCAGGGGATCTTCCCGACCCAGGGATCAAGCCAGGGTCTCCTGCATTGCAGGCAGATTCTTTACCAACGGAGTCACTAGGGAAGCCCTGGTGGCTTTCTCATCAACAGCTAATTTCAAAGATGTGGAAATTTCAAAGATATTTGAAATGGCTAACTTCAAATTTATGGAAGCATATACTCTCTCCTTGTGCTCAGGGACAGCAACTTGTTTCTTTCTTAGGCCCTATTTGTTGTTTTCCTGGGAAGACAGCAAGACCTTTGAGTTAGAAATATACACCAGGGATATCAGCATCACATCTGCCACCTCATTCTGCCTGATGACACACATGTTGATTGCTCTCTGGGTGGTTACAAAGGCTTTTGCTGAGTTTATGAGTGGAGACAGGTCCTAGTTCCCTTCCCAGCCCCTTGCCAGACAAGCTCTATGATTCTATGGGGGATGTGTGTGGGGGGGACCCACCAGAGTTAAAAATGAAAGAAATCACAGACATATTTTCCTTTTGCCCGAGGCGTGGTGGAAATGTGCCATTTCTGATAACAGTGAGAGCTGCTAATAGGTGTTTCCGTATGTGCTTCTGTATCTTACGGGTTTATGTGACACTTTATCTAGAACTTCTGCGCTACGCGGACATCCGCCTGCGGAGGAAGGAACGGCTCTGCCGCCCTTCGCGTCTTCTGTTGGGCTGCTTTTTCGGGGTCATGGCGCCGTCGCTATGGAAGGGGCTGGTGGGCATCGGCCTCTTTGCCCCAGCCCACGTGGCCTTTTCCGCTGCGCAGCATCGTTCTTATATGCCATTACCAGAAAAGGAAGATGAATCATTGCCAACAGATACAGTTCTTCAGACACTTCTGGCCTTTGCAGTTACCTGTTATGGTATAGTTCATATTGCAGGGGAGTTTAAAGACATGGATGCCACTTCAGAACTAAAAATAAGATATTGATACACTAAGGAATCACCCATCATTTTATGTATTTAATCATCGTGGTCGAGTACTGTTCCGGCCTTGGGATACAACAAATTCTTCAAACCAAGATGCATTGGCCTCTAACGCATCATTGAAGTTACGAAAACTTGAATCACTGTGTCGTTAAGATTTTTACAAATTATAATAATAGGACAGGACACAATGCTGGAATATTAGAGTTTGGGATACAAAACACTCCCCCATCAATATTTATATCAATTGCTCAGACCTAATTTAAAAAGTCTATGACCCTTATTTGTACACTGTTAATCAAGTCATTAATGCAGTATAAATTATCTGTGAAATGAGTCTTTGATCTTTCATAGAGAGAATTCTTTTTCATTTAAAACAAATTCACATTTTTTGTAAAAGTCACTGTTTTGAGCCCATTTCTTTGAAAAATGTTGATGGTTTCATAATTATTTATTTTCTTAGATTTCTTTTGCACTACAATTTTTAGGATCCTTTTGGAAACAGTGTGACTACTGCATTTTGCAGCATGAATGGTAGTAAATGGTCTTAAGTTCTTAACAACAAATGGATTTCTTTAAAGAGACCAAAATGGTGACTTATCAGTTTTTCTTATGCCCCCTAAAAAGTGGCTCTGCTTCAGCAGATACTTGCCAGTTTTTAATTTATCCATGACTTCTCACCCTACCCCACTCCCATATACCTCCTAACATCAGCTGTCTTGTTTCATTACTTCTCTGGGGTTCAGTGTGCATTGAGCAATTTTCATGTCAGAAATCCCCTGTCATAACAAATAGATTTAACAAACGCAACTTACATAAAGCTACCTGTGCTCTCTTCATATAGCTGTAAAAAGATGTCCCTAATTGATTATGTAGTGTAAGAGTAGCTGAAGATAGACCAGAAAGACTATCCGTGAATTAATTATCCTGCCTATGTAGAAGAACAGTGATCACTGAAGAAAACTGATTAGTTGTTACTAGCCAGTTTAACTTATTCAAAGCCTCTGTTATTTTATTGCATACTAAACTAGTGAATTAGTTGGAGAAGGCAATGGCACCCCACTCCAGGACTCTTGCCTGGAAAATCCCATGGACGGAGGAGCCTGGTTGGCTGCAGTCCATGGGGTTGCGAAGAGTCGGACACAACTGAGCGACTTCTCTTCTCTTCACTTTATCTAGAACTTTAATTAGGGCCCAGAATTGTGGAGGAAGAGGGTTCACCATCCCTTGAATACTAATGCAGATTACTATCTTGCCTCCTTTAAAAAGATAACATTTTCGTGCTAAATTAGTGCAGATTATCTACTCAAGGCCATCTACATATAATATAAAGGACTGTGGAACTGTTTAGAAATCTTCTGGTCTCCTTACATGTTATTGATGGGAGAGGCTGACAATGTAGCTGGTTCCTGACCAGTGTCAGTGTATTGCTACTCTGTTTATTTCACTGTGAAGTTTCATGTTTCAATATAACACTGAAGGACAGAGGAGAGGAATAAGAAAGAGAAATTCTCAGGGAATGATCATTCTAAAAATAAAGGCCATGAAGGGAATTTAGGGAGAGCACACAAGTGAAAATGATCCTTAAGTTGACTAGAAGTGATTCCATGACTAATGGCCAGGCAGTTAAATTCTATCCAAAGGGCAATTCCAAGATTTCATGAATCCCAGCCTTCTCCAGCTTTTTTATGATTTTGCCAAAAATCAGACCTGTTGCCTTTTGGCCTGAAGTTAATGCTTCCTGTTTGTGTTGCTGATTCCAAGTTTTGGTTTATTATGCCACATTCAAAAGTAACAGTTTTTCAAATAACCACTTCATTATTTTTAAAAGACAAGTATCTCACATATATCTGTAAATGCCATGTTTGAGAGGAAAATATTCTGATGAAAACCAGAAATGCAGTGACTAGGATTGCTGTGTCTGGCCCTTTGTTAGACGAATTAGTATTTCAGAGAGAAGAGGTTTCTTGGTTCATCCTAAGAACAAATCTACAGTCTGGTTCCAGTGAGTCTGTCCAGTGTCATGAAAGAGAGAGAGAGAACTGATGCAGTTACTTTAAGGTCTCTTCCAACTCTGAGATTCCAAGTACCTCTGCGCATGAAATTTCCATTTCAGTGAAACTGGCCTATTTGCTTTCCATAACTGTGTGCAGGGTTTAGAGTTTGACATAACAGTCTCCTACCATTTTCTCACTGAAGACTCTTCCAAGTCCTGCCTGTCATTTGACTCTTATTTTCAAGGCTCTGCTGAAGTCCCACTCTCCCCACAAACCTTTCCCTGGAGAGGAATATCTATACCCTCTAACTTCAATAAATGGAAAACATTGCTTAATATACCAGTATCCTCTCCTACTATCTGGTAACCTCCACAGGGCAAAAATAGTATTACTTCCTTTGAGAAGTGGTCCTGAAAGTATCTTCCTTTCATGCCTCAGAAAACTCCTTTTCTTCCTTTGTAGATGTTAATTCTCTGGGTATAGCCCTTACCACGTGGTGTTAAGAGTTAAAACCTAGTGGTCAGTTAACGTAGAGCTAACACCTAGAGGTGAATGAAGAGATTACCTTTATTTTGACCTGTATGTTGTGAACATTCGGGAGTCATCTACTCTTCTGGTGCTAGAAGTAGAAGGGGGAAGAGGTAACACAACATAATGTAACATAGCGGCAGATTTAAATGATTATTAACCTGGAAATATTAAGGGGGATAGATTGGAGATGTGATAACTTTGGTGATTATAAAAATGAGGGAGAGTGAATGTCTCTTCAGGTTAAATCTATGGGTGTTATTTAGACCCAGAAAACACAATGGCCCCATTCCCTAAAGAGGGATGAGGCTACCTTATCTGGGGCTATGGGAGAACTGTATTTGAAGTAGGGGGAAAAATGACATCAGGAGGATGCAAGGTGAAGTTGTGGAAATAGAAATGGAAAGAGAAAAACAGAGAGAAGAAAAGTTAGAGAAAGTAAGCAGCTTAGGGGGAATTAACTAAGGTTTTCAGAAATAAAAGGAGAGGTGATATGGAAAATTTATCGGATTGTATACAGAAGAAACTAAGAATTCAAGGTTGAGGTTGTCTTGTCTTTATGTCCCCAGTGTGTGATATATAGCATCTTGTTCATGAGAAACTCCATAAAAATAATTTTTTGAAATGAATTGAACTGGAAGGGGCAGTTTTGACCAAAAGTTAAATAATTAGTTTGTAGACAAAGATAAAAATGTCTTTTCCCCTCAGATATCACCATGCCAACAGGAAGAACTGGGATTTTATTCAGTAGCATACGAAGGGGGTGAAGGAGAAACAATAAGCCATGATCTTACTGAAAAGGGTTAGGAAAAGGTGAAATGGAATTGCTGGGAAACACTGATTCACTTGCAACCCATTTCAAGTGATTTAAATGATATCAGACCATAATTTATATGTGGTTTGCCCTTGGGAGTCTCTTCCATTATAATAAAAATATTGGATGATAAAACAACCTATACTGAAGTGGGCAAGGTTAAGTATGGTGAGAAAAGAGGGAAAGTCACATTCTCCCTCAAGCTAAGCTTTTCAGAAGAGAACCACTGCTCCAAAAGCCCAGGATGATAGTGAAGCCCAGCCATAGGCATCTTTAGATTTGAATTTTTCCATGTTTGATGCCAATTTTATAGCAAGGGATAAAAGATGACTGCAAGGGTGACCCAGGTGCCTGGAACTGTGGCCGAAGTAGGCAAGGCAGAGATTAGATTGTTTTTTGAGGAAGACTGTGATGGTTGGGATTTGCGTCATCAACGACAATGTCAGTGCTTCAAAAAGTTGGGAAGACTGGACCTGAATATGCAGAGCTAGGGGTGCAGATTTCAGAGTAAGCTAAATATTTAGTAGCTATCAGCTAACTTATTGTTGCATCCTGAGTGTAAAAGAGTTCCCTGAAGGAGTTATGACTAGCCAAGCTGTGAAGGCCAGAAGAGGAGGAAAAGTAAGGAAAAACATGGAGAAGTATACTTAGGAAAAACTTCTAGGATACCATTGAGTTACAGACTAAAACCAAGGTGGGTGTGGGTCCACATGTGAAAATGCATGCATTTAGGTGGGCAGAGGTGTTAAATGCTATACAGAAATTATGGAGAATGGGCACTTGAAACAAGTGCCTGAAGCATGGAATTCTCCATTCTGCACCAGACTTGTCTCAGACATTCTAGAATCATTAAAGCCATTGAAATTGTTCTAATAGTAGTGTGGAAGATAATAGATTTTCAGTGGCTCTCCCATGGACAGTAGATGAATGTTAAGAATTAGTTTACTACTGCTCATTAGGGGATACCGAGGTATAATATTGCTAAGTAGATGGAACTGAGTATGCTGGGCTTAGCATCATGGCTCCTGGCTATGCTGTCCCAGCTGGCCATCATGTTTCCATGAATGACTAGGATGAGATGCCTGGAATGGGATGAACACCACGGAAATTAAGTACATGCATTTTTTGATGTTTGGAAACGTCTCTTAGAAAACCCCACACACAGAAGAAAGGTTTCCATTTGTGTATGATATCAAATGGTGTCAGATGCTTATGGTCATATAATTAATTATAAGTTAAAGAGTAGATGGAAAGACTTTTGAACAAGATATTTTAATAGCACATGTCTTACACAATGTCTTGTAGGATAGATTATCCTAGGCATCACACCTACCCATCCTTACTATTCCTTGGTTTGAAATTCCCTTCCTCCCGTCCTTTTTGACATTCAAGACCCTACTCAAATGCTTCTTCTATGCCATTCCTGACTGAATCATTTCTAATTAGCCAATGTTCTTTTGAATTACCTCAGCTTGTAGCTTACTCCTTTATATAGAATTTATTTTGTGTTTTGAGTAATAACTCATACACTTCTGTACCCTCTAATATAATCCATTTTCTTTGAAGAGACTTACTTGTTTACCTGAGTATTAACTTCTATTTAATAAAAATGTAGTATGTGTTTGTCCAATCATTTGAAAAATATTCACTGAATATTTTCTCTGTGCTAGGGATACTGTCCTTATGTAGCTTCCAATCACATATAAGCTGTACCTTGATTTATAGAATGAATATCTGGTTGAAATGCAAGGAACTTTAAAAATTCAAAGTTCACCAAAATGGAAAGAATCCATTAATAAGGTCTTATTGATAACAACTAAATATCACTGAGCTGTACTCTTTAGAAGCTGCTTTCCAAAACTATTTCACTTAATCCTACCAGTAACTCTGAGAGGGTAGCTATGTATGACTAATCCTAATTTAGATGGAAGAATGTGACAGTCAGACCTTAAGTTAATTATTCATATAACAAGGGCAACTGTGGATTTAACTTGGGACTTGAATACAGGTTTTCTGGCTCCAAACCTCATATCTTCCCACCATTCAGTCCTCCATCCCTAATACACCTCACCTTACAGTACAGGCAGAGAGTCTCAAGGACATGGGAATATTAGCATTTACATGGCCAAAAATGTTAGCAACAGTCTCACAAACAATATGAGTTTATCCATTTCTCATATGGATTCCATATGATAGCTATCAGATGTAACGAAAAATTAGGCTCAAACTAACTGTACAAACTTTAAAAGATCAAGTCCTTATCTCTAAAATGGATACAAATTTCACCAAAATAAATTCAATTGTGAAATTATTGAAATGATTGTTAAACTCTGTTAACTTGCTGAAGTGTTATGAAATCAGTTTATCTACTATCAAAGATTACTGTGATATTGAATGGTTTGCCTTGGAAATGAACAGAGATCATTCTGTCATTTTTGAGATTGCATCAAAGGACTGCATTTCTGACTTTACTGTTGACTATGAGAGCTACTCCATCTCTTCTTGCTCCTTGGAAGAAAAGCTATGACCAGCCTAGACAGCATATTAAAAAGCAGAGACATTACTTTACCAACAAAGGTCCATATAGTCAAAGCTATGGTTTTTCCAGCAGTCATGTATGGGTGTGAGAGTTGGACCACAAAGAAAGCTGAGCACAAAAGAATTGATGCTTTTAAACTGATGTATTGGGGAAGACTCTTGAGAGTCCCTTGGACTGCAAGGAGATCCAACCAGTCCATCATAAAGATCAGTCCTGAATATTCATTAGAAGGATTGATGCTAAAGCTGAAGCTCCAATACTTTGGGCACCTGATGTAAAAAAATTGACTCATTGGAAAAGACCCTGATGCTAGAAAGATTGAAGGCAGGAGGAGAAGGAGATGACAGAGAATGAGATGGTTGGATGGCACCACTGACTCGATGGACATGAGTTTGAATAAGCTCCAGGAGTTGGTAATGAACAGGGAAGCCTGGCGTGCTGCAGTCCATGGGGCCGCAAAGAACTGAACACAGCTGAGTGATTGAACTGACTGTCAAAGGGAGGTCTCCATGAATTAGCTAAAAGATACTGCAGTCATTAAAAATGAGGATATTTATGTTAAAGAAAGTACAGGTTATAAAATAAATAGTACTTAGAACAGACTCCTCTTTTTGTGTAATATTTATATCAAACCAGTTAATCCTAAAGGAAACCAACTCTGAATATTCATTGAAAGGACTGTTGGTGAAGCTGAAGCTACAATACTTTGGCCACCTGATGTGAGGAGCCAACCCATTGGAAATGACCCCAATGCTGGGAAAGATTGAAGGCAAAAGGAGAAAGGCATGGCAGAGAATGAGATGGTATGCTATCTCATTCAAGAGAAGAAAGGCATGACAGAGAATAGCGTAACTGACTCAATGGACATGAATTTGAGTAGACTCCTGGAGATGGTGGAGGACAGAGAAGACTTTCATGCTGCAATCCATGGGGTAGCAGAGTCAGACATGACTTAGCAATTGAACAACAATAGCAACATGTATATCATGCTCTGGAAAAAGTATCCAGAAAGACATTTCTTTACTGAAGACTCCTCTGAATATTAGATAATGAATGCTTTTAAAAATAAATTTTATCTCATTTGCAACACTTTTACAAAATTTTAGTATTTTAGTTGAAATAAATGTGTATTATTTGTATTATTTTACGTCAAAAAGTTAATGCAGGGACTGTTGTTAGGGTGGGGTGGAGAAGGAGATGAAAATGTGCAAGGAAGGGAAATAGGAAATGTGTTAGCAGACTGGGTGGAAAGTGCAATACCACAGTAGTTTGGGGAAGACAGAATTACAGGACATTGTCAGCAGCTTAACTCTCTATCTGTCCCTGTCAAGAGTCCATTGCTTTATTTTCATTTTGATTTTGGAAGGCATGGCAAAACACTCCAGCATTCATCACTGGAGCATCCCTATGGACAGAGGAGCCTGGCAGGCTACAGTCCATGGGGTCTCAAAGAGTGGGACATGCTTGAGCAACTAACTACACACAGCAGAGTGCAAAAATAAAATTAATAGCAATTGATTTTATTGCCTTTTTTTTCAAGAAGTAAGCCTTTATTTCCTTGTTTCACAATTAAAACTGGCTGAATTGGTTGCCATAACACATCTGATGTTCACAGAAGGATCTGTAGTAATTGAATTTTATCAATCTGTAATCTATTTGTAAAATATCTTTTGTGTTTTTTGAATTAAAATACAGCATACTTTTTTATTACCAAATCTTGCTGCTTTTTTGCTAAGGGCATGTGAAGCAAGGTTTTTTACCATGTGGATACCTTTTATCACTATACATTTATATTTTGTATTATTCAGTTCTCAGAAAATTTGTGCATATATGTAGCTTAGTAGAAGAAAATAGTTTAGTTTGCCTTTGATACACTTATAGATCTTTTAAGGTGTCCTCCAGGGCCTTACTTACCCTCTGAAGCTTGATTGCATCTCCTTGCCCAATCATGTCCCAGTTATGCAGATGTTCTTTAGGGTGTGTGTGTGCGTGTGCTAAGTCGTGTCCAACACTTTGTGACCCCATGGGCTGTAGCCCACAAGGCTCCTCTGTCCATGGGATTCTCCAGGCAAGAATACTGGAGTGGGTGGCTATGTCCTCTTCCAGGGGATCTTCCCGACCCAAGGATTGAACCCACGTCTCTTTCATCTCCTGCACTGGGAGGCAGATTCTTTACCGTTTAAGTCACCTGGGAAGACCCTTAAATGCACCAGTTTCTTCTTCCCTCTGCACCTCTGCTCCTGCTCTTCTGGCTGCCTGAGAATGCCGTTCTGCCCTGGGTCCTCACCCACATGCACTCACACTCTGATTAACTGATTGCTCCCCATCCTTTGAACTTGTTGCCTCCTCAAGGCGTAACAGTCGTGGGGTTATGGAAGGTATGGGCCCCTCAGCAGTGAACCTGGATGTTTCCTCTGGTCTTCCTTTGTGTCTGTTTTCTGCTAGCAATAAGCTGCCTGGTCCTGTATTCTTTATCTTTTTTCTCAGCCTCTTAGCTTCTGTTACTTAATAGTTTGCTATCCCGACATCAACTTACTTTGATCCCTTTTTGTATCCCCTCACCTCTTTTCTTCCCTTACAACTTTGATTCACCCCACACTGGGGAATGGCGTGACCAGTAGGAATTTTTATACATCTTCAGTATTTAAGAAAAATTTTCCATGGATAGTGCTTGGAATACTCAAAGGACAATCTCATTTCTTTATTTTATAGTTTAGAATTTGGAATAGATAGGGGACAATTCATCTGTTCAACAGCTCCTAAATTCTAAATACAAAAAAAAGAGAGAGAGAGAGAGAGAAATACCTCTAATTTTGTCTCATAAAAGAGTTGTGAGGAAGGCTTCCTTCTTATTTCTTCAAAATTTGAGGCAAGAAGACATTTTTCCTCCAAGTAGTTCATTCAGGTAGATGTTTCTAACACTTTATAAATGTTGCAAAATTCTATTTTAGCAACCTAGTCTTAAGTTTGAGTCAAATTCACCATGCAGGCTGAGAAATTTTAATAGTGTTAGACCAGTAGGCAATGAACCAAGCTATTTTGGCTTTATTTTCCTCACCTAGAAAATTTCAAATGCTACATTAGTCACAAAACATCTTGAGAAGTTAATAATGTGAGACATACACACGAGAAATATCAGTATCCTCAATATCAAAAAATATTTTAGGCATTCAGAAATGTTTGGTTCTGTTTGAATTTTAATTCATTGAAAAAGAAACAATGAAAAATATTATTAAAATAGCAATAATTCCCAAGTCTCTAAAAATAGCTATTTGTTTTATTTACACAGAAACCCAACTAAATCATTTGGCTCACAAGGCCAAAGTTTGTATCAAATTTGAGTTTCATTTAAGGTATGCTGTGTTGTACTTAGTCGCTCAATCATGTATGACTCTTTGGGACCCCATGGACTGCAGCCCACCAGGCTTCTCTGTAATGGGGATTCTCCAGGCAAGAATACTGGAGTGGTTTGCTATCCCTCCTCCAGGGGATCTTCGCAACCCAGAGTTCAAACCCAGGTCTCCCTCATTGCAGGCAGATTCTCTAATGTGTGAGCCACCAGGGAAGACCAAGAATACTGGAGTGGATAGCCTATCCCTTCTCCAGGGGAACCTGTCTACCCAGGAATTGAACTGGGGTCTTGTGCATTGTAAATGGATTCTTTACCAGCTGAGCTACATGGGAAGCCCCAATTATAGGGAAAAGTAATAGTCAAGTTAATCTCTCTAGAACTGGTTCATTCTCTGGTGAACAAGTAATCACATAATTAGTATAAAGTATTCTGCAACCTGAAATGACTGGAGATTAAGTCGAAAACATGGTAATTTATTCTGTATCATAATCATTGCTAAGAATGTCAATGATCATTTTATTGTTTTGCAGAAAGCTCATTTTTGCATTATGGATAAACTGGAGTTCAGTCAGTCAGTTTAGTCACTCAGTCATGTCCAACTCTTTGTGACCCCATGGACTGCAGCACGCCAGGCTTCCCTGTCCATCACCAAATCCCAGAGGCTTCTCAAACTCATGTCCATTGCATTGGTGATGCCATCCAACCATCTCATCCTCAGTTGTCCCCTTCTCCCACCTTCAATTTATCCCAGCATCAGGGTATTTTCCAGTGAGTAAGTTCTTCATATCAGGTGGCTAAATATTGGAGTTTCAGCTTCAGCATCAGTCCTTCCAATGAATATTCAGGACTGATTTCCTGTAGAATTGACTGGTTAGATCTCCTTACAGTTCAGGGACTCTTAAGAGTCTTCTTCAACACCACAGTTCAAAAGTATCACTTCTGTGGCACTCAGCTTTCTTTATAGTCCAACTCTCACATCCATACATGACTATTGGCAAAACCATAGCTTTGACTATATGGACCTTTGTTGGTAAAGTAATGTCTCTGCTTTTAATATGCTTTCTAGTTTGTTCATAGTTTTTCTTCCAAGAAGCAAGTGTCTTTTAATTACATGGCTGAAGTCACCATCTGCAGTTATTTTGGAGCCCAAAAATAAAGTCTCTCATTGTTTCCAGTGTTTCCCCGTCTATTTGCCATGAAGTCATGGGACCAGATGCCATGATCTTAGTTTTCTGAATGTTGAGCTTTAAGACAACTTTTTCACTCTCCTCTTTCACTTTAATCTAGAGGCTCTTTAGTTCTTTGCTTTCTGCCAAAAGAGTGGTGTCATCTGTATATCTGAGGTTATTGATATTTCTCCTGGTAATTTTGATTCCAGCTTGTATTTCATCCAGCTCAGCATTTCTCATGATGGACTGCATATAAGTTAAATAAGCAGAGTGACAATATACAGCCTTGATGTACTCCTTTCCCGATTTGGAACCAGTCTGTTGTTCCATGTCCGGTTGTGACTGTTACTTCTTGACCTGCATACAGATTTCTCAGGAGGCAAGTCAGGTGATCTGGTATTCCCATCTCTTTCAGAATTTTCCACAGTTTTTTGTGATCTATACAGTCAAAAGTTTTGGCATAGTCAATAAGGCAAAAGCAGATGTTTTTCTGGAACTCTCTTGCTTTTTTGATGATCCAACGGATGTTGGCAATTTGATCTCTGGTTCCTCTGCCTTTTCTAAATCCAACTTGAACATCTGGAAGTTCTTGGTTCATGTACTGTTGAAGCCTGTCTTGGAGAATTTTGAGAATTATTTTGCTAGTGTGTGAGATGAGTGCAATTGTGTGGTAGTTTGAGCATTCTTTGGCATTGCCTTTCTTTGGAACTGAAATGAAAACTGACCTTTTCCAGTCTTGTGGCCACTGCTGAGTTTTCCAAATTTGCTGGCCTAATAGTAATTGGAGTTACTATATTTTATGCTAATTATTGTAACAAGATGAGTGGTCTTCACCAGTGACTAAATAAGAATCTCAGGGTTTTAAATTATTAATTTTATTCTTGTAGTTCAATTGGTAAAGAATCCTCCAGCAATGCAGGAGACCTGCATTCAATTCCTGGATTGGGAAGATTCCCCTGGAGAAGGAAATGGCAACTCCAATATTCTTGCCTGGAGAATTCCATGGACAGAGAAGCCTGGTGGGCTACAGTCCATGGGGTGTCAACGAGTTGGACAAAGCTTAGTGACTAAACCACCACCAGTGTATATTTAGTGGTAGTGATAAAACTGTATAGCTCATTTTCTGGATGTTTTCAGTTTGGCATTGTCCTCAAGTAAGAGTAATACTCATAATCTTGAAAATTAATATAATAATGAAAAAGAAGCAGACTCACAGATATAGAGAATAAACTGGTAATTACCAGTGGGGATAGGGATGTGAGGAAAGGCAATACAGGGTAGGAGATTAAGAGATACAAATTACAATGTATAAAATAAGCTACAAGACTATTTTGTACAATACAAGGAATATAGCCAATATCTTCTAATAACTATAAATGGAGTATAACTTAAAAATTGTGGAACAATATGTTGTTCACATGTAACATATAATATTGTACATTAACTGTACTTCAATTAAATGAAAGCTGGAAAAAAAAGAAAAAGTTTGGCAGTTTCTTAAAAAGTTAAAGATCAAGTTACCATATTGCTCAACTATTTTACTCCTAGGTATTCACCCAAGAAAAATAAAAACACATGTCCATACAAGGACTTGTAGCATTATTCAGAATGGCAGCATTATTCATAATAATCAAAACTGGAAACAATCCAAATATTCATCAACTGAAGAAATGAATAAATGAAATGTGATTGATCCATAAAATGAAATTCCATCCAACAATTAAAAGGAAAAGAACCAGTGATACAACACGGATGGCTGAATCTCACAAACATTATGCTGAGTGAAAGAAGCCAGACACCAAAAATCACATTTATATTCAATTACCAGAAAAGCAGAAAGCAGATCAGTAATTGCCTGGAGCAAAGGGAGGAAGCAGGAATTGGCTACAAATGAATACAGGAAAATATTTTAGAGGGATGAAAATGTTCTCAGGCTCAATTGTGATAGATTCATTAAATTCCAGAAGCTTAAATATAAGTTTATAAACTGTGTTCTTATAATAGGTGAATTTTATGGTGTGTGATTATGCCTCATAAAACCTGTTAAAAATTATATATGACATTCACACACATTCTTCGCATATGCCTATGAAAATATTTATTTTCTATTTAAAATTTGAGGTACAATTTTGGAGTTGTGAAAAGGAAATATTATCTGGAAATTATTAGGATGACATTTTTATAAATTAGTTTATTTTCTCATTTATGTTTCTGTATTTTAATAGGAATATGGTATCTTGTCTAGATGAGGTGTTAGAAATATCCCTGAATGTGAGATTGAGAATGGATTTGGAATTTTCCAATTCATTCTACAGTGGAGAAAAATGAGCCTTAGAGAAGAAGGTTCAGTTCAGTTCAGTCGCTCAGTTGTGTCCGACTCTTTGCAACCCCATGAATCGCAGCAGACCAAGCCTCCCTGTCCATCACCATCTCCCGGAGTTCACTCAGACTCACATCCATCGAGTCAGTGATGCCATCCAGCCATCTCATCCTCTGTCGTCCCCTTCTCCTCCTGCCCCCAGTCCCTCCCAGCCTCAGAGTCTTTTCCAATGAGCCAACTCTTCACATGAGGTGGCCAAAGTACTGGAATTTCAGCTTCAGCATCATTCCCTCCAAAGAAGTCCCAGGGCTGATCTCCTTCAGAATGGACTGGTTGCATCTCCTTGCAGTCCAAGGGACTCTCAAGAGTCTTCTCCAACACCCCAGTTCAAACTCATCAATTCTTCGGCACTCAGCCTTCTTCACAGTCCAACTCTCACATCCATACATGACCACTGGAAAAACCATAGCCTTGACTAGATGGACCTTTGTTGGCAAAGTGAGAAGGAGGTAACCTAGGTCAAATATGGTGAAAGGCAAAGCTGATGCTAGAACCCTTTCAGTTTCTTCCACAACATATTGAAATGGAATGCCCCACTATGGTATTGTCAGACTCTAGGGCCTTTAGAGTCTCATGGCTCACAGTGCCTTAGTACACGGTACCACTGGCTACACTCTCATGATGGTTTAGCCTTTTTCCTCTGGTCTATAGAAAACTTTTGATGTTGTGAGATATGAAGATAAGCAGCTGTATGTGATCAACATTGGGTATTTATTCAGTTCAGTTCAGCTCAGTTGCACAGTCATGTCCAACTCTTTGCGACCCCATGGACTGCAGCACACTTCCCTGCCCATCACCAATTCCTGGAGCTTGTGCAAACTCATGTCCATTGAGTCAGTGGTGCCATTCAACCATCTCATCCTCTGTCTTCACCTTCTCCTCTTGCTTTCAGCCTTCCCAGCATCAGGGTCTTTTCTAATGAATCAGTTCTTCTCATCAGGTGGTCAAAGTATTGGAACTTCAGCTTCAGCACATCAGTTCTTTCAATGAAAATTCAGGACTGATTTCATTTAGGATTGACTAGTAGGATCTCCTTGTAGTCCAAAGGACTCTCAAGAGTCTTCTCCAACACCACGGTTCAAAAGTATCAATTATTCAGCACTCAGCTTTCTTTACGGTCCAACTCTCACATCATGACTACTGGAAAACCATAGCTTTGACTATACAGACCTTTGTTGACAAAGTAATATTTCTGCTTTTAATATGCTGTTTAGGTTGATCATAGCTTTCCTTCCAAGGAGCAAGCATCTTTTAATTTCATGGCTGCAGTCACTGTCTGCGGTAACAATTCATATAGATTCTAAATGTCTAAACAGAGATGGCGGGTGAAACCATTTGTTCCAAGTCCATCTTATTTTTGTGTGTGTGATATTTTGCATAAATGAATGAATGCCAGAAATACATAAGAAAGTTTTGTTACTGCTTTCTGGTATTTTACGAGATGACAAAATTTTAACTTTCATGAAAACTATTTCTTATTTGCTCCATCAAGCAATGTTTTAACTAGAGCTATATAATCTTGTGTGTGCAGTATTTCTTATAGCACTGGTAGAATTATACATTTTTTGCTTTGTCCTATAAAGAAGCACTTTGATTCCATTATTCTTCTCCTTAGTCAGTAGAGTTCACTGTGTGCTCATTTTGGAGTTATTGAGAAACAAAAGAATAAAAAATATTGGTCCTTTTGGGAAAATAAGCCAAATATTATGATATTAATTAGAATGACAGGTTTTCTGTTTCTTTTCTATTTTTGATACTCAATTATTTTGAGATTATCAGGACAAGCACTTAATTTTTCCTTATGACACATGTTTAAATTTATCTAATTTCTTCTAGGTGAAAATACTTCTTAGACATAAAAAGCCATTATTGTCAAAAGTGGCTTACTTGGCCTGGTGCTCTATACACTCCATGGAATTCTCCAGGCCAGAATACTGAAGTGGGTAGCCTTTCCCTTTTCCAGGGGATCTTCCCAACCCAGGGATCAAATCCAGGTCTCCCACATTGCAGGTGAATTCTTTACCAGCTGAGCCACAAGGGAAGCCCAAGAATACTGGAGTGGGTAGCCTATCCCCTCTCCAGTGGATCTTCCCAACCCAGGAATCTAACCAGGGTCTCCTGCATTGCAGGTGGATTCTTTACCAACTGATCTATCAGGGAAGCCCTAAGTCATATGATTGGGTGTCTATTGTAAATAGGAGAGATTATAGTTTTTTTTTAACTAGTAAATAGTGTAATAGAAATATCTGGAAAGGAATATATATATATATGTATAAGTTATCCTTGTTCTCGGAGAAAATTGTATTACAATATAACCGTCTTTTAAAAAAATCAGTAAATCAAGAGAGGTTCATACTTTGCGAAGATACTAGAAGATATAAAAATGTTCATTTTAATAATTATCTGAATATTACTCAGTGGAAATAACAGCAACAAAAGTTACTGATGCATGAAACAAAACCGATAAATCTCTAAAATATTTCAATGAGTGCAACAAGCCTTAAATGAAAGAGTACGTATTGTATGCTTCTATTTAACTGAAGTCTAGAATAGGCAGAACTAATCTATGGAGTAAAAATCAGAACAATAATTGTTCCTAAGCAGATGAGGTGGGAATGGGCTGACAAGGGATGTGAAGAAACTTTCTGGGTTGAAGAATATTTGAAATCTCAATACACATTTGGCTTATATATGTGTGTGTGTGTGTGTGTGTGTGTGTGTGTGTGTGTGTGTGTGTATGATGGCATTTGGAAAGAAATCTTATACACAGTTAACATTTATGTATTTAATTTGCATGTAAATTTTATCTCAAAAGAAAAACATAAATATCAAATTGTAGTTAATGATATGCATATTGAAGTGTTCAGCAGGATGCATATTGAAGTGATGCTTACTTTGAAATTCATTGAAAAGTTAGATGGATTGATGGATGGATGAAAGTATGGAGAGATGGAAAAACATGTGGTAAAACAAGTACAGTAGGACTTTGATCATTGACTCTTGGTGGTTCTATGGATGTGCACTGCACAATTCTTAGTTTTTCTTATGTTTGAAATTTTTATCATAGCAGCAAAGATGAGTTAAAATTTTAAGTCTCTAAATATTGGTAAGATTTAAAGACATGTAATTGATGTTTCTTAACATTTAAAAGTATTTTACCTTTGTATATTAGAAGTTATAATCCCAGAAAACTATAATTTGAAGAGTTTTCTCAAAGACCAAAATATACATATAGTTCTCATGACAGGATATTTAATGTTGTGGGTGAGGTCCTTTTTCCTCCACACCGTACTGCATATCTGCTATCTCTTTCAGAAGACATTGGGCCCACTGATTTTAATTTTGATGCTCAGAATTTGCAAAGAATAGTGAATGGTGAAGGAAATGGCAACCCGCTCCAGTGTTCTTGCCTGGGAAAACCCATGGACAGAGGAGCCTGGCAGGCTACAGTCCCTGGAGTTGCAAGAGTCTGACATGACTTAGAAACTAAACAACATAAACAATGGTTCTGAAATTTGAGTATGCATCAGAATTACCCAAACAGCTTGTTGAAATATGGGTTACTACCCTGCTCCCAAGTTTCTGATTCAAGAGATGTGCAGTGGAGTCTGAGAATTCGTACTTAGAACAAGTCCCCTGGTGATACTGATGCTCTAGTTGTGGGGCCCCTCTTAAAGAACCCTGCCAAGGAGCCTATCCTTTTTCCATCAGACCACCTATTATTATCACTCATAATTTTAAATAGCAAGAAAATCACCTTCAGGATTTTCATAAAAATTAAGCAGAGAAAGAACAAAAAGTAAGGAATGAGTTTTGTTAAGTCCCTTAACCTGTTCATTTTTTTAACATGTATTAAAAATAATGATTAAGATTCTACTAGTTGTTTAAAGCAGTACAGACAAAATATTACAAAATAGATTTTGAGATTTACTTTCTTTCCTGTATTTGGCATATCCTCATAGCATGAAAGATCCATATAGTCAAACTATGGTTTTTCCAGTAGTCATGAATAGTTATGAGAGCTGGACCATAAAGTAGGCTGAGCACTAAGGAATTGATGCTTTCAGATTGTGCTACTGGAGAAGCCTCTTGAGAGTCCCTTGGACTGCAAGGAGATGAAACTTGTCAATCCTCAAGGAAATCAGTCCTGAATATACTTTGGAAGGATTGATGCTGAAGCAAAAGCTCTAACACTCTGGCTACCTGGCTACCAATTCATTGGAAAAGCCCCTGATGCTGGGAAAGATTGAAGGCAAGAGAAGGGGATGATATAGGATGAGACAGTTAGATAGCATCACCAACTCAATGGATATGAGTTTGAGCAAACTCTGGGAGATAATGAAGGACAGAGGAGCCTGGTGTGCTGCAGTCCATGGGGTCACAGAGAGTCAGTCACGACTTAGTAACTGAACAACAACAACGTGGCATAAAAACTATTTTTGTAACTAGTTTAACAAAACTAAAGGAGCACTTCTGTTATATATCCTTTCGGTCCACTCCTTCCAGCGTATCTAGAGCCACTGTACTGTAGATGCATTGAACAAGTTGTTCTAATCATATTGCACTGAAATAGTTGATTTATTTATGTGCCTAGTTTACTAGAATGCACAATTTTTGTGATCAGACAAGTCATGTTTGAATTGGTGTCACTAATGCCTAGTACCTTGTCATAAGTGAATGGATAAAATGAAAAGCAGATGAGTGAAAATACTTATTTCCCCAGATTCCCCAAAGCAAATATTGATTTTATTTAGAATTTGTAGTTGTCTGAAATGAACCATGTCACTGCTGCCCTTCCCTTCTGGCAAATATATGGCCATTGATTGCTTATAGTTGCTACTCCCATCCACCCCTGAAAAAAAAGAAAATTCAGCCTGCTTCAGACTTTAAAGGTTAATTTTGGGAGAATTAGATCAAGGGATTGTGTGCAAGTGACAACTGTGTATGTCTCAGGATAAGATTTCTTCTTAAGTATGAGAGGTTCTTGAATTAGATGGTAGTCTATGAAAAGTAATTTTCCTGCTGGGTTGTTGATTGAGTTACAAAGTAGGTAATGAAGTTTTTGCTCCTTTGGTAAAACTATTAGCCCCGCCAAGTGGTGCTGAAATGTCAACATTGGCAGGTTCAGTCTGTCTCATTTAGTCATCCAAAGTCACCAGACGGTAAAGTATTGGCCTGAGGAATCAGTGCACTGGGAATTCTGAGCAAGGTGGAATCTGTGGTTGTCTTAGCTGAAATGGAAATCACTTACACAGACAGCCGGGCACACAGACACAAAGTGCCCCATTAGGAAGAAAACATTTTCCCCTTCAGATTTTTGGCAAAACAGCATTTCTTTCTGAATTCAGTAGTAAACATCCTCTGTATACTTGGTGACCATAATGCCTAATAAAAAGTTAACTGGCTTGCACCTGGGGAGAGTTAGCTCTCTGGGACTCCTTCAAGAATGGCTTATCAGGGGGCTTTCCAGGCGAGCTGGGCTTGTGATTTCCTGCACTCTGAGGGCACGCTTGCCTGTGGGCATGTCCCCCAGCCAGCAGCCTCGGCTCAGCGCACAGGAGAGTGAACAGGCAGCTCTGCTAGAGCTGGAGCAGAGACCATGGGAGGTTCTGCTGCAAGTCTCTTGCTAACATTGGTTCTGTACGTGTGAAGTCAAATCGTGAGTTTATCTAAAGCTCCTCAGGCCCTGGCTTTGACAGCTGTCCGTGTGGCTTATGGGACTTTCATCACAATCTTTTTCCTGCACTTTACCTACGGCTGATTCGTGTCAATGTATGGCAAAACAAATACAGTATTGTGATTTAAAAATAAATAAATAAATAAATAAATTTTAAAATAAATAAATAAATAAATGCCATTTTTCCTTAGATTTATAAAAATCTTGCTTTATATGTACATATAAACCAGGGTTTTTTCAGATGTTTTCTTATAGATTCTTATACTTTTTATATATTTTATTGAAATACAGTTGATGTATAACATTATGTAAGTTACAGGTGTACAATATAGTGATTCACAGTTTTCAAAGGTTATACTCCATTTATAGTTATTATACAATATTTGCTATATTCCCTGTGTTATATAATAGGTCCTTGTAGCTTATTTTATATCTAATGGTTTGTACCTCTCAATTTCCTACCCATCTATTGCCCCTCCTTGCTTTCTTCTCCTCACTTGTAACCACTAATTTGTTCCCTATATCTGTGACTCTACTGTCCTTTTGTTATATTCACTAGTTTGTTGCACTTTTAAGATTTCACATATAAGTGATATCATCTAGCATTTGTCTTTTGACTTATTTAACTTAGCATAATGCACTCCAACTCTATCTATGTTTCTGTAAATAGCATTATTTCATTCATATGGACACAGGGTGTTTCCATATGTATTTTTTCTTATATTGTAAAAACACAAGAAGGAGTGCCTTCTGTTCATCTCTAAAGCTGAGTGCTATTAATTTATTGTGCTTCCCTGGTGGTTCAGAAGTAAAGAATCCACTTGTCAATGCAGGAGACACGGGTTTGATCCCTTGGTTGGGAAGGTCTGCTAGAGAAGAAAATGGTGACCTAGTCTGGTATCCTTGCCTGAGAAATCTCAGGGACAGAGATGCCTGGTGGGCTACCGTCCATGAGGCCACAAAAGTCAGACACAACTTAGAGACTTTCAACTTAGAGGCTAAACAACATTAGTTCATCATTTTCTAAAAGCCCAGAATCTCTTTTCCTCTAGTGTTCTCATTTAGATCCCTGATGCATCATCTGAATTGTACATATTTGGTGAACTAATTTCATTTGTACATTAGGGTACACAACATTCAAAGTGTTTGTAGCTGAGTCCCTGTCCTCCTTACAGGTAACCCACTACTCAAAGCCCTTCAGAAGGCAGGGAAGATAAAAACCGAAGGCATGAAGTAAGAAGACTGAGGTGGGTGAGAGCAGCTTGATGCAAATAGGGAGAGATTAGAGAATTTCAACCTGTTATCCTTATCAAATTGCCCGTTTTTGTAAATCACAATTATTTTTGCACGACCTTTGTGAATGTGGCTGCTATGAAAGGGAAAGTGTTAGTCGCTCAGTCATGTCCAACTCTTTGTGACCCCATGGACTGTAGCCTGCCAGGCTCCTCTGTCTATGGAATTCTCCAGTGAGAATACTGGAGTGGGGCCATTTCCTTCTCCAGGGATCTTCCACACCCAGGGACAGATATAGGGCCATAAATAATGATAGTTTGAATGATGCCATTTAGACTTTCGCAAAGCGCAACTTAGACAACTGTCAGTGGCATCCCTGTTTCTGGAGAACATGCTGTAGAGCCCCTCTCTGTTTACTGCACGCTAGCTCTTTGCAAGTTCTCAAAAAGCCTTTATTGGGCCTTGCTAAAGAGTTGGGACGGGGAGTAATAGAAAATCTATGGGATTTTGAGGAAGAATTCCAATCTGGAGATCCCGAGAGCCAGGATACCATGAGATATTCAGGGTTAATAGTAGAAAGATAAGAATCTGAAAATTTCAAAGGATTTGTCTAGTATTATTCTGTGAGTGCTTTTAATTATAATTCTGCATACACACACCACTACCACCGCCATCACCACCAAAGCAATTTAATTCCTTCTGCCTATCTTGCCTGGCATGCCGTCATGCACTGCAGAATAGGCCTGGGTTTTCCTGATCTCCATTGCCACCTCGCACAGACTTTTTTTTTTTTCTGATGGAAGGTTTTTCAAGTGTCTTGCTATTCCAGTACTTGTAGAAGTAGTTTTTTAAGTACCCAATATTATTTGAATAATGTATGTGTGTTCAGTCCTGTCTGACTCTTTGCAACCCCGTGGACTGCAGCCCACCAGGCTCCTCTGTGCATGGAATTTTCCAGGCAAGAATTCTGGAGTGCAGTGCCATTTCCTACTCAAGGGGATATTCCTGACCCAGGGATCGAACCCAGGTCTCCTGCATTGCTGTCAGATTCTTTACCACTGCACCACCTGGGAAGTCCATTTGATTAATAGCAATGTTAATCTTCATTATCCTTAAAACAGTTAACTGA
The DNA here is from genome assembly GCA_917880005.1 of Nanger dama. Classification (NCBI taxonomy): domain Eukaryota; kingdom Metazoa; phylum Chordata; class Mammalia; order Artiodactyla; family Bovidae; genus Nanger; species Nanger dama. Next base: position 6,973,488 of record CAKJTW010000082.1, on the reverse strand, counting down.
AGTTGCCATGCTTTTTTGGCCAACATTTCTAGTAAGATCACTGGTTTTCAGATGGTTGTAGACTGAACCATCTGAAGGTTATAGACTACAGACTACTCATTTCTATGGAAGATCAGAAACAACTGAAGACTCCTTTAACCTTGTGGCTATCATAGGAAAATTAATGTAATTCCATATGGTTTTCTTTTTTTCTTCTAACATCTTTCCTTGGATCATGGTACCAAGATAGATAAGAGTCATTTGAGCACCATTGCTATGTGATACCTTTTTCACTGCCTAAGAATTAAAGCAAATATTCAATTATTGGGCTTCCCTGTTAACTCAGACAGTAAAAAGTCTACTGCAGTGTAGGAGACCTGGGTTTGATCCGTGGGGCAGAAATATCCCCTGGAGAAGAGAATGGCTACCCACTCCAGTATTCTTGCTTGGAGAATTCCATGTATAGAGGAGCCTGATGGGCCACAGTCCATGGGGTCACAAAGAGTTATGACACCAAGTCCCATGTTAAAATATGGTTAGTAAAAGTTAGCATTGTAGTTCAATTAAACACAAATCATGCCATCAGCTATGATTTGGGGGAATCTTTTGAATGTGTTACCAGATAATAACTTGCCCTGTTTAATACATAAACTTGAGATGTGACATCTTGATAGCTACTTAATTAGTTTCTCTGACCATAAAGACATTGGAATGTTTCACTTGCAAGCTAACTAAGAAGAACATTGAATACATCTGAAACTGATAATTTTCAGTTCTTGGAACATAGTAATACCTGAAAAGGACTTGCTGGTTTTATATATGTACCATTTGTTGAATGGTGAATAATTATATTAAGCATCATTAAAAGTACCTTCGTCAGTGCTGTAAATGGCAAGATGCTTGAAGGACCTCCCATCAGGAGAGTCTGTATAAGGTGGTTACAGAGGTGAGGAAGATTTGGCTCACTCTACAGTGACATAATGGTAGGCCAGAGAGATTCAACCATCTTGAAATGCTGTTCTATTGCTCAGTCATATACTATTGTATGGATAAGCTATAAGTTGTTTAGCTTATCCATACAACTTACCCAACTTGTTTAGCTTGTCTAAATGTGATGGACATTTGGGTTGTTTTCATTTTGGTGTTGCTTTGAACATCTGTATTCAAGTCTTTGCATACACTTTTATTTTCATCCCTCCTGGTAAATACCTATGAATGAAATTGATGGGTTATTTGGTAACCAACCAAGAGCTTTCACAAGCAGTGAAAGTTTATGAAATATTTGATGTTCACACCCAGAATGTTGCTCAGATAGTTCCAGTTGCTCCAAACTCTGCATAACACTTGTTATGTGCAGTCTTCATTTTTGCTATTTTTACATATATAGTATCTCATTGTGGTTTTAACTTGCATTTTCCTGATGATTAAGGGTGTTGACCAGGAATTGGTAAACTATGACCAAGGGGTCAAATCCAGCCAACTGCCTATTTTTTTACAAATACAATTGGAACACATGTATGTCTATTTGTTTCCATAACATCTATAGGTGCTCTAGTAGTACAATGATAGAGTTGAATAGCTGCAGTAGAGAATATCTAGCCTGCAAAGCCTAAAATGTTTACTATTTTACCCCTTTCTGAAAACATCAGACAACCCTGATGTTACCTTTTCATGTGCTTGTTGGTTATCATATATCTCCTTTAGTGAGGGAGGTATTCAAACCTTCTGCCATTTATTCTTAAACACTCTATTTTCTTTTTGAGTAGAAAGAATTCTTCTAAATATTCTGGATACAAGTCCTTTATTAGGTAAATGTATTGCACATATTTTCTGCCAATCTGCGATTAGCTTTTTCTTTTTCTGTTAGTCCTTTTAAAGTTCAAAACGAAAATTTGGCCAAGTCCATTTTATCAGTTTTTTAAATCTGTATGTCATATCTGAACTGATGAGAATTGACTTAATGATTTTGATATCTTAGAAAATTTGACTTTGTACAACAAAATAAGTGACTGAGCAAGTATATAGGTTGGCAGTGTCAATAGAATGTGTGCAAAGAAAAACATGCTGTGAGTAAGAAATATGGTTTATTATTTTAATCCTGAAACAATTTAGTCATTATTTTACTGACATCATTACTATAGCTATTCTTTTACTTAATATCTTGTGGAAATAAATTCTAATCTGATTGTTCCCAAACTTGTTATTTAGTACTTTACAATATCGAGAGCTGGTGGCTGTGGCATTTATTGCTACTATTCTAATAGAAACTTTTTAGATAAGAAGATAACTTTCATATTTTGAAGTTTTTCTCTTGAAATGATTTTATCAACTTGACAACCTCATATAAACAATTTATACCACATTCTAAAATTTTTTTGAAAGTGTTAAGATAATATGAAGAGAGATTAAACATGAAAGAATTCCACCTACTGAATAGGTTGTGATGGTAACTCCTTTCTCACAGATCAGTGACTGGATGCCCATGGTACTTTAGCTGCTTATCTAAGCATGTTATGTTTGGGCTATGTTTCTTTACAGAGTTTTATTGAAACTGGCTACAGTTTCAGTCAGTCATATCCAACTCTTTGAAACCCAATGTACAGCAGCATGCCAGATTTCCCTGTCCATCACCAACTCCTGGAGACTACTCAAACTCATGTCCATCACGTCGATGATGCCATCCAACCATCTCATCCTCAGTTGTCCTCTTCTCCCGCCTTCAATCTTTCCCAGCATCAGGGTCTTTTCCAGTGAGTTGCTTCTTCACATCAGGTGGCCAAAGTATTGGAGTTTCAGCTTCGGCATGAGTCCTTCCAATGAATATTCTGGACTGATTTCCTTCAGGATTGACTGTTGGATCTCCTTGGAGCTCCTTTATTGTGCTCCTTATTGTCTGTGTATCCACCACAGTTCAGAAGCATCAATGCTTCAGTGCTCAGCTTTCTTTCTTTATAGTCCAACTCTCACATCCATACATGACTATTGGCAAAACCATAGCTTTGACTATATGGACTTTTGTTGGTAAAATAATGACTCTGCTTTTTAATATGCTGTCTAGTTTGGTCGTAGCTTTTCTTCCAAAGAGCAAGCGTCTTTTAATTTCATGGCTGCAGTCACCATCTGCAGTGATTTTGGAGCCCAAGAAAATAATGTTGGGCTATTTCTAATGTTTCCCCATCTTCTTGCCATGAAGTGATGGAACCAAATGCCATGATCTTAGTTTTCAGAATTTTGAGTTTTAAGCCAACTTTCACTCTCCTCTTTCACTTCCATCAAGAGGCTCTTTAGTTCTTAGTTCTTAGCTTTCTCTCATAAGAGTGGTGTTATCTGCATATCTGAGGTTATTGATATTTCTCCCAGAAATCTTGATTTCAGCTTTGTGCTTCATCCAGCTTGGCATTTTGCATGATGTACTCTGCATATAAGTTAAATAAACAGGGTGGCTATATACAGCTTTGATGTACTTCTTGCCCGATTTGGAACCAGTCTATTGTTCCATGTCCAGTTCTAACTATTGCTTCTTGATCTGCATACAGATTTCTCAGGAGGCAGGTCAGGTGGTCTTGTATTCCCGTTTCTTTCAGAATTTTCCACAGTTTGTTGTGATCCACACAGTCAAGGCTTTGGCATAGTCAATAAAGCAAAATAGATGTTTTTCTGAAACTCTTTTGCTTTTTCAATGATCCAGCAAATGTTGGCAATTTGATTTCTGGTTCCTCTGCCTTTTCTAAATCCAGCCTTGAACATCTGGAAGTTCACAGTTCACATACTGTTGAAGCCTGGCTTGGAGAATTTTGAGCATTGCTTTGCTAGCGTGTGAGATGAGTACAACTGTGTGGTAGTTTGAACATTCTTTGGCATTGCCTTTCTTTGGGATTGGAATGAAAACTGATCTTTTCCAGTCCTGTGGCTGCTGCTGAGTTTTCCAAATTTGCTGGTATATTGAGTGTAGCACTTTCATATCATCATCTTGTAGGATTTAAAATAGCTCAACTGAAATCCCATCACCTCCCATAGCTTTGTTTGTAGTGATGCTTTCTAAGGCCCACTTGTCTTTGCATTCCAGGATGTCTGGCTCTAGGTGAGTAGTCACACCGTCGTGGTTATCTGGGTCATGAAGGTCTTTTTGAATAGTTCTTCTGCTTCTGTGTATTCTTGCCACCTCTTCTTAATATCTTCTGCTTCTATTAGGTCAGTCCCATTTCTGTCCTTTATTGTGCCCATCTTTGCATGAAATCTTCCCTTGGTATCTCTAATTTTCTTAAAGAAATCTCTAGTCTTTCCCATCCTACTGTTTTCTTCTATTTCTTTACATTGATCACTGAGGAAGGCTTTTTTCTCTCTCCTTACTAATCTTTAGAACTCTGCATTCAAATGGATATATTTTTCCTTTTCTCCTTTGCCTTTAGCTTCTTTTCTTTTCTCAGCTATTTGTAAGGCGACCTGACAAATTCCTCAGACAACCATTTTGCTTTCTTGCGTTTCTTTTTCTTGGGGATGGTCTTGATCACTGCCTCATGTACAATGTCAGGAACCTTAGTCCATAGTTCTTCAGGCATTCTGTCTATCAGATCTCATCCCTTGAATCTATTTCTCACTTCCACTGTATAATTATAAGGGATTTGATTTAGGACATACCTGAATGGTCTAGCAGTTTTCCCTACTTTCTTCAATTTAAGTCTGAATTTTGCAATAAGGAGTTCTGATCTGAGTCACAGTCAGCTCCTGGTCTTTCTTTGCTGACTGTATAGAGCTTCTCCATCTTTGGCTACAAAGAATATAACCAGTCTGGTTTCAGTATTGACCATCTGATGATGTCCATGTGCATAAACTGGCCATAGCCACTCAGAATTCTGGGATCAACATTGAATGTCTGCTATAGCACCCATGCCTACAGCAAGAGCAGCCTGTCTCCTCTGGTTAATCCCAAGGGTTCTATGAACTTGTAGTGCTCTATCTTTTGTCTGATTTCCTCATTTCACTACCTTCCTTCCTGTTTTTAATGCCACAGGACATGTATATCTTTTAGAAACTAAAAGAGGATTAATTCTAATTTTGTTTTGAAAGGCATTCTTTTTCTTGGAATTTCACAACCCCATTTGGAATACTTAGAGATACCCTAGGGTGTTGTGGAGGATTAGAAACAGCTGTCATAGATCCAAAGTTCTACTTTGACAACATGCAATCTTTTTCTCTTCCAGCCATTCTAGTATTGCTTTCCTGAAATGCTCACATTCTTCATTTTATCTCACTCTTAATTAGTATATGTTTCGTTTCTCATTTAAGATGCAATAAAATGTTCTTCCAGTACTCATTTCTCTGTATTCCTGGGCTTTCCTAGGCAATATATATGCCACTTATGAATGTTTTCCTAGTTAAGCTTGTATCATGTTGTACTTTTTATTATTATCTCTATTTATATCATTCACCTGAACTTTTCATGCTAACTGTTGAAAGATAAAAGTTATTACATGACTAGTGTTCTAGACCTTTAAGCCAGAATTACTCAGAGTGAAGATAAATTTATCAAAGGTTAAAAATTATTATAGAATGCACTGAGAATTACCCTAACATACCAGGGAAATTTTTTAAGCATGTAAACTCAAATATTAGTCCAAACATTCATTTGAAGGGACGCTTGAGAAACTTATTCAGATGAAAAGGACAAAATATTGCTTAACCATTTTGTTGAGGTCTAAAAGGGTCAATGGGGTCATAACTGAGTGAGAAAATGGGGTGTTTGGAGAATCCATGCTGGGTGACAATATGAGCATAGCTGTAGGGCTACGATCTTGTATGCATTGAAGAATATGAGAAGATTTATACTAGCCAAAGACAACTGAGAGATTTTGAGAAGTAACAGATAATAGTGACCTACTCAGTTCTACTCAATACACTGTAATGACCTATGTGGAAAAAGAATCTAAAAAGAGTGTACATATCTATATGTATAACAGATTCACTTTGCTATATACTTGAAACTAACACAACATTGTAAATCAACTATACTTCAATTAAAAAAATTTTTTTAAAGATATTCATACATAGCAAGATAATGAAGGAATTTGAGTTCCTAGTTCCCATAAGGAACTGGGAAGAGAGTCTCAGAATATGAAGTTTGTGGTGCTGTTTTCAGAAGAGATTTGTTTGTGTGCTTTTTCTTTCTCAGGAGCTTTAAAAGTTTAGCCCTAGAGTGTAGCATGAGTTGGAATTTTGGAGAAAGTAGGTTAGATAAATGCCAATTAACTTTAAAAGTTACATGATGTTGATGTATTTATTGACATGAATTATTAGCAAAAGGGAGAAAGACTGGAGTTATGAAAATGCTGGGCAGAGGAAGCAATAACATTTCCACTTTTGTTAGTAATTCTGTTTACAGCCTTCCTTTTTCTCATTTGGGGCAGCCATCCTTCCCACTTCCCAAGGGGAGGAATAACATGGTACATCTGTGAGCAAAGGTCTAATATGATGATGTTGTGACTCTTGGCTCTTAGCCCAACAAGAGTGCAGCCAAAGTACATAAAGATTCCTAATTGCTTCTTCCCAACAAGGTGTTGGAAACAGGCCAGCTGTTTTTTTGATTTATCATGAGACATGATGACCTTACAAGGTAGCAGAGTATGTGCTTGACTTAGATTTGTTCCATTCTGCTGAGCAAGATGGATAACTGTAGAGTTCATCTAGGCATATAACTAAGACGAAAAATTGGCTTGGCCAAAATCTGTGTTATACATGTGAGATTATCTATCTATCTATATCACCTTGTCAAAATCTTGTGAAGTTAGGACAAAACATTAGCAGTTAGCATCAATTTGAACATTATAGTATGGGAATTAGCTACTCTGTACTCAACTGAGTCATGCATGACAAAATTCTTAGCAAAAATGAGAGAATGGAAGCATACCTTATTATATGTAAAATAGATAGCCATTGGGAATTTGCTGTATGACTCAGGGAACTCATACTGGGGCTCTGTAACAACCTAAAGGGGTGGGATGGAGAGGGAGGTGGGAGGGAGTTTCCAGAGGAAGGGGACATAGGTATACCTGTGGTTGATTCAAGTTGATATTTGGTAGAAACCAACACAATACTGTAAAGCAGTTTTCCTTCAATTAAAAATAAATTAAAAAAAAATGAGAGCAGAAAATCCAGCCTAGTGAGAACTTAAGTTGCGGTTTTGACCCTGCATTTAACCAGCTGAGTGACAGAGGTGTGGCTACCCTGTCACTTGTGTGGTAAGAGAACTGGATGAGGTAAGCTGGGGATGAGTCTTCCTCAGACTTTTAGATAAGCCACTCAGTATCTCTGGGTTTTAGTTTTGCTGCAAATGTAGGAATAGCAATCAGAGAACCAAGAAACCATAGAAATTTCACCAAATTTTGGTCAAGTACAAAGTACTATACACATACCTGGATATAGTAGTATCAGCTACTGAAGTAAGAGGGGTTCCCACAGCCTGGCTGGTCTCCAAGAGGGGGCTGTTTTTATTTCTTCAAAGGCCTGATGGAAGGCTCCTGTGTGGCTATATTGAGGTGGCTCAGGATGATTTTTGAGTGGAGTAATGTAAATTTAGTGTGATGGATTCAGGAAATCCATGATATTTAGAATGCTGACTGGTATACATACAAGTCTTTGATTAATGAAAATGGACTGTGAGTTATTAGGTAAGTAAATACAGTCTTCCCAATAGGTAAAGTATTTAAAAATGTAAAATCCCAGTGAAATAATGAAAGAAAATAATTGAGGTCCACAATCTCTTGCCTAAAACTCTCAGAGTCAGACATGCTTTGGAATTCAGAAAAATCTTTGGATTTTGGTATTGTACTAGGATGCCTATTCAGCACCCTTTAATTAAACATATTTAAGTATAGGATTAAAATGTCTACAATTAGAATCTAGAAAAACAGTACAGATGAACTTATCTGCAAAGGAGAAGCAGAGACACAGATGTGGAAGACAAACATATAGTTGCCAAGAGGGAAAGGGAGGGTGGGATGAATTGGGAGACTAGAATTGACGTATACACACTACTATATATAAAATAGAAAACTAATGAGAACCTAATGTAGAGCACAAGAAACTCTACTGAATGCTCTGAGGTGACCTAAGTGGGGAGGGAATCTAAAAGAATGTGTATGTCTGTGTATAACTGAGTCACATTGTGGTACAGCAGAAACGAATGTATGGTTGTAAACCAACAATATTTGTTTTCTATCACACTGACTATACAGTGAGATTAAAGGACTATGTGGCTTCATAACAGTTCAGATTGAGTTTTGTTGCCAAAGTCGTTTGACATGAACTTACAAAAACTTAACAAAGTCTTTCTTTGGATTTCTAAACTGTGGCTAAAGAGTTTTGGATGGACCTGATTAAGTAACCAATTCTTGACCAATTACTGTGTATCAGCTTTAAGATAATGCCATTTGCACTAACCTTTGTCAGCAATCTGTCAAAGTAGACATCATTATCCATTATGCATAATTTATAAATCAGGAAACAAGACTAGCACAGGTTAGTGATCAGCCAGAGGCACCATGGTCAGTATGTGGCAGAAGTGGTTTGAACCCACTTCTGGCCCCATAGACAAAAAACAGTGCTGTTTCCTTACTGTTTGGTCAAGACCTTTGGTTATATGACTGTCCCTGTTGCTTCATAGTTGCAAAATAATAATAATACTGCCTTGAAAATATGAGGTTTCTCTCCTTACTCTGCAGTCTCTCTAGGCAAGATCATCCAGTGATCATTTATAAACTAATGACACTCAGATGGATCTGGGCCCCCTTTCTGAGCATCAGTCTTAGTCATCTTCCTGTTGTACGTTTCCATGTAGTTGTCTCACTGACCCAGCAATCTCCAAACAGAACTAATCATCTTTTCTCTCTACCCTGCGCCTTTTAGAAAATCTACTCCACCATCTCAGCTACTCCTAAACCAAAATTTATGCACCTCCCTCCCTTTCCAACTCTATTAATCACTAAGTCCTATGGGGTTACGGCTAGAGAACAGCAGTGAGGGGCTGGGGATTTCAAAGTGTGGTAATTCAATTTACCAGTAAGAAATTTCAGATCCTTTTACCAGACAGTACTAGGTATTCTGGTGGTGGTGGTTTAGTCAGTCGTGTACAACTATTGCGACCCCATGGACTGTAGCCCGCCAGGTTCCTCTGTCCGTAGGATTCTCCAGGCAAGAATACTGGAGGGGGTTGCCATTTCCTCCTCCAGGGGATCTTCCCAACCCAGGGATCGAACCCTGGTCTCCAGCATTGCAGGCAGATTCTTTACCAACTGAGCCACCAGGGAAGCCCACTTTGTATTCTAGACTGCTTTATTTGTTATTGTCTGCTTATTTTTGGTCTCAAAATTACCTGTGTTTTAGCTGTTTAGGTGGGTGCACTGTTATCCTTAGTCACTAGATATCACGCTTTCCAGTACCAAGGCCTCTCGCCACTAACCTTTGCTCCAAATTTGTCTTGGGATGCTAAAGAGGTAAAGTAACAGCCACCGATATTTTCATTCCCATCTCTAGGTAAAAGGCCAAACCTGAAGGTCCACATCAATACCACAAGTGACTCCATCCTCTTGAAGTTCCTGCGTCCAAGTCCTAATGTAAAACTGGAAGGTTTTCTCCTGGGATATGGCAGTAACTTATCACCAAACCAGTACTTCCCTCTTCCTGCCGAAGGAAATACACTGAGGCCATAGTCGGTAAGATGTTTGGGTTTCAGGCATAGGAAGAAGAGGTAACAGGTAACGCGTGTTACATGATACATAAATCCTGAAGCATCACTTTTTTTTTTTCCTGTATCCCCAGTTGAACCAAATGCCATAAATACAAAACATTAAAATTCTTGTAACCCGTAGCACAATTCTTTACATCAAAAGTATGTAATGCTGCAGAAATAATCATTGCCATTATACCTACAATTCCTGACCATATAACTAAGCTTGCATAGGGAAAAAATAGTTAAAATAACTGGGCTTAAATCTCTGTAACATAGCTTGTTTATGTGGATTAATTTTCCTTCCTGCTGTGTCTTTTCTTTCTTCTGGTAGAAAATATCACCTTCAGTTTTCTGCGTGTCTCTGCATGACAAGCTACCTTTAAAAAGGAAAGACAAAGCATTAATATTATATTAAACTTTAGAGTATTTCAGACAAAAGGTTAAAGCTTGTATTTGTGTTATAAAATTTTAAATCTTTAAAAATATTTTAATCACATTAAATGTAATTTGAGGCTGTGAGCACTGTCAAGCCTTCTCCAGATTTGCAAATGAAACATTTTAAAAGGATAATTTAAAAAATAAAGGAATCCTCAGTTTAGAATGCTGTCAAAGTCTTCCTGAGCAGACTAAGATTAGATTTGTATTTTTCTCTACTGCTACAATTATTGCTAAATAGCTTTTCCATAAACTTTGAAGTTTAATCCTGTAACATGAACTACTATATACCAGATCTAATATTTATGCATATATGCAGCAAAGTTAAAGATGAATCAGTTTTGCCCTACAGCTCTTTCCCACAGAGAGGTTCTCATAGATAAGTCTCTCTTGTACTTTAAAATTAGGCAAGAGAGTAACATTATTAGTTATAAACGCCTATGCTAAATTTTACACAAGATAAGCACGTTAAAAGCAAACAACATTTGTTACCCCCGAAAATTTGAGAATTAGGCACTTTGACAAATGTAAAAACATTAATCTTGATAATATAAACCATAAGGAATTTGAAAATTTGCAAATATTTCTTCAACATATCCACTCTTTACTATTAATATAAAAGTGGCTGGAATACATGTATTCCTACACAAACAGAAACAGATATATTGTCCCTTTATTTACTGAGCATTAGAAGTAACATTTTATTTATCATAACTTTTACCCTTGGTTATATAGATTGACAATTTGGTTAATAATAAACATCCTTTCCTTATGAGGCAGAAGGCATTCTATCTTAAAGTGACAGAAGTCAGATTGTTAATGAAAAATATATGTAGAAAACTATAAAGAAAATTTCTAGCACAAATATTTCAAGCTTTTATTTATTCAGTAATGAGGGATGGTCAAGTGGAAAAGGTACCCTTTTATTTGTTTCAACTCTTAAAACTTCTTATTATGAAAAACGCAAACATATAAGAAGAAAGAAACCTATAATGATTCTTGTGTATAATGTTGCAACTTGAGTATTGTCACTCTTTTGCTCATCTCTTTCCATATATTTCCTCGTATTGCTCATATAGGTATTTTAAAGCATAGCTAAATATTATGTTTGTATAGTCTTTAAGCACTTCAGTGTGCATTTCTAACAGATAAAAATATTTTTAATAATGTCTTACTTTTATCATATTATAGCAATAACCCCATTATATTGTTTTATGCCTAGTCTATATCTAAATTTCTCTGGTCATCTTTAAAAATGCCCTCTTTGAGCTGTTTCTTTTTTCAATCAGGATCCTATATGGTCTACATGTTAGGTTTGACTGTTACCATATCATAAGTCTCTGTTATTGTATAACAGCCCTCTCTCCCCTTCTCTCTTTAAATGTCATTGATTTACCAGAGAAATTTGATTATATATTCTGGTCCACATTCTGTGTTTACCTGGCTGCTTCCATGTATTTTTGAACTAGTTCCTCTATCCTGGTATTTCCTGTGAAAGCTATTTTGATTTGGAGGCTGTATTAGATTTGGGTTAAGCATTTTCAGGAAAGAATAATAGGTGGTATTATTTCCTAACAACTCACAAAAGAGGTATATAATGGCTGGTGTCATACTTAGTAATGTTAATACTGTTTGTTATGTTTAGGTGACCTCAGCCTGACCCTGCCATTATAAAATTCATCATCAAATTTTCACTTAATGGTTTTAGCATCTATTGATGGTCAAGGCCCAGATCCATTGTTTTATACAGAGGCTGTAAAATGACAATTTTTACATTTTAGAAAGAATCTAATTCTATAATCCCTTTTGCATTTTTAATTGAAATTCTATATTAAAGAAGAATTTTCTTTTATTTACTTTTTTCACTTTCTTTATGCAGAGTTTAGGAAATACAAGATAAATTCTCATTGTAATAAATTGATGCCTGGAAATCTGCAGTGTTGACCAATGATACTGTTGTTTGTTTTATAATCAGTAAGAATGCATTAGTTACTTTTATTGATTTTTAAGATATTTAATGATTTTTAATCATTATTTCACTTATCCATCCCTTACAATTATTCTCACTGTCATTTAAATATGGTTGATTGTTTAACCTTGGTTCACTATTAAACTGTGAACTTTTAAAGTTAAAGTTTATGTCTTTTTCTTTGGTTATTCATACCAGAGTGACCTACATTGAGTAGACAGGCAATAAATAATTGTGGCACTGAAATCTGAGCAGAGTCAAAGTCTGTGTAGCATATTTAGGCTGGAGGAGGCTGTGAGAGACTGTCTAGTCTAGGCTCTTGTCACTAGGCTAGTACATAACTAAGCCATCCAGGTATATAAAACACCACTGTGTTTCTTAAAAATCTTTAAGCACAGTGATTCCCAAACTTCTCCTGGAAGGCTGTTCTAAGCAGAATTTTTAAAACTCTTAATTTATCCTTTAGACTGATACGTTCTTTTTATTTTCTTTCTCTTCCAGTATGCTAGTGGAAGATGAAAAACATTCTTCTTAGATATTTACTTTTCCATCTTTCTTTATGCCAAGGAATCTGTGTGCTTCTGTTTTTATTACTTTCAAACAGACTTGCATTTCCAAATTAAATGTTATTATCTGGTTGCTTAAATTGCTTACAGTCTTTTTTTAATGATTAGGGTATATTAATGGCTCATAAATGGTTGAGCATCTGCATACTAGTTTTCAACTGCCACTGTAACAAATTACCACAAACTTGGGTGGCTTAAAACATCACAAATTAATTACCTTACATTTATGTAAGGTACATCTACCTGGGAGTAGGGACTTCTGATGTAAAGCACTGTTGGGAAACTCTTTAGAGAATTTTTGTCTCTTTCTACAGCTGGCAAGTGAACTCTTTCCCATCCTAGTAGTAGTAGTGAGTGTTAGTCATGTCCAGCTCTTTGCAACCCCATGGATATAACCTGCCAGGCTCTTCTGGCCATGAAATTCTCCAGGCAAGAACACTGGAGTGGCTTACCATTCCCTTCTCCAGTGGATCTTCTTGACCCAGGGATCAAACCTGGGTCTCCTGCATTATAGGCAGATTCTTTACCATCTGAGCCACCAGGGAAGCCTTTGCAGAAGACATTTCTGGCACCGTCTGCCAGGTCAATGGTGGATTCATGTATTTTGTGGACAGTTAAGGAACATCTGGGCTTCCCAAGTGGCACTAGTGGTAAAGAACCCACTTGCCAAAGCAAGAGATGTAAGAGACTCGGGTTTGATCCCTGGGTTGGGAAGATCCCCTGGGGAGGACATGGCAACCCACTCCAGTAATCTTGCCTGGAGAATCCCATGGACAGAGGGAGCCTGGTGGGCTGCAGCCCATGGGGTTGCAAAGAGATGGCCATGACTGAGCACACGCACAGTTCTATACGTGAGAAGCCCAACATGGGTCTCTCTTGGCTGAAGTCAAGGTTGTGGCAAGGGCTGCATTCCCTTCTGGAGGCTCTGAAGGGAAAATCTGTTTCTGTTTTTGCAGTTTCTAGAGGGGCCCACATTCCATTTCTACCTTTAAATCTAAAAATATGATACAAATGAATACATAAACAAAACAGAAACAGACTCACAGATACAGAGAAAACTAGTGGTTTGTTCCCTATTAGTAGGGGGACTCCTTGGACTGCAAGAGATCCAACCAGTCCATTCTGAAGGAGATCAGCCCTGGGTGTTCTTTGGAAGGAATGATGCTGAAGCTGAAACTCCAGTACTTTGATCACCTCATGCAGAGTTGACTCTTTGGAAAAGACTCTGATGCTGGGAGGGATTGGGGGCAGGAGGAGAAGGAGATGACAGAAGATGAGATGGCTGGATGGCATCATGGACTCGATGGACGTGAGTCTGAGTGAACTCCGGGAGTTGGTGATGGACAGGGAGGCCTGGAGTGCTGCGATTCATGGGGTCGCAAAGAGTCAGTCACGACTGAGCGACTGAACTGAACTGAACTGAGTGGTTACCAATAGGGAAAGGGAATGGGGAAGGGGCAAGGAATTAGGAGATACGAACTATTATGTATAAAATAGAAAAGCAACAAATATGTATTATACAGCAAAGGAAGTATAACCATTATTTTATAATAACTTTTAATGGAGTATAATCTTTAAAAATACTGAATTACTGTGCTGTACACTTGAAACTAATATAATATTCTAAATCTACTACAATTTTAAAAACTCCAGCAACATTGGGTCAAGCATTGCTCACACCACATTGCTCTGATCTCTTCGGCCTCCTTCCACTTTTAAGGATCCTTATGATTATACTGAGCCCACCTGGATAATCTAGGATACTCTCCATATTTTAAATGGATCTACATTCTTCATTGTACCTGCAACCCTAATTCTCCTTTATCATGTAACCTAAGATATTCACAGGTTCTGGAGAGGAGGATGTGGGCAATCCTGGAGGGCCATTATTCTCCATGGCACAAACTGTATGTTTGAAATTTGTGTCTCTATTCCCTTTCTTCTACCAGTTTAGAGTATCATCTTTCTCAATTCTGCTCATCTGTAAAACAGTAATGAAGTCTATTTTTCACAGATGTGCTGTGGGCGTGTTAGTAAATTCATGATCATAAAAAGATGAGTTGAAATCCCTTGGGTGCAAGTTGCACGAGCAAAGAATTTTTATTTCTTTGTGTAAAAAAGCACCAGTTACATCCCTTCTTCTTACTATATTCTGTAACAGTATAGTAGTATTTCTTCAGTTGCATCAAACTATACCCAAACATTGTAACTTACTTTTGTTTTCAAAACAAATATTACATGCCATCTTGTCTGCCCCATTCCACTTCTTGAAGTGTTTAAGATCTCACCACTGAAATGAGAAATGGTTGATTATTCAGAAATATTGAAGTTAACATTGAATGATATGTGGACTAAATAATCATCTTTAGCCATTTCTGTTGCTACTGCTGCTAAGTCGCTTCAGTCGTGTCCGACTCTGTGCGACTCCATAGACGGCAGCCCATCAAGCTCCCCCGTCCCTGGGATTCTCCAGGCAAGAACACTGGAGTGGGTTTAGCCATTTCTACTTTTATTTTAATATGTATCTAGTATTGAAAGAGGTATTTTCTAAGTAATGTTCTGGTCTTATATGTAAAACTAAAAACATAAAAAAAAAATTCCCTTTTGCTATTTATGAAACTTCTGTAAAACTTGTACTTTTGTAGGATCTTCTAAGATTTTTGTAGACTAATTGGAGCAGAAGAAAAAAGAGTATTTTCCCAGATGAATATTAATAATTATTATTGGCTTTGAGTCTTGCAATGATGTGATAAAACATGACTCTCATATAATAGATCCGAGGTTCCCATATCCTTTTTCCCACATCATCAGTGCTCTCATTCTGGCTTACATACCCAGTTTTCGCTTTGTTACTTTTGTGTTCAGCTGTTGGTAATTTTACAAATGTCCAAAAATATAAAAATGAGAATTTTTTGACATTGAATCTTTACAGACTCATACTTTATAATGTTCTCTTGACCTCCGAAAATATGTTAATCAGTGTCACCTGGCAAGGAAAAGGTTATATTCCATCAATCTTGTAGAGCAGGTTAAGGAGTTATTTTAGTATCCTTACTGCAAAAAAAAAATGAAAGGCTTAAATTGGAAAAAAAAATCACATATTTATCACTACTAGGAATTCTGATTAAAGGATTTCTTTCAACTAGGTGTTAGGACTCCAAAAGGATTTGAGGGCAAATTTCTTAACCCCCACTGTTCTCACAGCTGCTAACCCTTACATTAACTGCCCTAAAGAGAACGAGCTTTTCATGCTCAGACTCGCAGTCTTGCCTGTAGCCCCTCAGAGTGATTCCTGTGTCAGTGTGGATGCGCTAAGATGCTTTGCCTTGGAGTCTGCATCAAAATGCTAACATCTGCATTTAAGAAAAGAGCCTCCTCTGCTTGGAGAGGTAGCATGATGTGGGGAAAGAATAGGTATGTTTTCAGTGAGACAGACCTGGGTTCAAACTTACTCATGATGTTACTTACTATGGAGTATTTCTGGGTAAGCCACTTAACTTGTCTCAGTCAGTTCATTTTTTTTCATCTATAAAATATGTTATGAATACTTCAGAATTGGTGATGGACAGGGAAGCCTGGCATGCTGCGATTCATGGGGTTACAAAGAGTTGGACACGACTGAGCAACTGAACTGAACATAAAGAGGAGGTATTTTATAATTGTTTATAATTGTCAGTTGCTGTTATAACAAACTGAGTGGTCTTGGATAATTTACCTAACCTTTTCGACATTTGTGTAAGATCTCTGGGGTAGATTGCTTTAGCAGATTGTCAGTGACTTAAAAGAAGTAACCATACTCATCCGTTTAACTGCAACTAAGTGTTTCCTTGGAAGGGATAAATCCCCAGATGGACTAAGAAACACAATAGGCAGCAAAATCTAAGACTCAGAACACTTGGAGCACACGTGACTATCTTCCATAGTCAGGTCATCTTTCAGTCATTACTGGGGAATTCCTATTCAATGACTTGGAGTAGAGTCCTTGGGTAACTCTCGAGTTTCACAGCTGTGGTCTCTTAAGGAGAAGGTAAATCCTCACAAGATACAGTTGAAAGGGTTTGGTATTCCAAGATTTCAATTTTCTAATCTGTCTTACTCTAAGAAAGCAATTTTAAGCAGGAAAGTAGAAAAAATTTTGACCTGTCTTACTAAATATAGATCAAATTAAGAACCTAACCCTGTTTAGTTTACTTTAACTGATGGTAGTTTTATCTCAAGTTCAGGTCAAAATTAACCATCAGTTCCTTATTTTGACATTTTTTTCTTGCTTTTATTTCACTGGGGAAATTTTTGTTTAAATTTTTGAATAAAATTTATTTACTGTGGTTCAGATATGATTATCAGTTTATATGTTTATATGTATAATTCATATTCCTGTAGATATTAACACCCTTTACAAGTTTTACCCTTAATTTTTACATTTGTTTAGAAAGCAGGAGCAAATGCACAATTTTTTGTCATCATTGCAACCCTTAGAGCTTAAGTTGTCTTTTTCTCTCTGTATAAAAATATTAACATGTGGTCTATTCATTTTTATGGAAGTGGGATGAAATACAAAATAATAGAGATTGCTACTATTCATTATATGGAAGGATAAGTACTACCTAATGACAAAAAAACAGACTGGTTCCAAATAGGAAAAGGAGTACGTCAAGGCTGTATATTGTCACCCTGCTTATTTAACTTCTATGCAGAGTACATCATGAGAAACGCTGGTCTGGAAGAAACGCTGGACTGGAAGAAACACAAGCTGGAATGAAGATTGCCGGGAGAAATATCAATAACCTAAGATATGCAGATGACACCACCCTTATGGCAGAAAGTGAAGAGGAACTAAAAAGCCTCTTGATGAAAGTGAAAGTAGAGAGTGAAAAAGTTGGCTTAAAGCTCAACATTCAGAAAACAAAGATCATGGCATCCAGTCCCATCATTTCATGGGAAATAGATGGGGAAACAGTGGAAACAGTGTCAGACTTTATTTTTTGGGGCTCCAAAATCACTGCAGATGGTGAACTGCAGCCATGAAATTAAAAGACGCTTACTCCTTGGAAGAAAAATTATGACCAACCTAGACAGCATATTCAAAAGCAGAGACATTACTTTGCTGACTAAGGTCTGTCTAGTTAAGGCTATGGTTTTTCCAGTGGTCATGTATGGATATGAGAGTTGGACTGTGAAGAAGGCTGAATGCCGAAGAGTTGATGTTTTTGAACTGTGGTGTTGGAGAAGACTCTTGAGAGTCCCTTGGACTGCAAGGAGATGCAACCAGTCCATTCTGAAGGAGATCAGCCCTGGGATTTCTTTGGAAGGAATGATGCTAAAGCTGAAACTCCAGTACTTTGGCCACCTCATGAGAAGAGTTGACTCACTGGAAAAGACTCTGCTGCTGGGAGGGATTAGGGGCAGGAGGAGAAGGGGACGACAGAGGGTGAGATGGCTGGATGGCATCACTGACTCGATGGACGTGAGTCTGAGTGAACTCCGGGGAGATGGTGGTGGACAGGGAGGCCTGGCGTGCAGTGATTCATGGGGTCACAAAGAGTTGGACATGACTGAGTGACTGAACTGAACTAATGACAAAAAAGAAGTGAATATTTATTGTGTAAAGTGCCATCAGAAAGTTGATGGTGGTTTCACTGAAGAAAAAGAGCTGGAGGTTGAAAATATCTGAAGGAACTATTTAAGGACTTAATGAAGCTGAAAAATAGCTGGTGAAAGGAGCAAGGTAAACTAACCAGAGGAAAAGATACACTGTCTGTCATTGAAACCAGCTCAGTTCCTATCTTCTCTGGCAGAATCCTTACAGAATTAGCAAGAAGCTTGAGCAGAGAGCACAGAAGAGCAACAGCAGTGAATACAAGATAGTCCCAAAATGCAGATGAGGGATATGATAGTTGTGAAGGAGTAGGTAGCGGTATTAGTGTCCTTTTACACATAAGGAAACGGAATCTCTAAGGGCTTCAGGTAAACTTCCAAATGTGTCAAAGCTGGCAAATGACACCAGGAAGTCTGGTTTGAGAACCTAAGCTCTGAAGCACTGTAATTTTATCTGTTGTTCTACAGTGGAAAGTCTACATAAGAACCTGATTTGTTTCTTCTGTAATGCTCTTTATTTATTAGAACGTTCTTTAAACAGTAAGGGCTTCCCTGATGGCTCAGACAGTAAAGAATCTGCCTGCAATGCAGGAGACGGGAGTTTGATCCCTGGGGCAAGATGATTCCCTGTAGAAGGAAATGGCAACCCACTCCAGTATTCTCATCTGGAGAATTCCATGGACATGGAGAGAAACTTGGCAATCTACAGTCCATGGTGTCACAAACAGTTGGACACAACTGAGCAGCTAACACTGTCAACAGTAAGCAGAAAGGTCTTGTATCATGGAAGGAGCCATTAGATCCTTAAGGCTCATTAAGATTTAAATGAGTTAAAATCTGTGAAGTAGTTGCTATGTCCACAAAACTTGTTCTTTTCTACCCATTCCACCGCCACCATCACCATCTTTGTTTAGTGAGTTTCCTGTCTGTGAAGCCCTACTGCCTCTACTCTCCACAAGGCCATATCTGCCCAAGGAAGTCAATATTTTTGTCTCTCTCCATGAATATCCTAGAGGCTAAGCATTTTCTTTGACCATTATTCTTAATAAACTGCTATTTGTTTTTATTTTGGGGAGTCTTGTCTATTCCCAGACTCTTCCCAAATAGAAAATTCTGAAGAGGTAAGGACACTGGAAGCCTCAGGTTTCTTTTTCACATCCAATGTTGTCATAATTTAGAAGCACAGTGAATGAATGAATGGGTGAGAGGGAAAGGGAGAGACCCAGGAATCTGAAACAGCTATGGGTCTCCTTTAGATGGATTTTTCTTTTGTTTAAACTGTTTTCAAAATGTCATCTAATTCTCATTTGGTTCTTTCTCTGGAAATGATTTTTACCACTGGGAAGTATTTGGCTTTAAATCGTCAAGATTAACCCAGATTTTTCATTAAAACAATAGGAATCTCAGAACCACTTGATTTTCCTCCAAGGTGCAAAATTTAGCAGAACTTGAATAAGCTTCAAAGGGGAATTTTTTAAAGAGGATGGCCTAGTGGGTACCAATTTCTTAATAAATTTTATGGCACCACCAAAATAATTCACCATGAGTTCATACCAGAAAAGCCTTGTTTGATAATAGATGCCCATTTTACCTGTTTTGATAAAGATAACATCTTTTCAAGGTTCTGTTTTTCTATTGCATTCAGTGTTTCCATGGTCTCCCTGGCCTCACCAAACAATAGATAAACTGTCTCCAAATTTATCTTTTCTTGGAAATAAAGAAACTCAATATTCCGATATAAAGTACAATTTTTTCCCAATGTATCGCATAATGCAATGAGACCAAAATCTAACTTTTACTTAGTTTATTCTTAATTATGTCTAGAAGAGTTCTGCAAAATAGCTTATGGCCCTTTGGCATGAGTCAAAGGTATGCACTGTCCCAGACTTATTGCAAAAGGCTTGTTGATAAGAAGTGGATTTAATTAGAACAACAGCTGCTAATAGGGTAAGTGGAGTCGCTCAGTCGTGTCCGATTCTTTGCGACCCCGTGGACGTAGCCTACCAGGCTTCTACGTCCATGGGATTCTCCAGGCAAGAATACTGGAGTGGGTTACCATTTCTTTCTCCTTATATCTGCTAATTATCTTGTAACCTGCTAATTAGCAGGTTATCTGGAACAGATACAGGATAATATTTAGACTTTATAATTTATTTTTCCTAAATTTCCGTATTTTCCGTTATAATTTCCATCTCAAAACCAAAGACTACCATCAAATCCTAATTTCCTAACAATTTCTGTTATTTCCTTAACATTTTTACTTTCCCAGGACACAACACTCTCTGTCATATACCTGTCTTGTCTGAAACACTATGCTGTGAATACCAGCATTTAGTCACATTCCGGTCTAGGTTGTTCCATTTTCATTATTTTGCTTTTGTTTGTACTAGTCATATTTTAGCAGCTAACTAGTGAATTGCTCAGGGTGAGAGCTGATTGTCACCATCCCCCATGTACTCCGTGATCAGGGTCAGTAGATCCGTGGATGTAACAGCTGACTGTCCAGAGTCTGCTGGGAGTTTGCTGGGCAAGTCTCCCAGTTAACACAGTAAACTCTCTTTGCCTAGGGTGGAAATCTCTAGGAGAAAAAGAAATTATTCAACTGGCTTACAGTGTTGACTTTACCCTATTTCTCAGACCAGGTTATGGCTTACATCTGCTGTTGTGGTTTAATTATTAATAGTGCTCTCATTTCTTTCAAAAGTGTCCCAGTTTAGTTGAAAAGTTATAGCTTAGTATACATGTGGGTAAAAGCCTTGACCTCATAGCATCATCCCCCAGTCTTTCATTGCCTGATTCCAAGCTAATAGTTCTGCCTTTTCTCTACCACTGGGGATATTCCTCAAGAAGAAGATATTCCCCCAGACTGGCATTCATTTCATTTATCAGGCTGAGTGCACAGTAGATGCTCACCAAATGCTGGATTGGAAGTTCTCCCCAACCCATGAGCTTATACTTTAATGTCATTGGGGAGCTACAATGTGTTGGGCCAAGGGCTTTACAGAAAGGGTCATTGACTTCTCACTGCAGCCCCTTGATGCAGGTACTATTAGCATCCTCTTCTTCCCATGAAGAGTAAATCCCTGAGAAGTGAAGAAAGCTACATGTGGCAGGCTGGCTCCAGAGCCCCTGCATTTGACTACCATGCCATACTGCCTTCCCCCACGGCATTTAAGTATTCTGTGACCTTTGAACTCTATGTACAAACTCATCTCCTGGGAATTATTCCTGACGCCTCACCCCTACATGATGATGCTGACTAGAATATTTGGAAAAAAAGAAGACACTTTGCTGATTT
The DNA here is from genome assembly GCA_917880005.1 of Nanger dama. Taxonomy (NCBI): domain Eukaryota; kingdom Metazoa; phylum Chordata; class Mammalia; order Artiodactyla; family Bovidae; genus Nanger; species Nanger dama. The sequence goes on along the minus strand of CAKJTW010000082.1, from coordinate 6,951,922 downwards.
GATAGCCCTGGCTTCCATCTGATAGTGAATGTGACCTAGCTTTGTTATTTGAAAGGACAATATCCAAGTAAAGTTGCGATTATTCAGTCATATTTCCTGTAGAGATCATATTAGCAAAGTGATGAATTCACTGGAAAGTGCGTGTGTGTGCAGGCTGTCCATCAAGGGCAAGTCCTTGCCAAACATTAAATGAGTTCACAGACAACACCCTACACTAAATTTCTCTGTGGGGTGCACGTCTAAAGCACAGGCAAGGAAAAAACTACTGGTGATGAAGTCAGCAATGTTAATGTCTAACAGGTCTCTAAACGGGGAAAGGATGCGTGCTGGCTGTGGTGGCAAATGGTACGAGAAATGGTTTAAGTATTTGTTTCCAGTGTCAGGGTGAGAATTTGTCAGAGCTTGCAAGTGAGGCAGGGTTAGCCTGGGAAGGGCTGAATGAGCAGCCCCAGACTGAAAGCTGGGGCAACAGGAAATGCAAGGCTGCTTGGTCCATCCAGGCTGTGGTGGGAACTGGGGGTGGAGGGGGAGGGGAGATCTGGCTTTCCGAGCATGTGACCAGTAGACTCAGAGGAGCCCTGCATTGAAATTTAGTGCTTTGCTGTCATGGAAATTTTAGTAGGTTTGCCTTTCCTTTGATTGTATCAGTCAGGTGGGATAGGAGAATGGTATGTGTGCCCAGGGCTTGGTGCCTGGGCTCTTCTCCTGCCTCCCACTCCCTCTCCTAATTTGGTTCTCAGCTGCCTGGTACCCCTGCAGCCCTGCCTCTTCCCAACTCCACTTAGCAGCCACTGCTGCCTCCGCCTTCTTCAGGCACTTGGGTGTGGATGTGGGGCCTGGTGGACACCCTCTCTTGGTGACATCTGGCAGGGCAGGCTGGCCACAGTCCTGGCTGGCAGTGCCACGGTGCATCAGCAGGTGCTTTCACTTCTGTCAGCTTCTTTCCTACCCCCATTCAGGTACATGATCTATCCCAGGACTGAGGTCACAGTCCCTTGGGGTCTGTGGGTTCCAATGGCAGCCCTTCAGGAAAGGGAGATTGGCTCTCTTGCCCTGGGGGCTGAGTGGGGGCGGGGCGGGGGGTAGTAAGGTGCTCTGATGCTGAGGCTGCCTCTGGTTGGAAAGGATCCCAGGCAGTCAAGAGAGAGGGGATAGGGGAGGTGAGGGTCTGCCCTCCTTTGCAGAGCAACATTAAACAACCAATAAATACCATGAACGGTCAAGGCAGAGTATATGAAAGAAAGGAAATGTTTTATATTTCGGTGTGTTTAATGTCTTTAACAGGGAGTCCTACCTTTTGATTTTGCATTGAGTTGGGCCATAAAGTATACATTCAACTCTGGGCAAAGTATGTATTTACAATAGCTTTGCCTCCCCAAACTCACAGGAAAATTAGCAGAAAAAGTTTCCAAGAATGTCTTCCATGTTGAAGTGTATCTCTGAAATGCTCCTCTGTTTGGAAAAAGGGTGCATCTTTACATCCAGACAAAAACTGAAGAGTGGAGGAGCATGGTGGAGCCTTTGGGGTCCACATTTCAGTGTTTAGGAAAAGCTCTTTTTCTCCCTCAAACCTCTTCCTTCCACCTACTCCTTTTCCACATCCTCTATTCCCATCAAAGCTGATGATCTGTCTTATTTAGAGGCTTCACTCTGCAGCACAGAGATGAGGGGCTGCTGGTTACGGCTGCTAGCATTTCTGAACAATTCCTCTTGTAACACACATGCCAACATGAGCTGTCAGCCCCTTTCTATGGTCTTTGACCGAACATTATAGAATCCCACCAGTGGTGGGTGTTCCTAGTTGTTTTGCCTTGGTAGTTGCTCTGTGGTCCAGAGCGGCTGAGCCTTTTATAGATCATTTAACCATCACCATTGTGCCCCCAGCTTGGGTGCCAAGGCCCTCGGACTGTCTCTTCAGGGCCAAGAGAAACCACAACTGCCTCGGAGCACCGAGGCGAAGCAGAATGTTTTGTCAAAATGAGTATTGGTTCATTTTCCAACTGATTCCCAACAATTAACAGGAATAATGACTGAATAGTAATTAGTAGAATTTGCTTTAAAATTTGGCTTAGATTGTTTTGCAGGTGAAGGAAAGATAAGGATCATTACTACACACAAAGCCATGTGCTTTTATAGCAAAGAACTTCAAAGGAAAAAGTCAGTTCTACAGATAGGTTCATCAAAGACAAATTCAGCAATTGGAAGTTTACCAGCTTTTCAAAGATGATTTGCTTTTGCTGATAGCTATTCCCCAGACTTATAATTGCTTTTCCTTTCTTCCCCCAAAAGCAGAAACTTTCATCTTTACTCTAGCCCCAGGCAATAAAAGGGATAGAGAAATAGATTCATTCATTTGCTCAGAAAATGTTTGCTGTGCAATTGCTATGTTCCAGGTACAGAAATGAACAAAGTATAAACTGAGTTTGGGCCAGATCCCATGTGATCCTCAGCCCATGTCTTCTTACAGAGGCTTTGGAGCAGTGGTGGTTTAGTGGCTGTCATGTCTGACTCTTAACGGAGGCTTAGAAATACTCTAAAAGATGGACGACTTCTATCTGTGATGATTCATATTTCTATAGATGTTCATTTTTATGGGCTTCTCTGGTGGCTCAGATAGTAAAGAATCTGTGGGCAATGCAGGAGACACAGGTTCAATTCTTGGGTTGAGAAGATTCCTGGGTTGAGAAGATCCCTGGAGAAAGGAATGGCAACCCACTCTAGTATTCTTGCCTGGGAAATCTCATGGACAGAGGAGCCTGGTGGGCTACAATCCATGGGGTCCCAAAGAGTCGAACACAACTGAGCAACTAACACACACAAGGGCAAGGTGCTAGTAATCTACTTAATGACTTATTAAAAATAGCTAAACTTCTGTGTTCATAATCTCAGTAAGCATAGTAAATTTAAAGCAATACTGACATTACTTATAAGTACTGTCTTCTATGTGGATTTCTGGTTTCCATGAGGCTTGGCAAAGCTGTGACTTAGCGTGTGCCCAAGAAGACACCATGTTAAGCTGCTTCAGTCATGTCCGACTCTGCAACCCCTTGGAATGTGGCCCGCCAGGCTCTTCTGTCCACGGGATTCTCCAGGGGATAATACTGCAGTGGGTTGCCATTTCCTTCTCCAGGGATCTTCCCGACCCTGTGATTAAATCTGAGTCTCTCTTGTCTCCTGCAGAATTTCCCCAATGTTCCAGAAAAAAAATGTCCCACTAGTGTTTTTCCAGAAGGGACGCTGAACTTCCTGAAAGAACATCAGTGATATTCCTGAGTTGGTCAAGACTATTAATGGCCACTGCTATAGCTTGTTACCATGTAATTACTTTAGGGTTACTTAATAATCACGAGTGTGTTTTGTGGCCAGCTTCCTTCACATTACTCTTTGGAAGGATACGTCTGTTACATCAGTGAAATTTGAGCTTCTCCTTTTCTAGTATCCAGCCTTCAGGATGGATATGGACTTTGGCTCACATGCAAATCATTTGTACCCCATTGCTGAAAGCAGTGTGCTGCTGTGGTGTCAATTTGCTATTGTTATTTTGTCCCAGGAATGTGAGGATGGGTGGGGATATAAGAAAGGTTAGTATCAGAACTGAAATTTACAACTGCTGATAGTTGCCTTATAACGGCTCAGTAGACAAGTAGCATTTTACTATCTCTTTACCCCCTACCCTCTCACAAAACTACACCCCTTTTCCAATGAGACTGCCTCTTCCAGCCCCCCTTCAAGGACCAATAGGTAAGGGAACAGTGTCTGCAGAGACAAAACTACAGTGCCAGGGCCCCTCTGAAGCTCAATTTGCTTCCTCCTAGCATGAGCACACTTAAGATTGCTTTGTTTCAGATCTGCCTAGTGCTCGAGAGGAACTCTCTGCCTGAACTTAAAACACAGGGAGGCTTTTCAAGGGTATTTTTCAAGTAGACATTGCTCAGTGTTGATGAAAGAAGGCATGGGAGCTGTCTGCCAAATGTTAAAAGCTAAAGGGAATACTTAAATTAAGGTTGTACCCACCCAGGTCAGATTACAGCTAAGTGTGGCATGTAGACACTTGCAGATGTGGAGAAAAACTGATATTTCTTTATGGAGAGTTCCATGACTGTAGATTTTTTTTTTTCCAGGTTTTGTGGATGATGTTATTCTTAATAGGAGTCTTGGGATGTGCCACGTTGATTTCTTGTAAAATAGTTACTTTGTTTCATCAAATTCTAAATTACTTTTAACCATAAATGATAGTACTATTTTATATAAATTTAATAAAGAATGAAGCAGCTGATTAATGACACTGCTTTTGCTTCCTTTGAGGCTTATGACGGAGCTTCCTTTTACCAGGATACATAAAGGTTACATGATTTACTTTTTGTAAAAAGAGATGATTTTGTTTTTTAATAAATTCTTTGTTAGAATAGCTTTAAATTAAAGTTACAAATGTAATAGAATTTCTGTGTACCTGACTCCTGTGGTCATGTATGCATGTGAGAGTTGGACTGTGAAGAAGGCTGAGCGCCGAAGAGTTGATGCTTTTGAACCATGGTGTTGGAGAAGACTCTTGAGAGTCCCTTGGACTGCAAGGAGATCCAACCAGTCCATTCTGAAGGAGATCAGCCCTGGGGTTTCTTTGGAAGGAATGATGCTAAAGCTGAAACTCCAGTACTTTGGCCACCTCATGCGAAGAGTTGACTCACTGGAAAAGACTCTGATGCTGGGAGGGATTAGGGGCAGGAGGAGAAGGGGATGACCGAGGATGAGATGGCTGGATGGCATCACTGACTCGATGGACGTGAGTCTGAGTGAACTCCGGGAGTTGGTGATGGACAGGGAGTCCTGGCGTGCTGCGATTCACGGGGTCGCAGAGTCGGACACGACTGAGTGACTGAACTGAACTGACATCCAATTTCTCCTATTCTTCACATACTGTATTAGCGTCGTGCATTTGTCACAATTAATCAACCAATATTGATACATTATTAGCGTAAGTCCACACATGATCTGATCTCCTTTGTTTTAACCAAAGACCTTGCTCCTTTCCAAGGTCCCATGCAGGATATCACACTATGTCTAGTTAAGTCTCCCACAGGCTCAGTCTCCCAAGCTTTCCTTGGTTTTGATGACCTTAATGGTTTGGAGGAGTTGTGGTTAGGTGTTTTGTAGAATATCTTTCAATTTAGTTTCATCTAATGTTTTTTTCTCATGTTTAGACTGGGTCTTGGGGGAGAAAGATCTATTATTAAAAAAGAAAATTAAAAGGAAAATAAGCAAGAGAAAAGTTAAATTCCTGTTAAATTTTCTTCACCTTGGGAGTCCAATTCTTCTGCCTCACCCTTCAACTCAGAGTTATCTGTAGCTTTGTTTTTCCACTACAGGACTCCATGCCAGCATCAATAGTGATAAGATTGTGTTTTGTGAACACTGCTCTCCTGGCTTTCCTTATGAATTACTGACCCTCTTCTGCCATTCTGGAAGTTGTTACTTTCTTGACTTTCCTGGAAGGTGTCAGGCAGTGACAGCAAGGACCCAACTGTCCCTGGTCAATGTCCCATGCCACTGACTGTATAAAGCATTTGAGAGATTTTAAAAGCAGAGGAATGGAGAAGAGGATTATGTCTTAGAATGAATGAGATGCAGTATTCTGAACTTATAATATGCCTGCAAAAACTGTTGTATATTGAATTTGGTCAAATTGCCATTTGGGGTTCAGACACCATCTCCAAGTCAAATTTAAACCAGTCAACTCCCACTTGCTAGATTAGGAAGAAATGGAATATATTTTCCTCAGGACTCTATTGCTGCTCCCACAGGTTTCAGAATCCCATGGAGCTAGTATAGTCCCACTGGTGGCCTATCCATCACCCGCATGCCATGTGGCTTCATTCCATTCTTGGCCACCTCGCCTGTAGCAAGCCCTGTGGGGGCTGCTCTCCCACTGGCATGGCAGGCATCTGCTGGCCAAAACCCCCACATGGGTGGGCACAGCTGCTCAGAGGAGACCCCCTGGCTCGGTGCCTCGGATGCTCCTTGGTGGGTTTCCAGGGCAGCAGCTCAAAGGTCTCATTCTCCAGGCAGAAGCATTCCTAAGACTCCATCTCCCTCAGAGGAGCAAGAGATTTCAGCCTCCACTGGAGATGCAGAAGAAGTTGTCTCTCCCCATCTCTGGGGATGAAATGAGGATTAAGCCTTGGTGTTCTTTTTATACCTCCAAACCACATTAGAGACGATCTGCCTCTCTTTGATTTGCTAATCAAAAATTTAGTTACTGACAAAAGGTGTTTATGGACTGACTGTCTCTAACAGCCTCAGAGTTACTTGGAAATTCATTTTGATCTTGAAACTTCTCTTTGGGCCTTGAAGAATGCCTGAGATGATGTCTACCTTTCCTCAGTGGTTCCCAAGGGACCCAGATCTTTAAAGCACATTAGTGACAGAAGCATGGGCCTGGGCCTCTCCTGCCAGAGTAAAGCCTGCTTGCCCTCCATGTATCAGGACTCTCACAGGATGCTCGCCAGCCAGCTGCCACTAGCTCAGAGAGAAGGTGGCTCTCTGTGCCTTATGAATTCAGGGACAGAGGAAAGCAGTTAGTAAGGGCACTGGGCAGAACGATTCCCCCATTGGTTGTTGACCCCCTGTGTATATTTGGTAGAGGACACACATGTGTCTTTTATGTAATTAGAACAGGTCATGAGTGGGGGTACTGTGTTAATATGAATTCATTCATGCTAAGTTGTAAATAGTTGCTTTGTGATCCTCTCTAAGAACAAATGAAAATAAGATTGATGAGGACAAGCACATTCACTAAAGACATCTTGAAGCGGGCCATGGACATAGAAGTTTGTGTCTGGGGTCTTCATGGGCAAGTTTGTTCTAACTCACAGTTCTTTTAAGGTTGGTTTCAGATGCAAATATGCCAGTAATCCTTCTAATCCACTGGCTCATTTTATATATTCCTACGTCACTGGAGTAAAAGAACATGAAGTATAGTTGGTTACATCATTTTTTGTTTATTTACCTAATCCATGTCTCAGGTACTCAGTAAAAATACTGAAACAGGTTATAAAAATAAAATCATGGCATAATACTTAAAAATATCTAGTAATAAAAGGGACAGTAATGAGGGTTGAATGTTCTGATAAGGCTCAGGAGAGTTAATCATCAGAAATGTATGTTTGGGGTCCTGCATATTTAAAAATGTAGTTCAGATATTTTATTATGATATATGTTATCATATTGAAGAGGTATTCCATTGAATCCGTATTAATCAAGAATTGATGTCAAATTTTGTCAAATGTCTTTTCAGCACTTATGGAAATTGATGCTTTTTTCCTCTTTACATTCCTGGAATAAACTACACCTGGCTGTCACATATGATCAAATTATATGCTGCCAGCTTCGGCTTGTCAACATATTTTATAGGATTTTTTTGCATTAATATTTGTGAGCAAGTATTGGAGAAGGAAATGGCAACCCACTCCAGTGTTCTTGCCTGAGAATCCCAGGGACGGGGGAGCCTCGTGAGCTGCCGTCTATGGGGTTGCACAGAGTCGGACACGACTGAAGAGACTTAGCATCAGCAGCATTGTTAAAGAAAAACTATTCAGTGACACTTGTTAAAGATGTTAAGGAAGACTTTCTTGACAGGGGAGGGGGCTCTCATGATAGGTGTAGGGACCACCACAGTGGGGTCTTGTAGTGAGGGAGAGAGGTTGGGCTCAACTCCAAATATAACAAGGTCAGCGTAGGGAATTCTAGCTACAGAGCTCCCTGGGTGGCACTAGTGATAAAGAGCCTGCCTGCCAATGCCCAAGATGCAAAGAGACCTAGATTCTATCCCTGGGTCAAGAAGATCCCCTGGAGGAGGGCATGGCAATTCTCTCCAGTATTATTGCCTGAAAAATCCCATGGATGGAAGGAACCTGGCAGACTACAGTCTATGGGATCACAAAGGGTCAGACACAACTGAAGTAACAGCGTGTACACATTCTAGCTACTAAGCAGAGTGGGAGGAAATGGACGGAAAATTACTAAAAGGAAGCAGGAGCAGTCAGGAAGGATTCAGGCTCAACTGACCTACCAGGGTTCTTGATGAAGGCAGGCCAGGGTGAGCAGATATCATCTCTAAGATGATGGAGGATGAGGAATTTGGATACCAAGTGTGATCCACCATGGAAGATGGGGCATTCTGGCTAAACCATCTCAGGATACCTGCTCAAATTGGACAATGTAAAATGAACACAGAAGCCCAAAAGTCAGAGCCTAGTTGAGCAAGAGCTCACAAGAGTCTGATTAGAGTTTAGTAGAGCAAGAGAATCTTTGCCAGGATAGTGTGTAGTTTTACTTTTTGTGAAATTTTTGCATTTTAAAACTTTGCCTTGTTTTAAAAACTTAGTTTTGAACTTCTTGCTTTTAAAATATGTTCTCAGAACTCTTTGGACACAAAATTCACCTTTTAAGAAATCATCATCATGATTTGTTTTTGTTTAGTCGCTAAGTCGTGTCTGACTCTTTTGTGACCCCATGGACTGTAGCACGCCAGGCTTCTCTGACCACGGAATTTTCCAGGCAAGAATACTGGAATGGTTGCCATTTCCTTCTCCAGGGGATCGTCCCAGACCAGGGGTCGAACCTGTGTCTCCTGCATTGGCAGGCAGATTCTTTGCCACTGAGCCACCTGGAAAGCCCACCATCATCATAATAGCTAACATAAAATTAGGACTTTGTGTGCATAAACATAGCTAAAAACTTTATGAGCCCAGGTACTATGATTTTTCCCATTTGCACATGATGAACTGGGTGCATTGATGTTAAATATTTTTCCTTGTGCTAGCAACTAGCTGAGCAGGATTTGATTGCAGGCTCCAGGGTCCATGCTATTATGCTCAAAAATTTAGTTTGTCATGAAACTGAATTGTTTACCAAAAAAGAGGCACTGGTAAATACACTATTTTGTTCAGGTCCATTACCTATTTCCTTTAGGATCATCCTGGTTTATTTTATGTTTCTTTTGTGGAAACTTGCATGGCAGGAAAAACTCACTACAACAGCATTCTAAAGCAGTGTGGCTTGCAGTGTAGATGTCCCTTAAAAAAAAAAAATGTGAGAATTAGGATGTCTTAAGTAGAGTGATTATGGAAGGGGTATTTGCATTACCAAAAATCTAGAACTTTATAAAAGATTTCAATAATAGATTTCCTTAAGCAGGAAGCTGTCCTTATCCTCTACCACAAGGCATTCAAAATATGAAGCAAATTAGATTTAATTAGTCTGCAGCATGGTATAGGCTTAAAAATCATCAGGAATGGAAAGTTTTTCAAGTTAACTGCATTCTATACAAATTAAAATTTCTTAATAATGTGTATTCCCTAAATAAGGAAGTAGTTGATTTGGGGCATGTGTTGCCAAAATTTCATATCAGGGTACAGTGTATGTATTTCCAGACTGCTTCAGATCCATAAAGAACTTCATAGTGAGGAACAGAAATAGAAATCTTCTTTTCCAGTTGTTCTGTTTTTCCATGTCTGTGTTCCCAACTGATTGCAAAGACTGCTGAAATACATGGATTTGGAAGTTTCTTATGAGCAGCGAGAGCCAGCCTATGCATCCAAGCCCCAACATCTGTTCTAATTTGTAACTGGCTGTGACAGCCAATGCTTTATGCAGAATGACTGCGATCATAACCAAAATTACTTTAAAATTGCTCATGTAACCATATGGCTTCTCTGCATGTTGTTTTTCTAGTATTTCAGGTCTTTTTTTAAAAACGACTGAGGCATAGTTGAACTAACATGTATCAAGGAAGGAAATTAAAGGCTAACTCTAATAGACTCTGTCACACTGAGAACAATTGAAGAAAAATGGGATTTAGCTTTTTTTTTTTTTCCCTAGAAGTGAGTTCAGAGACTTATTAAAAGGACATTTTGTGGACAAGATTAAGAGAGCTACATAATTTGCAGGGCCAAGTACAAAATAAAAACACAGGGTCCATGGTTCAAAAATCAGAAAAAAATATATCATTAAAGGTACTAAACTATAAAGTTTTTTTCCTTTCTTCCAGTTTCTCTCTCTACTTGTTATGATGCTATTTTATCTGCTACTTCAGGTCATTTAAGTCAAGAAAAATTAAGAGTTAAATTACTAGCGTTTCTTTATATAACGCAAAGCTAGTTTTAAAGGCAGATGTAAGAGCCTTTAGCCTTCCCAGATGGTGTTAGTGGTAAGGAACCTGTCTGTCAATTCAAAAGTCATAAGAGACACGAGTTCAGTCTCTGGGTTGGGAAGGTCCCCTGGAGGAGGGCATGGCAACCCACTCCAATATTCTTGCCTGGAGAATCCCATGAACAGAGGAGCCTGGCAGGCTACAGTCCATGGGGTCGCAGAGAGTCAGCTGGGACTGAAGTGACCTAGCTTGGGAGAACCTTCAGCTCCTAAGCAGAATCACTGAAGCGACACAATGTGCATTTTGTAACTCCTATGTGCATGTGTACTTTATTCTTGCCACACCAGTGGAAATGCACAGAGCTCAACTTTTGATACATGAACATTTTACTACTACTCTCTGCCTTCCATTTACTGCTGAGTGAAGGAGAACTGAGAAGAGGAAGCAGAGGTTTCTCTAGCTTTTCCTTTCCCTCTGTCTTCTAACTTTCCCTTCTAAATCAGGGAAGGAACATGAATAAGTAAGCACATGATAGGATTCGTTGGTCATTTTTGTTTCTTAAAATGTCATTCCCTTCTTTCTGCATTTGAAGCAAGTTCTGGTTCAAATGGACAGTGTAACCTCGCAAGGCAGTGAGTATCCCTTCCACAGTCCCTTACTGAGTCATAGTTGTAACCTTATTTGGCCTTTGACTCTCAATGGACTCCCACATGTCATGGGCCCTTTGGAATGCTAATGGTCACCTAGAATGCTCTGTGTGGATAGAAAGAAGTACAGACAGGCATTATTGTTTGTCTTCTCTGGTCATGCTTTATTACCCCATTGGATGACTCACGAAAGATGAATTCAAAGATAAAAGTATTAAGAATTTCAAGATGGTGAAAGCAGGATTTTAAACCAAGCAAGGGACCCTTCTGAGCTTGGTTCCCTATGTTACTGTACATGTTGCCCATGAGGCTGACCCAGCCCCAGTGACCTCATCTACAAACTGGGATGAGAATGGTACTTGTTCAGGTAGCATTGCCATGAGGATTAATTAAATTGTGACTATAACAGCACATAGAAAGTACTCAATACTCAGTAGTTTCTTAATACTCATATTGTGCACTATGGACCCTAGCCTGCCAGGCTCCTCTGTTCATGGGATTCTCCAGGCAAGAATACTGGAGTAGGTTGCCATGCCCTCCTCCAGGGGATCTTCCTGACCCAGGGATCAAACCCACGTCTCTTATGTCTTATGCATTGGCAGGTGGGTTCTTTTGGCAGTGGTGGTTCCCATTTGGCAGTGGGCCTGGGAAGACCACTTATATTGCTGTATGTCACAAATCAAAATCGGGAAATGGTTATTATATTCCTACTAGAAACCTTGACTTAGGTTGAACTTTCTTTATATAAGTTCCACTAAGCAAGATATGCTTTCAAACACGTGAAACTCTGAAACCCTGCTTTATCTGTGAATGCTCGTTTATCTGTGTTGCAGTCTTTAGGCACCAATGTGATCAATGAGCAAAGCTCTGAGGTCAGTTCAAGAGGTTATCTGGTTAACCTATTTGCAGTGGTAATTACTGCAGCAGGTTATAGCAAATAGAACCATGTGAGACGTCCAGGAAAAAGACAAAGGCTTGAGTTATTGAATGTGATTGAATGCCAGGTTGTCTCTGGCTGAAAATGAGGTCAGCCCCATAAAGCTTTGGGCAGAGAAGGCCTCTGTTCCAAACACATGGAGAAGGAGATATTTGAATGAAAACAAACCAAGACGTGATCTCTGTCTGAGCAAGTAGGAGTGAACTGTGATTGACGATAGCATCCAGATGAAGTTCAGTGCAGAATGAGTTCCAGGATCCAAAGTTACTGAAGAACTATTGTAGATAATACCCATCAATCAATCACTTAATCCAATAGACCTGCTTATAAAATGCTATATTTTTAATGCCCGAAGTGTATTTGGCTTATGCATACACTATATAAACCAACCATTCATCTTGGAAACATTAATTTAAATAATTATTTGATAAATTTTCAGCCCTTGATTGAGTTAGCACTTATTTATTGTCTAAATATCATTTTACTTCAAACTCAATTTTTTACTGTCCACATTTTTCAGTGTTTTAAAAAAACTGTTCAAATGCAGTTGGTTTACAATGTTGTGTTTAATTTCTGCTATACAGCAAAGTGACTCAGTTATACATATATAATCTTTTCATATTCTTTTCCATATGGTTTATCATAGGATATTGAATATAGTTCCCTGTACTGTCTGGTAGGACCCTTTTGTTACTGTTCAATAAGTTTCAACAAATACACCTGTGTAACGTAAAATTATCAAGATACCAGCCCACAAATTTTCTGCAACAAAACTTAAGTATTTTAAAGAGATTCTCTATTTTCCATCAGTATATTTATGTGGAAATTATACCAACTTAAATTGTGACTTTGTTTTAAAATTTTTCCTGAAAATGATTGGATGTGATAACAGGTTGAAAAATTATGCAAACAGGATTAAAAAAAAAGGTAGGATATTACGGAGAATATTCAGATATCCAGGAAATGAGCAGTTTCAGATCAGTCAACAGTTGAGACGCGTGTGTCCTGTGCAAGTATGATTTTCCTTCTCTGATTTTGGAACACCATTCTGATCCTCTGTGAGGTATAGGATTATAGATGAGACATGATCTGATTTTAAAAAAAAAGATCTTTCCAAAAAAAAGACTATCAAAAATGTGGCATGAAATCTGTGTCCCTAGCATGATTCTTTTAAGACTTCTCCCCCATTCCTCTCCATGAGGTTTTGAAAATCTGGATTTAATTTTCACTTTAAAAACTTAATGGCCTGAACTATCGCAAGAAGTATGAACTTTCCGAATGCCTGAGCCCTCTCACCCGCTGGTTCTGTGGTTACAGTGACTAAGGCTGGGGAACACTGAGTCAGGAATGGGTGTGCTGTCATGAAGGCTGCTTGTTCACAAAGAATCTTACTGATAAATAATGTTACCATTTCCAGATGCTGAGCCTAAATATCTGATCGTCGTTCGGCCTGCTCCTCCCCCAGTCAAAAGAAGTCATGCTCAGGTATTTTTGTTGATTCATTATTATTGTTAACTTTAAACCATGCCTTGTCATCTCTTTTCTACCCATGGAGACCACGTGTCTTGGGGATGCCTCAGGAAAGTAGGTTAGAAGATGTATGATGCCCAGCAGTCCCCTGAAAACAGATAACCCTGCTTGGGAAGTAGCATAGCCTGGTTGGGAGAGGCTCCTTGGGTCTTATCCGCCCCACCGCATACAAACAGCAGAGGGTTGAGGCAAATTATTGAGCCTCTCTATGCCCCTGTTCTGCTGCACGGTAGGGTCTGGGTGAGATTGAGATGAGTTCACAGCTACATAGGATAGGCCTGGCCCAGAGTAAGTGCTTATTTAGAGTTTAGCTCCTGTTGACCCCTTCTATGTTGCAGTGTGTGAACTAAAGCCTGCTCTTGTGTCTTTCAGATTTTTAGGGCAAAATATGAGATCTAAACTTTGCTGAAGGAAACTTGACATTTCAAAAGCATAACTCATTTACGTGTGTGTTAAATGAGTTGGGACTTGGATTTTATTTATGCCTCCAAACCACTTGTATTCAGTCAGACACAGAAAACTAGACTTCTTTCATAAAACAGCAGTGTGACACCCATCTTCCCAGGGCTAGGGAGATGTAAAACAGGCGACTAGATACCATGTGTATAAAAAAGTAGAAATATTTCTATATGGCTGAGGAAGACTTGGTCCCAGTTTCACTGCTAAAATTTCTTCTCAGATCAAATTAGCAAGCCCTTGCTGTTCGGAAGGACTAATAAAGCTATGAATATGCTTTTAATATCTTATGTCACATCTTCCTAGTCTGTAGATAGAGTTGATCATGGTGCTTTTTCTTTTTCATGTTCTAATGTGAACTGTTCTCAAAATAGTTATTCCCTAATCATATTTGCCTTTTGTGGTACCCTGATTGCCACACAGAAAGAAGGATCTTTCTTAAAGTGATAAGAAGCGTTGGAGGAATGTACAGGTGTTGAGCAAATGGGCCCCTGGCAGCTCTGTATTCTGTCTCCTCAGTGTATCAGCCATGCCTGGTCACCAAAAACTGGTTGCTGCAATCTTTTCCCCTCGAGGCCTCTGTTGGTTTCCTCTTTTTTTTTTTTTTTTTTAAAGAGAAGCAATAAATGATTAATTATTTTGAGAACTACAGATCCCTTTACTTGACCTCTTATAATATCCCAAAGCACATGGGAGATTTCAATCAGTACTTAAAACTTACTAGTGATCATTGTCCAAGAAGCTTTCCATACACTTGCAAAGAAAAATACTCCAGTATTTGAAGACTCTATTTCAAGATATTTAACAATAAAGTCAGGAAGCATGAGTATGGTTCTGTGGGATTTTGGCTTCATAGTCACTGAACTTTTTCTTAGTATGGTTATAAAACAAATATGCAAAAATAAGTAAGAAAAATCAAGAGAGTGATTATACCTTAATGGCAGTTTATAACTTCATTTCATTTGTGGGCTTCTGAGACACTGGCCTTAGATTATTTTTCACTGTGTGATGACAAACTCAGGAAACAGTTTCATCCTGATCAGGCTATAATACCCCACCTTTCCTTTCAGGCAATGGATATAATTTTTGTTTTTGTAATCTGCATTGAAGAGTGATGTAATGAGTAATGGATTAGCTTCCATTCATTTTATATTTGTATCTGCCACATAATTTAAAAATGATTAAGTAATTAAAATTGAAGATCCAAACAGTGATCTTAGTCATATAAACTTTAGATTCTTGAGGAAAGAAAAATGTAGTTTTTTTAAATGGCATTACTTTCATACATTGTGAGCTAAACTAGTGATGTAATAAAAATAAAACTAGAAAACTAGATTACAGTTCAGGAGACTTGGATTTGAGTCTTAAGCGTGCTCTCATTGGGAGCTTGGACAACCTTGAAATTACTCCAGGCCTTCTTTTTCATCTATAAAATGAGACAATTATATTACATGAGTGAAAATCAACTCAGGGATAGAAAAAACAACTTATCAGAATCACATTATCTCAGATTCTAATCTGCCCTCTCTGGGGACCAGACCTGAACCCTTTGAATCATACTATTAAAAGTACTATTACAGTAAACTGTAAAAATTTATAGAGAAGTATAATTGCATGTTTGCAACCAACTAAATAATAACCATCCTTGAAAATTATTTATCTTTAAAAATTTATCTATGTCACAAATGAAGTAACTTACCACCACTAGATTATGTATATTCTGGTCTCAGAGGGCTTTTCTGCCAGAATAACAATTAATACAACTCAAACCTAGCAGAAGTCATAGGCACTACTGCTTTTCACAGACCTCCCGCTCCTAAAGTTTCAAATATTTTTGAAAAAGCAAATAATCTGCCCTTCACATATACTTGAAAAGAATTTAGAGTTGTTTATCAGAATCACACTTGGCATTGCCCAAATCTAATTAGTCTTGTTGGAATAACTACTTCTTATATTATTCCTACTCTTCCAGCAATATTAAGAATGTGTATACCTTTTCTGTTTCAATACTTACTGTAAAAAAGAAAAAAAAAAGAGAGGTCATTGAAATGCTCTGACAAGAGATTTTACACTTCCAAATAGTTAAAATATATATGTATGTATGTATGTGTGTGTATATATATATATATATCCTTCAACCTAGATGGTAAGTTTTCTAAGTTGTTTCTAAGTGTGAAACGAATTCACAGTTTCAGGTTAAAAATAAGCATAACATTTTATCTTTTCTGTAAAAGAAAAGTGTATATATACCTATATGTGTATGTGTGTATGTTTGTTTATATCACTGGTAGTAGCCAAGACCTCCATGTTCATCCTTGACCCACAAGAAAATAAAAACTAGGAATGGATATAGTTTATATGCATAGACACATACATGTAAATCTCAAAAGGGTATTTCATTTGATTCTTGCTTAAATTCATGGGCAAAGCATTATTAATATTTGTGCACTGTATAAAAAGAAAAGGAACTTAATGCTTTCACATTCTTCATCATCTTGCTAAGTTATCTTTGTATATTTTACCCAAATCATGAAAATATGCTAAATGTTATAAGAATTAACCTGTCTGTTCCCTTTGTAGGTAAAAAACGATCTCGCAAACCTCTCCAGCTGGTAGTTGGCACTCTGTCACCAAGCTCAGTCTTCCTGTCCTGGGGCTTCCTCATCAACCCCCACCATGATTGGACATTGCCAAGTCAGTGTCCCAATGACAGGTAATTCACCATTACGGAAAATTTTATTTTTCATCTGAAAATTGACACTTGCTCTCAACAGTGTCTGCACATGCTTTAGAAGGATGTGTAAATATCAGGGCCATCAGTATCTGCAGATCAGCTATTTGCTGGAGAGTCTGTTCTTGGTTTGAGGAGAATGAAGACACACTCATCAGAGCCCCTACCTTTCAGGAATTACCATCTATCTGAATGGAAAACACATGCACACACTTTTTTCTTTCCAAAGAAAAAAACAGAAGACAAAATAAGCCAAATAGTAAGTGGGGTTATCAGTGATAAGTATAATAAAAACTCAGAGGATAAGGTGGAAAGCAATTGGGAGAGACTGTTAAAAGTTGCAACATTTGATCCTTGATTTGAAAAAGATGGATCTTTGGTCTGTCAATTGATGACGTGCTAAAAACACTAGATCTCTCACTCTGGTCCCTAAACCAAGCAGCATCAGCACCAGCATCATTTGGGAACTCATCAAAAATGGAAATTCTCAGATCTCCAGACTTACTGAATCAGAAACTTCAAGGGTGGGGCCAAGTAATTTGTGTTTCAACAAGCCCTCCAGTAGATTCTGGTCCCCACCTAAGTTTAGGGATCATCGGCTTAGAGAATTGGGGAGAGGGACACATGGAGAAATGTAGGTCAAGGAAAAGCACCTTTGGAAATGAAGCCACCATCTTCTTTGGTAGAACAAACTAAAACTTAAGTTTATTTTTAAATCACTGCCGTTTATCCATCCAACACATAGAGTTGGCATTGTCTATAGTCAGGGCATTGTACTCAGTGCTGAACCATGATTCTAAATTGGGTATAAGGTGATATTTGCTTGTCATAAATCTTCACTACAGTAGCTTTAAAAGTCAAAACTTTGCATCTGACAATCAAAATTTTCACGCTCCAACCAAAAGGAACATTTATTATAAAAGGTATTTTATTTTAAATACTCGAAGTGACTTTAAGATTTTTAAAAATTGTTTCATCCCTTCTTTAAAATAAAAGACTTCATTATCAAAATATAATTTAAACCCAGTAAAATGCACAGATCTTACATGTACAGTTTAGTCAGTTACAGAAAGTGTGTAACCTTGTAATGTACAATCCATTAAAAATTTTCTTTCATCACCCTAGAAAGTGCTAGGGAGTTGGTCTGCTCTAAAATTCCATGTAAACAAAATCATAGGTATGTTCTCGTTCTGTGTCTATCTTATTTATTCAGCATGTTTTTTGAGATTCATTCATGACATTGTAAGTAACAATAGTTCATTTCTTTTTATTTCTGAGTATTAGTCCATTATGTGAGTATTTCAGAATTTTTTGATCCATTTTTCTTGCTGGTTTAGACACCTGAATTGTGTCTTGTTTTTGGCTATTTTGAAGATAAATTTTATAAACATTTTTGTATAAGATTCTTGTAGACACACCTTTTAATTTATCTTAGATAAATACCTCTGGAGAAGGAAATGGCAACCCACTCCAGGACTCTTGCCTGAAGAATCCCATGGACAGAGGAGCCTGGTGGGCTACAACCCATGGGGTCGCAGAGTCGGACATGACTATGAGACCAACACTGCACTACTCGAGAAGGCAACGGCACCCCACTCCAGTACTCTTGCCTGGAAAATCCCATGGACGGAGAAGCCTGGTGGGCTGCAGTCTATGGGTCGCAGACTAACACTAGATAAATACCTAAAAGTAGAATTGCTATGTCATAGGGAAGATGTATATTTTTTTGGCCTAATTTTCCGTTTAAATTCCCACAGGCAGTGTATGAGAGTTCTGGTTGCTCCACATCCTCACCAGCGTTTTGTGTCATCAACATTTTTCAGTTTAGGTATCCTAGTGTAGTTATATCTCATTACCATTTTAATATATATTTTTCCCTTGTACTAAATATATTGAAAACTTTTTAATATGATTTTTGTCCAAATGTCTATTTTTTACATTGCTCTATTTCTTTTTATTTGTCTAAATTGGACAGAAAATAAAGAGCTTTACAATGTTTAAGTTCCCAAAACTATCATTCATATGCCTTTGATTAGGAAATCTAAACTAAGAAAGAAAGAAATTTTCTTTCATATGCCCATAGTTCTAAAGGAAGAAGTTCTTTGAAAAAAGCATGTAGAAGATAATGCCAAAGCTAAAGTTTTTGAAAAATAATTTTGACCTGTTTCAAAGAATCTGAAATATTCCTTATTTCACCCACTGCTAAACCCAAAACTTAACTTTGTTTGGAAACGGACTCCTAAAAGAACTTACTTGCTTGCGGTAACTTTGGTTTCTAATGAGTTGGTGCAGGGTGCTAATGCTGAGAAAACAAACATCTGTGGGTCATTTTCTTTTTCCTTTTCCTTTTTTAGTCTCTTATTAATAAAGAAGGAAAAAAAGGAGAGGATTGAGCAAGAAGAAAAGAAGAAGGGAAGAAATATTTGATACTCCTGTAACAAAACAAAGCTGATTTTAATGGTTATTCAGCTTGCTTGATAAATCCATGAGGTTCAATAAATTGCCAGTTCCTAGAGCAGGAGTTGATATGATTTCCTCCCCTGTTCTCAAGCCTCCCTGTCTTCAGTTTCACTTGGTTCTCCTGACCCCTCCACAAAACAACTTATCTGATGATTGATTCTAATTGACACATGTTGTCATGGTATGACAGCAAAAATCGATAATAAATATGCAGAAGATAGAGGAACAGATACCCAATGGAGCTAGAATTTTTATCTAAAGTAGTTGACTTGAAGGCCCCCAAGCTATTCAGACCACATGTGCACCTCACCCTCTCATTTCCTCACCCACGAACCCTGGTTCTGGTCTTCTCATCAAATAGGTAGAGTCATGCCCATCAAACCAAAATATTTCAAATAAATAATTCTTCCTAGAATGAAGTTTTATAAAAGATTCAGTAATGACATGTCAAGATGCTTGCCAACTTTCAAACCTGATTTGGAGGATCAAAGTATCCTTGACAGAAATAGGGAATTGTTAAGACATGACGAAGAATTAAGAGGAAAGAATCAAATGTAATGACAAAAAGAAGCATTCTGAGTAGTTGTGAATTTTATTTACCCATGCCTCCTTTCTCCCTAGTTAGAACAGTTAATAAAGAGTTGACATTTTCAAGTCTTTGTAACTATTTGAGAAAAAAAATAGTCCTTATTTAAAAGCTCTGGAATTACTATACATATTATAAACACTCAAATAAATCCACCAGAACAACTCAGTGTAATTAGAAGCAGACTTGGAGAAATCCACCCTCATATGATTATGTAGATTTTTTTTTAGACTTTAATCCAGTAGGTTAAAATAAGCAATAATAGTTATAGAGAATGATTCCTTCTTGAAAATTAGATTAAGACAGGTCAATTTTTTCCTTCAAGAGTGTATTTTGACAAAGCCATTGGAACCTGAATTCCCTCAGCTTGCTATAGGAACGTCAACTGGTGTCATTTTAATCCATTAACTCTAATATTTGGCACCATGAGTAAAGTCTCTGAGTTTTTAGAAACAATCATTTCACGTTGATTCGTGTCACTTCATTTATCCTATGCAAGGGCAAATAATTTATCAGAAAATTTTTTATTATACTTTGATTTTTGACTTTACATATCAAAGCTCTAGTATAGTGAGTTTCCAATGAGAAAATCCCTGTTTTTGTTTTATTTGTTTTAAGCTTGGAAATATTAATTCAATGTCACTTTATTCTTGGTGGTATGTTTCCACTCCTATTCCCATAGGGTCCATTTGGGTCTCCCATATTTTTAGAGCCTTTCTGAGTTCACATTCATTGGAGAGTAGATATGCTTAATTTACATGTTTTATTCTTAATGGGCTTTGAAAGGAAAAATGCACACATTTGTCCTTAATATATCTGAGGTCAAAAGAAAGCTTTCCAACTGGCCCAGAAGAAAAGTTAAAACCACAATTTATTTCACCATTAATAGCATATTTTTTCCTTCCCATGTTTCCAGCTTGTTAAAGTATTTAAGATTGCCTTAGTTCTCACTCCTTTGCCAATTTGTTAAAGCTTTATGATTTGTTTATAAATCATTTTCACATTTTCTAACACTTTCACGTTGTACTTACTTGCTCTTAATGTAGAATGAGTGTCCTCCTTGTTGGCTGGTTCAGAGCTGACTCTTGCCTCTTTTTTCTTTATCCCAAGTTGTTAAGTGAATATTTTTGAGGTCTAAGAATTCTCACTTGATTGAGCTCAGTTCCTCATTACCCATTCATCTTGCCATGTAAATTTAAGCTCAGTGAAGACTGAGACCATAGGTATCATAACCATCATTGTTTTCCAGTACTCAAACCAGCATTGGGTACATATTAGGCCTTCAGTAAATATATACTGAATGAATAAATAGTGAAATGTCAGCATTTTCACTTTTATGCCTTACTATGACTTCAAACTTAGGACAAAATTGAATTTGTACTTTTCTCATGAAATATCAATTCCCTTGTCTTTTTATTTTCTGAAGTATCATAATTCTTTTACTCTCCCTAATATGAAACTCCATAAATTTTAAAATTCTTCATTTCCTGTCGGTATTAAGGCTCTGGGTTATGCTGGTTTTGCATTTGAGAAATCCCCACATTAGTATCTTTATCTCCTACTTTTCCATTTCTATTTCCATGTCAACATCTTCAGTTTAGGCACCTTGCCCTGAATCCTGGGAATACCATCTTGCCTACTGACTCTGACTCTGACTTTTTATGTCCCAGTCCATCCTGGTTTCTGTAATACTGACGAAAATGTAGGCAGTCTGCAATGGGCTCACTGTTTCTTCATCCTAGATTTAGCTTTACATCTCTTCTGTTCTTACCAAGGAGCATGTTTCTGCCTTCAGACAGTGCTCATCATTCTGTTCCTTCTGTATTCTTTGCTCTTCTGTGTTTTCCTCTTCATTGATATTTGTGCCCTGCCTCTTGCTTACAAACATGCTCAAGATTTCCCTACCCCCAAACAACATATTTTCCATTGACCCTGTTATAGCTTCCAGGCTACTTTTCAGTTTCTCTTCTTAATTCCAGAATTTCTCAGATTAATGTGCTCTCATATTCTTGATTTCTTGACCACATTCACAGTCTTTATTCCTTTTGCTGGCTCCCACCCTCTTTCCATTCCACTGAAACTTCTCTAAGTGATCATTAGTGATCAATTAATTGCTAGATCCCATAGTTTTTTTTTTTTTTTTCTCAGTTCTTATTCTTTTAAATATCTCTGTGGAATTTTTGGCCATCCTCCCATTCTTGAACTCTTTCTTCCTTTGAAATTTTATTTAGATTTTACTCTTACTCTCTTTCTCTTCTCTTTTGCTTGTTATCCTGGCTCTCAAATATGGAACAGAGATCTATCCTGGTATCCTCTTTATCTCAGCTGTAAGCCATGTCTTTAATTATCATGTCTATATAGAACAGTGATACTCAAACTTTGATATACTTGTAAATCATGTGGTTCAGTTCAGTTTAGTCGCTCAGTTGTGTCCAGCTCTGTGACCCCATGGACAGCAGGACACCAGGCTTCCCTGTCCCTTCCCTGTCACTAACTCCCAGAGCTTGCTCAAACTCATGTCCAGTAAGTCAGTGATGCCATGCAACCATCTCATCCTCTGATGTCCCCTTCTCCTCCCACCTTCAATCTTTCCCAGCATCAGAGTCTTTTCCAATGAGTTGGTTCTTCACATCCGGTGGCCAAAGTATTGGAATGTCAGCTTCAGCATCAGTCCTTCCAATGCATATTCAGGATTGATTTCCGTTAGGACTGACTGGTTGCATCTCCTTGCAATCCAGGGACTCTCTAGTCTTCTCCAACACCAGAGTTCAGAAACATCAATTCTTCTGCGCTCAGCTTTCTTTATAGTCCAACTCTTGCATCCATACACCACTACTGGAAAAACCATAGCTTTGACTAATGACCTTTGTCAGCAAAGTTATAACTCTTGCTTTTTAATATGCTGTCTAGGTTGGTCATAACTTTTCTTCCAAGGAGCAAGCATCTTTTAATTTCATGGCTGCAGTCACTATCTGCAGTGATTTTGGAGCCCCCCAAAATAAATTCTGTCACTGTTTCCATTGTTTCCCTACCTATTTGCCACAAAGTGATGGGACCAGATGCCATGATCTTAGTCTTTTGAATATTGAGTTTTAAGCCAACTTTTTCACTGTCCTCTTTCACTTTCATCAAGAGGCTCTTTAGTTCTTCACTAAGAGTGGTTTCATCTGCATATCTAAGGTTATTGATATTTCTCCTGGCTATCTTGATTCTAGCTTGTGCTTCATCCAGCCCTGCATTTCACATGATGTACTCTATGTATAAGTTAAATAAGCAGGGTGACAATATACAGCCTTGACATACTCAGTCATGTGGAAGATATTGTTAAAATGCAGGTTCTGATTCCTTAGACCTGAGGAAGAGCCTGAGATTGTTCATTTTCAAAAGCTCCCAGGACTTTCTGATGTTGCTGTTCTACAAAGAATATTAGGAGTGGTGTAAGGATATAAATGACCTCCAGTGCTGAACCTCTGATCTTGGCCCAGTTTTAAGAGTGTATTTCTCATTGTCCATTGAATATTTTCATTAGGATGACCAGGTAACAGTATTTAGTACCTCAAACTCAAACTAAATTAATGTTGTCTATACTACTAAAAAAATCTCTTCTATCACTTCAACTTCCCTCTTCTTAAGTTTGAAAATTGAGTTTTGAATATTATTTACACTTTCCCTAGTACCCATATCCTAGTCTCATCAGTTATTTTGTAGAAATATAACTTTGATCTGTTTCTTTTCCCCTGCTCCATTGTATTTCTTCCATGATCCACTCCTTTGTTATCGCATCTGCTGCTGCTAAGTCGTTAGTCGCGTCTGACTCTTTGCAACCCCATGGACTGTAACCCATCAGGCTCCTTTGTCCCATGGGATTCTCCTGCAGTGGCAGGCAGATTCTTTACTACTAGCGCCACCTAGGAAGCCCGATTATTTTATCTGGATTATAGCAAACTGAGATTTTTCCCTCCAGTTTTTCTCTAATTCTTCCACTGCTGATAAATCTAGCTTCCTTCATTACTGCTCAAGTTTATTTACCTGTCTAAGAATCTCCTCCAGGTTCCTACTACCTGGTTAAAGGAAAAAAATCACAAAATTTCTCTAAGAATCTGTCTCAAGGAATCTGTGAGTCATTCTCCTGACATGAGGTTTAGATTTGGTTTTGTCCTTTCCATGGATCTGGGTAGGAGGTCATGCTTTCAGTCTACCACTGGGATGGGATTTGCAATGTAACCATTTTATAAGTTCAGGCTGCAGAGTGCCATACCCAACCACTCTCAGATGCTCTGCTTTTCATCCTGCCTCCTTTAGTCGTATTCAGATGTACATCTACCGCCCTGCCTAGTCTGTGAGCTCATATTTGAATTTATGCCTGGTGTCGTACTTGTCTTCCATCACACACACGACATAGAATCACACTTTCCAGAGGTAATTCTCAACAAATGTACTTGTAGGCAAGTGGAATGTCCAAAACTAGCTTTAAAAATCATCTAGCCACTTCCTTCGATCCTTGAACTTTCTCTGAAATCTGTAAAATGGGAGTAATAATAGTAATATCTCATAGAAATGTCAGAATTAAATGGGATAACACATGTTAACTGTGTGGTGTGGGCCAGGGAGGCACAGGCTGTGGGCAGGAGTCAGAGAAGGTCCTTGTCCACATAGAAGGTCTAGACTGTCTAGACATCAAGGGCAAGAACCTCAGAGAGATGAGGTTGCAAGCAGACCAAGGTGGGGGCCAGTGAGGGGTACAGAGACACAACTCTTAGAAAGATGCTCTCTATTGGGCCACACCACAACCTACCCTAGAAGGCACGGATAGAAATTCTTGCATAAGAGGTTGCAAAAAATGATACTGAATTTGCTACTAATCTTCTTGTGTGTGTATGTGTGTGTGTGGTTTTTTTAGTTACCTTATATTATGTGATAATTGCCACTTCAAGTAAACTGTTCCATTTTAGATGGTACTAAAATCACTAGAGACGTCTTTCTTTTGTTGAACTTACATCAGGCAGCAGTAAGTGATAAAGAGATTTTGGAAATGGTTTCCAGTTTGAAAATTATTCCAACAGTCCAGAGATGTTAAGGACCTGGACTGGGCCTGTAAGTGCTATTCAGGAGTACAGACAAGATTAAGTGTGAGAGGTATCATGCAGGGAAACATAACTAGACTTGAAAACAGTGGATACAGGCAAGAAGGAACGTGAAGACAACAGGCATAGGAGCACATTTGAGAATGATGAATAGATTTTAAGGTAGTTGTGAAACTCACAGATGATTACATCATTGGATTTAATCATGAGGTTTTACTACACAGGTCAGACACAGGATTGCAAAGAGATTTGGGCATTATGAGCAGTAAGAAAACAGAAAAAAAAATAGATTAGTTTGGAGAAATTTGTGTTAAAAGGTAATGACAGGAATAAGAAGTAAATATTAGTTTTAGTCACTGAAGTGACTTAGCAGCAGCAGCAGCTTTGATATAATGGAAAATAGTTGAACAACTTTTTGACTCAGAGAAAGTCTCAAAGAATCAGGAGAAAGGGTGCAGAGTAGATGGAATAATAAAATGGAATAAAATTACCAAGAGAGTTATTTTTAGAAGGGAGAACCCTAAAATTGGAGAGGGCTAAAAGAGAGTGAAGGAGGAGAGAGAGATCTTGAGAGAAAGAGGATGAGAGCAGATTTTATATCAGCAGTCAGAGTCTAAGACTGGCAGTAAGGATGTTGAGAATGGGGGATCAGGACTTGTCCTTTGGTGTGAAGAGAGAGAAAAAAAAGTGTAGATGTTGTAGGAAATATAGTGATTAATCACATAGAGATAGAAGAATTGCTAAAAAAAAAAAAAAAAAGTATAGAAAGTCCCAAAATGACCAACCATGTACATCAATCCAGGCTAGTTTGTAAAAGGACTAGACTTATTTTGACATTATGCAATTTCTTCACTTAGTAGAACTCAATGCCAGTTACATCATAAACTTTATTTATGATATTTCCATCTCTGAGGTTTCTAGCCTGAGTTCTGCCTCTGAATTTCATTAGAATAGAATGTCTTATTTGTAGCTAGAATAAAATTTTAGAAACAGGATTCAATGATTGTCTACTCCAACCTCCATTTTTCAAAGTAGAAAATAGACATGTAAGTGGGCAAAGAGACTCTCCTGAGGGGATGCTACTATCTTGCAGCTGAAAGAGATATAAGCCAAGCCAAGCCACTGTCTGCCTTCTCCATTACATTTGGAGGAATTATGGTATTTTTTAAGTTATAATAAAGACTATTGTCAGTTTTGGACTCTTGGGGAGATCCAAGCACAGAATATTGCCAGCTGAATCAAACACCACCCTCAACAGTTCCTAACCACTTATTAGGGATGTGAGATGTCCGTGTTTCTAATGGCCCGTTGCTGGCCAGGCTTTCCAGAGGTCTGCTCTGATGACGTCCACTGGCTGCTACCTCTATCTGTAATAGACTTGTTGCCTCTCCAAGCACTTGTGCCCAAACTTGATTAACCACAGAAAAAAGTGCAGTCAACTTTTGACCCTAGATATCCTCAGACAATAATGGGAAGCCTCTGATTATATGGAAGCCTTAAGTAATGCTAAAAGAACTTCTGATTCCTTTTAATTCTCTTTCATGTGGATTCATTTTACCTTCTCTTTGTATCTCCTTTTGTAAGCCCTGCAGTAGAAAGATAGTCCAGTGTAGTACACATGGTGTTACTTTCAGTTCAGTTCAGTCGCTCTGTTGTGTCCGACTCTCTGCGACCCCATGAATTACAGCACGCCAGGCCTCCCTGCATCACCAATTCACGGAGTTCACTCAGACTCATGTCCATCCAGTCGGTGATGCCATCCAGCCACCTCATCCTCTGTCGTCCCCTTTTCCTCCTGCCCCCAATCCCTCCCAGCATCAGAGTCTCTTCCAATGAGTCAACTTTTCGCATGAGGTGGCCAAAGTACTGGAGTTTCAACTTTAGCATCAGTCTTTCCAAAGAACACCCAGGACTGATATCCTTTAGAATGGACTGGTTAGATCTCCTTGTGTTAGTTTATGGGTCAGGAAATAACCCTTTTCCTGGCTCTGCCACTCATTCTCAGGCTTTAGACACTTCCCAGCCTCTCTCTTTCTTCTATAATAATTCTTGCTCTGCTAATTTCAGAATTTATTGTACAGAAACGTGGAAATAAATTTTAAAATATCTGTAAGCCCTCTGCAAATGTACCACATAGACATTTCTTGAACTTTCCTTCCATTTGCATTGACTCTATGAGAATGCTGAGATCTGGTAAGTGAAGCCTTATGCAATGATATATTACAGAATACAACTATAGATATAATGGCTTAAAACAGTATTTTTTGGTGATTGAGTCATTGGCCATTTAAAGCAACTATATTCTAATTATAGAATGACCCTATGAGTACCAAAGTATCCATTCTATTTGTTTTGTCACATCAATTTATTTCTCTCCCTCAGTTCTTGTCTCATCGTAACAAAGATTTGGAATGACAGACTACAGCTCAAGCAGGCAGGATTTCTTAGTTCCTGTCTCAGCTCCTGTCTCATCAAAGCAGGAATTCAAAACAACAGATTGGTTACAGCTCAAGCAGACAGATATTTTATTAAATAGACAGCGGATAGTACACTCTCAAAACATGAGAGTGGGTTGACCCTGAAGAAGTGGCCACGATCCCACTTGGCTTCCCTTTTTCACTCCGTCTTCTCCGTCTTCTCCTCTTGGCTCTGCCCTGTGCAAAATGCAAATGGGCATACACTCCAAGGCCAGTCAGGGAAGGGGGCATGTCTGGGCACATGCAAAATGGGGCTGTCACATATTCATCTACATGAGAGTTTTGATTGGCAGTTGCAAGTTATATAACAGGCTCTATTGTGCATGTCTTTCCCATAATTCAGTCTGTTATCATCAGATGTCTGTATGTATAGAATATTTATGAACAATTAAAGGGCTCCTGGTTGCCTAAAGTTACTTCAGGACAGAGCTGTGCATCAAGGGGCATGTGCCAGAGTTGGAGAAGCCCCTGTGGTTAATTTGTATCCACTGTGTGCCTAGGGTGCATCTGCAGAAGTTGGAAAAGTCTCTGTGGTTATTTTTGTAGCATATCTCTGAGCTCTCCTGGGTGTGTCTGGGGTGGGGTTTAGAGATCAGCTTGCTCCTTTTCTGCCAGGCCACCACTGGTTGCGCATGCCTAACTTCCTGCTTAAAAGTTTCATAATATATACGGAGTACCTACTCTGTGCTAGGTTGTACAGTATTTTTATCATAAGGCCTATATTTTGCTTTAAAACCAAGAAAATATGCTTCACCACTTTATAGCTAAGTAGCCTTGACACTTACTGAGTGACTTCACTTTCACGCACTGGAGAAGGAAATGGCAACCCACTCCAGTGTTCTTGCCTGGAGAATCCCAGCGACGGCAGAGCCTGGTGGACTGCCGTCTATGGGGTCGCACAAAGTTGGACACGAGTGAAGCAACTTAGCAGCAGCCGCCTTGTTTATGACCTTTTAAAATTTAGAACTTGCCTATATTATACAATTACCAATTAAGCCAGTATTGATGAGGGAACCTAACTGAAGCCAAGGAGAAGGCCTAGCTGCCTGCACTTTTATTTTTTCTGCCAAACTTGGTACAAGAGAGGTTATTTAGAACGCATTGTGATCAAAATAGAAAAAAATTGTACAGGTTAGATTTTTTTAAACATAGTCTTAGAATATTTCTGTCTGATTTTATTCCTAGGGAGAGAATATAAAATCAAATTTACTGGGAACCCTGGAATCCCCAGATGACCTTTGGTAATTCTGTAAGCATTGCCCTCCGCCTCCACCAGATCATGCAAGCAGCTGAGAAATGTATCTAAACTAGAGATGCAAAGCGGTGGAGGCCCATCTGCTCTAGTTTTAGTTTTCTCTGCACTTCTCTGAAGTCTTGTAATAGCCACGGCAGGGGAAAAAAAGCAACAGAAATTCCATATGACGTACTTGTCAACAAATATATTTCATAAATTGCTGTTGATGGTTCAACTCACAGGACACAGAGGACTAGTATTCTATAACATGTGTTCCCAGTAGCAGTGTTTTGGCTAGAACTGCCTCCTCCACTTGTTTTGTCTTCTTGACTTTGGAATGGAGTATGGAGTCCAGAGAGCTGCTTTTACTAGGGAGAAGCAAGGTAGTGAATGATTTCAAGCATCTCAGTAGTTTGTAACTAGTAAAAAAGCAAACTGAATGTACAGATACACCCCCTCTGTGTACTTACAAAACTATAACCCCCTTGCTGACATCATGGGTTTGCAACCCATACAGGTACACAGGTTCCCCACTTAGAAGGACCCATGCTTGGCTTAATGCTCTGTTGTCACTGTCTTAAAACTCTTAATAATTCTTGAATAAGGGACCCCATGTTTTCATTTTGCAATGAGCTCCACAATTTATGTAGACAGTCCTGGCCCTTATTTCTAGAGATTCTGCTTAATTTTTTTTTTTTCATATTAAGAACTTGTGTCTGGCGCTTAGAGGGGATACAATAAACAATTTTAGTCTGGGTAAATAAGGGACTTTAGGGTTTTAAATGAAAGCAATTGATGTAAATCTTAGTCCATTTAATTTTGTGGGATGAAGAGTAGGGGAAAGATACTAAATTTTTGAGAGAAAATTGAAAACATGCATCATTTTGTAATTTTCTTTTTCATAATCTGCTTATAAAACCTATTGGTATTGATACATGTAGCCCTTCTCATTGCTGTATCCAAGAGCAATATACCCCCTGTTCTGATCTGTCCAGCCTCCCCACTTAGGGAGGCTGTTCAGCTCAGAGCCAGAGGAGCTTTCCCTTCTTGTCTGTTTCTGCCACTGCTGCTGGTAAACATCACTGGCTAGATAATACTGGGCTGGCAAATAGATGGGGAAACAATGGAAACAGTGGCTGACTTTATTTTTGGAGGGGGCTCCAAAATCATTGCAGATGGTGATTGCAGCCATAAAATTAAAAGATGCTTACTCCTTGGAAGGAAAGTTATGACCAACCTAGACAGCGTACTAAAAGCAGAGGCATTACTTTGCCAACAAAGGTCCACCTAGTCAAGGCTATGTTTTTTCCAGTGGTCATGTATGGATGTGAGAGTTGGACTGTGAAGAAAGCTGAGCACTGAAGAATTGATGCTTTTGAACTGTGGTGTTAGAGAAGACTCTTGAGAGTCCCTTGGACTGCAAGGAGATCCAACCAGTCCATCCTAAAGGAGATCAGTCCTGGGTGTTCATTGGAAGGACTGTTGTTGAAGCTGAAATTCCAATATTTTGGCCACCTGATGCGAAGAGCTGACTCATTTGAAAAGACCCTGATACTGGGAAAGATTGAAGGCAGGAGGAGAAGGGGACCACAGAGGATGAGATGGTTAGATGGTATCACCGACTCAATGGACATGAGTTTGGGTTAACTTTGGGAGTTGGTGATGGACAGGGAGGCCTGGCGTGCTGCGGTTCATGGGGTCGCAAAGAGTCAGACAAGACTGAGTGACTGAACTGAACTGAACTGAAGTGATCTTTCTGAAACATCATTTTCACATGGGGTTAATGATTCCTACCACTTAAAATGTTTTTGTGACAATTAAGTGTATCGCCTGGTGAGTCATTAAATGAGATAATATATGCAAAGCCTACTATGTGATAAAGATGGGGGAAAAAACCAGTAGTGAGGATTATCATCACTTTGCCATACATGTTTTTGAATATTATGAAGCCCATAGCAAATATGTAACAATGATCTTGAATTTGCATTATTGGTCTTTCTCACTGTATATTACCTTTAACATACCTCCAGGGGATTAAAAGACTTAAACCCATACAGTTATAAAGCTATAATATTAAATATTTATAAAAATATGTCTGTATTCTTTTCTATTCATTTAGAAAAAGATGAATGCTTAGTGTTCTCAAACTTTCATTTTGCAAAGTAGCAAATGATAGAACTGTGTGTGCTATGTGCTAAGCTGCTTCAGTCTTGTCCGACTCTGTGACCCTATGGACTGTAACCTGTCAGGCTCCTCTGTCCATTTCATTCTTCAGGCAAGAATACTGGAGTGGGTTGCATTTCCTTCTCCAAACAGAACTGAAAGAGCTGGAATTCTGTCAGACCATGATTGTCCTCCTTCCTGGTCCCTGAACTCACTATTAGAAATTAAAAACTCAAGCATACATTGAGCAATTTTTTTTTCATGTTCTTTGCAAATTAAAAATCTTAAGCCAATATTAAATCTTAAGAGTAGATGGGGGTCTGTAATATATTAAGAAACTTGAAATACATTTTGAATCTCCCTGTGGTTTTACAGCATACTTTGGTTATTTGACAGATACTACACAATTCGCTATAGAGAAAAGGATAAGGAAAAGAAATGGATTTTTCAACTCTGTCCAGCCACTGAAACAATTGTGGAAAACCTAAAGCCTGACACAGTCTATGAATTCGGAGTGAAAGACAATGTAGAAGGTGGAATTTGGAGTAAGATTTTTAATCACAAGACTATTGTTGGAAGTAAGTACTGGAACTTTTGAGTGAGCTTTCTGTACTATTTTTTCTAATTATAAATTTTTATCTTATTAGTTGTGCAATATGAGCTAATTCTCATTTTCTATATTTATGAAAACATAAAAGACAACTTGAGCATTAATAATTCAGTATCTTCTATAGTGAGTGTTTCCTTGAAAAATGATTAACATTTGACAGTAACAAATCATTCCAAATTTATTTGGCCATTGGTCTTGTTTTAAATCAATCTCTGAACACTAACTGAGCCAAAAACAATACCATGTATGAACATTCAGTGAAACAGCTGGGCCAGTGGAAATGAACATGCAAAGACTATGGGGCCTGAGGCTTGTTTCCTAACATCCTTTGTTTCAAACATCATTAGGATCAGTGTTGAAATGATAGCAAATAAAATAATATGCCCAAGTTACAGCAGTAGTTGTAGTTGTCTTGATAATGACTAGTAAGAATTGATTTAGGGTAAAGAAGAATGAAATGAATGTCATTTTCTTTTTGTTTTTGTCAGGTAAAAGCAAAGTAAATGGGAAAATCCAAAGTACCTATGACCAAGTCCACTCTGTGGTATGTACCGCGTTATTTTCAAGAATGGTCTTTTAAAAATGTCTGTATTATACTTTTATTTAAATAAGGAAGTGGTCTTTTATGAGGTACTGAAACTGGATTACCTGCCTAGCTATCAAGTATTGGTATGTGACATTGTAGGAATTAGTTTCTTTCTCAGAAAATGGAGGTAAAAGTGTGAGACCAAATTATCTCGAATTTGTTTAAAGCTCTAAAATTCTGATATTCAACATAGTTAACCTAGTATTTCAGTAGTCCATTTATTTTGGGGTTATTCTTATTATCTTCTGTCCCATGAGTTGTTTTCCACCATAAGATGTTTCAAGAGTGAATTAGTAGATGCTCTCCTTACCCTGCCATTGTTCAAATCTTTGCTCTGTTTTCTAACATTTCCTACTTAAAAGATCCAGCCCTTTTCAAAATGAAGAAGCAACTGGTTTGGTTTGTAACATGCCCAGCCTCTGTTCAGTACAGTCAGTGTCTGTATATTTCATGTGCCTGCTGTTTTCCAGTATAAAATCCTGTTCACATTTCTGATTTCTTCCTTAAAGTAGATATGTAGATACTTAGACCAGGCATTAGTAATTTAGATTTTTAACAATATTTAAACTTTCTAATATGTCTGGTCAACTTTTTTTTTTTTTTTTTTTACCAATTTGCAGTCTTGCTGGCAATGGATCAGAGTTTTCTTGATGTAGTACCCTGATTCTCAACATTATGTATTCCTATCACTAAATTTTTGGCTAGTGTAATAATGTAAAATGGCTTGTAAACTTCTATTTCTGATTGCTGATAAAGCAGCACTTAGTTCACTTATTTATTAGTCACTTATATTTTCCATTTAATGACCTTTAGTTTCAGTTCTTTGTTTATTGGGCATCTTGTGTTGTTTTTTTTTTTTTGAATCGTTTAAAGACACTAAAGAACAAAGACGCAGTGATATCATCTAGAAACATTATTGTCACATTTGTTATCAATTTTGTTTATAGGAATTTGTGAAATAGGCAAGTCTTAATTTGCTTGATGAAGTTATTTGTCTTTCCATTGTCATATCTTCAATTGCCTGATATTTTAGTAAGCTCTTCCTTATCCAGAGATGAAATAAATAATTATCTTTTTTTTTAGTGGTTTGATTTTGTAATAATTTAAAACTATGTAGGTTTTATCTTGCTATCTTATATGCAGTAAGGTCTTGCATTGTTGAGGGTATGTACTTTTCCCAAATACTTAACTAATCAGCTTAGTACCAAGTATTGAATTCTGCCATTCAAGGGACCGTTGCTAATGTTCCTTCTCTGGTGGCTCAGTGGAAAAAAAAATCCACCTGCAATGCAGGAGACCTGGTTTCAATCCCTGCCTTGGGAAGATCCCCTGGAGAAGGGAATGGCAACCCACTCCAGTATTCTTGCCTGGGAAATCCCATGGACAGAGGAGCCTGATGGGCTACAGTCCATGGAGTTACAAAGAGTTGGATAAGACTGAGTGACTAACTCTTTCACTTCATTTCAAGGTCCCTTTGGCTTTGGCTTTCAAACCCAGTCATAAGGAATAGAGCCACTCTTCCATTCTCTTCTAGAACAATCCTCACTGTTGTGAATGGTTTCCTAGGAAGCACATCTTATCTCCCACCCTCTTGGCTGTCGTGCTTTAGCTTACGTGAGACTCAATGTTGTTTCTTTCATTCCTTCTTCACAGCAATCATATCCCAAAGATTTGTGTTTCTTTTGGCAGAATATTTCATTTAGGGTTAGTTACTCAGCAAGATTGGGAAAGATGATTGACATTTTATTCCCAAGAAATTTTATATCTTTTCCACATCATAAATAGCCATGACAGGAGGTCCAGGAAGAAATTTCCTGCATCTATAACACAGAGCCAGATATTTGATCACTTCAAGCTGTGAGGCGGAGTACCCCCAACTCTAGCCAGCTCTAATGAGCTGTGGTTTGAAACTCTTGGGTATTTCCGAAGGAAAACCCAAACTAATTTAAAAGATATTTTAAGGAGTCTCTGTGAGGCTTTCTTCATTGCTACAGTCTGGATAGCACAAAAAAATGTTTCACAAACTTGCCTCTGTGCCTTTGGGTCGCTCTGGAACATGGGAAAGTTGTAAAAAAAAACCACTTGTGATAGCCTTTGAGCATCTCATGTGACCACTTAGAATTGATTCTGAAAGTTGATTTGATACTTTATAGAGGTATATATTTTGGGGCTTCCCAGGTGGCACTACTGGTGAAGAACATACCTGTCAGGGCAGAAGACATAAGTGAGGAGGGTTCAGTCCCTGGGTCAGGAAGATCCCCTGCAGGGGGCATGACAAACCACTCCATATTCTTGCCTAGAGAATCCCATGGACAGAGCAGCCTGGAGGGCTGCAGTCCATAGGGTTGCAGAAAGAAGGCAGTATTTCAAGAGATATGAAATTAATTCTAGAGTTTTAAGACATGTTGAAAAATGTTTTTATTCATATATGCATGCTTACACCTAAAACTTAAGCACAGCAAAAACTTCTTCACACCTCCTGAAAAGAGATTGGCAATAGAAAAAACAATTTGAACTTGAGGCTATCCATCTTAAGAGACAAATAATATTCAGATTAAAATTTGAATATTAAATGCAGCCCCATCTTAACTTCTGCCCGCCCAGCAGTGCCATGTGGCTTGTAGGCTCTTAGTTCTCCAAACAGAGATTGAACCTGGGGCCATGCAGTGAAAGTACCATGCCCTAACTACTGTACCACCAGGGAACTCCCAAATACAGCTCCACCTTAAACATCTTGTTACACTATATACTGTAACTCATGTATCTAAGCATGTGTTCTGAAGGCAACTCTCAGTATATCTGTGCCAGAGGACACTTAGCAGGGGTCTCTTCTAATTGGCTAGTGCTTTTGTTATGTGAAGTTGCTCAGTTGTGTCCGACTCTTTGGGACCCCATGGACTGTAGCCCACCAGGCTCCTCTGTCCATGGGATTCTCCAGGCAAGAATACTGGAGTGGGTTGCCATTTCCTTCTCCAGGGGATCTTCCCGACCCAGGGATCGAACCCAGATCTCCTGCATTGCAGGCAGATGCTTTAACCTCTGAGCCACCAGGGGAGCCCTACTGCTTGTTAAATACTTTCAATATCACCCCAGCCTCCATCTCTAGAAAAATGAGAGAAAAGATGGATGCATAAACAAAGCCCTGATTCTTCCTATGTAAGTTGTATTACTTGAGATCCATGTACAAAAACAGATGATAATTGGGCTATTTTCTTCATATTGGGAAGCAAGAACCCTGTTTTTATCAAGGTTAAATCTAATGTCTACTATCTGTCTTTTAAAAAAATTTTATTGGATTATTATTGATTTACAATGCTGTGCTATTAATAGTTTCAGGTGTACAGCAACGTGATTCAGTTATACACATAGACTTATTCATTCTTTTTCAGATTCTTTTCTCATGTAAGTTATTACAGACTATTGAATAGGGTTCCCTGTGCTATACAGTACGACCTTGGTTATCTATATTATATACAATGGTGTGTGTGTGTTAATCCCAAACTCCTGATTTATCCCTCCCCCTTGTGTTTCCTCTTTGGTAACCATAAGATTTTTTTTTCCATATCTGTAAGACTGTTTTGTAAATAAGTTCATTAAGCTTTATTATATAAAAAATATAAAGGAATGATGGCTAACTTTAATATATTATTAAATAAGTTTTTAAAAACTTAGTCATCTGACTAGTTCACTAACCAAACAATGAATTTCTGAAGTATATAGCATTTATTAACAGTTGTTTTAAAATTTAAGTTTAATTACTGAATTAATCCAAATCTCCTGAGAATCAAAATTCCCCTAAAATAAACACCGATTTTCACACTTCCGTTTTTTTCCCATCAGAGGTCTACCTGTCTTTTAAAAAGGCCATGTCTATCATTGGCAAAAAGAAGTAGTATCGGTTTTTAATGTGTAACAGTTAGTGGCTGAGTAAATGAGAAATATAGTCTGGTCTCTCCCCCACACACCCAAAGACTGTGTGCCTTGAATACATATATGTCTTTCCATTCCTAGCAATCATTGACCTAAGCAGAAATTTAAAAACTTCATATCTACACCACCAATATCACCACAGGTGGATATTTGATTCCACCCTAGCTGACCAGAAATAGAGCAATTGTCACAAAAAGGATGTTAGATTCACCTTTAGTCAGCTGTTAGATTGAATCAGTATCTTTCATAACTTTCATCAGGACAGCCTAAAAATGAATTAAAACCAGGATGTAACAGGCCCAAATTCTTCTCATGTGGTTTAGATCTTGAGTCATTCAAATTTGATTTTAAGCAACCCTTAGCCACTCCCTGGGGCCTAATGAAAAAGTTAAATCAACAGTGGATATGCTGAGGTCACAAAAATATCAAATGGACAAACCTGTAAAAAGTAACTCACAAAGAAGAGCATTCTGGTGTTATCATGACTTTTCTTAAATTTAATTTTTAAAAATAATATCAGGAGAAAGGTAATACAGTGCAGAGTGAATCTAAACTCCCCCACAGTGTTTGGTTACTGCTGCTGTGATCATTGCTAGATGTGAGTGGGTCTTCCCTAACCAGGACTGAAAAGGAAGCTGGATGGACAGTCGGGGACATTGCCTTTTACCACTTCAGCATCCTCTTCCCATTGAATCTCACAGATTCAATGTCCCCTGAAAAGTAGTAAAAGTGAATTTCCTTAGGGCTTTCCTTGTGGCTCAAATGGTAAAGAACTGGCCTGCAATGCAAGAGATCCAGGTTCATTCCTGGGTTGGGAAAAGCCCCTGGGGAAGGGAATGGCAACCCACTCCAGTATTCTTGCCAGGAAAATTCAAGGAGCCTGGCAAGGCCACAGTCCATAGGGCTGCAAAGAGTTAGACACGACTGAGCACACACACATGAAGTGCAGTAAGCCAGACAAATATCATCTGATATCGACTTATATGAGAAATCTAAAACAATGATACAAATGAAATGATACACAAAACAGAAATAGACCTACAGAGATAGAGCACAAATTTATGGTTACCAAAGGGGAAAGGAGAGGGGAGAGATAAAGAGAGTTTGCCATTAACATATATAAAAATATATATGTTATATATAAAATGTATATGTTTATATAAAAATATGTTTTTATATAAACATATATAAAAATAGATAACAAGAACCTGTCTAGCACAGGGAAATATATTAATAATTCCTATTCCTCTAGTACAGGAAATATATATAGTGATATATAATAATCTATAAAGGAAAAGAATCTGAAAAAAATATATGTGTTTATATATATTCTTATAGATATAATGTGAATCACTTTACTGTACACCTGAAACTAATACAACACTGTAAAATTAACTATATTTCAATTTAAAAAAAACCTTCTTACAGAGAGGGAGTTAGTACTCGCTCATTAGTCTTGGTGCATCTTTGGATTGCTAATTAAGCAAGAGAATAATTATAAGGTCTAGAAAGAAATGGATTCTGCAGCTAAATGATTTCCTTATTTTCTGGCAGCACAGATATAGTCTTGTCATCATCTTAACAGAGGAATAGTTTGTACTTAGATAAGAACCCAAACAGAAACTGTTCCATTATGTCAAGAATGAAATATTTTTCTAACTCTTTTTGTCAAAAGCTTCCTTGAACTAAATCATCCACAGCAAAGAAAATACATACTGGGATAATGCCACCGACACAGCAACACATAGGTGTTTCTGCTATAATGTGATGTGTCTCTGAACACTTCACACTCTGCAAAACATACACTAAATGGCAAGACTCATGGGACAAAAAGAGGACCAGCCATTCAAAAATCTTTGGAACTGTAGCCACAACTCTATCAAAAAAATTAGTAGCACCTGGAACAATACTGTGGCTCCCCTGGCAAACAACTCCCATGAAACTGGAGTTGGCTGCAGCAAGGGTTTGAATGCTCAGGAATGATAGAGACTATGGATGGCAACCCCTTCACTGAAGCAGGACAGGTGAAGGAGGTAAGGTGGACACATTAAGACAGGGTCATGGACCTGGGGAAGAAGGATCCTATGGGCAAGTACACTTATTTAATTTTCTTATGATAAAGCCAAGAGGTTCTCTGCCAGTATGACATCAAAGTTGAACTTTTTTTTTTCTTTCCTACTGATGGGTATACTTGTGTTCCTGCTGTTCCTCTTCCCTTGCTTGGGCAAAGTTGTGTATAAATTATATTTACATCATTCCTCTGTTGATCAATAGTGTATGAGCCATGCACTACAGAAGCTTAACAGACTGTTGGTTATAATAGCTTTTCCTAGTTATAAATGTAATTCACCCCGTAAGGAACTTGGAAAATATAAAAGGTACATAAAATATTAGATTATAAGAAATCACTACCCTTTAAAAAACAACTATGATATATTTCCTTTTGGTCTTTCGTCTATACACATATTGTTATACAATTAGGTTATAATATAAATATAAATTTGTATCCTTTACATTTATACTATACATACTTCCCACTTTGTTAAACAAATGTCAGAAATTTTAACCATAATTTATTTAACAAAACCTCTGTTTTGGAATGATGAGATTGTTTCACATTGTGGTAATAAACACTGTTACACAAAATGATGACTCTATCTTCTACCACTTCCTTAGACTAGATTGCTAAGTAGGAAATTACTGGATGTCTTAGTTCATCAGGGCTGCTATAACAAAAATACCGCAGACTGGATGGACGGCTTAAACAATAAATTAGTTCTTAGTTATGGAGCCTGAGAAGTCAGTGTTAAGGCACTGGCAGATTTAATGTCTGGGGAGAGCTTACTTCTGGCTCACAACTATCTCACATGGCAGAAGGGTGGAGGGAGTTTTCCTGTTCTCTTTCATAAGAGCACTAATCCCATTCATCGGGTCTCCACCCACATGAGTTATTTACTTCCAAAGGCCCCACCTCCAAATGCCATCACACTGGGGATTAAGTTTCAACATACAAGTTTGTGGGGGCAACACAAGCATTTGCCCTACAGCACTGAGTCCAAATACAATGCAAGAAATATAGATGCTTCTTTTGAAAATAATTAGTTAAGAGTAAACTTTTATTTTCTGTGTTTTGTAAACTTAAGGACTTTAATACAAGAAGAAAAATAGCCAACAGTAAGCGCGGTATTTTGGCCCTTCTTTGTTATGGGTATATTGTTTATCAGAATGGGAGCATGTGAACAAATCTTCTTTTCTCACAGCTTTAAACACCTGTGTGGTTAAGTATCCCATTCACTACATCCTGGATTGTCAGCAGGTCTGGTACCGGGAATATCTGTACCGTGCATCCAGGTTAAACCAAGCTTCAGAAAATGAACGTCATGCTTACTTACCCCTTTCAAGTGAAGTCTCAGTCGTGTCCGACTCTTTGCGACCCTGTGGACTGTAGCCCACCAGGCTCCTCTGTCAATCTCAGAATACTGGAGTGAGTTGTCATTTCCTTCTCCGGGGATCTTCCCAACCCAGGGATCGAACCCGGGTCTCCCGCATTGCAGGCAGACTCTTTATCCTCTGAGCCACCAAAGATGGCTCAGACTTACCTCTTTACCTCAGTCTAATTCTGCTCTGTATATTTCCTGTTGTTCTTTCATGCTGTTTCATGCCTGTCTCTTGGCTGTCTTATCCTTGGCTCACTATCCCCAGTGAGGACGCCACTGTAAGGTTAACACTGAACATGCCCCTAGTTCAAGTCGCTCTCTCCGTGACATCCAAACTTACCGTGGGACATCTGAGGGAGTTTGGAAGAAGGGAGAAGTCACAGTCCTCTGAGACCTGCCCTTCCAATTTTGAGGTCCTCTGAGCATAAATACATATACAGTTGTTAAAACTGCAGGCTTTGGACGTAGGAATGTCTGGATCTGAGTCCCAGCTCTGCCTTCCTGGGCAAGGAAAAGCTTAGCATCAGGAGTTCACAGTGGTTGTATGTCTGAAGCAGCAGTGGGACACCCTGTAACAATTGTAGGATTGGTTTTTTAAATTTATTTATTTGTTTAATTGGAAGATAATTACTTTGCAATGTGGTGATGGTTTTGCCATACATCAGCATGAATCGGCCGCAGGTATACGTGTATCCCCCCTATCCTGAACCCCCTCCCTCCTCTCTCCCCACCCTGTCCCTCTGGGTTGTCCCAGGGCACTGGCTTTGGATGCCCTGCTTTAGGCATGGAACCTGCACTAGGCATCTATTTTACATATGATAATATACATGTTTCAATGCTATTCTGATTGGTTTTAAAAGAACGTGTAGCTTAAAATCCTATTTTGAGAGGGAATATAAAGACAGAATTTGACTGGTTCACTGGTTCAAATTAAGTGAAAATACACTAGGATTCAATCCAAAGGATTTCACTTCTTTCCACTGCAGTTTCTAAGTAAACTAAACTGATGGGAATTTTGAAGGAACTGCTTCTGTCAAATCTTTGGACATTTATGGGAAAAAACAAGAGAAAGCAATAAAACAGAGGCAGATATATGTACTGAAGATCTTTCCAGCAACCGTTAAACCAGTGTCATGGAGAGCTTCACAGAAGGCAAGAAAGGACTACTTCCAGTTTTTAAATTATTTTTTAAGTTAACCATAACTCAAAAGCTGTATCTCTTCCTCTTTTCAGCCAGCATATGTCCCAAGAAAGCTAATCCCAGTAACAATCATCAAGCAAGGTAATTTGCATGTCTGCTCTGGATATAAGCTTAGAACTATTTTAATATGCTTTTTAAACTGAGATAATTAAACATAACACATTTTTTTTTTAATTTATGCTTTTCTTTTGAAAAATAATTCACTAGGAAATTAGAAGTTAACAGATAATTTTGACTCTACAAATAGGCCAAGTCTTGGCAAGGCATATTGGTTGAACATCTGGAGAAAGAACAACCCTAACAAGTATTAAATTAAAAAAAAAAACAATTAAATATATGTGACTTTCTTCAGGATTAAGATCGTTTAGATGTAGGAAGTCATTATTAGGATATTTTGGATTAATGAAATGATAACTATGATTTAGAGCTCTCTTTAAGGACTGAAAAGAAATCCAGGTTTCAAGAGTTATGTCTTATTTCAGCATCTAGTCATTTTTGTTTTGACTTTCATTTTTTCAAATTTTTTAAGATTCAATTATTTCCAGAAAGTTTTGTGGTGGCTTGGGCACTTAAAATACTAATTCATTTTTAAGAAAACACAATGCCTCAAGTGTATTTTCAAAATGAGATCAGTTAGTATTGGACTTATCCATAGAGTCTTTGCTTTGAGGATATACATTTTCTAATTCATTTTCTTTACTGAGTGTGTCATTGCCTCATTTTGTGCAAGTTATTTAACTTGGGTAGGCTGCAGGAGTGGAGCTGAAAAAGGAAATTTTAAGCTAATTAGAATGGAACATTTTCTCTACTTAAAGGCATACATGTTAGGATGTGCCTTCTAGCTCTTCTGTTGGCTGTGTAGCCAGCCCAGTGAGTTCCTTTCTATTAAAAAAGATCAGATTTCTCCAGTGCAGATGGCTTTATGTTATTAGCTTCATTTTGCTTCTTGACTGTTTTTTGTTTGTTTTTTCCATTCACACTATTATCTTTGGTCTTTCAACAGTGATTCAGAATGTTACACACAGGGCCTCAACTAAATCTCCAGATAAGACCCCCTATGGAGGAACAATACTGGGTGAGTCTGTCTTGAAATCTACATCTACATTAAGCAAATCAGACTCTGTTTTGATAACAAGGCTGTTATAGAATTTTGCACTGTGTGCAGGTCTGTTAAACTGATGTTGGTTCATTTCCTTTCATTGTTTAGCATCCTGGCTTGTGTCCATTCCAGGCTAAGATACCACAGTGTTAGGGAAACAACTCCAGCCTGTACCTATTGGCTCCCCTCCTACCTGCCTACTTGTTGATGTTGTGAGAGAGTCTTTGTCATATTGAATAACTCTTTTAAAAGTTATTATTAGTAACTGTTTTTAAACTTAAGGAGCCATTCTACAATTTTTAAGTCTGTGGATTAAGTCACATTATTTTGGTTGCTCAGTTCTGAATATGAAAAAAAGATTATGTTTAAAATTTACTATCACATTTTTTCCCAGATGTTTAAACTTTGGGTTGAAATTGACTAAGCAAAATAAGCTCTAAGCGTTATGGTTCCAATGCTCTGAGCTTTATTTCGGGATGCATTTTCTTTTATTACATCTGTTTTCTTGCAGTCCACCTTGTTATCCCAGGCCTTAATGAAACCACCGTAAAACTTCCCACTTCCATAATGTTCGAGATTTCAGAGGCAATCAAGACACAGTTAGGTAAGCAGCCAAGATTTATATGTGAACTTTGCAGTGACAATATTAGCACTGATATTCCTAGGATGTCCAAGGGATCTAGCCAATGAGCTCTTTGGAGATCTCGAAGGGAAAAGTAAGGGACAAGCATGTGCATGTGAATGGGAATAAAAGATTGTACAACTGCCATGGAAAACGGTATGTCCATTCCTCAAAAAATTAAAAATAAAATTACCATGAAAGAAAGGGAAAGTGTTAGTCACTCAGTTTTGTCTGACTCTTTGAGACCCCTTGGACAGTAACCCACCAGGTTTCTCTGTCCAAAGAATTCTCCAGGCAAGAATAGTGGAGTGGGTAATCATTCCCTTCTCCAGGGGCTCCTTCTGATCCAGGGATTGAACGTGAACCTGGGTCTCCCACATTGCAGGCTTTACCATCTGAACATCAAGGATCAAACTACCTGACCCAGCAATTTCACTTCTGGTTATACAACCAAAAGGATTGGGAGCAGTCTTAAAGAGATATTTGTACATTCATATTTATAGCAGCATTATTCACAATAGCTAAAATGTGGAAAAAATTCAAGTGTCCATCAACAGATGAATGGATAAGCAAAATGTGGTGTGTATATGTATGTATGTGTGTGTGTATATACACACACACATATGTGTGTATATACACACATATACACACCATGGATAATTATTCAGTCTTAAAAAGGAAGGAAATTCTGACATTTACTACAGTATAAATGGACCTTGAGAATATGATGCTAAGTGATAAGAAGTCACAAAAGACAAAAGACTGTTATTTGAGATACCTTATTTGAGATACCTAGAGTAGAGAGATTTATAGAGACAGAGAGTAGAATGGTGGCTTCCAGAGACTGGAGGAGGAGAAGAATGAGGAATTCATGTTTAATGGTGCAGAGTTTCAGTGTTACAAGATAAGGAGAGTTCTGGACATGGATGGTGGTGATAGTTGTACAACATTGCGAATGTATTTAATACTGTTGAACTGTATACTTGAAAAATGGTTAAGATTTTTGTTATATATCTTTCACGATAATGAAAAAAATTGGAAAAGGAAGTAAAAGAGTAGACAGGATGGAGTGCTGGAGGTATTCAAACAAATCACATTCTATAGGGAAATACTTTATATTTTTGAAGGAAGAGTGAATATTGATCCAATTATCCAAAATATACACATTTATCTAGTAAATTATATTTATCATACTGTACTATCAAGGGACCGCTAGATATTTTCAGTGGGAACTGAAGTAAAGGTCAGGTTTGTTTGAATTATTATTTACTTGAGATTGATACTGTTTCCTACTTTTAGAAAGAACCTGAAGGTTTCCCAGGTGGCACTGTTTGTAAAGAACCTGCCTGTCAGTGCAGGAGATGTAAAAGATGCATGTTCAGTCCCTGGGTCGGGAAGACCCCCTGGTGAAGGGCATGGCAACTCACTCTAATATATTTGCCTGGAGAATCCCATGGACAGAGGAGCCCCATAGGTGGGCTACAGTCCATAGCGTTGCAAAGAGTTGGACACAACTCATATGACTTAACACACACATACACACAGATAAAACCTGATATGATTTTAGTGTTTAAAAAACATAAAACACCAATTTTGGGGAAAAAAAAACAAACAGCAAAACTCCTTTAAAGGGCATCCAGGAAACAGTTGGAGTGGCTAGTGGGCTAAGCTAGTTGCTGTATTTGAGCATCACATTGGTCTGAATTCCCTCTGTAGCAGAGGATCTCAGCCCTGATGAAACATGAGAAGCTCTGGTGGATTTGTTACACTGCTGGGACTCCCCACATTTCATCAAGGTGAAGGTCCTCTGCTATAGAGAGAATTCAGACCAATGACTCAGTTGTTTCTGGGGTGACACCTGAGAATTTGCATTTCTGCCTAGTATCCAGGTGATACTGATGCTGCTGGTCTGGAAACCACAGTTGGAGAACCTCTAAAGTCTCTGGAAAATGTGTCTCTGGTAAATGTCCTGGGCCACTGATAAATATGGAGGAATATGGCATGATGTAGTAGAAGCTGAATAAGACTTTCAAATGTAGAATATTCTCCTTGAGCTAGCTAAGAACTTGAACACTTTTTATAATTGAATCTTCATATATTACGAGTTTGAAACAGGTCCAAGCCCCTGTTTAGTAACGTTTCTTCAGCAAATATTTAGTAAAGATTCCTTGATGCAAGAACTACAAGCGGCAGGGGATGGGACATGATGGTGATTCACAGACATGGCAGCTACCCATGCAGGGGCCTCAGGCTTAATTTCTCCTCCCTCCCTAGAGGTTGACCTATTCACTTATTTGATGTGAGGCAATCAGATTGTAACAGTTTTCAAAGGCAGACTCTTAAGTTCTCCTTAGCTATAATTGGAGAATGTCCTGGCAGAAAGAGGATCAAAGCCTTAAGGGAGCAGAGAGGATTAATCAGAGGACTATTACTCTTATAATTTTAGAAAAATTTTCAGAATTGACGCATAACCATTTTATTAAGGTGTAAATATATTTGTCAATAGATCTTTGTGATTTTGTGCAGTCCTTATATTTTTACTGTAAAAATATTCATATCTGTTAGTCTTATGGTGAGTTACTTACAAGAATGTAGATGAGCAATTCTGGGCTTCCTTTCTTTAATTTGTACATCAGACTTGATCACCTCCTGATTAGCTATAAAACCTGAGACTCAACTCCACATCCTCATAAATGCTGTGCTAAAGCCAAGAGGATTCCAGAATAAATTCCCTCAGTGAACCTGTGTTTAGAGCCAGAGCTCAGGACTCTTGCACTCACCAGTTCTCTGCCCAGAGCCTATGTACTTAGCCCTGTGCCTGGGAAAGATT
The DNA here is from genome assembly GCA_917880005.1 of Nanger dama. Classification (NCBI taxonomy): domain Eukaryota; kingdom Metazoa; phylum Chordata; class Mammalia; order Artiodactyla; family Bovidae; genus Nanger; species Nanger dama. The sequence continues at coordinate 6,907,155 of CAKJTW010000082.1, read as the reverse complement.
TGTTTAGAAGGAAAAGAAAAGGAAGGAGCTGGCTGATTTCTTACTGATTCAGCCCCTAATCTGTTCATCAAAATACAAAAATCAGGATTTGTGAAGGAGACTGAAAATGAACAGAATTTTTTCCCAAACTACTGCTGTCATTTTTGAACTGGGAAGTATTTTAGTTCTTAGTTTTGATAATATCTATCTCCTAATTTTTTTGTTTTGTTTTCATGAATTTCCACCTGCTACCTTAATATCAATTCAGTATTTTGTTTTCTCTAATTTAGAGAATTAAACATTTGATTCCTTGGTTTGCTTTTTTTCCTTTTTTATTCTGATAGAAATCACCAAGGCTTCAAGATTAAGTGTGATTTTTAGTGGAGAAAATTCTACGCAAATAGAAAATGCCTTTTAAAACTTATTTCTAGGGAAACACCTATCTTTAATGCATGGCAAATTTTTAACACATTGAAGAGACTGATAGGCAATATATTTGAAAATGTCCAATAAATCCATCAAATATACCATCTCAGACTATGTTCACAAATAACATTTTAGATTTACTGTTTTGTTTTGTTTTTTTATGAAGAGTGAGCATGAACATTTCTTTATACCAATGAGGGAGAAATAAACTTTCCTGAAGTTATTTATCACTGTCATTCAGAAAAGTAGTACTGTGTGAGAGGCAAATCCTAAAAATAATATCCTCATTCCAGCAGATCCTAACATGGGACATCAAGAAATTAATAGCTTTTGTTCTGAGAATACATGATGTGAATAATGAGAGAAATAAAAACTAGTGATATACATACTTCCCAGGGACATAAAAACGGTTTGTCAAAACCAAGACTTAGCTTGCCAAGAATGAAAGGAACCAACTGTGTTGAAAAAAGATACAGAAGAATCAGAGAGGAAAAGGAATTTCCTGGGTTTTAGGCCATGCTCTCATGCATTTTTATTTTGCTGTTGCCAAGACTGGTTGTACATGCATAGTGTGGGTGAATACTCATGACTTGATAGGAGTCATAAAGAGTCTCCATTCAAGTATCTTCCCCTTCAACCAATTTCTCTTATGTCAGAAGTCCCATATTTATAAATACGATATTCCTAGGTGGTGCAGTGGGTAAAGAATCTGCCTGCCAATGCAGCAGATGTAAGAGACATGGGTTCATTCCCTGGGTTGGGAAGATCCCCGGGAGGAGGAAATGGCAGCCCACTCTGGTATTCTTGCCTGGAGAATCCCATGGACAGAGGAGCCTGGCGGGCTACAGTCTATGGGGTCGCAAAGAGTGGGAGATGACCGAGCACACACACAGGCCTCTGTAAGCAATTAGCGATGTGTAGAGAATACAAATACCTCCTGGGAAGGTTCAGTTCAGTTCAGTCACTCAGTCATGTCCGACTCTTTGTGACCCCATGAACCGCAGCACGCCAGGCCTCCCCTGTCCATCACCAACTCCCAGAGTTCACTCAAACTCATGTCCATCCCGTCAGTGATACCATCCAGCCATCTCATCCTCTGTTGTCCCCTTCTCCTCCTGCCCCCAACTCTTCCCAGCATCAGAGTCTTTTCCAGTGAGTCAACTCTTTGCATGAGGTCGCCAAAGTATTGGAATTTCAGCTTTACCGTCATTCCTTCCAAAGAACACGCAGGATCTCCTTTAGGATGGACTGGTTGGATCTCCTTGCAGTCCAAGGGACTCTCAAGAATCTTCTCCTAACACTGCAGCTCAAAAGCATCAACTCTTTGGCACTCAGCTTTCTTCACAGTCCAACTCGCACATCCATACATGACCACTGGAAAAACCATAGCCTTGACTAGATGGACATTTGTTGGCAAAGTAATGTCTCTGCTTTTGAATATGCTAGTTATCCATTTTTCTTCATCAGCAGTCTAATTTTAGTTTAATGTAATTTCCCTGTAACAGCATGCATAAAAAGCTAAAACAAAGCAGTTCAGAGCATTGCCTGAAAATCTGGGATCTGGAGGTTAAAATAAATAATTTTTAAATAAATAAATGCATAGTTCTAGTTAGCTAAGGAATCACCAAGAGCATAGGATATTACAAAAGAAGGAAAGGATTAGCAAAAATCATCCTGAAGGAGAAGATGACACTGAAAAAGAAGAACACTGAAGATAAATCTTATAATCTTACATTAAAAAAAAAACCTTCCTTTCTTACATGCTGAAAATAACAAAACTAGAGCTCATCAACGTTTGGACTCAAGAGGGAGGGATATGTCTGTAATTATAGCTGATTTGCATCATTGTACAGCAGAAAACACAACATTGTAAAGTAATTTTCCTTCAGTTAAAAAACAAATTTTGAAAATTGTAATCGGAAGGTTTTTTCCTGTGCCAGCAATCACAGTGGTTCTAAACCAAAGATCTGACTACAAAAGAAGCAGAAAAGAAATGTTGATGAGATTTAGAAATCTAAAAGGATTTATCATAAAATTTTTCTGAATCTGTTTAGTTTTCTGGTTATTCCAGAAAAAGTCCCTTCTTGTTATGCCCTGCTACATTAATTGAACACTGGTATTAAACATTTCTGTTGTGTAAACATGTTGTGAAGCTTCTCGTGCACAGAAATAGAGAATGCACACTTGATGGATAGCTAAGGCGAGGATACTAGCACTTGTGACGCCTGTTTCTAGCAGTTTAAATCACTCCTGAAAATCATTAACTCTAGGAATCTATTGTATGCTTCATGATACAGACTGAAAATTGATTTGCTTCCATGGTCTTTGTGAAAGGCATGACTTTATAATTGTCTTTAAGATCATCAAAAAATAAGTATTTTGTGCCCTTGTTAACTGAAAAGAAGAAAATGATCTTTATGTCTGATGTAAACTGCAGGAGGAAGTTACAAAATTTGCATCCTTAAAGAACTTTGAGAGAACAGATTAGGTCAGTAGTTTTCAACAGAGGAATTGTTATCTCTCCCCTCCCCTTCTTCTGGCAACCGACTCCAATATTCTTGCCTGGAGAATCCCACAGTCGGAGGAGTCTGGTAGGCTATAGTCCATGGGGTCACAGAGAGTCAGATAGGACTGAGCGACTTCATTTTCACTCTCCCTTCTTCCCCCTCTGGGATATTTGACAGTGTCTAGAGACATTTTTTGGAGAAGGCAATGGCAACCTGCTCCAGTACTCTTTCTTGCCTGGAAAATCCCACGGAGGAGCCTGGTAGGCTGCAGTCCACGGGGACACGAAGAGTCAGACATGACTGAGCGACTTCACTTTCACTTTTCACTTTCATGCATTGGAGAAGGAAATGGCAACCCACTCCAGTGTTCTTGCCTAGAGAATCCCAGGAACTGCGGAGCCTGGTGGGCTGCCGTCTATGGTGTCACACAGAGTCGGACACTACTGAAGCAACTTAGCAGAAGCAGCAGCAGAAACATTTTTGGGCTTCCCGAGTAGCTCAGATGGAGAAGAATCCTCCTGCAGTGCAGGAGACCCTGGTTCGATTCCTGGGTCAGAAAGTTCCCCTGGAGAAGGGATGGGCTACCCACTCCAGTATTCTTGGACTTCCCTGGTGGCACAGATGATAAAGAATATGCCTGCAATGCAGGAGACCTGGGTTAAATCCCTGGGTTGGGTTGGGAAGATCCCCTGGAGGAGGGCCTGGTACCCCACCTTAGTATTCTTGCCTAGAAAATACCCACAGACAGAGGAGCCTGGTTGGCTACAGTCCTTGGGGTTGCAGAGAGTCAGACACTGAGCAGTTAAGCACAGTAGAGACATTTAGGTTGTCCAGCTGTGGAATCCAGTGCATAAAGCCCAGAAATACTGTTGAATATCCTACATTTCACACTAAAGGCCCCCATACTAAAAAAAAAAAAAGAAAGAAAGAAAATATACAGTCAGAAATGTCAGTAGTGCCAAAGTTGAGAAACCCAAAGAGTTACTTATAGCCTTAAGACTTAAAATCCCATCTAATTATAATCAGTTCAAGGTGATGTGATCAGCATATCTCAAAAAAAAAAAAAAAATTCGTTCATGCCACTAGACTTTTGAAATATTGTAGGTAGGTCATTGATTCAGTGTGCCAAATAGATGAATCGAGTTAATCCTACATACATTTTTTGAAATGGAGAATATCTTAATCATTGGGCAACTCTGGCAGAGAAATGTACTTTCGTTGAAGAAGAATACCTGAATTTTAGAAGTTTCCTGAATAGTTGTCAGAAGAGAAAAAAAAGCCAGATTTCATTTTTTACACTGAATTCCCACATAGACCCAAAGAAAAGATCTATGTTAATATGTGGCTCAAATAAATAATCGTTTGTAATTTTTTAACCACAAATATCTTCAAATATCTTAGTTTCCTATGTACATTATTTATGTTTTTCTAAAACTTTATTGCCATAACCTATTACATTTTTACCATATATAATAATGGATAATTTCTTTTAATTGATTTTTAAAAAATAGTAATAATTGAGTATAAAATTCCAGGGAGCATTTTGCTATACAACCTATGTCTTCAAGAAACTGTTTATGAATCAGAATGATTTGAGAGCTAGCCAAGTACTGGGTTGTCATTTTTTTCTTCCTTCCAGTGCCAACTTAGATCTTAAAGTATTACCTAAGGTTAATGAGAAGGAATTCTGAAGACTGTCACTACTAATACTAATCACTGGTAGAAATGCACAATAATTGTATTGACTGCCTGGTGGGAAGGGATACGAGCAGAATAGTCTTGAAGTAGTCTATTGGTTGATTGTTTTGAGGGAATTCTATTTGGACACTGTTATGAGGAAGTGAGGTAAATTGTTTGTTGTCTGATTTTTAGCTAAGAATGAAACCTTGGCATTGCCTGCTGAATCTAAAACACCAGAGGTAGAAAAAATTCCAGCACTGCCCATAACAGGTAATGAAATCCCTATGTTTATTAACTTTGAGAAAATACATAATATATTTTTTCAAATATTAAGTGATTGATAAGCCTGTATTTTTTTTTTTCAGTGAAGAGCCAGTAGGAAGTGTATTTTGATCATAAGCACACAACACTAGGAGACTCTGGGTCTTTAATGTTCGGGAAACAACAGATGCAAAATGAACAATTGAATTATATAACTGATCTGTAACAATAGAACCTGCATTATTCACTCCAGGTGAAAATTGTTACCTCAACGTTCTGAAATATTTTTATACTAAGATGTAATACCATGGTTTTGGTGCTTTCCATTTATAAGAAGACATGAGAGCATTTTTCAGTTCTTCACTTTCACAAATGATTGGTTTAAAAATACCATTATCCATACTTTGATATCTATGAAAGTACCCTGGAATAATTTAGTAAATGACTCTTGAAGAAACAACCTTCATGAAGAAAATACATAATAGCTCATTTTAAAAATCCTTTAAAGAATAAATTCAGTGTGCATTTTCCCCAGTTTATCAACCATTACTAACAAACATTCAGCATTTTTTCTGTGAACAAACTGCCCAAGTCCAGCCCATCAGGAAAACACTATTCTCTGAACTGCAAAGTCTTTGCCAGAGCAGTACCACCTCATTCAGGACTCTGTGAAACAAATACCTAGCAAGGATTCCCCTAAATCTTCATTTAGCAAAGTAACTCCAATCTAAAGTGAGTTTTTAATCCATGAAACTGCTGTAAATTGAAAAAGCAGTGATATTTACCTTGTACTAAACTCTGACGCATAACTTGTACAGAGAAGATAAAGATTGGTGGGGAAATAGAATGACCTGATTTCAATAAATTATTCAAGCAGAAGTATTTCTGGCAGAGTAAGAAGTATTTGGTCCAGACTGAAGGTGAGAGATGGACCTTCCAGGCCCTCCCTGCCTTCACAGAAATTGGAGGAAAGGTATAATCTGACGCTGGAGTAATCCATTTGAATGAAATTCCTAGGTGATTTTCTGACTTCAGTCTAATTTGTAAATACCAGAAAAGGATAGGCATGACCCAGTGGAGATTGTGTCGACTTTTCCCCAATGATGCTTCTCTTGGCATAGTATATGATGAGGGCATCTATAGATTTCTTAGTTCTCTGCCAAAACTTCCTTGGGACTTTCCACTTCAGAAATGCTTAAACTTCATAATTTATTATTCACTTTTGTTGCATTTCATATCCTTACCCTACAAAATTCTGGAATTGTGTAGCTCACAGTTCATGCCAGATTTCAGTGATCCTGGTACTTATTTCTCAAAAACTATTTACCTGAGGGTCATCTTTACCTTTGACCTAGCACTTGAAATAACTCTGTGACTTAGCACTTGAATCCTTATAATTTCAACCCACTTCTAAGCTTTGCATGTTCACTGCAGTTTGGAAAAGAGAATTCTTATAATGTAATACTTCTAAATAAATCTTTTTGCCCTGGGTCATTCTTTTAGCTGCCCATTCATTAAGTCATTTAATAAATATTTATCATGTGCTTCCTTATTATTCTCCAGAGTTTGTGCTAAGTTCTGGAGATAAAGAGAAAAAAAGACACACAAGAAATTATGAATAATCTGTTAAGTGCTTCCATGAGGGTCAATTCCATGTGTTTTTTGAAATACCTGGAGAGTGGACAAACCCAGAAGGGAATGGTTGGAAGGAGGCGTCAGTTCAGACACTGGGCCAAGCCAGGGAGCCCTTACCATGATTAATTTGAAAAGAACTGGTCTGTATACACGTCGGTTCTAATTCTAAAGGGCAACAGCAGTACCTTATGGTCCTGAGTTGTTTCATTTTATCTTAATTTGTAAAGTCATCTTTTTTCCTTTCCAGTGACTCCTGAATCAGTCCCAAGAACCACTAAGCCCACTGTGTCTAGTGCATTAGACATTTCAGAAACAACACTGGGTAATTCTCAGAAGTGTTTTTTTTTTTCTTTAAAAACAAAAACCACCCCAGCCCTCATAGAAAAGTAGCCTCAGTGTCTTGGCTTCCTGTCCTCCCCACTTCCTTTCCTCCCTATAGGCAGTAGCTCATCTTCCTGTTTCTTGGATCAGTTCCCTTAAAGAGTTAGCAACATGCCTTGATCCTGGTGACTAATGTTTTAGGCAGCTCTGGATGTTAGATGCTAACTGCACACCCTTTTTGCCAGCCTCTTGGGAGGCATAAGAAAACCAGAATGCCAGCCCTCTAATCTACGAAGCTTGGAGGGGTGAGAGTCATGACTCTGTCGGCTGCTCATTTCAGTTGGCTTTTCCTAAGCTTATGTGTAGCAAACTTAAGGAGACTACTCAAAAGTATAATGCTTTTTACCAAGAATTTCATGTCATTCAAGTTAGCTGTTTATTGGCCTGAGAGAAGCTAAGTTGCTTTATTCTCTTCTCCTTAAAAACATCTGTCCTTGTGATGTTGATCTTCCATGTCACACCATGGACATTCAAAGGTAGACCTTCAAATTAATACAACTGTGTAAAAACTTTCCAGGGGAAGCCAGCTATTTCCATGAAAGGTATCAGCTGCCCAATGTACCCTCCATTATGAGATGCCTCACACGATACGGTTAAGTTACAATGTCAAATCCTGATTCAGGGTGTTTCTAACTGGATTCTTCTTTATTGCAGTTCTCAGGGGAAGGACCCCCGGAACATCACAAACTATTTTAATACCTAGGTTTGAATTGCCACTGAGCACTCTAGGTAAAAATTATTAAATACTACAGCTTATTATTTCCTTGGAAATTTTATGCATGCCTGAAAGAAATAGGCTAACTCATTCAAATTTATCTCCTCACAGAAAAGAAGGGACACATGGCTTAATAGAACAATAAATGCCTGAATGCCAGGCCCTTAGATGCTATAAATTCTTTATTTTATAATCTAGGATACTAACTAGTCATTCTCTATATAAATCCTTTGATTGTTTTCCTTAGGAGTAGTCATATTTTGACATTATATTTGACTCTTTTAATTCAAAATCACTGCCACTGAATAAATTAGTTTCTGTATTTTTCCAAAATAGCTTTTTACTCAACTGTTTCTCTTGAAAGAGAAGATATATTTATGATATTTCTATAGGCTGCTTCTTAGAATTTTAATGTGATATCAAGGAAGTTGTTGGGGAAGCTTAACTATAAAGACATGTAATTACTGCGATTCTGTTTTTAAAAGCTATTGTAGGAACATTGTCTAGTTCAGATGTGCTTGATTTGAATTTAAACAAAATCTATCTGAGAGCACATGTATGTATTGCTGAAAAAATTAGAACACTAATTTAATAAAGGTGAGAAGAAGAACCAAACTCCTTAAATTTAGTGGCTTGATTATAAAAAAAAAGAAAAAAGAAGCTGTCTTATATCATCCATCATTGAAACACAGGAGTAAAAATATGTACTACTAACAGGCCCTTACTTTTCCGGGAGTAATTTTCATTTTTGTGTTTGTCTTTTGTTTCTGCAAGCTTGAGATTTTAAAAATCTTTCTCTTACTTGCACTTCAAGTCATAACATCTCTTGTGTATTTTGTTGCAGCTCCGAAAAGGCTTCCAGAATTTCCTCAGGCAAAAACACCTTTCCCTTTTGAGAAACCTGGGGCACCTTGGGTAATAACAGTACCTTAATCTGCTCTTCAGTTGTGTGTGGTGACTGCTTAATTCTGTAGGACACGTTTACTGGATCCTAGCTGTGCAAACCTCAATGAGCTGATGATTTCAGTCTGACTCAGCCAAACAAGTGGTTGACTTTCTTTCTCTGATTGAGTTTTCTACAAATTCAATAACAATTATTAGTCTGTTAAGTCCAGAGAGCCAATTTTGTTAGTTTTCTGTCCTTAGAAACATTAAGAATATGACACCAAACTCTACTCTCCATCTAGTCTCTGTTCAAATGCTCTCTGAATGAGTGTAGTGTATTGATTGCTTCTTGGTATATAATGATGTTTAGTTGGATCAATGTGATTTTTTTTTAATTTCAGGCTACTGGTAGCCATTTAACGACACAAGCAATCTATTTCTGTCTCTCTATCCTCTCAAAAAAAAAAAATTCTCAGTGAATTCCATTTCTTTTTTTGCTGTAGCTTCAAGTGAAAAACCAGGGATTGTGTCTACAAGTAAAATATCTGAAGATTCCAAAATTCTACCGCCTCATACTGGTAATTACATTCTTTTTTTTTTAATAGATTGGAGCAACAGTATTGAATAACTTCTCTTATTTTTATTTCTATAGGTTCTTTAATTGATTGTCCATATATTTGTAGTAAATGGTAAAGCTATAATCTATTCTTGGTGCTTAGATTAATTTCATTTTCTCAATACAAAAGCAAAATATTTTTGCATTTGTTCTAAAGATCTGTGTTTTAATGTCTGGATATACAGTTAGAAGTCTGGCTAGAAGATGAACTGCAAGTTGGCTCATTGAATTTCTAGAGATCTCTTTTCTGACATGAGAACAGTAACAAAAAAAGCTCTATGGTAGTCTTATTTAACAATATGAATTTAATATTTCCCTTACAGGTAGATATTTGCTTCTTTTTCAATAAAATATTCAGTGAACATTTGAGAGTTTACTACATGCAAGATATTATTACTGAGTCCTAAAATATGTAAACATACTGTAATTTAGAGGAGAGACTACAGGTCTTAACACTAATACTGGACCTTGGTTCCAGTTCTGGCTTTACTACCAACCACATATTTTAGCTATTTTACTTTACTTTTCTGGATCTTGGGCTTCCCTGGTGGCTCAAAGGTTAAAGCATCTGTCTGCAATGTGGGAGACCTAGGTTCGATCCCTGGGTCGGGAAGATCCCCTGGAGAAGGAAATGGCAACCCACTCCAGTACTCTTGCCTGGAGAATCCCATGGATGGAGGAGCCTGGTGGGCTATAGTCCACGGGGTTGCAAAGAGTCGGACACAACTGAGTGACTTCACTTTCACTTTCTGGATCTTAGTTCACTCTTTTGCAAACTGTAGCAATTGGCTTGTTTTTCCTGAGAATTCTTGTGTTTGTTTTTTTTTTTAATACTTTATTCTACATTACAATACTGTATTGGTTTTGCTATACACTGACATGAATCAGCCACAGGTATACACGATCTCCCAATGCCGAAGCCCCCTCCCACCTCCCTCCCCATAACATCTCTCTGGATCATCCCATGCACCAGCCCCAAGCATCCTGTATCCTGTATTGAACATAGACTGGCGCTTCCTTTCTTATAGGATAGTATACATGTTTCAGTGCCATTCTCCCAAATCATCCCACCATCTCCCTCTCCTATGTTCCAACACTAAAACTGATTGAGGGAAATAGCTTTCCTTTTCAAAAAATAGATTTTTTTTCTCAAAAATTTTTACCTTTACATCTTTTATTTGATGTCTAGCAGTCAACCAAAGAAATTATTTAGCATGTGAGAATTGTAAGAAAGCCTCATAAACCACTTTGTGTGATTACTTCCATGAGTTTTGTTTCACTTATTTTTAATTTTGTGAACCTTCTGGTTGTGATTCTTTTAGCACCTATAACTAGCATGTAATGTAGTTAGACATTCATGTAATGACATTAAACACACCACCATTCTGTGATATTCTTCACAAAGGAGGTCAGCATATGACTGGTTTGAGAAAGAATGAGCATGGGCTTATGGACACATAGATCTTAGTCAAATTATCTTTCTCGGGTGAGCGTAATGGATTCAGATCTTAGCAAAAGATACAAAGATGGCATCAAATGAACTAAGTGTGTCTGTTACAATCTCCCCTAGTTTTCCCAAGTGGGAAAACATCTGTAAGTTGGCTGTGGTTGTCAGCCAATCTAGAAAAGCCTTAAATTGGGTCTTTCTAAGGCTTAATTCCCCATGTCCCTGCCCTTTAAATTCTACTGCAATTTCTAACTGTTGGTGCAAGACTACCTTCAGAACCTAGGTCACTGGAGTATAAAATCGGGTGGAGATTCATACTCCACCACGGCACTGACTGTGGAACAAGGCCCATCTGTGGTATGTGTGCTGGTTTATCTGCTCCATTGTGGCAGAACTTACCTGACACCCCCCAACCCCCCATCCTATACAAGCATCACATCAACAAACTGAGGACTGTTAGGGCCCACTGAACTATATACCACTTAGGTCCCTTTTATCTCTTAACTTTTAGGTTATAAACGGGACATAGATTTTCCTGGGCTTCTCTTGACCAGCCTCTATATTTTTGGTGTTTATGATTATTTAAGAGCAAACTGTTCAAAACCTCCAGGAAACCCCTTCTGTGATTTTAATGCCTAGGATACGAATTATATATAAAGCCTGAATTGAAGTGAGCTTTGGGGAATAGGGAGAATATGCTGGGAGGTGAAGATTGTGAAGTTACAAAGAGGATACAGATAGATGAGACTGGAAATCCCAATAAAAGAAAGGTTCCTTTAATTCTGGTTTTGCCCTGGTGGACTATGAATAGAGGCTAATGCAGCAGGAAGCAGTTTATTATTCAGCTGCCTCACTCCTGCCAGGTCCACCTTAGTGCCAGAGAACTTTCAAAAACCGTCAGCTGCCAGCTGTGTCTAGATGAAGTGCTGGAGCTGGTCATGGGCTGTAAGGGTTCAGTAGATATGGTTGCAGGCGTAAGAATCAGCCACAGAAACTCCCTAGTCTGCCCTTGGAATATTGAACGGTTATGTCTGGGCTACTTGGTGTGATGTTTGGACAGGCAGCATTGGCATCACCAGGGAGCTTGTTAGAAAGGCTGAGTCCTGGGCTCTCCTTCAAATCTAATGAATCAAGATCTGCTGTTTAACAAGATCTCCAGGTGATTTGTATGAGCATTAAAGTTGAAGCACTACCTTTCACTGTAGTCTATAATATTTCACATGGTGCAGTTAAGAAGCATCAAATGTGGTCAATTACAGGACAGTGGGCCAGAGAAATCAATGTAAAGTTGATTTCTCAAAGTGGGTGGTTAAGTATTTCTTGTTTCTGCTAAGGCTTTTAACGCTCACATCTTGTTTAAGTGTTCTGTGGGATCTCCCTAACATGTTTGATTTCAGGTTTTAATATGTGTTATTTGTGATTTTTAAAGTTGATATATTCAGGCAATCTTTTCATTTACTTCAGCCTTTTTTTCTTCATTGATTTTGTGAATTTATACATGCACTAAATTTCTATTTCCTGTTTAGTTTCAACATATATGATTATTGTATTTTCCAGTTACTTACATGGCTTACTAATGCAATTAGTTGAGAATTATGAAGAGAGAGAGAGAGAGAGAGATAGTACTTGAATGCTGGTACATAAAAACATTTGTCTTGTTTTTAGTTGTTATATCTTTTGAAGAAATTATATATTTTAGCTGATATTAATCATATTATTACAGTGAAATGAACACATTTTGTTTTCTGTGTTGAAATACGATGCATCTGTATTTACTCTGTCAGTTACCTTCAGCTATATTTGAACAAAGTTATTTACTTATTGTAACAAAGAGATTGTAGACCATGAGGAGCTGTGGATCTCTTAGTAAGAGGATGTTGGGAAGGGTGTCTTATGGGATTTAGTCTTGTGTTAGGTAATTCTGGGGAGGGTTTAAAAAGTGAAGCTTTGCTCGAACTGGATATTGGTTGAAAATGGGAGGAATCTGTGATAGAAAATTTTAATAATTCTTAGCTAGAAGGCAAGAAAAGAGGAGTGAGACTATAGTTGTGATTGATAAAGATATTAGCCAGGATATGGGGACAGTAATTTTGGTGTCCTTGCATTGTGTTCCACATAGTTACAGAATGCTCTTGTTTTTGCCTTGGTCCATCTTGGTCACCAGGTGAACTTGTCTGATATTGGTGTTCTCAACTGCTGATGTCCAGTAGGCAAACACTGCAGCCAAGCTTTGAGTGAGTGCCTGGACAGCACTTGGATGCCAGAGGCTGCGTGTCTCTTCACCAACCATTAAACATTTATCAATATCGTTTGTGAAATTCATTTTGCTTCAGAATTTGCTAGACTTGTTTTCCACATTTACTTCATATTCTCTATCAAATGATCCAAATGCATACTCTCATAAAGATTTCTATATTACTTTTGGCTATAAAAGCCTATATGGAAATTCTAACTTGCATGTTGAATATTGGAATCATTTCAATAGTTGATGGCAAGAGTGGGACAGGGTATTTGGAATTTGGACTGTCCTAGGAAATCTGAGAAGTGCAGTCATCAAACATATTCTTCCCTACTTTTAGCCTATTGGCCCCAGTGCTTCATTAGCACAGAATTTTGTGATCTCATTATTTGGAATTTTATTTTGTTTAAACCTCCTCTAAAGTATGTTTAAGTAGGGTTGATTGATTTTGACTTCCTTGGAAAATCCAACTTTTCTTAAAATGCAAAAGGAAATTATAAAGATCTGCTCTTTCACTATATGCCAAAATGTAAACTTATGTATAAATTCTGTATTATAAAAAAGTTGGCCACATTTTAGAAATACTTAAGTGTTAGTAACAATCATTTAGAAAAGTCAGCCTCTCTGATGATGCAATAGAATTGGTGTTATGGTCTATTGGAAAGTGGCCAGTTGACCATGATTTCTATTACTATAGAGTGAGTTCTGGAAAAGCTCTCAGTACCTTTACCCCTCGATAAGTTGTGGATCTGGATGCATGTGTACATGCTTGTTGTAGTACTTCTTCATTGGAATAATATGATTTTGTATTTGCATAACAGTTTTATGTTAAGAGATTCAAAGGGTTGTACATACACCATCATATCAATCTTCGAGAACTCCCTGGAAGCAAAGGGAGTTTTGTTCAGTTGCTCAGTCATGTCCGACTCTTTGCAACCACATGGACTGCAGTACACCAGGCTTCCCTGTCCTTCACCATCTCCTAGAGCTCGATCAAACTCATGTCCACTGAGTTGGTGATGCCATCCAACCGTTTTGTCCTCTGTCGTCCTCTTCTCCTCCCACCTTCAATCTTTCCCAGCATCAAGGTCTTTTCCAGTGAGTCAGCTCTTTGTATCAGATGGCCAAAGTATTGGAGCTTCAGCTTCAGCATCAGTTCTTCCAGTGAATATTCAGAACTGATTTCCTTTAGGATGGACTGGTATGATCTTGCAGTCCAAGGGACTCTCAAGAGTTTTCTCCAACACCACAGTTCAAAAGCATCAATTCTTTAGCACTCAGCCATCTTTATGGTCCAACATCACCATTTTCTTTTCATGTACTTTTCTTTCTTTCTTTCTTTCTTTTTTTTTTTTTGCATTTTGTTGAAGTGAATTTGCACGGTTATGCTAATTTCAAGTGTACAGCAATTGATTCAGTTATACATACATATTCAGTTATATATATGTAATATATATTCTTTTCAGATTATTTTCCATTGTAGGTTACTATAAGATACTGGGCTTCCCTGGTGGCTCAGAGGTTAAAGCGTCTACCTGCAATGCGGGAGACTGGGTTCGATCCCTGGGTTGGGAAGATCCCCTGGAGAAGGAAATGGCAACCCTCCAGTACTCTTGCCTGGAGAATCCCATGGAGGGAGGAGCCTGGTAGGCTACAGTCCATGGGGTCGCAAAGAGTCCGACACAACTGAGCGACAAACTACTACTACTACTATGAGATACTGAGAGTAGTTCCCTGTGCTATACAGTAGATCCTTGTTGTTTACCTATTTTATATACAGTAGTGTGTATCTGTGAATCCTAAATTCCCAATTTAATTAATAGAAAGAAAAGAAGCAAGAGGGAATAGAAGTACACCAAATGATTCTTGGGTCTTCATTTCACTTGTGTAAAAGTCTAAGGAGAATCAGTTCAGTGGCTCAGTCATGTTCACCTCTGTGGACACATGTCTAAGGAGAATAGACCCCGGACATATATACTTTGAAGAGATCCTGCAACCCCACGGAAATAGCCTGATGTCCTATTAACCCCATGGCACTGATGGTAGATATCACATGACCACACTGAACGGGTTGAGTGGGAAGCCTGAATCATGCTGTTAACTGGGTTCCCAGCCCCTGCCTAGGGCGGAGAGTAAAATGACATCATGGGTGGGAGCGATAGATAGATACACAGACAGACAGACAGACAGACAGATATCTTATCCTGCAGATGGAGCAGATGCATGATTTCTAAAGCCCATATATGGTTGGAGAAGGAGGATGGAAGTCAATGTTTTGTTTCTGGCTTGCCAGTGCTCTCAGTGTTAAGCCTCCTTAATTTACTTGGTCATCCCCTTAAAAGACCATCATTTAGGACCAGGAGGGATTTGAAACCTTAATCAAATAAAGAAATGGCTTTTTTATATAACCCAAGATAATCCATTATGTTTATTTGCATTCTTAGAAAATTTTCCTGCCTGTTCTTCCCCCAACATGTCCAGACAAACTGATTTTTCCTTTTAACTGTTCTGTATCTTATTACTAAGAGGACAGTTCCTTCTGGCCTAATTATTTCCCCTGGAGCAATAAACAATTATCTTTAGAGACTTCCCTTGACAGAACTGAGGATAGTGTACCTCAGTCTTCATTAGAATCCACTTTGGGAACTCCCTTTAGGAGTTTACTACTATTTTCAGGGTTTCGTTCTTTCAGTACATTATAGAGCTTTAGTAAATTGCCGTATGCAGTTAAGCTCTAAAAATTATTTAAAGACTTGAAAGCTGAAGTGATCAGTATGTTCGAGGAGTGGTATACTAGTTGGGAAGTTTGGGCCACAGGTGGTTTGCTCACAGTGGTTGAACTCTACTTTGGGACCTTATTGTCTGCCTGTGAGATGTTGATTAGCATAAATCTGGCCCACCCAACTGGATTAAACCTAGAAAAGAGAAAACAGGAATAAATGGTGGTGTTGATGCTTTGTGATCAGAAAAATGAGATTTAAGTGTAGTGAATGGTTTATAGATTTACAGTGGTCTCTTAGAGATTTACAGCCAGAGTCATTGGTTTGGCTTCATGAGAATTTTCTTGTAGGCAATATTTTCACAAATTTCAAGGCCAACTAGAAAGTTATTTTATTTTTCTAAGAAATGTAAGAGAGCTTTATGTCCTTATTTAAATGGTACTCAGAACTTTGCATATGGTGTTTATAAATGCTTTTCTCATCCAGCTATGTATTGCTGGCCTGTTGTATTTTCCCTTGTGTCTTCATATATATATTTAGGGTTCTATTTCCATGGCAGGGTATGACCACACAAACATATGAAAGGTAATTGTATAGTAGAGGAAGAGATTTGTATGCACACATATGTATGCTCTAAAAATAAAGAATCTGTTCATTTATTCTCGTGTATCCTTACTAACAGCATAAACTAGCCAGCTATTAAACTCATTGCTATTTGTTCACAATAATGGAAATCTTGCAAATTAATTTCATTGAGTCTTTCTGTGTGCAAGGCTCTGGATGTACAACCTTGAAGTATTTAAAGAGTGTAGCAAGCACAATTTCTGTCCTAATGAGGTCATGAGGTTTTTCATATATGTATTTATGTTTAAAAAGAAGTCTTTATATGCAATGAAATAGCACTCAGTCATAAAAGAATGGAATGCCATTTGTGGCAATACAGATGGATCTGGAGATGATCATACTAAGTGAAGTAGATCAGACAGAGAAAGACAGATATTATATGATATTCTTATATATGGTATATAAAAATGATACAAATGAATTTATTTACAAAAAATAAATAGACTTACAGAAATCAAAAAGAAACTAATGGTTACCAAAGGAGAAAGAAGGTGGGCCCATGCTAAGTAGAATGAGAAATATGCAGAATTTGACCATTAACAAATGTCTTCACCCCAGTGAATCTCCAATTTTAATATCTAGAAAATGGAGTTACTACCCCATTGACTATAACGTGGGTTTAATGTCTACCTCACCTATTTCTCAAGGATATTAAGAGTTCAACAGGCTGATATGTGAGAAGGTGCTGTCAAACTATAAAGTACTGTGCAAACTGTACAGTACTATCCAGACATCATGATGGTAACTTTTACTAAATAGAAAAACTAAACTGTAGTTTTTGTGCAAATTACCTCAGCACGACTGTTCTTTGGAAATGTCTCCTAAAATTGCCATCTGACTTCATTTATATATGTACTCTTTGAAGCTATGTGATTTAGAGCTGGCACGCTTCATTGTAAACAAATAGCACTAAGCTCACATCACCCTAGGTGTTCAGTTCAGAGCAAGAAGGACTAGAGGCCAGTCTTTTAGTGATTGCTTCAATCTTACTGAGAAGACCAGTAGCCCACGGCCCAAGCTCTAGCACCTACATCAACTGTCCTCCTTCAGCCAGCATTAAAATATGTCATGAAGTCTTTTAAAATTAATCAAAATTAACATCTTCTCTTTTGTTTTACCTTTTCTTTTAAAAGCCACTTATGATGTTTTCTCAAGCCCTACAACATCAGATGAGCCTGAGATATCAGAGCCCCACACAGGTATACCCAGCCTCTCAATTCATTGTTTTGGATGCTAGGTATTCTGACAATTTTTGCAGAGTGAAAAAAGTGGTCTAGAGCTCCACAGGAGAAAGGTGGCAGTCTCTTTCAGGGAGATGAATTCTGCCCACTTCTCCCATTGAACAATAATGTCTCCATGTCCTCCAGTAAATAAATTCTGCATATGTGGGACATGCAGAAAGATTAGATTGCCTCTCAGGTGCACTAAACAATAGCCTAGTACTCTAGCGATCAGAATCATTCTGAAAAGGTTTTAGAATTTGGAGTTTTCCCTGGAGTAGTGGTTCTCCAGTAGGGGGTGATTTTGCTCTTTTCCACTGAGGAAATATTCAGCCATGGCTACAGGTATTTTTGGTTGTCACCGGTGGGGAAGGTGTTACTGACATCTAGTGGGTAGAGTCCACGGATGCTGCTAAATCCCTGCGATGTACAGGAAAATCCCCACAATAAAGAATTCTCCAACCCTAAAGGGCAATAGTGCCAAGGAGACAAAACCTGCTCTAGAGTAATCATGTCACTCATTGGTCTACAGAAGTTCAGTTGGGTCTCACTTTGGCATTTACTTACTGCTCTACCTATAGTGCGTTTAATTCAGTCTGATGGTTTCTTTTAGCAAGTATTTTATTATACACTTACTAAACTAGGCACTGCAGGAAATTCAAAGTAAATAACACTGGTCTCTGCCACACAAAGACATATGTCTGGTATTTGGGGAGGGGTGTGTGTAGCCATATATCAGCACCATGATAAGTACAGGCAAATAATTTTAAACAGCAGCAGAAATTTTTAAAAGATAAACAATGTTATGAGCAGATTTGGCTAGCAATTAAGAAACAGAGGGAAGGAACCAGAAAAAAAAGTTGAAAACAGTTGAATGTATGAAACACTGTTTTATCATGGTTTCTAACGTTTGAAGTGTGTATGTTTTTAAACATGAGCTCATCTTCAACTCCTAATGAATCACTAGTTTTAAAATGTTGGTCAGCAGTCTCTCAAGTGTTCTTGATATTTTTCCCCATTTGAGCATAATTTATTACTCAGGAATTTGTATTTTATTCCTGGGGCCTTCTACTGCTTTTATAAATGTTGACATTTATTCCAACAGCAACAAGCGATCCACTTCTGGACTCTATCCCACCTAAAACTTCTAGAACTCTTGAACAGCCAAGGGCAACACTGGGTAATGTTTTTAGCAGAAAAATTCTACTTTGTTTTCCGTCAAAAGAAAATCCATGTGAATGCCTTTCTTCCAAATGACCATTTCATTCCATCACATCTAATCATTTATTTCTTTCCTTTTTCTGAATATAATATATATATTTCCCTACAATGCAGGCATCTTATGTTCCATTTGAGGTGCTCTCTTTCTCTCTCTCATTTTTGAACTGTAATGAATGATATTTTTGCCATCCTTAAAGGAATGAAAAGCTTTGAAAATTGCATGGACATCTTCATCATCATTCCATCCCATCCATCTCCTATGTTTGTGGCCTGTATCACCCCTCTTCCGCGTGCTCAGTCTGCCTGGAGTCAGCTACTGAACAATTTCATCCTGACCTTTTCCCCGCTTTAAATTGTCTTTTCATCCAGTAGCTTTTCAAGACAACGTGCATTTTTCATCCTTCATTATGTCCATTTAGCATGTGCTTTGTATCACCATTTAAAAGCATGTCGAAGCTCTTAAAATACCTCATTTTAACTGGAATTACTTGGTGGGATGGGGTGTTTGTGTTTTCAGCTCCGAGTGAAACACCATTTATTTCTCAAAAACTGGAAATCTTTACCAGTCCTGAAATGCAGCCTACAACACCTGGTAATTAATGACCTCTGTATAGTCATGTACTTTGAAAGAACAGATAAAGAGACAAAAAGCAGAAGTCACGCTGGCCTTCTCAGAATATTTTCAGTAGTAAACATTTCCCTTCATTCTCTATGATGAAACTCTTCAAAGAACTGGGTTATCTGTCATTTGTAGTTTTGTGATAATCCTTGCAGAATTTCTATAATCCTGGTATCTATTTTTTAATTGGGGTAAAATCAATATATAACATTATGTTAGTTTCAGGT
This sequence comes from Nanger dama, assembly GCA_917880005.1. Lineage (NCBI taxonomy): Eukaryota > Metazoa > Chordata > Mammalia > Artiodactyla > Bovidae > Nanger > Nanger dama. The sequence goes on along the minus strand of CAKJTW010000082.1, from coordinate 6,887,753 downwards.
ATATGATGTAACAGTTCTGTCTTTGCATGTATTATTTTGAAGGATGACTCTCTTTCTATAGTTCTTTCAAATTTACAAACCAGAAAATAGCAGCAAAATTATAGATGATAATTCTTTTAAAATATGTTCCCTTCAATTAGCATATTAGATACCACTTGATCAGACTATTTTTCTCAAGATAGTCTAAGGAGCACCAAGTGGGCTCTACAGTCCTGGATATGATGAAGAAAGATGAGTAAAAGAAAGTAAAATAGCTTTCAGTCTATAATAGAAAATTACTGAAATAATGAAGTTCATTAACTCCTGATAATGTTAGTAGTGAGCTATAGAATTAAAGAGTTCTGAATGTTCCATTCTCTAAATCTCAAATATCTGTGCTTCTCCCATGCTGTTGGATAAATCATCTTTTGAATAATTAACTGTACCTTGTGTTCTTAAATCCTTCAAGGGCCCTCCCTTTCCAGTACACTTAACTGAAAAATGTATCTTCTCATACAAACATTTAATTTCTTTTGGCTCAGTCAGTACTTATTGAACACCTATGCTGGGCATTCTAGGGATACAAAGAAATAGAAAGCAGTTCTTGACCCCAAAAAGTTTGTAAGTTTACAGTTACAATCTCATTGACCCCTGGGAAATATCATTTACCAAAGCTATATTAAATCTTCTTTCAGCTCCCCTGCAAACTACATCTGTCCCTTCTACACCCAAACGACGCCTCAGGCCCAAAACACCAAGAACTAAACCTGGTAAATAACTGTCTATTTAACCTTTCAGGATATTTAATTCCAAGTAGAAATGCCCATGTACTTATAATAAAGAGAAACGATTCTGTAGATTAAAGATGCTCTATAAAATTTGGAATTAGCTGAAGATGAATAATTAATGTAAAAAAGAAAAGTCAAACATTTTCAGTAAGATGTTACTGAAAATTATATGAATGATATTCTTTTTTTCTGGAAATATTCTTTTTAAGTCAAAATAATACATAGAGTTTTTTTAGGTATTTCAAGTCTTAGACTGAAAAAGAGGAGTCTACTGCCCACCTTCTTCTACCCCTGAGACCCATTCTCCAATCCTTTAATATATTTCTTTTGTATTTAACTCCACATTTCTAAGTAACAATGCTTATGCTGCTATTTCTTTTTAGATCAGTTTTAGTGAATGATGTTTTTTACATGTGAATTTTGGTATAAACATAGAAACAGTCATATATAGTGATTTACACGGTCCCAGTGATACATAATGTCATTTATTTTCCTGGCAGGCATCTATATTTAAGTGTTTATCAGGCTGACAGTTCCCATATTTGTTGCCTACTGTGTCTTCAGTTTTGCACTAAGGTGATGGCTGAGATGCAGAGAATGTGACTCTGGCTATCCACTTGCTCATAATCTTAAAAAGATAATACATCATGAATGATGAGAGCAACATAAGATGATATACCCTGCTTGTAAGACTCTCTTAGAGTAGAAGCTCAGAAAAGCAAAGTAAGAGTTGAGGATATAAATATCAGAATAAGTGTCAGGTTTAGGCAGAGGAAAAGGAAAGGGAACAGCATGTATTATGGCACAGAGTTGGAGGTGGAGGTAATTTATCAGTCTGCAGGTGCTAGTCTTCATTGTTAAAGGGTACACTCAGACTCATGCTCAATAACCAGGCTTTGATTATTCCATTGCTTATTCCAGTTTTTTTATAGCCTATACTGTTATGACAGTTTAAAAATTCTTTCCCCCAACTTTTGCCCACTGCATACTTTGTAAACACTGACTGAATATAACAGGATTTTTAAAGGGTCATTCAGTTCCTCTTTAGACGATTTTTTTAATTGTTTCTAGAATATGTTAATTTTTTTCTTTTTCCCTTTCCATCACCAGAAAGAACCACAAGTCCTGGAACAATTACATCTAAAATTTCTAAAAGCCCTGAACCTAGGCGGACAACAATGGGTAATGATATGTCCTTAGGAGATGTGTTCGTTCATTTCACCACAGAAAGTCCCGTATGCCGGCTTTTATGTAATGTCTCAGTCACTGTTCGAACTGGATCATTTCAGCAGTACTCAATATCTCATAGAGTACATCGACTCCGTGACTTTCATAGTTTTGGATAGCCGGCACTGTGGTTGGTGGATGTGAACTCAGCATCTGTACCTTGGAAAGCTGTAAAATCACTGATGCTTTTCCATCTTCTTCACAATCATTGTTTTTATAGTTGTGTCTTATATATACTTCTCCATTTTAGGGGTAAGGCCCTCAAGTTCAATTTCAAACTTCATTTAGAAAAACATCTTTCTGTTATGGTGTTAGTAACATTTCTTTACGCCACAGATGACAACATTATACATATCAGTAAATATTACTTTTAAAACATTTCTTTTTCGAGTGCTTAGAAACTTAGATATGGCTGAGAAATGTGAAATAAGGTGCCAAATCATTAAACTAATTTTCATTTTTTAATGCTGGGTTAAAATCACTGTCATACTTTGTATAGTAATGGTGACTGACGGCAATGCCTTTTTCTTAAAATGCTTTTTCAAAAAGATGAAAATTTATTAGTATATTTTCATTAAATACTACTCTGTGAAATATTATTTTTTAAAGTTTATTTTCTAATGAAATATTTCCAAAATCATCCAAGATGATGGGTTTATAGCACTTGAAGTATAGGTTTTCCTTTTGTAGTTTCAGACACGGAAATGTCTAAATACTGATTTGATGATCATTTTGTTTCTTTATTTTTCCAGCTCCCAGTAAAACACAATTTATTTCTTTGAAACCTAAAATCCCTCTCAGTCCAGAAGTGACAGACAGCAAACCTGGTAATTACCGTGAGCTTTGTTTTGATATTATTTCAAATGTAGGGTTGAAAAATTGTTTTATGCCACTCTTTGGAGCAAAACCTCTGATTCACACTTTGGTATTTGATTCATCTTTCCATGGAAAAAGCAAAAATGTGATGAAATGATGTCATTAGAGCCAGCTCCTCTGATATTATCATAGCATCTCTTTGAGCTGTGTGGTGTTTGATTATGTGCATGACCATCACAGAGAAAGCACAGAAAGAGAGTGGAGGAAATGATTGAGAACTCCTTTGTCTAGGACTGTTAAATAGTTTCCAATACCAAAGTTACTTGGAGTTCAGATCAGCAGACTTTCAGCTGAGAAGTTAAGTCTTTCCATCCCCTCAGAACTCTGCCTTGTTTGGGGCTTTCTCAGCTCTCAGGGTGCGTGACTAGTAAGGCTTATAGTCTCCTCATGTTCCATGACTTCTTTCTAAATTGAGGCTGATTTCTGAACACTGACTTTTGTTAACTTCTCAGGAGACATTAATTTGCTGAAGAAAAGTAGGTGTTTCTTTTGTTTGTTTGTTTGTTTTTTGCAGCAAGGGGTTATTCTATGTATATAATTAAAAACATAATTTCTTCCATAAGGATTGCAGGACATGTTAAATAATTAAATCTTTCTTTTTCTCTACCTATACAGAATCTATATAATAGTCTGAAATGTTGATTTATGAGATTATAAGGGGAACTTTGTCACAACTCATTATTGTCATAAAAATTTAATGCCTTAGCTTTGGGAAGAATATATTTCTCACTGCAATATGGATTTTTCATTAATGTGTATTTACAGAGTAGGATTATTAAAGCAAAAGATTGCTTAAGTGGGCATGATATGTCTTTTTGCAAAGACATGGGTAAGGAAGGAAAATGGAACTGCTCAGAAAGAGAATTCTCATGACTCCTTTAGAAAGGCAGGGAGATTTCCAGGTATTGTAGGCATCAGAAGGAAAGAAATCAGGGCTTAGGCAAAGGGAGTATGGTTGATGCCATGACCGTGAGTGAGCTTTCCAAGTCAGAGAAACTGAATGAAGTACTCTCACTAAAAGAGGTTATTAGGAGAAAGATGCATAGCTAATAAACTCAAGAACTCTAGGGGTTTAACTCAAAGAACTCTGACAGCTGAGAGAAGGGTTTCCTGTACATTTATTTTAAAATTATGCCCAGAGGACTTTGGAATAAGGTAGTAACTGTTACATTTAGGCTGTATTTTGAATAGGGTCCTCTCACCAGGTAGACCGAGAAATATTACATTATGTTTGGTTCACCAGCTTTAAATATTTCTCTAATTATTTATGTTGTTACAAGATAAAATTTAAAAACATTGAAAAAATGTCTCTAAATGTTAATTATCATTTGCTCATGATAAGTTATATTATCAATGTTAGTGGTTTCTGGAAATAACATTTCTGAGAGGAAATTCATTAATTCAAATTAGGGTGGGAGAGTGTTCTTATCACTCTAACGTATTTGAACAAAAATATTTCTTAATTTGACATTTCCTTTTAAAAATGTGATAAACTATTTGGAAGCTAGCGGGCTTATATTGCTTTGATTTCTACCTTCTAATCACCTAAGAATATTCACTCTTTTCCCCTAACAGCAAGTATCATTACTTCATAATCTCTGCCTATACTTAAGCCAGCTCACGTTGACTTTGAGTGGCCTGAGGCAACACAGAGTAATGACTAGTTCTCCATAAACCACTGTTTGGGTGTTAGTTTTTTTAAATGTATTCATTTTATGGCAACTACCATTATAGCTCTGTTAAAGATTTCTTTTGTAGCCAAGGTTCAAGAGAGCAAATAAACCACCAAAAGCTTTTTGATTTGAGCCACTCCTTGACTTTCCCAGTCCTTTCCTCATACTCATATTTTTCCTTTTTCACTTTCCATGAAGGCTGCTTTTCCTTTGGCTTTCCTTTGTGGTTAAGCTAATGAGTAAAAACCCACACTGGTTTTGGCTTGCAGGCCAAATCCAGTGCTTTCTTAAAAATCTCAGCCATCTACTATGTCTCAGCTTGTCTGCCTCTTCCAATAAGAACTCTTTCCTTCATACTTAATCATTAAGATTGTAATGACATTTGGCTCTTCAAGCTTTTAAAGAGCTGCAGAAAGGAGGAGACCTCCAATCATGGGTGTTTATTGTACTCAGTTCTGACATGGTGGATGGAACAGTAAATGGTACTCTAGCCGCAAATCCATCAGTGACTGTTTGTTTTGTGCTGAGCTGATTGGTGTGGTTATTTGCGCGTCACTCAGCTTTTTTATGGAACATTTTTTTTTATCTTTATCCATAACACGTTAAGGTTGAGATAGAGGAAATCTTATCAGAAGATAGACTTCTTAATAACCACTGACTATAATATTTTCTTATGCGGGTGAATTGGAAACTTAGTTGATAGGATGCTATACCTATTTGGCCTCAGTCTCAGGAACTGAAAAATGCTGATTTTTCTTTATAAAATTAAAACAGCAGCATTCTTTCATCTTTGTGAAGTCTAAAGATGCTAAAAGTAGCAAATCTTACTTTTTCATACTTTTAGAAGGCAACTTTGTGGAAATTAAAACATTAATTATAACCTTGAAGTTTCAAGAGAATTTTTGGGTTTTGCTATTTTCAGATGTGGATTTTTTTATGATATTTATCATATTTGATTATTGATATTTACTATTTATCTTCCCTTTTTCCTGTAGAATCTGAGGCATTCAACTACCATTGACCCCCCACACACACACATACTTTTACTTTGCTTAGTGTACTTCTATCTGATACATTACTACAGCTTTGCCATTCATCTGTTATACTCAATTTATGATAAGTTCATGAGAAATCAGAATTCTTTTTTGGCCACAGACATTCTGGTAAATGATGCTACATTTCAGTAACACCTTGTGCTATTATGCCTTGCTTTCAGATAAGTGAAAATATTCTCTACCCAAACTGTTTATTATTATATTTTCCTTTTTAGTCGCTAAAACATCACTACTTGCTTCTGCCAAACTTCCCACACCCTGTAGTCCAGAAATATCAGAGATAATTCCTGATAAATGTAATTTAAGAAATATCTAAGTACACAGTGATTTAAGTTCTGTTAAGTTGATCAGTAGGGACTAGATTAATTAATTTCTTTCTGTAAGGATAAAAATGTCAAAGAATTTTTACTTTGTTTTCTACTTCAAAAATTGATTTCCTTTTTATTTTCTTCTGAAAGAAATCAACTCTTTTGTGCTATAGAATAGGAAAGCTATTAGATCATCTTCTTAAAAAAAAAAAAAAAAAAAATAGTCTTTGTACCAAACTATATTCAGCATTTCAGTTCAGTTCAGTCACTCAGTTGTGTCTGACTCTTTGTGACTCCATGGACTGCGGCACGCCAGGCCTCCCTGTCCATCACCAACTCCCGGAGCTTACTCAAACTCATGTCCATTGAGTCAGTGATGCCATCCAACCATCTCATCCTCTGTCATCCCCTTCTCTTCCCATCTTCAATCTTTCCCAGCATCAGAGTCTTTCCAAATGAGTCAGTTCTTTGCTTCAGGTGGTCGAAATATTGTCATTTCAGCATCAGTCCTTCCAATGAATATTCAGGACTGATTTTCTTTAGGATGGACTGGTTGGATCTCCTTGCAATCCCAGGAGATCTTGTCTTGTCCAACACCACAGTTCAAAAGCATCATTTCTTCAGCACTCAGCTTTCTTTATATTCAGCATTTACTTACTGCCAATCTGAATGGCCTTGGAGAGTTTATCTGTCAGAATATTTAGATAATATTATTAATGAATTTATTCAGCATTTCATGAAATGTGGAGACTACTTTCTAACTTCTGCTGATTTGCTAATTTAAATGGAATAAGTTTCATGTGTAAATCAATTTGTTCACCAGCAATAAGTAGTAGTAAATATGATGAATACCATATGAACACCTGTGGCCCTTTTTAGACTGTAAGTTCAATTCCTGTTTTTTTGGTGAACCAATATCAGCTCTAGTCAAGCTGAAAATGATCCAAAACTAACAGAGCTTAGACATGGTTACAGGTCTGATGGGTCTGTTGCCATTTCCCATCTGACTGTCCTGAAGAAAATAAAAGAGCAGGTGAATGACCTCTGAAAGACTACACTGACCTCCTTTTAAAGTAGTATCTCCTCAGGTACTAGGAGCTGTAGTGGAGAAAATAGCTAAAGATCAACAAGAAAAAATAGAATTCTCAATTCTTTCTTCTGTTGTAGTTTGTGTAGAGGGTGTGGGGTGATGGAGTTTTATTTTGTAAGTCAGTAGAATCTGATGGCTTTCCACTGAGAGGACACTTGTTATGGTAAAGGATCTTTCATTTCTACCTTAGGTGGTGTCAGCATCTCCGTTGATAATACTTGCTTTTATTGCAGCCCCAGAACCTGAGATTCTCCTACCGTCACAGCCGCCAATAGGTAATGAAGTTTCCTCTAGTGAGTGAAAAAGAATTCACTTACTTTCATACTTGCTATGTCCAAGTTCGTCCTTTGCTTTGGATTTTTAAAAAATTATTTCTTCATTGTCCTTCAGATCTTGCTTTCAGCTGTTTCTGCCAGAAGATAAGCTCTCTCTGCTGCCTTGACTAAGCGGAAGCTCTGAGACAGCCGTACTGATTTTGATTTGCCACATTCCTTTTCGTCCTTTCTTATATCTGAGGACGTGTCCTGAGCTTGTTTTGACCTCATTATTCCCCACAGAGGACCATGGCTTCCCCAGAACATATTTATGCTTTCATTTTTAGAAGTGTGTTTTGTTTTTTTGCTTTCAAAACTCTAACATTTGTAGATTTTCTTTACAAGCATTATGGTTTTTTCAGCTCTCAATATCCTGATATTTCACTAGGAAATTTATTAAGTAAGAGAAAGGGAAAAACTCACCCCCAATCTTTATAGCTTTTTTTCTTCAAGAGAGCAAAACTGTTCTGCTGGTGCCATCTTACCGAATTACCCACATTTTCCTTCATAATATGAGCTGTTGGTTACTTTATTGCATTCACATCTTCCAAATGAGAGTCATGCTTTATTTTTTTCCACTTTCTCTTTCCAAACTTAAATGACCAGCTGCATTTTTGTTCATTTTGTCAAAAAACACAGTAATCTATTTACATAGAAAAGCAATTTCTTATATGAATAAAAGTTTCACCATTTATGTTTGCTCAACTTAGTCCTTAAAAATTAAGCATTTTTCATATTTTAATAAAGTTCATCATTTTTCCTTTGATTTTGATTCCTTCTTGGTCATTTTTCATGCAGTCTTAGAACCTGGAACACTGGAAACTAAATCTTCAACAACATCATTAGGTAATGCAGTGAGTGACCTACCTTTGTTTCCTCTCTTCCTGACTGCTGGCATCTTTATTAAACAGGCTCACAGTAATGGATTTGTTCATTGATGTTCACTTGTGTGTGAGGGTTCATTATTCTTTTGGGGGAATATTTTAATTCTTGTAGTTCAAAAACTATATCTTGTTCTTAAAAACTTGCCTAACTTGAAATAATTTCTGAATTCAAATCCATTTTACACATGTTACTGATTTGCAGATTTTTAAATGCTAAGTTAAAAAGTTTTGTTTTGAATCTTAGGCCAAATAAATTTTAGTTTTTATCCCTAGCAGCTTCTATTAATAAAAGTAACTTTTCTCATATTCCGGTTGAACATAATATATCTTGAAAAATTTTATGAGATTGTCTTCTCCAAGCTGTATAAAGTTCTTAGTTTCTCAAGTCAAAAGAGAAAAATAGAGAGCTCTCTTGAAGGGTTATTTATTAATATTTGGAAAAAAAGAAATCCCACAACTCATTTTTCAAGACCTCATTCAACTGGGTAAATAATGAAAAACAGAACATGTCTACAATAAATCAGAGGGCTTAAATATGCTTCTAAGATGCCCATAGTACGGATGGTCAGTTTGTAGGGTCACTGTTCATATATTAACCAGCTGATTTTTCTTTCTTCAGCTCCACCAAAGACCAAACGGCCAGGTCGTCTGTCGCCGCCCTAAAACTACACCTAGTCCACATGTGCCCAAGTCCAAACCTGGTAAATGTGCCATTCAGGGTTCCAGTTAACACACAAAATGGAATATGGTGGTTTCTGACATAGTAGCTATCTACACCTAAATGGAGACGGGAATGGCAGCCCATCCCATATTCTTGCCTGGAGAATTCCATGGACAGAGGAGCCTGGCAGGCTGTATAGTCCATGGAATATAGTCCAGGCTATAAAGTCCATGGGGTCGCAAGTCAGATATGACTCAGCAACTGTCATTCACTCGCCACCTAAATAGCTGGGCTGTAGGAATCAGTGTAATTTATTTTTATATTTAAGCATCTGTACTTCCTACATTCACATTTTATGAATACAGTTATATTTCTATTTGTAGTTATTGAGTATACAGAGCAATAAGTTGGACTTCTAAGTGGATCATTAAAGTAGGGCACCAGAAAAATATTGTATGAGATGTATATTGACGGCAGATGAGGTGTGGGAAAGCAGTAGGGAGAAGAGGGGCAAATGGGAGAAATAGAAAGGAAAATTACACTTAGAAAAAGTACCCAGTTTAAGTAAAGATGGAAGAGTCATGTTTCCTTCTCGAGATGCTGCTTCTTGACATAATTAGTATTTTCGGTTTTTTGCCTCTGTAGCTCTGGAACCTCCAATGGTACCACCGGAACCCTTGGTGCCCACAGTCGGTAATTTTGCTCTCCCCCAGTTCCTTTCCGGGTTGTCACTTTTCTTCTCCTGCTCTCCACCCAGGCATGACTGAAGTTCTACACTGTGTCACAGTTTTGTCCCATGTGTTCCTTCCCCTTTCCTATTTGGGTCTGAAGAGCCTGAAGATAGGAGACTTCTAAAAGAATTCTGTGTGCTTTTTCAGGGAAGGTCTGTGGTTTTGGTCACAACTTCCTTGTTTTCTACAAACCTTCTGTCCTTCCATCACGTGTCCTTGTGTTGAGAAAACCATCTACTCTTCCTCAGGGACTTCTGTGCTCATCCTGGACTTGACAAATGGCAATGCTTTATTCCGGTGTCGTGCATACCATTTCATTGCTTTATTTGTTCAACTTGTAAGACTTTATCCCTTTCAGAAAGCTGCATGAAAGAATGGCTTCTTCAACTTTTCTATTTCTTTGAAGAATTCTTTAAAGTCTGTTTTGGTAACCAAAGACACATGCATTTTTCTTGGGTCCAAGATAAAAGTAGTATAGTCTTTCTCAAGTTGATTTTATTGTTTTCAGTCCTAGTGTTATTTGATTATAATTATTACAACTTCTCAGCATTCACAATAAATTTGTCACTGACTGACTTTAGAAAATTCCAGAAATAGCCATGTAGCACTGTGAATAATTTCAAGTATTTATGGATTATTTTCCTGATTTCCTACTAAGCAAGTTTCTAATTTCTACATTACTGTTTTTATACTGAAAAAAAAAACTATCAATTAAGAAACATAACAACTATACCTGTCATGTTAAAAATTACTTATACAAAAAGAGTAATTGTAGTTCTCCTTACTTTTGCTGAAAGACATATTTTGAACATTTCCTGAAGACTTTTTGGTTTCAGAAGAATCAGTAAGAATGGACACATTTCTCACCCTTTCCACCCCAGGAATTAATTTTGTTGTATAGTCACTAAATTTATATAATATCTTTGCTCGAGCATGTGTCCTTAATTATGACATGTCCTTAACTATAAACATTATGCTAATTTTTAATACCTTTCTCTTAAGCATCGAAATGACACAAAAGGCCTAAAACTATACGTAGACCAGATGTACCTCAAATCCAGCCTGGGTAATCCCTACTTTCAGTACTAGGAAAACTGTGTAACACTGATCACATTCACAGCTCTGCCACGACTCTAATTATAGCCCTTTTCTCTTCAGACTCAAAACCAGCAAAGCAATTACTTTCTAAACCCACAGCAAAGCCAGATACGCCACCACCTACATCCGGTAAACATAATTTCCAATGCTTTGACTTAAGATGCTTTCTCTTTGGGGATGTTGCTGAGAATGCTTACAATTTGTCATGCTATAAAGCATAGAAACCTAAATACCATGATTTCTTTGTTCATTCTTTTCAAAGTAGCCAGACTGATATGGCTACTTTGTTCATTTCATATGTTAAATGAACAAATCAATGTTTGGAAAATTAGTAAAATTTATAACAGATTGTCTGGGCTTCCCCAGTGGCTCAGTGGTAAAGAATCCACTTGCCAAGGAAGAGACTTGGATTCAGTCCCTGGGTTGGGAAGATCCCCTGAAAAGGAAATGCCAACCTACTCCAGTATTCCTGCCTGGGAAATCCTCTGCACAGAGGAGCCTGGCAGGCTACAGTCTATGAGGTCGCAAATTGATAGGACTCTGTGACTTAGTGACTAAACAACAACAGAGAAAATTTTACATCTGATTATCTAACAGATTCCATTTTTCTTAAAGCATTTTCAGGCTTTGTTTTCTCAGTTTGTTTTTGTAATGAAAGGTTATTTTTCTTTATGTGGAACATTTTTGAGAGTGGTTTCTGCAGCAACCACTAGGGAGGCTGATCCTGTGTTTTTCCTTTACAGTCACATGGAGATTGACTTTCTCTAAAATAGCTTACATTTTAAAGGGTACCTATTAATTGATTTTCTACCAAATAAAAAGATACTATGTAACAGTTCTGAAAATATAATTGTTTTTCAATTGAAGTTTTCTCCTAAGATTTCAGTTAGTAGAAAATTCTAATTTACTGAGAACATCTCTCATAATAAATAAGTCCATCAAGAAGGTAATTTATATCAACTTAGAATAAACCAGTTTCTGTATCCTATGAATTAAGCATTAGTGAGAACCTAAAAGTCTAGCCTTCCTTACTTTTGTTACTTATATCTGTTTATTTTTTTATGGTGCAGTTTTTGAGCCTGTTACATCTGAGACCGAAGCGCCATCCACAAGCATAGGTAACGATGGGTGTCTTCCCTTTTGGTCCTTGTTGCTCTGAACTCACCCCTCTCATCTCTGTCACTATCTGTAGTGTCTTGTGTAAACAGTGGTCATTCATCCACATTTTCATTCATTCCGTTTGCTATTTTCAGCAGGAAACTTTTTCATATCATTAGGTATTCTTACATCTGCAGCTCAGCTTGTTACTCCTGAATGTGAGTTGTTCTTTGACCAACTTCAGAGAGATTGCTTGCAGCACTTGATGTTGGCAAGAGTCACAGATGCTCTCTCTGTGCATCCTTCAAACCAGAACATTGTTGAAATCTCTGCTTTTATATGTGTATAATTTATGATGTGGGAGAGAAGCAATGAAAAAGCTGATTGGGGCTTGAAAAAGAATATGTAATCATCTCTTTCTTGTGGAAGTCCTTTCTTTTGTGATTTCATACTGTTCCATTGTAACTGGACTTTCTCTTGATAAGTTCATCTTGTGGTGTTGAATTCCAAACAAAACAGGAATTTTCCTTTTTTGTTTGAGGGCAGTCAGCTTTGAATATTGTTTTGCCTCGTAGTCCTCCCCTTTCCTTCACTTCTGGATACCATGTTTTCCGTTAGTTCAGAAAATGTTTTCAGATGTGGCTTAAGATTACTCTTGCTGTGTTACAGAGAGTTGGTGATAAGATATTTTTGATTTTACATTTAATTTTCTGGACTTAATTTAAAATAGAGACACTAATTTAAAACCAAGTAGTCATAAATCTAAATTTTGTTTTGATGCGTAATTCAGTCATTACAGAATATTATAGAATTGTAGGAATCCTGTTTATTCAGACAAAAGTTATTACTGTCCAGACTTTGTTATTAATCGTCTCTGTTCCTCACTTCAACAGTTATCTCTCAAGTATCCATTTGAAATAAAAGGATAAATAAGGACAAGTTGCAAGAAAGAGTATCACGTTTATTGTGGAGAAAGGGCATAAGCTTATCTTTTGCCTGTGTGTCACAGATATCCAATAAACAGATTGATTAAGAACATTTCAAAAATTCTCACTGCTGCTACTATTTCTCAAAAAAAATTTAGTAATGGTGGTGAAAACTGTCAAATACTAACACAAGTTTTCATAATGATTTTTAAGAGTAATTTAAAAATTTTGTATCATACAAAAGATTTTTTGGAGCTAAGTTTCCAGTATAACTGTAATCATATAATTAAACCCTCCACAAAAAAACACTTTTCATTGGCCTCATAGAGAAGCAAAGTGTAAAGGGGTACTGTTATTTGTGAGATAAATGGGTACCAGAGTTCAGCTAGTTATTACAGAAAAAATATTGTTTTTCATAAATTCTTTTAAACATTATAGGGTTAAAAGGATTCATTTTCAAGATAATTTTCTTTCTTTTCCTACATTTCTTAAATCTCCATTGTTTATTGAATTGCTTTTGGTCAGTTCCTGCCACAGACATTGAACCTGTAACTCTGAGAACTGAGGCCCCTCGGACAACATTAGGTAAAGATCTTTTGTATCTTTTAAGCAAGAACATTTCTGCTCATTGCCCACTCTATTCCATTTCATCTTGGTCAAAAGGTTTTCTTTTACAAGATTCTTTCATCATCCTCTTTTGTCACTCAACTATATTCTTCATTTTGAATGTATTGAAGATGTTTAAAATAGGGCACTTGGTTAGAATATAAGTCTGTATGAAGCTATCACCCATATTATCCAGCTTTCCTAAAACGTTACAGAGCCTGTGGTTCTGCTGGCTTCCAAATACAGTTAGGAGTCTCTTCCCTATAAACAGGGCTTCTCAGGTGGCTCAGTGGTAAAGAATTTGCCTGCCAGTGCAGCAGATGCAGGATACACGGGTTCAATCCCTGAGTCGGGAATATCCCCTAGAGAAGGAGATGGCACCCATTCCAATATTCTTGCCTGGACAGAGGAGTCTGGCAGGCTTCAGTCCATGGTATCACAAAGAGTCGAACATGACTGAGCATGCATGCCTTATAAACATCAGATGTAATTCTATGGCCAGCAACGGGACGTTGTTTTAAGATATGGCATATATGCCTAAACTAAGTAATTTCTAAGTATAGTCCAAATTAATTTCTAAACCAACTAAGTTCTAAATATAACACAAAGCAGGAGAGTCTGGGCCCCTCTCTAATGTGATATAGAAAGTTATACTTCTGATTTCCCTTGGATCAGGGTCCTTTTTGAAAATTTGGTACCAGCAATAATAGTAAAGTTTTCAGATAATTAAAATAAGGTTATATGTTCTTTCTCAAAAGAACTGTCAGCAGACACCCCTACAAATTTTTTTTTTTGCATGTAGATGAAAAAATTTCAAACCAGAGAGACTGGTTTGAAACCAGTCTCAAACCAAATTTCTCAGGACTCAAGAAAATCTAGCACAATTTTAGAAAACCTACAGTCATGAATAATCCTTTTTCTCTGAAATCATAAGATAGCATTAACCAGTTTCTTTTCTTCAGCTCCAAAAACATCACAAAAACCAAGAAAACATCGCCCACGTCCACGTCCCAAACATAAAACCACGCCAAGACCCGAGACACCTCAGACCAAACTAGGTAAATATGTGATTCCTGGTGCCTGTGGACCCCTCTTAGATGTGGTATTGTGGTAAGAGTGTAATTACTCACCACCTAGTAACCCTGTGATCCTTCAGGATGGTGTCCAAGTTACAAATGTTCTAGTCAGGATGAGTTACTTCCTCATACTTCTTAGGACCTTCTTGGTACCTTATATTTTATTTGTTTCTCTCACCATTTGACTGCATTTTCTCTTTGACTCTGGCTCAGCAAAAACTTACCTAGTTGAGTATCTAACCTATTTAGTCCAGTTAATCTCTTGTTTGATGAACCACCATGTTAGCGTTATGAGGAATAGTTTAGAAAAAACAAATGACTTGGCTTCATTGAGTGAGGATGCTGCTCTTGTGTGAAATTGTTCATAAATGGGTAGAAAGGAATATGGGCAAAGCAACTTACTTACTGAGTTTTACCAACTGTTAGACACAGTTTGTTCTTAGAGAAGTGAAAGATCCATGGGCTGATGAGTGTAATGTGGACCTTGAAATGTGTATAGTTTGTAGATTTGTTGGAGGAATGGGGAGGAATGTCGTGAACAGAAGAAAGAAGGTACCATATTTGTGGGTGACAACAGGAAGACAGGACTTAAAGGAGAACTTGATTGTGAGAAAGGAGGAAAGCAATGTTTACCTGGCTGGTGCTCAGAAACTGGACAGCGATGCTACTTTTTAGTGGGTCCATGAAGAGGACCTTGAATGCCTGACTTCAGTGACTGGATCTGAGCTACTTAACCGCAGGATACTCTCCTATCCTCCCTGGGTCAGCTCTTTTCTGTCCTGATAGCAGAGACATGCATTGACATGTTTTTCAGACTGAATGACCCTTTGTATCTTGTTCTTTTATAGGCCTTTGTTTGGACAGAGGTCTTGGCCTTTTCCAAAGTAGACTTTTAACAAAAACGAGCCTAGCCTATCTTGATTATTCATTACCAATATATCAACAACTGCATCTATCATGACATAGATTCTAATTGTTTGTTTTCCAATATATAGTGTTTAAAATTATACTTTCACATTATTTTCTCATAATTGTTAACCATAATGTTATTAGACAGATACCTAAAGATTTCTCTAAGCAGAGTCTACTACTGTATTGTAAGGTGATGTAAAAGCAACGCTTGTAGGTAACTATATGGAGATTTTATAACGTCATGTACCTTTGTACCCTCACCTCAGAAGCTTAAAAATTTTGCTTTCTGGCAGAAGAACCAATGCTACTCTGGTAAAGTTCATTTTCAAGAGAGCTTGATGACTTTTCTTACGTGTTTAACATTTCTTTTATTATTATTATTTTGATCATTTCTTGCTACAGACTTTGAACCTGTTATTCCTGGGACATCTTTAGGTAATGATCCTTTATACCCTTCAGGGTGTGTTTTCTTTACTCATTTTCATACTTATCTGTGGTGCTATAGAGATGATGATGCCATAATTTGTTGTCATCTTATTGCTGTATTCACCTTAAAATAGAAAAGGCTTTCTTTCTAACATTAATGTGTATAAACTTTGAGACAGCTATTGACTGCATCTCCCAGCTTATAATTGCATCACATCAATCTGAGTCTCTGTTTACACTGTGCTGTTTGTTAGAACTGGGGTCCAAATGTGATTTTCCATGTATCCTTTATTTAAACCACCAACAGAGTGTCAATTATTATACCATGAAGTTTCTTTAAGCATTTTACTTTCTATAGTTCAAGATTTACATGATTTTTGTTTTATTTTATTAATGTTTCATCTAATTTTGTGTCATTATTCTAGTAAATTATCAGGTGGAAAACTTGCCCAAACCTACTTGTTTTAAATTATAAGAGGATAGTACAGGATGGTTTGAACTTCTTGTATATCATCACAGTTTAGCAAGATTTCTCATTAGAGATGGTTTCAAGGAAATGATAATTCCTCATCTTCATTTCTTAAACATAACTGCTATATAATTTTTAATCTCTAGAGAATTCTCAGTTATAAAAGAAAACCTGTTAATCTGTTAAAGGAGAAAATTTCAAACTAAAGTAACAAAGTTTTCTCCACTCAAAGACACTGATAAATTTTAGAAAGCCTAGAACCTGATTATATCATTCTATTCAGAGTTAATGGAGCCATCAGCACTATATTAATTCTAGATTTTCTTCCTTCAGCTCCAACAACAACAACAAAGAGACCCCGTGGTCCACGTCCCAAACCTAAAACCACGCCCCATCCAGAAGCACCTCAGACTAAACTGGGTAAATATGTGATTTCTGGTTTAAGGAGTCTAAACATTCTATCCCCGTTGGAACCCTGAATTCTGTGCACATAATTGGCACATGTCTTACATATCTCTTAAGAGTGGAAGCTACTCTTTTTATTAATCCCTTCCATGTCCCAGTAACTGTATTAGCAACTGTGAGACACATCAGAAGTAGTAATTCTGTTTTATTTCCCAATTATTTTGTAAACAAAAGCTGTTCCTGCATAAAAAGATAGAAAATAATATAAGGCAGTATGAATACAAATATAAAATAATTTCTCAAATAGAACAAATGCTATATGCTGGAAATGTAAATATTTGGAACAGAAAGAGATCCAGAATAATTAGAAACATCAGAACAGAATTTGGATGAGTGGAAGGTTGAGGAGACAAAGGCTGAAAACAGGAAATGTGCTGAATGAAGCTGGTGACCAGATAGAAGGTGACTTATTCATACATTCCCTTGACTGTACCCATAGAATGAACTAAAGGGGACTAGGATGTCTACTCAAGAGCTTAAATTTGATCCAGTGGGCTTCAGTGATCCCTATTTCTACACAGGACCATGCTTTTTCTGTTCTTAGAACTGAAGATAACCCAATTTAATATGGTATCACAAGCTGAGAGGTCGTTCCTTTGTTTATTAAATGCCACTGTTTTCATTAAGGATTTGATCTCTTAGAGGGCATGGTCTCAGCTTCTTTTGGCTGTTTGTTCTGTGTATGGTGGACAGACCCTGGTGTGACCCCCTACTCCACACTGCCTCCACCTCTCATCTCCCACCCCTATAACTCCTGCCTTTTATGTTAACTTTCTGTGTAATCCATCCTTTCCCTCCCTCTCCCACCTTCAAAGCATTGTTTTTACTGGTAAAAGATGAACTTTCTGACATTTCATACATTCACAAAAATTTCTTTGATTTCTTTTATTACTTTTGATCAGTTCCTGCCACAATCCCTGAACCAGTCAGTCTTAGGACCGAAGCTCCAGGAACAATAGTAGGTAATGATACACTACGTCCATCAGCATCTGCTTCTGCTCATTTGAAGCCCATTTCATCACCATCATAACCTCAGCTTCTCCTGCTTCACAAGACTCTTGTCATTCTCTATTGTCATTCAATTATTTCTTAATATATTGGAGTCTTAAAACAATTCGTTTGTTATTGAGACAGTCAAGTATGAACTTAGCTTAGTATATAATATGCTTAAGGCAATGGGTGTGAATTTGTAGCATCTCATCCCCACGTAACCTTTTAATCACATTCTGTGTTACTGAGTTTCAAACACAATCAGTGGGGTTGCAAGTAGGGTGTCTGTCCTTGATCCAAGCAAGTACATTGTCACAGCTGTTATGGTGTGATGTAATTCTTGCCCAGATCTAAATTTTTACATTTTTACGATCTGTGTGATTTTATGTTGTCATTTTAGGCAATGATGTAGTCTTTTTTCAGTAAGGAGTGAAATAGAAAATATACCCAAGGCCAGTAAATTGAAATTATGTGTCCCATCATTAGTATAAAGTCACCCTACCCCTCTCCTACCATCATAATACAGTAGGTTTTTAGAACTTTTTTCATTTAGAAATCACTTTTGAGGATCTCCTTGATATATCAACAAATATTTCTATGTGATTTTTGTTTTTCATAGTAATATAATTGATAAATAGAGGCAATAATCAAGATAGTGACAAATATTTCAAAGTCGAAAGAAAAATTTCCTGAAACTCAAGAAATTATAACAAGTATAATCCTATCCATAGTTTCTGGAACTCAAACCACTCTATTAACCTGAAGTTTTCTTCCTTTAGTTCCCAAAGTGCCTCAATGAATTCATCATCCCCATCCCAAATCTAAAACCACACTGAGTCCTGAAGCACCTCAGGACTCAGGTAAATGTGTAGATTCTGGTTGAAGAATCCTGGAGCCCATCTCTGTGGAGTCTAGCGAAAGTGAAGGGGCAAGTTGGGATCAGCAGCCGCTTTCACCCCACAGTAGGCAAGCGGAGCATAGCTGGATGGGTCTTAGGTGGTAGCTGAATCCTTTCCTCTTTGTGAATTAGAATCTTCTCTCTAAATGTCTGTTTCATTGGCTTATCATTTGATGCTATTCATCCTTTATATATTGAATGTGTGTAGTGGACTGAAACAGCTGTGCAACATATACTTGGGCAAATAGATTATTTCTTGGTAACTATCGAGCTTGTATACATCATAGTACAGATCCAGGCAGGAGTTGATAGTATTTTCTATAAAAACAACTTAGTAAATACTGGGGGCTTTGTGGCCCTGGTAGTCTCTGATATCTATTTTCCTTTTTCTTATAATCACTTAAAAATGGAAACTGGCTGTATGAAAGCAAGCTATGGGCAAGATTTGGCCTATGGGCCATAGTTTGTCAACGTGTAATTTAAAGAAACAATCAGAGTGGACCAGAATAGTTAAGAAGGACTTGAGCACTCAAATTGTTATAGATTTGGATGACTATGGAGCAGGGAACGAAGAAGTTCAGAAAAGCAGGATGTGTAGAGACCAGTGAGAGGAGACAGAGGCTTCTCTGTCAGGCTTCTAAGTGCTGATCAGAACATTATACTGAAGCTGCTATTATACTGAAAGGGCTCATAGTCGCAGCTGAAAATGGTTTTTCACTGCTGGGCTTAGGAGTTTGCATATCATGTAGGAATCATCAGTATGGGAGGCTTTCCCCAGGCACATGAAAAAAGGTACAGCTAAGCCACAGACTGAATGGCTGCCCTTTATTTTGCTCTCTTAAGTACTCTAGGTGGGCAAAGCTTGTGCTTTCTTTCCAAAGAACAGATTTAGCAAGATGGGTATGGTCTACTTTGATACCTAGACTAGGATCATCACAGAATGAGAAATTTCACAGGCACTTTTCAGGGACAGTTATCTGATTACAAAGACAATCCTTCCTGAGTGATAAACTGGTACCTGAGTGCTTGGAAAGATTGCAGGCAGGAGAAGAAGGGGACAACAGAGGATGAGATGGTTGGATGGCATCACTGACTCGATGGACATGAGCTTGGGTGAACCACGGGAGTTGGTGATGGACAGGGAGGCCTGGCATGCTGCAGTCCATGGGGTCGCAAAGAGTCAGACTCGACAGAGTGAACTGAACTGAGTGCAGATAAATCATATCCCTGTGAGACTGTATAAATGTTTAACATTTCTTTTTATTGTTATTTTTGGTCAGTTCCTGCTATAGTCTTTGAAGCAGTTACTCCTATAAAAGAGGCTCCGGAGACAGCATTCGGTAATGCCACTTTCTGACCTTTAGCAAGAGCTTTCCCTACTCATTGTCAAACTTCTGCTCATTCCACTCTGTTGCCATTTAGTTACATTCTTTATCTTGTGAGAAAAACATGCATAAAACAAGTTACCTCTGGTTCTAAAGAGAGCCATTCCTGGATGAGTTTGGGTTATCTTCCTGTCCTGTAACATATTTAAACTTTTCTTCATACCAGTTTATGTTTTTAGCTCAACCAGAATTCTCTATTAAGGTAAATTTCATGTATTTCTTAGAGTGCTTGATCCTGATCTATGCTAGCCAGGTTGTGACACAGAAGTTCCTTTATACATCCTTTGTACACCTGACTTTTTTATCTGTTTTGTTGTTGTTTTTGTTATTGTTTTAACATTTGTGTGATATGTTTGTAGTGAATTGTCTGCCAGGTAATGTGATCAAGGCTATATAGTTTAAATAGTAAGCCTCATCCTTAAGTTGAATCTGACCCCCCGTTACTCTCCACCATGATTTAGAAATGACCCAATCTTTTTAATGCAGTCGAGGAGAATGTGATAAAAATGCATATCTTACCTTCATTTTATGTATCAGCTTTTTCCCCAAAGTATCATCAATAACAAAGGAAGATATACACATAGTCAGAGCAAAATTTTCACCCTAGACAGATCCATTTCTTGAAACTGAAGAAAATCTATCAAGCTTTGGAAAACTTGAAGGTTTTTTCTAAAACCTGGTTTTTCAGAAGCATAAGCTTTAAAGTACCAAGTTTATCTATTTCTACTTCCCCAAACATCCCAATAGACACGTCATTCACAATACAAACTTAAAACTATTTCATGTCCAGATACAGTGGAGGTTATACCAGACAAAAGCAAAACAAAAGGGTTCTTGACTTAGGGAGTGTGGTAGCCTGCCACTGATTGAAAATGGAAACCTGTTTACCTCCTAGTGAGGAAACTATGAAGAGTCCTTGTGCCTTCAGAACTGGAGGAGTTCTGGTTTGAAAGATTCATAATCTTCTCTCCCAAGTCTGGGTAGTAAGAGGCTTGCTTTTCAGTCTGCAAGCTAGTTAAGCACAAGCATTTTTCCTATGTGAACATCCTAGAGAATGAGAACAGTGCAGAGTGTTTTTGCAAATTCAAGATTTTTTTAGGTACACAAACATTAAGTGTAGATTTGTTATAGCGAGGCTTTTGTAATGGGCAGTGTGTAATCCAAAATGGGTACTTCGGATCTATAGTTCTTCCCTAGTTGTTGGTGGAGGGAACCCACATTCTTTCGTTGCACACTTGCATGGCAGACCTTTAAAAAGTTAAAAATCAACGTGGGCTTCAGTAGAGCAGAGAAGGAGTTTGGGTCTTGATGTCACATTAGAATTTGCACAAGTGGGTAAGTGAGAGTGAACAAAGATGAAAAAAGGATATGCACAGAGGCAACCAGAGGGAGCAGAGATCCTGCTTTCTCTATGTGACAAATAAAGCATTTTTGTTGGGGATGATGCACTTGAACAACACCATACAAGGCTGGCTAAGACTAGTATTGTTCTTAATGAGCATCATAATATCTCTTCTTTCCACACTTGGATAGTTTTCCCTGTGCTGAGAGTGGACAGGTGCTTTACTGGATCCATGGACTAAGCGACTTCCCCTTATCTAGTCTTCTTCTTTGGACAGAAGTCACAAGATCTTTCCAGAACTGAGTTCTCAGCAATATTATCAGAGCCATTTTGGGCTATTTGTGTAATGGTTGCTTGGTTATTTAGGAACTTTTTCTGCAACCATAATTTGATAACATAGTAGACAGTTTCTTTATTCAGCATCCACAAAAGTACAGGTTAATTTTTCTCATGCTCTTTGAGGGTTGTTAGAAACATATTTACTAAGTACCTAAGAATGTCCTAAAGTCTACCAGAGCAGATGCAGATAATCAAGCACTAATTACAAGAACTGTTTCCCTCTTATGCTGCCAAACAGAGACCAAAGGTAATGGCTATCTCATGAGATTAAGAAGTCCCTAACTACAGTTTGGCCAAGTGTGAGCACAACAATTGATTTCCATTTCTGTTAGTCTGCTAGGGCTGCCATAACAAAATACCACAGACTGGGTGGCTTAGACAACAGCTCTTGAGGCTAGAAGTCTAAGGTCAAGGCATCAGCGGGTTTAATATGTCCCAGAGCCTTTCTCCAGAGAAGGCAATGGCACCCCACTCCAGTACTCTTTCCTGGAAAATCCCATGGACGGAGAAGCCTGGTAGGCTGCAGTCCATGGGGTCGCACAGAGTCGAACACGACTAAAGCAACTTAGCAGCAGCAGCAGCAGCAGCAGAGCCTTTCTCCTTGGCTTGTGTCTTCATGTGGCTGTCTCTGTGTGTGAAAGTGTCTCTCCCTCTTTTTATAAGGACAGCAGTTCTTCTGGCTTCTGGTCCTATTCTTAAGACCTCATTTAAGCTGAACTGCATCTTTAAAGGCCCTAGCTCCAAACATAGTCACACTGGGATTTAGGACCTCAACATATGAATCTTGAGGGGATACCATTCAGTCAATAACACCCTTCATTCAGAAATTTTAAAAAGTATTCTAGAGATAGTATTACACTGACAAGATTCATTTTGGCATGCATGTTGTAGCTATTCATACTTTATTTTTTAAAAACAACAAACCTCTCTTGTTTATTACTTCAGTTCCTGTTACAGACCTTGAACCTGTTACTTTTACAACGGCGACATCTGGGACCACACTAGGTAATGACGCTGCGCCATTCCCCTAGGGGTGCTGTTGCTCCTGTGCAGTCCATTCAGCCTCCATCCCCATCATGCGCTTTTCTTCTTTCACAAAATGACATCATCATCCTCTACTGCAATTCAATCACTTCCTTCATCTGAAGAGTGCTGAAGCCTCTTTAAAAAAATGTCCTGTTGTTTTTATGAGAGCAGGCGTGTGCTTAGTTCAAAAGATCTACCTGCCATGTGGTGCATCTGAAATTATCACATTGATTTGTGCTTTGTTGAACAGTGTTCTGTGTTAAAGCTGAGTTGAAAACGAATTTGGATCTCTTTTTTCTCTCCAGGCTGATGAGCAGTAACAACTACTCTTAAGTTCCTTTGCACATCTTCTACATTTCTAGATTAAAAAAAAAAAAAAACCTATTTGCATGGTATGTTTGCGTATTTGTTGATGTTTTAAGTAATGCTGTGTTTTATTACCAATTTGACAAATAGGAAGTTTTCCAAATCTGAAGTTTTAATTGTAAACCTCTTCCTTAGTGTGATCCTAACCTCCCCTTCCCTTGCACCAGAATTGAATCTTCCTTCTCATTTTTCCCTCAGAGAGGGACTAATGTGAATATCTGATTACAAGTGCTAATTTTCATACCTTGAATAAGTAACTTGACCGTCAATGATGCGTTGGCATAAAAGAGTGAAAATTTTAGACTACAGTTTCATAGAACTTTTAAAAATCTAACAGGTTTTGGAAAAACCTCTCCTCAGTACCCAGAGCCATAAGATATAGAATAACATAAGTCTTTTCTTTCTTTAGCTACTACCAAAACATCACAAAGACCTCGTCGTCCACGTCCCAGACCTAAAACCACACGAGGCCCTCAAGTACCTCAGACAAAACTGGGTAAATGTGCAATTTGTTGGTTTAAGGGTGAGCCCTAGTAGGCTGTCCCAGTGGGGA
This sequence comes from Nanger dama, assembly GCA_917880005.1. Lineage (NCBI taxonomy): Eukaryota > Metazoa > Chordata > Mammalia > Artiodactyla > Bovidae > Nanger > Nanger dama. The sequence continues at coordinate 6,864,192 of CAKJTW010000082.1, read as the reverse complement.
CCCAAAACTCTTACTCTAAGTGTGAAGTTATGAGACAGCATTAGTAATATCTCGTCTACCAGGTGTCGAGGAGAACATGACTGTGTAAGACACAGTTGGTGCCAGAATACCAATTCTTTCTATGTGAGAGTCATCTTTGATATACATTTAGTAAGTTTTTACTATAAAATTCCACTCAGATCTTAAAGATAAAACTTCTTTAGCAAAGCCAATATATTCCATTCAAGTAAATAAATTGAAAGTAGCTTGCAAATTCTTGGATCAATATTAGCAACTGTGGGTGATATGCAACCTGTGGGAGACTGATTTAACTTCTAAAACGGTAAAGTTAAGCATAAGTTTTCATGAGACAAAGGAGAAAATCAAGGTAGACTGGACTTGGCCCTTGGCCCTTAAGGTTTGGGCCCACTACAGGATTTGTGTATGTGGAGGGGAACACGAACCAAGACAGAAGGACCAGGCATGTGGTGGAGGGGGGGTGGGGAGTTGCCTAGAGCAGACTGTCCTACTTCTTAATGGTCCACACATGGCTACTGATGATGCTGCATTAGGCTGCATCCATCCAGCCAATTGAAAGAGGATTTTGAGAACTTGATTCAGGTGCTTAGATTTGAAAGATGTCAACAGGCCAGAAAGATGCTCTACTGAATATTACAGACTGAGTGACCACTTTATCCTGCTCTTGTACGTGTCATGATTTGAAGAGAGATCTCTGACTCTTTCCATAGCTTGGCAGGACCAACACCATCCACTTCCATGATCAATTTTCATATCTACTTCAAATGTACACACTATCTATTATATCCATGTTAACCTAAACATAGGATGTGCTCCTTTTCAGCTTCCATTGAAGTACAGGTTGATCAGATTAAAGACTGTTTTTTTTTTCCTCTCATTGTATATTAGGTAAATGCCTGAAAATATTTTCCAGTGCAGAGTTTTCCATATAGAATCCATTAGTTAAAACCTAGGAGAATTTCATGTTGACTCAAGATAGTTCAAGGCTAAGCCTAAGACTGACCATAACTATTGCTTGGCCAAAGAACAGTCATCTGCTCTTTCTCTGTTATTTTTTGTTTGTTTGTGGAAGGAATGATACACAAGCAAATCTTGTTGGGGTGCAAATGTTCTAACTTTTCATTTATTTTTAAATCTCTTTGCTTTACTGTATTATCTTTTGGTCAGTTCCTGCTACAACCCTTGAACCTGTCACTCTTAGAACAGAGGCCCCCGGAACAACATTAGGTAATGATACATTGTGTTTTCAACAAGCCTTATCCTGCTTATTGTTGGGCTCAGAGTTTCATCTTGCTCCATGTGACAGTAGTTGTATTCTTTGTGGCCATTTATCTACATTCTTCTTAAAATTATGAAAACTCTTAAATTATCAGTTGTTTTTAATAGAATTAGCGATAGGTGAGCCTACTTTAAGATATTTTCTGGGTAGCCTGTCTGAAATTGTGTCATTCTGTGTTTTGTTCAAGCAGTGCTTGTGGTAAAAACTGGTTCTCAAACACATCACAGATCTGTTACTTGTCTAGACAGATAAAGCCATCAACATCTACTCTCACAGGGCCAAGAGGATCCATTCTTTGCACATCTACGTTTCTACCCTTTTTCTATTTCCTTAGTATTTTGTTGTTTTGTTTCTATTTAGGTAGTAATGTGTTCTTATTTTAATAGTTACATAGAACATGTACCAGAGATTGAAAGATTTAATTATAAAGCTCACATTTAGTTTGACTGTCCTTCATTATCTATTGAAATTTAGCAACAGTCCTTAACCTTTTTGCTGCCCAACCACACTGCTCTATGAGAGTTTGGTTATAATTACTAATCTTTATTTCTTATATTAAAATGGATTTTTGTCTTCAAAAATCTTCTGTGATAAAAGAAGATACAAAAGGAATTTATGTATGTTATAAAAATCTCAAACTAAAAAGGTAAATATTTAATAATATCAAATAAGATGTAGAAAATCTAGAGTCATGTTTTTGCTTCCCATAGGTTCCAGAACCCTGGGTAATGTTGTTATGTAATAACCCAAGAATTTCTTCCTTCAGCTTCTAAAACATCACAACAGACAATTCATCCACATCCCAGACCAAAAACCACACCAAGTGCTGAAGCACCTGAGTCCAAACCAGGTAAAAGTTTTCCTGGCTTAAGAGTTCCAACAACCTAACCCAACAGGGTGATGAATAGCCTTAGCTGTTGGGAGTAACCAGTATTCCCCCAGAGACTAAAGATACAACTCAATATATTGAGTTGCAGTTCCTACTGTAGAGTTGGCAAGAAAAGCATAGAGGGGGAGAGTTGTAGGGCAGCCTCATACTTCCTCTGTAAAAATCTCTGTTGTGATACACTTTATTAACTTCCACTTATCTTTTGAAAATAAGCTTCTCTAGAAAAATTAGGCATATTCAGTTCAAACTTGATAAACATTAAGTGCCTTCAGTAGCCTCCAAAGGTGCTATTGTATCAGATGTGGAAGATGTGTTTTAGTCCTAAAACCTGCAAGACAGTTAAAAACAAAAGCCTTTCCTTGGTAAATAAAATAGAAGATGGCAATATACACATCTATGAAAATATAAGATGATATTTGTGTGCTATCAACAAGATATGCTAGGTACATAAAGCTTCGGAGCAGGGAAAGATAAATTTAGAAAGAATGAAGCCTTACTTATTTGACTAAGTATAAACATAGTACTAGATTTCTGATTTATATTCACTTAAAACTTTGATATAGCTCCAATTACTCTAGAATCTAGTATTACTACTAGGTTACTGCTTAAAGTCTAGAGCGCTTTATTGTTTTGTGATCTAAAAACATTTGAGGCTTGAAACTTCTAATCCAATTCTGAGAATATAAAGAAATACTATGATACTATGTTGTTTAAAAAAACAAAATTAATATGTGATGCAATATTATTAACTAAAGTACAGATTTTGTTCCAGTTTCACAAAATTTTATGCTAGTGCCCAGTATTTGTTTTCATACCTTATTCAGCTTTCCACATTGTATTTAGTTGCATTGAACAACTTCAGCTGCATGCAACAAATTCTGATAAATTCTCTTTTCATTTTTATTCTGTTAAAAATGTTTTCTACTTTTCCTTGTTATGGCTTCTTAGATAGAGCCATCATTTTTAAATGAACATTTAATTTCCAAATATTTGGAGTTTTTAAAGTATGTTTAATATAAATTTCTCATTTTGATATTAATTTCTTATTTAAATGCATTCTTCTCTGCAAAAAATAAAAAGTGGTGATACTTGTTGCCTTGAGCTTAACAATCATATATTGATATACATGTATATACATTAGCAATCATTATATGTGTATATTACGAAAGAAGGAAAGTGAAGTCACTCAGTCGTGTCCAACTCTTTGAGACCCCATGGACTGTAGCCTGCCAGGCTCCTCTGTCCATGGAATTCTCCAGGCAAGAATACTGGAGTGGGTTGCCATTTCCTTCTCCAGAGGATCTTCCTGACCCAGGGATCGGACCCAGGGATCGAACCCGGGTCTCCCACATAATATGTATATATTATAAATAATTTTAAATACATATGTAGTCAATGTTATAGTTTTTCATGTCAGTTTCTATCATTTATATTATCCATATTATATTTGTTTATATATTATATATAAATATTTGTTTTCTTATTGTTCTTTTTATTATGAAAATAGCAAATATAGGGAAAAAATGCATGAATCGTATGCATTTACTAATGATTATAAAGTTATATGTACAATTTAATAATTAAAATAGAAAAAGTAAAAACAAGAGGTAACCTTTGAAAAAATGAGGTAACCTTTCTGTTTTAAGAAAGCATTCATTCGAGAGGAAAAAAGAACAGCAGAAAGGAGGGTCAAAGACAAGAAAGTAAAACAGTACATGATGGGAAAATTCAAATGTCTATAATGACCAAGTGTATATTGTAAAAGAGCAAGAAAGACTTAAAATGAGACATTATAGAGTAGTAGAGACTGGGGCAAACAGGAAAATTCCTTCCACATCCACACAGTTCAGCTGTGACTTAGTTTTGCTAATTATTACCATGCAGACTATTTTTAGACTTTCCAATTTTTTAGGGTGTTTCCAAAGTTTTAGTTTTTTCAGTAAAATATCCCAGTTTGCAAACACAAAATAGGTCAGGCAAAGCACTTTTACTCATCAGATTTAGACTGTCCGCTGCTGATGTGTAACTATCTCATTCTTGTTACAAATGAAATTTAGGGACTTGTGATTGTGGAAAACATTGATTACACTGTGAGCTGACGGTTGAAATCTGATTGTGGGGAACTTCATATTAAAAGCCTTAACTATTTTCCTCTGCAGTTTACAGAGAGGTTAATAAAAGATTTATGGGGATTGAAAAATTATATAAAAATTTATTTTAGTTATTCCAAAATTTCCTCTCATTTTGAAAGTTTCCAAGCAGTCACTGTTTCTTCTCTACTGGACAAAGAAAAAGATTTTCTCAGTATTGCTAATTTTGTGGGATAACAATAATTCAGGGGCTTTGACAATGAAAGCTGGAATGTGCCCAAAATAAAGAGGAAAGGAAGTGGAGCCTTGAAATCATCGTGGGACATAGATGAGTAGAAAGATGGAAAAGAATAAAATCAGAAAGAGTGGAAGTAAATAGAAACCAACCAAAGGACGAAATCTAACTGTAATAAAATACAAAGGATATCTGATTTCAAGGTTGTACTCAAAGCTTTTTAGATCTTGGTTGGTCCACGTCGGACTCCCAAGGTGGAGATCTTTAGGCACCTGATAAAGCCATTGAGATCTAATCAAGTATCAACAAGTTCCTCTTTGTTCATGAAGACATGTTCTTTCTTTGCTTAATATGGAGAGATACCCAATCTGATTCATCATGCTGAGGCCTCAGTCTCTTTCCAAAGATAGGTCCTTACCAATACATTGGCTTATTAACTTAGAATCAGATAATAAAAGGAGGAATAAGGGAATAGGTACCTGACTTAGGTATGGCCAATTATTAGAAAACCAATTGTTTACCCTTCTAGTTTAAGAGTTTTTAAAACTTGTCATGTTATACTAGTAAGATCCTTTTTGCAGTAAATGTTTTAAGTTTTCTTTTATTTAAAATAATCATTTGGTTTATTTTTTTAATACTTTTGGTCAGTTCCTACTGCAGACTTTGAACCTGTTACATTCAGAATTGATGCTTGGGTAACAACAAAAGGTAATAACACGTGATCCTCAGTAAGTGCGTTTGCTTCTCATTGTCAAACTCATTCCATCAACATCACAGCTACAGGTTCTTTTGCTTCATAAAGCTATATCATCATCCTCTGTTATCATGCCATGGTATTTTCATCCTAAAAGTACTGAAGACTCTGACTCTTAAAACCAGTTATCCCTTGTTTCTAAGAGAGCTATGCATGAACCTAACTCAGATCAATTGTTATACATGTAACTATCTGAAATTGTCCTTGCCATTGCATATGTTTTTTAACCAATGTTTTGTTTAAGTTGAGTTTAAAAGCAAGTCTTGTAACCCTAACAAAAGTTAGAAATGGGAGTGCTTTGTGGATCTAAAGGTCTTTTTTTTTTTTTAAGCTGTCTATATGATACTTGTTCTTTAACTGAAAAGTTCATGACATGGTCTTATTTTAGGAAACCATCAAAGAGTTTGTACCATCACCACCACCATAATATTTTACCAATCATTCTTGTCCTTTTAATTCAAAAAAGAGTTCTTTGAATGAATGATTCTTCTTTTTAAATGAATAACTTACTTTCATATATGACTTACTCCCAGTAAACTTCCACATGTAAAAAAAAAAAAAACTATTATAATAAGGGTGAAAGCTTCAAATTAAAAAGTTTAAACGACGTACTTCCTAAAATATGAGGGTGTCTAGTAAGTTTTAGGAAATCTGGAGATGTGTGTTCTGCTACCCATAGCTGCTGAACTATGAACTCTGAAGTAACTGAAGGTTTTCTTTCTTCAGCTCCTAAAACATCAAAACGGACCCGTCGTCCACGTCCCAAACTTAAAACTACAACAACTCCTGAGGCACCTCAAACCAAACCGGGTAAATGTGGGCTTCTCATTAAAGGACTGAGTCCTTGCAGCTCTGGGGAGTCTGGGGTTGATCCAGCAGTGGGAGTGGTGGCCCATGTGAGCCCTGTGCGCGTAAAGGCACGGAATGGCCTGCTGCTGCTTCCCCCTGTTGAGTTAGCAGAGGAAAATGTGATGAGAGGGTGGCAGGGACTCGTGCGACAGCTGAATACTCTGCCTTCTACATAAGGGTCTACTCTCTTATGTACTATGTACTTCATTTGCATTTTCTTATTCCATTCTATTCTTCACCTAAAGACAAAATGTCTTCAACCAATCTTTTTTGTTTTCAAGAAACAAAGGTGAAGTAACTTACCTGCCCCCACAGCCCATCAACAGTTGTGAGGATCTCAGAGAAGGCAGCGACTTCTTCCTTCTCAGTCTGGAATAGAGTCAAATTCAGAACCCGCCTCAGTGTGAAACATGCAAAGATTGAACCTAGGCAGTATGTCTGTGCAAAGAGTTCTTTCATGCAGGGGTTCTAAACAGCTCTCAGCTGAAAGAGAGAAAAGTCTGTGAGGGACTGAAGTAAGAAGTCTTAAAATCGTGGAGACTGACAGACAAAAAGAAAGGTGAAGAGACCAACCAGCGAGCACAGACTTCTGAGTGAAGGGAGGTTCTGCTTCTCAGTGGTAATGAAGAGCAGTGTGTTTGGAAAGGTCCATAAGAGCAGTTGAAGAAAGTCCTTGAAAGTATGACTTAGAAGTTTGGATTTGACCCAAAAGTATGAGTGGTCTCTCCTGCAATGGTCTCTTCCCCTATACAGGGTACAGCATTTTTGTGATTAGAACAGAGCACATTAAGTGCTCTACTGGGCACCACACACTATTTGCTCTTATATCCTGATTTATTGAGTGCTTTTGCCTCAGACAAGGTCTCAGCCTACTTCCAAATAGGTGTTCTCAACAAGATCTGTATGCTTCAGTTGGCTTAATTTTTTTCCATGTCTGTAAATACAAAATCTACCTATTGTATACATGCTTATATAGACATGCTATTTTCTTCCAATTTTATTGAGAGAAAGTTGACATACAGCACTGTATAAGTTTAAGGCATACAGCGTAATGATTTGACTTGCATGTGTCATGAAATGATCTCCACAGTAGCTTTAGTTGTTTAGTTTAATCCATCACCTCATATAGATAGACAAAAGCAGTAGAAAAACATTTTTCCTTGTGATGAGAACTTAGACATATTGTTTTCTTAAAGCTTCCACAGAAAAGTCAACAGTTGTCAGAACAGTTACCTAAGTATATATTTGGTAAAATGTTTAGATAATTTTCCTAGATCAGTGTTCTACAATGATTGGAATTAGGTACTTAGATACCTAGGAGAAACTCATGTTGACTTTATGAAGATATTTATCAGATTGTGTATGCTATGACTGTCTCATAAAAGAATACCTACCTGGTTTTAGGTGACCAAATCATTAAATAAGAAGTATGTGATTTCAAAAAATTTTCAAATTGTTGTATACCTACTGAAGCAATACTATACTGAATTTGCTGACTTTTCACAAGTGTTTGTTTCATTGTTTTTTGACTAGTTCCTACTACAGATCTTGAACCTGGTACTCTTAGAACTGAAGCTCCAGAAATCGTGGGTAATGAGCATGTGTGTCCTTCAAATGGTGCTCTTCCTGTTCATTGCCATACCATTATAGCCGCAGGTTCTCCTGCATCTTAAAACCATTTCTAACCCTCTGTTGTCATTCTATTCCAATCTTTATCTTGTAACTATGCTTAGCTCTATTTCATCTGTTGAATCTAAGAGAACTGTGTATATACTAATTTCAGGATTCAGACTGCTGTGTATCTACTCAACATTGTCATGTGATCATGTACATTTGTTTAAAAGTGTTGACTATAAAGCTTTCTTTCAAACATGAATTCCCGTTTATCTCTTATTCTTCTCACTTGCATTTTCCTCATCAATTGTAAAATGCCATGTTTTTTATTGTATTACTTTTTATTGAATTAGGATCTGTGTGATTGTACTGGTGAATCTATTGTTTCAAAGAATAATGCTTTTAGATAATGGTCAAATTTTTGAATGTGCCTAAATCGTAAGCATTTAAATGATGGGCTTTTATGATAGAATAGGCTGATTCTTTCTCCTTATTTAACAGGGTTTAAGAGTTTCTTGTCTTTTACTGAATGAAGAACCACTTTGAAATTTTGATGAGCATGCCCCATTTTTTACACTGATCCTTATACTTTTGAACATGTGAATTCATTATTATACCCATGATTATTGAAATAGTGAACAAAATAGACATTTACATGTCAGCTTGTATAGAAGTGCAAATAGCCTGATAAATGGTTTTTTCAGTAATTAGAAAAGTCTAACATGTTTATATTCATAAACATGTAAAAAGCTCACCTAGTAAAGTCTTCCATACTAGCAAGGGTTAGATAACCAAACATCTAGAACTTTTGTTCACTACAGTGATACTGAACAAAGTACATAACCTGTCTTATGAGGTTAACGGATATTGGCCATAATTTGGTCAGATCTGCAAAGAACAAGTATGTGTCTCCTTTCTTTCTGTCTTGAAGCTTAACAATTAGCTTCTGAAATTAGTCTTCAAGTACATTTTTAAAATCTCTTTGGTTTATTTTATTTTTTGGCTAGTTCTTCCTACCGTCATTGAACCTGTTACTCTTACAACCAAGGCTCCAAAAACAACATTAGGTAATGATATTCTGTGTTTCACAACACTTTTTTCCTGCCCATTATCAACTCATTCTATCATTATCATCCTCATCATCATCACATTATCACTAGCTCATTAAGACTATCTTGTCATCCTCTGCTGTTCTGCAACTTGATTATCCTTCTCAATAAGAGTATTGAAGACTCTAAAAGAAGTTGCCTATTGTTTTAAAAAAAGATATGCATAGGATTCGGTCAGAGTGTTTTTCTACTGTGTAATCTTAATTGAATTTATATCATGTACTACTTTTGTCTAAATGGGGCTCATTTTTAAAGCTGAGCTTCAAATGCAGTCAGGAGTATCCTTATCTTCTCTAGATGAACTAAAACATAACAATGTGTAGTTTCGTGACTTGGGGGAATATTTAAATTTCTTACTGTAAACTACCTATGGTTTGATGATAGTCCTTACCTTTTTTAAAGTTAGAGATTTATAGGACTCTTCACTTCTTGACTTAATTTTATGTGTAAGTTTTACCTCAAGACTCTGTGATAAAATAATGAACAAAATAGGCAAAAACATTTGGCTCTTAAAAATATATGCCTTAAATTTCAAGGAAACATATTTTAGAAAATCTAGAACCTTATTTCCAATACCACCTTCACTAGAATAATAGTGAAGTGAAGTTTCTCAGTCATATCCGACTCTTTGCAACCCCATGGACTGTAGCCTACTACGCTCCTCCATCCATGGGATTTTCCAGGCAAGAGTACTGGAGTGGATTGCCATTTCCTTCTCCAGAGGATCTTCCTGACCCAGGGATCGAACCCAGGTCTCCTGCACTGTAGGCAGACGCTTTACCATCTGAGCCACCAGGGAAGTCCCCACTAGAATAATAATAATCCAATAACAATCCAATATTTCTTCCTTCAGCTTATAAAACAACACGAGTTCGTCGTCCACGTCCCAGACCTAAAACCACATCAAGCCCTGAAGCACCTCAGACCAAATTGGGTAAATGCGTTATTCCATGGTTAGAGGGGTAAACCCTAGCAGTCTGTCCATGTGGGGTCCCAAAGCAGTGCCTTTGATGGAAAGTAACAGACTTCATGTTCTCTAAGAGTTGAGGCATTAAGTATGGTTAACAGCTGCTTCTTGGATGAGTTCTTGGTCACTTTTATTTGTAGCAATACTGGCATAGTTACTCATGGTACATCTACAGTTAAACACACATGATCTATTATAGTACATAACCATAGGTTTTTTCCCAACTTCCAAGAAATGCAGCAACTTCCTTTCACATATTTTTAACATATATTGCCTAAACAGATTTTCTAATGCAAGCATCCATATTAGAATCAGAAAATCAAACACCTAGGCCAGTCTCATGTTGACTATACTAAGATTCATAGCAGAATTCAAAGGTTGTACCTACTTTCTGTGATGAATTGCTCCTAGCCTCAGAGACTATTTGCTTTCTGTGAATTTACAAAAGTTAAAAAAAAAAAGTTGTTCAAAACTAAAGTTTTGAAAGAAAACTTAAGACTTTCTATGTATGTATTTAAACTTTCTTATGTTCCCCTTGTTTCTTTTGGTTAGTTTCTGCTATAAGCCTTGAACCAGTTATTCATAGCTCCGAAGCTCCAGAAGCAACATTAGGTAATGACTTTGTGACTGACCTCATTAAAAACCCACCCCATCACTATCATGGCCAGAGTTGCTCCTGCTTCCTTTTATTGCTGTTGTAATTCTGTTTCATGCTTCATCTGATAAGTAGTCAGGATTCTTAATTCAAGAGCTACCTGTTATTTGCAACAGATGTCCCTGGATCCAGGTGAGGGAATCTATCTGCCATGAAATCGCCTTTAGCATTTTATTATGTGATTCAGTGAAGAGTCTGAAGTCCAAATTGTGCCCCTTCTATTTAGTATGTAGATCTATATAATGGTGATAATTAAGTACCATGAAATTTCTCTGAACCACTCTCTTAAGATTTTTTGTGATATTCTCATTATTCTCTTCCTATTTCAAGGAATGATTTCCCTATTAGATTATTTTTAAAAGGTTGTTTCTTGGAAGAGTCAGTTCTAGTGAATGTAATTTACAGGCTTAGCCATCATTAACAAACTTGACTATTCCTTATTCTCCACTATAGTTTAGTATTGATTCTTAATCATTATTAAGTAGGAATCTCTATGAGGATCTAATTATACATAGTAATATCTATATCCTTAAAAAATTTTGTTATTGATCTCTGAAAGGCCCTCAGTGATAAGGAACAAATTGGACAGTAAAGTAAAATTTTCAACCTTAGGCAGTAGGGCCAAGAAAATCTAATATTTTAGAAAACATTGGTCCACATTCAATGTTGATGGTTTTTAGACCTACAAATACAATAGCAACTCAACATTTTCTTCCTTTAGTTTCAAAACATGGGGCAGGGGGAACATCCTTCTTACAAATTTTAAACTTCTCTAAGCTCCACACTTGAAACCAAAAAAATCTATGGATTTTAGTTCAGGAAGTCCTTCCAGCCCATTGCAGTTGGGTCCCAAGAGTGACAGTGATATGGCTTGCTAACTTGCATTTCCCTCCTCTGCTGTCTAAGAGAGAAGGTAGCATTTCTACAACTGCACATGGACCTGAATGCTCATGGTTGGAGGAGATCTATATGCGCCAAATGCATAAGAAAATTATTTCTGACAAAAGATGCATCTTATTCAATTCTCTTAGCATTCTATTTCATTAATTTCTTTTTAAAATAGCATTGCTTCTTTGTCTTAGGTAAACAACCATTTCCTTGCCCTCTGTGATCCCAGCACCATGTTAGTAGTTGAGCAAAGTGGGGTGTGGAACAGAGATAGAGATAAAAAAATAAGGGCATGTTTTACCTCTTAAAGTACAATATAATTGCGAAGACTTGAGTCTTAAATTTTTCTTAGATGAAAGATAACTTGCTTATACAAAAGCAGCTTGTTTGATTAAAAATATAGAAAGAAAGCATTTAAAGGAATCAGGGTTTTATGTGGTCTTACAGGGAATAGTTGAGCTTTGAAATAACTTGGACTTAAATTGGTAGTTGGAATGGTAAGAACAAGAAAAATAAAACATTTTGACACATACCGATGGTACCTGAGAGGGTGGTCAAACTGGAACATAGAACAAAATACTCCTAGATGATATTGAATATTTTGTTAATAATACTGTCTTGAAATCAGCTGTAAGAAATTTTTAGAAAGCCCTTGTGGAAATATAAATTCAGATACAATAATCTTTAAGACTCTTTTTCAGATAGGCTCTTGCTTTTTCTAGAAGGATAATTAACATCAGGGATCAGTAAATCAGTGACTTTTTTTTACTGTGAAGTTAGATAGTGAATATTTTAGGCTTTGGAGGCCATTCAGTCTATTATAACTTCTCACTTCTGCTGTTGTAGCTTGAAGCCATTGAAGTTTTGTTGAAACACGGCCACGTGTACAAACTAAGATGACTCAAGGCATATTTGTATATCACTTACATCTTGGCCTTGAGTCATTTTAGTTTGTATGTGTGGCTGTGTTTCAACAAAACTTTATTTGAATTTCATACCATTTTTTACAAGTCATAGATTATTACTCTTTTAATTTTTTTCAATCATTTAAAAATGTAACAGTCACTTAGTTCACAGGTCAGGAAGAGAGCTGGATTGAGGGGTGCATAATTTGCCAATCTCTGGTTTAAATAATGCAAACTCTGCATGCCTATTCATAACACTGTGATTCTGAAGGTCTTTGTATTGCTACCTTTGTCTAAATTCTGTGACATGAATTATACATAATTAGTTTGACAACTTAGACCCTCTTCTTTCAGCTCCCACTGAACTGCAAACTCTAATTTTGAAGCCAGTGACATCACCAAGCCTAGAAATGACACAAAGTCAACCTGGTAAATAGATTATTTAATCTGCCTGGATACACCATTGAGCTTCAGGGAATACACCCCCAAGTATTGTATTTCCAAACATTGAAAAATACAAAAGAATATGCATTTAACAACTCTTCATATGGCACATGTTCTTTCCATGATTGCAAATAAGTGTAAATTAGTAATACATTGTTTTCATATTAATTGTTATTCAACTGTATAGAAATACTTACCTTCATTTCATTGGGTTTACTCTGTATCAGAGAATAATCACATATCTGATTAAGTAGTCAACAAAACCACTTAGAAGAGCTGATTCTATTCTTTACCTTTATTTTTCACTAAGTTACAAACTTGTAATTCTCTTTAGTAGTAAGCTAAATTTCTGCTATGTAAAAAGAATGCTCATTCACTTGTGACCATTAAGAAAGAAGAAAGTTCTCGCTTCGGTGAAGATAACAAAATTTCACCTTACACAGTGTGAACCTAAACATTATTGCCCTTCAAAATTAAAAACAAAATTTTAAGATTATGCTTAGTAATGCTGTTGCAGCCCTCTGACATTTATTCTGAAACATCAGATGGTTATTTTTTCCTAACAGGATTATAATTTCTTTTCATCCCCTTTGTGTATCTCTTAACTAGTTAAATGGCATTTTGATGCTTATGGATGGAACAAGGTATGGTTGTTAATGATAACCTACAGTGCTTATAAAATTATGAATTCAGTTATTAGGGTTTCCTTTAGTGTTAATAGTACTATTGTTATTACAGTAACAGCTCACATTGAGTACTTTAAAGTACAAGGCACGTGTCTAAATACTTTGTGTGAATTTATTCAATGCTTGCAACAAGTCATCCTTGATAAATTGCACCATTTTGTGTTTTTTGCTAGTTTCTGAAGTCCTGGAATTGCTTACATTTAGCACTGAGTCATCAAAGGAAGCTATAGGTAATAATGTTCCCCAATGGGAAGTCAGGTATATGTGCTTTTCCATCACATCGCAGAAGTCATCTTGGGATGTCCTCATGCTTTGTCACATTTCATGGCTTCTCAGTCTTGCCTGTGCTCATCCAGTGAATCTTGACAATTAAATATTATATACAGCACATTGTGCTAGTGCCTGCTGTGTTGCTATGCAAGTTTCACAATTTCCTTACTTAGTTCCTTCTCACTCTGAATGCAAAATTTCATTTTTTCATATTCTGAGCACTCTTTTCATGCAAATATGCACATCCTATTTTTCATTTTCATTTTTAGGATTCATCCTCATGCTTTCGAAGAACTCACTCTATGTCTCTTTCTCACTGGAATCCTTAAACAAAAATATGTAAGGAAATGAAGTTATCTGCTTTGCTCTAGGTGAAAATTGCTGTAGATCCTGCTAGCTCATGTGTGCTTGTGCTCCACACTGCACACCGCCTTCATTTCTGCCCTCTTAAATTGTAGCCATCTTCTTATTCTACCTAAATATTATTTATTCTCACAAATCTATCTACTTAGGATAATTAACCTCTATTTTCAAATTAAACAGTGTTCCATTACAGTGGGTACTGTGGGCTTCCCCGCCGCTAACCCACCGTTCGGTTTCTTCTCTAGCACCAACCGAAATAGATTATGTCTATTCCACCGCCAAAGCACCACTCAGGCCAGAGGAGCCAGAGACAGAAGGTGGTAAAGGTTTTCATGCTTTGATTCTTTTATTCAAAATATTCTAATTAGTATCTATTACTTTTCATAGAATATGAACGTCCAAGCTGGGGTACTTGTTCTACAGTTCAATAGCTTTGAAGAGCCATAGCTTCTAAAATCCTTGAATTCCTAAAATTAACGTGATAATTGACTCTCTGAATACAGAAATAAACTTCAGTTTCTCTGTGGTATCTATGTATTGAGGCATAATAACACTTGACAGTTAATGACAGTTAAAACATAAATCTTAGTTGGAGGTTTAGGATTATAGAATAGGACGTCGCTCTCAGATCGCTTTTTTCTTATCCTAACCCATTGCCCTATCTGTAAAAATGTGATGCAGATTCCCAAGAGAATGAGGTTGATATTCAAGAAAGAAATACTTGACTGCAGCTTAACATCTTACAGTTGTTAAAATTGCTCTCCTTTGTTTTGATGCAGTTGTGGAATCTATTACCCATGTGTCTGAACCACCCGAGACCACGCTAGGTAATGATACACCCTGGCAGCTTTCGTCCTCATTGTCACCATCACCAGAAAACCCACTTTCTCCTTCATTGTAAATCCATGTTGCAACATCATTCTTCCTCATCACAGTTAATTTTCTTTCTACATGCTTCTCTTCATAACCATTGTCCAAAAACGTGTCTTTTCTCATTCAGCTTTGTATCTAGATCTTGGCCTCTTGCTATTTCAGTCACTGAAACTAAAAAGCATCTTTTTCCTAAGGCTGAACATTCTGCCAGTTTGGTTTTATGTTTAATATTTAAGATAATATATTTTTGTACAATGATCCACTTATACCTTCTGTCCTAGCAACACACTTTTCATTAGCAGTCATTTCATCACGTTGATTTACTTGTTTGATTTTTTTCTTTGTTAAACAAAATTCAGTGCTGCTGAATGGCTTATGCTTTAACAGTTTTTATTACTTTGTTTTATGGTTACTCTTGAACATATCTTTCTAGGATTATTGGGGAAGGTACCAATGTGGAGCAATGATTTAAAAATTAAGGATATTGCTTACCTTGAAAGTGTTTTATAACCTGGCATCTCTAAGCAGTTTTTAAACTAAATACATTATTAAGAAGTAGGAGTGGTATTCACTGCAATTTTCTTTTTTCTGTAAAATCTGCTTGTTACCATCTTTTCTGTACTAAAGGTGCATGAAGCACTGTAGCAACCCTGGGTACGTTCCTTCAATTACTATAGAAACATCACCTCTGCCTCCCCAAACTGCAGTTCTACCCAGCCCAGATGAGCCTCAGACCACGCTGAGTATTGTTTTGTATTTCATGTAGAAGATGAACGTTCACAGAACTTAACAGGAAGATGATAGTTGGGCACTATGACTAGCGGTTGGAAGGCATAATTGCTGCTCACAGTCTCTGATGGGCGGTCCTACCTTTCTGATGCCCCGTTCCTTTTCAATCCGTAATGTGTAGCCGGTCCCATAGCGGTGTTGTGAATATCATTTAGGATTAACTGAAACACACCTCTCAGCTACTCTGCAAGTCTTTCATATAGGAAATAGTAATATTTCTGGGAAAGAACATTTATATTCTATTTTAAAACATAAATATCCCAGTTTTAAATGCTTTATCACCTTATTACTTTCTTCTGCTCCTTCCTGTGGCAGCTTGGCCACTTCACTGGATACAAATAAGAGAAACTGAAATCACACCAGTTAGTTGGCAAATCATAAGGGTTTCCTTAGTGGAATTTGAAATGTAGGAAAACAACACAGCATCAATGCAGATAGCTAAATGTACTTCTTCTTACAAGGAAAAATGTTTCAGAGTCTACAGGCTCTCTCAGAACAGCAGTTTATCATATATAAGCTCAAACTTGTATTTTGATGGCCATGAAACTATTTTATATGGCTCTATTTTATTTCCAAAGGAGATATGGATATTAATTTTATTCATATAATTATTCATTAATTTTATTCATTGTCAGAATGCCCCATTAAACTTTGCCTATTAAACTCTACAGTTTAATTTTACCAAAATTCCACACTGACTGTATTAATTGGATCTGTGTCTATTATCTCTAACGTTTTCAAGTTTTTTTTTAATAGCTGTGGTTATTAATCTTATTGAAATATTTAATTGCAGATACTACCAGTGATACCAATCTCATTCTGAATTAATTTTTTATAGAATTGCTTTATAACACTTCTTTACCTACAGATGATCTCTTATACCCCAAGGATGCAAATAACCTATCAGTATGAACCTCAGCAAGCAAAGCAATTCAGAGTCACAGTATCACAAGACTAAGAAAACTGTACAAGTATAGAATTGTAGGGTTGGAAGGGTTCTTAAAAATCCTTTACTTCTGATGAAGAACCCAAGGTTGTAGACCAAATGATCAGTAAAGTGAGTTCTTAATCTCTGGCTCCTAAACCAGAATAATCTCCAATATATCTTGTTCCTCTTTCTACAGGCGAGAAGATTCCACTGAAACCATTGCATGCTTTGTATATTTTAATTATCAGGAAGAAGTCTCTACAGACTCAACTTCTTTTATCTAATAACTCTTATTTTCAGCAAGCTTTTCTTAAGGGTCTGAAACTCCATGACCTTGGAAACCATCTGTTTCTTCTTGTTTCTCTTTATCTCAGACACACTTAATCCAACCAAACAGGTGTTTCCACAAGATGTGACCTTGCATTATTTTTCTCCAGCAGGATAAACCTTTAATTTTTAGTGAAGAAATTGACTTTTACACTGAGTGTCCTAGAACTCTTTTGAGAATTGCCCAGCAAAAGGATAACTTCCTTCAATAATGTATCCTTTCAATTTCTGTTCAGTTTTTCCTCCCCAATATGACCAATAAAAATTATGTTTTGTTTAACAAGATTAATTTTTCCCATAACTCTTTTATTAAGACATATTCACCTTCTAGGTATATTTGGAATGTAACACACTTTTTATTTAGAAGAAATTGTGTCTCTTCGTACTTAAAATATTACACTGGGATACTCTGATAATGCAATGTGAACTTATAATAAGGATGAATTATTTTATTATGAAATTTATTTTTAGCCTATTCAATAGGTATTTGAAGAAGATAATCCTAAAATTTCAACAGTTTCATTTGCCAGCTGAGTATCTTAGATATTAGTTAATGTGCCTTCTTGTTTTGTTTTCTATTATAATAAGAAAATTATCTTCTTATATTTTACTGCTCTTTGCCAGCTTTAACTATGTTAATTGCTGTATATTTACATCTTCAGTCACTCAACAAACGTCTTTGAGCTCGTAGGTTAGGTACTATTATTCTTGAGAAGCTCAAGAGCTCCGAACCTGTATCCTTTCTTTTAGCTTCCAAGCAGATACCACGAACTCCTCCCAAACCAAAAACATCTCCACATCCAAGAATCCCACAAACACAATCAGGTAAATGTTTATTTTATATTCTGGCCTGAAAAGTTTGATGTTTGCAGAGTTACTCTGTTGAATTATAGCAAGCTAGGTTTTTAACCCTTATAAAACAAGTCTTCCTTTGAAATCTAATAAATACTTATATTTAGACTTTATCAAAAAGTATAGTATTAAAGTGGCTTATTCCAAAAGCTTCCCTACTCTTATGTTATTTGAGAAGGGGATAGAGAAATAGAGAATTTCTTTAAAAAATAGCCTGCCTACTCCTTTTGCTTCTCCTAGTTTGAGAAACCTTTCCATGATCCTTGAATGTCCTTCACCCACCAGTCCCCTAATTATTTTGTGGCCTTTCAGTCAATTTTTTAACATTAGGTCATGAAGATTTTTAATATGTATCTTCTCCTATAAAATGTTTACATAATATTGCTTTGGTTATTTTGCTATGAGTTTTGGAAAGCAGCTAAACAAGAATCACTATAAACTATTTTGTTTAATAGTATGGAGGTTCTTACTTGAATGATTAACCCTGACTTCTCAACCAAGATCTTGTTCATTTCCTCTGACTGCCTTGGCAGATCTCCATTTCAGGCTACCACAAACCTGACATACCTCAAAGAAAGCTCATATTTCCCTCCTTTTAGTTTCTCACTTATATCAGTTGCAGATTCTCAGCATTTTACATCAATTTTTATTCTTGTCCTCATCCAGCCTCTGGACTCCATCAGTTTTTCCCAGACATTTCCAGCACTGATGCCTACTCTAAGCATATACCCAGTCATGCCTAATTCTGCTCTCATTAGTCCTCCTGTCACTCTTCCCTCTTAATTTAAAATTGTATCACCCCTTGATCCTTAAGTGGCTGATTAACTAGTTCATTTCATCAGTTAGTCACTCAGCAAATACTTATTGCATGCTGACTATATGCCAGACAATGTGCTGCACCCTGGGAATGTGAAACAAAATTTTGGCCTTCTGTGATCAAGGTAGTTACACTCTAGCCAATCATCTATATTTAAATTTGTTTATACATGGCCCATTTCCAAAAAGTATATGAAGTGCACCTACCCAGTGTACTGGAAAGGAACCCTAACTATCACCAGTGATCTGGAGAAAGGAAAATGTGAGCATCAAAATTATGCTGGATCCAGGTAATAGCTCTGAATAACCACCACAGACTCTTTAATCACATCTCAGTATCCCTACTGAAAGGAAAAAAAAAAACTGTTAGATTTGGGAATGATCTTGAATACCTGAGAGATATTACATTTTCTATTATATTTTTGAGAGAAATTTCGCCCATTATTTTTCTTTAAAAGAAAACTCCTTAAAAGAAAGTCCTGGTACCACATCTAGCTAATGATTTTCAATCTGATTTAATGTATTTTAAAATGTGTTTTTTATTTAATTACTAAAACTTTGCTAAAAAATAATATGGGTGTGATATGTAAGTATATGAACGTATCAAGGCAACAATCATCTGAAAGAATAAGAAATTTCAAAATAACAGGAAATCAATTTGAAATGTTAATATATAAGAAATGCTGGGGAAAATAATTGGAATTAGTGAACAAGTAAAAATAAATAGAATGAGAATTTTAAAAGCAAGCATATTAAATTTCAGGATAGGAAACTAAAATCTAATTTTAAGAAATCAACAGATAAAATCATGAAAGGAACTCTCAACCTTTTATGTGAATATAAAGAACAGAATAAATGTAGCAGGAAAAGGAGAAATGGAAAGAAATAAGAAAGCAGGGAACAATGAATGTTGGAAAGTAAGAGGACAGATGAAAAATAAGATGTGTTGGAAGTTAAAACATTGAGGCTGTAAAACCCTGGTTAGCAACATTATAAAAAGTAAAGGAGATAAGAACTAAGAAGGAAGGCATTCATAATTTTATCTTTTTGAGCTGTACTCTATACTTATAAAAATCGATATGGTAAATCAGGACCTTACTCTAGTTTCCGATTATGAAACTCTAAGTTTCAACCTTGTTTGATTTTGATTTAGACCTTTAGCTAACCTCTCTTGACAAGATAAGCAACTTCAGAATGGACAGATGCATACACTCAGTGGTTCCACTCAAACTCTGAAGCTCTGGAGTGGCTGCAGGCTGTAACAAGAGAGCATCTTGATTCTTCCCCAGCCGAGCAAACTCCAGTCCATCAGCATCTCCCCTGGAAAGCAGCTGCCATCCAAATACTTCCAACTTTGTCAGGGTGGCCTAATATAAGGGGATGATTTGGAAAATTGTTCATTCTACATATTCCTCTTAAAAGTGGGTGAAATTGGGATCTCTCTTACCCAGGAGAATATGAGCTTCACTTAATAGATCCCAGCAATACGCTAGGTTTTTATAGTCTTTAAGGATGTTTCATATGTATATATGTGTATCGCTCAATAGTTCAAAGACAAATGTTTAAAGTACTCAGAGTACTTCCCCCCTTACATCTGGCTAGTTGTTGCAAAAGGTCATCTGAATGGGAAAATGTTCTGTTCATATGTGCAGCACCAAATGCAAATTGTTATTTTGAGGGTATAAGGCCATCATCCAACATAGCATGTACAACCTAAAGAGCAAAGCAGTTGTTTATCTATCATTATTTTCAGAATGAAATTCTATAATTGGGCATGCTGCCTTATTTATACTTAGATTATGTTGATAAATTAGATAGAAAATTTTAAATTTACTATATTTGGCCTTTGAGGACATATTGGGATCAAAAATTTGGAAGAAATCATCAAGAATATTTTATCATTAAATATAGGTTTGATTTTAGATTCCTATGTTCATAAGTAATAGTGAACAATCCTGTTGTTAATAATTGTATATCTAGAAATCTTATTACCATCAATATTGCTCCTAATTTTTGAGGAGGCAAACAATGTGAAAAGCAAAATATACTCAGATCTTTCAATGTCAAATTTGTAAAGTTTCTCCAAAAGAGGAAAGAAATGTTTATATGAGTATAGCTTTCACATCATTTTGACATTCACACTTAATTCTCACAGTCATGCTTTGAGTTAGGACAGGTTTATTATGTCTACCTAAAAATGAGGAGCAAGTTAAAAATGTGACCTGCAGAACTGGGATATAGGAAATCCAAGAGTTGGGACCTAGCGATCATGTCTGGACCTTGGGGTTCAATTCAAGTCTTGGCTCTGGTGCCTAATGACCATGTGACTCCAGGCAATAGTCTCCAACTTTGCTTCAAAGTGAAGCTGATCATTCCTTCCTCTTAGCATTATGGTGAGAAGCAAAAGGCATAATCTTTATGAAAGCATTTTTGAAGTTGTAAAATTAACTATATAAATAAAGTAGGCCTTTCTTCCCCCGCTGCCCCCAGGACTAAAACAAAACAAAACAAAAATCTATTACATTAGCACCTTGTTACTCCAAAGCAACAGCTGTGGAAAGATGGTTTGAGTTTGTAAACATGTCATTTAAAGGTTTATTTAGAGCCTAAGAATTGCCAGAGGCACAGAACAAGAGAACAAACATTCCCTTCCATTGCCCATTCTCTTTCTGCTGTAGCTGACCTGACTTTAGTTGCTTTCATACATGCTTTCGGGGTCCCACTTTGACTTTACTGAACTCATTCTTCACAGAAAGGCATGAGGATGGGTTTAAGAAGTCATGCAAACATCCAGAGAAGAGTACTCTTAGATTAATTTAATTGCTATCTCTTCTGAAAGGTTTCCAAAATTTCTTCATCCTAGCTTTATCCTTAGTCAAATTTTGCTGTTTCTCAGATTTCATTTTTCTTAAAAGTATTTGAAATTCTAACTGATTTACTTTTAGAGCTTAAGGTTTATTTTTCCATATAACTCCTATTTCAATACTTTTTAAAAGCAATAATCAGGTTTATGCTTTGTCAGATCTTATGTGTTAAGCATGTCTGGGAGATGCTGAAACCAAATGACTCACGGTCCAAGCTCTCTCTTTCAGCTCCTAAGGTATTCCAGCACGTTACTCTGAAGCCAAAGACATCACCAAGTCCAGAAGTGTCCTATACGTCACCTGGTAAATGCTTTATTTCGTGTTTAAGTCAAATGCATTCTACTGCAATGAAACATGAGGAAGGATGAACATATTTCATTCATGTTCAGAAACTATTCTATGTCGTGCATGATATAGTCACTTCAAAGTGTTCATAAGAGTTACATATGTGCTCCATTATTTATGTAAACATTGATATAATCCAAAGGCAGAGAATTATGCCAAGGGTAGAAGATGTCTCTTTTTTCTGACTTATAAAAAATAACCTAGAATTAAGGATAGAATGCCTTTTTCTTTTCTGATTTCTAAAATATAACCCATTAATGTTAACTAAGTGATGCTCACGTTTCACCAAAATAAGATAAAGAATTGGAATTTTCCCACAAAAACGATAAAATGATGTTTTGCAAATGGAGGCAATGATGTTTAGCCATTTTCTTGGGTTCAGAAATTTTACACTATTCAGCACTGAGGATTTTTTTCCTTTATTTGAGGTTTTTTGTTGTCTGTTTTTAATTCTACTTTCCCAGTTCATGGAGCAGTTGCTTAGGAAATTTGTTGCGCATACACACTAAAGGATTTCTTTTGCTACAGATCTATTTATTGCCTATCATTTGAGAAAGCTTTTTGCCTGTTTAGGGAGTGGATTATGTTGCATCTGTGGGAGAAATCAAGGTGGGGACTGCAAGGACCCAGATATTTCTCCATATCCTCAAGTGATCATAAGGAGCCTCTGTTGGCTTCACCAAGTAGTTCATTGCTGGTTCACTAATAAGCCAAGCCAAATTTTTAGCCAGAGTAGCTGAGAAATACTACAGGTTTTCCCCTTTTTAAAGAAAAAAGTTCAATTATTATAAATTCTTAGGTGGTCCTAGAAGATTATAGAACATTCCTAGAACCGAAGCTTTTCTGAGCTGTAGCTTGGACTGATGGCACTTTGGAAACAAATGAATTCACTTGCTATCATGGTTTCCTGGTTATGTAAGTGGAGAATGTTTTTGCTGCTGTGGGATGATTAGGTAGTTGCAGGTATTGATAGTCCACAAAGAGCCTTTCTGCCCTGAAGTCCAGAATGTAAATTTGTACAGCTAAAAGCAAAAGTCATATTATAAACACCAAAAAGAAAAAAGTTTATCTTCGAACTGGCAAAAGGTCGACTTCATGTTTTCAACTGTGGAACAAATATGTTAATGGAGATGGAGTCATTAGAGATAATGACAGTATATGTGAGTGATTTTATTACTTTTCCTCTTCATTAGAAAAAGTAATACTATCGGTTCTGATATGACACAATCTCATTAAAGAAATATATCTAATAGTTAAACTTCTCTTCTTTTCAAATATCTAATATTTACCTTACTTTCATCAATGCCTTATTTTTCACACTCTAACTCGTAAGTCTGAGCCTTGGAACAGCAGCACAAACACTCCCCATGGAGCCTTCATTAGGCTTATTTTATTGACTCTCCAGTTCCAAGTGTCTCTAAACCTGAGTGTGAATTGTGTCTCTAAACCTGCCATTGTGTCCATCAGGGGTTCCTCTGTTACTCCATGGGTGTGATGCTACAGGAAGAAACAGAAGGGAATCGTTACTGCTTTTCAGTCTTCTCCCAAGTGTTTAAACAGACTGGATTCAAACAGTTTGGGGGTTTTATCTAGTCTCAGGTTTGCTTCCTAAGGAGCCCATGACTTTGTTTATTGGCTCTTCAGAAAACAGGGTAAGTTACATGTAAACATAACGTGTGCTGGTATATCCTAGAGAGACAGATGCTCTGTAAAAATGTAAAATGTAGTACTGAAATCGGGACGTAGTTATGTTTTAGCATGATGTTTGTCTCAATTCTAAGTGATGTCAGAAGTGACAAAATTGAATTTTTAGTCTGTCTCAGATTCTCTGTACAGCTCTTCTATTCCATAGATGCCTAAGCCTAATACAGCTTTCATCCAGTTAGACTTCAGAGAATATCCAGTCACTCAGTCAAATTAACTACAGTATTTAATCAGGAATCTGGACACACTGAGCCCACATAGCATGTCCAGAGCCAGAACAGTACTGGCTTTTCTTTTGATCTGCCTTGGAGAAACGCTTTCAAATTCAGGGCAGAGGACTTACTCTGATGCCTGGTTCAGTGGAGCTGTGCCTTCTTTATAGATTTGTTTCTGTACCAAGGGCTGTCTTGGCTATGTGGAAACTTCTGTCACCACAGAAATATTTGGATAGACTTCAGTCATTGGAAGCAAGCCAGGGGAAAAAAATCTAGATTGCAGCAAGCTATCCAACCCTGCAAATGCTTGAAACTGCTCTTTGGCAGATTCTAATTTGCAGCATTTTTGCAGTTAGGAAAGAAAGGATGAATGCTAAAATGTCTTTTGGAGATGGAATTGCTAGAATGTGGACAATAACTGAATGGTATCATGGAGAGAAAGAGGACACAGTGATTTCCAGCTTAGGCAGGTGGTGGTGGTTTAGTCGCTAAGTCGTGTCTGACTCTTGGCAACCCTGTGGAATGTAGACTGCCAGGCTCCTCTGTCCATGGGGATTCTCCTGGCAAGATTATTGGAGTGGGTTGCCATTTCCTTCTCCAGAGGATCTTCCCCACCTAGGAATCAAACCTGGGTCTCCTGCATCGCAGATGGACTCTTAACCAACTGAGCTACCAGGGACGCTAGTTTACACAGGTGGTAGATGCCAATACCATTAACTAAGGCACGGAACACAGAGGGAGGAATAGGTGCTAGGTTTGGAGGGCCAGTTGGATTGGTGGTTGAAATGAATTTTTGGCTTTCTAAACAGAAGTCAAGATTTAGGATGTAGATTTGGGAGCCATGTGTCTATGTGTCTACTATGTATAGAAGGTTCTTAAATTCTGAGGGAATGATATCATCCAGGAGAAGGTACAGACTGAGAAAATAAGAGATCAGACATCAAAGTCTTTGAGGACATGGTTACATTTAAATAGTGGACAGAGGAAGGAGGAGCCAGCAGAAGTTTTTGTCAAATGATCAGAGAGTACCAGGAAAGAGGAACTCAGGAGGCCAGGCAGGGAAGGAGGGCCCATGAGTAACAGTGAGGAGGAGGCCAGAAAAGCCACTGGCTTTGACAGTGCAGGTCTAGAAGCCTACATCTGAAACCTGTGGGCCAGTGCTTCAGAAGTCAGCAATTTTCAGACTTGGGAAAGGTAAAACAGCATGGATACCATAGATTACACGCATATTTATAAGTCTGCAGTGAGAAGTATGAGCAGTCACATCACTCAGGATAAATAAAAACTGTAAATTGACTTAGATCAGTTCTAGTCAGGTTTTGCTGTCAAAGAGGCTAAGCAAAAAAATAAATAAATAAAACCTTTCTGGTCTTTAGAACATTTTGCTATTCAGAACCATGGATGAGGCCTCATGGATCCATGGGTGCAGGAGATGTGTGAAATGGAAGGCCATCTACAGTGGATGGAGAAGACACAGTTAAGAAACCAGGAAGCAGAGGCAGAGTCCTTGGTTGAGAGCAATGAGAGCAAGAAAGGGATTGTTTGAAGGGGAAGCCATGTCAAGAAACTGGCTATTAATTTTAGGATGTTGGAACTGTTGAGTTGTTTTATGAGGGAGAGGGAAGAATTCACAGATAAATGAAAATATGGATTAATAGAGAAAACATAAGATAATAGAAATGATAGAACGTGAAAGGTCCCAGAGGAGACACAAGGGAAGCTGACACAGAGCGCAAGCAAAGCTCTGAAAGTGGTCTCCGCGAGGGCAGGAAACCTGCTGCCTCTCAGACTGTGCCTCCGGGTCCAAGGCTGGAGTAAAGGCAGCGGCAATCTGGCCGTGAAGGAGGTCTGTGGTCTATGTGTGTTACTAACCTATGAGAGTATCTCTGTAGGCTGTTGCAAGGGTAAAGCTCACTGAAGAGTTCTTAGTGAGCCATCTCCATCAGAGAGCAACACCTTCATTCTCCCGTCTATTCTGGCAGAACCCTCTTGCACGTTCATTCCCATTTGTCCATACTAGACACTTCCATTCACAGTTGTCTTCTGGTAGTTGAATTTTTCTTTGAAGAGATGCCCTTTATTCAAAAAGGTAGTTAATATATATATAACTGGTAAGTTACTTTGTTTGTTAATATAAATGATAAATTGGCTAATACAAATGGGTCTAAAATATAATAATGGTAAATATTTTAACAAGGAAATCAAAACTGCCTTCTCAGTTAAATTGTCACAATTTACTCTCATAAGTTTACCCCAGCATGGAAGATTTAGGTTTTTAGAATCATGCTCTTATTCAATTTAATACACAGCAGAATGTCACATAGGGGAAAAGAAAAAGAAAAAAAAACAAAACCAACAACGTTGCATTTCTTGGAGCTGCCATTGACCAAACAAGAGAATGATTCACATCCCTTTCCTGTGAATATTTCTAGTTCTTTCCTTTCCACTGATTTCACCTGCTTTAGAGCGTCTGGTATGGCAGTTATTAAATCATCACTTCATGGTTAAAACGTGCCAGTGGCAGCAGCAGGAATCCACATTATGCTTGTCTGAATTCCTCAGGAAACTAAGGCAGGCAGCAGGTAATGTGTTTACAATACGGTGGATTTATTGGTAGCACATTTCTTCTCAGCTTTTCCCTTCCTTAATCCCACCTCCTCTCTGTGCAGTCTAGCCCTGGAACCAATTAGGATGTTTATAAACTACAGGCTGCTTTGTATGGCCATGACCTTCTCAGAGCCACATCAAAGTGCCTTCTCCCTCACCCTACAGATAAACAGTTAGTTTGATTTACGGCTGGAAATTCATGTTTTACTGCTTGAACCTTTAAAAAGACTACATAGCAGTGGTGAAATGTTCACCATTATGATAGGTTTTCTCTAACTTTGTCCACCACTAATCTTTTTTGAAGTTAACCTTTTAAAACAAACAAAAATCTACATTTCAAGTTCTCCTGGTCGTTATCTTTTAGCTCATAGAAGTTCTAATAGAGTTACATTTCTTTCCAATGGACCAAATTCCACAACTGTGATTTCACTGGTACTTACTCAGTGGCCTAGACTAAGAACAGATGTGACATCCACATTAAATGTAATCTCCAAAGCCATAAAAGAAAATGAATGTCCATTTTATACGATCTTTTTTTCTGCAAAAATGGTAAAGTTGTGCTTGTCCACCTTGTAGTGCAAAAGTTTTTTCTTCATCTTTCTCAGAGGGAGAATTCTAGCCTGAATCCTATTTTTTTCCCTCCAGCACCATATAAGATGCAAGAAAGTTACACTGCATACCTAAGGGTATTTATGAATTTAGTGTGGTAGGAAAACTTTTCAGTGAGTGAGTAGGGTTGACAAGGACTTCCTTGTAGGGAAACTGAGTCAAAGAAATACATTATATTGCTCCGGAAAGGAGACTTGCCATAGAAATTTGGTATTAACAATAGGCAAGTCAACCTGATATTTTCCCCAATGAGAGATAAGGCATCAATTCCCAGCCTAACATTTTATTTTTCCAAAGTAGAACTGGACACAGGTGCTAAAAATATACCACAGATCAGAACTGAATATGAGTAGGCTTGTAGTTTAACATACACTTGTCTCCCTGTCTTCATGCCAGGAGGCCCTAATACTTATTATACTGGAAGCCACATCACTAAGAATGACAAAAATGGCAAACTTTATCTAACATTTACTACTCACCAAGCACTCTCATCAGCTTTACGTGTGGTGTCTTCTAATGAGTGGCTGATTCCTTTTGCTCTATTTTTCTCCCTATAAATATTATACCTCTTAGAATAAAGTTTTGTTCTCTTTTAGATCCTCAAGAGTTTTGCTTTTCTTGCCGTTTCCCCCAGTTTTCAGCCCATTTCTTTAAAATAATGTTTCCTATTTCTGTTGGTGGAATTTTAGCAGGAACATCACATGGCAGCTAACAACTTCAGACAAAAGCTGACTTCTTATTTTGAAGATAACTTAGGGAGATAACCTTCATATGTTTAATTAAATTAGTTTTTCTTCGTTTTTTTCCCCCTCAGTGGAATCTTCAAAAGAACCATGGCCAACTTTGTTTTACTGCCACGAGAACCTTCCCTGGGCTTCCTGGGCTTCCCTGGCGGCTCAGAGGTTAAAGCGTCTGCCTCCAATGCGGGGGACCCGGGTTCGATCCCTAGGTCGGGAAGATCCCCTGGAGAAGGAAATGGCAACCCACTCCAGTATTCTTGTCTGGAGAATCCCATGGACGGAGAAGGCTAGTAGGTTATAGTCCACGGGGTCGCAAAGAGTCGGACACGACTGAGTGACTTCACCTCACCTCCTCACCTCAGAACCTTCCCTAATACACTGACATTTTTCCATTTTGGAAAGACAGTCCTTTTCTTGCCTCAGTGTTTTAGCCATTGTGAAAATATCTTTACTTCATTCATGCTTCCCAGGGTTTTATGTCTGTGGGTTGAGTTTCACTCCAGGTATGGCATTTGGAATACACAATGTTTTATAATCTTTTTCTTTCAGTTCCAAGAGATGTGCTCCTTCCCCATAAGCCAGACCCCGAAGTCTCTCAGAGCGAACCTGGTAAATGAACTTTTATTCTCCGTTAGGAAGTGTATTTTCAAAAAAAAATATTATTGAGGCAAATATATTTTTGTAATGAGGATGATATGCAGAAGAAGCTCAGAGAAAATTTTAGACAGAAAATGTATATTTCTTTAGAGGAAGATTTAATCATGCAATCTGCTTGACATATTTCCCCCATGAGGGAATAGGATATAATTAGTTTATTTTCCTGAAAGTGGTTTTATCGAATAGGAAATAAGCTATAAGATATAATTATTTACTGAGTCAACCATTTTCACTTTTTTCAGGATGTAAATATAGCTACATCCAAATGTGGGTGTAGTTTTAAATTAAAAATATGGGTGCCTACCCAAATTTTCCTCATAGTGACAGTGAATGAAAACTTTAAAGTTTTAGCTAAACTAAGTTCCCTAGGTGTCACCTGATATATAGAATTTTCTTATATTTAGTCTGATTCTCTGTGAGAGTGTTTAAATGTTCAGATGGATGATTGTAGAGACACAGAAACTAGTTTACTCCACCAGGTAGTAATTCTCATAAATATATTTCTTTGGTTTGCTTTTGGCCTAGTTCTGCAACCTGTTACTTTTAGAATCCATCTGCCAGAGACAACTCTAGGTAATGGTTTTTCCATTTGACCCACTCTAATTTTTTTTCTGGCTGCCATCAAAATTGCAGGTCTTTCTCAAACAATCACATTGAAACATCCTCCCTTCTCAGTCCTCTTCATTGTTTCATTCTCATTCTCATTCTCATTATTTTTACCCTTTTCAGAATAGAAAGGCAGTTTTAAAGGTTTGCTCTGAAGACCAATTTAAGAACGCTCATTACCACCTTCATCCTCACCTACCTCATTTATCTGTGTTCAAAATGACCCCACCTTATTCATGCCCATGTAATTAACATTTCTTCTGGCTTAATGGTTCTCAGTTGTGGCCTTAACAACACACTAGCATGCTGTGGAAGGCTCTGGCAAGTAATTATTATATATCTCAAAATACTAAAATTTGCCACTGGTTTATTTTTAAAAATAGATTTGAATGGACTCCAGATAGTTGCTACAGAGATGATATCCTCTCCTCTGGGTGATCCTGTGTGCTCTCTTGGAGGGGAGAGATGCAGCTGATGGACCTAGAACCATGTCTAAACCATACCCATCTTAACCAGGCATGGTCATGGAGTGTGTCAAGAGCTGAATGTTGTTTATTATCTATCCTGGTGGGGGAAAAAAACAGTTGAGAACCATTATCTGATATTCCACAGGTTCCATGCACACTTAACTTTCTTTTCCATGACCCACTTAATGTTTTCCTTTTTGTATTTCAAGTAACAGAATCTCATGTAATATTATTTTTGCTGGTTGCTGGCTTTTGAATCTAAAGATTGACAGCCTTGGTACTTACTTGTCTTTTCAGCTCCTTTAGAGACACGAGGCAGCCCTTTGATTCCTATGATTTCACCAAGTACTAGTCAAGAGGAACTACAAACCACTCTTGGTAAATTTTGCTTTGATATTCAGCCCAATGAGGACTTAGAATTTCAGGAATTGCCCTTAAAGTAGCCATACATACGATGCGTTCATGGTATTCCAAACAATAGAGGATTTCTTTTTATCACTGTAAAAGATATCCATTTCACTTGATTCTTTTACATTAACTGTGTATTTGTCCTTCTAATATTTATGCTGATTTCCAATACAAGATGAGAATGTTTTAAAACATCTTAACAAAATTTCAGGAAAAAGAATCTTCCCGATATTTGTATAATTATGGCTGGTTTGTGTTGTTGTATGGCAGAAACCAACACAGCCTTGTAAAGCAATTTCCTCCAATTAAAGAATAAATTAAAAAAAAAATCTTCCCAGTGTATATCAGTGCTATACTTTCTTGTTGCCTTTTCTGTATTTGAAACTGCATTTAGGAAGAAAAATTTTATTTTTGAAATCTGAATAGCTTATAGTGTTAAGTGCAGTGCTAAGCAATGGAAATCCCAAAATACAACTGCTTTAAAGGTAAGTACTTACCTTGGAGAGATCACCATCTAATACAGAGATAGGATTTAGCAATAATTGTGCTTCCTCTGTGCTACCCAGTGTTCGACACATATTTTTAAATTTAAGACACATTACAAGTTTGTGATATAGATTCTATTGTCCCATTTTACAGATTAGAAAATTGAGGCATATAAAGATTTTTTTAAAAATCTGGCCAAGCTGTAGAGCTAACATCAGAGCCAAACTGGAACCCACATTCTCAGTTGTCAGAGCTCCTAGAATTCACTCTCATATTATACATTACAATGAGATGGTAGAGAAATGAATGACACATTGAACAAGCGAACTACCTGGGGGTATCAGGGAAGGCTTTACAGAGGAAGGGGCATGTATGCTAGGTCTTCCTGTTGGAATGAGAGTTAAAGGTATGAAGGGCTCTTCAGGTTAAAGAGAGATGGGGAAGAGGCACATACAGAGAATGGTAGCCAGACTCATCTGATGAACATGTGGGTGGCCTGGAGACACACAGGTGGATGGATGAATCAGGAAGACTGGTTGGAATGAGCCGGCCATGCTTTTGAGGAGTTTGGCATCAATGTCTTCACGGTGTGGGAAACCCTTGTTTGCCTGTGACTTGTCTGAATGTGAACAGGAAAGCAAGAATTCCCAGCTTTGTCTCTTGGTTCCTCTGCCCTGTCCACACCACATCCCACGTGGCTATGTTTAAATCAGTGGCTTTACTTTCCTCCCTTCGTCCCTTTTCAGGTAAACCCATTCTTTGCGTGTGAAATAAAGTCACTGATCCCATTTTAAAAGGAATCCTTTTTGAAGGAAAATACTTAAAACTGAATGAGCAAATATATCCTAATTGCCAAATATTTATCTATTATAGCATAGGCCCTCAAAGTCAGCATTACCCGTGAGAGGAAGTCAAAAGTACTTATCAAGAACCACTGCTGAATATGTTAGTTATCTAAGTTTCACTTCTGGGTTTTTGCTTCTTTTTTTCCCCCACTATATCTTAGTTTATTGAGCCAACTATCATAATTATCTATGAGCAGAATCTAGATTATAAAACAGGCAGAAAATAAGATGACAGCATATTTATTTTCACCAAATATTTCCTTGGATCCAGTATGTGGCAAAGTGAACAGTATAATTTGCTCTGTCAGTATGATGTTGTAATTATTTCAAGATAATATAGGAGTGTTTATTTTGTTAGGAGTAATGTGTCTGTATGTCAATAAACTTTGATTTTCATGTGAGATAAATAGAATATTCCTATGTGGTGTAAATGCACATTATTTTCTATGATCTATTTTTTCCAGTTCACCTAAATAACTTGTGAAGCTCGTGAAATAGAAGGAAACATGAAGGCAATGATGCATAAAAAGGAGGCATATCCAAGAGCATAGCCATGTCCAGTATCATTAAACAGTGATCCTGAACTAAAAGCTTTTGGAGATCCTATAATAATCATTAATATAAAAGTTTAAGGAGACAGTAAATATAATAAATCAGAGTTATTAAAATGTGCCAGTAACTTTAAAATAAGATGATCAGTAGGCATAGTTATAAATGCAATTTACCCTTTTATCATTGCATGGGGAAAAAAACAGTGTGGGGTTTTTGTTGGTTTTTTTTTTTAACTTGTTCATTAATTATATTTATTTAAAGCCATTCATCTTACTGTGTTTTCCCCAGCAGAAACAGACCAGTCTACTCAAGAACTCTACACAACGAAGATTCCACGAATGACTGAATTGGCAAAGACAACTCAGGGTAAAGCTATTTCCCTACCTCTGGATAGTAGTTTTTCCTACTTTGTTCAAGCTGGAAGAAACTTTTCCTTTAAGAAACAGAATTTTCATCACAGTGAGTTAGTTTAAATTTTTTTACTTCATAGGTACAGGACATCAGCCAAGTAGTAATAGTTACATGATCACCAGTTGAATGCAGGAAAGACAGTCTCTTTAGTTAGAGCTTTGCTTTTGAATGCTAGTGTTCTTTGCAGTTGACGATAATGACTAAGAATATAAGCTCCTATTTTTTTTTCCTTGCTTTACCTTCTTTCGCCTCATTTTCCAGATCTGATAAATAATCTGTGTTACCTTCCTCCTTCTCCTCCTCCTTTCTTTACCTCTTTTCCTCTTTGCCCTATCTCCAAAACTTGATGAACTCATTGATATTGCAGCTTGAGAAAGGAAACTAGTAGCAAGAAAAATCATTTTTAATGATGAATTAATATTAAAATATCCAGGAAGGTTTGCTCTGGGGTTCCTTATATTATTTCTTCTTTCTGCTTTTTGGGAAGTCAACTCGCCTACACAAAGCTTTTTCTTACATCTTTATGCTCTCAGACATCTTTCCTTTTTATATACTTCTTTCTTACTTGGGAGTTGCAGATTCCAGTATTTTCATGTTTTTTTTCTTTTCCTTTCTTTCCCCCCTTAATAACCCTCATTTGCCCATTTCCACCTCTAGCTTGTGGAAAGAAGCCCCCCAAATTAGAGCAAATAAATTTTAAAGAGCTGCAGGACAAATTTAGTTTACTCAGTTGTCAGTTATACTGGAGGGAGGGATTGGTAGAAGAAATAGAGCAATAAGAGGAAATGATAATAAAAGAAATGTACCTTTAAGGGATATATTTTATAATAAGTAGAGCAGCACTTATTCTAAATGAACATGACTGAGAATACTCACTATAGTATAGGGCAGTTCTTGTAAATTTTCTAAGCCTTTTGAATTTGTTTCATTTTTATAATGGCTTAAATGTTAATTTTATTATTTACTTGTGACCCACTCCAGTATTCTTGCCTGGAGAATCCCATGGACTGAGGAGCCTGTTGGGCTACAGTCCACAGGGTCGCAAAGAGTTGGACACGACTGAGAGACTTCACTTTCACTTTCACTTTCAACTTTCTGTTTATTAACTTTTCTTTATTTAAAAAATATGCACAGAAGTAAGGAGCCTAGTGTAATAGCAGTCTTCCCACACCCTCATTATCAGTTTCAGGATTAACAGCAGATGTTCAATCCTATTGCATCCGTACCCCATCCTGATCTTTATATGTTTATTTTTTAATGTTTTTGCAAACCTCTTTAATGTCTGGCTTAATAGAAGATAGCTGGATTCTCATAATCAAACACACTGATGTTTTTACAGCAAAATATGTATTGACAATAAACAGGATAAATATTCTTCAGGTTGTATTGCCAAATGAGAAAATGTTTTCAGCTTTTAGAGCCTTGTAAATTTCAGAATGGAGAATAAAAAATAATAGGCATGTTCTTTTCTTGTTTTTGCTTCCTCTTACTTTAATGGGGATATTAATGTTTTTATCAAATTGCTTCTAGAACTTGGCTTTATAGATTAATTTCACAGTTGATTGGATGTATCTTCAAGATCTGATACCATTCTATGAATTATCTTAACATATTTATATAACGTACTGCATTTTAATCATTTTCTTATGTTCTGAGGATCCTTAACCTAACCTATGTGGCTCTGGGATCCATACTTTTTTAGACTTGTGCCAAGGCCCTTTAAAGGGCGCTCACCAGGAGCATTTCCAACATGACCCAGGCCAGTAACCCTGCTTGGGGGTAGAGGGTAAGCTTTAGTAACAGCACCTCCTGTGTGTCCTAGATCACCCTTTGACCCAACCCTCATAAACGCGTGCCTGAGCATTGTGGACAAGGACGTTGATCCATTGCATTGTTTTTAGCATGTTGTGTTTCTAACAGTAGGCATTAGATGCACAAGACTGCACACAGCAACTTGAGAGATGCTGTGAGAATGAAATTGTTCCTCTTGATCTTCACACTCCACCCATTCGTTTACCTTGTGCTTTTTGGTCTCCAGGTCCTCAGCAGTAAAGCCCCAGTGCTCCAAAGAAAATTCATGCCTAAAACCTACAGCATGAATGTGCTAGTAGGACACCATCCCTCTCTGCCATTCTTGCTTCTGTGTTTGCTGAGACAATTTCCTGCAGCTTTGTTTGAAACCCTGACATATTCAAGCTTCTCTCCTTTGCTCCTCTTATCTCAACCCATGGTAGAAATCCATTGGCCAGAGGCATCCTGGGGACATTTTTTTTTAATCCTTACTTTATTTGGCTGCGCTGGGTCTTAGTTGCAGCATGTGGGATCTAGTTCCTGGACCAGGGATAGAACCTGGGCCCCCTGCTCTGGGATCACAAAATCCTAGCCACTGGACCACGAGGGAAGTCCCTCTGGGG
This sequence comes from Nanger dama, assembly GCA_917880005.1. Lineage (NCBI taxonomy): Eukaryota > Metazoa > Chordata > Mammalia > Artiodactyla > Bovidae > Nanger > Nanger dama. Next base: position 6,829,662 of record CAKJTW010000082.1, on the reverse strand, counting down.
GCATTTTGATTATTTATTTCAGCCCCCTGATCTTTATGCCACCCAGAGAAATTTGTACCCTTCTTTCCCTCCCCCATACTGGGCAAAACAAAAGTCCTTAAAGGTATTTCTCCTATAATCTCTGTTTGTCTATTTTTATGTTATTTTGTCAGTATTTTCAATATTCTTTTTAAACAATTTTATAAAACTGTTTAGATATGAAGCTATCTTTTAAAATTAGTTTTGTTATCAGTCACCAAAACCTATGTCAAATGATATTTACAATATTACATCTTCACAATGTGTCTTTGTCTTTTATTTTTTAATTTAAAATTGAAACCCTCAAGCAGTTTTCTCAAGGCCCTGTATTATCTACTGATAAGATATGTAATTCACAGCCTAAACTTGTTGTATTTCAACTCCTTTATGAAAAGTTCTTTCAAAATATAAGTAAAGACTACAGAAAAAGAAAAAAACAAATTCTGATCATGAATGCTTACAAATCATGAATGTAGTACTGATTATTTCTGTGTTTGCTCAAAGTTTCTTTCCTAAAGTTTTAAAATTTATATATATTCTAAAATGATAGTAATAAAGCCATGATTCTTTATATTTCTTAAAGACAATCTAACATTGAAGAAATTAACAAGAGAGCTGAAGTATGTTCATCTGACAGGGAACACTACAACTCTCAAAGAAGATTGAAGAAAAACATTTGCAAGTCATCACCACATATTTTAGGGTGTGTGAGAACTGATTTTTAAAAAACATAACATCAGTTCCTCTGTTCACTCTAGTTATTACATGTTGAAAGTCCCATGTTAAACCTACAGAGAATTTCAGAACATGTCTGCTATTTTTGGCCTGAAGTTTGGCAAATTCTGCTCATCAGTCTTCACGCTGGAAGTTTATAAATGAGCTACATTATAATATGTTTTGCAGGTGTACTTTTTTTTAATGTGGTAGGCAAGGCATTTGCTGATTTATGGTTACATGAATACCCACTCAAGATGTGAACAAAAGCACTGAAACGGTGTAATCTACTTACAAAGTTTACACAAAAATTTTTTCCAGTCTTAGCTAAAGCATTACCACGAAAGTTGGTGGCAGGAGGCAATGTGGTGCGTTGAGGCAGGCAGAGGAGGGAAGATGAGGATAGACACATTCCAGGATGGATGCACACTTTAAAAGCTTACAGAGGGACTGCCTTGGTGGTCCAGTGGCCAAGATCCACCCTTCCACTGCAGGGAACTAGTGTTCAGTCCCTGGTTGAGGAACTAAGATCCTGCATGCTATGTGGCCAAAAATACAAAGAAAGAAGAAAGAACAAAGTCACACATTTACAGAGTACTGGTTTGTGTTAGAAATGGAAATAAAAAACATAACCTTTGTGGTTTTTTTTTTAAAAAAAAAAAAGAAAGGAAAGGAAAAAAGCTTCAGTTCAGTTCAGTCGCTCAGTTGTGTCCGACTCTTTGCGACCCTATGAATCACAGCATGCCAGGCCTCCCTGTTCATCACCAACTCCCGGAGTTAGGGACCAAAAATATTTCAGCTGAATTTCTCATGAATTTGCCTGCTTACAATGGTTACTCATTTTTTAAAGGTGTTTGACTAGTCATCATTAATGGTTCTCACTGTGTCAGGCCCTGGATAACAGGAGCAGAAAATAACAAGGTGGCATGTTGGTTCCTTTCAATTATGAATATTTGATCTTTCTCACCCTCCTTTGATGAACAGGACCCAGAGGTCATTTACATTCATCCCTAAAGCTTTACTGGAAAAGGAAGTAGCAACACACTCCAGTATTCTAGCCTGGATAATTCCTTAGACAGAGGAGCCTGGCAGGCTGTAGTCACAGTTCAGTTACTCAGTTGTGTCCAATTCTTTGTGACCCCATGCACTGCAGCACAGTAGGCTTCCCTGTCCATCACTGGCTCCTAGAGCTCACTCAGACTCATGTCCATCGAGTCAGTGATGCCATCCAACCATCTCATCCTCTGCCGTCCCCTTCTCCTCTCGCCTTCAACCTTTCCCAGCATCAGGGTCTTTGCCAATGAGTCAGTTCTTCACATCAGGTGGCCAGAGTATTGGAGTTTCAGCTTCAGCATCAGTCCTTCCAATGAATATTCACGATTGATTTCCTTTAGAATGGACTGGTTGGATCCCCTTGCTGTCCAAGGGACTCTCAAGAGACTTCTCCAACACCTCAGTTCAAAAGCATCAATTCTTTGGCACTCAGCTTTCTTTATAGTCCAACTCTCACATCCACACATGACTACTGGAAAAACTATAGTTTTGACTAGACAGATATTTGTTAGCAAAGTTAGAAAAGCTTTTTAATATGATATCTAGATTGGTCATAGTTTTCCTTCCAAGGAGCAAGCGTCTTTTAATTTCATGGCTGCAATCACCATCTGCAGTGATTTTTGGAGCCCCTCATAATAAAGTCTGACACTGTTTCCTTTGATTTCCTATCTATTTGCCATGAAGTGACGGGACCAGATGCCATGATCTTAGTATTCTGAATGTTGAGTTTTAAGCCAACTTTTTCACTCTCCTCTATCACTTTCATCAAGAGGCTGTTTAGTTCTTTCTTCACTTTCTGCCATAAGGGTGGTGTCATCTGCATATCTGAGGTTATTGATATTTCTCCCAGCAATCTTGATTCTAGATTGTGCTTCATCCAGCCCAGAATTTCTCATTATGTAGTCTGCATATAAGTTAAATAAGCAGGGTGGTAATATACAGCCTTGACGAAATCCTCTCCCAATTTGGACCCAGTGTGCTGTTCCATGTCCAGTTCTAACTGTTGCTTCCTGACCTGCATACAGATTTCTCAAGAGGCAGGTCAGGTGGTCTGGTATTCCCATCTCTTTAAGAATTTCCCACAGTTTATTGTGATCCGCATCGTCAAAGGCTTTGGTGTAGCATATAAACCAGAAATAGATGTTTTTCTGGAACTCTCTTACTTTTTCAATGATCCAGCAGACGTTGGCAATTTGATCTCTGGTTCCTCTGCCTTTTCTAAATCTAGCTTGTACATCTGGAAGTTCATGGTTCACATACTGTTGAAGCCTGGCTTGGAGGATTGTGAATATTACTTTGCTAGTGTGTGAGATGAGTGCAATTGTGCAGTATTTTGAGCACTCTTTGGCATTGCCTTTCTTTGAGATTGGAATAAAAACTGAACCTTTTCCAGTCCTGTGGCCACTGCTGAGTTTTCCAAATTTGCTGGCACATTAAGCACAGCACTTTCACAGCATCATCTTTCAGGACTGGAAATAGCTCAACTGAAATTCCAGCACCTCCACTAGCTTTGTTCATAGTGATGCTTCCTAAGGCCCACTTGACTTCACATTCCAGGATGTCTGGCTCTAGGTGAGTAATCACACCATCGTGGTTACCTGGGTCATGAAGATCTTTTTGTGCAGTTCTTCTGTGTATTCTTGCCACCTCTTCTTAATATCTTCTGCTTCTGTAGGTCCATACCACTTCTGTCCTTTATTGTGCCCATCTTTGCATGAAATGTTCCCTTGGTATCTCTAATTTTCTTGAAGAGATCTCTAGTCTTTCTTATTCTACTCTTTTCCTCTATTTCTTTGCATTGATCCCTGAGGAAGTCTTATCTCTCCTTGCTATTCTTTGGAACTCTGCATTCAAATGGGTATATCTGTCCTTTTCTCCTTTGCCCTTTAGCTTCTCTTCTTTTCTCAGCTATTTGTAAGGCCTCCTCAGACAACCATTTTGCCTTTCTGCATTTCTTTTTCTTGGGGATGGTTTTGATCACTGCTTCCTGTACAATGTCATGAACCTCCATCCACAGTTCTTCAGACACTCTGTCTAACAGAGCTAGTCCCTTGAATCTATTTCTCACTTCCACTGTATAATCATAAGGCATTGGATTTAGGTCATACCTGAATGGTCTAGTGGTTTTCCCTACTTTCTTCAATTTAAGTCTGAATTTCACAGTAAGGAGTTCATGATCTGAGCCTCATCAACTCCTTTTCTTGTTTTTGCTGACTATATAGAGTTTCTCCATCTTTGGCTGCAAAGAATATCATCAGTCTGATTTCAGTGTTGACCGTCTGCTGATGTCCATGTGCAGAGTCTTCTCCTGTGTTGTTGGAAGATAGTGTTTGCCAAGACCAGTGCGTTCTCTTGGCAAAACTCTATTAGCCTTTGCCCTGCTTCATTCTGTACTCCCAAGGCCAGATTTGCCTGTTACTCCAGCTATTTCTTGACTTCCTACTTTTGCGTTACAGTCCCCTATAATGAAAAGGACATCTTTTTTGGTGTTAGTTCTAGCAGGTCTTGCAGGTCTTCATAGAACCGTTCAGCTTCAGCTTCTTCAGCACTACTAGTTGGGGCATAGACTTGGATTACTGTGATATTGAATGCTTTGCCTTGGAAACGAACAGAGATCATTATATCATTTTTAAGATTGCATCCAAGTACTACATTTCAGACTCTTGGTGACTAGGATGGTACTCCATTTCTTCTAAGGGATTCTTGCACACAGTACTAGATATAATGATAATCTGAGTTAAATTCACCCATTCCAATCCATTTTAGTTTGCTGATTCCTAAAATTTCGATGTTCACTCTTTTCATCTCCTGTTTGACCACTTTCAATTTGCCTTGATTCATGGACCTAACATGAATTTCAGTCCTATGCAATATTGCTCTTTATAGCATCAGACTTGACTTTCATCACCAGTCATATCCACAACTGGGTGTGGTTGTTGCTTTGGCTCCATCTCTTCATTCTTTCTGGAGTGATTTCTCCACTGATCTCCAGTAGCGTGTTAGGCACCTACCGACCTGTGGAGTTCATCTTTCAGTGTCCTGTCTTTTCACCTCTTCATACAGCCTATGGGGTCACAAAGAGTCAGACATGACTGAGTAGCTAACACACAAAGCTTTAATGAATGGCACTAAGTGAGTATTTATTCACTCCAGGGTTCATGAGCTAAGACAATTTGATAGAGACCACATGTTTCTACTCTTTTCTTCTTACATACCTAAAATATTTTTCTTTTTCCATTATGATTACTTGTCTTCTTTAGCAAAGTATTGCTCCACAGTGACTCTCTGGTTGAGAAATACAAATAGATGGATGGATGGATTGATGGACAGATACATAGATGGATGGAGGGTTAGATGACTGACTTCTATACCATATTAAGCAACCAAGTGGTGAAATAAATGCCCTTGAAAACATGGACTAATTGATGACTAATCCTTACCTTACTTTGATTATGTGCATCTTTAATTTCCAGTCATGAATATTATCACTTGCTTTATTTTCCTTTAGCGGGCTTTTCTGGTGGTTCAGACAGTAAAGACTCTGCCTGAAATGCAGGAGACCCAGATTCCATCCCTGGGTTAGGAATATTCCCTGAAGAAGGAAATGGCCACCTACTCCAGTATTTGCCTGGAGAATTCCATGAACAGAGGAGCCTGACGGGCTATACTGAGCAACTAAACATGCATTTTCCTTTAGCATCAATGCTCTAATGCATACTTGCAGATTTAATAATGTTCTTTATGCTTCCATGCAAAGTGCATAAGTTGTTGGTCTGTAGAATACTGAATCTCCACTTTTGGGACTTGGGAGTGTTGGTTATTAAATCTGAGTTTCCTCTGTTTCAGTACCACACCGATTGTATACTACCACTATGAGGCCCAGAACACCTGACAAACCACACATCAGACCTGGTGAGTTGTTCCTCTTTCTGATGATCCAAATAATCAGCATACCTAGGAAGATATGCATCCCTGGTTGTTCAGACGGAAAAGAGTCTGCTTGCAGTGTAGGAGACCTGGATTCAGTCCCTGGGTCGGGAAGATCCACTGGAGGAGGAATTGGCAACCTACTCCAGTAAATTTGCCTGGAAAATCCCATGGATGGAGGAACTTGTCAGGTTACAGTCCACAGGGTTTCAAAGCATCAGACACGACTGAGTGACTAACACTTAACTGAAAAAAAGAAGATATAAAATGTACTGAGGACTTCCCTGGTGGTCCAGTGGTTAGGACTCAAGCTTCCACTGCAAGGGGTGCAGACTTGATACCTGATCGGGGAACTAGGATCCTGCACGCTGTGCAGCATCACCAAAAAAAAATGTATTGAAACAGCCAAATGACCAAAAGGGGGCTATATATCCTGAAACTGAAATAAATTACATACAAAATTCTGATCCTTGTGGGTAAGTGGAGAGGTAATCATGAATCCAAGATTGTGAAATTTTGGAAGCGACAAGACTTGACTGAAATTTTTTAAGGATAAGCAGATTCAGAGACCACTATGGAAATTTAACAATATAACATCATTTTGAAAATAGTATTTTTGCCTAAATCACACACACTCTCTCGCCCTCCTTCAGTTTTCCATGGCAATTACAGAGATAACATTAGCAATAGCTATGAATTTTGTTTCAAAGGTTATCTTTTAAGGAAAGATTATCTCTTCCAGTATGGAAGGCTCTTGTTCTGCAAGAATACTTTTACCTGGGTTGGGAAGGTCCCCTGGAGAAGGGAAAGGCTACCCACTCCAGTATTCTGACCTGGAGAATTCCATGGTCTATAGTCCATGGGGTCACAAAGAGTCAGACACGATGAGCCACCTTCACTTCATATAAAAACAAGCAAACACACATTTTACATGTTGTATACATCAAAAGTAAAATGATAGTTAAACTGGAAAAAAACTTTTCTTTTTTGGCCACTCTGCAGTCTTGCAGGATCTTAGTTTCCCAACCAGGAATGGAACCCAGGCCCCAGCAATGAAAGTGCTGAGCCCTAACCACTGGACCATCAGGGAGTTCCCAGAAAATGCTTTAAAATGACCAAAGTCATCAAAAGATCTAGGCTCTCCCTCAATGAACCTTGTTAGGGAAAGTTAACTTGGGGGTTAATTAGATCCATGTAAATCACTCCTAGTCTAACATACAAGTTGGACCAGAGATTCTGATGTTTTCTGTCCTTTAACCCACAGTTTTTGGAGTAATCCTGCAATTCCTAAAGGTAACAGGTGCAGAAATCCTTGTTAAAAAAAAAAAAACTTCCATGTGACTTTTGTAGCATGATAACTGTTGAGAACTTAATGTGTCATTGGTTATATTAAGCCTTTCTACAAAATAAGGAAACAGTAACAGTATGCCTAATGGTGAGTGGGTGCTTACCATGTTTCCTGTGAGGCTAGGCTGAGGTAGCTAAGGCTTAAGGGGGGCTAGGAAGTGGAGTCGAAGGCAGGCAGTCTGGCTCCAGAGCTCAGTCTCTTAATTGCAATATACTTAGTGCTTTTCCTTAAAAACTGTGCTAAATGGAGACTAAGACAGATGACTTCAATGTTTTAGTAATATGATGACTCTCAAGAGAGCAGGAGAGAAATTTCAAAAGTTTTATCATATCGTGTGTTTAATGAGACTTACACCAGCATTATGAGGAAGGCTGTGTATGTACCTAGAGACTCCTCCAAAAGGACCACCAACTTATGTGTTAGGAATTAAGGCCTTAACAATAAACACACACCAAGTTTGGGGTTTCCACTGGGCATATGTAGTCCTGATCCTTCAGTCCCAGTTTGGGATGTGAAAGTAGTGAAAGTTTAGTCACTCAGTTGTGTCCCAGTCTTTGCGACCACATGGACTGTAGTCACCATTTGCCTCTGTCTATGGAATTCTCCAGGCAAGAATACTGGAGTGGCTTGCCATTTCCTTTTCCAGGGGTTCTTCCCAACCCAGGGATCAAACCCGGGTCTCCTGCATTGCAGGTAGATTCTTTACTGTCTGAGTCACCAGGGAAGCCCATTTTGAAATGTATCTAGTGCTTATAAATGAAGCAAGCTATTTCTCACTTAGACCAGATCACCTCAGAGTATATACTCAGGTCTCAAATTCAAATCTAGGATTTTCATACCAAAATTGTGATTTCTATATTATGAACATTAGTTTTTGGTAAGTCATCATTTTTGTTGCCAGTTCTCTGAGTTCCAGTTCTCTGGGAAGCTTTATTTTCCTTGACTGCAAATGTTCAACTAAAAAAAAAGTCTAAACAGTTTATTTCCCACTTTATTATAGTTCTGAATAAGACAACTACAAGACCTAGTAGGCCCAGACCCAGTGGGACACCCAGAGGGAATGGAATAGGAGCAGGTAATGATAACAAATTTATTTCCTTTTGATCCTATCAAACTATAAATGTTTTCATTCAGTTTTTAAAATTTTGTTAAATTCAGATTTCAGTTTCTTTTTTACTAGTTTTGGAAGTTAGCATAACTAGTTTTAGAGGTTCACAGAACTGAAAATTGTAAATCATTCCAAAATCAAAATTTCAAAAGTCCCTGTAAACATTAACAAATAGTTTTCTACTTTTCTCAGCCCAGTCCACTAAATCAACTACAATATATAGTCATAATTCTTAAAAATATCCTGATTAAGTATGAATTAAAATATCAAAATAGCTTTTCCCCTAATTTCAAAATTAGGGAAAACTTCAAATTTTCATATATAGGTTTGATCTTTGAGACAATTATCAATTGTTTTTCAAGTTTATAATTTCATAAGTGCCATTATAATATTTCTAAAAGATCCACATCTGTTAGCAACCTGGAATATGATATTTAAATCTCAAGAAGAAGAGTAAAGTCGCTCAGTCGTGTCTGACTCTCTGCGACCCCATGGACACTGGGCTGCTCTGTCCATGAGATTTTCCAGGCAAGAGTACTGGAGTGGGTTGCCATTTCCTTCTCCAGGGAATCTTCCCGACCCAGGGATCAAACCCAGGTCTCCCACATTGTAGGCAGATGCTTTACCGTCTGAGCCACCAGGGAAGCTTTTTAAATGAGAAGAGCAAGTAGCAAATGATCACCCTGGTTACAAGCATATTAATGTTTCCAAATCATTCAGTTTGATTAAATAATATTGTCCTGCCCCAGTCTCATCTATGGGACATCATATAGATAACTAGGACAAATAACTGATAAAATTTCACTCAACTCACTCAGTGGATAAAGGGTAGTTATTAAATGCCTTAATATGCGATTGCATTGTTCCCTTGAAATATTTTTTAAATAGTGCAGATCTTGTGCCTGCTTATGTAAAAGTGTATAAACATTTTAGTTTGTTTCATGCATATATATGTATATATAATCAACCCATAATTAATTGTTCCTTAATGAGAAAGATGTGAATACTATCTGAAGACACATATTCAGTCTAAAAATGATTTAGATTTTTTTTTTAGTATGTGTCTTTATACTAGGTTATTACAATGTCTGAAGTTCTAGGAATTCACTTTCCTTCAATTAATGAGACATATACTATAAATTCCTGATTCATGAAAAGCAAAAAAGCATTCCAATATTTATCTGTGCTCAGCTGTTCCTTTTATTCTTCCCGAGTGGGACCAGGCAGTACATAGTGTCTCAGGTTGACGTAAACAGTCTGGCTGTGAACAGCGCCACCTTCTGAATATTCAAAATAATTCCCGAGTTTGTCTAAGTAAAAATAGAAGAAAGCATATATGTCAGCAGAGCAAATGCAAGAACAAGCAGCTATGATGAACTTGAAAGCCATTAACCTTCAGTATAAGCAAGCAGTGATTCTCACTAGGAAAATGTTAATTGTCTTTTGGGGGAGAAAACACAGCATGAGTATGCTTTAGTTTATCCGTAGCATAAAATTTTTTTCGGAGCTACTTGTGATACAAATTGACATCTGTTACCCTCTTGTGTAGATAAAGTCAGCTTTGTAATAACTCACCTAACTTAGCTTTGAAAGGATGACCTTTACCAGGACTTCTTCAGTTTAATTAGTTGGTTGCTGATAGAAATATGTTGGTGGGCACAGATAAACAAAGCTGAGCTTGCTGTTTCCCTTTCCTTGCTCCACTAACATCCCCAATCAAAATGTGTTGCACATGTTCTGTATTCTCATTTTTCTCTATTGGGATCCCCTGAGGGAAGAACAGGCTGACTACCTGCAAGGAGTAAGGTCAGCAGACAGCATCCCATTGTCAGCTCCTTCAGGGTCAGCCGCAGCTGAGGAGAGCCTTGATTGGAGATATGGGTGGCACATCTTTTTGTCATATAGCAACCAAGTGATAGTTACCTGAGGAAAGGATGTTTGTCTTAACATTCAAACAAATTGGTGTAATATCCACTTCAGTGTTCTTTCCTTGAGAACCCCACGAACAGTAAGAAAAGGCAAAAGACAGGACCTGAAAGATGAACTCCACAGGTCGGTAGGTGCCCAATATGCTACTGGAGATCAGTGGAGAAATAACTCCAGAAAGAATGAAGAGATGGAGCCAAAGCAACAACCACACCCAGCTGTGGATGTGACTGGTGATGGAAGTCAAGTCTGATGCTATACAGAACAATGTTGCATAGGACCGAAATTCATGTTAGGTCCATGAATCAAGGCAAATTGAAAGTGGTCAAATAGGAGATGACAAGAGTGAACATCAAAATTTTAGGAATCAGCAAACTAAAATGGATTGGAATGGGTGAATTTAACTCAGATTATCATTATATCTAGTACTGTGGGCAAGAATCCCTTAGAAGAAATGGAGTAGCCATCCTAGCCACCAAGAGTTTAAAATGCAGTACTTGGATGCAATCTCAAAAACGACAGATGATCTCTGTTCATTTCCAAGGCAAAGCATTCAATATCACAGTAATCCAAGTCTATGCCCCAACTAGTAGTGCTGAAGAAGCTGAAGTTGGATGGTTCTATGAAGACCTGCAAGACCTGCTAGAACTAACACCAAAAAACAGATGTCCTTTTCATTATAGGGGACTGGAATGCAAAAGTAGGAAGTCAAATAGCTGGAGTAACAGGCAAATTTGGCCTTGGAGTACAGGGCAAAGGCTAATAGAGTTTTGCCAAGAGAACACACTGGTCATAGCAAACACCCTTTTCCAACAACACAGGAGAAGACTCTGCACATGGACATCAGCAGATGGTCAACACCAAAATAAGACTGATGATATTCTTTGCAGCCAAAGAAGAGCTCTATATAGTCAGCAGAAACAAGACCGGGAGCTGACTGTGGCTCAGATCATGAACACCTTACTGCGAAATTCAGACTTAAACTGAAGAAAGTAGGGAAAACCACTAGACCATTCAGGTATGACCTAAATCCAATCCCTTATGATTATACAGTGGAAGTGAGAAATAGATTCAAGGGACTAGCTCTGTTAGAGTGTCTGAAGAACTATGGATGGAGGTTCATGACGTTGTATAGGAAGCAGGGATCAAGACATCCCCAAGAAAAAGAAATGCAGAAAGGCAAAATGGTTGTCTGAGGAGGCCTGTCAAATAGCTGAGAAAAGAAGAGAAGCAAAAGGCAAAAGAGAAATGGAAAGATATACCCATTTGAATGCAGAGTTCCAAAGAATAGCAAGGAGAGAAAAGAAAGCCTTCCTCAGCGATCAGTGCAAAGAAACAGACGAAAACAATAGAATGGGAAAGCCTAGAGATCTCTTCAAGAAAATTAAAGATACCAAGGGAATATTTCGTGGAAAGATGGGCACAATAAAGGACAGAAGTGGTATGGGCCTACAGAAGCAGAAGATGTTAAGAAGAGGTGGCAAGAATACACAGAAGAGCTGCACAAGAAAGATCTTCATGACCCAGATAACCACGATGGTGTGATCACTCACCTAGAGCCAGACATCCTGGAATATGAAGTCAAGTGGGCCTTAGGAAGCATCACTATGAACAAAGCTAGTGGAGGTGCCGGAATTTCAGTTGAGCTATTTCAAATCCTAAAAGAAGATGGTGTGAAAGTGCTGTGCTCAATATGCCAGCAAATTTGGAAAACTCAGCAGTGGCCACAGGACTGGAAAAGGTCAGTTTTTATTCCAATCTCAAAGAAAGGCAATGCCAAAGAATGCTCAAACTACCACACAATTGCACTCATCTCACATGCTAACAAAGGGATGCTCAAAATTCTCCAAGCCAGGCTTGACCAGTATGTGAACCATGAACTTCCAGATGCACAAGCTAGATTTAGAAAAGGCAGATGAACCAGAGATCAAATTGCCAACATCCCCTGGATCATTGAAAAAGCAAGAGAGTTCCAGAAAAACATCTATTTCTGCTTTACTGACTACACAAAAGCCTTTGACTGTGTGGATCACAACAAAGCATGGAAAATTCTTAAAGAGATGGGAATACCAGACTGCCTGGCCTGCCTCCTGAGAAATCTGTATGCAGGTCAGGAAGCAACAGTTAGAACTGGACATGGAACAACAGACTGGTTCCAAATAGGAAAAGAAATACATCAAGGCTGTATATTTTCACCCTGCTTATTTAACTTATATGCAGAGTACATCACGAGAAAAGCTGGGTTGGATGAAGCACAAGCTGGAATCAAGATTGCTGGGAGAAATATCAATAACCTCATATTCTGATGACACCACCCTTATGGCAGAAAGTGAAGAGGAACTAAAAGCCTCTTGATAAAAGTGAAAGAGGAGAGTGAAAAAGTTGACTTAAAGCTCAACATTCAGAAAACTAAGATCATGGCATCTGGTCCCATCACTTCATGGCTAATAGATGGAGAAGCAATGGAAACAGTGATAGACTTTTATTTTTTGGGCTCACTGCAACCATGAAATTAAAAGATGCTTGCTCCCGGAAGAAAAGTTATGACCAACCTAGACAGCATATTAAAAAGCAGAGACATTACTTTGCTAACAAAAGTCCGTCTAGTCAAGGCTATGCTTTTTCCAATAGTAATGTATGGCTGTGAGAGTTGAACTATAAAGACAGCTGAGTGCTGGAGACTTTATGATTTTGAACTGTGATGTTGGAGAAGACTCTTGAGGGTCCCTTGGACAGCAAGGGGATCCAACCAGTCCATCCTACAGAAATGAGTCCTGAATATTCATTGGAAGGACTGATGCTGAAGCTGAAACTCCAATACTTTGGCCACCTGATGTGAAGAACTGACTTGTTGGCAAAGACCCTGATGCTGGGAAAGATTGAAGGCAAGAGAAGGGGATGACAGAGGATGAGATGGTTGTATGGCATCACCAACTCAATGGACACGAGTTTGAATAAACTCCGGGAGTTGGTAACAGACAGGGAGGCCTAGCATGCTGTAGTCCATGGGGTTGCAAAGAGTCAGACACGACTGAGCACCTGAACTGAACCAAATAACAGAACAAAGGGAAAAAAACCATATGATCATGTCAATAAATAAAAAATCAGCCATGAGACAAAATTCAAAAACATCCGTGTTGAAAACTCTCAGAAAACTAGAAATAGAAGGAATTTTCTTCCCTCTGAAAAAGGGCATCTGAGAAAAACCTACAGCTAACATCTCGTTTCCAGTCTGAATGTTTTTCTTCTAACATTAAGAATATAAGTAGGGATTCCTACTTTTACCTCTTCCATTGAAAATAGAAGTAGAGTGTTAAGCCAATACAGTAAGACCAGAAAGAAAGTGAATGAAGTACAAATCACAGATGACATTACATAGCATATTATGAAATGAAAGGAAATTTTAACAGCTTTCAAATTATTTGCCTGGGGAATAGTGTTTTGAGAAATGGGTGAGAAAAAGAAGTTTTTAAATCTGTTCTCTTCAGGTTATAGAAAAGAGTCTGCCTTACTTTGTGCATAGTTTTGATCTGACTCGTTGATAGAAATGCAGATATTCACATCAGATTTCTTTTCTTCTCTGACCTAGTCCTATTGTCTAATTCACACTCACTTCCAGCCTCAATTGTGTGTTAATGAGAACAACATTTCCGTGTTAACTGGTTTTTCATCCACCTTTGACATTTTGCCTAGAATATGTATGATTCTTATCCACCTCACATATATTTTACTATAAATTTTCTTGCTGAAATTTTCAGTACATATATTTTATATTTAAAAAAATCAGCTGATAAAAGGATATGTTTAGGATTTATAGGACATATTCTTCATAGTCTTAGGCATAAAAATATTTACTGTTGGTCCATTGGAAAACTAAAAGAGAAAGAATTCTGAGGCCTTAAAACTATGGACCTTTCTTTGATTCTTTAGGTCTCTATACAAATCTTGCAATGACTCCATAAACACCCAGCAATCTTTAAACTATCTTGATCCAAGTTTCTTAATTCATAACATCATTATAGATATTTTCCCTGCTTTATGTTCACTTCACATGTATATGTATAATATTTCTCCACCTTAAAGTTACAAAGTAGCCTTCAGAGAATGAAGTTTAGGTAGGTCATTTTTCCAGCAGTCTACTTTTTCAGGGTTTCCAGAGATACTTCTCAGCTTACTTGATATGTTCTACATGCTTTTAACCAACTTGAGATGCAAAAGCATGCCTAGACCAGGGATTGTACAAAGTACAAATGTGTGTGCTAAGTCGTGTCCGACTCTTGGCAACCCCATGGACTGGAACCTGCCAGGCTCCTCTGTCCATGGGATTTCCCAGGCAAGGATACTGGAGTGCTTGCCACTTCCTTCTCCAGGAACTCTTCCTGACCTGGGAATCAAACCCGTATCTCTTGGGTTTCCTGCATTGGCAGGCAGATTCTTTACTACTGAACCACCAGGGAAGCCTTTTACCACTGAGTCACCAGGGAGGCCACAAAGTACAATCCCGCAGACCAGATCCAGTTCACTGCCTTTTTTTGTTTAAACAAGGTTTTGTAGGAACTTTCACAATACAGTGGCAGAACTGAATGGTTGTGACAGAGACAGTATGGCCCACAGAGCTGAAAATATTTACTCTCTGACCTTTGACAGAAAAAAATCACCCATCTTTTGCCAGACAATCTCCACCTTTCTCACCGCAGCAAAATTTCAGCTGCTGAGTTGTGCAACTGTTCTTTCATTCAACTAACATTTCTTGAAGGCCCACATGTGCCAGCAAAGTATAGTTTGGAAACCCCCTTGGCACATGTGGTTTGGCAGATATGTTAATACCTGAATCCCAGACTCCTTTCTTTGCTCCATTCTCTCCTAATGAGGAATCCACACTTCACTGGACCCACATGAAGTGTGCTTGACATCCAGAACCCAGATGCCTCCCAGGTGAGGAATGTGTTTGTCTGAGCTGCAGCTAAATCTTCCAGTCTGCTGGCTCTTTGCCCCTGACCTTGCAGCCAGGTGCTGAGATCTTGAGACGTGGGTGAGGAGACCAATCATCCATAAACACCACTCCTTTTTGGTCATGAGGAACTGTCTCGAATACATTCAGAAATCAGTTCCCAGTATGCTGTGTTTGTTTGCAAAGTTTCTGTTACCATGGTTAAAAATACCAAAATCATTACTTCATTTCTGACAATAAATTGCTAAGGGATGAACTATGTAAATCAAGAGATTTTTGGAGAATTTCCATATGACAATTGGGGGCTTACATTGAAGTTCAAGTCTTGGTGCTTTCAGAGCTGGTGCTGCCCTTGAGATAACAGTGGATTAATCCTGCATGAGGGAGAAAGAATTCACATTGCAGCCCGAGCCAGACTGGCTGATCAGCTGGCAGTTCCTGAGGATTCTTTCTCTGCACTGTCTCTTACCGGCTTCCTCCTTTGCCCTCCCATGCCTCTCTGCTTGCTTTGGCCTTTACTGGCTCTCCTCAGTTCAGGGCCACAGAAGTTCACTGCCCTCCGGGTCTTGTGCTCACATGCTGCTGGCTGACGTGCAAACCACAGCCAGGTGGAGCCAAGCCCAGAACTGGACTTCAATCTCTTGTCCCCAGTTCAATGCTTTTTCCTTGAGTCCCACAGCTGCCTTCGGCAGGGCTCTTCCCAGCGTTCTCATCCACTGCTGGCTTTTCTTTGTTTCTGAAGGCTGGACAAAATCCAGTTTAGCAACTGACACTGCTGACTTGGGTACTTAACCTACAGGGATCATAATAGTATGATGTTTCCATCTCTACCTATACAGAAAATGACAAAAATTGACTGATTTCTCCCTTAATTAGAAAAGAGGCCAGCTATGTTTCTATGTTTTCTCTTATTCATAAAGTAATCCTGCAGAGTTTTAGATTCTCTCTCAGTTCTCCGTTTCACCAGCCCGTGACTTGGTGGATCTGCACATTCGTGATTGGAAAGCCATGTCATCCTTGCATTTCTCTCTGACTCCCACATATCAGTGGCATGACTGCCTGGCACCTGCTCGCCAGCCATGGTTGTTTAGCCCTCACCCAGTGGTGGCACTTCAGACACCCGAAATACAGAGTATGGGACCTGAGAGCTAAAGTCAGTTAGTCATTGTGAGGCAAAAGAGAAGCATTAAAAAAATCCAGCCAAGTAAATTTGATGATTTAATTGGCTTTATTGGGCTTCCCAGGTGGTGCTAGTGGTAAAGAACCTGCCTGCCAGTGCCAGAGATGGTAAGAGACCAGGGTTAGATCCCTGGGTGGGGAAGATCCCCTGGAGGAGGGCAAGGCAACCCACTCCGGTATTCTTGCCTGGAGAATTCCTTGGTCAGAAGAGCCTGGTGCGTTATAGTCCATAGGGTTGCAAAGAGTTGGACATGACTCAAGTGACTTATCACAGCATGCGTTCAGCAATTTATGAATCACAGCATCCTAAGTAGTGACTAGAATGGCACTCCAAAGACTTGTGCGAAATGGAAGTTTTATTTTTTTATTAGAGGACAGTTGCTTTACAGTTTGTGTTCGTTTCTACTGTACAACAAAGTGTGCATGTTTGTACATGTGTGCATATGTGTGTACATGTATGTGAGTGTACATGTGTGTGTGTCTCTATATATCCCCTCCCTCTTGGACCTCCCTCTCACCCCCATCCCACCCTTCTAGGTCATCGCAGAGCACTGGGCTGAGCTCCCGGTGCTGCACAGCAGCACCCCACTAGCTGTCTATTTCATACATGGTAGTATGTGCGTGTCAATCCTACTCTCCCAGTGTGCCCACCCTCCCCTTCCCCCTGCTGCAACCACATGTTCAGGAACGAGTGTGGGGCAAGGGAGCTATTAACCAAAGAAAATACTATGTTGAAGCCAGGACACCTTTTGAGGTAGAAGGGATTTGCCTGGGTTTTGCCACTGTAGATCACCTCTTCTCCTGGAGGACGAAGAGGGCTCCTGTGACAGATTGCCTCACAGGGGCTGACCAGAAATTTCCAGACTGGTTGGTTGAGATTACATTTCTGGGGAAGGTCAAAACTGCAGTTAAGTCAGGTTGTAAGTCTAGGCTTTAGCACCAGTGACGCCACTTTGGGCCTTCTCTTTATTGGAGGGAAGATGATGACAGAAGAATGAACCCTGTACTGTCCCAATTAGTGCTCAAGAAATGGGCTTGGGAGCTGGGCATACGTGGGTGTGAATGTGAGTCCCTGGACAAGTTCTTAATCTCCCTTGCCTTGGGTTTCCTCCTCCGTGAGACCCCAGTGGTATCTCCCACCCAGAAGGGATGTATGGATCAAATCAGGTCTTTAATATCTAAGGTGCTTGTTCAGTATTGGATCAACATACTTTGTTTTTCTAAGAGTGGAAAGATTTGGGGAAAGACTCTGAAGAAGGGTCTACTGAAGGCACACATAGCCCGCTAGCATGCCAGAGGATATAATGTGATTTTACCTCAGGTATCAGCAAACCAGGTTATCCTGGTAACACAAATGAACTGCATTCCCCTAAGCCACAGACAGAGTAACCACCCAAGTGAGTCATTTCCCACTCCCATTACCACTCAGAGGAGGGCACAGGAGGAAGACCCATGAGCTGTTTGTTGTCACAGTGCCTGTGGGATGAGCCACGGAATAGTCATTGACTGCAGAAACACTTCATTCCTACCACAGATAAACAGCCTTTGGTCCCTGGCTCCATACAAACATTCACCATGATTTTATATATTATCTGCTATTCAAACAGCAGAGGATGTGGAATTGCAATATTAGGTTTCATAAATTAATGTTAATCATAATTATCATTATAGTTAATAATAATAATGTTCAGTTCAGTTCAGTCGCTCAGACGTGTCTGACTCTTTGCGACCCCATGAATTGCAGCATGCCAGGCCTCCCTGTCCATCACCAACTCCCAGAGTTCATTCAGACTCACATCCATCGAGTCAGGTGATGCCATCCAGCCATCTCATCCTCTGTCATCCCCTTCTCCTCCTGCCCCCAGTCCCTCCCAGCATCAGTCTTCTTCAATGAGTCAACTCTCCGCCTGATGTTAGTAATATATTAAAGAGTTTCTTGGGTAGCTCAGATGGTAGAGACTCTGCCTACAGTGTGGGAGACCTGGGTTCAATCCCTGGATTGATTTTCATTATAATACAAT
This sequence comes from Nanger dama, assembly GCA_917880005.1. Classification (NCBI taxonomy): domain Eukaryota; kingdom Metazoa; phylum Chordata; class Mammalia; order Artiodactyla; family Bovidae; genus Nanger; species Nanger dama. The sequence continues at coordinate 6,811,417 of CAKJTW010000082.1, read as the reverse complement.
CATGATTAATAATTTCATAAGTTAATGTGAAAATGTCATCTAATTTTTGGCAAGCAAAGCTTCTGTTGTATACTTATTCTCTCTGCTGACATATTACATGAGGCCGAGTGTGTAATGTCCCTACAGAGTCCTGGAACAGCACTCAAAACAGGACTATGACTGTGCTTTTTCTTGTTCATCTACTAGCTATTATATTAATTCAATGTTTATTCTTATTTTTAGTACATATTATAGTGAGCATACACAAACACACATGTCCTCAGAGCCATGGGTTCATTTTTTAGGGTGAGCCATTGTGTGTGTGTGTGTGTGAGTGTGTGTGTGTGAGTGTGTGCGCGTGTGTGCACGCACGCTCAGTCATATCCACCTCTTTGCAACCCCATGGACTATAGCCCACCAGGCTCCTCTTGTCCATGGCATTTTCCAGGCAAGAATACTGGAGTGGGTTGCCATTTCCTTCTCTAGGGGATCTTCCTGACCCAGGGGTCGAACCCATGTCTCTTGTGTCTCCTGCACTGAGAAGTAGGTTCTTTTTTTTTTTTTTGGCAAGCAGGTTCTTTACCACTGCACCACCTGGGAAGTTCAAGATGAGCCACTATATCTAAGATAATATTCACTCTTGAGATTCTAAATGTCTGTTCCTATTATTCCTTAATGGAGACTGCCAGCCATGTCAGGGAAGACTATTTTATAATGTAAAAGAATGATAATTTTTAAAATATAGGACGTCCTTAGGATTGCTACCCAAAATCCTAGCATGGGGTATTTAGGTGAATGACTTAGTAATAATCAACAGATTATGTTTGAGAAACTTAGGAGATAAAATAGCATGCAGGGTAATTTTCAGATCAGTTTCTTCCAAGCAGCAATTTGGAGTTCAAGGCATGCCCAGGCCTAATTTACAAATTTCAAGAATACAGATCCAGTCTGTGGCCTAACCAGCCTGCTAACCAAGGCTTTTAAAAAAATATTTTTAAAGTCAATTCATTAGGTACAAACCCAAACATGTTGGAATTATAAGGGTTTTTATTGGGGTAGAGGAGTTAGAGAAAATATTTTTAAAAACAACAGAATTTACACATGAATACTGGCAAAAAAATAGTCAATCACTGTAGATGAAATCCTTCTGGCAAGACAGTAACCCCCAGGCAGGCAGTGCAGGGTGGGCAGCATAAAAAATTAATCCAAAGCCACGATCAAAAATCAAACACTAAATCTTCAGAGAAAAAAATCACAACCGATGAATGCAGTAGGGCTTTAGATATTTTTTTCTATATGTAGATGGGAGAAGCCAATCAAAATGTCTAGGTACAAAAACACCAGTATCCTTGTTCTTAAAAAAAAAAAAGGCATATTATCACTGACAATTCTATGAAGCTTCTGTGAATAATGTTTATCATATTTTAGCTGTCTATTTATTCTGTCATTATCTCTGCTCACAGGGTCAAGCAAGTCCCACTGCCATCTGGTACTGGTAGAAATATATCAATGGATTCTTCTCACCCCACAAAAAAACCAGGTAAGGAATAAGAAGCTGACTCCCTCACTCAGTTCTGCTCTGAAACTTGTAGCTGCAAGTTATATGTGCTGCCACAAAACAAGTAGCACGTTCACAGTCCCCAAAGCATCAGATCCATGCTAATGGTACCTGGGTATTGCTAGACAAACATACTAAAGTATTTGGGAAAATGAAAAATGCCTTGTGCACAAATTGAATATTAATAAGAACCTCTAATGAACTGATTTAATAATTACTTCACATAATATCCCGAGGGGCCACAATGGAGCAAATGCTGAAAAGTAACTGTGGATTCTAGTTTTCATCATATACAAGTTTTCCTCTTATGTAGTTTATTATAATATCCTTTTGCCAGAAATGATTTATGTTTCTACTTTGAGACTGTCCTCTATATAATAGGCCAAAATTAAGCGTTAATATCTTTGCACTGAATAAGAGCTCTGTGCTTTGTAGAAGGATGCTGTGAAACCTACTCTGATGTTTTAATGTCTGGGTGAGACATCTCTATTGTATCATCACGACTCACTCCTCCTTTCCCCCACCATATGCACACTCATGCACACACATGTACAATTCCTAATATCCCAGGAAGTACTTAAAGTCACAGGGCATTTTCTTGGATTGTCAATTTTGCTTGAAGATTATTAAACCAATACATTATGCAAAGAAAGAGATGAATTTTTAAGCTTATAACACAGGACTTCAAAGAAACTTTGGGTTAAGGTGGACTGCTTCAGGAACTTTAGCCTTGTCAGCCTTTGTGCAGATTATAAAAAGATTTCTCTCCTCTCTGCCCTTCAGGCAAATCACTTAGAAAAATGTGCCTTTCCTCTGGTTTGGCGTCCTGGCATGACGGCTCATGGGTGGGTGAGAGAGCAGAGTGGGTGTGAAATTCTGCCTCCCACTTACAGCTCCCGGGCCAGGTGCCCTTGTGTGGTGACTCTGATCTGCATGGGCACGGGCTTATTGCTTCTGCCATTAGGGCTACTTTGTTATAATCGTAATCATTTGAGAAGTTCTAAAAATGTTGGTTTAATTATAATTACATAATATAGTTGGAGGATGGAGTGGAACACCTACTAAAGGAGAAATTATATGCTTTACTCAAAGCTAAAATGGTGCAAGAATTGTCATCTGCAAAGCAAAGGCAATTGGAGACAATGAAACTCAGAAATGCTACTGTTCAATCTATACTGAGAAGCAAAAGATGTTAAATTCTGTGCATTTGTACAGCTTTTCAAAGGGCAGGTTTACTGATATATTTTTATCCATAATTAGAGAATATTTTCCCCATTAACTCGTGTGCTTTAGTATCCCTGGGTATACTACAAGCACTAATTTAGAAAGAACATTAGAAAGTATTACTCACAGGCACTCTTCTGTAGAATCTATTCTCTGTCACCCAATGGCTACTTGTCAAATATTGTATTTAAAAAAAAAAAAAAACACATGTGATTTTGTAGAGTGAATCTTTATGACCACTTTATCTGTAATATTATCTCTTAGCCATAATCCCAGGTACTCGTCGCCCACCCTTGCCACCCAGGCCCATGCCCCCACGAAGAAAGCCTTTACCACCCAACAATGTCACCGGAAAGCCAGGAAGTGCAGGTATGTCAGTCACATACCTTCCTTATCCCTCCTTGATTTCAGTTTTATTGGTCACCCACCAGCCCTTCTTGGTGTGCCAGCTCAAGCAACAGACAGCCCATGGCATGTGCTGGCCCCGAAGACCAGACACTGTCAGTTACAACTTTAAGGACTCCTGTCCTGATTCTGGGTGGATGGGATGACAGCCACCATCCTTGTCCATCTAGGTCAGTTTGCTTCTTAGATGCTGGGTTCTTGGTGCTGAGGTGGAAGCAGTCACAAGCTCTTCAACAAATGGATTATTTGGGGCTAGATGTTTTGTGCTGCCAACCCATCAGGGGTAATGGAAAATGTCCTCCACTTAACATTCTGTCTCTTGAGATAAAATCCTTTACATCTCCTTGATAGCTCCCCTGTCCACCAGCCTTCATGCTGACCTCAGTATTATGGTCCAGGGGAAAGACTGGAGACTGGCATACGCAGGGTGACTGAGCAAGTCTAGTCTATGCAGCAAGGCAGACTGCCTCTCACCTCTAGACTGTGGCAGGTGCTGTCTTCTTCCATAGAATGGCCTCTCCCAGTCACCTGGGACACTTGTACTTCATGCTTGTCTTAAAGAAGCCTCCTATAGCTCCCCAAAGTAGACTTAACACTGCTTCTCTGTCCTATTTGTCCTTGGAAACATACCTCTGTTAGAGCAAACCTCTGTTTCATACCTACTTGTTCATGTCCTTGTCTTCCCCTACTAGATCATGAACTCTGTGATGACAGATGACACTTTCTCTGAATTCCCAAAACCAAATCCAATCCTTACTGAGTAAATCCAGTAATCACTGAGTAAATATATGAGTGAAATTAAGAATCAGTGAACCCAGTTCAGAGCAAAGCTTCATCTCACTCCTCTCAAAGGCTGTTCCACTGGACCCACCAGCAGATCACAGCATGTTCTCCATCCTCCCCCCATGTCTATCTCCTAAATATTCTGTAGTGGGAATCAGGATAACACTGTTAAGTACAACTGTGGAAGATGAAACTGATAAGGATTTATGAGAAAGTGCATGGATGTCACTTTTTCACAGGATGAAAGGAGGATGTGGTGGAGAAGCTTCCATGATATACTAGGGGACAGCGGCCTCTGGCTTTTTCCCATCCGCTAAAGGAGGAATCAGCCTGCTGCTTGAGTCAAGGTCTAGGGACATGGCCCCAGTAAGGAGACCAGGTTTTCTTCATTAATTGTAACCTGGGCCAGCTTGAGCTTCCATAGCTTTCAGGACAGACTGAGAGTGATGCTCCAGTGTTCTCCATGGAAGAGTTAGGGAACCTCTCTCCACAGAGCTCTCCTGAAAGGCTGTGTGTCTTCAGCTGCTGCTTCATGTCCCTGGTTCCTGCCACGTAAAACCTTGTTCACTCCCATCAATAAGTGTAACTCATCCAGCCTGTGGGACAATAGAAACACATCCCACTTCTGAGATTAACGCTAGTGCCCTCCCCACCCTTTGCAATCCATCTCTAATTCAAAAGAAATGTCTACATTGAGGAAAGAAAGTGAAAGTGTTAGTTAATCATTTGTGTCCTACTCTTTGTGATCCCATGGACTGTAGCCGGCCAGGCTCCTCTGTCCATGGAATTCTCCAGGCAAGAATACTGGAGTGGGTTGCCATGCCCTTCTCCAGGGGATCTTCCTGACCCAGGAATTGACCCCAGGTCTCCCACACTGCAGGCAGATTCTTTCCAATCCGAGCCACCATGGAAGCCCTGCACTGAGGAGCCAAGCACAAATGAGATCAGTTGTACACATCTGGCCTGATGACCACCAAAGAAAGTACATTTGGAATTCAAGAAATCAGTTCAGTGTTCTGGGAGTTCTCTGAAAACATGCCCTCTCGCACATGTGCCTCTGAGCACAGCCTTAGGCTCCCATGAGGCATCTCCACCTGTTCCCCCATCTCCAGATCTACTGAGGCCTCTCAGTCCCGCTCTCCTTGCCAGGATGAAAATACCATCCAAGCATTTCCACTCAAAAAAGCTCCTGCTGGCAGCAGTGCAGCATGTCATGGTTTTCACTCATCCTCTCCATGGGGCCCACTCCCACCAGGACCAGGAGCCCATCAACCATGATTCCATGCAGGGCCACAGTCCTTACATCAGTCCTTACTCTTTGACTCTCTATCACCTGAGAACAATTCCTTTTCCTGTGAAGACTACAAAACCTAATCTAGCCTCCACTCTGTGACAGATTGTAGCTCAGACGGTAAAGAATCTGCCTGCGATGCAGGAGACCTGGGTTCAATCCTGGGTCGGGAAGATCCCCTGGAGTAGGGAATGGCTACCCACTCCAGTATTCTTGCCTGGAGAATCCCTTGGACAGAGGAGTGGTGGGCTACAGCCCATAAGTCACAGAGAGTCGGACACAACTGAGCGACTAACGCTACTACTAGCCTCCACTCTATTCTACCCATATTTGCATAGACCTTGTGATGGATCCTATTTGGGAGGCCTACATGTGTTTTTAGAGCAGAGGAGACATTGTAGAATACAGCATCTCAGAGTAACACTGGTCTGGCCACTAGGCCAGAATCACAGTCATTACTTTATAAACATTTTTCTTCTTCCCCCAACATCTTCCATGCCTATCATTTAATCTATAGTCTGGCCGCTCCATCCTCTTGATGTCTTTCATGTAAAACCCCTTCCATCCAGTCTCACTGCTTCTTACATAGTTCTCCTCTGTCCTTGCCTACACAACTGCTTTAGTTCTTGATTTCTCTGTCTGCCACCAGCCTTGCAGCCTAGCTGTTCACTCTCTCCTTACATTACTTCCCTAGCAAAAAATTTTTAATGGGCCCTTGTCATCTAAAAATAATATCTAAATCCATGGTATGCAAGGCTCTCCACGAACTGCCCGCCCCCACTCTGCTCTCATTGCTTCCTGGTACTCTTGGCTCTCAGGCCTTCAAATTCAACATGCCACATGACTTTCTGCTTCCCTGACTGTGCTCTTCCTGTAAACTCCACCTAGAATACAGCTCTCCTGCCTACCTACTGATTACTTTTCCTCTTTATTAGCACACCCTCTAGGAAGGCATTTCTACCTTCCCCCAGCACCCATCATCTTTCCCCACAGACTTGTCTTCTCTGAGACCTTGTCTTATGCTTCCACAATATTTATAATGCTTCAGTATAATTTGGCTTACACATATCTCCCAGTCAATCAAGGACACCAGGTCTTATTTTCTCTCTAATCCTGGCATATAGTGCCAAGTCACGTGGTAAGTCCTTAATAAATATTTGTTGAATAGGTAAATGGGGAACTCTGAAGGGCTTCCTACAAAACCTGACTCCTTTGGCTCCACATTATAGGAATCATTTCATCAGACCGAGTAACTTCCCCACCCTTGAGGGCAACACTCAGACCTACAGAAGCCCCCTGGAGAGAATGGAGCCAGATAAAAAGCAACCAACAGCTCCTGCCTCAGGAGAAGATCTTGGTGAGTATGTCAGTCAAGTTCCACTGCATACTTAGCCACAAAGTACCAGAGGATTTCAAATTAGGGAGAAAAGAGTCCCAGTTCTGGATCAATACATTTTACTCAATTTTATGATTGATAGGGACATTTTAATTTAAAATTACACTTACTTCTAATTACTGTGGAATGTGCACCTTTCCTTTGCAGACATAGAAGGCAGTGGCAAGATCTTTAATAAAGTCTTCCTCAAAAGATCAAGATTACCCAGTCCTTATTCCTAAATCACATGTCATTCCTAATCACACATAACTTAATATATGAATGTGTATTAGCTACTTGGTTGTAATCTTTGGTGGTGGTGGTTTGGTCGCTAAGTTGTATCTGACTCTTGCGACCCCATGGACTCTAGCCTGCCAGGCTCATTTGTCCATGGGATTCTCCAGTCAAGAATACCGGAGTTGGTTGCCATTTCCTTCTCCAGGGGATCTTCCTGACCTGGGAATCGAACACTGTGTCTCCTGCATTGTACGCAGATTCTTTACCACCTGACCGACAAGGGAAGCCCAGTTGTAATCTTTAAATCATTTATTACTCTTCAGAACACCTGGAGCAGGACACAGTTAAAGGCCTTGAAATGTGAATAATATGGATTATAATAATATGGAAATCAAAGTTGCAAGCAATTGACCAGGAGGCATTATAAATATTTATAGCTTTCACTACTTTTTCATTGTATCATCCATCCTCAGATAACATGACTGACTTTAGCTCAAGTCCAACAAGAGAAACTGATCCTCTTGGGAAACCCAGATTCAAAGGTACGTATGATGGGCTACAAATCTTAGTTTTAAGAAAGCTATCTTTGTTGGGTATATTAGTCAACTGTTGCTGTGTAGTAGCTACAAAATCTTAGTGGCATATTCTTTTTTAATGTTTTTTTTTACTTATTTATTTTTGGCAATGTTGGGTCTTCTTTGCTGCACGAGCTTTTCACTAGTTGCGGCAAGTAGAGGCTACTCTCTAGTTGCAGCGAAAGAGCTCCTCATTGCAGTGGCTTCACTTGTTGCAGAGATTGGCTCTAAAGGCACACAGGCTTCAGCGGTTGTTGCTCCTGGGCCCTAGAGCACGGGCTCAGTAGTCATGGTGCATGAGCTTAGTTGCTCCGTGGCATGTGGTACCTTCCTGGATCAGAGTTTGAACCTGTGTCCCCTACATTGGCAGGCAGATTCTTTACCACTAAGCCATCAGGGAAGCCAAGTAGCATACCCTAAAAATGATTTATTTCTCATGTGTCTACAAGTCACATGGAAGTTAGCTGATTTAGGATTTGCTTAGCTGGGTGATTCTCTTTCTAGCAGAGGGACAGCTGAGTCTCTTAAGGTTAGGCTAAGGTCTGTTCAACATCTGTTCATTTTGGTACCCAAGATGAAAGACTAACAGTGACCCAGAAGAAGCTGTTCTCCTAACAATACCAAGTAAAGAGAGAAGGAGTCCAGATGTACAACAACATTTCAACCTCCTTGTGTTATACCCGTCAATATTCAACGCAAAAGAAAGTCACAGAGCTAAGCTCAAGTTGAAGATAGGGGAAATATATTCTTTCCATGAATATAGAGAATATTTTTGAACAGTAATCTAATCTACCAAAGTAAAAGATATTATATGATATAGACCAGTGTTTCCTTTTGTGATCTGTTTTCCTGAAGTATAAAATTTGATAAATTTTAATATATGTATATATTCATGTAACCATCGTCACAATCAAGATAATGAGTACATGCAACACCTCAAAAGTTTCATCATATACTTTTATAATCCCTCCTCTTCACTTCTCCCACCTAACCTCTAGTCTCAAGGTAACTGTATTATGGATTGTTGCTGCTGTTTTTCAGTCACCAACTCATGTCCAGCTCTTTGCGACCCCATGGACTGCAGCATGCCAGGCTTCCCTGTCCTTCACTAACTCCTGGAGTTTGCTCAAACTCTTGTCCATCGAGTCAGTGATGCCATCCAGCCATCTCATCCTCTGTCATCCCCTTCTCCTCCTGCCCTCAATCTTTCCCAGCATCAGGATATTTTCCAGTGAGTTGGCTCTTCACATCAGGTGACCAAAATATTGGAGTTTCAGCATCAGCCCTTCCAATGAATATTCAGGGTTGATTTCCTTTAGGATTGACTCATTTGATCTCTTTACTGTCCAAGGGACTCTCAAAATTCTCCAGCACCATAACTCGAAAGCATCAATTCTTTGGCACTAAGCCTTCTTTATAGCCAACTCTCACATCCATAAATGATTACTGGAAAAACCATAGCTTTAACTAGATGGATCTTTGTCAGCAAAGTAATGTCTCTGCTTTTTAATATGCTGTCTAGGTTTGTCATAACTTTTCTTCCAAGGAGCAAGTATCTTTTAATTTCACGGCTGTAATCACTGTCTGCAGTGATTTTGGAGCCCAAGAAAAGAAAATCTGTCACTGTTTCCACTTTCCCGCCATCTATTTGCCATAAAGTGGTGGGTCCAAAGTCATGATCTTAGTTTTCCGAATGTTGAATTTTAAGCCAGCTTTTTCACTCTTGTCTTTCACTTTCATCAAGAGGTTCTTTAGTTCCTGTTTGCTTTTTGCCATTAGAGTGGTATCATCTGCATATCTGAGGTTGTTGATATTTCTTCCAGCAGTCTTGATCCTAGCTTGTGATTCATCCAGCCTGACATTTCCCACAATGTACTCTGCATATGAGTTAAATAACAGAGGGACAGTATATGGCCTTGATGTACTGTTTTCTCAGTTTTGAATCATTCCATTGTTCCATGTCCAGTTCTAATGGTTGCTTCTTAACCCACATACATATTTCTCAGGAGGCAGGTAAGGTCATTTGGTATTCCCATCTCTTGAAGAATTTTCCACAGTTTGTTGTGATCCACACAGTCAAAGGCTTTAGTGGTCAATGAAGCAGAAGTAGATATTTTTCTAGAATTTTCTTGCTTTTTCTGTGATCCAACAGATGATGGCAGTTTGATCACTTGTTCCTCTTCCTTTTCTAAACCCAACTTATACATCTGGAAGTTCTTGGTTCACCTGTTGAAATCTAGTTTGAAGGATTTTGAGCATTACCTTGCTAGCATGTAAAATGAGCACAGCTGTATGGTAGTGTGAAAATTCTTCAGCATTGCCTTTCTTTGGGATTGAAATGAAAACTGACCTTTTCCAGTCCTGTGGCCATTGCTGAGTTTTCCAGATTTGCTGTCATATCGTGTGCAGCACTTTAACTGCATCTTCTTTATCAACTAATATGTATTTTTGGAGTTTCACATAATAGAAAATAATATATTATAAACTTTTCTGATTTCTTTTACTTATCATAACTATTGGTGATGCATCCATGTTGGTATATGTATCAACAGTCTATTCCTTATTGCTTATGAGTATTCTATTGCATAGATATATAATAATTTATTAAAACATCAAGACATTTGGGTTGTTTCCAGCATTTTTACATTACCAGTAAAGTAGGCTAGTCTATGACCATTCAGGTACAAGTCTTGTGTGGACATATGCTTTCATTCTTTTGGACAAATTCCTATAAGGAGATGGCTAGATCATATGTAAGTGTATATTTAACGTTTTAAGGAACTGCCAAACTGTTTTTCACAGCAGTTGTACTGTCTGACCTTTCTGTCAGCAGTGTATGAGGGTTCCAGTTCCTCCACATCTTTTCTAACACTTAGTATGGTCAGCCTTTTAAATTTAAACCCTTTTAAAAAGTATGTAGTAGTATCTGTGATTTTATTTTGCATATCCCTAATGACTAAGGATGCTGAACATCTTTTCATGTCCTTATTTGCCATCTGTATATCCTTTTTGATATGTCTCTTTAAATTTTTTCTATTTTTTCTATTCTTTAAATTTTTTTCTATTTTTATTGTGTTGCTTATTTTCTTATTGTTGAGTTTTAAGAGTCTTTATATTTTGTGGGCTGAAGATCTTTTTCAGGTACATGTTTCACAAACATTTCTCCCTGTGTGGCTTCTTTTTTAATTTTAATGAAGCTTGGTTTATTGATTTGGTTTTTATAGATTTCATCTTTGGTGTTACATTTAAGAAATCATTGACTAATCAGACAGAGATCCCAAAGAGCTCCTCTGTTTCCTTGTAGAAGGTTTCTACTTTTACATTTAAGTCTATGCTCCATTTAGAGTAAAACTGTGTATATGATACAAGATATGAATGCAAGTTTATTTTCTTAAGGATATCAAACTGTTCCACCATATTTGTTGAAAAATTATTGTTCCTCCACTGAATTTAATTAGTACCTTTGTCAAAACCAACTGTCCATATATACACGGATCTATTTAGGTGTTCTCTAGTTGTTCCACTGATCTATTTAGCTACCTTTCAATCAATACCACAGTGTCTAGATCACTGTGGTTTTACGATAAGTGCTGCAATTGGGTTGTGTTAGTTCTCCAACATTGTTTTTATTTCTCTGAAGTTGTTTTGGTGGTTTAGGTCCTTTTGTATTCCTAACTAAATCTTAGGATGAATTTATCAATGTCTAAAGAAAAATAGCCTGCTCATATTTTTATTAGAATTTCATTGACTCTGCAAGTCAATTAGAAAGCATTGATAGCTGAACACTATTGTCCTCCTACCTAGAAACATGGTATATCTCACCATTTATTTAGGTATTATTCATTTCTGTCACCAATGATTATTAGTTTCAGTGAAATAAAACATAAAAGTTGCATTTTAAGTTTCAGTTTTCTATTGTTTATCGCTAATATATAGGAAAACAACTGATTTTTTTGTACAGTGATTTTATATTCTAAAATCTTGCAAAGCGCTGTAGATCTTTTTGTAGATATGCTGGGTTTTCTATATACAGAACTATGTCATCTAAGAGGAAGGTTTTCCTTCCTCCTTTCCAACTTGAGTACCTTTTTTCTTGCTTTTCTATACTGGCTAGAACCAAACATTGAATTGAAAGTGAGGGCTGATATCTTTTTCTTATTCCTTATCTTATAGAAAAACCATTTAGTCTTTCACCATTAAATATGTTACCTGTGGTTTTTTTTTTTTTAATACATGTCCTTATTGAGTTAAGAAAATTCTCTTCTATTCCTGCTCCAGTGAGAATTGTTATCAGAAATGAATGCTAAGCTAAGTCGCTTCAGTCATGTCCACTCTGTGCAACCCCAGAGACAGCAGCCCACCAGGCTCCCCATCCCTGGGGTTCTCCAGGCAAGAACACTGGAGTGGGTTGCCATTTCTTTCTCCAATGCATGAAAGTGAAAAGTGAAAGTGAAGTCGCTCAGTCGTGCCCAACCCTCAGCGACCCCATGGACTGCAGCCTTCCAGGCTCCTCCATCCAGGGGATTTTCCAGGCAAGAGTACTGGAGTGGGGTACCATTGACTTCTCTGAAATGAATGCTGGGTTATGTCTAATGATTTTTCTGGCTTTATTGAGATAATTATAAGGTGTTTCTTTTCTTTTAGTGTGTTAATATGATAAAGTAATTGTTCTTGAATTGTAGATTAACTTTGCATTCCAGGGACAAATTCCCCTTGGTCATAGTGTATTCTCATTTAAATATATTGTTGATTTAATTCCCTAAAATTTTGTTTAGAATTGTATTCAGTGAGGGATAGTGGGCTGTTATTTTCTTTTCTTGTAAAATCTAGTCAGGTTTTAGTGTCAAAATAATCCTGAACTTTTCGATTTTCTGAAAGGGTTTAGAATTAGTCTTGCTTCTTTCCTAAATATTTGGCAGTATTCACCACTAAAGTCATCTGAGCCTCACATTCTCTTTGTGAGAAGTGTTTTACCTATAATTCATTATAATCGGAGAATGAAATGGCAACCTATGCCAGTACTCTTGCCTGGAAAATTCCATGGATGGCGGAGCCTAGTAGGCTACGTACAGTCCATGGGGTCGCAAGGAGTCGGACACAACTGAACGACTTCACTTCCATTTCTTTCTTTTCTTTAATAGGTATAGGACTATTCAGTATACTTTCTTCCATAGTGAGCTTTCATAATTTTTGTCTTTCAAGTTATTGTTCTATAACATCTAAGTTGTCAAATTTATTTCATTTTCTTTTGATATCTGAATAATCCGTAATGAGGTCACCTCTCTCTTTCCTGTTATTGATTATATGTGCCTTTTTTCTCTTTCACCTAATCAGCCACACTATAAGTTTATCAGTTCTTTTGATCTTCCTAAAAGTTCAATTTTGGGTTTCATTTAGTGTATTATTTTTCTGTTTTCCATTTCACTTATTTTTACTTTTATCATTTCCTTTTTCTGCTTAATTTGAGTTTAATTTGCTCTTCTAATTTCTTAAGGTTCAAGATGATTTGAGACCTCTCTTCTTTTTAAATATGAAATTCAGTGCTACAACATTTTCCCTAGGTATTATTTAAGCAGCATCTAAAAATGTTTGATATACTGTGTATTCAGTTTTACCCTATCAAAATACTTTAAAATTTCCTTTTGGTTTCTTCTTTGGCTTATTAGAAGTAGGTTACTTAATTTCCAAATATTTCAAGATTTTTCAAGAGATCATTCTGTTACTGATTTTTATTAATAACTACATTGTTGTGATATAGTGTGTATTTCCTGAGTCATTTTAAATTTATTGAGACTTTTTATGGCCCAGAATATAGTATATCTTGGTGTGTATGTTTTGTGTATACTTATCTGAGTGAACTCTGGGAGTTGGTGACGGACAGGGAGGCCTGGCGTGCTGCAATTCATGGGGTCGCAAAGAGTCAGACATGACTGAGCAACTGAACTGAACTGAAAAAGAATGTGTATCTTCCTAGTCTTAAGTGGAATATTGTATTAGTTTGCTAGGGCTGCCAAAACAAAATACTATAGACTTTGGCTTAAGCAACCAAAATTTATTCTTTCTCAGTTCTAGAGTCCAGAAGCCTTATTTCAAGGTATTATCAGGTTTGATTTCTCATATTGGAAGTTAAATCTTTAACATAGGAATTTTAGGAAAACATAATTCAGTCCATAACAAATGTTCTATAAAAATATCAATTAAGTCAATTTGCTTGGTTATATTGTGCAATTCTTTTATATCCTTTGTGATTTTCTATCAACTTGTTCTATCAGTTAATGAGAGAGTACCAAAATCTCTAGCTCTAACTGTAGATTTATTTCTACTTTCTTCTTCTGTCACTTTTTTTTTGCTCCCTGTATACTAAAGGTCTGTATTCAGGTATAGACCTCAATTACTTAGGATTGTAATAAACTAATGAATTGGTTCTTTATCATTATAAAGTGACCTTTTTGTTTATGGTAATATTCTTTGATGATATGCTTAGATTTAAATCTATTATCATCTTGCTATTGGTTTTTTTTGTTCCACCTATTCTTTTTCCCGATTTCCGTCTTTTTCAGCCTTCTTTTGGACTGAATATTTTTATGATTCCATTTTACCTTTTTTGTTGTCCTCTTAGCTATAACTTTGTCTTGTTGTTTTAGTGAATAATTTGGGGTTCATAGAATGTGTCCTTAACTTCACAGTCTACCTTCCAGTGATATTCCACAACGTCATAAACAACTGAATGTAAAGTATAAGAACTTTACATTAGTATAGCAGCTTTTCTTTCCTGGCTATTGGGCTATTACTTTACTTTTGCATTTTATATAGATCACACTAAATTGTAATTATTTTTGTTAAGCAATAAGCTATCTTTTAGAGAGAATTAAATAATAAGATAAATATTATATATGTTTATCTATATAGTTACCATTTCCAGTGTTCATCATTCCTTTGTGTGCAGCCATATTTCCATCTGGCATCATTTTCCTTCTGCCTAGAGAACTTCCGTGAATCTTCCTTATAGGTTGGGTGTGCTAGTCGTGAATTCTTTCAGCTTTTGTATGTCTAAAAAATATTTTGCCTGTTTTTTTTTAATATATTTTCACTATAGAATTCTAGATGATAACTTTTGTTGTTGTTTTGGTTTTTGTTCTTTAATATATAAGGACATCTCTCCGTTGCCTTCTCATTTGCTTTCTTTACAATGAGAAATCTGCCACAATCCTTCTTTGTTGTTCTAACATGTCTTTTCTTCTCTCTCTGCTCTCTTTGAAGATCTCCAGAAATTTAATTTGGGTCTTTTTTTATATCTTCCATTTCTTAACTTTTTAACCATGTGGATTATAGTGATAATAACTGTTTATTGTCCTTGTCTGATTATTCTAACATCTATGCAAGTTCCACTTTGACTCCAAATGATTTATTTTTCTCATTATGGGTAATATCTTCCCATAAGGAATTTATCCAGTTGGGTGCTGTGGTGGTGGTTTAGTCACTAAGTCATGTCCGACTCTTGCAATCCCACTAACTGTAGCCTGCCAGGCTTCTCTGTCCGTGGGATTTTCCAGGCAAGAATACTGGAGTTCCTTCTCCAGGGGATCTTCCTGACCCAGGAATCGAACCCAGGTCTCCTGCATTGCAGGCAGATTCTTTACCGACTGAGATATGAGGGAAGCCCGGTGGGTGCTATATATGTTTGTTATTCTTAAAATATTGTTGGATCTTATTCTGGGGTGCAGTTAAATAACTTAAAACCACTTGATCTTTCTGAGCCTGGCTTTTAAGGTTAATTGGTAGGACCAGAACTACATTTTAGTGTAAGGCAAATCATTCCCCACTACTGAACCAAGATCCTCTTGAGTACTCTTTCCAGTACCCCGTAAATTATGCAGTTTAAACCAAATTATTTTTGGATATTAGCATAAGCTAAACCTATTTAGAAAATTAAATCAATAGTATCATCCATATCATGCATCCCAAAGATAGGATTCTGGATTTTCACAAATTCAAACCATCCACATCACTGCTTTCATCCATCTGCTTATAGTATTAGATCAAATATCCTCAAAGAGATTGTTTTACTTATGAATTCTCCTCCACCTCTTTTACAAGCTCAAAAACACAAAACGCTCAATGTCCTCTCTCTCTCAGGTCCTCATGTGCGGTATATCCAAAAGCCTGACAACAGCCCCTGCTCCATCACCGACTCTGTCAAGAGGTTCCCCAAAGAGGAGGCCACAGAGGGGAATGCCACCAGCCCCCGCAGAACCCACCTACCAACCTCACTGTTGTCACTGTGGAAGGGTGTCCCTCCTTTGTCATCTTGGACTGGGATAAGCCGCTCAATGACACTGTCACTGGTAAGAGCATGGCATGCGGACTCTTGCTATGGTGGGAAGCATTGATAAGATGATGCTTTGGGAATGTGGTACCTCAAGTCAGACTGTGACCCTGAGTGATGTATCTCAGGAAGAGCAAGTCCCTGCAGAGTTCTGCTGTCTCTGTGGCAGATGATTTTCAAAAGTGTCATAAGACGGGGAAGATCGTTTTGTCCTGGTTACGGTCTCCCTGTTAACCTAGCAGATCTCTTAAGTTATATATCTTCTTTCTTCTCTCAGAACTTTTTCTCAGTGTGAAGGTATATCTAGTCTTTCCATTACCAGAAAACACAAATAACATATGAGAAATTGCCACTGCTAATAGTATTTAAACCAATTTTCCTTTCACCATCCCAATCTCTAGATTGACCTAGAACTTTGAACAGGCTAAACATTATTATTTCAGTCATTTTATGAGAATTTTTTTACTTTAAATTTGTTTTTAATTGGAAGATAATGGCTTTACAACACTGTGTTATGTCTGCCTTATATCAGCATGAATCAGCCACAGGTATAGTTTTTAAAAATTCTATTCTTGGTCAATTTTCTGCCCATCTCAGGGAATTTTGATTCTGCTACTCCTCATAAAAATGATAATGAAAAATAAGAAACTCTGAGTCACTTTGAATTTGTTATGTGGGATTTTAATTTTCCATAATGAACAAGAGAGTCAGACTAGAGAGAAGAGGGGAGGGTGGGATGACTAACCACCCAAATCAGCTAGAGGATGAAGCAAATAATGTGAGTACATGCATGTCCTGCTTCCACATGCCCAAGGTGGGCGGATGGAACAGAAGGGCCCACTGAGAGGCTGTCAGAGGGAGTAGAGAGCAGTACATAGGGTAAGGTGAGCAGTGGGGAGATTCAGGAGCTGCCAAAAGTTTTCTTTGAATAAAGGAGAAAACAGCAGCTATTTCTCCTCAGACAAAACCATTTAGTCTGGGCAGCTTCCAGTGTAAGCAGCTTGTTGTTGTTCGGTTGCTAAGTCATGTCCAGCTCTTTGAGACCTCGTGGACTACAGCACACGAGGCTTCCCTGTCCTTCACTCTCTGCCAGAGTTTGCTCAAATTCAGCAGCTTATCTTCGCTTAACTGGCTTTAAAACAAAAAACAAATTTTGTGAATTTCCTTTCTCATGCAGTTTTGACTAGTCTTCTTTATGTGGGATTATGCCAGTAGGTACTATCATCCCAATATCTAAAAATAATTCAATTTCTAGGTATTGATTATCTACATGTATTAAAAGGTTTAAAATTCTCAGTCCACATGCAGTGCTGATAAGGAATTCCTGTAATAGTCTGAGACTTAGTTCTCACAAGACCAAATGATTTATAAAAATTTCACTTCCCTTAAAGATATAAAACATCAAATTGGCATTGGTTAATCTAATATGTCTAATAATCTAATACACATTCACTTGGCTATGATTTAGCTTTTGAAAACAGCAAGATTTTCCTTTATGTATTTTCCTTTTATCATGATATAAATGATAGCTTTTAAAATGATATAAATCTGTAATCTCAGAGTATCATAAATAGGATATACTTTAATCAATTAGTTTTGACATTATTATTATTAAATGTTAATGAGCTGTTGAGATCTTTCACTAGATACTAGACTGATGATAACAATTTTCATGGATAAGGACCACATCTATAATAATAATATTTTATACATAGAAATAAGTCAGTATTTAGTCACTATTTACTTAGCTTATGTTTAAACATTGAACCATATGCCCATATGCCCTGGTCTATTTTTTCCATTAAATACCACTTGATTTCAAATATAATCTTTTATAAACCAGTAGTTCAGATAATACAGAGATTATTTCTCATATTATTAGAAATGGTTTTTCAGGAAAGGATTAAAAAGGTAACAAAGAGAGGGAACATATTCTTTATTTCCCTAGTTGACTTCTGTCAGTAATCTTTCTTTTAATTGATAGGCTTGTATTCACCTCTAGTAAATACATCTAAATTCTGATGCTTTTCCATGACCCTTCTACAGTAAAGTAGAAATACGTACACCAGAGAGACTGGCCATAGCCTACATCCTTGGACAACTTAAAGTTAAGTTAGTCATAAGTTGTCATTTTGTGATATGTCAAGAGCATGTGGACATAGGTTTAAATCCCACACCAAGTATGTTCTAGATAATGCAACTTGAATCTATAATTAGCCTCTTTGAACTTCTAGTTTTTTATTTGTAATAATAATTCCCATTGTTATCAATTTGTTGTGAGTGCAAAACTTAACAGAATTCATGCAGCATAAATTAGAAGCTGTTAAATTAGCATCTGTCGGCAGCAGCAACAGTAGGACTGGCAGCAGTCATATCGCCCTGATTATTTTCATGCTGCCTGACCAGACTATGATGTTCCCAACCTAAATAATAAATGATTATCTTCTAAGTGAATTATCTCATAAGGGGTTAAGACCCTCTGAGGGGGGTAAAAGAGACCACCTATTCAGTGTCAGTTCTTTGTAGATTTTCTTATATCCTTACTCTTAAACTATTTTTTAAATCCCCTATCTTAAAATAAGAAATATGAACATACACTTTTTTGTTGGTGGTGGTAGAGTTTTAGAATATTGGTGCATTTATGAAAAAGCTATTATCACTTTAAAAATTAAAAAGGAAAGATACATACATTCTAAAACAAGAATTCTGAGAATTCTAAAACAAGAATTCCGAGAAGAATTCTAAATACCTTTTAATTATGAAGGGAACTTCTAGATCCATTTTGAAAACTCCAAAGTTTCAGGACTAAAATCATACTAAATTAACATTTAAACATTAGGAGTGACCCAAACAAAGATGCTTTTTGAAGGTGACTGCTTTCATGGATGAACCAACTGGAATATCATATAAACTGCTCTTTCGATGACTAATCAGCACTTGAAACTTTTGAACTGGAATCTTTCGAACTGGAATCTTTCAAATTGTCAAGTTTTAAGATACAACTCAGGGATAATAAAGAATAATAAAAACCATAATAATAATAGGTACCACCTGTTGAGCAAAATACTATTAAGCACTTTTCATAAGTTCCTACTTTAACCCCTATGAGCAACACTATGAAGAGACACTATGGACATTTTACAGATGGGAAAACTGAGACTGAGATCCAGGCAAGTGGCTTGGTCTGTTTCTTTCCATTAAGTCATGCAGTTTCCTTTTAAAAAAAAAAAAAAAATCTGTTTTGCTTCCATTCTAATTACTCCCTTCTTTTCTAGTAAATGCCCCTTTATGGCTGAGGGAAAAGTATAATTTGAATATATGAATTCAGGATGCTCCCTCTCTTTCCATGCTCTGTTAGAATAAAAAGTCAACTGAAACATAGATTGGGAGCAGAGAGTCTGAGGAAGACATACTAAATATCAGCCATTAGTCTTTTAAAAGCTGCATTCATGTGTCCAGATACAATGGCCATTGCCTTCTAGTCTAATTTAAAATTTTCAAAAGGATAGTTATAGGAAATTATTCTGAAAAGGTGGTTCTACATCTTGGATGTTTTTAATTTACCATTAAAGATCCTTCCCGAATTAAAATTGGTGATTATAAGTCTCCATGAGTTATCCTATAATTTCAGCTTTATTTCCAATATTATCTCCTACCTTTGGTCTCAGCACTAACAGCTGAAGTCCCAGTAACTCACAACCTTCCCACTTTCCCCAAAGCCCACCACTTGTGTATTTCTTCATATTGACAGAACTGTTTTTGAGTGGGCTTTTGTGGTTGTTTGTTGGTTTTTGCTTGATTTTTGTAATTCTCTTTGTGATCTCATCACATGTATTAAACTAAATCCCAACTGACAACAGGGAAAACATATTAGTAAATTATATTCTTTTATTCTGAAAGTCTTTCTCTTTTGATTAGCCCTGTAAGTTCATAGAAAGCTACCCTTTAGGTAAGTTTATATGGATCTCTATACTAACTTTAAGGATAAAGTTTCATTTTGTTTTGTTTTAATTCAAGGATGATTATCAAGGGGGCATATATAAGCAGTATATACAAGACTTATGTAACTTACATAAGCAGTAGGTACCAAAATCTTGTATTTCTGTAGTTCAAAATAATGGACTCTGGGAAAATGTAGTTCATTAATTGGTTAAACGTGATTTGCTGCTCTGGTTTTAACTGTTACTTGCAGCAGTACCGTGTCTTCAATGACCATTTCCCAGCTACGTTATAAAGCCCTGTGAGCAGGAAATGTGCTTCTGCTGAAGCACCACTCCTCATAGAATGTTTCTTACAAAACTGCACTGGATTTTCCAGCAATGGCAGATCTGACTTACATATCGAAATGATAAGTTACCCATATACAGTGCTACCCCAGGAGTGCCATCACTTTACACAGTTACCAGGCCTTTCCTGCTCTGGTAGAGAGAAAACAGAAATGGTCCATGAGCAACTCCCCAACTGCTTTGGGACCTTCACCATCAACTGATAGTCTCCATCTAGAAGTTGCAAATGTGTATGATCAGTAGGTCTCAGGCCTGCAATCTCAGTTGCTCACTTTTATGAGAGTGACTTTTTAGGCTGTTAGCTTCTAGAATATTCAGTTTGCCAGAGCATAAAGACAAGTGTCTTGTTGGCCTTTTGCTTTTCAGAATATGAAGTTATATCCAGAGAAAATGGGTCATTCAGTGGGAAGAACAAGTCCGTTCAAACAACAAATCAAACCTTCTCCACAGTAGAAAATCTAAAACCAGACACAAGGTAAGCCACCAGTGCTATTACAGGTGAATTCTGAGAGTGTAAAAGTCATAACAAAGGAGTGAAATGACATCATCCTTCTCCATCCGAAGGGAGGGTCTAATTTACATTTCATTCTTTGGCTTTCTGTACACAGCACTAGAGACTCCTGGAGTCATGGTTTGCAAATATGCAACTGACTGGTGGGGATACAGGAACTGACAAGTTGGTCTTGTAAGCTAACGTTAGAGCTGGGGACACTGAGAGGTCGAAGGCCATTAATATCAAACACTGATATTAAATACCAAAGCTTAGAGGAGGAAAAGCCTACAGACCAGAGAAAACTGGAGTGTGGATGGTATAAACTAGATTTCAAGCACACAGAAAGTTGACTGGCATGCTGGAAGAAAAGGAGAGGGAAACAAAAGCCACGTGACAAATGTAGGTAAACATTTGTAAGAGTTAATGCTTAAAATAGTTACGATTAGACACAGTCTTCCTTTGCTTTGGGGTCTTTTTATTATAGACCAATGAGAATAGATTTTGTTTAAATGGACATATATTAATTGTTCAATAATAACTTTTCTTGGCATCCCTTATTACACATTGATACCAGGTTGTTTATCTTGCTGTATAGTTTTGTGATTCCTTTTTAAATCTAAAATATGTAATAATTTATCAGTTTATTTTATTGTTGCAGGAAAAATAAGAGCCTTAGGCTTTTGTAAAAATGTAGTAGGGAAGGGGGTTTTGGTCTTGTGTTTGCTTTACATGGCTAAATCATTAAATGCATTACTCGAGCTGACTCTCAAATGGACATAGCCAAGTGCCGCCTTAATGAGGCCAAAGTGCTCAATTCATTTCTGGACTAGATTTCACTCTGTGGGAAATCAGTTTCTTCCCGCAAACTCCAAAACACTATTTGATAAGTTGTCCCTGCCTTCCGTATAAAACAACAAAAAGAAATCCTGACATCTTAAGTTACAGTACACCAGGCAAATACAGATCAATTTTCCAGATTGAGGAGTTTTTCAAGAATGAGTATTTCATAACCTGATGAAGGATCCTCCATGTTGAAAAAGATCAATGAAGGTGAAACCTGGAGCTTCAGCATCAGAGGTTTTTTTCTTTTTTTGGTCATGTTTTATCTCTCATATCTCTCATTGTCATCTGACTGAATTGAAGAGGTGTTAGTGTGACACCAGAAGAGCCTGTTTGTCTCTGACAGCAGGGAGACTCCTGATCTTTTCAGGGAAAAAGGAAGCATATAATTCATTAGAGATACTCTGCTGTATATAAACTATAGTCCTATACTGCAAGAATAACATCTTTCTACAAGTGTGAGGTTGTTTCCCTTAAAGTTCTCTGTTTTGACTCATAATATGGAAAACTTTGCAAATGTTAATTTTCTTGAAGAGATTGCTGCTAAGTCACTTTAATCGTGTCCAACTCTGTGCGACCCCACAGACAGCAGCCCACCAGGCTGCTCCCCTGTCCCTGGGATTCTCCAGGCAAGAACACTGGAGTGGGTTGCCATTTCTTTCTCCAATGCATGAAAGTGAAAAGTGAAAGTGAAGTCACTCAGTTGTGTCTGACCCTCAGCGATCCCATGGACTGCAGCCTTCCAGGCTCCTCCGTCCATGGGATTTTCCAGGCAAGAGTACTGAAGTGGGTTGCCATTGCCTTCTCTGCTTAAAGAGATTAGGTTGGCCAAAATTAGCATGTATCTCAGTAAAAGCCCATTTGATCTTGGTTCTGCTTCCTTAGCCAGATTAACAGGGAGAAGGCCTATTTTTACCATAATGCATTTTAAAGAAACAGTAAAACAGTAAAGGTCATTTATTGCATTTTTAATAGGCAGAACTTGCTTTTTATTCCACTTAAAAAACAAGTGAGCCATGTAGTACACAGAAGGTGCATTGAAGGGCATCCAATTTCTACGTGTTCATTGTGTTCTGTTTCTGAATCAGGCTGTTCTCAGGTTTCACAGTGCACCTATTAGCTCATGATCAGAGGTAGAACACAGTTATGCCAGGGACATTTGAAACATAACTTGTTTGTAAAAGGTTTGCATCTGCATTCTGCTAACATTTACCTGGTGCCAGTGATGTGGTCAGCCCTGTGTTTGGTCAGCCTACAAACAGGAATAAACATCCAGCCTGCCTTTAAGGAGGTCCAGGCTAATGGGGCAGACCGCTAGTGACTGATTATTGTACACAGAGTGGTAAGAGTTCAGGTAGAAGTCTGCACCAGAGGCAGAGGGAGCCCAAAGTGGGTGGCATGTCACAAAGTCTGGGGAATTAAAGGAAAGACAAAACTTCCTGGAGAAGGTGACACCTAGGTTGAGGGGTGATGAGTAGGCAGGAGCCAGTCAGGCGACTGTGGTAAGATAAAGGAAGGTCAGAGAGAATAGCCCGTCAGCACAGTGGCGGAAATGGTGTGGCTGTGCATGATAAAAACAGGCTGTTTTCACCAGTATGAGGGACAAAAAGTGGAGAGAGGTGGAAGCAAAGAGAAGCAGAAGCCAAGTTAGGGAGGGCCTTCCATGCCAGATCTTGGCTCAGATGGTAAAGAATCTGCCCAGAGTGTGGGAGACCTGGGTTCAATCCCTGGATCTGGAAGATCCCCTGGAGAAGGGCATGGCAACCCACTCCAGTATTCTTGCTGGAGAATTCTGTGGACAGAGGAGCCTGGCAGGCTACAGTCCATGGGATCGCAAAGAGTTGCGCACGACTGAATGACTTAACGCCTTCACTTTTCTATGCCAGATCAGGGAATGTGGTCAAGTGATGGGGAGACCTTGAAGCATGGTAACTGGGGAGTAACTTGCTCTGACTTTCATTTTAGCTTGCATTCTGACTTTTCTTTACTTAGAATAATCAATTTTGATATTAAAGCTACCTGTAATTAGTAGTTGGTAGAACACATCTAAACTGAAAATAAGTTTTTGTTAATTTCTTGCGTGAGTACCATTGTGGCATCTGATCGAATTGGTCAAATGGGGACATAAGAGAAAAGTGCCTTAGGGCTGCACTGGATTTCACTCTGGAATCACAGGGCCTGTCAAGTCGTGAGGTTCATGTCTAGTTTCCAGTTATAACTGTTGTAGGACTCCTGCTACTTGTTCTTGGCGTTTGCTTAAGACTCAGATACAACCAGTCACCTTTGTCCCTCTGTTGTGTGTCTCTTACTTGTCTCTCCTGTCCACCATCAATATGCCTTCTAAGGAGGACCCCTGTGACCTCCATGCACTCAGCTCAGGTAAAATACTAGTCCTCAAAGTTACTACTATAGTGAGGCTACAGCAGGCAGAATAAAATTGCAAGTTCCCCAGTTTGGGCTTGTTGGCTCTTTTGTTACAAACTGTTTTCATACTGTCTTACGTTGTAAAGGCAAAGTTCCTTACCACTGTATCTTCTCTGCCCCAGTCATACATAACCCAAGATTAATGCAAATAAGAGACACCCTATAAAATAAAGAGGAAGTATGTACAGGATGCAGTTAACAGGTGCTTTTTATTAGCTATAAAGAATGACTGTAATCACACTTCATCCCTTGTGGAAAATTTTGAGTCAAAATATACAGTAAATTCCCCCATAGGCCAACTCTGAATGATAGCTGTTAAAATTCTTCCATGAGCTCCTGGAATTCCCTATTTGAAAAGCTGGAAGATAATAACTTCTGAAAGAATATCTATAGCTTTGTTCCTATTCTAGGAGACACATGTAAAGAACTGATTTTTAGTCACCATTTCCATCATTTGTCCTGACTCAAAAACAGGAGCTCTAATAACAGGTCATAATTAGCGGCTAATTGTTAAACAGTGACATGGGTGGGATAAAGGTTGCTGTTAGAACATTTAACCTGCATAATCAAGGCAGAGAAAAGAGATCTACAGAGCCTTAAATATACACACACTATTCTAGAACCAAAAAGACAGTCCAGTCTCCCGCCTGTTTTTAATGATGTAGCCAGGTTGTTACTCTGGAGAAGCTTGAAAAATAACCCACTGTAAGAGACTTCAATCTTGGCATTAAAAATAAAGTGGAATAGAGGTAGCAATGTCTTGTAAACTGTAAATCTGATAGAACAAAGCAGGCATGTGGAATGGCCATTACGACTACCCATCAGCAGGGATCCTGCCGCTGGTAGAGTTCAGCGGCTCCCTGGTGTGAGGGTTTCTGTCTCTAGAGCGCAGAGCTGCTCAGCTGCCCTGGGGAACCTGCTGCAGTTCAGTGAGCACGGGCCCAGCCTTGCTGATGGCTGCTCGCCGCTGGGGTGAGAGATGTACACAGGACAGAGGGGTTGCTTGTGGGGAGCCAGAAATGTTTAAGTCGAGTGACAGGGTCTGTTAACAGAGATGAACAGCTGGAGCACAACTCCAGCTCTTTCCCTGGAGGGTCCCCTTCTTTCACCCTCCACCCCTAAAATACAACGAGAGCGCAGAGCTGTTAGTGTCCACTGAAACAGTACCCATCTGGCCCACTCTCCAATATTTACTTTCCCCTCATTTTTTTCCCCATGAAACTTCATTGTGTGACTCTTGTTGAACGAAAAGAAAGTATTCAGAAGAGTCTTCCTGTCTGTAGCCCGCTACTTTGTTTGCAAAGACCACTGTGATTATGTTTGGTTCCATGAACAGAAGAAATGATAAAGTATGTAACTTAAAAGTAAGTGTTGCATCACTGCTGAAAGGGACCAGAACTGTGGGCTAACTGACCTTAAAGTCTCTCCCAGATCTAAAATAACATAATCTTAATGCTATCTGAAACCATCACAGAATAAAAGGGGAATCGGTCTGTCTTACAGTGAGTAGGTTTGTCCTGATAAGCCATTTTTGCTTTGAATCTATGTCCGTGGTCTGCAATTTCTTTTCAGATAAGTTATTTTCCGCACACATTTTGGTAATCCATTGATGGGCCAGGTTCTTCCTGATGAACTAGTTGGGGAATGTGGATTTACACACAATCACTGTCCACTTACAGAGCCCTTGTATCTCAGTCTTCTCTTCGTATAAGCCCGTCTCTCCCTGTTTGGCTAAGAAATTGAAGAATTCTCTGTGTGTGCCAGACATACATGTGGTCCAGCAATTTCCTATGGAAAATGCACTCTGTCTGGTAATTAAGATAAATCAAGTTTACTTAACTGGCTCAAGCACTTCTACTGTCGTTTGTTGCTTGGGAGGATCCTGGAGAATAGCTCTTCCACCAAGATTAAAACCTACCAAAGTTTCCTGTGGCTGACAGCAAAGATAGTTTGGGGCTGTTGTTGTTATATGATTTAAATCTTGGCATTAAAAATAAACTGGAATAGAGGCAGCAACTTCTTGTAAACTATAAATCTGATAGAACAAAGCAGGCATGTGGAATGGCCATTACGACCGTATTCATCAGGTTTTTGTGAAATTCTAGTCTCGGCAGTATGTATTAACTTTTCAGTATCTCTTCTCATTGGCTTTATAGAAAGGAATAAAATAAGCTGCCAGAGTATCAGGCTTTTTTTTTTTTTTTTTCAGTTTTACTGTAGGTCTGAGCAGCAGAAGAATAACTGCTTCTTCATTAAAGAAAGAAGAAATTGAGTTGATTGCTCAGGTTTGCAACCGCAAAGAGCATGGAACTCCACTAGTTTATAAAGAGAGCAATTCTTCTTTTCATATCACTGTATTATTTTTATGACTTTGCACTTCAAATTCCTTAGTATCTAGGGAGGGGGTGAGAGATACTCTTAACAACACTTCAGTATTAGAGAGCAACCCAGCTCTGAAATGTGTGTCCCCCTACAGAAATGTGAGATCAAAGAAATGTCCTCAGGGACCTACTGGTTATGACCCCCGATGCCTGCTCCACTCTCTTCGGTCAGATTTAGGCTTATTTCATCCTCGCGGTATCCCCGCAGCTCTGCCCTTTGTTTCTGAGCTGTATTCCCAGGCAGTAGAATGCCTGCACGTGGCAGGTATCCAGAAATCCTTTCCTCAGTCCTGAAGTCCTTGAAGAACGGGTGGGTTTAATCACCCTTTCCCCATTCCACTGCCCTTACTCTTTTTTCTAGCCCCCCTCTCTCCTTTCTTTCCCTCGGACTGAAACCCAACCTGAATGGGGCCCAGAAATTTCAAAATGACACTAGGGTCAAATCAGGTAACAAAACATTTCAAACCAGCAAAGAGCTACTGGGTGGCCTTTCTAAATAAAAAGTGGTTGCTTGAGGTTTATGAGCTTTTGTTAATAGTGAAAATCATAATTCAGCTCCATGTTGTGGATAAAGATAGGGGGAAATCATTATAGAGAGGAGCAAAGGAAGAGGAGGCAGGGAGATGGCAGAAAGATGTGTCTGCCCTAACCCGACCTGGAGGTTAGCCTCAGACTAGATCCCCAAGGGTGGAGCTTCTTCATCTCTGACAATTTTGCCTGTAAACCACAGATGCCTTTCTTATCACCTTTACAAACACAAGTTTGTGGACATAATTCTGCCTTGAGAGTTCTATGGTAGGGTTTCTCAAATTCTCCAAGAATTTTTAAAAATTCTTTAGGGATATAGATATAATATTAAAGAATAGTTATAATGACTTACTATGTGCACGGTACCTTAAATTTACATGCATCATTTCATGTAAGCCTCTTAATAAACTCACAGACACTTTTATATACTTAGGAGGTTATAATTACTGTATTTAATAGTATCCTCACAGAGTCCATGATGCTCATTTTTATATATGAGGCTCAGAGAGGTTAAGTTACTTACCTTAAGGTTACACATTAGTGCAGCTGTGAGCCCGTCTTTCTGGCCCCTGAACTCGTGACATTCACCACAGTGCCATGCTGCCTCCTGATGGGCAACTGGGAAATGGTTTTTGTTTGACTCCATAACTGGGAAAAATCAGACATGGCTTCTGCCAGGGGTGTTATTCATTTGGCTTCCCCTCCATGAGGCCCCAAAGCTTGACTGCAGCTGTTACCTAGACTGTACTCCACTTAGATACTCATTTTGATGAAGCAGGTCTTAGAAATGCCTTTTCAAATTTAATTTTCATTTTTGTCAGAAGCAGATGTACTTGGTTTTAAAACTCAAATACTACAAAGCAGTTCATTCCTATTCTTAAATTCTATTTGCCAGAAGCAACCATTTTCAATAATTTTGTTCATTTTTCAACTTTTTTAAGGCATTATAACTGATAAAATTGTAAGATATTTAAAGTATACAACATGATGATTTGATATACATATACATTATGAAAGGATTCCTCTGAATGAGTTAATATATCTATTACCTCCCATATTTACTATTTTTTATAACTGGTGAGAACATTTAAATTATAATCTTTTGGCAAACTTCAATTATACAATACAGTATTTCAACTATCATTATATTTTTGATCCTCAGATCCTATTCATCTTACAACTAGTTTGAACCCTTTTTACCAACATCTATTTCCCCAGACTCTTCAGTCACTTTTCTACTCTATTTCTATAAATCTAACATTTTTTTTAAAGATCCACATATAAGTGATACCATGCATGATTTGTCTTTCTCACATGGCTTACTTCACATAGCATAATGCCCTCCAGGTTCATTCATGTTGTTGCAAATGACAGGATTTACTTACTTTTAAAGGCTGAATGATATTCCCTTGTGTGTAGGTATACATATACATACATGCAGTTCACCCTTGAACAATATGAGTTTGAACTGCGAAGGTCCACTTATACATGAATTTTTTCAACAAACACAGTACTTGTATTTTCACTTTACAAATCTTTAAAGTTTGCTTGATTAGAGGTCACAGTATGTGGAACCAAAAGAATTAGGGTTTGAGTCCTGATTCTGTGCAGACTGTTTCCGTTTCTGACCTTGGGTGAATCGTTAATCAATCCCTTCATTTTTGAGGCAGAGATACCAATAACTCAGATTTTTACCTGACTGGGGGCTTGGAACCTGTAATCCCCAGACTGTTCAAGGCTTAGCTGTGTGTGTTTAATCTCACAATTTCTTTATCCATTCTTCTATCAATGGACACTTATTTCTGCACCTTGACTAGAGTGAATAATGCTACTGTTAACATTGGAATACAGATATATTTTTAAGATAATGATTTCATTTCCTGGGATATACACTCAGTGTGAGATTACTGGATCATTCAGTTCAGTTTAGTTCAGTCTCAGTCATGTCCGACTCTTTGTGACCCCATGGACTTCAGCACACCAGGCTTCCCTGTCCATCACCAACTCCCGGAGCTTACTCAAACCCGTGTCCATCACGTCAGTGATGCCATCCAACCATCTCATCCTCTGTCATCCCCTTCTCCTCCTGCCTTCAATCTTTCCCAGGAATAGGGTCATTTCCAATTAGTCAGTTCTTCACATCAGGTGGCCAAAATATTGGAGTTTCACCTTGAGCATCAGTCCTTCCAATGAATATTCAGAACTGATTTCCTTCAGGATGAACTGGTTGGATCTCCTTGCAGTCCAAGGGACTCTCAAGAGTCTTCTCCAACACCACACTTCAAAAATATCAGTTCTTCAGCACTAAGCTTTCTTTATAGTCCAACTCTTATGTCCATATGTGATTACTGGAAAAACCATAGCTTTGACTAGATGGACCTTTGTTGGCAAAGTAATGTTTATGCTTTTTAATATGCTGTCTAGATTGGTCAGAGTTTTTCTTCCAAGGACAAGCATCTTGTAATTGCATGGCTACAGTCACTATTTGCAGTGACTTTGAAGTCCTAAAACATAAAGTCTCTCACTGTTTCCATTGTTTCCCCATCTATTTGCCATGAAGTGATGGGACTGGATGCCATTATCTTCATTTTTTGAATGTTGATTTTTAAGCCAACTTTTTCACTCTCCTCTTTCACTTTCATCAAGAGGCTCTTTAGTACTTCTTTGCTTTCTGCCATAAGGGTGGTATCATCTGTGTATCTGAGGTTATTGATATTTCTCCCAACAATCTTGATTCCAGCTTGTACTTCATCCAGCCCAGCATTTTGCATGATGTACTTTGCATATAGGTTAAATAAGCAAGATGACAATATACAGCCTTGACATAGTCCTTTCCCAATTTGGAACCAGTCTGTTGTTCCATGTCCAGTTCTAACTGTTGCTTCTTGACTTGCATACAGATTTCTCAGGAGGCAGGTCAGGTGGTCTGGTATTCTCATCACTTGAAGAATTTTCTACAGTTTGTTGTGATCTACAGAGTCAAAGGCTTTTGCATAGTCAATAAAGCAGAAGTAGATATTTTTCTGTAACTCTTTTGCTTTTTCAGTGATCCAGTGGAACTTGGCAATCTGATCTCTGGTTCCTCTGACTTTTCTAAATCGAGCTTGAACATCTGGTAGTTCTTGGTTCACGTACTGTTGAAGCCTGGCTTGGAGAATTTTGAGCATTACATTGCTATATGTGAGATGAGTGCAATTGTGTGGTAGTTTGAACATTCTTTGGCATTGCCTTTCTTTGGGATTAGGATGAAAACTCACCTTTTCCAGTCCTGTGGCCATTGCTGAGTCTTCCAAATTTGCTGGCATATTGAGTGCAGCACTTTAGCATCATCAATTTTAGGATTTGAAATAGCTCAACTGAAATTCTATCATCTCCACTAGCTTTGTTCGTAGCAATGCTTCCTAAGGCTCACTTTACTTCATATTCCAGAATGTCTGGCTCTAGATGAGTGTTTATCTGAGTCATGAAGATCTTTTTGTGTATAGTTCTTCTGTGTATTCATGCCACCTCTTCTTAATATCTTCTGCTTCTTTTAGGTCCATACCATTTCTGTCCTTTACTGAGCCCATCTGTGCACAAAATGTTCCCTTGGTATTTCTAATTTTCTTGAAGAGATCTCTAGTCTTTCCCATTCTATTGTTTTCCTCTATTTCTTTGCACTGATCACTGAGGAATGCTTTCTTATCTCTCCTTGATATTCTTTGGAACTGTGCATTCAAATGGGTATATCTTTCCATTTCTCCTTTGCCCTCCGCTTCTCTCTTTTCACAGCTTTTGGTTAAGGCCTCTTCAGACAGCCATTTTTGCCTTTTTGCACTTCTTTTTCTTGGGGATGGTCTTGATCACTGCCTCCTGTACAATGTCATGAACCTCCGTCCATAGTTCTCCAGGCACTATGTCTATCAGATCTAATCCCTTGAATCTATTTCTCACTTCCATTGTATAATTGTAAGTGATTAGATTTAGGTCATACCTGAATGGTCTAATGGTTTTCCCTACTTTCTTCAATTTAAGTCTGAATTTTGCAATAAGGAGTTCATGATCTGCGCCACAGTCAGCTCCCATCTTGTTTTTTGCTGACTGTATAGAATTTCTCCATCTTTGGCTGCAAAAAATAGAATCAATCATATGGTACTTCTATTTTTCATTTCTTGAGGAACTGTTCTCCAGAGTGACTGTACCACCAGCAGTGCACAAAGATTCCCTTTACTCCATATCCTCACCAGTTTTTGCTATCTCTCGTCTTTTAGATAATAGACATCCTAACAGGTGTGAGGTAATATCTCGTTGGGGTTTTGATGTGCATTCTCTGATGATTAGTGATGTCTTTAGCATTCTTTCATGTGCCTATTGGCTATTTGTATATCTTCTTTTGAAAGAGGTCTTTTCAGGTCCTTAGCACATTTTTCCCTTGGGTCTTGACTTTTTGCTGTTGAGTTGTGTGAGTTTCTTATGTACTTTGGATATTAACCACTTATCAGATGTATGATTTGCATATATTTTCTTCCGTTCCATAGGTTGCCTTTTCATTTGTTGATGGTTCCCTTTGCTGTACAGATTTTCAGTTTGATGTAGTCTCACTTATTTATTTTTGCTTTTGTTGCTTTTGGTGTCAGATCCAAAAATTATTACCAAGACTAACATAAAGGAGCTTGTTGTTGCTCTCAATCACCTAGTTGACTGTTCTTGGCAACCCTATGGACTGCAGCACACCAGGCCTCCCTGTACCTTACCATCTCCCAAAGTTTGCCCAAGTTCATGTCCATTGCATCGGTGATGCCATCCAGCCATCTCATCCTCTGATGCCCTCTTCTCCTTCTGCCTTCAATCTTTCCTAGCATCAGGGACTTTGCCAATGAGTTGTGGGTACACATCAGATGACTAAAATACTAGAGCTTCAGCATCAGTCCTTCCAGTGAATATTCAGGACTGATTTCCCTTAAGATTGGCTGGTTTGATCTCCTTGATGTCCAAGGGTCTTTTAGGAGTCTTCTCCAGCACCACAGTCCAAAGGCATCAATTCTTTGGTGTTCTGCCTTCGTTATGGTCCAGATCTCACAACTGTTAAGTGACCACTAGGAAGACCATAGCCTGACTATATGGACATTTGTCAGCAGAGTGATGTCTCTGCTTTCAACACACTGTCTAGGTTTGTCATCACTTTCCTGCCAAGAAGAATTGTCTTCTGATTTCATGGCTGCAGTTACCATCTGCAGTGATTTTGGAGCCCAAGAAGAGGAAATCTGTCACTGCTTCCACCTTTTCCTCTTCTATTTGCCATGCAGTAATGGGGCCAGATGCCATGATCTTGGACTTTTAATATTTAGTCTTGAGTCAGCTCTTTCACCCTCCTCCTTCACCCTTATGGAGGCGCTTTAGTTCCTCTTCACTTTCTGCCATTAGAGTGGTATCATCTGCATTCCTGAGGTGGCAGTTGTTTATCCCGCCTATCTTGATTCCAACTTGTACAACTTGTAACTCATCCAGCCTGGCATTTCTCATGATGTGCTCAGCGTACAGGTTAAACAAAAAGGGTGACAGCAGACAGCAGCCATGTCATACTCCTTTGTCGATCTTGAAACAATCAGTTTTTCCATACAGGGTTCTAACTGTTGCTTCTTGACCTACAAACAGGTTTCTCAGGAGACAGATAAGATGGTTTGGTACTCCCATCTCACTAAGAGATTTCCACAGTTTGTCACAATCCACACAGTCAAAAGCTTTAGCCTAGCTGAAGAAACATAGATAGATGTTTTTTTCTGACATGTCCTTGCTTTCTCTATAATCCAGCAAATGTTGGTAATTTGACCTCTAGTTCCTCTTGTTTTTTATAACCAGCTTGGACATCTGGAAGTTTTTGGTTTGCATAATGCTAAAGCCTAGCATGCAAGATTTTAAGCATGATCTTACCAGCATGGGAGATGAGTGCAATTGTCCAATGGTTAGCACATTCTTTGGCACTACCCTTCTTGGAAACTGGGATGACAGTTAACCTCTTCCAGTCCTGTGGCCCCTGCTGGGTCTTTCAGATTCCCTTACATAATGAATGCAAAACCTTGATGCCATCCTCCTTTAGGGATTTGAATAGTTTTGAGGAGTTTTATGGTTTCAGGTTTTGTGTTCAATTCTTTAAACCATTTTGAGCTGACTTTTATATATGGTATAAAATAAGGGATTGTGGAATATCTTTCATTTTATTGTTATCTTCTTCAAAATCTTTCATTAGTGTCTTTACGTTTTCAGGGTACAGATCTTTCTCATCTCTTTAAATAAAATTATTCCTTAATATTTTATTATTTTTGAGGCTATGGTAAATTTTGAGGCTAAGTAGTTTGTAAATTGTTTCCTTAATTTCTCTCTCTGATAATTTTTGGTATATAGGCAATCCAACAGATTTCTATATATTAATACAGGATCCTATAACTTTACCAAATGTATTAGTTCTAGCAGCTTTTTGGTTGAGTGTTTAGGGTTTTCTACATATAATATCATGTCATCATCTGCACACAGAAAAAAATTTACTTCTTCCTTTCCAATTTGGGTGTTTTTTATTTCCTTCTCTTGGCTGATTGCTCTAGCCAGGGCTTCCAGTGCTATGTTGAATAAAGTGGTGAGAATAGGGATTCTTGTCTTGTTCCTGAGAGAGGAAAAGCTTTGAGCATTTCATCATTAGGTATGATGTTAGCTGTGGGCTTAACATACGTGCCTTTATTATCTAAAGGTATGTTCCCTGTATACCGAGTTTCTTGAGAGTTTTTAATCAAGAAAGAATGTTGAATTTTATCAAATCTTTTTCTGCATCTATTGAGGTCATATAAACCATATATCTTTTTGTTAATATGGTGTATCACATTGATTTGCAAATGTTGAACCATCTTTACATTCTTGGAATGAATCCTACTAGATCATGTTTATGATCATTCTACGGTATTGATGAACTTGGGTTTGCTAATATTTTGTTGAGCATTTTTGCATCTATATTTTATCAAGAATATTGGATTATAATTTTCTTTTCTTGTAGTGTCCTTGTCTGGCAGGGTAATGCTGACCTCATAAAATGAATTTGGGAGTTTCTTTCTCCCCTTCAATCTATTGGAAAAGTTTGAGAAAGGCTGGTGTTAATTACTGAATCCACCAGTAAAAACATCTGGTCCTGGGCTCTTGTTTCTTGGGAAGTTTTTGGCTACTGACTCAATCTTCTTCCTAGTCATTAGTCTACTCAAATGATCTACTCTTTCATGCTTTAGTCTTGATAGGTTTTATGTTTCTAAGAATTTATATATTTCCTCTAGATTATTCACTTTGTTGGTGTATAATTGTTCTTAATTGTTCATTGATCTCCTACAATCCCTTGTATTTCTGTAGCACCAGTTTTAATGTCCGGAGAAGGCAATGGCAACCCACTCCAGTACTCTTGCCTGGAAAATCTCATGGACGGAGGAGCCTGGTGGGCTGCCATCTATGGGGTTGCAGAGAGTCAGACACGACTGAAGCAACTTAGCAGCAGCAGCAGCAGTTTTAATGTCTCTTCTTTTATTTCTGATTTCCTGATTTTACTTGAGCTCTCCCTCTTTTCCGTTACTCTAGCTAGAGGTTTGTCAGTTCTTTGTATCTTTTGAAAAGCCAGCTCTTAGTTTTACTGATCTTTTGTATTGTTTTTCTGGTCCCTATTTCTTTTTTTTTTTTTTCTTTTTACTTTTTTTAAGCCCCCTCCCACCTCCCACCCCACATCATCTACCTGAATCATCCTGTGCACCAGCCCCATGCATCCTGCATCCTGCATTGAACATAGACTGGCGCTTCGTTTCTTACAAGATAGTATACATGTTTCAATGCCATTCTCCCAAACTGGTCCCTATTTCTTTTACTTCTGCTCTGCTCTTTGTTATCTCCTTCCTCCTACTAACTTTGGGCTTAGCTTGTTCTTTTTCTTGTTCCTTGAGGTGTAAAGTTAGGTTGTTTATTTGATATCTTTTTTTCTTATATAGGTATTTGTTAAATTTATTTACTATAGATTTCTCTCATAGAATTGCTTTTGAGGTATTCCATAAATTTTGATATGTTGTCTTTCCATTTTCCTTTGGCTCAAGATATATTTTGATTGCTCTCAATTTTTTTTTCTTTGACTCATTGGCAAGTTTTTCATTCGTTTGTTTGTTATTTAATCTCCATATATCTGAATTTTCCAATCCCTTCTGTTCAACTAAATTCTGTTTTCTTACCATTCTGGCTAGAAAATATACTGTATACAATACTAATTTTCTTACATTTATTAATACTCGTCTTGCATCCTAACATTTGACCTATCTTGAAGTATTAAAGGGGCTTCCCTGAGTTTGGTCCGTTTACATTTACAATAATTATTGTTAGTACGGACATACAATTGCTATTTTGTTTTGTAACTCTTTTGTTCCTTTCTTCATCTCTTCTTCCCTTCCTTTGTGATCTGATGACTTTCTGTAGTGCTATGCTGTGATTTTGTTCTTTTTGTGTGTATGTATATTACTGGTTATGACTTTGTAGTTACCATTACTTATTACTTATGTAGTTGCCAGATTTACATAAAATATCATGTCTATTTCCCATAAAGTCTATTTAAGTTAATAACAACGTCAGACACAGCTCTGGTTTGTATATTCTTCCCTCCACATTTTGTTTTTATGTCGTAATTTACATTTTTACGCTGTGTATACATTAATTCATTATTGCAATTATAGTTATTGTAGTACTGTCGTTTTTAACTCACATTAGAGTTATAAGTGATTTGCTCTCCACAATTTTAATATTATTACCATCCTTCCATTTCTATTTGAAGAACTCTCTTTAACATTCTTGTAAGGCTGATGTAGTGGTGATGAACTGTTTTGGCCTTTGTTTGTCTGGGAAACTCTATTTTTCCTTCAATTCTGAAGACCAACTTTGCTGATTTTTTTTTTTTTTAATTCAGCACTTTTGACTGTATCATGCTGCTCCCTTCTGGCCTGAAAGTTTTTGCTGAAAAATCTGCTGATGTTGTTATGGGAATTCCACTGCACATAACAAGTTGCTTTTACCCTGCTGCTTTTAAGATTCTTTCCTTATTTTTAACTTTTGAAAATTTAATGTCATTAATGCAGGTCTATTAAAGTTAATGTTGGGATGGAGCTCTTTGGATTCCATTGGAACTCTCTAGCTTTCCTGGGTCTGAATGTTTCTTTACCCTGCTTAAGAAAGTTTTCAGCTGTTATTTCTGTGAATAAGCTTTCTGCCCCTTTTCTTTCCCTCTCCCCACTCCCCTCTAGGACTCAAATAATGCAGATACTGATCCATTTGGTGATGTCCCATACATCCCTTAAGCTGTCTTTTTTGGTGCTCCTCTGATTGGATGAATTTCACAGCCCCATCTTCACATCCACCTGCCCTTTCTTTTCCTCCATCCACTCTGCTGTTGAACTCCTCTGATGACGTTTTCAGGTCAAATGTTACACTCTTAACTTTGTGTTTTCCGGTTCCGCACTTTTAAATATTTTCTGTTACTTTGTTCTCCTGACCTTGGTAGGCATATTAATGACTATTACTTTGAACTCTTTATGAGGTGTTTGCTTTCTAGACATTAGATAAAACAGCTACCACTCCCAGTCATGATGGAATGATCTCAGGTAGGAAATAAACCTTTTGAATCAGCCCAACCTCAGCTCAAATAGGAAAAGGAGTACGTCAAGGCTGTATACTGTCACCCTGCTTATTTAACTTATATGCAGAGCACATCATGAGAAACACTGGGCTGGAGGAAGCACAAGCTGGAATCAAGATTGCCGGGAGAAATATCAATAACCTCAGATATGCAGATGATACCACCCTTATGGCAGAAAGTGAAGAACTAAGAGCCTCTTGATGAAAGTGAAAGAGGAGAGCAAAAAGTTGGCTTAAAGCTCAACATTCAGAAAACTAAGATTATGGCATCTGGTCCCATCACTTCATGGCAGATAGATGGGGAAACAGTAGAAACAGTGGCTGACTTTATTTTTCTGGGCTCCCAAATCATTGCAGATGGTGATTGCAGCCATGAAATTAAAAGACGCTTACTCCTTGGAAGGAAAGTTATGATCAATCTATACAGCATATTAAAAAGCAGAGACATTACTTTGCCAACAAAGGTCTGTCTAGTCAAGGCTATGGTTTTTCCAGTGGTCATGTATGGATGTGAGAGTTGGACTGTAAGGAAAGCTGAGTGCCAAAGAATTGATGCTTTTGAACTATGGTGTTGGAGAAGACTCTTTGAGAGTCCCTTGACTGCAAGGAGATCCAACCAATCCATCGTAAAGGAGATCAGTCCTGGGTGTTCATTGGAAGGACTGATGTTGAAGCTGAAACTCCAATACTTTGGCTACCTAATGTGAAGAGCTGACTCATTGGAAAAGATCCTGATGCTGGGAAAGATTGAGGGCAGGAAGAGAAGGGGACGACAGAGGATGAGATGGCTGGATGGCATCATCGACTCAATGGACATGGGTTTGGATGGACTCCAGGAGTTGGTGATGGACAAGGAGGCCTGGCGTGCTGTAGTTCATGGGGTCGCTGATGGTCAACTAAGCCAATTATTTCCCTAGAGGTGTAATATTCCTTTCATTTTTTCAATATTTCATATAATGTTGAAAAGTGAAACTGTGAGGCACTCAGTCATGTCCAACTCTTTGCAACCCCATGGACTGTAGCCTGCCAGGCTCCTCTGTTTATGGACTTCTCCAGGTAAGAACACTGGAGTGGATAGTTATGCCCTCCTCCAAGGGATCTTCCTGACCCAGAGATCGAACTCACATCTCTTGTGTCTCCTGTATTGGCAGGCAGATTCTTTACCAGCTGAGTCACAGGGGAAGCCCCTTCATCTAGTGTTACCCAAAACTAATTTTTGAGGGTCATCCTTGTTAAGGAACATAAAAGGAGAGTGTTTTCTTCTTATTCTCTTTCCTAGTAGTGGACTCCAGGAGTTGGTGATGGACAGGGAGGCCTGGCGTGCTGCGATTCATGGGGTTGCAAAGAGTCAGACACAACTGAGCAACTGAACTGAACTGAACCTGAGCTCCTATTTGTTTCTCAGACCTCTGAGATTGTCCAAGCATCTTTCTTTATCTTTAGTGGCTCATAGTATTTGGGGGTGTGCCAAAACTCATTAGTGTCCTGAAGGGGAGAATCACAGTTAGCATCTAGATGCAGGCTGATTACAAGCTGAGCACTAGGTAGCAGTTGGGAAATTAAGTAGTTAAGCCACTTCCTGGGAAACACTGGGAGATGGCTGTTTTTTGCTTGCTGAACCCAGGATATAGTTGGGGCAGGGAATGGGATGGGGTAGGGAAGTGTGCTCTGTGTGCATTAAAAACTGGTTCTTTGTTTGCTAGCCCTGTGTATTTGTGAACACAAATTGCCTCTCAGAGCAGGCAATATGGAGACCTATCCCTTGGGCAGTAGTTGTGAAAGCTGAGACTCAGCCATTTTTACAAGTCCCTTCCAGGGACATATTAGTGATTTTATTGTTGGAGCAGGCTGGAGGGAGAAGGCAGGGAAGGTGTCTGCCAACTTCCCTGTCTCTGGAGAAGATCACAGCCAGTCTCTAAATATGTGCTAAAACTAGAAGCCTCATCCTCAGATGTCAAGTATGCAGGTAAACCCCTTTCAGGGAAAAGTAGGAAGATGGGCATTTTTGCCTGCTCCCTCTGTGCTGAGCCCTAGGGGACTAGCTAGTTAAAAATTGCTTCTTTACCACAGTTCTGTGGGACTCATGAATGCAAGGCCCCATTAGCTATCAGAGTCAGGTGATTCAAGGATTCATCCCTTTGGATGGAAGCTATAAACTTTGGGCACAAACATGTTTCAACCTCCTTCCAGGGAGATATCAGCAGCTTTCCAATGGCTTCCCTGGTCTCCAAGAAGGATCATAGCCCCCAGATATTTGCTAAATTAAAATCCTGGCTCTAAAAAAAAAAAAAAAAATAAAAATCCTGGCCCTCGGGCATAGTCTTTTAACACTGGCAGAAAAATAGGTGATTTTGCCCTTTTGCCCTCCACTAGGGGCACAGCCTTCATGACTGCTCATGCACTTGTAAGAATAGCCTATTTGCTATATCCTTATGGTTTTCATAAACACAAGCCCTGCTGGCTTTCAGGGCCAGGTGCTTAGGGACCGATCCTCAGGTAAGAGTCTTAAATGTTGGGATGTTAGATGTGGGTTATAAACTGTTTGCTCCTCAAGAAGTTGGGAGTTCCCTCTTGATTATATAGTGCTGTGTCAGGGGTGGGATTTATGGCAAGTGTGTCCTAGCCCTTGCTACCCATCTTGATAGGGGTATTCTCTCATTTCCCCAGTGTAGAGGACTTGCTCAGCTACTTTCTGGATCTCTTTCAGAGGGAACTGCTCTATGTGCAGATGTACATTCAATGTGTCTATGGGAGGAAGAGGGCTCGGGGCCTCCTATTACACCATAGTACACCCTCTATCATTTTCAATTATTTTAGGTGCTTCTTCTGTTAATTAAATCTGTATGTCTAGATTATTTCTCCAAATGGCCAAATATTCAAGTCACCTATTTGTTACATGTTTGTTCATGGCAACATTTCCTGGGGCCCCTCACCATCATCATTTGTCTCTCCTGTGTTGAGGATAATTCCTATATCCTTGTCTTCCTTGTTTACTCCCTTGCTTTGTCATTGAGACACATCTTCAAGAGAGGTTATGGAAGATATTTTTGGGTCCTTATGTGTCTGAAAATACCCGTGCTTTACTCGTGATACTGTTTAGCTAAACACAGATTGCGGGATAACATGAACCCTTGAAAGTATTGTTCCATTGTTAACTTCTGGAGTTGCTGTCACATGTCATTCTGATTCTGGATTCTTTGAATGTGACCAGTTTTCTTTTCAGAAACACTTAAGATCTAGTCTTTATCCTAGTACTCTAAAATTTTGCAATTTCTATGCATTAGTCTTTTTTTTTTTCTTATTGCTTGGCAAGTATTAGGCCTTTTAAACCTAGAAACCCATGTCTTTCAGTTAAGGGAAATTACTTAAAAACCTCTAGGGTAATTTCCTACCTTCCTTTCCCCCTCCTCTCTTTTGTAGAATCTACTAGTTTTGTATTCCCTGAAATGATCTGCTCATCCCCATATTTTCTCACATTTTTCATCTTTTTCCCTAATATTTGTGTTTATCTTCCAAATATTCTATTTGAAATTTTATTCTGTACTTTTTATTTCAAATAACTTTATTCTCCAAGCATTTTTGCATAGCTAAAATGCTATTCTTATTTCCTATGTGCAATCAATATTGTGCAATCAATATTTTCTCTAAGACATTACTTTAAAAATTTTTATTTATTGAAGGATAATTGCTTTATAGAATTTTGTTTTCTGTCAAACCTCAACATGAATCAGCCATAAGTATACATATACCCCCTCCTTTTGAACCTCCCTCCCATCTCCAGCCCCATCCCACCCCTCTAGATTGATACACAGCCCCTGTTTGAGTTTCCTGAGCCATACAGCAAATTCCCCTTGGCTATCTATTTTATATATTGTAGTGTAAGTTTCCACATTACTCTTTCCATACATCTCACCCTCTCCCCATGTCTGTAAGTCTATTCTCTATGTAAGACATTACTCTTACCTACAGTGTCATAAATCTCATGACAAAATGTGCTTCTTGGAAAAAATTTTGCCTTTTAAAATATACCATTTTTATATTTTGTTTAATCAGCCAAAAATATGCGCCTTTTAGTTCCCATGCTATTAATTAAACTTAGTTTAACATGATTTCTTCAAAACTTGTCAAGTATCATAAAATGGTGGCCAAAAAAAACCCCAAAAGTAGCTTATCAGTACTTGTGGCCATACTACAAATATAGCTGAAGTGTAAATAACTGTGAAATAAAAAAGACACAGAAATAATTTCATCAGACTTGGCCAAAGCAGAGATTTTTGGCAACAGCCTAGAATGTGGAATGCATTGCCCACTTGAATCAAGGTCTAGATGCCTGTGATTTCTTTTTTCCGTTTTCAGTTCACCATAGTGGGATGATTTTCTCTTTCTTTTTCATAAGTTCACGAGGCCTCTGAGCTAGAATTTAATCTGTGGAAATATTCTATGCCAAAGCACCTGATGCACGTGCTGTTTATTTAAATGAGATGGGTGGCTTTATATCAGCAGTCTCTTATGCAAAGGATCATGGCACTTTCTCCCAGCAGATCAGTTTACAAAAATTCTTTCATGTGCAGTCTCTCACTATGAAAACTCTGCATATTTTAATCCTTATATCACAAAGTTTGGAAGTTTAGAAAAGCAAAGACAGTAAGAGTACAATAGTTAACAGCCTGATTGTTCTCAACTGATAAATAGGATTAATACTTACTTCTTGGGGTTTGTATTACTTTATGTATGTAGTGTACTTTTTGAGTACACAGGAAGCACTCAAAAAGTGGTTGGCATTGTAATACTACAATGTCTTCCTTGTAGATTGCAGCAGTGTTTTAATGCAATGCCTCAGTAGCCAAAAATCTTTTGAGCCCCAGAGTTTTCCTGTCATTGCTCACTTGGTTATCCTCTGTACCAAACTGAGAGCTCTCATCCTTCTGTTTTTCACTTTTTAATAAAATTTTTTTGTGTGTTCTTCACTCTTAGTCAATTATAAACTTTTCAAAAGGGGAATTATTTCCCGAAGTCTTTCAAAATTTTGAAACTCACAATTCTCAGCTGACTCAAGCTGGTTTTACATTTGAAACTACTTTCCTACCAAGTCTGCTACTAAAAGGAACTCTTAGTTTCAGGCAAACAGCAAATAGCTTTACTGTTTGGAGAAGGAAATGGCAACCCACTCCAGTATTCTTGCCTGGAGAATCCCATGGACGGAGGAGCCTGATGGGCTATAGTTCACAGGGTAGCAGAGAGTCGGACATGACTGAGTGACTTCACTTTCTTTCACTTTTGACTTTTGAATTTAAAAGGATTTGCTCTGCTTGAGTATTCTATGGGTGAAATTTGTCAAATATTGCCTAGCAATTTAGTGCATAATTCTTAAGGACAGAAATCAAACAAACTTTTAACTATTAGAGATATGGGCTTATTTTGTCTTTTGACATATGAATCTAGTTATAGAGGGAGAGGAGGGTGTCTTTATGGCCATGCTTATCCTGAGGTGACATTACCCTGCCATCACTCAGGATATATCATGACTTCATATGATCCACATAAGATGCGAGTTCCAGGTGATATAATCAGCAACTTCCTGCAACATAGTATTTTCATATGCATCTGTTCCCACAGTTTATCTAGTTCTCATGTATCAGTGGCCACAGGATTCACCTCAGAAACTTACTATAAATACCTCTCTGGAAGCCCTCAAAAATGGATTCAGTAGCTACGATGAACAAAAAATATGCATTTTAAATAAACTTTCTCCACTACAACTCTATCATGTGATTCTCACAAACATAGTTCAAACCCCACGGTGAGGAATACTAAGTCTAAGGCAACAACCCAAGTTGGGAGTTTTGCAATTCTTTGCTCCCAGGAAGTAGCTAATCGTTTGAAGAAAACTGAGACTCCTAATTACTGGAATTAGCCTGAGTCTGCCGAATGTTGCTTTCCTGGATGTCTATTAACAACCTGCTCAGCTATTTCTATTCTGTTAATTTGGAGATTTTAAAAGAGAACAGTCTTTTTATTAACCCTTCTTTTTAGAAAACAGACAAGCTGTTTGAACAGTAAAGAATGTTTTCTTTTCCTGAAGCTGCTTCTAGACTAGAACATAAGTCCATTCAACATCATGATGATTTCAAAACAGAACTGGGAGGAACGTCAAGTATGACCAGATGTTGTTTCCTACTTCTGAAGAATGTTGTTCTCTTTTTCTCCCCCTTCAGCTATGAATTCCAGGTGAAACCCAAAAACCCACTTGGTGAAGGGCCACCCAGCAACACAGTGGCATTCAGTACTGAATCAGGTAATTACATCAGCCGGAATTCCCAGCTGGATATAAAGGGTCACAGTGTTTGCATAGCTTGTCTGAAACCAGCTAAACGAGGTAAAGCATTTCTTGACTTCAAAAACCTATCTATTTGAAAAACCAATGAAGGTAACTTTTAAAGAAGCAACACCTGGGTTTTTCCTATTTTCATGTCAGAAAAATGCTAGGCTTATCAGTGTAAGAGAGAGGAAGTATGAGGTCAGTCTATACTCAATAGTGAATGA
This sequence comes from Nanger dama, assembly GCA_917880005.1. Taxonomy (NCBI): domain Eukaryota; kingdom Metazoa; phylum Chordata; class Mammalia; order Artiodactyla; family Bovidae; genus Nanger; species Nanger dama. The sequence goes on along the minus strand of CAKJTW010000082.1, from coordinate 6,768,497 downwards.
ATGCGCCTCTCTATGCCTAGAATCAGAATGTCAGACTTAGCGAGCCAGCTGTATCCAGAAAGGGGATTCATGTGATAGCTTTTTATGATGAACAGCTGTGAAATTTTCTGATCTGGCCTAAGTTCCAGTTCCTTAATGAGATACATCTGCACAACTGCAGTTCATGGCATCCTAGTGATTCTGTCAATAGATTTTTTAATGAAGCTACAAAGAGGAAGATTTGAAAATGGAAGTAAAATCTAGTACAGCAGGAAAGACTCCTAACTACTTAAACCACATACAAAAGACATAGCTGAGCTTCTCCAATGCAGAACCATCCCCAGAACAAAACTCACAATTTTAAGTTTGGACTTTAGTAGGAGTGTATGTTGTCTAAGACTCCGTAACATCTGTTAAGTACCCATCTTCTTTGCCACATCATTGGAATACTGGGACTTACCTAATAAACTCTGACTCTGTTTGCTATTTCTCCTCAGCTGACCCAAGAGTGAGTGAGCCAGTTTCTGGTAAGTACCTACCTCAGTCAGAACACAACTGCATGCTTTTCTACAGTGATTCAGCTAAATGGGCACGGTAGAATTTGAATCATGATTTCACTTTAGTCCATTTAGTCATCAATTACCTGTGAATGCTTACCTAAAATGTTCAGTAACACTGACAGCCTATGATGTTTCAGGAACAAGCTGAGTATTCTGAAACCTGCTTTTCATTCATATAACAGACTGGCTCAAATCTTTTAAGATATAGTACCCTCACTTCCACTTTTGTGACTTTATTTTCACTGCTCTGTTATATTCCACTGTGTAGGGTTAGGGTTATTCATTCTTTTATTTTTTTATTGAAGGATAATTGCTTTACAGAATTTTGTTTTCTGTCAAACTCATCTCCACTTTTAATAATGTCACATTAAAGCAACTGTTACACTGAAAGTTTATCTCAGAAAAAGAAACCTAATTTTGTTCCTAACGTGATGCTGTTGAGCACTGCAGAAGCTAATCAACTTCGACACATACCACTCCAAGATTCACCTCACTATTGACAGAAAATTAACGGAGGGCTTACGTGTTTAAACACCTGTATTTTTTCACTCCAATATTTAGCACTGCAGAAAACCATGTATCAGCAGGTTGACGATGAACTTTGCAAACTGCTTTTAAAAAGCTTTTAAGATAGCTCTTCAGGACCCAAAGTTAGATACTAAACTCAAACCATGTGCTTTCTTCATGCAGCGGGAAGAGATGCCATATGGACCGAAAGACCCTTTAACTCAGACTCTTACTCAGAATGTAAGGGCAAACAGTATGTCAAAAGGACATGGTATAAGAAGTTTGTAGGGGTGCAGCTGTGCAACTCTCTCAGATACAAGATTTACCTGAGTGACTCCCTCACAGGTAAGAACAGGAAATGCTCTGTAGCATTCTGTAACTTAGACTTTTCTATGGACTCTGCCAGACATGACAGAAATACGGGTTTTCTTTTGAGCAAGGTGTTATTGGAATCTTAGGATCTGAGAAATGCTGTAAGAAGGTAAATAATGAAAATGCAATTTGAAACAGTGACATCATGGCAAAGTTGAATGTAGAGAAACCAGTCACATCCAACCTCAATTATGTTACAGCCAACCAAGAATGAAAAGCTTACTGGTAGTAAAATGAGTGTATCTAACAATCATCATGGAAGGAGTATGACCTATTTAAGATTTTAAGTCTGTCAGGAGACAGGAGCAAGGTTAAGACAATCAGCCAGAAGGAATAACCCCTTGCTCCAGACTCAGTGGGTTCTTTTCTCTTCTATATTCATACAGTAAAAATTTTAAACCTCAACATAGAAAGGTAGACATTTGTTCCATCATTTAACAAATAATATCTGTTTTGTTCTGACGTTGCTGGGGACAAAGCAGGACTGTTGCTGCCCCGCTTTTATAAGTCTGTGAATCCCTTAACTACATATTAACACATGACTTGTACAAAGTCATTTTCTTGCCATTCCCAACCATTTTTCCTGCTCTTTGAAGCTTACAATCTAGTGGGGAGAGAGAGAAAACAAATATGTAAATTTCATATTTAGGAAATTGAAGGAAAAAAGAGGGATGAAAGAAAATGGTGGAATGGAATGAAAGCTCCTTTAGTTAAAATGTTTAGGAAAAGCTTTCCTAAAAGCTTTCCTCAAAAGGTTAACACTTATGCTGAGAAGAAAACTGAGAAGGAACCAAGACCAAGGGATAAAGCAGCAGAGGTAGAGGAAGATTACATGAAGACCTGTAGCAGAAACGCCTCTCCAGTTTACTAGCACGGCTGAGGCTTAGCACAGGAAGATCAGGCAGGCATGTAATCACGTGGAGCTTCAAACTGGATAGGGACTGGGTTTTATTCTGAGTGTAACACAAGACTGCTGGAGAGATTGATGGAGGCAAGTAACATTATGAGTTGCATGTTGAAAAGATGACTAATCTGTGAGAGGAGAAGGAGAGGAAGAATAGGGAAAGGCAAGGGTAAAAATCAAAGATGCAGCTGGGAGAGTCTATGGTTCCCTTAAAGAACACTGTGACTTGAACTAGAATGAACAGGTGGGGAAGTACAAGAACATGGAAGACGGATTATTTGAAACAATTTATTTCAGAATTGTCCCAAATCAAAGAAATACCTCACGATCCTTTTAATTTCCAGGAAAATTTTATAATATAGGCGATCAGAGAGGCCATGGGGAAGACCACTGCCAGTTCGTGGACTCATTTTTAGATGGACGCACAGGACAGCAACTCTCTTCTGACCAGTTACCCACCAAAGAAGGTAGGTTTTCTGAGCTTGCTCAAAAGCAAGAGGCTTTTACAACTGAACCCAGAAAACATTCAGGCTGAGCAGAAAGTTAGTGTCAGCTGCTCAGTCATGTCTGACCTTTGTGACCCAATGGGCTGTAGTCCACCAAGCTCCTCGGTCCATGGGATCTCCAGGCAAGAATACTAGAGTGGGTTGTCATTTCCTCCTTCAGGGGCTCATCCGGACCCAGGGATCACACCCAGGTCCCCTGCATTGGCAGGTGGATTCTTTCCTGTCCAAGCCACCAGGGAAGCCCTCAGGCTGAACAAAGCAATCACTTTAAAAATCACTCTGTAGTCTTCCTACTCTACCTGCCAAGGAAAGAGACTGTCTACGTAAGACCTTAACATGAAGTTTCTCAAGTTTCATCCCATTCCTCAAGACTCTGTTGCTTCCACATACATTCTACTTTAAGAAAAGCTGAATCTGCAAAAGCAGCTACTAAAAGAAACTTTAAGCACTTCCCAAACTTAAATCATTCATGTACTACCTTTATAATTTGTCATACTCAGCACACAGGCATGTTTTAATTCCTTCCTAAAAAAAGAAAGCTTTACTACTATCACGGAGAAGGACATGACAACCCACTCCAGTATTCTTGCCTGGAGAATCCCATGGACAGAGGAATCTGGAGGGCTACAGTCCACGGGGTTGCAAGGAGTCAGACACAACAGAGCAACTCACACTTTCGCTTTCCTACTATCATAAAAGGAAAAATATTATTTGCCTTATAAATAATTATATAAATACACAATGAAAATAGTAGAATTCTGCTAAGAAGTGACTAACCACTGCAACTTCCTGAAGACACTTTAGCACCAAGCTGTGTCATGAGGACTGAAAAGACTGAAAATCAATCCCTGTCCAGGTAGAGTAGGAGAGGATAAATTATATATTCATTACTACTCAGGAGCTACCAAGAGAGATTTGTTAAACACTTAAAATCATTTGATTGGTCTTTGTGGCTATATATTTTGGTCACTGGCATTAGAAATAGCAACCACAGTAAAAGATGACTGAATAAGATCTGTGAACTCAGTAACAGGAAACTGAAACTATAGCCACTCAGGAACTAGACAGAAAATATAAGTTCTCTTTCCTTAACATTTTACATTCTCAGCAGAATTTTAAATCATTTAGTGTAGGGTCCTTGAAAGATGATTTCACCAAAGTTTAGTTCTTAGACATTTAGCAATCTTAGAACTACCCACCTTTTGTCTCCTAACATTTTAGCACAACACACCTCTACCCAGGCCACTTCTTCAGACTACCTCTAGGCTATAATGTGCAGAAAGTACACCTTCATGTAGAACAGTGTGTACTGAACTTGGTCAATGACACTCAAACATAGAACCCTTAACCTCTGTCCCTTTTCATTTCAGCTTTCTCTCTCAAGTATCAATAGTACCAACCCATCCTAAGTGTCCCCGTGTTTAGCCCACCATTACCACCTCAGGAAAGACGCTGGGGCCTCTGTTGCTATCCACTGTCTAAAACATTCTGCTTCACCTAGAATAAACCTTCAAGCATTCAAAGGCACCCTCCCTTCAATCTATGAGGACAAAAATATAACACAGCAGCTGTTAATTTTAATTATTTCCCTCAGGCTATTTCAGAGCAGTTCGTCAGGAACCGGTCCAATTTGGAGAAATCGGTGGTCACACTCAAATCAATTATGTCCAGTGGTATGAATGTGGGACTACAATTCCTGGAAAATGGTAGATGCTGCAGTCACATTCAAAAGTGCCTTCTGTTTCATCGTTTCAAAAATAATTGGAAACAGTATGGTATTTGTCACATGCATTTAAAGCTCTTTTGTTTACTATGTATAAAAGTTTAAAATCTAATAGCAATATTAGATGTTTATTAGAAAGATTGCTAAGAATATTTATCAGGTTTTACAAAGTCATTTTAAGAAAGCAAGATATTGATATTAACAGAATAACGTTTTTGGGGAAGCTGGCTCCCTGTTCATGCTATTTTAAGAGATCATTTGTATATTATTTATCACACTGTTGTAATGATGTTCTGAGATACTTTTATAACAAAATTAACATCAAAAAACTAATATACTTTAAAAATATTTACATTTATTGTGTATGCTTCCTACTGTTAATTCCATAAATCTCTACTTGGCTTAACTTATTAGATCAAATTATCATCAGCATATTATATCTGTGGAGAAAAGGTCCTAATATTCACGTTTATTTAAACTTCAACTTTTAGTAATAGCTAAGTAACTTTTGAAGCATTTAAATAGCCATTCATGCTAATATACATTTCATTAATTATCTACAAATTATTGCAAATGTTGTTTGAATCAGTAAATTTCAGTTGAAAATGGAATTGAGAATTTGATATATCATTTCAAAAATGCATATTTTGTTCTTTCTCTACCCATAAGTATGCTACAATGTCTGAATGTTCTTTGTCAAACTATACCTTTAAGCAGTTGTGTTTGTACTGTTTTTAATCCTAGTCAAGCTATATCCAAAGACTGTAGTGAAGGCTAAGCATAAAAGGATCATCCATGATGAGAGGCCTACCGTTTTATGATATTTACTCTTATTTTTACACAGAAGCTCTCTAGGGAATGAATGTATCAGAGGCTGTTTTCTTAATCCTAACAACCTGTAATGAAAATCTGACGTATTTTTATTGAAAACAGTATTATTCTCCTTCACTGGGGAGGAACACAGGAATGCTGCATTGGTGCCCTCATTCCTAAAGGACCTTTCTGTGCTTACCTTTCAACATGCTTCAGTTTTATCAATACTTCATTTTATATTTTTTAAACAGTATAAACTCTGCAATAAAGAGATGTAGTTTTTTTTAAGACTGAGTTCTTCATTTCTCAATGGTTGATTTCTATAAGGAAACTCGCAGGTTGTTTAGAATCTACCAAGCTCCCTTGCATCTTTTAATATTATATCTACTGTGTTTATATATAATGCTAATCTTGATCTATTTTAAAGTTGTGTCATTTAAAACCAAAATCAGGACAGAAGACAACAGCACTGTGCTTCTCTGAATAGAAAGGCCCAAGATAAAATGTCTATATTTCAAGACCAAAACATCATTAACGATTTCTCTCATATATATACACATCTATAGAATACCAAAGACTAAATTAAGTTACAAGACCACTAGTGGATTCAATCATCTTTATTAACCTATCAATGTTACATTTTATACATAATAGCTAGTCTTCTCAAAGGGATCTACTTTAGTACCTCATGTTAATAATAAAAAGCCAAGTAAGAGGGCTGAACTTCAACCTAGCATTTTAATATCCTCCGGACAAGGCAAGCTAGAAAATCAATCACTTTGCACACATGTAAGAGTAGTGTTCCAAAATAAGTACGAAGCTGCTATACTTTTAAGCAGGGGAGGAAAAAAACTTCCATTTTGGTCTTTTTTCTTCCAGCAAATTATACTTTCAATTAACAGCAATAATGGTATCATTAAAAAATGCTCTGCTTTTTAAATTCCTGAACCTCAATACAAATTAAGATAGTAGTATTGGAGTCTTTTGGGAGGCATACAGCTAGCAGCTACGTTCATCAGTGTAACTGAGCCTCTTTATCGATACCCTGGTCCAGGTTGGGTATAGCCCTGACCAAAGGGAGGACGGCTACGTGCATATGGGTTAGACCCACTTGAAAGAGGGGTCACGGTACTTCCAGGAGGTGGGGTGAAACCTGGTCTTGGCTGGTAGGCCCCGGGTTGGCTTGGAGCCATGCCCGGCTGTGAGGCAGGGGCCACAGTGTAATTAGTGGGCTGGGGAGCTTGGGTAGTGTAAGTTTGTGGCGGGTAGCTGCTCGCCTGGTACTGCTGTGGAGGTTGAGCAGGCAGCTGCTGAGGCTGACCAGAAAAAGCGGGCGCCAGTGCCTGCGAAGGTGGTTGCTGGCCGTATCCTGGGAACTGCTGAGGTTGTTGGGATCCAGTCTGCTGACTATAGCCTGCTGAAAACGCAAAACATACACCTCTTACTTTTTCTTTTGGTAAACATTTTCCAGAGAATTAGTCTTACTGTTATAGACCCCCACCCCCCCAAAAAAAAAAAAATTTAACAAACTTAATCCTAAGTATTTATGTAACGAGTAGTGGATTTTATATTTCAAGACCATATAGTAACAAAGAAGCATTTTCTAGACAATTTTGTAAACCCTCTAAAATGAAAATCACTATATATATATATATATATATTTCTTCTACTTCAACTCCTCCTAGATTGTATAATCCCTGCAAGTAAATGCCTGTTCTAGCATAACTCCCAGGATAGAGTATATGCTCAAATGATAAATGTGGGAATTAATGCAAAAGCTAGTCATTAACCTGGTTCTGAGGGGCCTGTTTAATAACAGGTACCAAATAAACACAAATTGTAGAGAATAAATGTTTTTAAATGAAACAATGCTGCAACAAATACAACTTACTATGTTAGTGAGATGCTTTTAGGCTTATTCATCCTATAAAAATTAAAACATTTAAGAATAAACATTAAGTGCCCGTTTTCACAATCCTTAAAATCTTTTAGATTTGGTATCATGGTTTCGCCTTTACAATAGCAGTAACAACAAAATGCATATCATACTGCCCCACAAAAATGAACATCTATATTCATTAGTTACTAGGATGTAAAGCTTTTTTAAAAGAAAAGGTCTGCTTCACTAAAAACTTTTATCTCTACCATGAAACACACCTGCAGCTACTTGCAATGAAACCTCTCCATTGACTGGAATCCTGTCAGCATTAAATACCAGATACATAAGAAAATTATTAAAATGTGTACAACCCTGCATAAAAAAATAAAATAAAAAGGATTGAATGAACTGAGTATATTCTGAACTCACCTTGGACCTGGGTTCAAAATTTACTCATGAAAGAAAGCTTTTGACATAGTCCATGAATAAAACTGCAAAAGGTCACAGAGGAAAACTGCCAAACCAGCAGAGTGCCAAAGATGGTCCAATGTTACCACAACCACTAAGTCTCCAAAGCAGAGTATTTAGGTGACTATTTCTGTATCTCCCAATTTCAAGTTAATAGGATTAGCAGGATCAGAAATACAAAGATAATACTTTGAAAAGAACTAAACTTTACTCAGTGAAGATCCTAACTGAAATCATTAAGAGCAAGCTTAATTTTTAACAAGTAAATCAAATACCTAATGCATTTTACTCATGGCAGTACCTAAATCAAACTAAATTCATGAAAAAACCTTGATGTCATACAATTTCTCCTATTCTCTACATAAAAACATAAAAAAATTTTTTACTCTAAGTTTTTGTAGAAACAGAAGGTTTTATACTGAAAATGTCTATTCAATTTAAGATTGTGAGCAAAAAAAAAAAAAAGCTGTTTTCATCCTGCCAATTGATGTCTAAACTGGCTTTTCAACAGACTCTGGGGACAACTAAATTTTTATTTTTCAAGAGAGAGGATACTGCCTAAGAGCCTAAGTTGCTGTTTCATTAGCAATCTACTGTCTTTGACCATAATATAAAATACCTCTGTATATATAAATCCTTCTTTCCACCACCATCCCCTCCGTCGAAAAACAATTACTTTGGTGAAAATCTCCGTAAGTGGTAAGAAATGGAAATTGTGTGGCTGTCTGAATAAAGTAAAATTAAAGGACAAAAAGTCACATGATCCATAAAGCCTAAAATATTTACTATTTCGTTTTTTATGACAGAAAAGTCTGCCAAGCTCTGGTTGCAGCTGAGAGTGTGCAGAATGATATAGGGAAGTCATTAACTACAAACTCAAGTGCAATGGGTTCTGGTCTAGCCTCCCCACTGAATTGGCTGTTTGTCCTTCGATGAGTCCCAACTCTTTGGACATTAGTTGCCTCATTTATAAAATGAGTGGGTAAGACAAGATCAGTGGTTCCCAATTCTCACTACACTTTAGAATGACCTGCAAAGTGTTTAAGATACCAATGCCTGAGCCCTACCCTCAACCAAATAAAACACGATCTCTGGGAGTAGGGCTCAGGCACCTGTAAGTTTCAAGAAACACCTCTCCAGGTGATTCTGAAGCATGGTGAAAATGAAAATTGCCTGAATTAGACAACAGAGTGAAAAAAACGTATTTCTACACATTGCCAATATAAAACAGATTTTCTCTAAAAGACTGCATTCTGAAAATAACCTTCCCCCAATATTATAGTCCAAGTTTAAATTCATTCCACCTAGTTTACATAAAAACTAGCAGGTACAGGTTAAGTCACTCTACAGCAAATCCAATCCAAATAAAAATTGCTCTTTGTGTTAAAATATGTCAAACTACAATGTTAGAACTTTATGGTCTAATTCAGGGAGTCAGCAAACGTTTTTCTGTAAAGGACCAGATAATAAACATTCTAGGCTTTGGGGACCACATGGTCTCTGAAACTTTTAACTAAAGGGGTGGTGTTTTCACAATGAGTTTCAAGTAGCTTACAAAATAAAAAAATAAAATAACAGAGCAATGTACTTGCTTTAAGAATAGCTGTCCCCTGTCATTTTCTATTGAGGAACATGATTTTAGACTTTTTGAGTGGGAGTTCCTTTGGCTCACTGGCAACAGTCTACTATGTGGAGCTTCAATCTCAGACTTTTCAACAATACCTAGGTTAATATTTGTATTAAATGAGAACGTGTAAAAACTCCTTTTAAACTAATGCTCTAGAGTTATGTCTGGCTTCCAACGATGGTTCCTACTAGCTGCGATGTACTGACCCAAGGTAAGTTGCTTAATGTTTCTGTACCTGAAACAGGGACTGATAATGAGGCTAACTTCCCCCATGTATTTATTGTGTGTTTACAGCTCATTTTTAATTTTTTTAAATTACAGTTGACATTCTGATACTTAAATATTTGACTATAAGAGCTGAACATAAATTCTCATGTAACAAAGGTAAAAATTACCCAAATTATAATTATTTGAATTATAATATTCAAAGCTATACTGAGAGATTTTTATGTTCTTAGTTGTCTGAATTACATTTCACACAACTCTACTTTTATGGACTGTTTTTAGTATTCCTACATACTTCTGGGAGATTTAAAAACCTACGTAGCTTAATTTGGTTCTTATTTAATAAGATCACCTGTTTTTTACATATGAGGGAACTGTTAAAAAGTGTTTTTTCCAGGTATTAGAGGACACTGGGATAATGTGTTACATAAAAAAGAGGAAAAAAAAACTGTGTGTTTTGCTCTACATCACCATGCAGGTAAGTTGATCACATGAGTAGGAGATAACTTTGTATTAAAAACTTTTTATACTGCAGGTTATTACTGAATCATCTCCTATGACTGTATTTTACCTGCCCACTGGAACTGAAATGGTGATTTACAGTAAAATTTCTAGTAAAATATTTAGAAATAAATGATACAAAAGTTATTCTCCCCCCAAAATAAATACTTAATACTTACTATAACAAATCAAGGACCCAGGAGGAAGGAATTTTAAGGTCTCATGAGTATAGACACCGCTCTCCGGGCGCCTGCTCACCTGAATACTGAACAGCGTACTGCTGCGGCGCCGGAGGGGGCGCCTGTGGCTGCTGAGCGCCCGAAGCCGGACTGCTGTGAGTACTGCTGGTACATCTGACCTGGAAATGAGACAGGACAGAGGCAGGTTTAGCTCGGCAGTAGAGAAACATCTTTACAGCACCTTCAATTCTCTCCCCATTCACACACATAAACACTCAGAGAACTAGCACACAGGTCATGTTTGTTCCTCTTTAAATGTCTATGAAGAAGAGAACAAAGAACAGTTTAACAAGTGTGGCAACTCTGCTATGGATTAACTGTGGAGAACTCTTAACTGACATCAAATAATGAGTGGTTACTTCAGAAACTCCAAAAACAAAAGTTTTCAAACTCAACTGCCAAAAGATATGTACTACTAATGTTCAGTAAAAATCAAGAAAAATGTGAAAAAGGGACAAATACCATGAATAGCTGCTGTGATTTCCAAACATGTAAGGACTTACTGGTTCACATCTGAAAACCTCTCTACCTCTTTACTGTTGTTCCAGTGGCGGATTTAGCTAGATCTAATGCCTAGCAAAAAAACTTGCTGAAATATCTAACTAGCACTTAAATTTTTTAAAAACCTAGCTAGTATTTAAATCTTTAAAACAATTTTATGTTGCTGATACTTTAAAAATATTCAATTACCTGCTGTTAATCAAAAGACTACAAACAGTATACTTTCAGCAGAAAAAGACAGCGACTAAAAGTCAATGCATTATCTAGCGCCATTCAAACTGAGGTGCAGGAAATAGCTAGTTCTTACAGGCTGAAATCTCAAGATGAAACCCACTTTACTGGCCTGGGTGTCCAGTCTTCTGTACTGCAGCACAAAATACGTTACGCCCCTACTGACAGCTAGCTTATGTCCTAGCAGTGGTATGCTTTCACGATAGGAATAAAACTGAAAGAGTAGCACTGACATGTGCAAAGCAGCTAGTGGGACGCTGCTTATAACACAGGAGCTCAGCTCAGAGCTCTGTGGTGACCAAGAGGGCTGGGATGAGTGGGGGGAGGCGGCGGGGAGGCTTAAAAGGGAGGGGGTATTCATATGCTTATAGCTGATTTACCCAGTCTACAAAAAGAAACTAAGACAGCATTGTAAAGCAATTATCCTTCCAATTAAAAATTTTTCAAAAAAGAAAAATTTTGCTTAAAGTTATTAATCTTCTTTCCAAATACAAAAACCGACAAGAAGTTTATTAAACACTTTCTTAACAATTCAAGATTTATAGACAACATAAAAATACTACAGAAGTTAACCACCTTTTAGAAGATACTGTCTTAATCCTAGATTGTATCTCAAAACTATATTTTGGAACAGAAGTGACAAGGATCTGATACAGAAATATGATAAAAGGGGGAAATACACGTAGCATTTGACAATGGGTTCTAATTCTTAGAAAATAGAAGGATTAACTCTACAATACAAAAATGAGCAAAGAACACGCAATGCATATAAGAAGGGAAAAAAGTCAACCTCACTAGCAGTCCCTATTTCAGGTATAAAAAGAATAAGCAACTTACCTGGGGTCTATGCATCATAGCTAGTAAGAACCATCACCAAAACCGAGGCATAACTCTAGATTGCTACTTGAGGAGTTTTATACATGTTATCTCATTTAATACAAATATTAACTTAGGTATCATCAAAAGTCTGAGATTAAAGCTCCATGTAGTAGATTGCTGCCAAGGAGCCCAGAAACTCCCAACTCAAAATTTTAAGTCAAATCATTTTCCTCAATAAAAAAAAACAGGTACTACAACTCTTCTTGAAGCCAAGTGCTCCATTTTTTCTTAATTTGCTTCAAACTCCTTGTGAAAACGCCACCCCTGGAATTAAACACTATCTCAACAAAGTATTTCTCTTACTTATTTTAAAACACACTTCCTTCAAGTCCAAAAGGGACTCTCATTCTCTGTCACAGTATTCTGAAAATTAAGAAGTCTGTGTTCAGTTGTAAATGAGGAGGAACAATTTGACCTAATTGAAGGAGAGAGCTACAGGGTATATTAAGTGAAAAAGCAAGGTGCCAACATAGTTCACAGTAAGCTTATGATTTGAGGAAAATATATATATATATAAGCTATGCTTTGTGCATTGTATTTTCAGAACTGATGGTAGAAAAAAGTAAAACCAATAAAACATACTACCTAGGAGAAAGAGAACAGGATGAAGCAAAGAGTAATGGTGAGGCTTCTGGGACTATTATCTGTGACACAGATTGGCAGTCAGCCTCTGTAATGACCCTCAATGACTCCTGCACAGGTATAGTATAAGATAATGGGTTGGTATCCTCATACTTTTAGAAATTAGAAAGATTAACTCCACAGTACAAAAAATTGGCAAGCAACAAGCAATAAATACGTGTGTGTTCATTCTCATGTGTAGTCCCCTCACACTGAATCGGGCTGACCTATATATATATACCATTAGTACCTGGCATGCTGAAGTCCATGGGGTCATAGAGTCGGACACGACTGGGTGACAGAACAACATATACCATTAGAATATAAGAAATGACGCTGACAATTCTGAGGACAAGTTGAGAAAGACAAATATCTCATTTCATTCTGTCTTGACCACTGGCTCTGGTGGAAGTTCCCATGTCATGAAGTCACCCAGGCAGCTCATGAGATCCATTTGGTGAGGAAATGAAGTCTCTTGCCAAAAACCATATGAAGGAGTCATCTTAAGATATGAATTCTTCAGTTCAAATTAAGCTTCAGATGACTGTAACCTCACAAGAAACTCTTAACCAAAACCTTCAAGCTAAGCTTCTCCCAGATCCTTGACTCTGAAATTATGAGATGATAATTTTTTGCCATTTTTATGTTTTAGCATAAACTGTTACAGCATGTTCACATACATAGTTTTGCCTTTAGAAACATGTAGGGTTGACAGCTATTAAAAAAATAAAAGACTTAAGACATATTATTAAACGAAAAATTGAATCTTGGGAGACCCCTAATTTGAAAAAGTCCCCAAACGTAACAGATAACTATGAGACAACTACGGAAATTCAAATATGGTATGTGCTGACATTAAGAATCACTTAATCACTTAAACCATAATGAGAAAGAATATATACATGTATAACTGAGTGACTTTGCTGTACAGCAGAAATACAACATTGTAAATCAACCATACTTCAATAAAATATTTTTTAAAAGAACCATAATATTGTTAGGTAAATAATGACATGGTGGTGACATTAAAAAGAAAAGAATATCATTTAGACATGCATACTGAAATGGCTGAGTGAAAAGCTGGGGAGGATGCGGGACAAGAAAGATGGAATGTTAAAATATTAAGCTGCATGACAGAAACATGAAGAGTTATCTTCACTTTTGTATGTTTCAAAACATACAAATTTTATAATTTACATAATAAGAGCTACTTATCCATTATATGGCATATGATTTTACAGATTTCAATTATATCTTTGTCATCTTTTTGCTTGTCAAACAGCAATACTTTCTAGTCTTCGTTGACTTTTAAGTGCTCTTCTCTGTATCCTCACCACTTTATTGTGTTTTTGGCAACTACTTAAGTCACATAGTTTTCCAGTAACATAAGCACTTGCTTCATTGAAAAAGGATAATACTGTCCATTTTGTTTCATTTCATGATGCTTAACATTTTGTTGATCCTTTTAAATGAACAATATATTAAGACTTAAATCCTTAGGAAAAAATATACAAATCCAAGATCCCTCTTATGGAATTTAAATAACTCAGAATTATTTATTTTTGATTATTTCATATTCTAAGAGATTTCTATGTTAATTATGAGTAATAGATTTGTACTTCTGTTGGTTATTCTGCTCAAAGCATAACCAGCAGCTGATCTAATTAAATGGTGATACCAGGAACTCATTATATATTTGGCATATGTCAAAAGGTATTCATTAAAGTAGCCAGTCTTAACCATGATATGCTATACGTGCTGTGAAGTGTTTCAAATCAGTCACATTCCAGATTTCCAATATGTAGTAAGAAAACCAGAATGTTTTTAATAATGATTACATGCTGATACACTGGATATACTAGATTAAATAAAATATATAACAAAAATTAATTTTACCATTAAAAATATTTTTAAATGTGGCTAATAGAAAATTTAAAATCATATATAGCTTCCACAGTATTTCTTTTGGACACCAATGATCTACACATTCACCTCTAAAATGCTAATCTATTGACTGATGTCACATTAGTAACTATACAATTTTTTTCTATTCGAAGTTTTAATGTACACTAAAAAGTAACAGCTTTAAGAAGGCATACAATTAATGCCACGATATGGTGTCAGTCTGATGACTCTGGAAAAGGGAACTTGGTTGCTGGGTGTCAGAAGTGGGAGACAGCATTTTCCAATTTCCACTGTATATCCTTTTATATATTAAAAATCTACCTATTTGAAAATAAACTTTCAATTAAGATAAACCCTTGAAAGAATAATTTGAGATATTATTAACAGATCCTTAAATCCCTTTCCTTTATAAGTGAACAGCAAACATTATTTGGTACAATTAACCTTCCAACTCCCAACCTACAGCAGTATACATGGCTTAAAATGGGGTTGCTTTTGTCTTTTTAAAGATGTTAGTTCACCTGATATAGCCATTAAACTCCCATCATATCCAAACTCTGCTTTTCCCTGTTTCAGACACATCTGCTTAAATTCTAACTGGGTCCAGTTCTGACAGCTGCACCTTGGTACAAAAGAAAGACTAGGACTAAAGTTGGTTGAAAAGAGGCTTCAACAATAAGAAAATTCTTCCCAAACTACTCATTTCTCAGCAAAATGCCACCTGCTGGTTCCTATCACTACCATTCATCCAATTCATCCAACAGGACAAATCTAAAAGTACCCAAAATAAATAAGAATCTATTACAAAAGTGCCCCTTCATTTAAGGCTGTTTTGGGAGATTTATTTAACTTCACTGATAAACTCAGTCACTTGCTTCTGGTGCTGAAAATACATACTATCACATTACCTGACCCCTTTACACAGATAAGAGCACCACCTGCTGACTTTTAAAGTAAAATATGGGGCTTTAAAAGGCCTAACATGCACAGGCAATTCAAAGAAAGACTATCTGACCATCTAGAAGGAACCCTAAAATCAGTAAGCCTGAGGGCATGTTCTGCAGTGCTCCAAAGGTTTCAGTGAGGCACCTCAGTGTCTGCTATTCTGCGCTTGCGATTTCCTTCAACAGCAATGACCCCCACTTATTTAATGACTGAGCTTTTTTTTTGTTTACATTCTGTTTCATTTAGGACTAAAGACATTCTCTGAAAACCACTGATTTGGTTCACTTTTCTGTAAGAGAATATCAAAACCCAGAGAGATTAAACTGCTCATCTGAGGACATGACATTTAGAGAGGAAAAAGTCTGATTTAAAATACACTGCTTTTTCTATAAAAGACATTGCTAACAACATAAAAATATAAAGGGCTATTTATCTTTCAAAAAAGCTAAAGTTATGCTTTACCTTTGTTTTTTTAAATCTTTTTAAATTACACAATACAGAGTTGCAAGAGAGGAGGGGGAAAAGGAAATAAGATGGAACCTAAAAATTATAACATACTTTTTAGGTTTTTTTCTTTCTTTTCAATATTCAGAAGCATACCTGACATTGTTCTATTCAGTTTTTAACCCCAAAGCATACTACATCAGTATGTCAAAAATATTGACAATTGTGTTCACAGCATGAACGAACATGTAAGCTTTTCACCGTTACCAAAAATGTCATAATAAACATTTCTGCACATGTACCTTTCTGCACATGTGCTTCAAGCTCTATTTTACCTTCACTCTGACCTGCTTGAGTCTGAGCTCCTGTATATGGTGGCTGCTGTGGCTGAACTCCCGGTGGGTGAGCTGCGGAGGAGGAGGAAGCAATGCTGTCGGGAGTTCCTGACCGGTCTTCTGCAGGAGCACTGGGAGGCCCTGGGTGGTCATGAAAAGTCAGCTCAGTTTCTAATACAAGATCTGTCCCCAACAAGCTCAATTAGTAAATTTGGTTAAGAGACTAAAAGTAAAGTACTACAGAATAAGCATAACCCAAAGGCAGCCTTCTAAACTGATGTATGTATATATACTTTTTTCCTTTGCCCCAATCTCACAAGAATCCAAAGCTACAACTAGAAATCCTTCCCTATAGAGTGGAGTGCTACATTCCTGAGTCTTAAACTCACCTCTGCACTACAAAATATCCACCTCTTTATGCAAGCCTATTCATTCCCCCAAGTGGTCATTAATTGCCATTCCCTCCACAGTTCCAGTTTTACCTATCTAAAACATCCTTAAATAGTCCTCCACACTTACTAGTGAGCCTTCTTCACTCATAAATACTTTTCTCCACGTGTGAACTTCTATAGAGTATAGTTCTATTAAGACTTTAGTACCAACTTCCACTCTGCATTTCTAAACAGAAAAGTCTTCCCTCTTAGACCAGAAGTTCTTTTGGCCAGGCACCTTTCTGATTCTGTCTCACAAAGTCTACCTCTTAATATATACATGGAACCACTCAAAGTTCTTTTAAAATAACGAACAAAGAAGAAAATGGACAGAGTCTGATGTAGTTCTAGTACTATATAATGAGCAAAAAGACATTCTGAAGATATAAATTTGCTTCTTTAAGTTCTTTTTGTTTGTGCAATACAGAATAGTATGATTAGAAACACTGGTTTTGGAGCCAGACTGCCTAGGTTCAAATCCCAATGCTGCCACTTAGTAGCTCTGTAAATCCAGGCTTGCTACTTGATCTCTTTCTGTGCTTCAGTTTCCTCATCTGCAACAAAAGCAATTCCTACTTCATAAGATTATATAAGGATTATGAGTTAGTAAGAGCTTATAGTAAGTGCTTATAAAAGTAATTTTATGGGGAGGGGCAAGAGGCATAGGGGAATTAAGAGGTCTAAACTACTATATATACAGTAAATGAGCTATAAGAATATATTACACATCACAGAAAATATAGCCAATATTTTATAATAACCATAAATGAAACATAACCTTTAAAAACTGTAAATCACTATGTTGAACATCTGAAACTTTATATAATATCATAGCAGCTATACCTCAACAAAAACATATACTAAAAATAAACATTAAAATATTAAAATATATTAAATATATCCATATGGCTAATATAAAATATATTTTTAATGAAAATTTAAAAGTGATTATATAACAAGAACCTATAAAAGTGATTACCATTTAAAAAGCCCTTCATAAGTACTTGTTATTAGTAGCAGACTAATTTCCCTGAGGCCAAACCTCTATCCTTTACACTGGTCTATCCCCAAACTTACTAGCACTGTATCAGGCATACAGTTGGAAGTTGACAGTTCAGGTATTCATGAGAACCTAAAACTAGGATAATGGTAGCGGCAATGCAAGAGAAACTGATGAGAGCCAGAGTAAAACGTATCATCACTCCTGTGCACCACCATGTCATTGATATTTATCAGCATGTAGACAAATACATACACACACATCTCCAAGAAGGGTAATGCAGATAACACAGACACTGTTATTATTCTAAAAAAACATTACTTCAATTCTTTTATCCCCTGTATGTAAGCCATTAATGTTGCTTATCCTATCATTAATATTTTATCCCTCCTTCCCATGTCTACATTCACTACTGCTACTGAGTTTTTCACATCATAACCAAAGTAACTACAAAGTACCCTGGCATTTTCTATTTGTACAGTTTTTCCTACTTCAACATACAAAACTACCAGAAAAATGGTCTTCAAATACAATGTGAATCACAGTAATCATATTATTGTGGTCTATACTATATTCTTAATTAAACTTTTAAGCCTAACTTCATATATAACTATTTATTCCCTCTACCTGGCATATCTTGAAGTCTTAAATATTAAGAAGCTGTAATATTAACTTGTGTTTCAGTTAATCTACAAAAAGTTTGTTTTTCAGATAGACCACTTATCTGATGTCTTCTTTGCCAACAACATGCATGATATACAAGTAGTTGTCTTTTCCAGAATTCCACAATTCTCAAAGAAAAAGAAAATTAATAGAAAATCCTATTTTTCCAGTTACTGATAATGACAAAGTAAATTATCAGGTGAAACTTCCCCAAAAATAACAATTTAAAACCTGGTCAAAAAGAAGAAAACAACTACTTGAAATTATTGGAAGTCAGCCAAATGTTGGCGAACACCAGGAAAGAGTTTACCCTCAATGGAATTACAATGGGTAAGAACAGCAAACGGTGATCTCTGCAGCTTCAACTGCAGAAAACCAGTGTTAACTTCATGGTTGGCTACACAGCTAGAAATTTGAGGAAAATCTATTGAGGAAGAAATGAGATCTAAAATCTGAATATAAGCTCCAAAGCCCAAGTTGACCACAGAATTAGGTAGGGAGAGGGTGACACCAAGAGGGTACAGAATAAAAAGCAGGATATAGAACTGAAAGGACTGAGCAGAGCTGTCAGCTGCTTCACTCTGGGTGAAAAAAGGAGTAGTGTAAGTAAATATTAGAGCCAACAATAACAAAAAATCCTCACATGAATCTAAAACAAAAATACCTTAATAAATGGAAGAGAAATACAATCTTAACCACCTAAGGGCTTCCTTGGTGTCTCAGATAGTAAAGATCTGCCTGCAATGCAGGAGACTCAGGTTTGATCCCTGGGTCAGGAAGATCCCCTGGAGAAGAGAATGGCTACCCAGTTCACTATTCTTGCCTAGGGAATTCCATGGACAGAGGAGCCTGGTGGGTTCGCAGAGTCAGATATGACTGAGTGATTAATAGTAACAGAATATTAATGAATGAAAAGGTAAGGAATCTTAACAGAAAAAAAATTAAAACTATAAAAACAACCAAATGGAAATTCTAGAGCTGAAAGCACAATAAATGAAAGGGGAAATTCACTAGAAAGGTTTAACAGCAGATTGGCAATGGAAGGAAAAACACTAGTGAACTTGAAGAGAGATCAACAGGAATTAGACAATCAGAAGAACACAGAGAAAAAAGTGAAGAAAAAGGAACCTCAGTAGCCCATGGGATAACATCAAGCTCTCCAATGGATGTGTAATGGGAATCCCAAAAGAGAAAAAGCAGAAAAAATGTTGAAGAAATGATGCCCAAAATATACAGAGAAAGCACAGTAAAGACACTGTTTTAAGGTTAAAAACATTCAAATAAAAGCACTTTCTACACTAAACTGTCCAGAACTCTACATTTAAAATTAAATTTCCCTAAATTAAGAAGAGAGACTAAGCCATCAAACATAATTTAAGTCCAGCAACAAATCTGAAAGATTATAAAATGACTCATTTTTTAAAAAAAAATAAACCCTCTGAATTCTACTTTTGATAAAGTTTACTTGAACCAGAGGTTTATTCATTAAAGAGAAGCGTTCTACTGACTAAGAGAGGGCATGAGAAAGCTTTGCAGGGAGCTGGGAAATCACCTGCATCTCGATCTTGTTGGTGTTTTACACAGGTGCATACATACGTAAAGACTTACTGAAATGAACCCTTAAGATTTGAGCACCTCACCATTTGCAAGTTATCTTCTATTAAAGAAAGAAGGGGAAGAAAGGAAGGAGAAGGACAATAAAGGATGTGAGGAAGGCACTAACTTACCTGAAACCTGATCATCTGTTAAGCCAAACGCTGACATGACATTTTTATTGATTTCATCTTGGTTTTTAAAGGATCAAAAGCTGACATACTTGCTGCCATAACCTGAGTAGACTGTTTACCAGAAGAATCAGCAGCAGAAGGTTTTTCTTCCCTACCATCCACAGTATCTATAAAAGAAATAAGCAAAAACTTGTTTCTATTTTATCTATATTCAATAAGGCCTAAAAATACAAGATAGCGAAATACACATGTGCATAAACTCTGGAATGGTGAGTGTATCTCTGAGTACAGGATTATTATTTGCCTTTCTTCTTTGTTGCTATTTATACTTTTTTTTTGTAAAATGGGGGCAAGGTCAAAAGAAATGCAAGGTAAGTAATAGTTTTCATAAAAAATTATACTTATGTACTTCCCTAAGAATTATCAGATGAGAAAAAAAAAATACAAGCATCTTTACACAGAGAAATATTTTACTCTTCTTTTTAGAGTACTATGACATATATCCTAGTATCAGACACATACTGGGCACTAATGCTTATTTTCTAAAAGGATAAAAAGCTTTTAAACTAAAGTTATGATTATAAACTTTTATGCTTTACTTCTACTTATCTATTGGTTCATTATTTATTGGTACATGGAAACCTCAAGCCAACACATATTTTAATTTACAAATGTCTTCCTTTAAAATACTTATTACAGATAAAAGACATGTGTCTGAAATTTGCTCAAAACAACATGGGAGGGGTGGAAATGTGTGAGTATAGACGGCATGATACTGTTGAGTTGATAACTGGTGAAGTTGTGAGGGTTCATGGGATTCATTATACTATTATGTCTACTTTTGTATATATTAAAATTTTTCCATAATAAAATATTTTGAAAAGTAGAATTTTACACATTATGAGCAGGACAAATTTTAAACCACACACTTTTCTTCTAAGAATACTAAGGTTCTAAACACACATTTATACTATTACCTTGTGAAAGAAAAGAGATTCAAGAATAACATACATTTTATAAATAGAAATTTGTAATATTAAAAATATTACAAATACTTAAGGCCAACACATCAAAAAAGTATTACAAATAAAACAAACTAAACAAGTAAACAAAAAGTAAACTGCTAACCATTTACTGAAGTAACTGATGTTATCAATTCCTTTCTGTTACTAACCAAGTAAATGAGCATTAGATCATCTCTGTGATTACGACCAAAATTGATCTTGTGAAAAATATTATGAACCAAGTGGACTATAAGCACACACAGGCTTGCAGCTCTTCTATTCTTATCATTCCTCTAGTTACATTAGTATCTCCTAAATCTCGGTAGGAAAACTTTTATAAGTACTCCTTTAAAATGTCTGCCAGTCTTCCATCTTCCTCACCAACTTCCCTCCTTCAATTCCAAGACCATATCCCAAGAGCATATTACACCAATTTTAGGATTATTTCCCTTCACACTGCTATCTTTTACTACCTATTCATCTTTCCACATATGGCAAACTAAATTCATCAGGAAACACAATATATATCCACTAGCCTACTACCTGCTCCAGTAGCTACTGCAGAGATACTGCAACAGGTCAATCCAGTACTGAAGGTGACTACACATCATCTGTCTCACAGAGGAAAGCAACTGTCCAACAAGTCCACTACAGAGGTAGAGTGCTAAAGGACATAGGTAGCTGCATGTTTTGGGTGAGGGCAAGCCATAGGATTCTAAAGAGCTCTGACAGCTGACAGGTACTTTTTTCTGGTGAACTAGACTTTCTGATATTTCTGAAAGTTTCTGATGCAGCCTATTTTATGTTTTTAGTTTTGTTTTTCCTCCCTTGATAAGATTATTAAATCAGAATATGTTCTAACAGCTTAGAAGCTTAGGAAACTTCATAAAATGAAGATGGGTCAAGAGTTAAGCAATCTTTCTAAGTATAGGAGAAGAAACAAAAATAAGCTACAACTGTCTATAAAAATAAAACACAGAATGTCATATCCAGTTCATTAGGCAACTCAGGACACAATGACTAGAAAGATGGCCACATGAAGAAACAATACATGATATAATTTCCAACATGCAAAGGAGAAACCAACTTTAAACATCTCTTTCATTAACACAGGTGAGAGGTGAACAATGAAACATATGAACACATGGAAATAAACTCATAAAGAAAAGGCAGTATGTGGCAAGAAGTAATGAACAGAAAAGCTGTCTCACCAAAACCAAAAAGCTTATAAATCTATATGTAATTTCTACACAGTATTGGCTCTACTTATTGAATTTTGATCTAAGTTTCATAATACTCTACAGATGCTTCAAGCCCCTAAAATTATACACCAAGTGTTGTTATATCAACATCTATGATTTCTTCTGGGAAAATGGTCAAGGTTTTCATTTTTGTGTGGAGAGACAGGTTAAGAAAAGGCAATATGCTTTAACCTGAATATAAAGGCTTTATCATAAAGAGGCTGGAAAGATCTCATTGTATCTCAACAAATCTTTTTAATATGTTCTGAAATCTAGAGGTGGAACTAGAAATTACTAATCAATCACCAAATATTTATCAGGTCATCTACCATTAACACAAGTCCCATATGGCTGGAGGAAGCAGGAAATGATTGGGAAAGGCATCTTTAAACTATAACTATAAATTAAACTCCAAAATTTAGAGTATTTCAGAATCTAAAGGTTGCAAGAGATTATACAATGCTACTTTTTCACAAAATCATCTTCTATTAAGCTCTTGATAGCCAGTAATCCAGAATCTATAAAATACTATTTCACTATATAGTTTTAAACCTATGAAACTTACATGCAAACACAAAAGTAATTTTTAAAAAGTGTTTATTTTTAAAGTGCAACATCTAAGAATATTAAAAGTTGAGAAGGCAAGTTTTTAAAATCTACTTTCAAGCCATATTTAAATTTCAGTCTACATTTAATATTTGGTCCCCAAACTACTTTCAGTTCCAAATTTGTCATAACATAACATAAACAGTATGCCATATTTATCATAACATAAATAGTACGTCATCTGTAAAATGGGAAAAAATACTTTTTTGCATATTATGAACACTGTGCTTAAGATAAACATTACAACATTTGAATGTACTAATCTAAAATTACTTTTACTTGAAACTACTTCATATATCACATAAAACTCAAGAAATGATTTCCATTCCTAAGGTTCATTAATTAACTATAACACTGAAAAGGGTTCAAGAGTCAAAGGGATTTGAAAACTGACCTATGTCATAACCCAGGAGTCTAAGACTACCCATAAAACAATCACCCAGGGAGCACTTTAACAATGGGATTCCCGGCCCTGCCCTCCAGGAGGTCTGTGATGAGATCTAGGAATTGATGTAACAAAATCTCCCTGTAATCTTGATGAACAAGGTTCCCCAGGTAGCTCAAACAGTAAAGAATCTGCTTGTAATGTGGGCGACCTGGGTTTGATCCCTGGGTCAGAGAGATCCCCGGGAGAAGAGCCACTCCAGTATTCTTGCCTGGAGAACTCCATGGACATAAGAGACTGGTGGGCTCTAGTCCATGGGGTCGTAGAGTCAGACACAACTAAGTGACTAACACAACAACAATCTTGATGAACAGCCAGGTTTGGGAAAACAGATATTGAATATTAGCACAGACACAGAAATAAGAAAGAGTGACAACGGAAGTGCCATTTTACTCCTGCTGAAGAATTTTTTTAATGTGCAAAAAGTCATAAGAAGGATAAACCAGAATAAAATGACTTCATGGTGTACCGTTTTCAGGTATGCTGGAGGATGGGCCTGGTTCTCCAGGTGGTTCCAAGCTATCCAGTAAGCGATTCACTTTATTTCGAAGTTCTATCAGTTCTCGACGAAGGTATTTCACCTGACTTGATTCAAGGGGTCTTGGTTGGCCATTAACTGGAATAAAAGCATTCATTTTCTTAAACTTAGGAAATATTCCTGAATAAATATAACAGTAGAATTATATGTAACAAGGAAAAATCAAAATTAACTTCTTTAAAAAGTTGAACTCAAACAAGATACCTATTGATATCATTCAAATAATGTTTTAAGGAAAGGATTTTCATTGCTATTTTTGGAAGAAGTAAATATTCATCAGTCTTTGCTGATGACCTATGGCTTATGACCTATAAGCCCCCCTCCAAAAAAAATTCATTAAAAGAATTCAACTACAGTGAAATAAAGTAAAATTACAAAAGCTTTAATATATTTTAATAGAAATTATGTACCTTCAAAAGCTCATTTTACTTCACACAATTCTTTTATAGCCTTGAAATAAGACAATAAACACCTTACTAAAAGTATAATATGACTGTAGGTCTGTTATCCTTCTTGCCTACTTCTGACCACCCCCAAAAATCAGCTACCTAAAATAACTGCCCTAAATAAAATGTAACCTCTTTTAAAAATATGCACAATTTACAAATTCACATCATCACTCACTGTCTTTCAAAGTAGTTACTTTAAAAGAAACACACAAGCCAGAAAAATTCAGATTATTCAATAATCATTGGGCTTTTTTTAAGTGTAATATTACCTCATTTAATTACCAATTTTATCCAAATGACTTTCAGCTAACTAAAATAAAAAGGATCCTTCTTCCAGCAACAAAGACTGTCATCACTGAGATTATTAATTAAAAATAAAGTGACACAAGGCTCTGAATGCAAACCTCAAAGTACGAGTTCAAAAATTAAATCAAACTTTTTTATGATTTTTTTTACTGACAATTTGTGTGTGTGTGTATATCTTACATATTTACAAATTCCTAAAGCATCAAATTAGAAAAGAATATCTACTTGAAAATAAAGGTTCAAGATTTTTTGTAGAATGTTTCAAACATCAAACCAATATGAGCTTTTAAAACCTAATCCACCAGTATTTCACATACTATCTATATATTTATGAGAAAGTTCAATATAATTTCCTACCTGTATCAATTGCTGGCTTTTATTGGGTATTACTATTTTTCCTTTAATAGCCGAAAAGAAGAAAAGCAGCTCCCGAAAGCTAAGAACTGGCCCTGTACTGTAAGACAGGCTTTTGTGTTGCTCTAAGCTGGCATGGTATTCACATGTAGGTTTTTGAACATATACAATTTCAGAACACACCAACAGTACATCAACTGCGTCTCAATAAATCTTTTTTTAAAAGCAAATAAAGAACACTACCAACTATCATTAAAGATCAGTCTGTGACTGATATATCTCAAGACAAAAAAGAAAGCCAGTCCATAATCATGTGAGAACTCAGACACAAGAACATTGACCAGAATGTCACAAAAATGACCAAACATCCCTGGCTAATTATGAGTGATGCTATTTTACCAATTTCAAGCCTGCCTCAATTCACTCCCCATATCTTCTTGATAAGATTTAGTAAGATAAATCATAGGACTACTACCTAATAGGTAAATCATAAATCATGGGATTACTACCTAATTATAGGACTACCCCTACTTCCTGACAACAGCCAATCTAGAGCAAAGCCCCATTTCTTCAACCTTATGCAAAACCATCTAACACAAGCTCAGTTCAGTTAAGTTCAGTTGCTCAGTCGTGTCCGACTCTTTGCAACTCCATGAATCACAGCACGCCAGGCCTCCCTGTCCATCACCATCTCCCAGAGTTCACTCAGACTCGCGTCCATCAAGTCAGTGATGCCATCCAGCCATCTCATCCTCTGTCGTCCCCTTTTCCTCATGCCCCCAATCCCTCCCGGCATCAGAGTCTTTTCCAATGAGTCAACTCTTCGCATGAGGTGGCCAAAGTACTGGAGTTCCAGCTTTTGCATCATTCCTTCCAAAGAACACCCAGGGCTGATCTCCTTCAGAATGGACTGGTTGGATCTCCTTGCAGTCCAAGGGACTCGCAAGAGTCTTCTCCAACACCACAGTTCAAAAGCATCAATTCTTTAGCACTCAGCTTTCTTCACAGTCCGACTCTTGCATCCATACATGACCACAGGAAAAACCATAGCCTTGACTAGACGGACCTTTGTTAATGTCTCTGCTTTTGAATATGCTATCTAGGTTGGTCATAACTTTTCTTCCAAGGAGTAAGTGTCTTTTAACTTCACGGCTGCAGTCACCATCTGCAGTGATTTTGGAGACCCCCAAAATAAAGTCTGACACTGTTTCCACTGTTTCCCCATCTATTTCCCATGAAGCGATGAGACCAGATGCCATGATCTTCGTTTTCTGAATGTTGAGCTTTAAGCCAACTTGTTCACTCTCCACTTTCACTCTCATCAAGAGGCTTTTTATTTCCTCTTCACTTTCTGCCATAAGGGTGGTGTCATCTGCATATCTGAGGTTACTGATATTTCTCCCGGCAATCTTGATTCCAGCTTGTGTTTCTTCCAGCCCAGTGTTTCTCATGATGTACTCTGCATAGAATTTAAATAAGCAGGGTGACAATATACAGCCTTGATGTACTCCTTTTCCTATTTGGAACCAGTCTGTTGTTCCACGTCCAGTTCTAACTGTTGCTTCCTGACCTGCATACAGGTTTCTCACAAGGCAGGTCAGGTGGTCTGGTATTCCCATCTCTTTCAGAATTTTCCACAGTTGATTGTGATCCACAAAGTCAAAGGCTTTGGCATAGTCAATAAAGCAGAAATAGATGTGTTTTTTGGAACACTCTTGCTTTTTCCATGATCGAGTGGATGTTAGCAATTTGATCTCTGCCCTACAAAAAATCCTTTATAACACATTTTTACTGACATGCTATTGTCTCCAAGGTGCTCATTCTCCTTCACAGCAAGTATTAATATTTGAGATTAAACTCCCTTTCACTAATACTGCTTACTTCTGTTTTTTTTTTTTAAGTAAACTTAAAGAGAGGTTTCCCCCAACTTCTAGTTCATTTGTTTATTATTTTATTTTTTTCTAAGTTATCTGGACTTACACTATCCCTTTGTATTTAGCTTTAGCACTCTCTAAAAATTTTGTCATGTAAAAGTCATCCCTAATTACAAATCTAATTCCTAATATGATTTCTTCTATGGTATGTTACTTAAAAGCATATTTTTATCTGCAAAAATATGGGAGTTTGGGTTATCTTTTTGCCCAACAGTTTCTAATGAAACCAGAGAAAATGATCTCTAACATATTTCTTCTCTGATACTTACTGAGACTCCCTGGAAAACCTAGCAGATGGTCAACTTTTATAAATGTCCAAATGCACTAGAACAAAACTGAATCCTGTCCCTGATTGCTAGATGCACACGATCAAGCCTTTATCTGTTTTACTTAAATGTTGAGGCTGCTTGATCTATCAGTTTTGGAGAGAAGAGTATTAACAGTTCTCTTATGATTACAAATTTTTCCTTTTTCAGGTGTGCAGCAAAATGATTCAGTTTGTGTGTATATTCTTTTTCCAGATTCTTTTCCATTATAAGTTACCGCAAGATATTTAATATAATTCCGTATACTATACAATAGATTCTTGCTGTTTATCTACCTTAAGTTTTTTTAATGTTTTTCCCATAATGCATAGTTCTTATATTCTTATTTCTTCTTTTATGTCTAATAACAATACATATTTTATTAACACTTCTACCAAGTTCTTAGAAATCTAATCCCACTATTAGCTGTACCCATTGTTTCTTGTTTACAGGGATGTTTCACGTGTCCTACAGTTTTGAACTCTAAGTTCATCAACAGGATTTTATCTTTGAGAAGCCTGTTATTTGAATTGAGAACATATAACCTCTAAAGAAGATTTTTGCCTTTGTTTCTTACACTTTTCATGGTGGCATCCGGGTTTGGGAGCTCCCAAAGAACCATGGTTATAAATCCTTAAGAGAGCCTTCACAAACCCCTGATAGCTCAGGATATATGAGAGTTTCTTGACTTTTCCTCTGCCAGTGAAGAGAGATTTTTCTTCTACAATCTGCTTTTTGAGAGTATAGTGATTGAGGGTCTAGGACCCAAGACCTACACCATGTAGACACCAAGTGACAAGTCCTTAGATTATGCAGACTAAAACCTTCACCATCACCAACAAAAGCATCCCAAGCCTCAGCTTTCAGTACTTACGGCCCTGGTTTTTAATTTCAATTATATTTTGGTCCCTGACATCTTCCTCACATTCCTGAGCAAGTTCAGGTGTGTAATTCAAAAATATATTCAGTATCGTTTATCTAGTACATTCTCAGTGTTTCTGAGATGAAGATTTTCAGTTGAAGAAACACAAGCTGGAATCAAGATTGCCGGGAGAACTATCAAAAACCTCAGATATGCAGATGACACCACCCTTATGGCAAAAGGAAAGAGGAAGCCTCTTGATGAAAGTGAAAAGAGGAAAGCAAAAAGGTGGCTTAAAGCTCAACATTCAGAAAACGAAGATCATGGCATCCTGTCCCATCACTTCATGGGAAATAGATGGAGAAACAGTTGAAACAGTGTCAGACTTTATTTTGGGGGGCTCCAAAATCACTGCAGATGGTGACTGCAGCCATGAAATTAAAAGACGCTTACTCCTGGGAAGAAAAGTTATGACCAACCTAGACAGTATATTCAAAAGCAGAGACATTACTTTGCTGACTAAGGTCTGTCTAGTCAAGAATATGGTTTTTCCTGTGGTCATGTATGGATGTGAGAGTTGGACTGTGAAGAAGGCTGAGCACTGAAGAACTGATGCTTTTGAACTGTGGTGCTGGAGAAGACTCTTGCGAGTCCCTTGGACTGCAAGGAGATCCAACCAGTCCATTCTGAAGATCAGCCCTGGGTGTTCTTTGGAAGGAATGATGCTAAAGCTAAAACTCCAGTACTCTGGCCACCTCATGCAAAGAGTTGACTCATTGGAAAAGATTCTGATGCTGGGAGGGATTGGGGGCAGGAGGAGAAGGGGATGACAGAGGATGAGATGGCTGAATGTCATCACCGACTTGATGAACGTGAGTCTGAGTGAACTCTGGGAGATGGTGATGGACAGGAAGGCCTGGTGTGCTGCGATTCATGGGGTCGCAGAGTCAGACACGACTGCGTGACTGAACTAAATGCCTGATAGCGGGCCAATAGTGGTTAGGTATTTTAAGACTCAATATTGTAAAAAGGTATGTTTTTTTTTTAATTTAGTAGTTTTTGTTATCATTTTAAAGTGATTCATACACTCCTTCTTAGATGGGGATGAAATAAATACAAATTAAATCAACTGGCAATTGATCCTATTTCATGGAAGTGTGTGTTAGTGCTACATAATTTTTAAAAATGCTAACCAAAACATCCAGGAAAAAAGTCCACATTTTTTTTTCATATAATCATGCTACTACTTTAACTTTGCAATCATTTCTATCTTTTCCCTTTTAGTGTTCTGCCTTGCAAATCTGTCATGAGCTGTAAGAAAATAAAATCTATAAGATTAAATTTAGTCTTATGTTTTTGCTTTTTAATCAGAACTATCTCAGATCTTGAAATACTCCTTAAAAAATGTCTAAAAATGTATGAGTTCTGTCGCTTAGTTGTGTCCTACTCTTTGCGACCCTATAGACTGCAGCACACCAAGTCTCCCTGTCCATCACCAACTCTTGGAGCTTGCTCAAACTCATGTAAATATCAGTAATATACATTAAACCCTGAGAATAAGTAAAAGCATACTATATTGGAAAACAATTATATATTCTTAATGAACTGAACTAAGTTGCAGTTTTAACCCAGAAATTATTTTCAATCCTGGAAACACTTACACACCTGGCATACATTACTATTTAAGGTAACAGCAGATGGGTTATTTAAAATATGTCTACTTTCTATTAATCTTCAAAGAATATAGTTAAGCCTTAAAATTTAAAAATTCTGATATAGAAGAAAAAATTATCACTTAATTTTGAATCTTTAAAAGGAATAAATTAAAAATTATTTCATAAAAATACAAAGAAGAGTAAATATATTAGAAAGTTTAGCACTTACCAAATAATGTCAGTTTCAGTATTCTACTACACTGAATTGCAAAGGAAAGGTCAGAACTATCAAAAATTGTTATAAGATCTCCATCTGAAACAAATAAAAATTTCAGATTTGCATCAGTAGTAAGCTAGGATATATATCAATTAAAATGCAAAATGTGGATCACAGAACATAGAGAATATTCCATAAAACCTTTAAGCATAAAGGATCTAGGGAAGACCTATTTATCCAAAAGGATACTACATTAATTTTATTTCTTTCATAGCAAAATATTTATCTTATTCTCATAAGATGAGCCAACACATAGCTAAGATTAATGCAATCTTTTACTAATCACCTGGAGGAAATTACAGTTTAGATTGAAATCTTTTCTATTCTAAAACATTTAAATATATTCAGAAATCAAGGTAATAATAATTCTCAAGGTTCAATTTTAATTCTAACCACAGTAAAACACCACTGACACAAACAGAGGGAAAACCATATATGACAGTAACTAAAAAGGTTGCAAAATTTTCTGCAAAATTGTTCTCATAAATGGGTAGACAGTTGAGTCTTTCAGGTGTCCAATCATCTCAACACTAAGATGAAAACCATCAATTCTCCTCAGGAAAAAGATTCATGTACACAAGATTCTGAAATCCCCTAGATCCCAAGGATAAAGAATACTATAATCAGCATATCAATTGCCTGTTCAAAACCTTTCAAAGGGCTAGGAAATAAAAGGCTAGAGAAAGAACAGAAGAGAGCCGTTGCAAGGTATCCTCACAGACACACAATTTTAACACTGATTAGGCCAGTTATTTTGGATAAATATGGCAATAAAAGCCATAACTGAGTTTTATCATCTCTTTACAGCAGACCAGTGTTTTGTTTTGTTTTTTAACAACACACACATCTAATGCTCAACTTTAGGGATTCTACTCATATTTTTAAGTACATATGTAAAAGAAGGAAATTTTCTCTAACTGGTTGTTTTCTTTTCTGATTTCCCCAACAGAAATAAGAGTATCTATGACATCAGGAACTCTTTACCTAAGTCAGCTCTCTAAACTAGCACCCAATACAGTGTATGGAACACAAATCTGTATAATTTAAAAAGGCACTCAAAAACACAATGAAAAACAAATTCAATGTGATAACCAGATGTAGAAGACAGTTTCAACAACAAGGATACCCTAAGCTAGGGAGTTACAAACTGCAATCAATGGATAAATTCTGGCTTAAATAATTCAAACTAAGGATAGTTTTTACATTTTTTTAAAGTTCTAGAAAAAAGATTAGCAAGGCCTCATAGGACCCACAATTCTAAAATATTATGTGATCCTTTAAAGAAGGAGTTGGTTGACCCTTCCATAAACAAAAATGAGTTAAAAGAAAGGCAGTAAAATAGAAAAGTTAGTTTAAGATATGCCAACTCTGAGGTAAGAATCATCTCAGGTTTTGTTGTTCAGTCACCAAGTCATGTCCAACTCTTTATAACTCCATGGACTGCAGCACACCAGGCCTCCCTGTCCCCTACTATCTCCCAGAGTTTGCCCAAGTCCATTGGCAGCTTTGAGGTAAGAGCAAATCATCTCAGATAAAACCATTAAAAACTTGAGTTCTAAAGTCAAACAAAAAAGAACAAACTGATCACATTTACACACACATCTGGAAGCCAAACGGGACAATCAATGTATTATAAATAGATGACATTATGAGTTCAGTTCAGTCGCTCAGTCGTGTCCGACTCTTTGCAACCCCAAGAACCGCAGCAGCACGCCAGGCATCCCTGTCCATCACCAACTCCCAGAGTCCGTTACTAGGGAAGAGAATAAGAAAACGCTCTCCTTTTTTGTTCCTAAACTCGAAAATTAGTTTCGGGTAACATTAGATGAAGGGGCTTCTCCTGTGACTCAGCTGGTAAAGAATCTGCCTGCCAATGCAGGAGACACAAGAGATGTGAGTTCAATCCTTGGGTCAGGGATCCCCTGGAGGGGGATCTAACTATCCACTCCAGTATTCTTACCTGGAGAATTCCATAAACAGAGGAGTCTGGCAGGCTACAGTCCATGGGGTTGCCAAGAGTCAGACAAGACTGAGCGCCTCACACTTTCACTTTTCAACATTATATGAAATATTGAAAAAATGAAAGGTATATTATACCTCTAGTGAAATAATTGTTTTAATTGACCATCAGTGATTTATACTCCCCTTCCACAGGGTAAGTTGTTGGAAAGTGGCTATCCAACCAGGGACAGTTCCCAACCTGCTAACATCTCAGCACAGGCATGTGACTGGGGTCTGGTCAATGTGATATGAGCTGAAATAATATAAACCACCTCAAGGCCTAGAGAGTACAATCTCCCATGTGATCCTATACTCCATCTTCATGCATCTGCTTGCTGAATGCAGATGCTCAAGGTGAGCTTGTAAGCCATGTACTGATGATCTCAGAGCTTTGTCAACCTGGGCCCTTGAATGATTTCTTGAGTGTTAAACCACTGAGATTTTAAGGTTTTTATTCCAACAGCTGACATTACTTTAAACTGACACACAGAGAAAAACAAAGAAGCTATTAGGGATAAGAAAACTGAGACAGCACAGTGTCACAGAAATAAGAGTATTTATAAAATGATGTTGTGGATACCAGTGCCAAGTGTTGAGATCAAGAGGAAACAGACTGGAAATAAATTCAGCAGTAATAAAGATACTAACCACCTAAAGCCCAATTTCACTAGAGATATTAACAAAGACGACAGGTCAAAAGAAAAAGAAAAGAGAGTCTACTGAGGCAGGTGTGAAACCCTGAGGTCCGAACAGCAGAGAACAAACTGTAAATGCAGGAATAATGATTCTATTTCCATTATCAAGGCCAAATTTTTTAAAGAGATTTTGCCTTGATTATAGCAATAATAAACAAATGCTTTATGTTTCAAAAAAAAAAAAAGAAAGACAGTCTACTAATATAATTCCACTATGTCGTTGATGATATATTTGTCAGGTAAAATCCATCTCCATAAAAAGTTTTGTAGTCAAATTAGCTTGGGAACAGTGCATAAACTGAGAAAGTACTTCAGCATAATACGTGCTCTGAAAATTCCTGCAAAAACCCAGCTTTTCCATACTTAGCTGACTATGAATCCTTTCTCATTCAAAACGTACGAACATCCCTTTCACTTTAGGAAATATGAGTGCAAGTTTGGTTTTAAAGCAAAAAGGAAGCCAGAATTGTACAGGCATAAAAGAAAAACAAATGGCTTGTAAAAATTTGTTAGAGTATTCTATCACTTAAAACCCCTTTCTAATAATAAATCACTTGGCAAATTTTTAACTTATAAGTATAACTAACTACATGGGCATTCTCTTAAGTAAAACAAAGTGGTACTCAATTACCAAAGGAGGAAACAGAATTTTTATTCACAGTTCAATGAAAAACAGGCAAAAGAACACATATAATACTTAGACTTTTAAAAACTTGAGAAACACTCTTACCTTCATCTTTATATTTAATTGTAACTTCATCATTACTCAGAAGTTTTCCTCTGAAGACTCGCTGCATCATTAGCACTAATTCATCATAAGTAATATCTTCATTATGAATGGGAATTCGCCGAATATC
Organism: Nanger dama; assembly: GCA_917880005.1. Lineage (NCBI taxonomy): Eukaryota > Metazoa > Chordata > Mammalia > Artiodactyla > Bovidae > Nanger > Nanger dama. The sequence goes on along the minus strand of CAKJTW010000082.1, from coordinate 6,734,983 downwards.
CTCCCCAAGTTGAGCTTTGATGATTAGTTTCCCACTCAGATCCAACTGCCCATTCATGGTGGACTCCAGGATGTTCTATATATGTAACTCTAGAGAAAGACTGACAAAATGGTCTTGATGATTAAATAGCTATAAAAGGTATTTTAAAAGCTAAAAAGCAAAGCTACTATTAGAATCTAAGAAATTCTCAGTTTCAAAGGAAATTCACTGTTCCAATGTTACCATATTTATGGTAAAATGGTCTGGAACTGGTTTTATTATGTGCATAAGAAAATAAGTTTTATTATTTTATGTCTGTTATTATTTTACCCATATATTTAACTGCTTATCTGATTTAGATTTCTTACTTAACATGTCTGGAACAAAATCCTGATCTTCCCCTCAAAATGTGCTTCTCTTGTAGTTTTCTCCATCTCTGTTAATGACAATTCTCCTAAGATATTCAAGATAAACAAAAAACTTAGTTCCTCTCTTTCCCACACAACTTACATATACCAAATTACCAATGAATCTACTTGGCACAACTTTCAAAATATCTCTAGAGTCCAACCCTTCACCTCTATCAACTTAATCCAAGCCACCATCATCTCTTGCCTGGATTACTGCAAAAGACTCCTAACTGATCTGTCTGCCTTTTACCTTTGTTTGCTTAACAAAGGTACCCTCAACATATCAGAGTTATCCTGTTAAATAAAATCTAGTATAACTACTTTAAAATCTTCCAGTAGAGTCTCATCTCACTCTTAATAAAATCCAGAACTACAAGGTCATGATCTGATTTAACCTCATTTCCCACTTCTCTCCCTAGCCACTCTGCTACACTCAGACTTTACAATCTCCTTCTCAAAACTTGGCACTTGCTGCTTCCTTAACCTTGAGCCCTTTTCACACCCCCTCACATGATTCAGATTTCTGATCAAATGTTAACTTCTCAAAAGTTTTTCCTGGCCATCTAATTTAAAATGGCTTTACTGTCACTGTCTTATTCAGCTTCATTTTCTGCAAAGCACTCATCACTATCAAACATTTAAAAAGTATTAATTTTTATTATTTTCCACTAGAAAATAGGGAGATAAATGGTTTTGTTCACTGTTATTTCTGGAGCCTAGAACTGTGCCTAGCACAGTTAATTATTCTGCAGTCATTAAAGAAAGGACAATCATTAAATACTAGCTTCCAAACACTACTAGCCTATGTATATTAAATGCTAATTCTGAAGAGGAAAGTATGTGTGAACACTAAAATAGTTTCAATTTTTTTTCACTAAAGTAAGAAAGACCTCATAAGCATTTTCTCCAATTTTCCTATTTTCAGAACTTGAGGACAAAAAACAAATCAGAGACATCCTCCTGAGCTTTCTAAAAGACTGTCCACTATTGTTTCTCCATCCTCCGTAACAGTCCCATCCCCAAACCTGAGTATGTGTGATCAGACAGCACCCTTAAAAATAAGACAGTGTCAGAGAACTAAATACTGACTTGCTATTGAATTCTGCCTTCTTGGGTTTTATTTTAATCTTAGGTTATTCAGCGTGCTTCTCCTATAATGACTTTGCAGTCCTAAATTCAAAATAATGTCTGCAGTCTCTAGTAATTTATACCATTATCGTATAATAACAGAAAATACACTTTCACTTAATTAATATGTTAACATCTCTTCTTCTCAAGGCCTATCTCTTCTTTCCGAGACCAAGATGTTCATGAACACATTATTTGTAACCACAGAGCATTTCCTACTGGTCATATTCTGGTTTCAAAACGTTGCTTTTCTACTAGCAGTATTCTGCTTTCTTCTCTTAAATGTGTTATTTTATTAACATATTTAGTTTTCCTAGTTCTCTACATCTGCTCCTTTGTGTGTGTGTGAAAGTACTCTACCTGGCCCTCAACACACCAACACTTCAAATATTTGAAGGAAGTTTTCATGAATCCTATTTAATCCATAGTATACATAAATGCCCTAGTATCCTCATATAAATGCCACATGTCCTTCCAATTAAGTACTTATTAAATGATTGTCTCTAGACTCCCTTGCCATCCTCTGAACAAATTAATTCTATGAATGAATCTTTAATACCCATCTTAAAATGGTGCATTAAATACAGAATCTAACACTCTAAGGTCAGTTAAAAACAGAGTAGACTATGTTCTACCATCCAGATGCTACGCTTGTCTTAACATAAAAAGAGAATACAATCAGTGTTTCATCTGCCAATTCTGACAATGGACTTTTCCTGAAGACTTTGATTAACTGAAACCTCCATACAACCCTTCACCTGTGAGCCAAACCAGCCCTCTTCATTCGGCAAACACTTAAATACCTAGTGCATGCCAAGTGCCTAAGTATAATTACTTCAGTAAGATGGTTAAGATTTCACTTTGTTTGCCTTGCAGCCTGAGAGCAACAAAGAACTTCAATCTATGTAATCTTCTCTTCCCTATAGGATGTATAAACCATCAATAATGTAGTTGAAGGACCAGGGGTTAGCTTCAGCAGGATAGTACTACCTATTCTCAGTAGCTTCTAGAATAGCGCCTGACACACAGTAAGTAAAGATTTTTAATACTTTTTGTCCCCTAAACAAAACATGAATGACAAGTGATAAAGTTCTGATAGAGAGATTAAAAGAAGGCAGTACTATCAGGTCAGTTCCTAAGTCAAGCCTTCACACTAGCTAGAGGTGACTCCCTACAACTGACATAACCCTAATTAGAGACATTTCCAACAATGAATAAAACTGACATAATCCTTTTGATCATAAAAGGAATTGTTGCCCAGTTCCAATGACTCTGAAAATATGAGTCCCTTTTTAAATACTTGACACCTGCCATGTTTGCCTGCAAATTCACTTACTGGCTAGTGCTTCTCTTGGACTGTAAACTTCCTGTGGCCAGGAACCAGGTCTTCTTTCCTAAGGCTGTCTCCATTTTGTGTAGTCATCTCCACAAGGCATGGTGTAAAACAGGTTATCACAAAAACCAAAGCACCTCGAAATTCTCTGTCCCAGAGAAAATTCTAACACCCTATTTTTTATGTAACCATAGAATCCAGGTCCTTGTTTTCTCTAGCCTCAATCACAAAGTAGAGACTGCTGAACTACTCCTTCCCAGGGCTGCTGGTGACATCCTCACAGATTTTTCAGCTCCTCATTTCTCCTTTCATCGTGTCTTTGCCCTACTCCCTCTGAAATGACTCGGCCACTAACTTATGAAATCTTCCAGAAGGAACACTGTTCTCAGAACTGGAGAGTAAAGTGACATGACCAAGGAAACACACAAAAGCCTGCCTCTTTGAACCAGGATCCAGGTTCAGTGACCAAACCTCCAGCTCCACCAGCCCTGTGGTGAGGGCCCTGTTCAGTAAATTTGCTTAGGCAATTCCAGAGGGTAGAAAGTTCCTTTAAGAAACCCTAAACAAAACCAACCCTCGAGTACTCGAATTCTGCCGGACCAGAGCCAGCGTCGATGGTAAAGATTTCCCCACTAGCTGTGTGACCTCAGGAAATACTTCTTAAAGTCTCACTTTCGTCAACGGCAAAATGGGAATATCTCAATGTGGAAGAATCCTTGTGACGATTAAATGAGACTGTGAATCTCAACTACTGAGCACACTGCCTAGCAGAGTAAACTCTTGAAAAGTTGGTTGTCATCACCACTACTACACTGGGTTTGGCCTCCAGACGGCGCCTGATGAAGCACTAACACAGTAAAGGAACAAGGCTTCCCCAGGTGACCCCCAAAATCAACCAATTCCCACAGGCGCCATTCTCCCCACTTCTCACCCTTTCAAGCCCCTCTGAGGGCTAGGCACTGGACCACTCCAGATCTCCAGAAGTCCCTCTCCGCTCCCTCCGGCTGTCCGACTCCTTAGAGCCAAGCGGGATCGACACAAATGCCCTTGCTGGCACAAACACCTCCTAAGGCCCCTCAAAGGTCCGCTCCGTTGCCACGGTGGCCAGTGGCACCCCCACCCCAGCCCTCCCCCGCCGCGGCCTCTCCTCGAGGCGAGGCCCGGCCCGGCCCGGCCTCAGTCCTCGGCCACCAGCGCCTTCCCACGGCCCCTCCGACCCCACCCGCCCCGCGCTCGCCGGTTCGAACGAGGCCCTCTCAGCGTTTCCACGTCTCCCGGCCCGCCTGGCCCGAGAAATCGGCCGCGACCCCGTCCCCAGCGGCCATACCGTTTTCCCGAGGCCGCCACTGCCGCCCCTCCGCGGGTCTCCGCGGGTCTCCGCTGATCCGACCCCGTGCGAGGCCGCCACCGTCGGGCTCTGGGGCGCTGGGGGAAGGCTGCGGTCACAGCCCTCTCGGTTGCCCTCCGGGGCCGCCGCACCTCGCTGGCAGACTCGCGCGGGCCCCGACCAATCGCACAGACCCACCAAGCCTAGCGAGAGCTCGGGCCCAGTACGTGGCAGGTGGGGGAACGGACAGGGGCGGGAATAAGAAGAAAATCTGTCCTTTCGCTCCGCCTCAGAGCGATCGGACCGACCCAGGACGCATGCGCAACATCGATAGGGCGGGGACTAACCTCGCCGGGGTCTGCAGGGGTCTGAGTCTCTGCTTTCTCACTGGATGACTGGATAAATGTAGGAAGTGCACGCAGAACAGATGCACGCATGCGCGGGGCGTGACCAGGCACTTCCGGTTTTCCTGAACAGTAGTATTTCCCGTTTCTCGCCCGTGGGCGGGACGTGATTTAGTCTTCTGAACTCTGAGATCCAAGAGTAGGCATTTGTCTCAGTTTGTGTTTTTTTGTTGTTTTGTAGCCATTGTAGTTCTCCTAGTCCTATCTCGAAAAAAACTAACCTTTTCCCCGCCTTCCTTCTACAAACTCATTCATTCATTATTGGGCGCCTACGCTTTGTCAGGCGCTGTGCGGGGAATGGGAATGAATCAGTTTGTGAACAAGGAGTTCCCAACAGCGTTTACCAGACAGGACAGATTTTATGGGTGTGTAAAAGGTGAAGGCTAGGAAATTAAAACGGATTAAGGATCCCAGAGACATTTTGGAAATAAGATATTTGAGCGTGCCTTACATACTCTTTCATTTATCTAAAGCATTTGTTTTGAATATGTGTGTTTATATAAGAAGCATGCTGGCTTTAGACTGAAGCCTGAAATTTGGGAGGAGAGGGGAATAGATGATGGAATCGGCATGGGAAGGGGAGTGCTGTTTTAAAAGTTGCTGGAAACTTTTGCTAAGATAAAGACTCAGCAAAAATCAATTTGAACTTACTTGGTCCTCAGTTATTCCTCAGATAGGTAAAATGAATTTAAGGTGAAAAGTTATGTACTTTTAGTAAAGAGTGACATTTTTGCAGTTGTAAGTCGGACAAATTATGTTTGAGAGTGAAATATGTGATTTTAGAATTCTTTGCCTCAGAAATGTATTTTCCAACATTCTATGTATTCTTTGAGCAATTGCTTGGCAGCATTTGGAGAGCAAAAGACTGTAGTAAGAATGAAAAAAGTTCCAGATTTTCTCCAAAGACTTGTTCTTCATTGCTTGTAATTTAGAACTGAATGATGCAGATTTGGGGAAACTAACTTCTGTTGGTAATACTATTCTGATGTCTTTGAGATGGCTTGAGATTGGATAAAACTCCACAAATACAGACGGAGATAAAATTCTGGCAAGCAGTGAATAACACCACTGTCAATATCCCTAAAGAAAACTCAGAGCCTGGGGCAGAGGATAAAGAGAAGAACATTATCCTGGCATGAGGGGAAAGCATTTCCTCTCTCTAGGCTCCTGGGCAAAGGGCTTGCCATTGAGAAGAGATAAATTGGTCCCTGCTACAATGGGGCCAAAGACTGTAGTAAGGGTCAACACCGAAATCAGATTGATTATACTCTATGCAGCCAAAGATGGAGAAGCTCTATACAATCAGCAAAAACAAGACCGAGAGCTGACTGTGGCTCAGATAATGAACTCCTTATTGCCAAAATCAGACTTAAATTGAAGAAAGGTCCATCTAGTCAAGGCTATGGTTTTTCCAGTGGTCATGTATGAACGTGAGAGTTGGACTGTGAAGAAACCTGAGTGCCGAAGAATTGATGCTTTTGAACTGTGGTGTTGGAGAAGACTCTTGAGAGTCCCTTGGACTGCAAGGAGATCCAACCAGTCCATTCTGAAGGAGATCAGCCCTGGGTATTCTTTGGAAGGAACAATGCTGAAGCTGAATCCAGTACTTTGGCCACCTCGTGCGAAGAGCTGACTCATTGGAAAAGACTCTGATGCTTGGAGGGATTGGGGGCAGGAGGAAAAGGGGACGACAGAGGATGAGATGGCTGGATGGCATCACTGACTCAATGGACGTGAGTCTGAGTGAAATCCAGGAGTTGGTGATGGACAGGGAGGCCTGGTGTGCTAAGATTCACTGGGGTCGCAAAGAGTGGGACACAACTGAGTGACTGAACAGAATTGAACTGAATGAGGGTTTTCTAAGGAAAACCACTAGACCATTCAGGTATGACCTAAATTAAATCCCTTATTATTATACAGTTGAAGTGAGAAATAGATTTAAGGGACTAGATCTGATAGATAGAGTGCCTGATGAACTATAGACGGAGGCTCATGACATTGTACAGGAGACAGGGATCAAAACCATCCCCATGGAAAAGAAATGCAAAAAGCAAAATGGCTGTGTGGGGAGGCCTTTCAAATAGCTGTGAAAAGAAGAGAAGTGAAAAGCAAAGGAGAAAAGGACAGATATAAGCATCTGAATGCAGAGTTCCAAAGAATAGCAAGAAGAGATAAGAAAGCCTTCCTTAGCGAACAATGTAAAGAAATAGAGGAAAACAACAGAATGGGAGAGACTAGAGATCTCTTCAAGAAAATCAGAGATACCAAGGGAACATTTCATGCAAAGATGGGCTCAATAATGGACAGAAATGGTATGGACTTAACAGAAGCAGAAGATATTAAGAAGAGATGACAAGAATGCATGGAAGAACTGTACAAAAAGATCTTCATGACGAAGATAATCACAATGGTGTGATCACTCACCTAGAGCCAGACATCCTGGAATGTGAAGTCAAGTGGGCCTTAGAAAGCATCACTACAAACAAAGCTAGCGGAGGTGATGGAATTCCAGTTGAGCTATTTCAAATCCTGAAAGATGATGCTGTGAAAGTGCTGCACTCAATATGCCAGCAAATTTGGAAAACTCAGCAGTGGCCACAGGACTGGAAAAGGTCAGTTTTCATTCCAATTCCAAAGAAAGGCAATGCCAAAGAATGCTCAAACTACCGCACAATTGCACTTATCTCACACACTAGTAAAGTAATGCTCAAAATTCTCCAAGCCAGGCTTCAGCAGTACATGAACTGTGAACTTCCAGATGTTCAAGCTGGTTTTAGAAAAGGCAGAGGAACCCAGAGATCAAATTTCTATCTGCTGGATAATGGAAAAAGCAAAAGAGTTCCAGAAAATCATTTATTTCTGCTTTATTGACTATGCCAAAGCCTTTGACTGTGTGGATCATAATACACTGTGGAAAATTCTGAAAGAGATGGGAATACCAGATCACCTGACCTGCCTCTTGAGAAATCTGTATGCAGGTCAGGAAGCAACTAGTTAGAACTGGACATGAACAACAGACTGGTTTCAAATAGGAAAAGCAGTACATCAAGAGTGTCTGTTGTCACCATGCTTATTTAACTTCTATGCAGAATACATCATGAGAAATGCTTGGCTGGAAGAAGCACAAGCTGGAATCAAGATTGCCAGGAGAAATATCAACCTCAGATATGCAGATGACACCACTCTTATGGCAGAAAGTGAAGAGCAACTTAAAAGCCTCTTGATGAGAGTGAAAGTGGAGAGTGAACAAGTTGCCTTAAAGCTCAACATTCAGAAAACGAAGATCATGGTATCTGGTCCCATCACTTCATGGGAAATAGATGGGGAAACAATGGAAACAGTGTCAGACTTTATTTTTCTGGGCTCCCAAATCACTGCAGATGGTGATTGCAGCCATGAAATTAAAAGACACTCCTTAGAAGAAAAGTTATGACCAACCTAGATAGCATATTCAAAAGCAGAGACATTACTTTGCCAACAAAGGTGGGTCTAGTCAAGGCTATGGTTTTTCCAGTGGTCATGTATGGATGTGAGAGTTGGACTGTGAAGAAAGCTGAGTGCCAAAGAATTGATGCTTTTGAACTGTGGTGTTGGAGAAGATTCTTGAGAATCCCTTGGACTGTAAGGCGATCCAACCAGTCCATTCTAAAGGAGATCAGTACTGGGTGTTCTTTGGAAGGAATGATGCTAAAGCTGAAACTCCAGTACTTTGGCCACCTCATGCAAAGAGTTGACTCATTGGAAAAGACTCTGATGCTGGGAGAGATTTGGTGCAGCAGGAGAAGGGGATGACTGAGGATGAGATAGCTGGATGGCATCACGGACTTGATGGATGTGAGTTTGAGTGAACTCCGGGAGTTGATGATGGACAGGGAGGCCTGGTGTGCTGCAGTTCATGGGGTCGCAAAGAGTTGGACACAACTGAGTGACTGAACTGAACACTGAGGCCAGCTGGAAGCTGGTAAGAAAGGCACCCATACTTTGCCTACAGAGGGACTAGGGCTTGTGGATTCTGGAAAGCAGCTTAAAGTTCTTTATGTTGTAATTGCCTTGTGCTTCATCCTCAAGCAATCAGTGAAGTCTTGTTTAATATTAAACCTGTCCCTGACTCATTTGAAAAGAACTCAATGCTGGGAAAGACTGAAGGAAGGAGGAAGAGGGGCCTACAGTGGATGAGATGGTGGATGGCATCACTGACTCAGTGGAGGTGAGTCTGAGTAAACTCCAGGAGTTGGTGATAGACGGAGGACTGGCATGTTGCAGTTCATGGGGTCACAGAGAGTTGGACACGACTGAGCAACTGAACTGACTGACTGACGCTAGGTACTACTGAGGAAACTGAGAGATATGGTAGTGATGATTCCTCTGATCAAAGCAGAAGCAAGAGCTGCCTGGGGCAAGAAGTGAGACATCAGATTAGTAAAGCATCATTTGGAAGCCAGATCAGAGGCTAAGGTGACCTGAGACAAGAAAGACTTCCATGCCACATTAAAGCATTTCCCCAGGATTCTCCAGAAATACACATTTGGAAATTTTCAATGAAGAACTTTGTAAAAGATTTTGCTTCTTGCTATGCAGTGGGATGTAGGCTTACAGTACTGTGACTGGGCCTGAAATCAAGGATATTTAGGTTTAGTAATATGTTATATGACAGCATGAAATTATCCTCTGAGTTTGTAAAATTTCCCTTTAGGTTATAGACACCTTTATAACCAAAACCATATCCTGCCCATTTTCTTATTTTAACTAAATTACTAAACTGTTCACAAAAACAGTGACCTTTTGTGTTTCTGATCCTATATAAAAATTACATTTAAAAAATTAATTTAAGAGCCTGATGAACAGCTGGAGTTCAACACCCAGCCCAATGTAAAGAACATTACCCATAAATCATACTTCCTTTTTGCTCCTCTCTTATGTGGCATTCAGAGAATATCTGTTGAGTCAATGAAATAGTTATTGCTCTTCTGTAATGTGCCACAGTTGCTGATGATACAGGTCTCTGTACGTAGGCTCCCAATAAATGCTCGTGGTAATTGGCCACAGAACAATAGACTAAACTGAGCCACTTACCACTCTTACCAAGAACATGCTTTCTCCCACTCTATGTGTAGACAATGATTTTAGTTACTGCTGCCTTTCATTAGAGAAACCAGAAAAGCTAAGTTATACAATTGCCACTTCCTAAGCACTTAGGGTCACATTTATTGGGATAAGCATCAAACAAACCATCAAGAAGATTGTTCTGGAAACTCCATAAGCATACCTTTAAAGTGCTGTAAGTTAAAAACACTATCTATTTTTGTGTGTGTGGCATTTGGAAAAATACTGACAGAGTAAATTGAACTTAATGATCACCTGGTCCTCTCCCCTATGTCCTGGTGAATTTGGTTTGAAATGAACACATAGAATAACCCTGAATTAGAAATGTGAAAGATGGAAGCATGTGAAAAAAGGAGAAACAGTATAAGTAAAGACCTTTAGCTTAGCCTATAGCAAGGGGAGAAATGAGAACTCTACATTTGAAGGTTACTGCCCAAGTTTCACAGATACCTGAAGAAGGGTTATAGCTGTACTGTGGTTATGAGAAATGTAGTCAGCTCACTTACGTACCACCTAATCTTTCTCCTCATAAGTCAGTGTGGCTCACATTCTCCCAATAGAAGAGAAAAATCCTAAGGGTGAAAAAAGGAGATTCTTTGACTGATAGAAAGTGGGACAAAGATTAGGAGCCTTGTAAACAAGTTGGATGAAACATCTGTTTCATCATGTTCTCTTTGGTGGTTAGTGTAAATCATTTTGAAAATTTCAATCATCTCAGCTGCCCTCAGAGGAACCAAAGAAATGACATAAGTTCCTTCCAGGGTAAGAATTTCATAGGAGAAGTTAGATCCCTCCCTGAGAGTCAGCTCTGTGTGGCAGCAGTTGGCTAAATAAGAGAACAAAAGGAGAAGCTCATGAGGACCAGATAGGGGCCAGTCGGTCAGGCGAGCCTCCCCACCACTGGCCAAACATAAAGATCTATTTGTGTAAAGAAAGAAAGCTGCTACCCCATGTAGAAATAATAAAGGGGAAAATGATATTCTTACTGTGTATCTCTCAGTTCATCATTCTTAGCAAAATACTTAGTCTGTCCTACCAGCTGCACATCCACTGAGACCCCCAAAATGTTTTTGCCCTACCATGAGGGCTCTACATCCACCTCTCTTTAGAGAAACTGCTCCTTGAAGGCTGTTCTATATAGGTGAAGGGGCTGGAACTTTGGTTCTATCTGGCATGCTCTATTTTCTTTTTAAAGGAATATACTCATGTAATATGTAGGTGAAAAAATAATTTTAAAATAATTTCATCCTATATTTAGAGTCACAAAATTCTAGAGCTGGTACAGAGTTTAGAATTTACCTAGTAGTAGTAATAATGTTAATTGCTCAGTCGTGTCCAACTCTTTGTGATCCCATGGACTGTGGCCCACCAAGCTCCTCTGTCCATGGAATTCTCCAGGCAAGAATACCAGGATGGGTAGCCATTCCCTTTCTCCAAGGGATCTTCTTGACCCAGGGATCAAATCTGGGTCTCCTAAACTGCAGAGGGATTCTTTGCCATCTGAGCCACCAGTCCTGCCTATTACAAAGGTAGAGCCTAGGCGTATGCTCAGAGAGGCAAATGTCTTGCTTTAAGTCACATAACTTGTAGCTGAGACCACAACTGCCAGTCCAGAATGCTGCCCTAGTCTGCTATTACTTGGTAGGTACCGTGGCAGAAAAATCAAATTTTTGTCCTTGCAAAGGTCCAGAAGGTCTCAATATGTCATGATTTCATAGCAGATTATATCAAAGTTCAGTAAATTATCAATGTGATACTTACACGTGTAACGAAACTCTACTGGAAGAAGATAAGAACTGGACTATAGTTCCCTGGGAAATACAGCTTTTAAGAGATAACAGCATAAGATCATACCACTATGCTTTGCTTTTATTTTTTTCTTCTTTGTTAAAATAAAGGGCTAACATATCAAGCAATGGGATCTTTCAGAAACACGGTCAGCCACTTGTGAAAAGAATTTATGACCTTTTACACTTTTTGAAACAATTCAAAAATCAGGACTTTAAATACTAATTCCCGTATATTGCTACTGAGAGTATAAAATGGCAAAATTACTTTGCAAAACTGGCAGTTTCCTGCATAGTTAAGATACACTTACTTTACGACTCAGTATTACACTATACTAGATTTTTCAAGAGAAAATGTATCTACACAAAGACTTATAGAAGAATGGTTGTATCAGTTTTATTCATGGTTTTCAAAACCTGAAATGACCAAATGTCCCTCAACTAGTGAATACATAAACAAGACGTGATCTATCCAAACTGAATTTTACTCAGCAATAAAAAGCAAGCCACTGATATATATATACATAACATTGATGAATCTCAAAGGCCCTATGCTGAATATGCAGACTCAAAAGAGGATATGGTCCTATTTACCTGGCATTCTGGAACAGGCAAAACTAACACACGGTGGTAGAAAGCAGACAAGTGGTTGCCTAGAGCCAGGAAGGGTGAAGTAAGGTTTAAGTGGGGCAGAGTAGATTACAGGGTGAAGGAAATGTTAATCTTGTTTCACAGGTATACACATTTGTTAAAACTCATCTAATTATACACTTAAAACAGGTGCATTTTATTGGATGTAAATAATATGACAATGAAGTTAATTTTAAAAGTTAAAAAAAAAAGGCAAAACAAAATTAACTCCAATAACACAAATTAAGGAAAACCACTTCTATATTTTTTAAAAACCAAACAACAGTAGTCTTCAGTGACCCACTTGAGAGACTGAAGATTCCTATGGTGCACTGCCTTTGTATTGTATAACTTTTGTATTGTATGCATGTGTGCTAAATTGTTTCTGTCATGTCTGACTCTGCAACACCATGGACTGTAGCCCTCCAGGCTCCTCTGCCCATGGAATTCTCCAGGCAAGAATACTGGAGTGGGTAGCCATTCACTTCTCCAGGGATCTTCCCGGCCCAGGGATTGAACTCAGGTCTCCTGCACTTTTTATAGCAAAAATATAAGCTCACTGGACATGTTCCTTGGGTACTGATCATATCCTTCTCTTACTTATTGCTCCTATGATTATTTTCTCTTCCTCCAGATTTTCTTACTCTATTTTTCAGCAGCTTTTATATTTTTTTTCAAATACACATTTTAACATCAGTGAAGTAATACAGATGATGCATGTGTAACATTTGAATCTCCCTGAGGTTTTGTGTGTGTTAACAAATTGTTGCTAATCTTCTCTGAGATTTAGTGTTTAAGAAAGGGTGGATAGATGCAAAAAGAAAGCATGTTGGAGAGGAAAAACTAACTTTGTCATGGAACTCCACCCAACTGTTACATGATATAATGAAGGGTGAGAGATGGCCTGTGTCTGTAATGCATGATTCCTTTGACCGTGGCTGGCATATTTATACCCCTCTGTTATTCATTTTAGAAGTTATTACATAATGCCTAACCTATTCCTTAATACAAAATCATTCCTTAATACAAAATACTCTGCCTGCATGAAGACATTGAAACTCAAGAAATGCTAAATGCTTCCATAAATCTTTTGGATATTTTGAATCAAATGCAGAGTGAGCATTTTATTATATTATAAAGAGAAGAAACAAACTGAGGGGAAATGTTACTAAATGTAATAGTTAAAGGGCTAATAGCCATAATAAAAAAAGAATTCATACAAATTGAAGGGAAAAATAACCGTTCAATTGATAAATAAACTACATACACATATGAATGATTTTAAAAATAAAACACTACCAAAGTAAACAGTATACAAAAAACGGTTTATGGTACTCCATCATGTTGGTCACATTTTTGTCAAGACAATAGTATATACAAGGAACTTAAATGTTCATCCCTTTGACATGTTTATCATCATCCTGAGAATTTGCCTTCAGGAAATAATTTAAAAGAAAGGAAAAAATATATATATACCAGTTTATTAATCATATGTCACTATAGTATTAAAAATTGAAATGATCTAGACTTCGTGGCCCTAGTGGTAAAGGACCTGCCTGCCAACTCAGGAGATGTAAAGGGGTTTGATCCCTGGGTTGGGAAGATCCCCTGGAGGAGGCAATGGCAACCCACTCCAGTATTCTTGCCTGGAGAATCCCAAGGACAGAGGAGCCTGGTGGTCCAAAGGGTCGGACATGACTGAAACAAGTAGCACACAGACATTCAATAACAGAACAACTTGGCAACTTATGCTATATTATGCAATTATTATAAGAAGTGGGGAACTATAACTAAAAATCAGAATAAATTTCATTGGCTATAATTACAGCTGTTTAAATTCTTATGTATTTACACAAAGAATAGAAGGGAACATTAAAAAAAACAGACATTATTGATAGGTCAGGGAATTACTGATTTTGCTTTTTTGAAAGAGACAATTTATAAAGATCTTCTAAAATTGCCATAATATGGTTAGCATAAGGTTTTTAAAAATGTAAACAGGAAGCTTCCTCTCTTAGCAATTGGCCCCTCCCCTCTGCCCCTATGTTTCCCACTCCACCCCCTGCCCCTGGGGATGGAACCAATCCTGGTGGCTCTACTTGGACCTCATCTGAGGAGCCAGGTCCTGAAGATCCCAGGGTCACGGTAAGGTGATCCCACAGGGCTAGAGAGCTCCAGTGGTTGACTGGCTGGTATGATACAGTCAGCACTTCTGGCCCAGGTTTTCCAAACACTGGCCAAGAATGCCAAGCTCTGCTGAAGGAGGCAATGACAGTGGGCTTGAAAATTATCTCCTTTTGTTGGTAACGGGGGAAAAAAAAGGCGACATGAACTTCAAAATGGAAAGGGTAAAAGAAAAAACAGTTCAGACTGACAAACAGTAATCTCTGAATTGTTTAGACCCAGCAAAGGAAACCCCAAAGTCAGGATGGTTGTTCCTCTCAAGTTGGATCACTAAACTAAAAAAGATTCCCAATCAGTGCATGAGGTAAAGGCTTAAATCAATAGAATTATTTCCTACAGGCAGAATTTCAGGGAAGGTAGGGGAACATCAATGTTTGCCTGACTTAGCCTCCACAACACGCACAGTACGTGGTTCTTTCGCATTTATGGTACAGCCTTTCCAGGAATGGTATATGGAATTTTGGTTTGCTGCACCTCCCAAAATGCTGGAAAAAAAGTACAGAGAAAACTAAAACCACCAAGGGAACACATGTTTCACTCTCAGGCTAAATGTCGCTCTCTGGTGATTTTTTTCCCACATTTAAAGTGGCCTCCACTTAAGGTTTATTTTCATCTGAATATAAATTCCAGGACATCAAGTAGGTCAACCGCATCTTGTCATTTCCACAAGTCCAGCCCCTATCTAGGGATGTCACTATAACACCACTAAAAACACTGACCTCAGAGAAGTGCTTTACTTATTCTCTTCCTTTTATGTTTTCCATTATCCTGTAAGGTCTCAGTTATACCACAGATGGAGTAGGCTCTTGGCTCACCTAGAAATCCGACAGTCATTTACAACCATTTCTATAAAAACACATGTTCTTTGAGGGTGGTGAGAATGGTATGCCACAGCTTACTTGACATTTGTTAGCCCCTTAGCTCAGTGCACTCACAGCAGGTGCCTCGTTTACGACAAAACAGAACACAGCATTTCAAAGACTCCATCTCCGGAGTCCAGTGGGAGTGCTCCCCAACCCAGTGGAGGTCATTTTTTATTTAGGAAGCCATTCATAATTCAAGTGTTTGAAACCTCATGAGCAGCTGGATCTTTTAGAAGTCATAAGGGGTGATAGTGACGAACTTTTCATTTTTGAGCCTCACTGTCATTTCATCAATAAAAGGTTAGATGTATCAAGAACTGGAAGGAAATAGAGGCTTTAGCAACCAGCTCATTTTTCTATGTCTCACTTCCCAGTTCTCATGGAGTCAATTCCTCTGGGCATAAAATACGCTTTTTGTTTTAACAGGAAAAAAATGAAAACAAAAAACCTTTCCAGAGGTTAAATAAGTGCAAAGTTCTCAACCGGAAAAAAGTACAAGCACATACAAATTTAAAATATTCACAGATCAGAAGTACGATACATATAAGCAACTCCTCATAGTGTTCACCAGAAATCATTTTGTTCTGGCGGGGGCGGGGGGGTGGATAAATTTTTCTCATGTCCTTTTCGGTAAATTGTAAAAGAATTTGTTTTAGGTTCTATATTTTTATCAAACTTTATCACACAGACTTACAGACTTTATGATGTAGGGAGCAATGATAATCGAATTATCTTGAAAGCTGAGTGGAATTCTTCACTTTATTGGGGTAAGTAAGACTATATTGAATAATAGAAAAACTACCATATCCACCATTCCTGAAAATAATAAACAAGTGTTATCTAAGTCTTAACTTTAAGCAAAATATACTGAGGGAGATTTTATGAGAAGACTGGATAATAAAGGAAGGAAATAGAAAAAGTGAGCTGAATAAAAAGAGGGCCACAAAAGGGAACAGTTTTACTGTCTAGGTGCTTGGGTTTACTTGCTCACTCTCAGACATCTCCTCGGTAAGTGTGGATGGCTCCAGCAGCCTAAAACGCTCATTTAGGGCTGGAAATGACCTGAGCATGTTATACATCCTCACACGCAGCCTCAGTGGCTTGGACGGCAGCACCTTCACTCTCCCAGCGGTGGACGACAATGACTTCAACACT
Organism: Nanger dama; assembly: GCA_917880005.1. Classification (NCBI taxonomy): domain Eukaryota; kingdom Metazoa; phylum Chordata; class Mammalia; order Artiodactyla; family Bovidae; genus Nanger; species Nanger dama. Next base: position 6,718,680 of record CAKJTW010000082.1, on the reverse strand, counting down.
TCGGAAGCTTTGCTCTGGAAGATTTTTGTTCTCACAGTGTAGAGGATAAAAATCTGCAATCCCTGGCAGACAGAATAAAAGTTTAATATTAGATATGTATTGAGACACAGAATCAGGGAAGAAATTGTGTTTCACCCTGCCACCCCACCCTTCTTTGTGGCTGAGAACCTGAGTTTACCAGTCTGCAAAGTACTGCTACATACTTTTTTTCTATGAAGACTGAGGCAATGTTCTTCTCATATTTGAAAGCTGTATGTAAGTGGTAGACTTAAGAGACCTGAGTTCAGGTCTCCATTTGCCACATGCTGGCTGTGCAAAGGACAGGCTTGTTTTCCTCCTGACACCAACCAATTCTGACACCACCTGGGTGTCCTACAATTCAATTCTGACACTAACTACACAGAGTCCATGTCAGACCCTACAGGCAAAGGGCTCAGTTCCATAGGACCGCCCTCATAATGGTGCCAGTCATGGGTATTAGGTCCCCAGGCAATCCACTCTTCTGTTCAACTTGACTACTGCCTCCCTGCTTCAGGTTGGATAATTTGCTAGAAGGGCTCACATAACTCACTCACAACAGAGCTTTACTTACTGTTATCTGTTTATTATAAAGGATACAAGTCAGGAACAACCAGTTGGAAGAGATTACAGGGCAAGGGCATGGAGCTTCCATGGTCCCTCTGAGTGTATCACCCTCCCAGCACTTCATCCTGTTCACCAACTTGCAGACTCTCCAAACCCCTTCACTTAGGGGTTTTTATAAAAGTTTCATTACACAGATGTGATCGATTAAATCATTAGCTGTTGGTGAATGACTCAATATCCAACCCTTCTCCCATCCCTGGAGGTTGGGGAGTGGGCTGGAAGTTCCAAACTTCTAATCAAGCCTTGGTATTTCTGTATTTCTAGTGACCAGCTTCAGTCCTGAAGCTATCTGGGGACCTCAGCCACCGGTCATCTTATTAGCATGCAGAAAACACTCATCACTCAGATTAGAGTCTGAGTGATACAGCTTAAGACAAACATTTCCATAAGAAAAATGCATTGGTTAACTCAAGGTTTGAGAATAGTTAACTTCAGGTGAAACCAGGTATCAGTATGGCAACACAGTATTTTAAGAGAAACCTCCTTTTAAATTTGTATAGAGAAGGAAAAAAAATATCGCTAGTCTGTTTTCCTCCTCCCCGCTTAAGAGAGATAAAATTGTCTGACACTTGCAGCCTATTTCCTCTGTTTGGAGACCCCTGGCCTTCCTGCCTGTTACCCTCTCACTACCTTCAGACTAATCCATACCATACCTGAGTTGTGTTGAAAAGGCAGAATATGTAGCTGAAGATGACCCTGATGTCATCATTATCAGTTAGCATTAAGTATGCCAGAATCCAGGTAATTCCAAAGACGACTGCAACAGATAATGTGCTAAGAATCTTCTTTAGGGATGAAACCTTCTTTGTGCTAAATAAGAGAAAGCAAGAAAGAAAATAGGGTTCAATTCAGGTTCTTATTTTTTTAATATCATTGTTAACCTCTTATTGAAAATACATGTTCAGCTCCACATATACACCATTCATTAAACAACATTATGCCTCAGGTAAAAAAACCTATGTCACCCTGGATAAAATATATGTATATGAAAAGAAAGAGAGAGAAAGCAAGAAAGGAAGAAAAGAAGACAGTAATATCTGTTTAAAAGCTCAAGCATAAACGCTTGCTTAAATACAGGCAAATTTCACAAAGAATCAACTTTTCCTTGGAATGAAATTTGATTTTAGTGATTATTACTACTGGATTAGTAATTCCTTTTTCGGGGATCTGGGACCTTTGCATGATGTAGGTTGATAAGCCTTTAAAGTGTAGACTTTCCTGTCAGGCTGTCTATATTCCTGGTATCTGAGCTGGGCCTTCTGACTTAGTTTGATCAGTGGGACATTAGCATTTGTTCCGCAACCAGAGGCTTGAAAGCATTCTGCTCATCAGAGCACGCCTTTTCCTATTGCTCTTTGAAACCTTGAAAGTACTATGTTAAGACACCTGGACTGGTTTAATGGACAGTGAGACCACATGGAGCAGAGATAAGCTTCCCTAACTAAGTAGTTCCCACTCAATACCAATCAACTACCAACATCAGGATGAAAGTGACTCATCCTAGACTATCTACCAGCATTTAAACTGTCCAGGACCAAAACAACCACCTGACCAACACTCAAACATTACAAATAATAACTATTTGTCAGTCTAAACTGTTAAATTTGGGGGTAATTAGTTATATAGCAAAATTTAACTGACACATAGAAGATAATTTGTTAAAAATTAAATTGTAATCCACTCTTCATTGTAATAAGTCAATTTAAGAACCATGGGCTGTCAGTCAAAATTTTGAAATGGATTTGTTTGATGGCTATGGCCTAAATGATACTCCTCTGTATAAAGGAAATTTAAGAATTCACAGTTAGGCTAACAAGACTTTACCAAAGTTTTCTTCACTGCTAAAAAACAGGTTTGAGTGAGTATAAGTGATAGTCTTTTCCCCACAGTTCCCCTCAATATAGGTTATCATCCATATAGGAAATATGATAATTACTCTTGACTGGTAAAGTATAGGGGATTCCCTGGTGGTGCAGAGGTTAAAGCGTCTGCCTGCAATGTGGGAGATCTGAGTTCAATCCCTGGGTCGGGAAGATCCCCTGGAGAAGGAAATGGCAACGCACTCCAGTACTCTTGCCTGGAGAAGTCCATGGATGGAGGAGCTTGGTGGGCTACAGTCCACGGGTCGCAAAGAGTCGGACACGACTGAGCGACTTCACTTTAGATTACATTCATACTAATTATGATTGTTTTTCACCCACCTGTTCATACAAAATAGATCTATGTAGTGACCAACAACGGAGAAGGCATTGGCACCCCACTCCAGTACTCTTGCCTGGAAAATCCCATGGACGGAGGAGCCTGGTGGGCTGCAGTCCATGGGGTCGTGAAGAGTCGGACACGACTGAGCGACTTCACTTTCACTTTTCACTTTCATGCACTGGAGAAGGAAATGGCAACCCACTCCAGTGTTCTTGCCTGGAGAATCCCAGGGACGGGGGAGCCTGGTGGGCTGCCGTCTATGGGGTTGCACAGAGTCGGACACGACTGAAGCGACTTAGCAGCAGCAGTGACCAACAAAGTTTACAGATATATTTACAGTAAGTTTACTTGGATTAAGCAGTCTTATAGAATTAAGCCTGAATTCATAGCTTCATTAGCACTGCGTTCTAAGTAGTTCATGCTGTAGGATATGGAAGTGGGAGGACTGTATGTGTTTAATAGTTTCTCTTCTTTGTCTCTCCAATCAAAGCTCTTTCATTATGTCAGTGATGACAATGAAAATGCTTATTGAGGTCAAAAGGTTACAGAGAGGAATAATTAGTTCACGGGAAGTAATAAAGCAGAGAGTGCACACCCTATCTGCAGGGAATGTGGGCCCAGTCTTGCCAGATGTTCTAATTTTTTTCAAGAGAAAATATAATTTTAAGTGAAATCTCTCAATTTTTATGTTTGCAACTAATTTTCAAAAATTTAAACTCATTATGTGATTCAGGCAACACATGTAAAATATAACCTACAGTTACTAGTGTGTCAAATGAAAATACAGTCACTGGCATCTCCTTACAACCCTCTCATATTTTAATTATTCAAATCTGATTTCATGAATATTTGGGACTGGGAGATAAAAATTTTTCCTTGATGCCTTTGAGTTTAGTTTTGTTAGGCTTATATAGCACAAAAGTAACTTAATGCTGTAGACTCACATTATAATATCGATGCTGGAAGATGAGATGATTCATTTTCTGAGACAAAGTGTAAGAAAAATCTGTCCTGGAAACCACATATTCTTGCATTTTCCTGGAGTCTAAAAACTCTTCCAGGAGCAGTAAATGTATTACTGTACTATATTATGTACTGTATGAACCATGCCTGCCAACTTCTCATTTACCGGGAATCTTACCTTGTCAGATTCTGATTATTCTTCCACAGTACTTTGACTACAATGATAATAAATATAACAATGTTGCTGATGAGGATAAGGGTCACGGGTACAATGAATGACCACAACAATGGACTTGCTATCAAACCACTGCTTCCCTGAGTTGCCAGCCAGCAGCTGTGGAGAGAAAAGAAATGATTTCAGCAAACTAAGAAAGGTATACAAACTCTTCTCTACGCTGTTCACACTACTGACATTCACTTGACTGAAAGACCTGCTAAAAGTCAATATCCCTTTGCCTTGTATATATTGGAGATGATTTTCAAGAATTCAACTGACTAGAAAAATGAAATGCATTGATTCTGCCAAATTTCTCTGTGAGACTGTATGGTCTAGTGGAAAGGAAGTGGACTTCTGAGTCAGGCAGTTCTAAATTTAAATGTCCCTCTCTGTCACTTACAAGGTGTGTGATGTTAGGTAAATTTCTATTTTATTTTATATTTGAATATGTAACATACTCAGATGGCTCAACATTTTAAAGGTATAAATTATCATAGAGAAACCAGACTTTTCCTACAACTATCCCTGGTCACCTAGTTTTTATCTCTGGTGGTATTCACTGTTTCTTGTGTATTCTTCTAGAGTTAGGCTATGCATACACTGGCAAAGGTATACATTTTCCTGATTCTGAAGCAAATGATAACATATGATACTTCTTACTTTACTTAAAAACATATCTTGGAGAGTATTCCATATCAGAATATAAAGATTATCCTCATGATTTTTCACAGTTGCATATTATTCCATTATTTCATTACACCATAAATTATTTAAACTCTCATTAATAGACATTTTTTGAAGTTTAATGATTAAAATTATTTGATTAGTTCTTTAAACTTACTGCATCTGTTTATATATATATATATATTTATTTATTTATTTTGGACAGTGCTGACCATGCTGGGTCTTGGTTGCAGGGTGGGGTTTTCTTTAGTTACAGAGGGCAGGGGCTACTCTCCAGTTGCAATATGTGGGCTTCTCACTGTGGTGGATTCTCCTGTTGCACAGCACATACTCCAGGCACTCAGGCTTCAGCAGTTGCAGCACACGGGCTCAGCAATTGCTGCTCCCGGGCTCTGGAGCACAGGCTGTACAGCTGCGCTGCACAGGCTTAGTTGCTCTGCACAGGCTTAGTTGCTCTGCAGTATGCGGGATTTTCCAGACAAGGGATTGAACGCAGGTCTCCTGCATTGGGAGGCAGATTCTTTACCACTGAGTCACCAGGGAAGCCGTCATTGCATCCGTTTGTGTCTTTTTGTTATTGTTGGTGGCAGTTTTGGTGGCATATTTTTCCTAATTTATGAAATTCAGTAATCATCTCCTGGCATTGTTATAAGAATAAATTCATTCATTTAATAAGTATTTATAGAGTACGTGCTATGTGCTACATTGTTCTAGATACCAAGATATTAACAGTGAATGAAATACCAAAATTTCTTTCTTCTGTGAAGTTATTCTGGTACAGGAAAAATAAATAAAACTAACGCATTAATAAAATATATACTATATATCAGATGTTAAGTGCTGAGGAGAAAAATAAAACAGGTAGTGAAGGTAGTTACTACCATGTATATGTGTATCTGTGTGTGTTGCATAGGGAAGTTGGGAAGGAAGAGTTTCATTTTAAATAGAGTAATCAGGAAAACCCTTACGGAAAAAAATATTTCAGTAAAAATCTGAAGTAGATGAAGGGGAAGGGTGTTCAACTTAAGGAACAGCTAAGAGGCCGGTGAGGCCAGAATAGAGTATGTAAGTAGATGGGATTAGTAAAAAGACACATATTATGTCTGGGCTTTATAGGTGACTGAATGTACTCTTGGTGAGAAAGAAAAACTTGACACGATCTGTTTTTAGTTTTTAAAGTATTATTTTAGGTGCACAGATAACAGAAGAGCACATCCAAAAGGAGGAAGTCGGCTAGGAGTCTACTGCAACAGTCTGGTGGCCTAGACCCAGGGAGAGGAGATGCTGAGAAGTAGTCTGATTCCAGATATGTTTAAAAGTAAAGCAAAAGGATTTATTGATAGGCTGGATGGGAGATATAGGAGAGTTACAAGTGACTCCAAAGTTTTCGACTTGAGTGCCTGGAAGATGGAGTTGCCACCAACTGAGCAGGGGAAGACAATGGATGGGAAGAGCAAGTTTGGGAGGGAAAACCAGGAGATGCACCATCCACTTGTCCCAGTCATGGGAAAGTGTCAGGAAGACAATGGGGTATTAATGAAGTAATGTGAGAAGCCCTGGCACGTATTTGGCAATCAATTAATTTATGTTTTCTGCAGGTAAAGCACCATTATTATACATGCTAAAGTATTTCTAAGTTGTTTTGCACTGGAACATTGCTACAATTTAAATTATTAGAAATTATTTGTGTTTTGGTTTACTTTCATTTTATTAATTTTTATTGAAGTAAGTTTATTAATTTTTATTCTTTTTTGGGGGTATAGCTGCTTTACAATGCCTGTTGGTTTCTGCTGAACAGTGAAGTGAATCAGCTATATGTTTATATCTTCCCTTCCTTCTTGGACCTCCCTCCCACTCTCCATCCCACCCATCTAGGTCAGAAATCATATTTCTAAGAAGGACTTAAAAGGAAATTGTGATGATATTCAGATCTCTGTTATGAATTTTAAAAGTGAAAAGGAGTGCTTATAATCCATTAGTAGATAGATTCAGTCCAGCCTTAAGTAAGATGGTGAGAAAGAGCAAAATTTATCTTCAGGGATTTTGGCTTTCCTGTCCTTTCATCTGTAACCAAAGGACAACCCCCAACCTCCTGCCATCCCCAACCTCACAATCCCCTACACAGAAGAAATAGGAGGGCACTTGGCTAAGAATTTAATAAACTCCTACTGAGAAGTACTTTAAAATCTCAAGATACTTCTTTGGTGACTAAGAGGCCATCAAATTTTTAAATTAAAAAGATGGACAGCTTTCTGACCCAGGCAGCCTAGAGAAACACAGTTTAAAAGTGAAGGATGGGACAGAGAAAGAAAATGAACATCCAGCTCTACTGGATAAAGACAGACTTACGAGTTACGGAACAAGACAGAGATGTATCTTTATCTCTTTGAGTCTTGAGTTGTTTAACACAATTTCTAAGAATTACTGTTTGTACTTCTGTCATGTGTGTTGCTGCTATTGCTAAGTTGCTTCAGTCGTGTCCGACTCTGTGCGACCCCATAGACAGCAGCCCACCAGGCTCCCCCGTCCCTGGGATTCTCCAGGCAAGAACACTGGAGTGGGCTGCCATTTCCTTCTCCAATGCATGAAAGTGAAAAGTGAAAGGGAAGTCGCTCAGTCGTGTCTGACTCTTCACAACTCCATGGACTGCAGACCACCAGGCTCCTCCGTCCATGGGATTTTCCAGGCAAGAGTACTGGAGTGAGGTGCCATCGACTTCTCCGTTTGTCGTGTGTGTATATGCATACAAATGTCTATAAGGTCCTTAGTTACCTCACACAGATTGGGAGACCTGGATGGGAAACAGGCTTGGATGCCTGTGGCCATGAAGAGGTGTGCGTGAGGAAGAGGCACCTCCTCTCCTCCCCCATCTTCTGTGTTACTTGGAGCGACAGTCATTATAGATTTGCTCTCACGAGCCTCTCTTTAGTTATTCTGAACCTAATAACTCAGATTTTGAGACTGCTGAGAAGATATGGATTCTACATGGAGACTGATCCTTGTAGGAATGGAATTTATGGAATTAAGATTCAAGAGTCACAAGCTCAAAGTTGAATCTGATCAACAGCTATGAACCTGAGGTCTGAAGAGTATTATAGGTGAACTCAGATGAAGCATTTAACTCCTTGGTGGTTTTGTCATGAAACATGGGAAAAGATAGCTGTAGCAGATAGAGCATAGCTTCCAGAAAATTCTCCCTCAAGCATTATAATTTCCCAGTAGTTACTATAAATAACCCTTCAGGAAAGTCTGAAAGAGCCTATATGGTGGGACAGAGATCTGGGGGATAGAGCATTCAGCAGGAGTGTGGCCTGTCCTGCAGTCACCCCTTAGTTGGGTCCTGGCAGAAGTAGCAGTACATCAAGGGAACTGGGGTAGGGATTTCAGACATGACTGGTAGAACTGGGAGCCATGGTTGGAGGACAGGGAGCATGGTATATTGAGAAGCAATTTCTGGGAGCATAACTCAAGAAAACCCAAAAAAGTCCTTCCTCTTTCTAAACATATCCTGAAGAAATGTGAACTCTGATGCATGTGTACAGGGTGGAAAGGGAGAATAAGGGTCCAAGATGAAGCTGATATTCATGTTACACATCCTTTCCTTTCTTCCCAACTCTTATTTTCAGTTGCCAGTGTCTTGCCTAACATCTAATACTGTACTCGGGAAAGAATCTGCTCTCAGTTCTTTATAGCGCAGTGTGAATAAATTTAAGACAGCGGGCCTCTTTCTACTGAAGACTTCTATAGGCATGGGTCTAATGCTGTGGCTCAGTTAGGGTAGGAAATTAATAATAATGCAATTTGAGGTGAATTACCTCTCCCATGAGATATTTGCATCTTAATCTTGATCTTCAATTGTGGAATTAAAATTTTAAAACCCATCAAAAGATATTTATTCTCAATTAAACAGAAAAAAATAGTGCCTGGAGCATGTGACCGCTAAAGTCAAGCCAGGCAGTTAGCTCCTTATCTTACACTTGGTCATAGTCAGCCCTAGAAATAGGTGAGCGCCCTGACACCACAGCCTTCCCTTGTGCATACTTGCACATTTCCGAGAGTTCTGTTCTGATCTAAGTTGGTCTGAGAATTAAAGCAGAATCCAAGGATAAGAATGGTTGCATTTATAAAATAAGAAGGAAAAATAAATTAAAAACAGTTACCATTTGGCAGCAGAAATACACAAAGAGCTTTTGTCTCAGTTTCCTCATACAAATACCATCTCCTAAAGCAAATACCATGCATTCAGTTACTTCCATTGTTTTTTTCCCCAAACTTTAAACTTTTTATGCTGTATTGGAGTATAGCCGATTAACAATGTTGTGGTAGTTTCAGGTGAATAGCAAAGGGACTCAGCCATAGGTATACATGTACCCATTCTCCCCCAAACTCCCCTCCATCCAGCCTGGCACATAGCATTGAGCAGAGTTCCATGTGCGATACAATAGGTCCCTGTTGGTTATCTGTTTTAAATATAGCAATGTATACATGCAGGTACTCCCGTTATTTACAGTTAATTATTCACGCTGGAGTCACAGAGAGAATTTATGTGTGATAAATCATCATGAAATACTCATTATAATCATATCAACACAGAATTGGTTCATAAGCATGGAGAGTGCTCGAGTTATAAAATGTTTTCACACTAGCTTGATCCCTCACAGTAACCCCAGAGCAGGTATTACTATTATTGTTATTCCGATTTTTTAGATAAGAAACTAAGATAAGGGGTTACTAAGGATCACATTTCTTGTTTCCTATGATTTTCAGAGGTAATGAAAGAAGACAAAGTTAATATTAAAAAGTTCACATTTATAAATTTAGAAGGAAGGTAATTACTTGCTTTGTAAATGGATTTATCATAGGAAATTTTCATATCATCGCATTTAAAATATAATGCGCTCTTTGAGAATTTGAAATACACAGTTATAATATGACAATTATAAAGTGAGATGCATATACAAGGACCTTTGGACTTGATGTCATTGAATAGTTACTCTCAAAAAAAACCCCAGAAAAACAGGCATTTAAAAAATAAAACTTACATTTCCTCTTGCCGGTAGTCTAACTCCCACTGTGAATTATTTCCATTCTGAGAACAAATAATTCCCACTGTCACAGCTACCACTATAGCCGGGACTCCTTTGTGAGAAAGAGAATTGCAGAATAAATAATTTACCCAAACCAGGGATTAATTATAAAATGCTATGAATGAATTATACATCCGACCTTTTTCAGGATATATTGTTCTTTCTACTATAGACAATGTACTAAGTGATCTACAGATGCAGATCAACAGTGGACATAGTTTTTCAGTGTTTTATTTTCCCTTTCAATGTTGGCTATGCATAACAATTCTATACCATTTCCAATCTTTTTGGAACTGTTAACACAATGTCCACTCTTAAATGGCTCATTTTCTCTTTCATTTGAATAAACTTAAATTTAGATAACACTAAAACAACTCTCCTTTGCAGGAACCCATTAAATCTTTCAAATTATTTTTCTTAAAAGAGTCCCTCTGACTGCCTTGAAATATTTTTTTTTTTAAGTAGCCAGAAGGTTGATTACATGTGGTCTAAATCTCATCTAATTAACAGAGATGTTAAAGGAAATAAACATTTTGAAGTTAGCTCATGATGTGTTACCGCACTCCAGTACTCTTGCCTGGAAAATCCCATGGATGAGGAGCCTGGTAGGCTGCAGTCCATGGGGTTGCGAAGAGTTGGACACAACTGAGCGACTTCACTTTGAATTTTCACTTTCATGCATTGGAGAAGGAAATTGCAACCCACTCCAGTGTTCTTGCCTGGAGAATCCCAGGGACGGGGGAGCCTGGTGGGCTGCTGTCTATGGGGTCTCACAGAGTCGGACACGACTGAAGCGACTTAGCAGCAGGAGCAGCCGCATGATGTGTTTAGGATAGCTGCCTTGATCATATCTTTCCTCTTCACAGAAGACACTCCTTCACTAGACAGAAGGCACTCTTAGTCATTGCTGGATGTTCCATCTCCCCTATCTGAAGGCTTTGTACTACTAGGTCTTCAACAGGTGTTTGTTTAAATTAAATGATTTCAACAAAATTAAATTTCTGAGAAAGTGGAGAAGCAAACACTTACCCCATCCAATTAAAGAGTTAAAAAGGATGAAATGCTGAGGGAGAGGCTTCATGGTCCTAATTAGAAGGAAACAGAGCTGGGCTGCACTGAGTCCCATCCAGACAAAGGTAGCTAACCCAAAATAGTGCAGTAAGATAGCAACTGCAGTGCACTTGGGATTCGAGATGACCACAGTGTCTTGTCTGAGCATTACATTATTACGCAAGTCAATATTATTGGTGTCACTGTTACTTGTCTTTAAGTTCTTATTGGAGTTTTCAATTCCAAACACGAAGAAGAGGTTGAAGATCAACATTGATGCACACAAACTAACCAACACCCAGGTTACTGAGGTTTTTCTGACTTTCCTGAAAATAAAAAATATAATTAAATAAACAAAACAGCTATAAAAAAGAAACTTTAGTGAAATCATGAGGTAACAAAAGGATTATTACCCATGTAAACCTAGCTTATAACCCAGTTGGGCCAGCTGGTAGACAGACTTTCCCAACTACATCAGAGAAACAATCTCTCCTCATCTGATTCCCACAAAGAAGTGAGTTCAAGAAAACAGGTTGATACCTCCTTTCTTGAAACTGTGTTCTAATCAAAGGTGATAGCTGTTCTCCAGAAATGCCCTTTTGTGAACTCTATTTCCCCAAATTTCTAGGCTCTGTGTATCCCCCTCCAAGTGACCTGATACAACTAAAGGAATGCAGCAGATGGCCTGGCAGCCAGGACCAAATCATCCATCAGACAAAGTGGTGCTTAGTCCACAATATGTTTATATTTCTATGGCCCACAACAAGGTCTTCTAATGTAAAACAGAGCTTCTAATGTATGCAGGTCAGGACATGGAACAACAGACTGGTTCCAAATAGGAAAATGAGTACATCAAAGCTGTATATTGTCACGCTGCTTATTTAATTTATATGCAGAATACATCATGAGAAATGCTGGGCTGGAGGAAGCACAAGCTGGAATCAAGATTGCCGGGAGATATATCAATAACCTCAGACATGCAGATGACACCACCCTTATGGCAGAACGTGAAGAAAACTAAAAAGCCTCTTGATGAAAGTGAAAGAGGAGAGTGAAAAAGTTGGCTTCAAGCTCAATATTCAGAAAACGAAGATTATGGCATCCAGTCCCATCACTTCATGGGAAATAGATGGGGAAACACTGGAAACAGTGGCAGACTTTATTCTGGGGGCTCCCAAATCACTGCAGATGGTGATTGCAGCCATGAAATTAAAAGATGCTTACTCCTTGGAAGAAAAGTTATGACCAACCTAAACATCATATTAAAAAGCAGAGACATTACTTTGCCATCAAAGGTCCGTCTAATCAAGGCTATGGTTTTTCCAGTAGCCATGTATGGATGTGATAGTTGGACTGTGAAGAAAGCTGAGTGCCAAAGAATTGATGCTTTTGAACTGTGGTGTTGGAGAAGACTTTTGAGATTCCCTTGGACTGCAAGGCGATCCAACCAGTCCATCCTAAAGGAGATCAGTCCTGGGTGTTCATTGGTAGGACTGATGTTGAAGCTAAAACTCCAATACTTGGGCCATCTGATGCAAAGAGCTGACTCATTGGAAAAGACCCTGATGCTGGGAAAGATTGAGGGCAGGAGGAGAAGGGGATGACAGAGGATGAGATGGCTGGATGGCATCACCGACTTGATGGACATGGGTTTGGGTGAGCTTCGGGAGTTGGTGATGGACAGGCAGGCCTGGCGTGCTGCGGTTCATGGGGTCTTAAAGAGTCGGACACGACTGAGCGACTGAACTGAACTGAACTGAATGTAAAAGAGGGCTTCCCTGGTGGCTCAGATAGTAAAGAATCTGTCTGCAGTGCAGGAGACCTGGGTTTGATCCCTGGGTTGGGAAGATCTCCTGGAGGAGGGCATGGCAACCCACTCAAGTATCCTTGCCTGGAGTATCCCCATGGACAGAGGAGCCTGATGGGCTGCAGTATATGGGGTTGCAAAGAATCGGACATGACTGAGCAACTAAACACAATGTAAAATGTGCCTGAGGACTGTTCCTTCATCTGAAGATATAATTTGAGGATGTAAAACCAAGTACTCTTTAAAACTCATGACATATCATAGTTCTCTGTATGTTATGGTATGAAAGTGTAAGTGTTATTCGCTCTGTTGTGTACAACTCTTTGTGACCCCAGGGACTGTAGCCAGCCAGGCTCCTCTGTCCATGGAATTCTCCAGGCAAGAATACTGGTGTGGGTTGCCATTCCCTTCTCCAAGGAATCTTCCTGGCCCAGGGATCAAACCCATGTCTCCTGCACTACAGGCAGATTCTTTACCGTCTGAGCCACCAGGGGAGCTTACAGTCCTGTATTTTAAAAAGTTATAAAATTTCCACTCACTATGATCCAGACCTTTCTGTGTTTTTCAGACTACAAGGCCTCTTGAAATAACTATTTCCCTATTAATGTGCTTGAAGTTCTAACACCTTCAAGTACTTCTCTATTTCTAATGTCTCAGAATCTGATTAACAAATCTGTTTGCCAATTATATTAATATATGCTTTATGATTTTACAACACTGAAGACAATTAGAAGGAGCGAGATCGTAGGCAAACATAATAATTATGCAGCTACCCCAACTTACTCAGATGGGACCAAATAAATGTTCTAGTGTCTTTTCAAATGAAAGCACAGACAGAAGAGCTTTCACTTTATGTGACAGACTTGTCATTACATGGCATGTAATTTTCCTTCTAGGCACTTACCACAATTTATAATTATATATTTATTTCTGTATATATGTATATAATGTCTGTCTTCTCCCCAAGAATGTAAATTCCAAAGGAGATGATCTGTCTTGTTCATAGTTTTATATTTACCTCTTCACATGTTGCTTAGAGCCTCACACTGTAGGCCAAAGGTGACTAAAGAAATACAATAACTAAATAAATTGAGGGGGTTGGAAAACAGCTAAAATGGACATTAGTAGAACTGGAGAAATGTGAATATGGATATTAACATGATAACATTATATTAATGTTAAATTCTTGAGTTAAATTTTCTGAGGATAATAATATTATGTAGGAGTGCCCTTGTTCTTAGGAGATACATACATACTTGAAGAATTTAGAGATGATGGTCACAATGTTTACAATTTACTTTCAAAATTTCCGGAAAAAAACAGAAAAAGAGAGAAAACAAAATATTAATAACTGGTGAATCCAAGTGAAGGGTATATGGGTATTCAGTATTCTCTTTCAACTTTTCAGTAGACATTTAGTTTTTTATAAATTGAACTTCAGGGAAAAAAATGTTTAAGTAGCAACACCTTTAGAACAAAGGACCCCTGAATCTACACATCTGAGGAAACAGTGAAGAAATTTATCAGGGAGAAATAATTTTGAAAAAAAGAAGCATTGTGAGACATCTTGAGTTTGAGAAGAAACCAGGTGGGAATGCACAATCGACCCATTTATTCCACAGATATCCCTCCACCATGGGCCAGGTACTGTGCTCAGCCCTGGGATAGACTTATAAAAACAAGACAAGAGAAAACAGCAACAGCAAAAGCAAAGGAGGCCACATCAATTTTCATGCTTAACAGGAAAACAGTAGACCAAAAAGCTAATAAATGAACATGCTTACATTTACACATTGTTACAAATGTAGCATGTGACAAAAAATAACAAGTGCTATGCAAAATTGGATCTTGAGTGAGAGGTCAAGGTAGAAAGAAATATGTGTTTATGCTTATTTTTAAAATTAGTTTAAAAAACTATGTATTTAAAAATCTTTTAAAATGTTTTACCATTTGAAAAATTAATATAGTTTAAAATTTACTTTTATACTCAAAAACTTGCTGATTGTTTCTTTCTTTTGCAAATGCAAATCTGTAGTTAAGCTTCTATTCAATACTAAGGAACTATGGCATTAATGAATTAGTGTTGTTATTTATAGTCGTATCTGACTCTTTTGTGACCCCATTGACTGGAGCCCACCAGACTCCTCTGTCCATGAAATTTTCCAGGCAAGAATATTTGAGTGGGTTCCCATTTCCTTCTCCAGGGATTTTTCCTTACCCAGGGATCAGATCTATGTCTCCTGCTTGGCAGGCGGATTCCATACCATTGAGCCACCAGGGAAGCCCATTAATGAGCTATAGGACCACATTAATTTTATGTGATAAACATGGTATGTAATTTTCCTTCAAGTCACTTAACATATTTTGTAGTTATATATTTAGTTATGAATATTTCTTAGCCTCTCCAGGGCTGAGCATCCTATAAAATAAGCATGATGAACTAATCTCATTTCCTTTCTAGTTCCAAGAGGCTGTATTCTAACGGAAATATGCTGAGAGGAAATAATATCAGGGTATCAATTTCTCTCATGAGGTGAGCCTGCTTCCCTTCTTACCTGGTGCCGATCTGAAATATAATTGTGAGAGCCAGACCAGCAATGGACAGTGCACATCCAAATGTGGAAAATACATCTAGTGATTCAGGATATTTATACTGCTTTTTGAAACTCTGGAAAATAAGTTAAGACTCATTATTTTAAAATAGCTACTCTGAAATATCTATGAAAGTCAACATCACAAAGAGTTATATTGGTTAAAACAGTCAAATATATTGGTCAAAATATCCAGATATGTCTTTTTATATAAAGATATATTTTAGAAGGAAATAAATCAACCCCTTCATCTCTAAGCAGTATTCATGAAATAGCGGCTTGAGAACAGTTATCTAATTCAGTGAGGGAAGACATAAACACTATTACTCAATGTCTAAAATCAAAGTTGTTTGTGTTCTCTAAATTGGCTAGAGTTGTTTTATTTACCTGTTACATTATTTGTATGCACAACTGTAATCCAAGGGGAAACCCGCATATCTAAGCTCATGTACTAAAAATAAAGTTGCAGAAATATTTTTCTGGATATGAAAAGATATTCACAAGATCCTGTTCATTTTTGCTTTTGGAAAGGGGGACCTAACCTTTGTGAAATATATCTATATCTACTCCAGTATTTTAGTATATAGTCTCAGAAAAGTATGTTCCCTATGAGTATGTACTCTTAGAAATGTGGAGAGGTAATAATGGTGGTCACTGGGTGAATAGAGACATATGTACAGAATTATTTTTGCCTGCCTGTACTTTTTAATTTTTCAAATTATTATTAGAAAAGCTGTATATGCTTATTTATAAAACATGAAAGTTAAATACAGAGATATAATTTTAAAACACACAAGTTCCTCTTTACTGCTTTTACCCGACATCAAACCCTACCATCTCTTCTCTAGAGGTGATATTTTTATTTTTGGCTCTGCCAGGTGGCTTGTGGTGTCTTAGTTCCCCAACCAGGGATCAAACCCGTGCCCTCTGCAGTGGAAAAGCACAGCCTAACGACTGGACCACCAGGGAATTCCCCAGAGCTGAATATTTCAATGTGTTTACAAGTATGACCTACGTCTCTTGCACAAATATACAGGGTTTTGTCAACGTAATCAGATTATTTTCAAATTGCTATTTTCCTGTTTAAATATCATAAACATTTTCCCATATCAGTGTATTTCTGCTTAGTAAGTAGACTTTCACTCTATATGCATTGAGTATCTATTGCTTTAGTAGGAAAAAAATAAAAATAAACTTCATTTAAAAAATATCATAAGGGCTTTCCTGGTGGCTCAGTGGTAAAGAATCTGCTTACCAATGCAAGGGCCGCAGGTTCAGTTCCTGATCTGGGAAGATCCCACATGCCATGAGCAAGTAGGCCCATCCACCAACTACTGAACCCAAGTACCACAACTACCGAAACCCTCGCACCCTAGAGCCTATGCTCCTCAACAAGAGAAGCCACCACAATGAGAAGCCTGTGTACCGCAACTAGGGAAAAGCCCATGCAGCAACAAAGACCCAGCGTAGGTAAAAATAAACAAATACAAACAAAATTATGTTTTAAAAATTATAAGACAAAAGTGTCACATTACTTCCTATGTGTAGTATACTAAGTAGATGACAAAGAATCGTAGAATATATAGATCTTTAGATCTTAGAAATCATCTATTCACTCAAAGTTTATCTGCTCTTAAACTTTACATATTAATACAATTCTAATCACCTTTTTAAAAATTTTGCAACTCAAAAGTAATGATAAATATTAATATGTGGGCATTGAGGCAGATTCAGATATTAGAAAGAACAGTTGAAAGTTTGACCTCAAAACAGGAGAAGAAAAACTATGAAAGTATAACCTGTATCATTTAATATGTAAAGCAATCTGAGTTTTACACAGTTATTCAGTAATACTAATGATCTTAAGATATCAAAAACATTAAAATTGTATCTTTACTATTTTCTGACTGAGAAAGCAGATCTCTCTATAATGCAAGTTATAAAATAATCAAAATCAATTTTAAGAAAATGATAATTACTTCAAAAATATTTTAAAAGCAAGACTCTATAATTTGATATTCTATGCTATACCAGTATGTTCTGATCCCCATTGGCTTCCCGAACACGAATATTTCTTAGCTAACAGAAAATTAAAACATCCACTTCTTTGGAAGATTTATAGTGTTAAGAGCCCCTTAATAAAGGGAAGACAGTCTACATCCCTCCCCATTCCACTGCAATATAAAAACATTCCATCTAGCATAAAAAATAAATATTTTTCCTTTTGCCAGAATAATAGGTTTCTGAAAATGCAATAAACGAAGCTCCTCTTCCTAAAAAGGCCAGTTCTAGAACTCTCAAGAGGTGTATAAACACCTGGATACCAGAGCTGTTACCAGTTACTCATACAGGGTAGCATTAGAGTGAAAAGAACACGAAGAGGAACTACGGGACAAGTTGAATTAGAAAGCTCTTCCTCTTATATCTTCTGGCATACACTTTGTAACTTAGATGCTATAATGGAAAAAGCTCTGAGTAACTTATTCAGACTCACCCACAGCTACGTACATGCTGAGCCATCTTTAGCACTCAGCTATACAGCCTTACCTCTGGCTGTAGCAACTTCATGCTTCAGACATGCAAGTTAGTTGAATGGAGTCTGTTAGCTCCTTTTTTGCACATGAGCTCCCCTCTCATTATTAAATACACAGTACTAAATTAATCTATCTTGAGACTATTTTGCAAAAAGCTCTATTCTGATTGCCTTTACCAGCACTTTTTTTTTCATTCTCTAACTTCATTCCTTGTTTTCCCATTTAATCAAAGTTTAGTTGAGTATCTATGTCAACTAATCCCCAAATTACCTCCAATCAGCACATAACACAATTGTGTATAAGTAAAACTCTTGTCTGGAAACAGATTACCATGTAAACCCTTACCATCAATACTGCGAAGTTTGTAGTATGGTTGCAGCGGCAGCGTAGAAATCCACCAGTGACATCCTGCCCCTCTTTGTGACAGCCATATGTGTCCCAGTCCTTCATGGAAAAATTCCAATAGACGCAGGCATAGGAATGAAGCTGGAATTCTGTTTGGTTGTACTGTGAATTAATAAGACAATGGCAAGTGATTTTTCAAAATGCTTCATTGTGTGGAAAAAAATCAAATAGGCTAAGATAAGCTTGAAGTGAAAGTTTTAGTCCCTCTGTCATGTCTGACTTTTTGCGACCCAGTGGGCTGTAGAGCCCACTAGACTCCTCTGTCCGTGGGATTTCCCAGGCCAAGAACAATGGAATGGGTTGCCATTCCCTTCTCCTGGGGATCTTCCCGAGCCAGGGATTGAACTCAGGTCTCCTGCGTTGCAAGCAGATTCTTTACCATCTGAGCTACCCATATGAGAAATCAATTGTATGATTATGTATGATATGTACTGATACAAAGCATAGCATCTTTATTACAGATTAAGGAGAAGAAAGAGGATAATTTTACACTTAGCTAGTGTGATAAAAATATGGTTGGGGGAGAAGTTAAAGTCAGTCTTGTCATATAAACTTTCAAAGAGGTATTCTGTGGATTTTTTTTTTTCCCAAATGGTCCCTGCTTCTGTAATCAAGAGTGGGCTGAATTATTTCTGTTAATGGGAAAACTCACCCTTGGACTAAAGACCATTTCAACAGAAGCACTCTGATTTTCCACGTTTTCATCTGTTTTGCTTGAGACAATTTTTTGACTAAAGTCTGATTTAGTTATAAAAGTTTTTGATTGGAAAAGCTTGTTGTTTTGATACACTACAAAGCCACATGCCTTGACATTAGCTGTGAGGAGGGGGGAAAAAAGACACTAAAATCAATAAGGGAACCCTAGGGTAAGTAAGAAAGTCCCATGCCATCACTGAACTGCATGACTGCTTAACACTCAAGTGAAATACAGAAAATAATGGTCTGCTGGCTGCCTTTATTTAACTGCAGCATCTAATTAACACATATAACAGATGATTGGCCATTCCACCCACATCAATTTTTTCCCTAAGATTCCTTATGTTCTAAATGGAAACCATAATTTCTGCCTAAGTAAGTAAGTAAAGTCGCTCAGTCATGTCCGACTCTTTGCAACCTCATAGACTGTAGCCTACCAGGCTCCTCCCTCCATGGGATTCTCCAGGCAAGAGTACTGGAGTGGGTTGCCATTGCCTTCTCCTAATCCACCTAAAAACATACCAAAAGGATCTCATATATAAAGTAAACATTCTTGCTTTCTCTGCAGTGAGACAGTGAACATGATTAGCTCAAGACCATGTTGCTTCCCCCACTGACAGTCACGGAATAAAAACAGCAGAGAGCGATCATCAGGACAGCAGTGCCTAGAGGACTGCTCTGGAGGTCTGGCAGAGGAATAGGAATTCAGGAGGGACTGAGTAGAGACCAGTTTATTAAATCACAGAGCCAGCAGCTCAAGTTGTGCATATCTGGGATTCTTTCAACAGAGTAAATACTTTCCGTCAGCTCTTGAACTACTGGTCTCTGTTATTTCAAGACAATTACAGGCTTTTGCCCAAGGCTGGAAGATGACTGGGACGTATCCCTTCAGGACACTGGAAAAACTGGTCAGCTGTTCTTCAGAGAGCCTACAAGAACCTGGTTGCAACAGGGGGTTTGTAGCAGGGCTGCTGGCCATGGCAACGGTCAAACAGAACCAACTTTGAAATGTCTCCTGACACTTCAAAGAACTCTTGGCCATATTTAAAACAACAGAAGCAACAACAATGAATATACATTTTAGCTGAATAAATTCCCTAAACTCTGATATCTTTTACAAGTGAAAAGCTTGCATGTATTTGCGTGTGTGTGTGTATGTGTCTCTGTGTGTATATACATACACACATATACATTATATACATAATAAGTACAAAGAAAACTAAAACGGTGGTGGTGGGAGCAGCATAATCAGTCTTGTGCTTTGAGAGATAGGTAGGTAAGGCCCTGACAGCCCCCAGCACACCCTCCACAGCCCCCACTTTGCTCTGTCCTCTTCTGGGAAATAAAGACATTGGCTTCTGAAGAGTTTTCACGTCACACTGAGTCCACCAAATTGTTTCTTCTTTGTCACATTAAGTGACAAAGTTAACCGTAAAAATGTAGTATGGCTGTTTTTAAATCTTATTTTTATAAAAGAATGACTGCTTGATGTAAAATCCAAATCCATATAAATATATAGATTTAAAAAATGAAATTCCCTACTCACCCCTTTCCTCATTCCTACAGTATTCTGGTTGTTTATTAGAAAATCATCTTTTCATTTAGATAGTTAGATTCACTAGAACAAATTATACTTACCATTATCTTATGATTTTAAAAGAATCTCCATATTTCAAGATATAATCCTCCTTGATGTTTATTTATATTTTCTCTCTCTTTTCTTGATCAAATTTATCAGAAACTTATGTATATTTCATTAGCCTTTCATGGAATCAATATTTTATTTTGTTGATCCATCTAGCATTTGTTAATTATGTCCCATTTTTATTAATTTATGCCATTTTATTAGTTCCTTTTTCTAGATTTGCTATTTTACCTTTTATGCCTCTTTAGGTGAATGATTATTTTTTAACAATTTCTCATAGATTTATTAAGGGAAATACACTTTCCTTTAATTACATCTTTCTCCACATTCCATAGGGTTTCATCTAAGGAGTTCTCATTGCTATTAATTTTCAAGGAATCTGTAATCTGTCCTTTAATTTCTTTTCTAACAATGGCATTTTAAAATTCCTAACTGGATAAAATTTTGGCTATTCTTAATGGTACATTTATAGTTTCATTGCATTGTGGTCAGGAACTATGTCCTGTATAGCTTTATTTTTTAATTAATTAATTTTTAATTGAAGGCTAATTGCTTTACAATATTGTATTGGTTTCTGCCATACATCAACATGAATCAGCCATAAGTAAAATGTGTAAGCTTTTCTATTTGGCCTAATAGTTTTTGAAGCACCCCATAGATATTTGAAAATAATTTTTATTATCTATTTTCTGTCTATAAAACTACACAAATGTATATAAAGGCCAAGTTTATTAGCTATTTTTGTCTACTTGATCTTCAATTTCTGGAGTAACTTTATATTTCTCCCTGTAACATAAGGTTGTTGATGTGACCCTGTATTTCCAATAATTTTTGCTTATACACATCAATCTTGAAGTCTTTTTAAAAAACTTAATATAAAAATGTTCCTTTCAGTCCAATCTGAGTCTTTGACTCTAGACAGTGTTACTTCAACCCGTTTGACTCTAATGATAGTTTATATGAAATCAAAAATTAGATCTACCTTTCACCAAATACAAACACAAATTCCAGGTTCATTAAAGATCTAAATGTAGACATAAACACTAAAAATATTCAGAAGACAATATAGAAGACTATAATTGTGACTTTAGTAGAGCAATGAATTTAAATACCAGTTATAGAAAAAAGATTGATGCACTGGAGTAATTATAAAGTAAAATTTGAGTATGACAAATGACATGAAAAACCAAGTAAAAGACAGCGACAGACTGGAGGGAAGATATTTGCAATTTATATAACCAATAAAGAATTAGTTAGCCAATTAGAATTATATAACCAATGAAAATTATGAATTCAGTCTCTCTAAAATATGTACTTTTTGGCACTGGATTTTTAATTGGGGAGAAAATAAAAGTAAATGTGTGCATTCAATCTGCTTTATTGTAGTCAATTGTCAGTTTTAGACTTTGGCTATTATAGGCATGACAAGTTAGACACAAAAATTTCTAAAAGGTTATATGCACAATAAGGAGCTCATGATGAGCACCATACTAGGAGATAACTGAAAATTAGTACTGCTATATGATGCCTGTGTCAATTACATAAAATATCCCAAGGACAAGTCAATAGGATGAATTTAAGCCTGTGAGTACCATTCCACTAGTAAACATGGGCAAAGTTTATGACCGAGTACTTTTTAAGTGTATTTTTAAGTATAACACTGAGCCATTTGGCTACATTTTTGGTAGAAAACAGATTGTGTTCATAAGCCAGAGCATTTCAATTCTATCACCCTCGAAGTGTTTTTGAAAAAGAAAGACAGGGGGAAAAAAATCATCTCTGTGGTCTAGAATAATAGACTTGAGATTATCAAAATTTGTCAGAGCTCAAACATACTCACACACAAATTATTCAGTATGTAACTTAAGTAAACATAACTTTTTGCTCAATGGATTTTAAGCTATTAATTTCATGAATTTGAGTACATTTTTCAAGTAACATAATTTGAGACCTACTTTTCGAGGTGCTGAGCAAGATCTGAAGTTCAACCTGTCCATCGAGATTCAGTTTGTCTACGTCTACATGTACATGTGTGGAACCAGGAATCAGAAAATTGCTAGATCCTATGAGAAGGAAAAAAAGCAGAATTTTATAAAAGTCTACATTTTCATGAATAAAGCATATATTGGCAGCAGAATATTCTCTGCTATTACAAGAACTTAAAACAAACAGCTCACCTTTCAGTACAGTGAAGAGAACACCTGTAGACCCCCTCCTTGCCTTCTGAAGAGACATTAACTGACCGTATTGCTATATTGGGTTCTACCACTGGCTGGTCGTTCAAAGACAAGGAATAAGTCTCCACTTGCTCAATAAGCCTGCATAGAAAAAAACGTTAACAACACACTATTATTGAGATTTGTTATAAAATCAGTTGTGTGTCCCACATTCCAGTGGAAAGGAATGCCCACAGAACTCAAGCAATCACCATATTGGCACAATCTTGTAACAATATTGATTTTTAAAAATCAGAGTCTTACTTTGTTACATGTACTTTCTTCTTCTTTTTTTTTTAACTGATTCATGTTGATGTATGGCAGAAACCAACACAATATTGCAAAGCAACTATCCTTCAATTCAAAATAAATTAAAAAATAAAGTTATACAGGACATGGTTCCTGACCACGATGTGATGAAACTACAAATGGACCATTAAGAGTAGCCAAAATTTTTCTGGTAAACTTTCCCCACTGTAGGGTACCTTGGACTTAGATGCCAGAAAGCTGGAATTCAAGAAGGACAGATTTCCCAATAGAAACAGTCTTTGTTATGTTGGTCTCCTCATAAAAGGATGGGCCTGCCATGCCCTCCCATTGACCAGTCACGTGATTCTTGTTTCTCCAGTGTTGAGACTCAATATTCACTTATTTATCTCTCTCCACTCACCCAAAGCCCACGGATTTCAAACCATTTAAGTGTTGACTCCTGAGGTGACAGTTCATAGGGAATTATGGAAGAGCAGAACACTGCTCATTGCCTCAGCTATTAACTAAGCATCGCAGCTTTTCACAATGTCTGTTTCTACTCTGGATAAGTTTGAAGATAGAGTAGACGGACAACGGGAGGCTGTGGAGGAATCTGTTAATTTGATGTTCTCCAAAGATAAATTGGCTTAGACAGTAAAGAGTCTGCCTGCAATGTGGGAGACCTGGGTTCGACCTCTGTATCTGGAAATTCCCTGAAGTAGGGAAAGGCAACCCACTCCAGTTTTCTTGCGTGGAGAATCTCACGGACAGAGGAGCCTGGTGGGCTACAGTCCATGGGCTCACAAAGAGCTGGACATGACTGAGTGACTTTCACTTTCAAAGATAAGTCATAAGATTATTTCTTTTTCCTGTTTCCCATAAAAATATTTGCACTCTTTCTGTTCTTGATAAAACAAAATGCCTATGTCTAAGACAACTGGTTCAATGTAATTTTCCCAGAAATGAAAGAATTTCATTACAATGTAATTATTTCTAAAACTTTATTCCTGCCATTAATATATCTTTTCCCTTCCCCAAGTGACAGTAAAAATTTTTTTAAACAATTAAAGAAATTTCATATAGAGAATGTGGTAACCATTCATAAGGAAACAGCCAAGTCAAGTCATTATTTCGAAAGTTTTCCTTTCATAATACTATTTTCTATAATTTTCAGCAATTCACGCTATGTATTTCCCACTTAATAACAATGAAACCCTAGAGGTGCTTTCAACAGGAGGAACACCTAACAAAGCTCCAATCTACTGGGAACATGATTCATTCAACCAACAGTATCTGTTGAGCATCCACTAAAAGCTCAGTACCTGTGAAACACCGGGGATACTAGGGAAGCTCCTTCAAGCATTGAAGAGGAACAGGAAAAGTGTGCTAGATGCGTGGGAGTGTTTGCCGTTTTTTAGGGTTGCTCTAGCCATGCCGTGTATAAGGGGTTTATTCCTCTCATATTATTCTTTCCTCCTCTTGTCATTATGATCGGATGATAGGAGGGTGCTGGTCAGGAGACTGGCCATTAACCTGGTACAAATGACTAGAAGAAGCAACCAGATCTCCTTTCACTCAGGAATCTTCCATTAGTGCAGCAATTATATCAGAAAAGCCTGGCTTTAACAGATATGGCTGGCCCTCCCTATCTCAGGTTTCGCATCCATGGCTGGTTGAATCTGCCAATGTGGAGCCTCCCGCTGATACAAAGAGCCAACTACACCATTTTATATAAGGGACTTGGGCATCTGGGAATTCTGGTATTTGTCGGGAGCAGATAAGGTAAGAGTGTGGTCCTGGAACCAACCTCCCATGTATCCTGGGGAAAGACAGCATATCCTTGTAAGGACAAATACAAATTTAAAATGAAAGGCTTAATTATTCCTATTGAAAATTCCTCCCCTGGGAATGAAAGAAGGGAAAATCAGAGTGAGATGCACCATGAAAGCTGATGTCTATCAGGAGAAATTGCACTCTGGTCTCAGGTCAGTGGAAGAGTTGCCTCGAGGAACAATCTCCTTCCAAGGGAGAGAGAAGAGAGTACCTCTGCTGGCAGACCACCAAGATTTTTCTCCTGAGAAGAGCTAACAGGTTGGTGACCTGATCTTAGGGCCGGAAGCTGAAGATGAAAGTCTTATCTACATGAATAAAGACCTGAGTCCACAGCAGTTTATGCAGAAGATCACCTGGGAGAGGGTAAACTGACAGCCCATCATTAGAAAAATAAGTAGCCTAGAAATTCAGAATGGGAGGAAGGAGGGTCTCAGTGTGGTCATATCAATTCATATTTCAACATGTCCTATATTTAAATGTTTCATTTATTCCTTTACACACCTTCTTTGATGCCATTTGGAATTTACACATAAATCACACAGCCTTTTATCCTTCCATGCCAGAAGACAACAAAAATCATAACTGTTTATTGTTGAGACAGTGTTTTTGTCTGATTCATGACCTATGATTTTCTCAGCCGAATCCCACAATGGCTCTTTCCTCAGCCTTCTCACCAAAAACATCCACTCTTCCCCTTTGCCTCCAGCAAGACTGCCAACACAGCCTCCAGCTCTGAAGGGAGTTCACTGAACACAGACTCTGGATCTCATGGGTGCTTCCTTCTCCAACTTCAAGAAAAATGGGAGGATCTACACTGCCAGTGAGAAGGGTCCAGACTCCTAGTGAAATCTGAAGTCATGAAATATACCAGTTCACTTGTTTACACCTCTACCACTGTCTCTCAGAAGTATAATCTTGTTAATGTTCTGTTTCCTGCTTCTGTGCCTTTTCCACTTTGCAGACTCAATCCTAAATGGGTACTGGTCATAATTATTAGAGAACTGAGAACTACTTCTAGGAAATAACAGGTCATGCAAACAAAGATTGCGTACAAGAATGTCGATTGCTCAAAATATCAAAAGACCCAAAGCTATCTAAATGTTCAGCAGCAGAGAACTGCTTAAATAACAGTGCACTCATGTTATGTAGTAGTCTAAAATATGATATAGATGCATAGGTATTTATATTAATAAGATGTTTATAAGGTATTATAAAGTGACAAAAACAAGTTCTATATTTAAAAAACATGTAGTAGAGACCTCCCTGGTGGTCCAGTGGTCATGGTTTCACTTTCCAATGCAGTAATGTGGGTTCAGTTCCTGGTCGGGAAGCTAAGATCCACATGCCATGTGGCCAAAAACCAAAACATAAAACAGAAACAATATTGTAACAAATTCAACAAAAGACTTTAAAAAATAGCCCACATCAAAAAAATATTAAAAGAAAACAAGAGTATGTAGTAGGATATACACACAAAGAGGAAAAAATCTTGAAGAATATATACCAACAGGTTAAGGTGAGACGATATTTAAAATTTCACTTCTCTACATAGTTTCTTTTTCTATAATGAGCATGCATATTTAATTAAATTTTTAAAGAATTAAGAAAACTGTATAGAAGATAAAAACACATTGAATCCTAGTGAGAGACCTCTATGAATAAAGTACACAAGTTTTAGCATAAATGCACAACCAGAAGTAATCTGTGACCTAGGAATCTAAAAGAGAGAAAGCAGGCAGAGTTGGATCCTCTTTTTCTTTTTTTCAGTATAGCCTTGGGAAAGCTAAAGAAAGTTTAATCAAACTACACTAGGATCTTGGGGAGAGCTGAACTAGGGTGGGGTTGCGGGTGCACGGGAGCTAGAAATGTGTGTTGCAAAGCTATGCTGTTATTTGCAGTTCTGTGCACTGAGAAAGGAGCTGAAAGAATTATGCCCGCAGTGGTTCCTGGCCATGTCAAACTAAGGCTGGGAAAACAAGTCCTAATCTGAATCATCCCAGTTACTCTATATCCCAGGCCACGGCCACCCCTGCAATGAGTTGGAAAGCTACGGCTTTAGTCTGCACTCCAGAGAATTAGCTATTTAGTGTACCCACAAGAGAAATATAGACAACCTCTGTTAACGCTGTAACCTAGGAAAATAAGCAGCACTGCATCAGGAATTGTGCTTACGTTGCAAAGGTATCATCATTATCAGCAGTAGCAGCAGCTCTTTGAAAAACCTCTTCACTGGCATCTAGAAGTTGACTCAGTGTTGTCACAGCAACTTTTTTGCCTGCCAGGAAGAATGCATTGATTATCACAGAAGACACACTGCACACCATCATCACCATTATAGTTGCCATGAATTATTACCGCATCAAGTGGCACCATTGGTATGGTAATCTAGAGATATTTTTCAAAACTAAAGTTTTGAAAGTATTCTCTCTCCCTAAGAAGGCAGAGAGAATAAAGGCAAGGCACAGTGAAAATATAAACTGAGTTAGAAGGCTTAGGTCTCTGAATCTGACCTCATAGCAAGGTGTTTCACAGAACCTCCACCCTCACCCCCAAGAGCACAAAAGCGGGTGCTTGGATACAGAAGCAGAAATAAAATAAGAATAATACAGGGCTCTTTAAAACATTACAGTCCATAATACTTAATATAAGACCTTAATTATACCTACTCTAACTGTTAGTAACTATTAGGCTTAGTAAAATTATTTCCAGTTTTCTTAAAATTAAAAACTCAGAAGTATGTCAGACACA
Organism: Nanger dama; assembly: GCA_917880005.1. Taxonomy (NCBI): domain Eukaryota; kingdom Metazoa; phylum Chordata; class Mammalia; order Artiodactyla; family Bovidae; genus Nanger; species Nanger dama. Next base: position 6,691,108 of record CAKJTW010000082.1, on the reverse strand, counting down.
ATGTCTCCACACCTGATTACATTTTAACTGCCTTCGTTATGGATATTGACACCATTCTGTCCTTATGGGCTAAGCCTGTCATAAATTCTCTGTTTGGTGGTCATTATATTTCTTTCAATTCCATATTTATTAACTTGCAATTTGAATCCCACTTTCTTTCCAAAGGACCTCAGATAACAAAAACATTTTTTTAAATAAACTATTTAAAAGAATAGAATAAAACAGATGTTTTCAGGCCATGCTGATATCCAACTAGCAGATACTGGGACCTTCCAGATTGGCAGTTTATAAACCCTGCTAGGCCAGTACCTAAACTGTGCCAATTGGTGAATGTTGCCTGCAGTTCTCATTTTCAGGTACCAGAGTTTAACAGGTTATGATATCAGAAATGTTAACTAGGCTCAGTTTTTGGAAAACCAAGACTAAAATTCAAATATGCTCAACAGAAAGGGATCCCAGTTTAAAACAGCATGATCCAAAGTGAGTTTCTTGGAACTCAAGTTATTTGGAATTGAATAGAGGTGAGAGGTCAAATATGATTGATAAACATATTACTAAAGTGAAATATTACATATTTTTCATTCCAGGACTTTCCAGAAGATTTAACATGATAATCATCTGTGACTATCCCAAAAGAGAATATTTGGACAAGCAGCCCTTTTTTATCGATATTCCTTTGAACATCTCTCAGAGAGAGCGCTCTGCAGAATGGTTTTGAGCAACTAAAACCCTGCCCAAGTCCATACTTTGTAGTAAGGAGTAGAGTTTGAAATGTCTTTCTTTGTTCCCCTCCCTTTTAAAAAAAGCCACATGAGTTTTACCTCAGATGAAGCATTTCTGGATGTGTTAAAAATCTGTCCGACCACTCTAGTAGCAGACGTGATGTTTTCAGGAGTTAAGTTACTGGCATTCGATGTTAAAATCTGGGCTTCATTAGAAATATTTTGAGACTGTGTTGAGATATTGACAATCTGTTTAAAAAAAAAAAAAAAGCCCTAACATTATAAAGGATATCTGAACACTTGGCAAGCAACACAGTTGAATAAGCTGGAACTGAATTGCCCCTCAACCTCATGAACGTCACATCCACTCCATTTTTCAATTTTGCTTTTTCCTTTGCATAAAGGACACAGTACATGTAGGGCAGTGGCTTTCCCAGCCCTTTCTATGAATACTTGCCAGGATTAATTAACTAAGCCAGGTCAGGGCTCCTCAAGGAATAACCCATGGACCAATGGTGGTTCAATGGTTGCTACAGGGTCCTGAGGGAGATTAAAACAGAAACTGAAAGTGGTCAGAAACATAACAATTCTATGCTGTTGAATCTAATAATTTGTAAAATGGATTTTTATCCTATAAGCCTTTTTGTTTTACTTTCCTAGTAATTCATTAGTATTTTACAAAATAATAGCCTGCAATGGCCTGGAAAATTTTTAAGCTGGCTTTGTAGCACATAGAGTTAGGGAAGTTAAGAAACCTCTCCAGATATCAGTGAACCTCCAGGCTCTAGGTTGTGAGGCTAAACATATTAATCCATAATATCTTTAGTGGAGCCAGGTGTTAATATGTATGTGTCTGTGTGGCTTAGTGTTCACTAGATGGCAGCATCGTTGCAAAAATCAAACCAAGGTCACAGACTACTCTTATGGAAGAGTCCAAAACAATGTCCAATCAGTAGAAACAAGGTTCTCATTCAATGGTCGGATCTCTGCTATATGTTAGGCATTTAACTAGATGTTTTACAGGTGTTATCACATTTAATATGCAAAACAATATTGCAAGTTGAGCACCCTCATTCCTATTTAAAGGCTTGGAGAGGTTATAGAGCTCACCCAAAGTTCATGCAGCTTACAAATGACAGAAATGATGATCAGAAACTGGCTTATCAGACTCCAGAACATGAAGCCTTTCCCCCAATCTGTGTGAAAGTACAAGTGTTTAGTCACTCAGTCATGTCTGACTCTGTGTGACCCCATGGACTGTAGTCCACCAGGCTCCTCTGTCCATGGGATTCTCCAGGCAAGAATACTGGAGTGGGTTGCCACTCCCTTCTCCAAGGGATCTTCCCAACCCAGGAATCGAACCCGTGTCTTTTGCATTGCAGGCAGATTACTTACTGTCTGAGCCACACAACCTATGTGGTTGGCAGCCATCTCCACACTCTACCCTCATCCTCACCCACTCCCTTGCCCAACTGAGATTAGTGAGCCAGTGTGGTACAGTGTGGACTTTAAAGACCGGCTCCATCACTTTTGGCTGTGGTTCACTGAGCAAAATAGGACACTCTCGGAGACAGTTCCTCAACTATAGAATGAACATATCAATGCTGATCTATATAGTCGCTTTTAAAATTAAAATAACACATATAAAATGTTCAGCACAGTATTTAGCATGCAGTTAGTACTCAATAACATGTAAGCATGATTAGCTAGAATAATCTATAATATGAGAATGAAACTATAACTCACAGAGGTTGTGTGTGTGTGAGTCGCTCAGTCATGTCTGACTCTTTGCGACCCCATGGACTGCAGCCCACCAGGCTTCTCTATCCATGGAATTCTCCAGGCAAGAATACTGGAGTGGATTGCCATTCCCTTCTCCAGAGGAACTTCCCAACCCAGGGATCGAACCCTGGTCTCCTGCATCGCAAGCCGGTTCTTTACAACTTGAGCTTATGTAAAGACTAAATGAGATAACACATGTAACATGCCTAGTGCCAAGAGGAACACATAAAAATAAATGTCTTCTTCCTCCCCTGCTTGATCCCAGGTGTTAACAATTCCTTGTATTTGCATTTGAGTATATCCTTAGTCAAAATAATCTAATTTACATTAAAGAATAGTTAATTATATTTCCCACTTCACCTGCTCATGAATACAGCCCTGAGACTAGCATCAGGTTCTGAACTTCCTGTTTCAAAGGGGTTTGGATCATAGTTTGTTTCTCTTTATTCTGATCCAAGAGACCGTAAAATACCTTCCTTTTGGTGTCAAATGTTAGGTATCTATTTTCAGTCGAAACTTCAGTGGTCAAATATATAAGGCCATTTAAAAAATAGTTAAGGACTTAGGGAATGTCTTGTACACACTGCTATATTTAAAATGGATAATCAACAAGGATCTATTGTATAGCACATGGACCTCTGCTCGATGTTATGTGCCAGCCTGGATGGTGACAGGGTTTGGGGGAGAACGGATACATGTATATGTATGGCTCAGTCCCTTCACAGTTGACCAGAAACTACCACAACACTGTTAATTGGCTATACCCCAATACAAAATGCTTTTGGTGCTATGTATGGCAAAACAAATACAGTATTGTAACGTAGAATAAAGTATTAAAAATAAATAAATAAATGTACAATACCAAAACTAAAGTGAGAAAAGACATACATATTTTCATTTTCTTTATAACTTATATCAAATGTAAAATGCAGCTATTTAAAATACTGAAATAGTTCTAAAAAATAAAATATGCTATAAATTATCATTTGCTTACCTTTGCCAAACAAACATGTCCAACTGTCTGTTTTCACAAATGGATATCAACTTTAAAATATAAGGATAGTTTCAGTTGCTAGTCTTTGCTATTTCTAGTATGAGAGTTTTGAAAACAATGGTTTGACATCAAGTATCTGAAGAACAGAGTATGTACAGTCTGAACTTTTTTCCCATTGCCCATCTCATGGAATATATAGCCTACCTGCTTTTCCAGGGTTTCCAGGTTTTGATTACAATTTCCTATCGACACATTTTGTAATTTTATCTCTCCATTTTCATTAAGACTGCACTGCCGAATTGCCAATGGACTGCCCGCTTTAATAAAAGAAGCAGCAGGGAGGGATAAATTATGATTATGGGATTAACAAGAACATATTACCATATATAAATGTAAAATAGATTAAAAGAAACACAAGTTTATTGTTTAGCACTGGAAACTATATTCAATGTATTGTAATAACCTACAATGGAAAAGAAACAAAAAAGAATACACATACACATATTCTTAGTTGCTCAGTCATGTCTGACTCTTAGCGACCCCATGGATGGCAGCACGCAAGGTTCCTCTGTCCATGGGGATTCTCCAGGCAAGAATACTAGAGTGGGTTGCCATGCCCTCCTCCATGGGATCTTCCCAGCCCAGGGATTGAACCCAGTTCTCCCTCATTGCAGATGATTCTGTACCATCTGAGCCACCACAGAAGCGGATTCTGTGGCCCCTGCCCACATATATATATCTGAATCACTTTCTATATATCTGAAACTAATACAATATTGTTAATCTACTATACTTCGATTTTAAAGAAAAGAAGAAATAAAGAATACTTGGAAAAATGAAAGCAACCACCTGCTCCAGTACACATAACCCCTTTGCAATATGATTTTACTGCTCTTCCCATCAAGAAGTGAAGTCTGTTCCTCCATTTCCTGAATCTTCCTTTGATTAAAAAAAATGTGGTAGGAATAACATTGTTTGATTTCCAAACCCTAGATTGTCAGGAAGACTTGAACTTTAGGTCTTCGCCCTCCTGGAACGCTGTCCTGAGACCATCATATAAGGAAGCAGGTCTAATCTACTGGAGGGTGAAAGGCCACGTGGAAGAGACCTGAAGACCTCCAGCCAACAGGCAGCACCAAAGCCTCATGTGAGTAAGATCATCTTAAACCTTCCAGCATAATCCAGCTGCCACAGTCTACCCAGAGGACTATGAGGAACTTAAATCTTTATTGTTGTCAGCCAGTAAGTTTGGGATATTTTGATACACAGCAAGGGAAAAGTGAATCAGACAGCCACTGCATGAATATTTCAGGAAGATACCACTTGTCTAGATTTTTAAATCTGGAATTCAAAAGATCAGTCAACTATTTTCTTCCTTTGAAGTCTGCAAGGAAGGTTTGCCTTCCAAAAACGAGGGACATAAGGGCATTGAATTGGATATGACAGACTAGTCGGAGAGACCTGAAACAATGTGAAAAATTCCTCCTAGAGATTGAATTATACAGGCTTCCCTGATAGCTCAGTAGGTAATGAATCCGCCTGCAATGCAAGAGACCCTGGTTCGATTCCTGGGTTGGGAAGATCTGCTGGAGAAGGGATAGGCTACACATTCCAGTATTGTTGGGCTTCCCTTGTGGCTCAGCTGGTAAAGATCTGCCTGCAATGTGAGAGAGACCTGGGTTTGATCCCTAGGTAGGAAGATCCCCTGGAGAAGGGAAAGGATACTCACTACAGTATTCTGGCCTGGAGAATTCCATGGACTGTATAGATACTGAATTCTATAGTGATCTTTCATCTTTACCCAAATCTGGGTGACACGTGAAAGGCAAAGAGTTCTACAGTTTTTGCAGCATTTACAGAGTATGTTACTGGCTCTCAATAAATCATCAGGTTTATTTCCTAGGATTATCACCTGAGCCTCGGCAACTCAATGTCCTCCTCTGGCTAGTACTTAAGAGGATGTAAATAGATAAAATCACTACCAGTTGTCATTAGTGGGACAGCTGATCAGCAGGTGAACTCTTAGGACAGCTTTGGGTAGCTGCATAAGGAGCAACAACTAGAAACACAAAAACTAGAGCTTGCTCCTACAACACTTAAAGCAGAAGGTTAAATTCACTCTTATATGATCACTTCACTTCTACTTTATAGCATAATGAAAATTTTACACATTTATGTAGGATATTATTTTTATGTGGCCATAGTTCAAATGCATCTTTTCCTCTATATTACTTACAAGTATGAACCTATCCACTCAAAATCATTAAAAGTATTTTGGTTATTTGCTATATAAAGTTAAATTAATTAGAAGTAATTATTAACATAATACTAAAACTCCGGGAGTTGGTGATGGACAGGGAGGCCTGGCGTGCTGCAATTCAAGGGGTCACAAAGAGTTGGACACGACTGAGCGACTGAACTAAACTAAAAAGCAAATTTACTAATTCTTGACATCTATACTGTTTTTTATATATTTATTTATTTTTAGTTGAAGGATACTTGCTTTACAATATTTTGTTGGTTTCTGCCATACATTAACATGAATCAGCCATAGGTATACATATGTCCCCTCCCTCTTGAACCTCCCTTCCTAGAAATCTATACATTTAAATTATTTTATGGGCTTACTCTGAAATTCAAAGATAAGTGTAACAAACATTTTCATACTAATTACTAAGAAAAGAAAAATATATAACCAAGTTAAAGGTGGTAATTCTCTTGTTCCAATAATGTAATATATTTCAAGCAATTGTGATATCCCTTGATGGGTATATAACTGATATTTTTACTCTTCCCAATTCAATAGCACAGTTATTTTTTGTAGACACATCTCTTTTGTAAATTATAATGAAATGTTTAAGATGTAAAAACATAAAAATTAAGACAGCATGTATCTATTGCTATATCATTGGAAGTAAAGACCAATATAGTTGAAGCTCCTCTTTTACATCTGAGCTCTTATCAAGAAGCTAGAAGGAAATATGTAAAGAACAGAATAATGAATACTTGAGTAAGTGTGATATATGTGGGCAGAGGGAATTTAGATTCAGCAAGTGGAATGCTGATCTCAATAATCTCTTAGAATAAAGCAAAGAAAGGCATTGGAAAGAGCAGTACATGTAATTTATTAAGTGCTTCAAAGAGTACTTGACACACATAGAGATCAGTATCTAAATAAAATGTGAAAATTTTCTGTTTCATTATTGGCAGAAATTCAACCAAACACTTGCATAAACAAGCTAGAGTTAGTTACTGTGATATCCGTTTCTGCAGGAAGTGAATGATGACCCACAGGAAGGTATGAGAGGCAGGAGGACTAGTCAGATAAAAATCAATGCAAACTAAGAGCTGTTAAAACATTTAGGGAAATCACATGGCACAGTGGGACTCAGGAAAGGAGTCCATGAATTTAAAGGGCAACTCTTAGTAGATATTACCCAATCTGGCACTAAAATCACATATGTCATCAAAATCCTGGATATCATCAGAAAGCATATTAGAAATAGAAAATATCATTTGCTCCTTTATTCTTGGAAAGCCTTTGTGCAAAGAAACATTGTCACACTTCAGGAAAGGTATGCTGAAGCTAGAGAATGTTCCAAGATGAAAACCTAAACTATTCAAACAGGTGAAAGTGAGAGTCATTTCCTAGGCAGGTTGATAAGAAGTCTAGGGGTCCCCAAGGAGAGAGGGGTCTGGAATTCTCAAGGAGGAAGAAAGGACAAACTTATTTCTCTACATTCCTTAGGATTATATAACAACAATGTATTCTGCCTGAGGGCAGTCTCTGGATTAAACCTTCTCTTTACAAGGATTATATAACAGCAATGTATTATGTATTCTGCCTGAGGACAGTCTCTGGATTAAACCTTCTGGCTAATTCTGTTATCTTAAAATGTAAATTATGGGAGTAGGTCTGGTGAGGTCTTAACAACCTCCAGACCTTCTTTGGATTAGTTGGAGGATATATAAACTCATTGCTAAAACTAACAAGCAGGTACTATTTCTACCCCCTTCTGATGCCTGTGTCAGAAGCTTTCTCTATCTCCTTTATACTTTAATAAAACTTTGTTACACAAAAGCTCTGAGTGATCAAGCCTCGTCTCTGGCCCCGGATTGAATTCTTCTCCTCCGGGGGCCAAGAATCCCGGCAGCGGCCGTGATTCAACAACAACCTTTCAAAAGACTACTAGCTGGACAGACTCAACTGCATTTCTGCTCAGAAAGATGAAGTCTCAGAGTAGATATTGTATAAATCCACAGTCTGTGCTGCTGCTGCTAAGTCACTTGAGTCATGTCCAACTCTGTGCGACCCCATAGACGGCAGCCCACCAGGCTCCCCCCGTCCCTGGGATTCTCCAGGCAAGAACACTGGAGTGGGTTGCCATTTCTGTCTCCAATGCATGAAAGTGAAAAGTGAAAGTGAAGTCACTCAGTCGTGTCCAACCCTCAGCAACCCCATGAACTGCAGCCTTCCAGGCTCTTCCTTCCATGGGATTTTTCCAGGCAAGAGTACTGGAGTGGGGTGCCATTGCCTTCTCTGAATCCACAGTCTAGCTAATCTTTAAAACTGAGATAAATTATGTAACTGAGAGAACAGATCTCAACTTGGTCAAACTCCAGGAGATGGAGAGGGCCTCAAGAATAAATCAATTGAAAAAGAATTAAAAGGAATTTACTACTGATGTATCAGTCTTGGGTGTTCTTTGGAAGGAATGATGCTAAAGCTGAAACTCCAATACTTTGGCCACTTCATGCAAAGACTTGACTCACTGGAAAAGACTCTGATGCTGGGAGGGATTGGAGGCAGGAGGAGAAGGGGACGACAGAGGATGAGATGGCTGGATGGCATCACCGACTCGATGCACACGAGTTTGGGTGAACTCCAGGAGTTGGTGATAGACGGGGAGGCCTGACATGCTGCGATTCATGGGGTTGCAAAGAGTCGAACATGACTGAGTGATTGAACTGACTGACTGACTGATCTATATTTTAGTTTTTAGGAAAATCAAATTACGTGAGTTAACACCCAAAACTCTGAACACTGGCATCATGAAAGGGAGCCAATTCTTTCAACAAAATCTTCCCTGATGCTTCTTTCAGGGATCTAAAACTAGTTGGAGAGATGATAGGTATGATCCCGCATAGCAATTCATATGCCTAGACAGAGGAGATGCTTGGAAGCACATACCATTTACAGTGTTCTCGTCACATACTTGCAAGGAAGATCCATATCTTCCCACAGGAATTCTGTTAAAAGTAAAACTCCCATAGGTACTGTTTTCACAGAAATTAACTGTAATGGAAAGAAAAAATATTTTTCAATCATAAATTCATCATTATCAAAATTTTTCATTATTAATTTTCATCATTTTTCTTTCTGAATTTCAAACCAGATTAAAGCCAAAGTTCAAAACCTATAGAGTATAATTTGAAGGGTAACAGAAGGCTTATAGGCCTCACTGACCACCCAGCAACTACATATTTTAAGTTACTACCATTACAGTAACTAGTACATTATATAACAGGTTCAGTTAAAATGTGCACAATATATAACTCAGTATAGGTAGGATGTGAGCACTAACACATCAGAAAGGATATTGTATTACATTAGTTGGAATCTTGAAAATCAAAGATATAGAGCCTACAGAGGCAAAGGGATCAAGGGTGGAGGTTAAAGCAAACAGCCAAAGGCATGGGTTTCTGTGGGGGTATACCCTGGCTGTTCAGAATGTTGTAAATTATTGGAGTGAGTTCTAAGGCTATGAATCCTTAGCAGGCAGCATGAAGTGTGTAGAGTGCTGGGAAGCCCACTGCAGATCAAGAAGTGCTTTTAACTTTGATTCTGAGATACTATTGAGTGAAGTCAAGCCATTGATTTAATAACATCTCTCCAAGAGAAAGGTAGAAAAAAAAAAAAACTTCACCTAAGTAGATATTTGGACAAGTAGATGCATCTTGACTTCAGAAAAGTTAAATATGTTAGAATTATGATATTTGAAATGGTGTATCATGGCATATTACCATTTGAAAGGACCTGGGAAAATCATATTACCCATTGCCTTATAGTAGACACTGCAGTCAGAAAGAAAAGCAACCATTAGTTTTACAGAGAAACTTGACAGTTGGAAAAGAAAGGCAGTGTACTGAACATACAGGTAAATAGCACAAGAAAATTCAGTTTTTACTCTTCAGCTAATAAACACATCTTAAATTCGTGATCATTATGCCCATTGTTACTACAACAATTAACAGGAGCTTCGAGAAGCTTTGCTGCTGTCCTTAGAAACATTAAGATTCACCTAAATCTCATACCCTAGTATTATCTCAAGTAACTTACTGATTGTACATCTCAGTCCTTTCCACTCTTCTGGACAAATGCATCTGCCATTTTGCCAGGTTCCACCATTCTTGCAGAACTCTATAGGGGTGCTTGATGTAGGGGTAACTGTTCCTAAAGAAATAATAAATAACAGAATAGTATATGAACTGGCTGATTAGTTTCCTTTTGGGGTCTGTGGCCTTTGATTTCTATATGTAAAATCACTATTTTTGAAGACCATTGCTGAAAAATATTCTTTGTAATATGATCAAAAAACAGAATTTACACAGGATATACAATGCTTACTAGATGCTATGGATACCAAAAAAAAAAAAATTTTTTTCAAAGATATAACACCCTGCCCAAGGAGATTTGAATCTACTGAAGGAAACAGAAGGTTACGTCAATAGATTAGATAGATATAGTCCAACTATTTCAGTGCAGATTTACAAGTGCTATAAGAACTCAGAAGAGAGATGAAGACAGAGGCAGACCATCCAGGAAAGACTGGTAACTATTCCAGTGAAGAGGGGGTGTTTTTAGCATCAGGTTTTAAGACTAAATCTAGAAAAGTCAGAGAAAATGTAGGCAGGATACAAAGAGCAAAAATTCAAAAACATGGAAAGTTCTGATGTGTCCAAGTACAGAGAAAAGCCTAACACATCAGGAGCATTGGTTCTTTGTGGATCAACAGCAGAACATAAGTGGCACTGTGAGCAGCTGTATAGACCAAGCCGAAAAGATTTAATCCTGCAGGAGCCTGGGGTGGGCGGTGGGGAGGGGGAAGATCTTAAAACAAGGGAGTAACATCATAAGGAATGTTTTTTAGGAAGACACCTCAAGCAGTATGGGAAATGACTGAGGCTGGGAGGCAAAGGCGACCAGCTAAATGAGAACCTGATGGAAAACAGTGGCTCTAAGGAAGTCAGGGATCAATCAACTCAGGAGCACTCCTGAGATAGGATTTGGATCTAGTGACTGGTTATTTTGAGCTGGGGACACTGGGACTCTAAACCAAAAGACAGGGTAGATGGTGAACAAATAACCAGGCTTAAGAATACAGGAGGCAGAGTTCTGGTCCAATAATGATGGTGTAGGTGGTACCATATTAATCATCCTACAGGTGACAGTTTAACACTCTGGACAAAAATTTTAAAATAACTAATTGAGGACATTGGACAGCAATAAAAAACAGAGAGAAGCTGAAGTCTATCGCAAGTTTATAGAATTCCCCAGTCTGTATAGCAGGAGTGGCTGAAACACCAGCAGAAAGGTACCATCTTAATGGGTCAAAGTATGAAGATCTGGGGTTACCAGACAACTGGAAATTGAAAGGAGATAGCCCAGAAAGGAACAAGCTATATAGAAGGGAGACACAAAGTCTGGCTGTAAATTTCCCTCAAATCTGAATAAAACATATGTTTTAAAAAATAAACAGAGTTCCTAGGACATGTGGGAAAATATCAAGAAGTCTAATCTATAAGCAAATAGAGTCCCAGAAAGGGAGATGAGAAGGAATAGAGCAGATAAATATCTGAAGGAATAATGGTCGAAACTTCTTAAACTTGATCCAAGAAATTCAGTAAAGCCACAAGCAAAATAAACATGGGGGAAACCGCGTTTAGACACATCATGGTAAAACTGCTAAAACTCAAAAATAAGGAGAAAATCCTGAAAGCAACCAACTACCAGTCCAGACAGTTTTACTGCTCAGTTAGGGTAGAAATAATATCCATCTTATATAAATTCTTTTGGAAAATAGAGAAAGGGAGAAACTTCCCAAATGATATTATAAAGCCAGGATAACCCTGATACCAAAATCTGACAAAAACATCAAAAGGGAAAAAAATTACAGACCAATAAACTTCATTTATACAGATGCCAAAACCTTTTTGAAATAGTAGCAAATCAAATCCAGCAGTATATAAAAGTGACAATCCATCATGACAAAGTGAGATTTATACCAGGAGTGCAAAGTTGGTTTAACAGTAGAAAATCAATTATTTAATTCACTATGTGTTGGAACAGAGGGGAAAGACCATATAGTCATTTCAATAATCATAAATTCAAAAATCATTTCAATAAAGGGGGCAAAAAAACACCTGACATATTTTTTTAAATTCTCAGCAAATAAAGAATAAAAGGAAACTTCTTCAAACTGATAAAAAATTCATCTATGAAGAACCTGCCTCTAACATCATATTTAATAGTGTAATATTAGATGCTTTTTGGACTTTCTGGGTGGACCAATGGTAGAGAATCCTCCTGGCGATGCAGGAGATGAAGGTTTGATTCCTGGGTCAGGAAGATCCCTTGGACTAGGAAATAACAATCCGCTCCAGTATTCTTGCCTGGAAAATTTGGACAGAAGAGCCTGGAGGGCTATAGTCCTTAGGGTTGCAACATGACACAGCTGAGCACGCATGCACATTGAATACTTTCACCCCTAAGATTGACAGAAAATAGTCTAATATAACAGCTATAGCCACTTTTATTCAACATTGTGCTGAAGATGCTGACCAGTGATATGAGTATGAAAGAGAAATAAAAACCATAAAGAAAAGGAGAAGTAGAACTGTCTTCTGTTGCAGATGACATCATCAAATACAAAGAAAATCCTAAGGTGTCTCAAAAAACACTACTAGAATAAGCAATCCCACTGCTGGGCATACACACTGAGGAAACCAGAATTGAAAGAGACATGTGTACCCCAATGTTCATCACAGCACTGTTTATAATACCCAGGACATGGAAGCAACCTAGATGCCCATCAGCAGATGAATGGATAAGAAAGCTGTGGTACATATACACAATGGAGTATTACTCAGCCATTAAAAAGAATACATTTGAATCAGTTCTAATGAGGTGGATGAAACTGGAGCCTATTATACAGAGTGAAGTAAGCCAGAGAGAAAACACCAATACAGTATACTAATGCATATATATGGAATTTAGAAAGATGGTAATGACAACCCTGGATGCAAGACAGCAAAAGAGACACAGGTGTACAGATTCTTTTGGACTCTGTGGGAGAGGGCAAGGGTGGGATGATTTGGAAGAATGGCATTGAAACATGTATATTATCATATGTGAAATGAATCGCCAGTCCAGGTTCGATGTGTGATACAGGATGCTTGGGGCTAGTGCACTGGGATGACCCAAAGGAACGGTACGGGGAGGGAGGTGGGAAGGGGGTTCAGGATGGGGAACACATGTATACCCGTGGCGGATTTATGTTGCTGTGTGGCAAAACCAATACAATATTGTAAAGTAATTAGCCTCCAATTAAAATAAATAAATTTATATTTAAAAAAATAAATGAAGTTATATTGATTTCCACATGCTAGCATTAAATAATTGGAAAATAAAATTATTAAATCATTTTCATTCAAATTAGCTTAAAACTCATAAAATTTTTGAAATAAATTTAACAAAATGTGTGCAAGACATCATTACTGAAAGAAATTTTAAAGAGTCTAAATAAGGGGGCTTCCTTGGTGGCTTAATAGTAAAGAATCTACCTGCCAGTGTAGGAAACATGGGTTCCACCCGTGGTCTGGGAAAATCCCACATGCTATGAAACAACTAAGCCAGTGGGCTGAGCCCACACTCTAGAGCCCATGCTCAGCAACAAGAGAAGCCACCACAACGAGAAGCTCGTGCATCACAACTAGAGAGCAGCCCCAGCTCGCTGCAACTAGATAAGTGGAAATATATACCATGTATGTATGAAATACTCATAGTTGCTCAAGAGTCTATTGTCCTCAAATTGATAAAGCCAAAATCTAAAACAAAAGAACTTTTTGGTAGAAATTGACAAACTGATCTCAAGATGTTATGGAGGGCTTCCCCGGTGGTCCAATAGTTAAGACTCTGCACTCCCAATGCAGGGTACCTGGGTTCGATCCCTGGTCCGGGAACTTAGATCCCACATGTAGCAACTAAGATCCAGTGTGGTCAAATAAATTTTTTAAAAATATTATGGAAATGTAAAAGACCCGGAGAAGCCAAAATAAACAGGGAACTGTACTCAATACTCTGTAATGGCCTATATGGGGAAAGAATCTTAAAAAAAAAGTGGATATTTGTGTATAATTGATTCACTTGGCTGTTTATCTGAAACTAACACAACACTGTAAATCAACTAAACTCCAAAAAAACCTAAAACAACAAAAACAAAGAGTTGGATCACTGACATTACTAATTTTATGGCTTACTATACAGCTATAGCGATCAAAACATTATGAGATCATCATAAAAACAGCCAAACACACCACCGAAATAGAATAAACAGTTTAGAAATAGATAAAATATATGTAGTCGGTTGATTCTTCGAAAAGATTCCAAGGCAATTCGGTTGGAAAAGGAAAAACGTTTCAACAAATAGTGCTAGACTAACTGGATACTATGCTACACTCAAAACACAATGTCAGGGCTTCCCTGGGGTGGCTTGGTGGTAAACAATTCGCCTGCCAATGCAGGAGACACAAGTTCCATCCCTGATCCAGAAAGATTCTACATGCTGCAGAGCAGCTAAGCCCATGCACCACAGCTACTGAGCTTGTTTTCTAGAGCCAGGGAGCCACAACGATTGAAGCCTGCGAGCTCTTGAACTTGTGCTCTACAACAGAAGCTACCACAGGGTGAAGCCCACGCACAACTAGAGAGCAGCCCCAGCTCGTGCAGCTAAGGAAAACTCTGAACAGCAATGAAGATCCAGCGTAGCTGAAAATAAATAAAAATTAATATTTTTAAAAAAACACAATACTGTGCATCAGCCCCATGCATCCTGCATCCTACATTGAACATAGATTGGCGCTTCGTTGAGGATGTGGGGTGGGAGGTGGGAGGGGGCTTCGGCATTGGGAGATTGTGTTCACCTATGGCTGATTTGTGTCAATGTATGGCAAAACAAATACAGTATTGTAATTTAAAATAAATAAATAAATAAATTTTAAAAAAATAAAAAAATAAAAAAAACACAATACGAGATGGACCTGAGACACAAAAGCTAAAACTACAAAGCTTCACTGAGAAAATAGGAGATGAATATCTTTACAACTTTAGGACAAAGATTTTTATTTAAAGAGGACATAAAAGCACTGAACATAAAAGAAAAACTATTGATAAACTGTACTTAAAATACTGCTCATCAAAACACACCATCCAGATAAGAAAAATACAAGCTACAACCTGGGAGAAAATATTTGCAGTACTTCCCTGTCAAAGAAAGTGTTGCTATAACTATACATTAGGACTGTAAATTGTAGACAGTACTCAGATGACCATTATATCTACTACTGTGGGCAGGAATCCCTCAGAAGAAATGGAGTAGCCATCATGGTCAACAAAAGAGTCCAAAATGCAGTACTTGGATGCAATCTCAAAATGACAGAATGATCTCTGTTCGTTTCCAAGGCAAACCATTCAGTATCATAGTTATCCAAGTCTATGCCCCAACCAGTAATGCTGAAGAAGCTGAAGTTGAACGGTTTATGAAGACCTACAAGATCTTTTAGAACTAACACCCCAAAAAGATGTCCTTTTCATTTTAGGGGACTGGAATGCTAAAGTAGGAAGTCAAGAAACACCTGGAGTAACAGGCAAATTTGGCCTTGGAATGTGGAATGAAGCAGGGCAAAGACTAATAGAGTTTTGCCAAGAAAATGCACTGGTCATAACAAACACCCTCTTCCAACAACACAAGAGAAGACTTTACACATGGACATCACCAGATGGTCAACACCGAAATCAGATTGATTATATTCTATGCAGCCAAAGATGGAGAAGCTCTATACAGTCAACAAAAATAAGACCAGGAGCTGACTGTGGCTCAGATCATGAACTCCTTATTGCCAAATTCAGACTCAAACTGAAAAAGTAGGGAAAACTGCTAGACCACTCAGGTATGACCTAAATCAAATCCCTTATGATTATACAGTGGAAGTGAGAAATAGATTTAAGGGCCTAAATCTGATAGATAGAGTGCCTGATGAACTATGGAATGAGGTTCGTGACAGTGTATGGGAGACAGGGATCAAGATCATCGCCATGGAAAAGAAATGCAAAAAGCAAAATGGCTGTCTGAGGAGGTCTTACAAATAGCTGTGAAAAGAAGAGAGGCGAAAAGCAAAGGAGAAAAGGAAAGATATAAGCATCTGAATGCAGAGTTCCAAAGAATAGCAAGAAGAGATAAGAAAGCCTTCTTCAGCAATCAATGCAAAGAAATAGAGGAAAGCAACAGAATGGGAAAGACTAGAGATCTCTTCAAGAAAATCAGAGACACCAAGGGAACATTTCATGCAAAGATAGGCTCGATAAAGGACAGAAATGGTATGGACCTAACAGAAGCAGAAGATATTAAGAAGAGGTGGCAAGAATACATGGAAGAACTGTACAAAAAGATCTTCACTACCCAGATAATCATCATGATGTGATCACTCATCTAGAGCCAGACATCTTGGAATGTGAAGTCAAGTGGGCCTTAGAAAGCATCACTATGAACAAAGCTAGTGTAGGTGATGGAATTCCAGTGGAGCTGTTTCAAATCCTAAAAGATGATACTGTGAAAGTGCTGCATTCAATATGCCAGCAAATTTGGAAAACTCAGCAGTGGTCACAGGACTGGAAAAGGTCAGTTTTCATTCCAATCCCAAAGAAAGGCAATGCCAAAGAATGCTCAAACTACTGCACAATTGCACTCATCTCACATGCTAGTAAAGTAATGCTCAAAATTCTCCAAGCCAGGCTTCAGCAATATGTGAACCATGAACTCCCTGATGTTCAAGTTGGTTTTAGAAAAGGCAGAGGAACCAGAGATCAAATTGCCAACATCCACTGGATCATGGGAAAAGCAAGAGAGCTCCAGAAAAACATCTATCTCTGCTTTACTGACTATGCCAAAACCTTTGACTGTGTGGATCACAATCAACTGTGGAAAATTCTGAAAGAGATGAGAATATCAGACCACCTGACCTGCCTCTTGAGAAATCTGTATGCAGGTCAAGAAGCAACAGTTAGAACTGGACATGGAATAACAGACTGGTTCCAAATAGGAAAAGGAGTATGTCAAGGCTGTAGACTGTCACCCTGCTTATTTAAGTTATAGGCAGAGTACAGCATGAGAAATGCTGAACTGGAAGAAACACAAGCTGGAATCAAGATTTCCAGGAGAAATATCAATAACCTCAGATATGCAGATGACACCACCCTTATGGCAGAAAGTGAAGAGGAGCTAAAAAGCCTCTTGATGAAAGTGAAAGAGGAGAGTGAAAAAGTTGTCTTAAAGCTCAACATTCAGAAAACGAAGATCATGGCATCTGGTCCCATCACTTCATGGGAAATAGATGGGGAAACAGTGGAAACAGTGTCAGCCTTTATTTTGGGGGGCTCCAAAATTACTGCGGATGGTGACTGCAGCCATGAAATTAAAAACGCTTAGTCCTTGGAAGAAAAGTTATGACCAACCTAGACAGTATATTCAAAAGCAGAGACATTACTTTGCCGACTAAGGTCCATCTAGTCAAGACTATGGTTTTTCCTGTGGTCATGTATGGATGTGAGAGTTGGACTGTGAAGAAGGCTGAGCACTGAAGAATTGATGCTTTTGAGCTATGGTGTTGGAGAAGACTCTTGAGAGTCCCTTGGACTGCAAGGAGATCCAACCAGTCCATGCTGAAGATCAGCCCTGGGATTTCTTTGGAAGGAATGATGCTGAAGCTGAAGCTCCAGTACTTTGGCTACCTCATGCGAAGAATTGACTCATTGGAAAAGACTCTGATGCTGGGAGGGATTGGGGGCAGGAGGAGAAGGGGACGACAGAGGATGAGATAGCTGGATGGCATCACCGACTCGATGAATGTGAGGCTGAGTGAACTCCCGAGAGATGGTGATGAACAAGGAGGCCTGGCGTGCTGCGATTCATGGGGTCGCAAAGAGTCGGACACGACTGAGCGACTGAACTGAACTGAACTGAACTGAACACATTGTTAGTAACACAAACAGCCCACTATTTTAAATGGGTAAAAGGCTTGAATACATACTTCATAAAAGAAGATATATGGAAGGGCACTAATTACATGAAAGTGATCAGCTTATTAGTCATCAGATAAATGCAAATTAAAACCGCAGTGAAATATCATCTCACACCTGACTAGAATGGCTAAAATTACAAAGGATGATGCCAAATGTTGTTAAGGCTGCAAAGCAACTGAACTCTAGCAAACTGCTGTTAAGAATGGTATGACCATTTTGGAAAGTTTGGTACTAACATAAAACTAAATAAAGATACACATACATATGATGAGATATCCCAACCTACGTAAATACGCAAAATAAAGGAAATATATGTCCACGAAGAGACTAGAATGTTTCTAAGCAGTAAATGCAGTCAACCGTATGCCACCTTTAGGACTGAAGCGCTCACCCCTCCAGCTGTGAGTAAGTGACTGAGTGCTAGTCACTCAGTCGTGCCCTACTCTTCAGGGCCCCATGGACTGCAGCCCACCAGGCTCCTTTGTCCATGAGATTTTCCAGGCAAGGATACTCTAGTGGGTTGTCATCTCCTTCATCCAGGGGATGTTCCCAACCTAGGGATCGAACCCAGGTCTCCTGCACTGCAGGCAGATTTTTTTACCGACTGAGCTACCCCCAGCTTTGAGGGATGTTGACAACCAAGAAAACAGCTGAATCCTTTTCTAGGAATTGCCCTCATCTGAAGAGAATCAGCTCATACAAGAGCCTTGTGACACATACCATGACTAAACAATGCTAGGGAATAAAGTCTCATTCCCCAGCCTCAATACCTCAAAGAAGGTATTTTCCATCTCATTCACTCTTGTAGTGAAGACACCTCTCCATCAAGAAGCAGGTTCATGGTCTCTCCTAGGATCAGAGGAATTTTGTATCTGTCTTGACTAACGGTGGGAGAAATGTGCTGTGTGACTTCCCGATGGGATCATACGAGGTGGTTTGGCCTCCACCTAGCTCCTTCTCACTCAGAGGGAGATGCTTGAGAAGCCTTGAGCCTACAGGAGACATGTAAGAAGCCTGGCTGCTCTGAAGCCTCCATGCTGGAGATACCAAGCGGGGAACTACACAGAGAGACAGGGAAGCTGGAGGAGCTTCAGCTGTTCCAACTTCCGAGTCTTCCCAGCCCAGGCACTGCACATGGGTGAAGAAGCACTTAGGTGACCCCCGGCCCAGTCACCATCTGAGGGCAACTTTATGAGACATCCTAGTCCAGAACTACACAGGCAGGCTGCTTCCAAATTCTGAATTCTGACAGATAATAAATAATTGTGGCTTTAAGCCACTAGGTTTCAGGGTGATTTCTTCTGCAGCAAGATAGCTAATACACAGAGGGCAACTCTGAAGGGCCAGCCCAGCTTCAGCTGTGTTGCAGTTCTGTGTCTTCTTTCACCCAGTCCTGCCTGTCATTCTCCATGAGTACCAATCCCTACAACACCTGTTGAAATTTTTAATATCGTAAAACTAAAACCTTCAGCTCAGAATTTGTTTCCCAGGGAACCCAATCTCGGAAGTTTGCAGGTTTTTTTTTAAATTTTTATTTTTTTGCCACACTGTGGCTTGCAGGATTTTAGTTGCCTGACCAAGGATGAACCCAAGCCCCATGCAATCCTAACCACCAGACTTCCAGGGAAATCACTCGGAAGTTTTATTTATTGTAGTCAAAAGGGGGAAAAAAAAAGGAAACCACCATCAACAGCAGACTGAATAAATGAATTATAGTATATCCATACAATAGACTATTAATCGTTTGTAATAAAATGATATACAACATCAAGGAATCTTAAAAACATGTTAATAAGAGTATTCAGACATAAAAGAGTAAATCTTATATGGTTCTTTTTACGAAGTTCAAGGATAACTAATCTACGGCGATACAATCAGAACAGTGTTTGCCTAAAGGGTGGGAAGTAGGGGTAGGAAGACTGACTGGCAAGGAACACCTACAGCTACCATAAATAGAAAACACAGCCTAACATAAAACCTCACACTAAAGGCACCTCAATGTCTTTTACCTAATACATCATGTCTGATTCTCAACTAAAAATTACAGGGCATGCTGATAGGCAAAAAATGACTAAAGGGACAAGCCAACCATCAGAACCAGATTTATAGACAGCAGAGATTCTGGAATTATCAGACCAGGAATTAAGGATAATTATGATTAATATACTAAAAGCTTTAAAGAAAAAATGGACAATCTTTAAGAAGAAGGAAGTAATATAAGCAGATAATTGGAAATTCTAAACAAGAATCAAAAAGAAATGCTGTCAAAAAACACTAACAGAAATGAAGAACTCCTTTGCTGAGTTTATCAGTAAACATAACAATCAGTGAGCTTGAAGAATTCAGTAGAAGCTTCCCAAACTAAAAGAGAAAAAAAAAAAAACTGAAAAAAAGAATATCTAAGAACTGTAGGACAACAGGTATAACATATATATAATGGGAATAGGACAAGGAGTGGTGGTGGTTTAGTCTCTAAGTCACATCTGACTTTGCAATCCCATGGACTGTAGCTTGCCAGGCTGCTCTGTTCATGGGATTCTCCAGGCAAGAATGCTGGAGTGGGTTGCCATTGCCTTCTCCAGGGAAATCTTCCCAACCCAAGAATCTAACCCAGGTCTCCTGCACTGCAAACAGATTACCGACTGAGCTATGAGGGAAGCCCAACAGAAGGGGAGGAAAGGGCAAAAGAACTGAAAAGACATTTTAAGTTTTGATGGCTGAGACTATTCCAAAATAAATAACAGACATGGAATCACAGAATCAGCAATCTCAGAGTCAGAGAACACACTAACTCAGATAAAAGTTAAAAATAAAATAAAACCCTATACTTAGGCACCTCCTATTCAAACAGCAAAAAGTCAAAGACAAAAGATAATTTCAGAAGTCAAAAGAGAGAAAAGTACCTATAAAGCAACAAGTATAAACTGGAACTCTCCTTTGGAAATCATGCAAGCAAAAAAGTGTAGAGTTAAATATTTATTTATTTTTATTTTATTTTTTAAAAATATTTAGTGCTGAATGAAAACAACAAAGTATTCTGCATCCAAACAATTATCCTTTAAAAGTAAAGAAGAAAGACATTCTCAGAAAAATTTAGGGAGTTTGTCACCAGAAGACTTGCCTTGCAAGAAATGTTAAAGGAAATTTATTCAGAAAGAAGGAAATGATACAGGTCAGAAACTCAGATCTACATAAGAAGAGGATTAGAGAAGGAATAAATGAAAATAAAATAAGTCTTTCAGTGTTTTTCATTCTTAATCGATCTGATAACAGTTTGTTCAAAATAATAATAGTAATGATACATGAGATGATTAAAGCTTATGGATAAATGAAATGAATGACAAGAAATGTTATAAAGAAAGAGAATGAGGAATTGGGAAGATCTGCTATAAGGTGCTGGCATTACCATGGGACTATATATTATTACTAGAAAGTGAATTTAGATTAATCATAAATATATACTGAAAACTTTAGGATCCTCCCTAGGCATTCACTCAAATAAGTGTAAACTTGCCCCCACAGAAAAAGCTGCACCTGAATGTTTATAATAGTGGTATATATAATCACCTAAAACTGGAAGCAAACTAGATGACCTTCATGAATAGAGTAAAAAAAAAAAAAAACCACCTGTAGAATATCCATACAATGGCATATTATTCAGCCATAAAAAGAAATGATCTATGAAGCCCACAAAAGATATGGAGGAATCTTAAATATATTTAGCTAAGTGAAAGGAGCCAGTCTACATACAGTATGATTCCAAATATATCATTCTGGAAAAGAAAACTATGAGACAATAAAGAAATCAGGGGTTGGGGAAGGGAGGGTAGGATGAATAGGTGAAGTGAACTGGAATTTCAGGGCAGTAAACTATTCTGTATGATCCTATAACAGTGACTATATGTCATTATGTATTTATCAAAATCCATACAACACTACAACAGGAAGAGTGAACCATAATGTAACCTATATATTAATAATCATGTGTCAACATTGGCTTGTCTATTTTAACAAAAGTAACACATCAGTGTAAGATATTAATAAGGGAAACTATAGAGGGGGGAGGGGTGATGAGAGAGAGAAACAGCAAATGGGAATTCTCTGTACTTACTGCTTAATTTTTCTGTAAACCTAAAACTGCTCTAAAAACCACTACAATATTGTAAAGTAATCAGCCTCCAATTAAAATAAATTAAAAATAGTAAAAATTAAAAAATAGTCAATTAGTTTTTTTTAAGAGATACGGATTCTGATCTCAAACAGCTTACAATCTAGCAAGAGAAATTTAACTGTAACTGTTGTGTAACAAACTTCTCTGTGCAACCAAGGAAATGTGAAAATCGTTTTAAATTATAAAATATTAAAATATGCAAAGTACAGAAAATAACAAGACATCTCTAGCTACCATATCCTGGTTTAAAAGAGTAACTTTCTCTCAGATTTGCTTCAGAAATTAGGGCTTTCCCTGATAGCTCAGTTTGGAGAAGGCAATGGTACCCCACTCCAGCACTCTTGCCTGGAAAATCCCATGGATGGGGAGCCTGGTGGGCCGCAGTCCATGGGGTCGCTAAGAGTCAGACACGACTGAGCGACTTCACTTTCACTTTTCACTTTCATGCGTTGGATAAGGAAATGGCAACCCACTCCAGTGTTCTTGCCTGGAGAATCCCAGGGATGGGGAAGCCTCAGGGGCTGCCATCTATGGGGTCGCACAGAGTCGAGCACGACTGAAGTGACTTAGCAGCAGCAGCAACAGCAGGTAGCTCAGTTGGTACAGAATCTGCCTGCAATGCAGGAAACCCTGGTTCGATTCCTGGGTTGGGAAGATCCCCTAGAGAAGGGATAGGCTTCCCTCTCCAGTATTCTTGGGCTTCCCTGTGGTTCAGCTGGTAAAGAATCCCCCTGTACTGTGGGAGGCCTGGGTTTGATCCTCGGGTTGGGAAGATCCCCTGGAGAAGGGAAAGGATACCCACTCCAGTATTCTGGCCTGGAGAATTCCATAGACTATGTATGAGCAATGAAACTTTACAGAAAGAGCTGAAATCCTTTGAATTCCTTTATATTAACATTTCTTCACCCCCCACCTACATATAATACTATTCTGAAATTATCTTCCCCATCAGGTTATATTATAAATATATCTAATGTAGCATTTGCATGTAATTTCTTAATTTTTTTAAAAAACCTAATAACTTTTAATGGTTACAGTTCTATTCTTGTTTTGTCTCTTCATTTTGGAGTAAATTTTGGTCATTTACATTTCTTTAAAAAACTGCCACTTGACCAAAGTATCCTGCCAAAATAGGATAAAGTTTTCCATGGTATTTGCTTATGAGTTTCCTCACTAGTTTCTGTTTTGTTTTTTTTTTTTTCCAAATAACTGTCTTATTTTAATATATATTTTATTAGGTAATATTTCAGAGTTGAAATATAAAAATAACACCTATCCCCGTCCACAAATATACACAAGTAATAATTTCTACTCATTTCTTCCAATCTCTTTTCATAAGGATAAGCAGATATGAATCTATAGTCTTATTTTTTTCCCCCGTTTTCTGTAGCTTGTTCTTACACTTAATGAATGCCAAAAATCTTTTCATATGGTTCAGAGAACTTCCACACCTTCCTTTACAGCTGCATTATGCACTATTATCTGATTGTGCCCTAACTTAACCCCTTATCGATGGCACTTTCGTTGTTTTCAGTTGTTGCTTCAAAATTGCATTCTACACATTTTACTTCACCCGTTGTACAAATCCATTTGTAGAATAAATTTCCAGACATGAAATTTCTGAGCCAAAGAGTACACATTCACATCTTGACAGTTATTACCATCTCGCCACAAGGGTGGTACTAATTTGTATTTTCGCCAGCAACACAACATTATGCAAGGTCTGGGACAACGTACAATGAAGACCTACCTACCATCTATACAAAAGTAAAAGGAAAACTCTATTCTAATGCCATGATAAACATACCTTCCAAAGGACCTGAAAATCCAGGTCTGAATTTAGAAACCGTGGGTTCCTCGGAGCCCTACCTCAGAAGGGCTGGCCGCTGCCCCTTCTTGCCTTATGTCCCTCCTGCCCCACATTCAGGCAGCCTTGCGCTCACACAGGCGGACACTCCAGGCCACACTGCAACCTCTTCTCACCCCACACTGTGAACAGCCTCCGCTCACAGTCAGGGAAGCCGAAGCAGCACGGTTGGCCTCAGAGTGGATGAAGAGAAAGGGAAGCACAGTCCCAGACGCGGGGCAGGGCTTCTGAGGTCCCGGACGCTGACGAGGCGTGCAAGGGTTAGAACTGGTCTTAAGGAATCTCGCTGGAAATATATCTTTTTTTTTTTTTTAACGTCATCTTTCCGGAAAACTAGCTTCTGGTTTGTTGACCTCAGCTCTTGTTTCTTTGATTTCCATTGTATTAATTTGTTCTTTTTTTCATTACTGCCAAACGTTTTAGAATTTACTCTTTTTTAACTTCTAAAGTTAGAATGCTTATTATTTCACCGTCTTGATTTTTAATATATACCTAAAGCTGTGTCATTCTAACTGCATTTTTATTTTATTGGAATATAATTGCTTTACAATGTTGTTTCTGCTGTAGATCGATGTGAATCAGCTGTATATGCACGCACATTCCCCTCCATTTTGAGGCTCCCTCCCATCCCTCCCCATCCTGTCCCTCTAGGTCACCACAGAGCACCAAGCCCAGCTCCGAGCTCCCTGTGTATGCAGCAGCTTCCCACTAGCTATTTTACACATGGTAGTATATATGTTAATGCTACTCTCTCAATTTGTCCCACCCTCTCCTACATCTTCTGTGTCTTCATCAGTTCAGTTCAGTTCAGTTGCTCAGTTGTGTTCAACTCTTTGTGACCCCATGGACTGCAGCATGCCAGTCCTCTCTGTCCATCACCAACTCCCAGAGTTTACTCAAACTCATGTCCATTGAGTCGGTGATGCCATCCAACCATCTCATTCTCTGTCATCCTCTTCTCCTCCTGCCCCCAATCCCTCCCAGCATCAGGGTCTTTTCAAATGAGTCAGCTCTTCACATGAGGTGGCCAAAATATTGGAGTTTCAGCTTCAACATCAGTCCCTCCAGTGAACACCCAGGACTGATCTCCTTTAGGATGGACTGGTTGGATCTCCTTGCAGTCCAAGGGACTCTCAACAGTCTTCTCAAACACCACAGTTCAAAAGCATCAATTCTTCTGCACTCAGCTTTCTTTATAGTCCAACTCTCACATCCATACATGACCACTGGAAAAACCATAGCCTTTGTTAGACGGACCTTTGTTGACAAAGTAATGTCTCTGCTTTTTGATATGTTGTCCAGGTTGGTCATAACTTTCCTTCCAAGGAGTAAGCGTCTTTTAATTTGTGTTCTATTGTCTGCCTCTCTATTCTCACCCTGTTAACAGGTTCATTTATACCATCTTTCTAGATTGCTCATATATTAATTAATATTTAATGTTTGATTCCAACTATATTTTTAGCTGTGCACACAGTTGTTATAGAGAATGCCTCCACTGAATTTTTGAGTATTTTGTAATTTTCATTTGATTTCTTCTTTGAATTATTTAAAACAGTTTTTTCAACATTTATTTGAATTTTCTTGGTTAGTTTATACATTACATTACCTTCTAATTATATTGTATTGTAGTCACAAAACATAATCTATGAGATTGATTCTTTGGTACTCAGTAAGACTTTCTTCTGAAAATAATAAATTGACTTTTTTTTCTGGCAATTCAAATATGTAAAATCTACTGTCCAGTTTGTTAGATATAGTTTTCAAATTTATGAACCTTTATTCATTTTCTCTGCTTGATCTATCAGTTTCTAACTGGAAAGCATTACTTTCAACCAACCCAACTGTAAATTTTTCTGAATAAGCTTGCCTTTTTTGCTTTATATATTATGAGTCTGTGTTATTTGATATAGTCACAGGGTTGAGCTTCCCAGGTGGCTCAGTAGTAAAGAATCCACCTGCAATGCAGGAGACATAGGTTTGACCCCTGGTCCAGGAAAGTCCCATATACTACCGGGCAACTAAGCCCGTATGTCACAATTGTTGAGATTGTGCTCTAGAGCCCAGGACCCATAACTACTGAGTCCAGGAGCTACGTCTACCGAAACCTGCATGCCCTAGAGCCCGCGCTCCACAAAAAGAGAAGCCACTGCTCTGAGAAACCCAAGCACTGCAGCTAGAGAAAAGCCCACCCAGCAATGAAGACCCTGCACAGCCAAAAATAAAATAAGTAAAATTATTAAATAAAAAAGACTACTACTTAATAGTAGTGTTTTTCTTTATCATTTTCTTTTATAACTCCAGTGAGATAATATTTCCGTACATTCTTTTAAATTGTGAAAAGTAATACTTCCAGAAATTCTAGCCCTATTTTTAATACCTTTAGTACACATCATGGAAAATTAAATACTGGACATATGTGACACTCACATCTCATGCTGCTTGAAAAACATAGCAAAAAATACTTAAAATTCCAAATGGAAAATATGGATTCAATTTCTTCTCCAAAACTGGACAAAATTAGAATCTATTTTGAAAAGTCTAGTTTGATTAAGTAGGGGAATAAAAATATCTTTTATTAGTCAAAGAAATTCCATCAGGAAACTCTAGTGTCTAGCTCAGAGTCTTTAGGGATTTAAAAATCCAGGGATCTGTCGTTTGTCCCAGACCAGGAATTTGAAATATTTGGGTGAAGATAAAGTTTATTCTTAAATGAGAGTACAATGTTTATGAAAGCTTACTCCACAGTGGGGAAAAAAAACTAAAAAATTTAAATAATATACAAAAGTATAGCCTTTAAGATGAAATTTGTTCAACGTTAACTACCTGGTTACATATTCCAATAAACTAGTTAAATGATTGAATAAAAATTTCATCTATGGTCTAGTGAAGTATTAATATTGAAAAACAAGTGCAGGGAGATATGGCAGTTCTTAGAACTGTTTCTGTTTCTATTTGAGCTAGTCAGTTGAAATTTATGATTAAATTTACTGCAGCTCCAGCTTGATAAGCTGAGTTTCAATCCAAAGGTCCAAACTAGATCAAGGGTATCTATTCAAGGTACGTATCCAGGAGTGGAGAAAACTGCACTAAATTATCTAAAAATACATACATGAAAAATTTGAGTGCCTACAGTGTACTAGATATCATGTTTAAATTGTAAATGTATTAACTAATCCTCATCACAGCCCCATAAGGTGGGGTTTTATATGTTTATTATATTTATAATACAATTAATAGAATGGAGGTACAGAAATGTTGAAACTTGCTCCAGTTTACTTAGTAAGAACCAGGCAGTCTGGCTGCACAATTTTTTTTTCCCCTTCTCATGTAATTTTTCGACAACTGTTATGTACACACTCTCAGTCACCATGTTAAACAACAGATGTTCTTCAGTAATATGTGTAATCAAAAACTCATGGGTGGGGTCAAATTCAGAATTCAAAAATCAATGAAAAATTCACTAAACCAAGGTTCTGGTCTCTTAAGTTTATGAAGTGTCTTGTAAAATGGGATCAGCTTCCCGATAGCTCAGTTGGTAAAGAATCCGCCTGCAATGCAGGACACCCCGGTTTGATTCCTGGGTCGGGAAGATCTGCTGGAGAAGGGAAAGGCTACCCACTCCAGTATTCTGGCCTAGAGAATTCCATGGACAGTCCATGGGGTCGCAAAGAGTCAGACACGACTGAGCCACTTTCACTTTCACTTTCAATCCTGATGTTAAAACAATGCATGCCCATCAGCCAATTATATAAGAAAATTTCGTCCTCAAAAAATCCCTTCCCTTTCATAGGAATTATTTTCTTGATTTAAAAGTGATTATATGGAGGAAGAAAGAAGGGAGATTGGAAAAGGAGCAGAACAGAGGTATACAACAGTAGGATTAAAACTAAATGAAAGTATAGCTGCCTAAAAGCCAATTTCCTCTGTACTGGACTTTTTTTTTTAACCCCCAAATGGAGTCTTTCCTCTACAAACACTCATCTGAGTTTGATTTACTATCAAGTTTGCCTCTTGAGCAAATATGTACTTGAGTGAAATGAAAGCCAGGGCTTTCCAGGTGGCTCAGTGGTAAAGAATCCACCTGCCAAGCAGGAGACTCGGGTTTGATCCTGGGACTGGGAAAATCCTCTGGAGAAGGAGATGGCTACCTACTCCAGTATTCTTCCCTGGGAAATTCCATGGACAGAGGAGCCTGGTGGGTTACAGTCCATGTGGTTGCAAAAGAGTTGGACATGACTTAGCAACTAAATAACAACAGCAAAATGAAAGCCAAGTATCTTTAACATGGATATTTTTAAAAACTCCCTCAAAGATACTTGTCAGAGTTAAATGAGAGGAGGTATGTGAAGTTTTCAGCATACTACAGTAAAAATTTTAACTGTAAGTTTTATAATAGTGAAATACATACATTAAAGTTCATTCTATGACCAAGCAACAGCAACTTCTAATTGAAATTTACTTACAGCAGAATTTAATTTTTTTTTCTACTTTTTCACACAGAGGCTATTACTTTTTCATGAAAAATAAAAATGAGAGAGGCATAATTGCTTAAACATTATATTAACTATAAACCATGGAAACATATTCTGTTTATACTGAAAATAAATTTTGAATGTGATACAATTAATTTACCCCAAATGGTATGTATATGTTTATTTTTTCTAGGGAAGACATTCATAGTTTTCATCAGTTTCTCAGAGATATCCAAGATGCTTCCCTTAAAAAATAAGTTTAAAAACAGTTCATCTTGGGATTTCCTGGTGGTCCAGTGGTTAAGGATCCACCTACCAATGCAGGATACATTGGTTCTGTCCTTGGCCAGGGAAGTAAGATCCCATATGCTGCAGGGTAACTGAGCCTGCAGATCACAATGACGATCCAGTGCAGCCAAAAATTTAAAATAACAAACACAACAACTCATCTCTATACCCAGTAAAGGGACAAAAGTGAGACCATTCAATACTTCCGTGAGACGGAATGGGACAGGATAGAAAGAGGTGGCAAAGAAGTGGAGAGGAAAGGAGTGAAGTGGAGGAATCAGAAATTTAACTAAGGCAATGTCCAGCTACCGTGTACAAGGCAAAACAGTAACAGCAAACAGTACCAGTATTTCAGTCTTTCTCTTTAGATGATAACCCCCTTCTTTTCCACTGGGTTTACCCAAAACTAAGGGATGACCCTTACATAAAAGGCATCTTAAAAAAATCTGCTAGAGCAAGGAAATGTTTGTCTTTTCTGAAGAGCTGGTATGCTTTTATTGTTAAACATGGGTTCTCTGTTGCTATGTTACTTGGATCTATGTTTCTTATTATTATGCATTTTTGGCTTAATCCTCAGGAAACACAGGGATATGTTTTGTATTTGTTTTTAGCAACTCGTTTGATTTTCATTTACTTTCTGTCCTCAGTCTTGTCCTCGTCTTTGTAGTGTTTTTTGTCCTTTGGTCCTTGTTTTAATGGTTCTATTGTAGCTGTGGTCTTTATAAGTTACTACAAATTTCCCTTTAAAAGTAGCTATCTTATAAAGGAAGAAAAGAAGGGAAGGAGAAAGGAAGGACGGTGGGAGGGAAGGGAGGGAGGCAGTTCTTAAAAGTATATCCTTTAGATAAGGTCTTATACATTTAGTAGCCTTAATAGGATAAAACCTGCATTCATATTTTTTTAAACCTCAAATTATTTTACAAACCTTAAATAAACAAAAACAAATTTTTATCAAGTTTGAATTTTATTGTTTTTGTTCTGATAAATTTTCTCTTGCTTGTTCTTTAAACCCTACCAATACTGTATTCTCTAAATATGGTCTTTGGGGGAGAAACACCAGATCTATTCTCAGTTATCACTCCATAAGCAGCCAACATTCATGACTCCTTTTGCTCTCAACAGTGGATCTTTGCAGGTATGCCCTGTGTTCCTGCTGGGTCACCCAATCTTCTCCCTGAAATCTTCTGTCCTCACCCACCGTTTCATTAGAAACTATCTCTCTCTATCTCTTTTTAAATAAAAGGAAATGCTCAGAACATCCAGCTTTGAATCCCTTTATGGAAAGGGACTAGCATTGGAATTATGGAAAGTCTCTGTTATAGGTTCTAGGCCTTTCCTTTAACATCATTCTTTGCTTAACACTGCTGCCCTTTACCTCCCTTTCTCAGGGTCAGCTCTACCACGTAACAGGTGACTAACAAATGTCTATTGACTAAACAGGAAAATTGTTTTCTAAATGATCTTAATTTTTAAGTAGCTTTCAACACCTGAAAAGTGGGAAGTTTGTGTGAAAAACATGGTCATTTTATTTATAGTCCTCGTGAGAACACTCCTAAACTTTCTTCTTGAAATTAACTTCCATTCTGCATATGTTTAATGTGTATGTGTGTGTCCAAAACTATTTTTATTCCTTGAAAGAAAATCAAAGTGAAAAGTCACTCAGTCATGTCTCTTTGCAACCCATCAGAGATATCCAAGATGCTCCCCTTAAAAAAATAAGTTTAAAAACAATTCATCTTGGGATTTGACTGTAGCCACTAGGCTCTTCTGTCCAATGAATCCTCTAGGCAATTCTACTGCAGTGAGTAGCCATTCCCTTCTCCAGGGGATCATTCCCAGGGATAGAATCCAGGTCACCCGCATTACAGGCAGATTCTTTACCAGCTGAGCTAGCAGGAAGTTTGTTAAACTTGGATTTAGCTTAACAAACCTAAACAAGTGCTACTAATGATCTTAATTATTACTCTGCTCTTCATTTAATCAGGTGTTAAAGGAGCACGAAGAGGCCAATTCATCTGTGTTGTTCGTCACCTTACACACTTACACAGACACACACACACACACACACACATGCACTCACATATTCATGTGTATACAACCATATGCTAGCCATAAATTGACCCTTGTCTTTCATATTTCATAAATGGCAGGCAGCCTCAGCCTAGACATGGCACTTTCTAGTACTGGTATGATGTCAGGTGGCAGCAGAGAGGCTCAATGCCTTCTCTTGCTCTGAGTTAAAAACAGCAGGACAACATTACCTCTCTGGATCCTGATCACAAGCCTCCAGATGCCCAGTCCCAAAACAACGGCAGTCAGCAGCCCACACACAACGGCCACCAGCACCCGGAGGTTACAGGCATGGCTGGAAGCCATGAAGAGTCCAAACCACAAACCAACGTCTGGGTGAAAGACAACTGGCTTCTTTTCTTCTTCAGCCAAGAACTTTAATCAAAAACTCTTCTGAAAAAACCACAGTTCCTTCTCTCAGAGTTCTGTCAGTCAGATATCCTCAATTTTTTTTAGGATTTTGAGGTTAATCAGGCAGGAAGCAGTTTGAATCACCTAATAAAAGGAACACAGTCTGCTTGCTATTTCCTCATCCTTCACTGAATGGGATCATGCAAAAAATGACTGGTGTTATGAGGAAGAAAGATAACTCAGGGCAATAAAGGAGAAAGGGAGGGGATAGCTAACAGAGTCAAAGTGCAAATGTCCTGACAAGCAAAAAGTAGGGAAGGAAAAAAACATAAAAGTCAGGAAAGCAGTGGACCTGAAGGGTCACCTATAGCTTAGCTTCCTCTTTTTTGTTAGGAGCCTCTAGCAGAGAAGCGGAGAAAGCAATGGCACCCCACTCCAGTACTCTTGCCTGGAAAATCCCAGGGATGGAAGAGCCTGGTGGGCTGCAGTCCATGGGGTCGCTAAGAGTCGGACACGACTGAGCAACTTCACTTTCACTTTTTGCTCTCATGCATTGGAGAAGGAAATTTCAACCCACTCCAGTGTTCTTGCCTGGAGAATCCCAGGGATGGGGGAGCCTGGTGGGCTGCTGTCTCTGGGGTCACACAGAGTCGGACACAACTGAAGCGACTTAGCAGTAGCAGCAGCAGCAGCAGAAAAGGCAATGGCACCCCACTCCAGTACTCTTGCCTGGAAAATCCCATGGGCGGAGGACCCTGCTGGGCTGCAGTCCATGGGGTCGCTTAAGAGTCGGACACGACTGAGCGATGTCACTTTCACTTTTCACTTTCTTGCATTGGAGAAGGAAATGGCAACCCACTCCAGTGTTCTTGCCTGGAGAATCCCAGGGGGATGGGAAGCCTGGCCGGCTGGGGTCGCACAGAGTTGGACACGACTGAAGTGACTTAGCAGCAGCAGCAGCAGAGGTAGAATCACAAACTGGACTCAGGATTGCCAGGAGATATACCAACAACCTCAGATAGGCAGATGATAGCACTCTAATAGCAGAAAGTGAAGAGAAACTAAAGAGCCTTTTGATGAAGGTGAAAGAGAAGAGTGAAAAAGCTAGCTTGAAGCTCAACATTCAAAAAATTAAGATTATGGCATCTGCTCCCATCACTTCATGGCAAATCAGTTCAGTTCAGTTCAGTCGCTCAGTCACATCTGACTCTTTGCGACCCCATGGACTGCAGCACACCAGGCTTCCCTGTCTATTACCAACTCCCAGAGCTTACTCAAACTCATATCCATTGAGTCAGTGATGCCATCCAACCATCTCATCCTCTGTCATCCCCTTGTCTTCCCACCTTCAATCTTTCCCAGCATCAGAATCTTTTCCAGTGAGTCAGCTCTTCACATCAGGTGGCCAAAGTATTGGAGTTTTAGCTTCAGCATCAATCCTTCCAATGAATATTCAGGAATGATTTCCTTTAGAATGGACTGGTTGGATCTCCTTGCAGTCCAAGTGACTCTCAAAAGTCTTCTCTGACACCACAGTCCAAAAGCATCAATTCTTCAGCACTCAGCTTTCTTTATAGTCCAACTCTCACATCCATACATGAGTAATGGAAAAACCATAGCTTTGACTAGATGGATCTTTGTTGGCAAAGTAATGTCTCTCCTTTTTAATATGCTGTCTAGGTTGGTCATACTTTTCTTCCAAGGAGTAAGCATCTTTTAATTTCATGGCTGCAGTCACCATCTGCAGTGATTTTGGAGCCCAGAAATAAAGTCTGTCACTGTTT
Source organism: Nanger dama (assembly GCA_917880005.1). NCBI lineage: Eukaryota > Metazoa > Chordata > Mammalia > Artiodactyla > Bovidae > Nanger > Nanger dama. The sequence goes on along the minus strand of CAKJTW010000082.1, from coordinate 6,658,251 downwards.
CCATTGTTTCCCCACCTATTTGCTATGAAGTGATGGGACCAGATGCCATGATCTTAGTTTACTGAATGTTGAGTTGTAAGCCAACTTTTCACTCTCCTCCTTCACTTTCATCAAGAGGCTCTTTAGCTCTTTGCTTTCTGCTGTAAGTGTGGTGTCATTTGCTTGTCTGAGGTTATTGATGTTTCTCCCAGCAATCTTGATTCCAGCTTGTGCTTCATCCAGCCCAGTATCTCATGATGTACTCTGCATTTAAGTTAAATAAAAGCAGGGTGACAAAATACAGCCTTGATGTACTCCTTTCCCAATTTGGAAACAGTCTGTTGTTCCACATCCAGTTCTAACTTGCTTCTTCACCTGCATACAGATTTCTCAGGAGGAAGGTGATGGCAAACAGAAGGGGAAAAAGTGGAAACAGTAACAGATTTTATTTTCTTGGGTTTCAAAATCACTGCAGAGGGTGACTGCAGCCCTGAAATTAGAAGATGCTTGCTCCTTGAAAGGAAAGTTATGACAAACCTAGAGAGTGCATTAAAAAGCACAGATACCATTTGCCAACAAAGGTCTGAATAATGAAAGTTATTGGTTTTTCCAGCAGTCATGTACAGATGTGACAGTTTTTCCATAAAGAAGGCTGAGTGTCAGAGAATTGATGCTTTTGAATTGTGGTGCTGGAGAAGACTTTTGAGAGTCCCTTGGACTGCAAGGAGACCCAATCAGTCCATCCTAAAGGAAATCAACCCTGACTATTCATTGGAAAGACTGATGCTGAAGCTAAAACTGCAATACCTTGGCCACCTGATGTGAAGAGCTGACTCACTGGAAAAGACCCGGATTTTGGGAAAGACTGAAGGCAAAAGGAGAAGGGCGCGGCAGAGAATGAGATGGTTAGATAACATCATCAACTCAATGGACATCAATTTCAGCAAGCTCTGGGAGAGAGTGGAGGAGAGAGGAGCCTGATGTGCTGCAATCCATAGTGTCAAAAACAGACACGATGAACAATAGCAACAAAAACAACAGCAGCAGGCTCTGCAGGCTGCCTAAAGATCAAACAGTGATGCCCACACACGATCCCAGTGCTTGTTCTTCTTTAAGGAGCCCGCACTTTTGACGGTGACAGCTGGTGAGTGGGCATTATTGGCGCAGTGTGAATTTTGGAAAGCACTGAAGCCCCCGCCTTATAACCCATCTGCTATGGGCTGAATTGTATTCCTCTAAAAATTACTATACCAAAGTCCCAAACTCCAGTACCTCAGAATGTGACCATAATTGGAGATCGGGTCATTACAACAGTGATCAAGTCAAAGTGAGGTCAGCAGAGTATCCCTAATCCAATCTGACTGGTGTCCTTATAGGAAGAGGAAATTTGGACACAAGTATGCCTTGAGGGAAGAAGATATAAAGGGAGAAAACGGCCATCTACAAGCCAAAGAAAGAGGATGGGGACAGAACCTTCTTTCCAAGCCCTCAGAAGGAACCAATGCTGTTAGTGCCTTTAATTTGATCTTTTAGTCTCCAGAACTACAAAACAAATCATTTCTATTGTTTAAGCCACAGCAGCTCAAGCAAGTGAATCCAGCATCTGAGTCATGGTCAGCTGGTGTGTCTTCTGTTGTTACTCTGACCCTCTCCTGCCCACAGACCCATCTTCCCTACCCTTCTCTATCCTCAACTGAAAGAATGAATGAATGCATATCCACCTCTTCAATCACAGTGGATTGCAATTAGGGTTCTGTTCCTGGTAGAGTAGGAGAGGGTTTACAGAAGAGGACACATTTAAACTGACTTTTACAACCCTCAAACAACTATGTATTTTCCCTGTTCTCTACAACACTTACTTCATCAAACTGATGCTTGGCTGGGCAAACCTATGGCTGATTCATGTTGACGTTTGGTAGAAACCAACACGATATTGTTGTTGTTGTTCAGTTGCCCAGTCATGTCCAACTCTGTGAGCCCACAGACTGCAGCATGCCAGTCCTCCCTGTCCCTCACCATCTCCAGAAGTTTGCCCAAGTTCATGTCCATTGCATCGGTAATGCCATCCAGCCATTTCATCCTCTGATACCCTCTTCTCCTTCTGCCCTCAATCTTTCCCAGAGTCAGGGATTTTTCCAATGAGGTGGCTGTTCGGATCAGGTGACCAAAATACTGGCACTTCAGCTTCAGCATCAGTTCTTCCAATGAGTATTCAGGGTTGATTTCCTTAATATTGACTGATTTGATCTTTCAGCTGTCCAGGGACTCTCAGGAGTCTTCTCTAGCACCACAGTTCAAAGGCATCAATTCTCTGGCTCTCTGCCTTCTTTATGGTCCAGTTGTCACAACCATACATGACCACTGGGAAGACCACAGCCTTGACTATTTAAACATTTGTAAATGGAATAATGTTTCTGATTTTCAACACACTGTCTAGGTTTGTCACAGCTTTCTTGCCAAGAAGCAATCATCTTCTGATTTCATGACTGCAGTCACCACCTGCAATGATTTTAGAGCCCCAAAAGAGGAAATCTGTCACTACTTCCACATTTCCCCTTCTATTTCCCATGAACTAATGGGGCTGGATGCCATGATCTTAGGTTTTTTAATATTTAGTTTCAAACTGGCTCTTTACTCTCCTCCTTCACCCTCATCAAGAGGTTCTTTAGTTCCTCTTTGCTTTCTGCCATTAGAGTGGCATCACCTGCATATCTGAGATTGTTGATGTTTCTCCTGCCTATCTTGATTCCAGCTTGCAACATCCAGACCTGCATTTTTCATCATGTGCTCAGCGGATAGGTTAAATAAACAGGGTGACAGCAGACAGCTCTGTCGTTCTCCTTTCTCAGTCCTGAACCAATCAATTGTTCCTCACAGGGTTCTAACTATTATTTCTTATGTTTTTTGTGTTCTAACCAAAGAGAAATATCAATAACCTCAGATATGCAGATGATACCACCCTTACAGCAGAAAGTGAAGAAGAACTAAAGAGCCTCTTGATGAAAGTGAAAGAGGAGAGTGAAAAAAGTTGGCTTAAAGCTCAACATTCAGAACACAAAGATCATGGCATCCGGTCCCATCACTTCATGGGAAATAGATGGGGAAACAGTAGAAACAGTGTCAGACTTTATTTTTGGGGGCTCCCAAATCACTGCAGATGGTGATTGCAGCCATGAAATTAAAAGACGCTTAGTCCTTGGAAGAAAAGCTATGACCAACTGAGATAGTATATTGAAAAGCAGAGACATTACTTTGCCGACGAAAGTTGGTCTCTTCAAGGCTATGGTTTTTCCTGTGGTCATGTATGGATGTGAGAGTTGGACTGTGAAGAAGGCTGAGCGCTGAAGAACTGATGCTTTTGAACTGTGGTGTTGGAGAAGACTCTTGAGAGTCTCTTGACTGCAAGGAGATCCAACCATTCCATTCTGAAGGAGATCATCCCTGGGATTTCTTTGGAAGGAATGATGCTGAAGCTGAAACTCCAGTACTTTGGCCACCTCATGAGAAGAGTTGACTCCTTGGAAAAGACTCTTATGTTGGGAGGGATTAGGGGCAAGAGGAGAAGGGGACGACAGAGGATGAGATGGCTGGATGGCATCACGGACTCAATGAACGTGGGTCTGAGTGAAATCTGGGAGATGGTAATGGACAGGGAGGCCTGGCGTGCTGCGATTCATGGGGTTAGAGAGTCGGACACAACTGAGCGACTGAACTGAACTGAACTGAACCAACATCTATTTCTGCTTTATTGACTATGCCAAAGCCTTTGACTGTGTGGATCACAATAAAATGTGGAAAATTCTGAAAGAGATGGGAATACCACATCACCTGACCTACCTCTTGAGAAAACTATATGCAGGTCAGGAAGCAACAGTTAAAACTAGACATGGAACAACAGACTGGTTCCAAATAGAAAAAGGAGTACATCCAGACTATATATTGTCACCCTGATTATTTAACTTATATGCAGAGTACAGCATGAGAAACACTGGGCTGGAAGAAACACAAGCTGGAATCAAGATTGCCGGGAGAAATATCAATAACCTCAGACATGCAGATGACACCACCTTTATGGCAGAAAGTGAAGAGAAACTAAAAAGCCTCTTGATGAAAGTGAAAGAGGAGAATGAAAAAGTTGGCTTCACGCTCAACATTCAGAAAATGAAGATCATGGCATCTGGTCCCATCACTTCATGGGAAATAGATGGAGAAACACTGGAAACAGTGTCAGACTTTATTTTTCTGGGCTCCAAAATCACTGCAGATGGTGATTGCAGCCATGAAATTAAAAGATGCTTACTCCTTGGAAGGAAAATTATGACCAACCTAGATAGCATATTCAAAAGCAGAGACATTACTTTGCCAACAAAGGTCCGTCTAGTTAAGGCTATGGTTTTTCCTGTGGTCATGTATGGATGTGAGAGTTGGACTGTGAAGAAAGCTGAGTGCCGAAGAATTGATGCTTTTGAACTGTGGTGTTGGAGAAGACTCTTGAGAGTCTCCTGGACTGCAAGGAGATCCAACCAGTCCATTCTAAAGGAGATCAGTCCTGGGTGTTCATTGGAAGGACTGATGCTGAAGCTGGAACTCCAATAATTTGGCCACCTCATGTGAAGAGTTGATTCATTGGAAAAGACTCTGATGTTGGGAGGGATTGGGGGCAGATGGAGAAGGGGACAACAGAGGATGAGATGGCTGTATGGCATCACTGACTCAATGGACATGAGTTTGAATAACCTTCAGGAATTGGTGATGGACAGGGAGGCCTGGCGTGCTGCGATTCATGGGGTCGCAAAGAGTGGGACACAACTGAGCGACTGAACTGAAGTGAACCAACACAATACCATAAAGCAATTACCCTTCAATTAAAAATAAATACATTTTTTTAAAAACATAGAAAGTGAAGCTTAGTGGATGGGACACACAGGCACGTAACCTTTACCTCACACAGGTGTTTCAGAAAAACATACTGGTGTATCCCTAAATAAAAGAACATAGAGGCAAGGCTGCAGAAGCACAAAATAAATACAGATGAATCCATTATTTCACTTACTGTGAATAGATTTAAAAATAGCTGTTTCTAATATGTCCACATTTACATACACAGGAAATGTCTGGGAATGTACATTAAAAAATTACTCTTGAGAATCAGAGGGATCTGATGAGAAAAAATTTTAAATTTAACATCTTTTTTATGGTTTAAAGTTTTCATCATATGCATTTATTATTTTTTCAACTATTTAACTATAAAACATCTACTATTTCTTCAATAATAAAGGGAATAATTTTCAATAAATAAGAAATGTAAGAAAAAGAATACAAAGCACGTTGCTATGCACTTTACATATTTTATCTAATTTATAAATATGTAGAACAATCCCATGTAATGGATACTTTTGCCCACTGCATGAATGAAGAAATGAGACTTGGGCAGGTACTACTCTGAACAGGAGCTCTGTGGTTAAGGACATGGATGACATTCAGTTACTCAAAGGTAACAGCTTTCTTCAATTCTAGGATTTCTCAGAGTCTATCATAAGCTCAAATCAGTTCAGTTCAGATGCTCAGTTTTGTCTGACTCTTTGGAACCCCGTGGACTATAGCACGCCAGGCCTCCCTGTCCATCACCAACTCCAGAGTCCATTGAGTCGGTGATGCCATCCAACCATCTCATCCTCTGTCATCCCCTCTCCACCTGCCTTCAATCTTTCCCAGAATCAGGGTCTTTTCAAATGAGTCAGCTCTTTGCATCAGGTGGCCAAAGTATTGGAGTTTCAGCTTCAAATCAGTCCTTCCAATGAACACTCAGGACTGATCACCTTTACGATGGACTAGTTGGATCTCTTTGCAGTCCAAGGGACTCTCAAGAGTCTTCTCCAACACCACAGTTCAAAAATATCTTCAGCGCTCAGTTTCTTTACATTCCAACTCTCACATCCATACATGACCACTGAAAAAAACAGAGCTTGTTGTCTAGGTTGGTCATAATTTTCCTTCCAAGGAGTAAGCATCTTTTAATTTCATGGCTGCAATCACCATCTGCAGTGATTTGGGAGCCTCCCAAAATAAAGTCAGCCACTGTTTCCAGTGTTTCCCCATCTATTTCCAATGAATTGATAGGACCGGATGCCATCATCTTCATTTTCTGAATGTTGAGATTTAAGCCAGCTTTTTCAACAAGAGGCTCTTTAGTTCTTCACTTTCTGCCGTAAGGGTGGTGTCATCTGCATGTCTGAGTTTATTGATATTTTTCCCGGCAATCTTGATTCCAGCTTGTGTTTCTTCCAGCCCAGTGTTTATCATGCTGTACTCTGTATATAAGTTAAATAAGCAGGGTGACAATATACAGCCTGGACGTACTCCTTTTCCTATTTGGAACCAGATAGGTTTTCTGTTGTTCCATGTCCAGTTCTAACTGTTGCTTCCTGACCTGCATACAAATTTCTCAAGAGGCAAGTCAGATGGTGTGGTATTCCCATCTATTTCAGAATTTTCCACATTTTATTGTGACCCACACAGTCAAAGGCTTTGGCATAGTCAATAAAGCAGAAATAGATGTTTTTCTGGAACTTTCTTGCTTTTTCCATGATCCAGCAGATGTTGGCAATTTGATCTCTGGTTCCTCTGCCTTTTCTAAAACCAGCTTGAACATCTGGAATTTCATGGTTCACGTATTGGTGAAGCCTGGCTTGGAGAATTCTGAGCATTACTTTACTAGCGTGTGAGATGAGTGCAATTGTGTGATAGTTTGCGTGTTCTTTGGCATTGCCTTTCTTTGGGATTGGAATGAAAACTGACCACTTCCAGTCCCATGGCCACTGCTGAGTTTTCCAAATTTGCTGGCATATTGGGTGCACTTTCATAGCATTATCTTTCAGGATTTGAAACAGCTCAACTGGAATTCCATCACCTCCACTACCTTTATTCGTAGTGATGCTTCCAAAGGCCCACTTTACTTCCCATTCCAGGATGTCTGGTCTGTGTATTCTTGCCACCTTTTCTTAATATCTTCTGCTTCTGTTAGGTCCATACCATTTCTGTCCTTTATTGAGCCCATCTTTCCATGAAATGTTGCCTTGGTATCTCTAATTTTCTTGAAGAGATCTCTAGTCTTTCCCATTCTATTATTTACCTCTATATTTTTACACTGATCACTGAGGATGGCTTTCTTATCTCTCCTTGGTATTCTTTGGAACTCTGCATTCAAATGGGTATATCTTTCCTTTTCTCCTTTGCTTTTTGCTTCTCTTCTTTTCTCAACTATTTGTAAGGGCTCCTCAGACAGCCATTTTGCTTTTTTGCATTTCTTTTTCTTGGGGATGGTCTTGATCCCTGTCTCCTGTACAATGTCATGAACCTCTGTCCATAGTTCATGAGCCACTCTATCAGATCTCATTCCTTAAATCTATTTCTCACTTCCACTGTATAATTGTAAGGGATTTGATTTAGGTCATACCTGAATGGTCTAGTGGTTTTCCCCACTTTCTTCAATTTAAGTCTGAATTTTGCAATAACAAGTTAATGATCTGAGCCGCAATCAGCTCCCTCTTGTTTTTGCTGACCGTATAGACCTTCTCTATATAATCAGTCTGAAATCTGTATTGACCATCTGGTGACATCCATGTATAGAGTCATCTCTTGGGTTATTGGAAGAGGGTGTTTGCTATGACCAGTGTGTTCTCTTGGCAAAACTCTGTCTGTCCTTGCCCTGATTCATATGCTCACATACCTTGTAAATTATCATGTTCCTCGGATTATTTGACCCAGAATTCTCTTCCTGAGAAGAACCTTTCCAGGTAGCATTCTTAGGAGTGTGCTTTGGAAGCACTGCCCCGCATTAACATTAGCAGAGTGGGCTTAGCTGAGCAGTGTGACTGTAGGCACTGGTCATGAGTATGGAATGCCAGGTGGTAAAGAAATTCATCTTGTTTAGAGTTCCAGCTGTTCTGTAGGTGTTGTACTCTGGTGGTTGAAAACTGATTTTGGTGGTGCTCACTTTTTTTTCCACACCTGACACAAGTGCTGGAATCCTGGGATCTTCCAATAACCATAGCTTTTTAGTGTCTCCATGTTTTCATCTTTCCTAGTGCCTCAGATGGTAAGAATCTGCCTGCAGTGTGGGAGATAAGGATTTGATCCCTGGGTTGGGAAGATCACCTGGAGATGGAAATGGCAACCTACTCTAGTATTCTTGCCTGGAGAATCTCATGGACAGAGGGGCCTGGCCAGCTATAGTCCATGGGGTCACAAAGAGTCAGACACAACTGAGTGACTAACCCTTTCACTTTTATCTCATCTATAGGTCAGTTATCCAGATGGGTACTCTGGAAATTCATGAAGAAATCCCTAGGCACAGAAATTTACATGTTGACATTTCCATAAAAGCATTTATTTCTATTGGTTATTGACAAATATTAATATAAAAAGTCATTAATTTATACCATATTAAGGTGACAAAGAAGGAAAGGAAAAGAACTACACAGGGATCAATTCACTTATTCATTATATTCATGCAGACTTCACTCTAGGTTCTTGGGATAAAGCAGTGAACAAGAGAGGCAGGGTCCCTGCTCTCACAAAGCTGACAGGGAGATCTGGATTTGTACTGACCTTGTCTCTGTTTGCTCGGTGACTAAGGACAAGCTACATTAGCTTCTGAATTTCTGTTTCTTCACACTTTTTTTTAAAGTAAGATTTTTCTCTTTATGTTTTAAAATTCATTTATTTTTGGCTGTGCTGGGTCTTCATTTCTGCATGCAGGCTTTCTCTCGTTGCAGCCAGCAGGTGCTACTCTCCAGCTGTGATGCGTGGGTTTCTCTTTGTGTGGCTTCTTTTGTTGCTGAGCATGGGCTCTGTACACAGGGCCTTCGGTAGTTGCAGCACGTGGGCACAGTAGTTGCGGCTGTGGGTCCTAGAGCATGAGCTCAGTAGTTGCGGCACACAGGGCTGCATTGAGGCCTACTTGAGGCCTTTCCTTCCTGAAAATTTCTGTCCTAAAGTCATGGGGAGGGCCGGTAGCCCAGAGCAGAATAAGGAAGGGGTTTACAACAGGGGAGGGCAGAGGATAGGGAGAGCCTGGCATGAGATGTCAGACCACAAACAGCATGAATCAAGCATCCATGTGATGGGGAAAGGCAGCCTGGCAGGAGGTACTAGAAGCAGGTAAGAAAGGTGTCCAGGTGAGAGACAGTCCCCTGTGGGAAATCAAAGCTATAACAGGGAGAGAAGGGCAGTCCTTCAGAGATCAAGAGGGGTCAGGAAGACATCTTCATGGTGGGCTGATTGATGTGGGAACTCAGACCCGTGGTTAGTGAGAAGGGTATCCATGCGGAGTGGCAGCCTAGAATAGGGAGTCAGATCCCAAGCAAGAAGGAAAGGGTGTCCATCCATGGGTGGAGGTGGGGATAAAAATCAAAGGGTGGTCACATACAGGATGATCAAACTGGTGAATGTTTAAGAATAATCAGAGCCAACTTCCTTACTCTAGAAGAAGAGAGTTACAACAATGCAAAGGAAGAAAACTTGAATTTCATGAGAATTTCAAAACAAGTAATCAGAAACATGGAGGAAAAAACACAAAACTACGTGCAGTCAATTCTGAAGGAAGCAATATGCTCCAGGGAAAGTAGATCTCAGACAAATACATAAACGCAGTCATGAACTTCTCATCCAACTGAAAACTTATGACTACAACAAAGACAAGCATTTCAAAGAAAGTATACGATATTCTCTTTATGTTCTCAGTCATTTCCAACTCTTTGTAACCCCATGGACTGTAGTTCACCAGACTCCTCTGTCTATGGAATTTTCTAGGCAAGAATGATATTACTTATTTCTAATACTTGAACTAAATAATTTCCATTGTGTCTTAAACAGAACTATAGCATTGAATTTGAATTGGATTGTATTTCAATACAAACTCATGGTTTTTAATGTATTTTAATAATATATTTCAATATATATTTAATATATTTATATATAAATAACAGAATTAAACATAGATGTAAAGTATGTTATACACAAAAATGTATATATTGCACATTCATGATGTATATTACACATTGACATACCTACAGTCTCTAGCCCCAGCCACTCGTGGGGCCTAGGAGCAGTTATATCCCTTAGCAACAGGTGCACCTAAAGCCCAGGTCCTGATTTCTAAACACAGTTTTCCACTAAAAGGAATACAGCTCCTTAGGAAAATGGCTAATTCCAAGACTGGGGCAGGAAAAGTCCAAGATGAGCCTAGAATATCTTAGACCAGAAAGAAAAGAGGTGTGCAAGGAATGATGGGTACATATTAAATGGATACAAACTGCAGCATGAAGAGACTCCCTATTACCAAATTGGGGATAATTTGAGCATCAAAATGAATGATATTTATAACATATTATAACCTATTAAATAAAATAGGAAATCTACTGAATCTGAAACTCTGGGTGGGGCCCAGCAATCTGTGTTTTGACTTGTCCTCCAGCTTGATGCTCACAGATGTTTGGTAATCACTGTTTAGGGTGATTCTCCCAAAGGGAGAATCAAGTTGTGGTAAACTAGCAAATGGAGCCTATATTTTTGTCACATGTAAAACTACCATTCTGTATAATCTTATTCATTTATTCAACTAGATTTGTAATGAGTTGATACCCAGAAGTGGCAAGCAATTCTGAAATCCCTTTTATTTCCTTACCATCTGGACTGTGACCTCAGTGAAGAGTTAAGTACATAGAAACCTGTTTACCTTGCCTCCCATGGCATTGATGACAAAGGCCAGTCTCAACTTTCCCACCTCCTGTTGTAACTTAGAGCTGAGCCTCTGAATTGTAAAATCTCCCAGTGGCCTTAGCTACCCCTTAATTAGTGAAGTCTGAGCTATTGCTAACAGAGAGAAACCTTGAACTCACCTGTTTGTATATCTACTGAACCCTACCATCCTCTGTTTCTAACTGGTGTTCAATGGAGGACATGAAAAAAGGTACATAAAAAATTTTTTTCTGGGCCAAGAGAAAGTTACCCAGTCACTCCCTGTGTTTCCTTTGTGCTTTCCTGTCGTTATTTGCTCTGTCTTTACTCATTAGGTGCCTCCTAGGCTCCCCAGAGCAAGGTGTCCCAGACAGGATCTCAAGGGCTGATCACGTCATAGAGGGAAGTACTTTGCTTATGACTAGTAGAAGTTTGTTGCTTATGAAACTCAAACGTACGTGGAAGATGCTGCACTCTGATTAACGTAACTCTGAGCTAACCTCTTCATGCCCCAGAAGATGCAAGAAAAGTCACCCTTGAACTCTTTTTAGTTTTAAATTCACTTCTTCATCTTGCTCCACAGAACCTCAATTTCTCCATCTATTCTGACCTGTTCCTTTTAAATTTCTTTCCTGTTCTCGTCTCTTTTTATTTCTTCCCTTTTTCATACCCTATGTGTGAGCTGATGCAGGTACATGGTCAAGATTCAAAGCAGAGAGAAATGGTCCACTATGGGTTAGGTTAAAAAGCAGTGTGGGAAAATAGTGTGGGAATAATTTTATTCTTTTCCTTCTAGAAAGTCTGGTTCAGGTGAAAGGCAAATCCAAAATTTATAGCAACTAGACAAGAGCTTCAGCCAGATAACACTAGTCCCATGTAAATGCTAGTCCTCAAAAATAATAGTATGACTAGTTATAAAGTGTTAAGCTTAGTCGAGGCAAGATGAGTTAATATTTTTAATGTCCTGTGGCAAATAGTACTATAATTTATACCTTAACAATGTTCTAGATCCTAAATCTTGCCATTAGTATAATTATTTTACAGAAGTCATTGGCACAAACATCCGTTTCCATTGTTGTGTAACTGGACGTTCCAAAGCATAGCGATTTAAAACACAACCAATATTTCAGTTCAGTTCAGTTCAGTCACTCAGTCGTGTCTGACTCTTTGTGACCCCATGAACCTCAGCACACCAGGCCTCCCTGTCCATCACCAACTCCCAGAGTCTACCCAAACCCATGTCCATCAAGTTGATGATGCCATCCAACCATTTCATCCTCTGTCATCACCTTTTCCTCCTGCCCTCAATCTTTCCCAGCATCAGGGTCTTTATAATTTACTTGCTCATAATCAGGTAATTTGGGCAGGACTCAGCAATGGTGGCTTTGCTCCACATGATCATGTAGCTGAGTCACCTGGAAGTTTCATAGGACCTTCAGGGATCCAAGTTTACCTTTCTCACATGTCTGGGATCTCAGCTGAAATAACCAGAGAGGCCAACTGCCTGGGCCTGTCTCTACCTTGTGGTCTGTTCTGCTCCAGGGCCTCCTTGAAGATTTCCCCAACAGAATAGCCTTGTCTTCTTCAAATTCAGGCTGGGTTCTAAGACACCAACAGGGTAAATTGCAAGGCCAGGCAAAGTGTAAGACCATAATTTACCACATATGCTCTTACCACATTCTGTTGGTCAGAGAAAATCATAAGGCCTGTCCAGATTCACTGTTGGAGGGAGCCACAAAAGGCAGGAATACAAGGAGACAGAATTCCCTGGTTACTATAAAATTTCATTTTATGTGTAAACAAAGCTAGGTCTTGGCACCCTCTTGTTGGTCAAACATTATTCTAGATGTTTCTATGAAGGCATTTTTAGATGAGATTAATGCTTTCAGCTGTAAACTTTGAGTAAAGTGGATTACCTTCATCCAAGTAGTTGAAGATCTCAATGAAAAACAGTGACTTCCACTGAAGAGGGAATTCTGCCATCAGACCACCATTGAACTCAAACTGCATCATCACCTCTTTTGAGATGGCCTTTCCATCCTGCATTCTTAAAATCTTAGGAACTCAACCTGCAGATTTTGGGCTTGACAACCTTAATAATGAGTCAGTCTTTTAAAATATATAAATTATATATATATGCAAATGTGCACACATAAATACATATATATGGATAAATTAGGAGCCTGGGATTAAAATATATACACTATTATATATAAAATAGACAACTGACAAGAACCTACTATGTAGCACAGGAATATATACTCAATGTCTTGTAATAAACTATTATTAAAGACAATGTAAAAAAGAACATATCTATTTATATATGTATACTGAATAACTTTGCTGTATACCTGATACTAACACAACATTGTAAATAACTATATTTCAATAAAAATCTATTTAATTATATACATTTATATCTTATTGGTTCTGCTTCTGGAGAACTTTGGCTAATACAGAACTATCTTGCAATGAACACTACGAATATTCAGGATCAGTCAGTTCAGTCACTCAGTCATGTCCAACTCTTTGCGACCCCATGAACTGCAGCACCCCAGGCCTCCCTGTCCATCACCAACTCCCCGGAGTTCACTCAGACTCACGTCCGTCGAGTCGGTGATGCCATCCAGCCATCTCATCCTCTGTCGTCCCCTTCTCCTCCTGCCCCCAATCCCTCCCAGCACCAAAAGTCTTTTCCAATGAGTCAGCTCTTCTCATGAGGTGGCCAAAGTACTGGAGTTTCAGCTTTTGCATCATTCCTTCTAAAGAAATCCCAGGGCTGATCTCCTTCAGAATGGACTGGTTGGATCTCCTTGCAGTCCAAGGGACTCTCAAGAGTCTTCTCCAATACCACAGTTCAAAAGCATCAATTCTTCAGTGTTCAGCCTTCTTCACAGTCCAACTCTCACATCCATACATGACCACTGGAAAAACCATAGCTTTGACTAGACAGACCTTAGTCAGCAAAGTAATGTTTCTGCTTTTGTATATGCTATCTAGGTTGGTCATAACTTTTCTTCCAAGGAGTAAGCGTCTTTTAATTTCATGGCTGCAGTCACCATCTGCAGTGATTTTGGAGCCCCCAAAATAAAGTAAGCCACTTTTTCCACTGTTTCCCATCTATTTCCCATGAAGTGATGGGACCAGATGCCATGATCTTCGTTTTCTGAATGTTGAGCTTTAAGCCAACTTTTTCTCTCTCCACTTTCACTTTCATCAAGAGGGTCTGAGGTTATTGATATTTCTCCCGGCAATCTTGATTCCAGCTTGTGTTTCTTCCAGTCCAGCGTTTCTCATGATGTATACTGCATATAAGTTAAATAAGCAGGGTGACAATAGACAGCCTTGACATACTCCTTTTCCTATTTGGAACCAGTCTGTTGTTCCATGTCCAGTTCTAACTGTTGCTTCCTGACCTGCATACAGAGGCAGGTTAGGTGGTCTGGTATTCCCATCTCTTGAAGAATTTTCCACAGTTTATTGTGATCCACACAGTCAAAGGCTTTGGCGTAGTCAATAAAGCAGAAATAGATGGTTTTCTGGAACTGTCTTGCTTTTTCCATGATCCAGCAGATGTTGGCAATTTGATCTCTGGTTGGTCTGCCTTTTCTAAAACCAACTTGAACATCAGGAAGTTCATGGTTCACATATTGCTGTAGCCTGGCTTGCAGAATTTTGAGCATTACTTTGCTAGCATGTGAGATGAGTGCAATTGTGTGGTAGTTTGAGCATTCTTTGGCATTGCCTTTCTTTGGGATTGGAATGAAAACTTACCTTTTGAATTTTCAGGATAGGGACTGTAATCCCCAGATAGCTTAATAATAGTGCATGGTACTCAAGGAGTTTGTGATCTAGTTAGACAACAGACATATAAAGAATTAGAGAATACCAAAGATAATAATGCAGAAGTTACTTGCTGATAAATGATTTACTCTCCAAGTGTAAACTCCACTTACCTGAGGAATGTTGAACAAAAAGACTAAAGAAACCTGCCAACCTGAATGAGGCCATTAAAAAAAAGCATAAATGTATAACCAAGCCAACTTGTCAGCAGTTTTCCCATAAGGACAACATATTTTATGGCTGGTAATAAAATGTAGATCATATTTTCATGTCTGGGATGTATAACCTTCAGCATGTTATTTTTCCCAGCTCAAATGTGTGTCTTATTTTGAAGTCTAAAACATTAAACTTAAAACTAATGTTAGAGTCCAGTACTCTAACATTAACATGTATTAGTTTTCTTTGGCTGCTGTAACAAAGTACCATAAATGGAGTGGCTTAACAGAAATTAATTGTCTCATAGATCAAGTAGCTTAGAAGTCCAAGATCAACTTATTGGTAGGGTCATGCTCCCTTCCTCTGAATGCGCTGGGAAAGAGTCTGTTCCAACCCTCTCTCCTTGTTTCTGGTGGTTTGCTGGCATCTTTCACAGTCCTTGATTTATGGACACATCACCTCGGTCTGTGCCTTCCTCTTCACATGATATTCTCCCTATGTGTGTATCTTCATCCAAATTCCTTTCTATGTGGACATCAGTCTGCTAGGACTGGGGATTACCCTACTCCAGTATGACCTCATCTTAACTAAACTAATTACATCAACAACTGTATTTCCAAATAAGGTCACATTCTGAGGTGTGGAGGTTAGGACTTCAACATACAAAGTTGGGGGAGATACAATTCAACCCATCACTATGGGTTAGAGTACTAATAAATTAAAATCTAAGATGCTTTTAAATAAACTCTTCTAACAATGATTGTGGTCTCATTTGTTACTTTGGTAAAGGAAGATCTCTTTTCAGATGTGAAAGATGGTGGTTATCTGGGCTTATGAGTTGTGTTTCCAAGCTTTGCCACTAGAGGGTAGCATCATTGCTATTTTTTTCTGCTGCAAAGTACTCCCTATTCATCCACAATGGGGACACACGGGATAAGAAGCAAATGTAGACACATTTCTCCAAGGGGTTAGGAGTAGGGAAGGCTATCAGCTGGGAAGAATAGTGTTCTGGTCATCCCTGTATTGGTGATTCCTCTCCTGGATTTTTGCTATGGACTGAATGTTTGTGTACCCTCAAAATTCATGTGTTGAAACTCTAATCCCAGTGTGATGGTATTTGGTGGTGAGGCCTTTGGGAACCAATTAGGTCATCAGGGTGGAACCCTCATGATGCGATTAATGCCTGTATAAGAAAGAAACTGGAGAGGATCTGCCTCTTCCACCAGGAAGTGGGCCTTTGGAGAGAGAGGACCTGTCTCTCCCACCAGGAAATGGGCCATTTTCAGACACCAGATCTTCTGGTACCATGAACTTGGACTTCCCAGACTCCAGAACTGTGAGAAATAAACACCTGTTGTTTAAGTTACCCAGTTTATGGTGCTCTATAATAGCAACCCAAACTAAGATAATTCTGACCAGAATCAAATCACCAGTCACATTAGAACAGAAGCCAAAGTCTCATCTCCTGTATGGACATTTGTGTGGAAAGAAGGGCTGGGGGACAATGGGCCTTAAGAATAAAGCAGGTCCCTTGAAGAAGGAACTGAGCCATTTACTGTGCAGTCATGAAGCCTCTTTAGTGGACAAAGCCCTCTTTCCCGGGGTCAGGAGGTTTAAATCCCATCATGGGCTTGGCCACTAATTGACAGCACAATCTTAGACAAATCACTAAATCTGGTCTCAGAATCTTCACGTACAGACAAACTTCGGGAGCTTGTTTCCTTTAAGCCACATTTTTGTTTGATTTTTCTCTCTCCTTCCTACTCCTCTAGCTCACCTTTCAATGCTACCCATTGAGAAACATTCCTTAGGTGCTACCATTCAGTTCAGTTCAGTTCAGTCATTCAGTCGTGTCTGACTCTTTGTGACTCCATGAATCGCAGCACACCAGGCCTCCCTGTTCATTACCATCTCTCGGAGTTCACTCAGACTCACATCCATCGAGTCGGTGATGCCATCCAGCCCACTCATCCTCGGTCGTCCCCTTTTCCTCCTGCCCCTAATCCCTCCCAGCATCAGAGTGTTTTCCAATGAGTCAACTCTTCACATGAGGTGGCCAAAGTACTGGAGTTTCAGCTTTAGCATCATTCCTTCTAAAGAAATCCCAGGGCTGATCTCCTTCAGAATGGACTGGTTGGATTGGATCCCCTTGCTGTCCAAGGGACTCTCAAGAGTCTTCTCCAACACCACAGTTCAAAAGCATCAATTCTTCAGTGCTCAGCCTTCTTCACAGTCCAACTCTCACATCCATACATGACCATAGGAAAAACCATAGCCTTGACTAGACGGACCTTAGTTGGCAAAGTAATGTCTCTGCTTTTGAATATACTGTCTAGGTTGGTCATAACTTTTCTTCCAAGGAGTAAGCGTCTTCTAATTTCATGGCTGCAGTCACCATCTGCAGTGATGCTACCATGGGGACCAAAAAAAAAAAAAAAGTGTGACTACCTTTAGGGAAGTACAACACAGTAAAAGAAAGCATTTCAGTGTAGAGATAATTAGAGGACTGAACAGCCTATGATCCTGTGCTGCTCTTGGCTCCATACTGTAGGAATTTATAAACAGAAAAGGATGGCAAGAAGCAGCAGAAAAGAAAAGCTCTAAACTGGGCCTTAAAGAATCTCCAGAAGTTAAGGTGCAAAGAAGAGGGAAGAGGCAGCAGTTAATACAACAAAGACATGGAAATTAAAACAAGTTTTAGGGGTCCTCAACCCCTGTTACCAGCCTATGGTCTGTTAGGAACCAGGCAGCGCAGCAAGGCTTCAACTGTATTTACAGCTACTCCCCATCACTCACATTACCACCTGAGCCGAGGGAAACAAGCTCAGGGCTCCTCCTGCTTTTGCCTTTATGGTGAGTGGCATAATTACTTCATTATGTATCACAGCATAATAATAACAGAGATAAAGTGCACAACAAATGTAATGACTTGAGTCATCCCAAACCAACTCCCATTCCCTCGGGTCCACAAAACCAGTCCCTGGTGCCAAAAAAGCTGGGATCACTGCTACAGGGGTTGTGTCGGACAATATGAAGCTCTATAACTAACTACATACTGAAATAGATTCAAGCTGGTTTTATTTCATCTAGGTGCAATTTTAGGCTATTTAAAATTGACCTGAGGCACCAAGGGAACCTAAGTCAGTTTCTGAGCAGATGAGAGAATTTTTCCAACTTAAATTGCTAAGCCCTTGGTTACTTGGCTGAACTTATTTCTGTGTTTTAGAGCTTATATGTATTTTGGCTTCACATACAAAATTTTAGGTGAGGATTATATTGGGCTCCATCCCATAGTTTCTTATTAAAAATCTTTAATTTTCCCTTTTGGACATTTGAAAACAGGCAGAACAACTCAAGTTCATGAGAGGAACCAGGTAAGAGAGTCCTCCATTTTAACCTTTTGCATTAATCATACCAATTCCTCCCAAAATTTATACAAGCACTGAACAGAGAAGGGTTGGCCTTGCTTTAAAGTATTAAAAGCTAAGAAATACTGACATCCAAGCTTAGAGCTGCTGAATTATCATTAAAAGAGGGTGACCTAGAAATCAGTAGAATATCAATCTTAACATCTGTTTTTTAAAAAAAAAAAGTAGTCTCATCAGATAGGAAACATATGGGTTAAAAGTGCAGGATTACATCAAGTTCAGAAATGTTTACACTTAGAAGGAAATACGGTTAATATCTTAAGAGGTAAAGAATAATGAAATCATGTCAAATGATGTGACAATCTGGGCGGGGGCAAGTCACTTCAGAAAAGACAGGTAATTTTAAGTATGACTCCAGCTGGGCAAGCGCCTTCCCAGTGCTGCGCAAGCCTTGGAGACAGCCTGTGTGAAGCGCTTGATGTAAGGACCGTAAATAACAGGAATCAGCACGAGCCATTAGGGTCACTGTCAAGAATCCTGCCCCATTCAGTTGGGGAGTTAAGATCTCACATGCCTCACAGCCAAACACCCAAAACATAAAACAGAAACAATGTTGTACCAAATTCAATGAATACTTTAAAAATGGTCCACACCCAAAAAAATCTTAAAAAAAAAAGAACCCCATCTCATTTGATATCTGGATCCTTTATCTCAACAAGCAGACTAGATGTTCCTGGTATCATTTGTCATAAACAAATCATCTCCTTAACAGTAAGTCTTTTTAACATGGAAAGAGTCAAGCTAAGTACAGAATTGAGAGGAATCATAATGTTGATATATGTGCCCTAAGGAACTATGCATGTGCAGCATTTTAGGTATTTATAATTTCATAAATAATTTTATTCATGCAAATTAGTCTAAGTGCAATTCATAAGTGTGCAACTGACCAACAAATTTACGCTTTTGAGTTTCAGTTACAATCTCACTACATTTATACAGAATTGGAATATTTAAGAAAACAAGTTGCACCACATTAATAACTTTAACAAATTAGATTTGTTGTAATAACAACTTGAGGATATTTGTTGGTTAATTGAAGTGCTGAAGAATATAAAAATATTTAATTCATAAAAACAGTGAAGAAGTTTAAAGGGAAATCTAAGTAAGTTTAAAATTGTGCCCCAAACATTAGAGTCTTCTTAAAACTGAGTATTAAAATTTTCTAGACTTAAAAATAGAATAATAATATTTATAAAATTAACTGAAAGGCATAAGAATGTCTTATCTTTTTCAGTTTTATTGGTTTAGTCCAGGAATCCAATCACTATTCTCTGTACATCTCTTGAAGCACCTTTCCAAACTTAAAGCAAACATCTCCCTTTATTGCCATTTATTTAGGAGAAGTTCTTTTTATTATTTCGTGCATGTCCTCTATTCTCTCAATCTTCTCAATCTGGAAATCACATTAGATAGAATATAGAATTTCTGGATTTATTTTCCCTGTATATGAACTTCTCTTTCATGCTTTTAAATCTATTGACACCTTGTACTGGGAGAACCTGTCATTTCTCAGCTTTTATTTTGGCTGCTCCTGTAGTTCCCATGATTCTTGCATCACCTTCTTAATCCACATCTGAGATACAATCACTACAGTCTTAACTAATGAGCCCTGAGTGACATGATGAGGAGGACACCAAGACGGTCATAACCTGATCTCCTGCTTCAACAATGAGCTGGCAGTTGGTGCCATGCGAAGCTACAGTTTTGTTAAGAAAAGGCAGTTACAAGTCACAGAAATAGCTGAGGAGGTATTACCACATCCACAGCCATGTTGATATTGTGCTGAGTTATTTAAAGAGTCTCTTTCCCTTGGTTATGGTATGGCAAGCACGGGATACCTATGAAGAGGTTTGGCAAAAGCTCAGGCATTGACACTGGTTTTTGGAAGAGTCAAGATAAAATACAAACAAAAGTAAGGAGGAAGCTCTTCTTTTACCCCTTCTTTGGTGAAGGTTCCATAACATTATAATAATGGTGTTTAATTTATTGTTTATTGCAGGGACTAGAGGCAGATAGCTCCAAACTATGAACTTACTCCTGAACTAGAAGTTCCTCCTCTGAGAACTCACTTGTGTTCTCTCTGTGCAGAAACTGCAGGAATGGATATTTCTGCTCTTTCATAAAGACTGGTAGTATATTTACCCTTACAGTTTTCAAAATTCCAGCCTTAATCTCATTCATGCTAATTATCCTAGAGTCCCTGCTCTGGGCTAGGCACCAGCAATGCCATTTTCATGCAACTGCAGTTGATAGCTTACTCTTTTGAAATAAAAATTTGCCAAAATCATAGAACTCGCTGGGCTAGGGAAAAACCCCAAGATATAAGACACATATAGGGCAGAATGCCATAATCATCTGGGACCACAGCGTGTGAGCATTTCGTATGCCAGAAATGTACCAGTATTGCATTGGTCAGGATAAATCTTCAGGCACTCACACCGGCTTTTTGTTATTCTTTTTTTCATTCTTATTCTTTCCTTCCTTTCTCTCTTGTTTTGCTCTTATTTGCAGCATTCAGGACCACTGTGGCATGAAGGATCTTCAGTTGCAGCATGTGAACTCCTAGCTGTGACGCGTGGGATCTAGATCCCTGACCAGGGATCAAGCCCAAGCCCTGCGCATTGGGAGCATGGCATCTTAGCCACGGGACCACCAAAGAGGTCCCCAGCTCTTTTCAGCCCTTACCCAAGACAAAGAAATATATCCAGTTCTTTGACCTAAAGAATCCGCTCACCTTTCTCTTTAGTGTCATATGATAAGACCAGACTAAGGTGACTTTCAAGATTTGTCAGTGCTTCTGGAATGCCAGGGAGCTCTGGGTTGTAATTGCCCACGTGTCACCTCCAGCTATCTGCTGCTGCTGCTGCTAAGTCACTTCAGTCATGTCCGACTCTGTGTGACCCCGTAGACGGCAGCCCAGCAGGCTCCCCTGTCCCTGGGATTCTCCAGGCAAGAACACTGGAGTGGGTCCAGCTATCTGCTAGACAGCCTCTTTTCCTTCATATTCAGGTTAATCGTCAAGGACTCCTGCAGAGCTCCTTATCTTTTCTGTCATAGCACAGACTGGCTTTTCTGAATAATATGTACTAAATTAGCTTTGATTTTGTCTGAGAGCCTCTAGATTCATAAAATATGCCAGCTGGAAAATGACTCACCAATTCAATTCCCTAACTTCAGAGAGTTATGGTAACTGTTAAAACCCTACAGGCTGGTGAATGGTAAAGCTAGAATGGGAAAGGATTTCGGACTCTCCACCAGGGGCTACTTAGTCTACCGATGAGAGAGGAGCACTGACTGTTTACCCATGTATTCCATAAAAGGCTTCTCTTTGTTTTAACCCTTCAGTTATTTCAGCAGAGGGCATGGCATGGTGGCCATACAAAGCCGTGTGATGCTTTTTTTTTCCCTGTGGGTAACATCCTAACTCTCCTTTCCTAGATTTTCATGGCTTTTTTGCCATGTGCCCTTCTGTAACCATGGATCAGCCCTTTTCTCTTCTCTAAGAGAGTGCACCACAGGATGACTTCCAGCTTGCTTTTTCCAGGGGAGAACACAGGTGCTACAGAAAGAGATGTCTCACGAAAAGGAATTTTGGTGTCATACAGCTTCTTCTTCATAACATAAAGGTGGGGTACAGTTGAATCATAAAAACAAACATCTAAGATGTTTGAACCAAAGTCCATGCATTCATTTATTTCTCAAGGTAGCAAGAAGATAAAACAATTGAAATTCCATCTATAATGAGTTACAAATGATAGTAAGCCCAGGAACCTTGAGCATATATATCTATAAGGCAAATAAAACAAATATGTTTCAGAATGTGAGCATCACACTTTAGCTAACCTGAGGAGAGCCACTCCAAGCCCCCAACACCATGACACCAAGAATCATTCTCAACCAATTGTTTTCCAAACAAAAAGGTGAAAAGGCAAAACGGTGACTAATAATAATAGAAGAAAAAATTTCATCCAGAAAGACTGGAGGCCCATCAAAGTCACATCTCTTCTTCTGATTCTTGTTCTCGTTCAGCATTTTTCAGGAGTCCAACTTCTGAGGGGCAGAACTTCGTAATTCGAGATTTAACCAACCTGACGACAGAATGAAAATCATCTCACGTTATGCTGTTTAAAATTAAACCTCCAAATTATCTGTATCTACAATACAACAAACTCCAAATTATCTGTGCAAATGAAAGAGGTACCTTCAAAAAGAAAATCACTTTTATTTGTCTTTGGAGCTACCTGCGAACATTTTGTGGATTAAAGCTGCATATAAGCAAACAGACACAATAAAGCTCTAATGTGTAATGATTGTTTGCATCATATTCAAAATTTATAACTTTAATAATTTCTAAAACAAACAAGAGAATCTCTAGACTGAAGTAAGCCCAGATGAAAGAGCTCAGCTGGGTATTAAGAAGCCCTCTCTAAGAAGGAAGCACACAAAGGCACCTCCTCCCCCATGTCGAGCCCCACGTCAAGTCTGGGCTGTAATGCAGCCCTTATTGTGTCTTCAGAGAGCTGCTTCTTTGCTGGCCCCAAGCTGCTCTATTGCATGTGATGGTCCTGGATGCATTCAGAGGTTGAAAGAACTGATCTCTATTCTTCTATTTGCATAGACTGAGAGAATCTGTAGGTGTGGTCGGGAAATTCTCATTTTGCATATGAAACTTCCTGGTGGCAGAAACTCAGCAGCAGGCTCTTCTCTGATGTAATAAAAACTAGGTAAAGCTTTTCCTGTGCAGCACTATTTGTGAAGATATCTCACTGTGACTATGTCAATAAAACAGCTAACTTTCAGAAATGCACAATATGGAAACAAACTGATAAATAAAATCATTCTCATTTTTTGGGAAAAAATGTCACTCAGTTCAGTTCAGTTTAGTCACTCAGTCGTGTCCGACTCTTTGCGACCCCATGAATCGCAGCACGCCAGGCCTCCCTGTTCATTACCATCTCTCGGGGTTCACTCAGACTCACGTCCATCGAGTCCGTGATGCCATCCAGCCATCTCATCCTCGGTCGTCCCCTTCTCCTCCTGCCCCCAATCCCTCCCAGCATCAGAGTCTTTTCCAATGAGTCAACTCTTTGCATGAGGTGGCCAAAGTACTGGAGTTTCAGCTTTAGCATCATTCCTTCCAAAGAAATCCCAGGAATGATCTCCTTCAGAATGGACTGGTGGGATCTCCTTGCAGTCCAAGGGACTTACAAGAGTCTTCTCCAACACCACAGTTCAAAAGCATCAGTTCTTCAGTGCTCAGCCTTCTTCACAGTCCTACTCTCACATCCATACATGACTACTGGAAAAACCATAGCCTTGACTAGATGGACCTTAGTCGGCAAAGAAATGTCTCTGCTTTTGAATATGCTATCTAGGTTGGTCATAACTTTTCTTCCAAGGAGTAAGTGTCTTTTAATTTCATGGCTGCAGTCACCATCTGCAGTGATTTTGGAGCCCCCAAAAATAAAGTCTGACACTGTTTCCCCATCTATTTCCCATGAAGTGATGGGACTGGATGCCATGATTTTCATTTTCTGAATGTTGAGCTTTAAGCCAACTTTTCGTTCTCCTCTTTCACTTTCATCAAGAGGCTTTTAGCTCCTCTTCACTTTCTGCCATAAGGGTGCTGTCATCTGCGAATCTGAGGTTATTGATATTTCTCCCGGCAATCTTGATTCCAGCTTGTGTTTCTTCCAGTCCAGCGTTTCTTCATAGAAGTTAAATAAGCAGGGTGACAATATACAGCCTTGACGTACTCCTTTTCCTATTTGGAACCAGTCTGTTGTTCCATGTCCAGTTCTAACTGTTGCTTCCTGAGCTGCATACAGGTTTCTCAAGAGGCAGGTCAGGTGATCTGGTATTCCCATCTCTTTCAGAATTTCCCACAGTTTATTGTGTTCCACACAGTCAAAGGCTTTGGCATAGTCAATAAAGCAGAAATAGATGTTTTTCTGGAACTCTCTTGCTTTTTCCATGATCCAGCAGATGTTGGTAATTTGATCTCTGGTTCCTCTGCCTTTTCTAAAACCAGCTTAAACATCAGGGAGTTCACGGTTCATAGCCTATCTATATCTATATACTTGTTTCCTGCCTTTCTGCTCCCAGTGAAGGTCTGGTCCACCCCTCACAATATACTTAGTTTTTACTTGTGCTCTGGATCTCACTAGAGTATGAACTTCCTAAGAACAGAGACTTCATCTTATTTACTGCCTTAACTCTTGTCAGAGTCTAGAACGATGTCTGGTACACAGTGCCTCACCACATATTTAATGATTTAGTGGGCTTGTGGAACAATCTTCCAGGAATTTATGTCACTCATCTTGTTGTTGTTTTCAGTCACTCAGTCGTGTCAGACTCTTTGGGACCCATGCACTACAGCACACCATGCTTCCCTGTCCTTCACTGTCTCCACAGTTTGCTCAAACTCAGTCCATTAAGTCGATGATGCCATCCAGCCATCTCATCCTCTGTCACCCACTTCTCCTCCTGCCCTCAATCTTTCACAGGCTCTTGGCACTAGGTGGCCAACAGAGGTAATTCTTCAGTCACTTGCAACTCACCATTAATTCCTCCAACACCCAACTGTGCAGTATCAGTAACATCTATTGACTTATCAAGAGCCAAGAAAAACTACTCAAAATCATTTGCCTTGATAATTAGTTAATCATTGACCTTGCTCCCAATGTCCTCAACTCTTCAATGCACTACTCTCATGAAAGGCTAATACTTCTAACTAAGGGTGACAACTGGGACAGTGTGTCATTTTTAAACCCACACAGTCACCTGCATATTGCAAAATCTGAATATGTGCTAAATGAAAGGAATTAATTAGTTACTTCATTAATTAGATTTATTCCTGATGACTCCTAGAAAATAAAGAACTGTCTACTTATTACCAACTAATTGTTAACACAGAATCTAAGAACTCCTCCTGTTCCCCATATCTGCTCTCTGAGTTGTATCTGTTGCTGTTGTTGTTCAGTCATAAGTCATATCCAACTCTTTGCAACTCCATGGACTACAGCCTGCCAGGATCCCCTGTCCTTCACTATCTCAGGGAGTTTACTCAAACACATATCCATTGAGTTGGTGATGCCATCCAATCATCTCATTCTCTGTCACCCTCTTCTCCTCCTGCACTTAATCTTTCCCAGCATCAGGGTCTTTTCCAATGAGCTGGCTCTTCATATCAAGTGGCCAATGTATTGGAGGTTCAGCTTCAGCATCAGTCCTTTCAATGAATACTCAGGACTGATCTCCTTTAAGATTGACTGGTTTGATCTCCTTGCTGTCTAAGGAACTCTCAAGAGTCTTGTCCAGCACCACAGTTCAAAAGCATCAGTTCTTTGGCATTCAGCTTCCTTTATGGACCAACTCTCACATCCATACATGAACACTGGAGAAACCATAGCTTTGACTATACAGACCTTTGTTGGGAAAGTAATGACTCTGCTTTTTAATATGCTGTCTGGGTTGGTCATAGCTTTTCTTCCAAGGAGCAAGCATCTTTAATCTCATGGCTTTTAATCTCATCTTTTAATCTCATGTCACCATCCACAGTGATTTGGGAAACCAAGAAAGTAAAATCTGCCATTTTTTCCATTTTTCCCCATCTATTTGCCATGAAGTGATAGGACCAGATGCTGTGACCTTAGACTTTTGAATATTAAGTTTTAAGCCAGCTTTTGGCTCTCCTCTTTAACCTTCAAAAGGCTCTTCAGTTCCTCTTCACTTTCTGCCACTAGGGTGGTATCAGATTGAGGGATAGAGTAATAAGAGAAAGTGCAAATAATTGTTAGTTCCTGGAATCATGCAAGTCCAGGAAATTAAGGTCAGGGTGTGTCTGGGCTTTTGCTCCCACATGTTCTTTTCAGTTAATATAAGAGCAGATCTGAGACTCTGGGTATACTTCCAGAGTCGATCTGGAAATCAAACTTTCAAAAGGCAAACTATAATCTGATATGAATTTGGTCATTTCTATTTCGTTCTTCAGTATGGTTCACAAGAGTCATCTCCTTGAAGACCAACTTGAAAATGGGTAATATTTCTCCATCCTACCAGAGGGGCTTTTAATAGTTCTATACCACAATGGTGTTATATATGAAATACAATAAAGATTTCATAAAGATAGGCCTGTCCTATGAGCTGTCATGAGGAGAACAGCAGGCATGGGACTAGATGAGGCAATCCTTAAATCATTATTCTGGAAAGCTGAAAAGCACAGCTTCATTTTTCAGAGATTTGGGAGGTAGGAGTTTCATAACCCAGTTTTGTTTCCATGGTGATCTTGGTGCTCTGTCAAATAAATTCTGATAGAATGCTCTCAAAACCATCAGCTGTGACTGAGTTACAATCCAGTTCACAGTCAAACCATGATGAACAGATTTTCAAAACTCTTCATGACTACAGGAACTACATATGACCTCACTGAAAGTTTGTATTTATTCTTCGTGATATTCTTTAAGCTACTGTTTAACGTTATATAAAAATACCCTAGAATACAAGTTTTTGGCCTTATATTTCAAGAGCAATATGAGAGTGAAACTTAAAAGCATATAAAACATTATTTCCAAACAACTGAACACTATTTGAGTAGTTCTGAAACAGATCTGTTAAAACAGAAATAATTGTCTATTGAATACTTATATAATTTTGACAGTATGACAAAAGCTGTGAGAGATATGAAAAAAGGTCTTTTCCTGCAGGTGAACAATCTAGGTAGCAGTTAAGACTAACATGAACTAACAGTAAATATCACAAGATAGATCGCAACTGTTAAATTGTGTGTTAGAGACTAAACTACTGTAAAGCTCGTGAAGGGAGATAAGCAAAGACTAAAACAATCACAGAAGTTTTCACAGGAGAGATGAGCATTTAATTGGGATAGGCCAGGTAGAGGTAACTATGTGGTCAGTAAGTCAAAGGTTCTGGGTAAGGAGAGCCAATTGAAACAGTAAACATGGAGTTTCTGGTTTCTAGAAAACTAAAGGTGGATACGAGATTCATTAGTGGTCTGAAGGTTTTGAAACAGGAAGAGACAATAGTCTTCTTTTGGCTCTGGATGGGAGTTGACATGGGGTAGAGAGATTGCTTGAATGCCGGCTTTATTCTTGGAGGCTGCACAGCCCCTAAGGAGATGAGGCCCAGAAGTCAGCCTAAAACAACAGAGGAAGAAGTCAAGTTTCACCCAATGACAGAGTGAGCCTTAACCACCAGCGCATACATATGCTTGGAGGGAACTGAATAGGACTAATAGAAATCACTCAATGAGAAGGTAGAATTTCCCAGCACCTATGGCACTGAGACCTCTGTACTATGCTGTGCTTAGTTGCTCAGTTGTGTCTAACTCTTTGAGACCCCATGGACTGTAGCCTGCCAGTCTCCTCTGTCCTTGGGGATTCTCCGGCAAGAATACTGGAGTGGGTTGCCATGCCCTCCTCCAGCAGATCTTCCCAACCCAGGGATTGAACCCATGTCTCCTGCACTGCAGGTGGATTATTTACCATGTTAGTCACCAAGGAAACTTAGACCTCAAGTAGGGGATAACTACAGATCAAGGTAGGCTGACCCAAAATATACGAGAGACATAATGGAAGCTAGACCAGGAAAAGACTTCCTCACCCAGAGAGACACCACCAAAGCTCTTTAGCAGTGAAGCTCAAAGAAGCACAGAGCAGGAGAGATAACCCAGGTAAATGTCTAGAGAAAGGACTAGAAAGCTAGTTCAGGCAGAGTATGAGACCCCTCTGGTCTAGAATCAGCTACTGTAATTTAGGGATTTAGAGAACATGCTAGATGTGTACTATCCAATATGGTATCACTATGCATATATGAATATTTAAATTAATTAAAATTAATGTGGCAGTAGGCACATGTCCGCCTGTAATGTAAGAGACCTGGGTTTGGTCTCTGGGTTGGGAAGAGGAGAAGGGCATGGCAGCCCACGCCAGTGTTCTTGCCTGGAGATTCTCCATGGACAGAGGAGCCTGGTGGGCTACAGTCCATGGGGTTGCAAAGAGTTGGACAGGACTGAGCGACTAAGCACAACACAGGCACATGTCAAGTGCTCAATAATCACACAGAGCTCATGTCTAAATGATGACCATAGATACAGAACAATCTTCAATCAGTGCTAAAGTCTGAAGGATTTGAGCCTGCATGATCAATAGTTGGAATCAGCCAGGCCAGCTGTGGTTTGGCATTAGCTACCATGCTAATAGAAATAATAATGAACTGGACTCGCTTCTTTCATTTCTACAATCCTTCAAGCTTCAGTTTAATTCTCAATTGTGAGGAGGCCTCCTCTGTGTTCCAATAGTGCTTTATTCTTACACTATTTCCATGTATTGTACTATATTTAAACTGTCTCTCTTTCCCCATAGGGTCTATACCTTATACACTTTTTGATACAGAAGAAGGAGAACAAGAACAAGAGGAATAATAAAAAGAACAAGAGTGAGCGGGGAGGTGGTTCAAGATAGCAGCCTAGGAAGGTCCTGAATTCACCTCCTCCCATGGAAACAGCAAATCTACAGCTACATAAAGAACAATTCTCTATTAAAAAAAAAAAAAAAGACCCGAAAACTAGCCAAAGAGCTCCTCTACAACACAGGACAAGGTCCACAATGAGATGGGTAAAAGAGGCAGAGACATGGTCCCATCAAAGACCCCGCCCCCAGTGTGAAGACTCACAATCAAAGAGATCTTATGGATACAGAGCTTCTTCCTGAGGAGCAAGAATTTATGCCCTATATCAGGCACCCGAACCCTTGGGACTTGCATTGGTGAGATGAGCCCCAAAACATCTGGCTTTGAAAGACCAACAGGGCTGATGTCGAGAAGAACCAAAGGGGTGTAAGGAATAGAGATTCCATTGTGAAGGGGCTTGCATACAGCTTCACCCACCTGGCCATACAACATAAAAGCCACAGTTTGAAAAGTGTCTAGACCATACATGAATGGAATTCATTTCCTAACCTTAGAGCATCTACTAGCAAGGAAGAAATCTGTTCGGATTCTCTCCAGGAATGGAAGCACTGGCAGGTTCCATTTTTGCTTTCTTCCCCCTCTACTTTGCTAGTGCCAGCACTAGCAGCCACCATTTTTGCACTCTTTTTCTAACTTGCTAGCACCAGTGTTAGAAATCAAAGGAGAAATTAAAAAATACCCAGAGATAAGTGTAAATGGAAATACAACATACTAAAACGCAGACAGCAAAAGCAGTTCTAAGATGAAATTTATTTATAGCAACACAGGTCTACCTCAAGAAATAAGAAAAAAATTCAAAAAACAGCCTAAATTTTACATCTAAGGGAACTGGAAAAAATGAACAAAGAAAGCCCAAAGTTACTATGAGGAAGGAAATAATAAAGATCAGAGCAGAAGTAAATGAACTAGAGACTAAAAAGCAATAGAAAAGATCAGTGAAACAAACCACTGGTTCTTTGAAAAGATAAAGTTGACAAACTTTTAGCCTTACTCCCTAAGAAAAAAAGTGAAGGCTTAAATAAATAAAATCAGCAATATAAGAGGAGAATTGCAACTGATACCAAAAAGAAAGGTACAAAGGGTTAAGAACGTATTATGAACTATTAAACACCAACAGATTGAATAACCTGGAAGTAATGAATAAATTCCCAGGAACATACACCTTCCAAGACTGAATCATCATGAAATAAAATATTTGAATAGATCAATTACTAGGAAAAAGACTGAAACAGGAATCTCAAACAAAAAGATGTCAATGAAGAGAAGTCCAAGACCAGGTGGTTTCACTAGTAAACAGTACAGATATTAAAAAAGTTTAAATACCTATCCTTCTCAAACTCTTTCAAAAAATGTAAGAGAAGAGAATGCTCCCAAACTCATTTCATAAAGCCAACATTACCCTGATGCCAAAATCAGACAAAAATATCACACAGGAAAATAAAATTATGGGCTAATATCACTGATGAACATAGGTGCTAAATCTTCAACAAAATATTAGCAAACTGAATTTAAGAATGCATTGAAAGGATCATGTACCCTGATCAAGTGGGGTTTATTCCAAAGAGGATGGTTCAACATCCACAAATCAATAATATGATACATCACATTAACAAAAAGAATAATTAAAATCATGTGATTATCTCAATAGATGCATTTATGATAAAAAAAAAATACCTCTCAACCAGTGGGTATAAAGAGAACATACCTTAACCTAATAAAGGTCATATATGACATGCTCACAGGTAACATCATACTCAGTGATGATATCATGAAGGTTTTTTCCTTTAAATCAGGACCAAGACAATGATGCTTACTCTAGCCACTTTTAGTCAAAATAGCATTGTAACTCAGAGAATTTAGGCAAAGGGAAAAAAAGCATACAAATAGAAAAGGAAGAAGTAAAACTGTTACTATTTGCAGATGAAATGATACTCTCTCTATATATATATTGGAGAAGGCAATGGCACCCCACTCCAGTACTCTTGCCTGGAAAATCCCATGGACAGAGGAGCCTGGTAGGCTGCAGTCTATGTGACTTTGCTACTGCTAAGTTACTTCAGTTGTGTCTGACTCTCTGCGACCCCATAGATGGCAGCCCACCAGGCTCCCCGTCCCTGGGAGTCTCCAGGCAAGAACACTGGAGTGGGTTGCCATTCCTTCTCCAATGTATGAAAGTGAAAAGTGAAAGTGAAGTTGCTCAGTCGTGTCCGACCCTTGGTGACCGCATGGACTGCAGCCTTCCCAGTTCTTCCTTCCATGGGATTTTCCAGGCAAGAGTACTGGAGTGGGGTGCCATTGCCTTCTCCGGGAAGTGACTTAGCATATATATATATATATATATATATATATATATATATATATATAGACTTCCTTTGTAACTCAGTTGGTAAAGAATCTGCCTGCAATGCAGGAGACCTGAGTTCAATTCCTGGGCAGGAGGATCCCCTGGAGAAGGAAATGATAAATCACTCCAGTATTCTTGCCTAGAGAATCCCCACGGACAGAGGAGCCTGACAGGCTACAGTCCATGGGGTCACAAGAGTTGGACACAACTTAGAGACTAAATCACTATATATGTGTGTGTGTGTGTGTGTGTGTATAAAACCCTAAATACTCCACCAAAAAAAAACCAGAACCAATAAATTCAGTAAAGTTGCAGGGTAAAAAATTAATTTGCAAACTTACATTTTTATATACTAACAATAAACTATCAGAAAGAAAAGTTAAGAAAAAAATCCCATTTAAAATGGCATCAAAAGAATAAAATATAAAATACATGCAAACAAATTTAACTAAGGAGATGAAAGATCTACACACTGAAAACTATCAGACACTGATGAAAGTAACTGAAAAAAGACACAAATAAGTGGAAAGATATTCCATGCTTATGGATTGGAAGAATATCATTAAAATGTCCACATTACCCCAAACAATCTACAGATTCAATGCAATCCATGCCAAATTACCAAAGGCATTTTTCATAGAAATAGAACAAACAGTCCTAAAATTTGTATGGAATCACAAAAGATCCTGAATAGCCTAAGCACGCTTGCAAAGGAGAACAAGGCTGGAGGAAGCACGCTTTCTGATTTCAGACTATACTATGAAGCTGTAAAATCAAAACAGTATCATATTGGCATAAAAAGATCGATGGCACAGAATAGACAGCCTAAAAATAAACCCACACATAATATGGGCAGTCAATTTATAATAAAAAAGGCACAAATTCAAAGTAGGGAAATGTCAGTCTCTTCAAAAATAGAACACTGGAGTGGGCTGGGAAAACTGGATAGCCACATGCAAAAGAATAAAACTGGACCACTGTCTTACATCATATACAAAAATTAGCTCAACTGAGATATTTATATGTTTATATTTCTAATATTTTATACTTATATGTATGTAATAGAATATTACTCAGCCATATAAAAGAATGGACTGGACATTAAAGGTATTATGCTAAGTGAAATAAGGCATCAAGGAAGAAAATACCATACAATTTTAGTTACCTGTGAGATCTGAAAAACAAATGAACAAACAAAACACATACATACAGAATGGTTGCCAGAATGTGGAGAGGTGGGCATAAATAGATGCAGGGTATCAGGAGGCACAAACTTCCCAGTTATAAAATAAATAAGTCTTATAGTTTTCAAAGTATAGGTCTTTTGTCTCCTTAAGTAGGTTTATTCCTAAGTATTTTATTATTCTTAATGAGATGGTAAATGGGTTTGTTTCTTGAACTTCTCTTTCTGATCTTTCATTGTTAGTGTATACAAATGCACAGATTTATGTGTACTAATGTTGCGACCTGCAACTTGACCAAATTCATTGATGAGTTCCAGTGGTTTTCTTTGGATTTTCTATGTATAGCATCTTTAGGATTGCATCATGTCATCTGCAAACAATGACAGTTTCACGTCTTCTTTTTCTAATTCAGATTCTGTTTGTTTTTCTTTTCTGATTGCCATAGCTAGGACTTCCAAAACTATGTTGAATAGAAGTGGCAAGAGTGGACATCCTTGTCTTTTCCTGATATTAGAGGAAATGCCTTTACCTTTTCACTTTTAAGAATAATGTTAGCTGAAGGTTTGTCTTATATGACCTTTGAGGTATGTACTCAAATTATGTTGAGGTATGTAGCCAAATCCCAAAGAAAGTGAAAGTGAAAATGAAGTCGCTCAGTCATGTCCAACTCTGTGGACTGTAGCCCACCAAGCTCCTCCGTCCATGGGATTCTCCATGCAAGAATACTGGAGTGCGTTCCCATTTCCTTCTCCCAAAGAAAGGCAATGCTAAAGAATGCTCAAACTACCGCACAATTGCACTCATCTCACATGCTAGAAAAGTAATGTTCAAAATTCTCCAAGCCAGGCTTCAGCAATACGTGAACCGTGAACTCCCTGATGTACAAGCTGGATTTAGAAAAGGCAGAGGAACCAGAGATTAAACTGCCAACATCCACTGGATCATCGAGAAAGCAAGAGAGTTCCAGAAAAAACATCTATTTCTGCTTTATTGACTATGCCAAAGCCTTTGACTGTGTGGAACACAATAAACCGTGGAAAATTCTGAAAGAGATGGGAATCCCAGACCACCTGACCTGCCTCTTGAGAAACCTATATGCAGCTCAGGAAGCAACAGTTAGAACTGGACATGGAACAACAGACTGGTTCCAAATAGGAAAAGGAGGACATCAAGGCTGTCTATTGTCACCCTGCTTATTTAACTTTTATGCAGAGGACATCATGAGAAATGCTGGGCTGGAAGAAGCACAAGCTGGAATCAAGATTGCCAGGAGAAATACCAGTAACCACAGATATGCAGATGACACCACCATTATGGCAGAAAGTTAACAGGAACTAAAGAGCCTCTTGATGAAAGTGAAAGTGGAGAGTGAAAAAAGTTGACGAAAGCTCAACATTCAAAAACTAAGATCATGGCATCCGGTCCCATCACTTCATGGGAAATAGATGGGGAAACAGTGGAAACAGTGTCAGATTTTATTTTGGGGGTTCCCAATCACTGCAGATGGTGATTGCAGCCATGAAATTAAAGACACTTACTCCTTGTTATGACCAACCTAGACAGCATATTAAAAAGCAGAGACATTACTTTGCCAACAAAGGTCCATCTAGCCAAGGCTATGGTTTTTCCAGTGGTCATGTATGGATGTGAGAGTTGGACTGTGAAGAAAGCTGAGCTCCAAAGAACTGATGCTTTTGAACTGTGGTGATGGAGAAGACTCTTGAGAGTCCCATGGACTGCAAGAAGATCCAACCAGTCCATCCTAAGGGAGATCAGTCCTGGGTGTTCATTGGAAGGACTGACACTAAAGCTGAAAGTCCAATACCTCGGCCTTCTCATGCGAAGAGTTGATTCATTGAAAAAGACCCTGATGCTGGGAGGGATTGGGGGCAGGAGGAGAAGGGGATGACAGAGGATGAGATGGCTGGATGGCATCAGCAACTCGACAGATTTGAGTTTGAGTAAACTCCAGGAGTTGGTGATGGACAGGGAGGCCTGGCGTGCTGTGATTCATGGGGTCGCAAAGAGTTGGACACAACTGAGCGACTGAACTGAACTGAACTGATGTACCCAAATTATGTTGAGGTATGTACTCTCTGTGTCCACTTTCTGAAGAGTTTTAAAAATCATAAATAGTTGTTGAATTTTGTCAAAAGATTTTTCTGCATCTTGAAATGATCATGTCACCTCACACCAGTCAGAATGGCCATCAACAAAAAAATCCACAAACAATAAATGCTGGAGAGTGTGTTAGAAGGGAACCTTCTCACACTGTCAGTGGGAATGTGAACTGGTGCAGCCACTATGGAGAACAGTACAAAGGTTCCTTAAGAAGATAAAAATAGAGCTACCATATGATTCTACAATCCCACTCCTGGGCATCAGTTCAGTCCAGTTCAGTTGCTCAGTCATGTCTGACTCTTTGCGACCCCATGAATCGCAGCATGCCAGGCCTCCCTGTCCATCACCAACTCCCGGAGTTTACTCAGACTCACGTCCATCGAGTCCATGATGCCATCCAGCCATCTCATCCTCGGTCATCCCCTTCTCCTCCTGCCCCCAATCCCTCCCAACATCAGAGTCTTTTCCAATGAATCAACTCTTTGCATGAGGTGGCCAAAGTACTGGAGTTTCAGTTTTTGCATCGTTCCTTTCAAAGAAATCCCAGGGCTGATCTCTTTTAGAATGGACTGGTTGGATCTCCTTGCAGTCCAAGGGACTCTCAAGAGTCTTCTCCAACACCACAGTTCAAAAGCATCAATTCTTTGGCACTCTCCTGGGCATATACCCAGAGAAAAACATGGTCCGAAAGGATATATGTACCTCAATGTTCATTGCAGCATTATTTACAACTACCAAGACATTTAGGAAGCAACCTAAATGTCCACGGACAGAAGAACGGATTTAAAAATTTGTGATACATATATATATATATACAAATAAAGGAATATTACTCAACTATGCAAAAGAATGAAATAATGACTTGTGCAGCATCATGAATGAACCTAGAGACTGTCATACTGAGTGAAGTAAGTCAGAGAAAGCAATATCATATGATATTGCTTATACGTGGAATCTAAAAGAAATGATACAAGTGAACTAATTTATAAAACATAGACTCACAGACTTAGAGAAGGACCTTATGGTTATCGGGGGAGGAATGGGTGATATTTAGAAAGTTTGGGGTTGACATGTACACACTATTATATTTTAAATGGATAACCAACAAAATCCTACTATATAGCACAGGGAACTCTGCACAATTTCCTATAACAACCTAATGGGGAAAAGAATTTGAAAAAGAATAGATACATGTATATGTAGAACTAAATCACCTTGTTGTACACCTGGGACTAACACAACCTTGTTAACCAACTGTACTCCAATATAAAGTGAAAAGTTAAAATATGAAAATAAAAGAAATAAACCATGGGAATGTTATATATAGCATAGTGACTATAATCAGTAATATTGTATTGTAGATTTGAAAGTTGCTAAGAAAGTAAATCTTAAAACTTCTCATCACAAGGGAAAAAGTGTTAGTAAATTTTTATAGTGACAAATCGTATAACTAGACTTATTGTGGTGGTCATTTTGCAATGCATATAAAAGTTAAATCATTATGTTGAACACCTGAAACTTGTATAATGTTGTGTGCCAACTGTGCCATATTTAGTTGCTCAGTCGTGTTCATCTCTTTGGAACCCCATGAACTGTAGCCCATCAGGCTTCTCTGTCTATGGGGATTCTCCAGGGAAGAATATTGGAGTGGGTTTTCCATGCCCTCCTCCAGGGGATCCTACCAATCCAGGGGTTGAACCCAGGTGTCCCACATTGCAGGCAGATTCTTTACCACCTAAACCACCAGGGAATCCCCAAGAAATACTGGAGGGGTAGTCTATGCCTTCTCCGGGGGATCTTCCTGATCTAGGAATTGAACCAGGGTCTCCTGCATTGAAGGAGGATTCTTTCCCAGCTGAGCTACTAGGGAACCCCATGTCAACTGAACTTCAATTTAAAAGAAATCTATCACAGGAACCAGAAAAAAAAAAAAAAAAAAAGAACGAACACAAGAAAAAGAAGAATCTTCGTTGAGTTCTTATTATGTTGTAGGCAGTTGAAATACATAATTTTCATTTAGGTCTCCATTTTTTAAACAAAACTGATATTTAAGGTGATTAAATATTCTACCCTAAGTCATATAGCTGACAAGCAGCAGAGCTAGAATATGGGTTCTTAGCAATCTGTATATTGCTCCTCATTCATCATGAAATATTATATCAAAGTCCTTGTAAAAATATGGATCATTTAACTGAATCTTACTGTTAGAAGTATTGCAGTAAATGTCAAACTAATCAGATACTCAAACTTAATGGGAGACATACATGTTTGTCAAGAATGACCACAAGCTTGGGAAATTCTATAACTGAGGTATGCATGGGGAAATGGAGGGGGCCCACTGCAAGTATGAGGGAGGACTTCGTGGAAAAGAAAACAGCATATGCAAAGACATGGAGACACAGAAGAGTGTGCTGAAGGGTGATGCATAGGTTAGGAGCACAGCAGAGGCACTTTTTAGCTATTCCAACTTTAAACCAGCATTTATTCTTTTTATTGGAAATGTCTGTGCTTATAGATAATTTTCTGCTATATTACCCTGTTTTGTGGAATGCTAAGGAGTGAAATACCTCTTTGAACTTAAATTTCAGTCCTGTTGAGTCTTGATGATCATATACTAAAAACAGAACTTCCACGAACAAAAAGCACTAACTTACCAGGTGACAAAGGCATAAATTGCTCCAACGATGATAATGGCTGTTGCATAATGCCAGCAAAAGCAGATGGAGAGAAACATAATGTTGTCATGATCCACTAAGTCCCATGCAGGACCTCCACTGGGAGGATAAAGGACAAACCCAATCTGTAATTTAAAACAAGAGCACACATTAGCAAGTACCAGCCATATTCCCAAAGACAGTGCAGTTCAAAATGTTTTGTTTCAAGATTAATGGTAACATAACTCCCAGCATCTGAGATGCTACAGATAAGAAACTCTACCTGTTTTACTAAAATGGACAATATCTACTAGTTAATACTATTGGAAAAATGTTAAGGATATTTATAGATCAATTTTCAAGATATGAATAGTAATCATCTCTGGATATTGGTGGACTTTCAGAGAATATGTTAGGATTCTAAGTTGCTCAGCTTCACTAAATTATTTCAAAATCAGAGTTTTGAAAAACAGGTTTTAAAATAAACAAAGCCCATGGGTAACATTATATTCATACTGAAAGTTTGTCTCCTAAGATCAGGAACAAGACAAGGGTTTCTTATTTTACCAATTCTACTTAACACTGTACTAGAAATTCTAGCCAGTGCAATTAGTCAAGAAAAATTGATAAAGCGCATCCACATTATAAAGGAAGAAGTAAAACTATCTGTATTCACAAATGACATGATCTTCAGTTCAGTTCAGTTCAGTCGCTCAGTCATGTCCAACTCTTTGCGACCCCATGAATTGCAGCATGCCAGGCCTCCCTGTCCATCACCAACTCCTGGAGTTCACTCAAACTCATGTCCATCGAGTCAGTGATGCCATCCAGCCATCTCATCCTCTGTCATCCCCTTCTCCTCCTGCCCCCAATCCCTCCCAACATCAGAGTCTTTTCCAATGAGTCAACTCTTCACATGAGTGGCCAAAGTACTGGAGTTTCAGCTTTAGCATCATTCCTTCCAAAGAAATCCCAGGGCTGATCTCCTTCAGAATGGACTGGTTGGATCTCCTTGCAGTCCAAGGGACTCTCAAGAGTCTTCTCCAACACCACAGTTCAAAAGCATCAATTCTTCAGTGTTCAGCTTCCATCACAGTCCAACTCTCACATCCATACATGACCACTGGAAAAACCACAGCCTTTACTAGACGGACCTTTCTTGGCAAAATACTGTCTCTGCTTTTGAATATGCTATCGAGGTTGGTCATAACTTTTCTTGCAAGGAAAAGTTATTTATTTCATGGCTGCAGTCACCATCAGCAGTGATTTTGGAGCCCAAGAAAGTAAAGTAAGCCACTGTTTCCCCATCTATTTCCCCTGAAGTGATGGGACCAGATGCCATGATCTTCATTTTCTGAATGTTGAACTTTAAGCCAACTTTTTCACTCTCCACTTTCATTTTCATCAAGAGGCTCTTTAGTTCTTCTTCACTTTCTGCCATAAGGGTGCTGTCATCTGCATATCTGAGGTTATTGATATTTCTCCCAGCAATCTTGATTCCAGCTTGTGCTTCTTCCAGCCCAGCGTTTCTCATGATGTACCCTGCATAGAAGTTAAATAAGCAAGGTGACAATATACAGCCTTGACATACTCCTTTTCCTATTTAGAACCAGTCTGTTGTTCCATGTCCAGTTCTAACTGTTGCTTCCTGACCTGCATATAGGTTTCTCAAGAGTATACATATAAAGAAACCACACACACACAAAACTATTAGAGCTAATA
The DNA here is from genome assembly GCA_917880005.1 of Nanger dama. Classification (NCBI taxonomy): domain Eukaryota; kingdom Metazoa; phylum Chordata; class Mammalia; order Artiodactyla; family Bovidae; genus Nanger; species Nanger dama. The sequence continues at coordinate 6,619,592 of CAKJTW010000082.1, read as the reverse complement.
AAGAAATTTAGCACACTTGCAGGATACAAAATATACACAAAAAAGATGCAATGAAAAATCCAGAAAAATTGTTAGGAAAACAATTCCACTAATAATAGCATTGAAAAGAATAAAATACTTGGGAATAAATTTAAGCAAGGAGGCTCAAGATTTGTACCTTGCAAACTACAAAACATTGTTGAAAGTGATCAAAGAAGATCTAAATAAATGGAGTGTAGCCAGGGGTTGCAAGAGTCAGACACAACTTAGCGAATAAACCACCATTACACCATATATAAAAATAAGCTATGAATCAAAAACCTAAATATGAGAACTGAAATCATAACTCTTAGAAGAAAACACAGGAAAAAGCTTCATGTCCTGGAATTTGGTACTGATTTCTTAGACATGACATCAAGACACATCGAAATTTAAAACTCATGTGCATCAAAGGACAGTATCAAGAAAATGAAAAGACAATCCTTAGCATGGGAGGAAATTTTGCAAATCATATCTGATAAGGAATTGATATCTAGAATATATTAAGAACTCCTAAATCTCAACAAAAAGCCAAACAAATTTTTATTTTATTTTATTTATTATTATCTTTTTAAATTTTATTTTTACTTTACAATACCATATTGGTTTTGCCATACATTGACATGAATCCGCCACAGGTGTATACAAGCCCCCAGTCCTGAATCCCTCTCCCACCTCCCACCCCATATCATCTCTCTGGATCATCCCCGTGCACCAGCCCCAAGCATCCTGTATCCTGTATCGAACATAGGCTGGCGCTTCATTTCTTCCATGATAGTATACGTGTTTCAATGCCATTCTCCTAAATCATCCCACCCTCTCCCTCTCCCTCAGAGACACAATGGAGTATTATTCCGCCATTAAAAAGAATATATTTGAATCAGTTCTAATGAGATGGATGAAACTGGAGCCGATTATACAGAGTAAAGTAAGCCAGAAAGAAAAACACCAATACAGTATACTGACACATATATATGGAATTTAGAAAGATGGTAATGATGACCCTGTATGCAAGACAGCAAAAGAGACACAGATGTATAGAAAAAAGTCAAACAAAAATTTAATGGGCAAAGGACTTGAAGACTCATTTCCCCAAAAGAGGTGTTTAAATCCTCAATAAGCTCAAGAAAAATTATAAACATCATTAGTTATTAGAGAAATGCAAATCAAAACCACTATGAAATACCACTTCACACCCCTAGAATGGTATTAATAATAGTAAGTAACAAGTGTCGGTAAGGATATGGAGAAATTGGAATCCTTACATGTTGCTATTGAGAATGTAAAATGATATATGTATGCATGCCCAGTCTTGTCTGACTCTTTGTGACCCCATGGACTGTAGCCCTGCAGGCTCCTCTCTCCATGGGATTTTCCAGGCAAGAATACTGGAACAGGTTGCCATTTCCTACTCTAGAGGATCTTTCCAACCCAGGGACCAAACCCATGTCTCTTGCATCTCCTGCATTGGCAGGCATGTTCTTTTCCACTGTACCACCTGGGAAGCCCATAAAAATGATACAGCCATGTGGAAAACAATTTGACAGTTTCTAAAAAGTTAAATGTAGAATATCATTCTAGATACTATATTTACCCAAAATAACTGAAAACAGGTATCCAAACATCTACACAAATGTTCAAAGCAGCATCATTCACAAGGGCCACAGTTGAAAACATTCCAGTTGTCCATCAACTGATAATGAACAAGCTAAATGTAGTATTTCCATACCACAGAATATTATTCAGCCATAAAAATGACATTAATTTATAATGCAACATGGATGAATCTTGAAAACATTATGTTAGAGAAAGAAGATATGAAATAACCAGGAAAGGTAAACCATAGAGACACAAAGCAAATTAGTGGTAACCAGGGACTGGAAGGAAAAGAAAAGGGAATGACCGGTTAATGGATCTGGGGTTTCCCTTCAGGGTGATGAAAATATTTTAGAACTAAATAGAGGTGAGAGTTTCACAACACTGTGAATGTACTAAATGTTGCTGAATTATACACTTTAAAAAGCATAAAATGTTGCTAGAGGGGAGAAGGTTCTGGGGATGAGAGAATTGGTGAGGGAGATTAAGAGGTACAAATTTCCAAACACAGAATAAATGAGTTCCAAGTATGAAATGTACACTGTTGGAAATATAGTCAACAATTATGTAATATCTTTGTATAGTTGCAGATACTAGATCCAGATAATACATGGATATTAGATCTGAGGGATCACGTTGAAATGTATAGAAATATCAAATCACTATGTTGGGCATGAGGAACTAACATAGTGATCTAGGTCAGTTATACTTCAGAAACAAACTCATAGAAAAGAGATCAGATTTGTGGTTACCAGAGATCAAATCTGTGGTAACCACAGATTTGTGGTTACCCTTCAATAATATATTATTATCCCAAGTTAATGTATTGTTATCCTCATTAACCAGATTGGAAAATTGGGCGGTTTAGTAATTTGCTTCTGATCATAAATCTAATAAATGTAATCTTACTGGGGTGGAGGGGAAGCATTTTAGTTTATAATATTGAGTGAAACCATTTCTGTTGGAAATTTCCAGTAATATGAATAAATCAGGGAAAAGTAAGAGTTGTGCCTTAATCACATGTTCCTGTTTCCCATCTGAAAGGATTCCCTTTAGGGAATTCCCTGGTGATCCAGCGGCTAAGACTCTGTGCTCCCAATGCAGGGGGTCTGGGTTCTATTCCTGGTCACAAAACTAGATCTCATGTGTCACAACTAAGAGTTTGCATGCTGAAACTCAAGATCCTGACTGCCCAACAAATATTGGTGATCCTGTGTGCTGCAACTAAGACCCAGCACAGCCAAATAGATAAATATTTAAAAAATAAAGGATTCCCTTTAGTTGGAAGAACTGCCATTGGTACTCCCTGGAAGATGTAACGCCATGTGTCAGGCACTGTAACACATAAACTTCACCCTAATTCTCATCCTCACAACCACTCCAAGAAGAGGGTGTCATCATCCCCATATCACAGAGGGCAGAACTGGAACTCAGAGATTTCGGTCATGTCCCCAACATTACCAAACAGTTGAATGACTAACAGGGTTCCAAGCCAGGAGGGCCTGCCTCCAGAACTCTGTGTGCTCCTTCTTCTACCCAACATGCTTTTTCATCATTTATCCTTTCTCCATGGGACAATGTGAAGGACAGTGGCTTGGCCACCAGGGTCAATGTGAGTTATCTCAGCAGTTTGATACAGTTTGAACAATCGGTACTGAGAGAGTGGTTGGCCGCATGAAGACATGTTTCTGTTTCTCCCTTAAAACACAGATTATAGACTGGCAGATCCTGAACCACATCTATATCACAGATGAGCTTTGCCTGCCCTGCACATTTAAAAAAATAAGTTGAATTAATTTACTATGCTTGAAAAATTAGGGTACTTCATGCAGAAGTCCATAGTCTCAGCTTACTTCTAAAAATAGAAATAACTGGCCACACCAGACCTGTATTTCAAAGCATGAACAGCAACATGTATTCTCCATTGATTCATCATTCAGGTTGGTAGCTGCCTGACCAAGTGGAGCAGTCCAGAGGCCTTCATTTTTACACTGGTGCTGTGTACTTTATTTATTAACCAATGTCACATTCATAAATTTTTCTAAAATATCAAAGCTGACAGACTTCTTTTGTTGTGTCTATTTTATAGACAAGAAATCTTAAGTAAGGCGTGAACCTGCCTCTGGGTCTCCAAACAGTCACAAAGGCACTTGCATCATTGCAAGAGCTGGGGACTCTGCATGAGGACAGGGCTCCATTCTAAAGGGATGAGTAATTAACAAAAGATAGATCAGTTATCAAATTAGAGATCTAAGCCTACAGTACCCATAAACTCCAGGAGGAGAATGCCACCCAGCTGCTTTACCTGCTGTTTGGACATATCTGTGTTTTGTAATACCCCTTTATAATACTTCAAGGAAAGCTCACAGTGGAGACCAAAGTGATCAGAGCCCAGGTCCGTGAAGGCCCTGGAAGAAAGAGAGACTTTCTAGCTCCTCTGTGCTCACTGTTTGGAAATGAAAATAAGAAAACTCAAACCATGTAGTCAATTCTCCAGTTTAAGGGGCCCAGCCATTTCAACCAGGGTGTCAGAACTGCTTCTCATGTTCTCCTCTCACATCAATACATGGAGGTTGACGGAGAAATCTGTGTCGACCAAAGGCCTTTTGGGAGGTTGAGTTTAATGATCTATCTAGTTTAAGGACTAGCTAGCTCTCCAGTTCCCACCCATCAGTCTCACTTGTGTTCCTTCGATTCCATTCATACCACTCACCTACCCCTGCCTGGGGAGTGATCAACTCCAGCTCCCAGAGGGAAGACTTAGCAGTTGTTGTGGGTTAAATCATTCCTTCTAAAAGGGCATGAGGTCCTAACCCCTGAAACCTGTGAATGTAACCTCATTTGGAAATAAGGTCTCTGTAGACATCCAGATGAGGTCATACTGGATCAGAATTGGCCCTAAATCCAGTGATGAGTGGAGCTTCCATGATAGCTCAGTTGGTAAAGAATCTGTCTCTGCAATGCAGGAGACCTTGGTTTGATTCCTGGGTCAGGAAGATCTGCTGGAGAAGGGATAGGTTACCCACTCCAGTATTCTTGGGCTTCCCTTGTGGCTCAGCTGGTAAAGAATTCGCTTACAATGTGGGAGACCTAGGTTCAATCCTTGGGTTGGGAAGAAGGCTACCCACTCCAGGATTCTGGCCTAGAGAATTCCATGAACTGTATAGTCCGTGGGGTCACAGAGTTGGACACAACTGAGCGACTTCACTTTCCAGTGGTGAGTGCCCTTATAAGAGGTCCATGTAAAGACACAGGTACACAGAAATACACAGGTGTGACTCTGGAGGCAGAGATTGGAATTATGCTACCTACAGGCCAAGGAAAGTCAAGGATTGCTGGCAACTGAAAAATTCTCCCTTGGGGCCCCCAAGAAAGAACCAACCTGCTGACAACTTGATTTTTAGTTCTATCTCCCAGAACAGTGAAGTCTTCCTGCTTGTTGGAATTCATTTTTGCAGCCCTTGTACACTAATACAGGGGCTAAGGCTGAAATAAGCAGAAGAGTATCACCTGTCCTAAAGCTCAAACCTGGACATATTAGTGACTCTCACTTTTCTTTCAAACCCCAACTAAAGTTTACCTTCTCCTAGAAGATTTCTCAAACTTCTTCCTATGGAATTAATAGTATCTCCTCAAGGCAGAGGCATTTTCAGGTTGTAACATTTCATTCAAGCAACAGTCTCCTAAGATATCATTACTATTTTTCAGTTGAGGAATCTTAAGCACACAGAAAAGTTAGTCTGTGGCCATCTGATTAATATGGTAGATCGGGAATTCAGATCTGGATCCACCTGACCCGGACTCACAGACTTCTTCCTTCATGCCATAGTCGCAACTGTTTTTTTTTGAGAGTTTCCAAAATAAAATCCCTCCCAGGTGTGTCCTCCTCTTTCCTTGATTCTCTCTGCACTGTGGTTCTCACACTGGGAATGACAAAGTGCAAAATGAGCTTTAGAAATACTTTCACAAACGGACTCAGAAAACATGATTCATGGAATAAATGTGCCTGAGAGATTTTTTTTAACCTTTTCTACATTGCCTTTGATTAGGCTTTTGAGAAAAATATATTTGGCTGTAATGTGGTTCAGGAAACCATTTTAATAGGTGGGGCAGGGAATTCCCTTCAGGTTTGTCTATTACTTAATCATTTATATATGAGCTATTTTAAATAATAGCCACTGTGGGCATTTTCCTCATTCTATTCTCCTCTCCATATTTATGGTTCCAAGAATCCAGGTGTACCTTTTCTCTAATCTATATATTGTTTATTAATCACATATGGAGAAGTAGCAAGAGAAAAATATGCTGAAAAGCAAATCACAACATAATAGTATTAGCCTGAGATACAGTTTGAGGCATAAAGATTCATAGCAACAAAATATGGAAGCAAAATAAATTCACCTAAGCCCCTGAAACATTTTTGATTCAGAGGAAACTAACCGGGTGAGAGCAGGGGAGGAGACGTACTATTGTTAAGCCTGCCTTTCCTGCCAGTGTGTGTGTTTGCATTGGTATCAAATGTTCATTTTCCTTTAAGTCCGAAACTAATCTAGGCATAATGACAGATGGAAAGTTTTTAAATGATCTCGGATTTATGCTCAAAGATTCCAACCTCATATCTCTTCCTTAGAAAAGCTCTTGGGGGAATATGAAAATATTATTCCTCTGCCAGAAAGAACGATATTAAGCCAACCTAATATCCCAGGGAGAATCCCAGGGATGGGGGCCTGGTGGGCTGCCGTCTATGGGGTCGCATAGAGTCGGACACGACTGAAGTAACTTAGCAGCAACAGCAGCAGCATGGTCAGTTATGAAAGCTCACAGCTTCCTCCCTCAGATATTTAATAAAACATTAACGATTAAAGAAACACTAAATAGTTTCATTCATTCTGAGCTTATCTTTATTATTCCTTTTTTTCAACTCTGGGTTTCCCTCCTTCTCCTTACTTTCTAACTTCTTTATTTGCATATTTAGCTCTTTAAAACCTTGATTTAGTAAATATATGGAGAATCTTCAATCCGACAAAGATGGAATATACTATCTTTTCAAATACATGGAACATTTACTACCAGTGACATTGGGCTACATTCCAAAGGCAGTCTCAATACATTTCAAAGGGAACACATACAAAGAATAGAATTGGAAATAAATAATAAAAAAGAAAGAATATTTTGGGAAAACTGAAAAGTATGCTCCTAAATAACTCATAAATTAAAGAGGAAAGCACACAGAAAATGCAACATTCAAAATTTCCCAAGAGTGAAAGCTACCATACACGAAATCTCACAGGAGGTAGCCATAGTAGTAATATAGAAAAAGAATTCTATAGAAAGGTATGGGGCTTCCCAGGCAGCTCAGCAATAAAGAATCCACCTGTTGTGCAAGACCTGGGCTCAGTCCCTGGGTTGGGAAGATCTCCTGGAGGAGGGCATGGCAACCCAGTACTCTTGCCTGGAGAATCCCATGGACTGAAGAGCCTGGCAGGTTATAGTCCATAGGGTCGCAAAGAATCAGACATGACTGAAGCAACTGAGCATACATGCAGTCTTAGATGTATTATATGTAAAAATAAGAAAATTAAATATAAGTGAATATTCAACTCAAAAAACTAGAGAGAAGGAGAATACAACCTCATGACAGTAAAGAAAAAACTGAAAATAAGGAGAAATTGACAAAGGCATAACTAATATAAAATTTTAACAGACTTCTATCAGAAAGTGAAAGATCAACTGAATGAAAAGCAATTAGAAACAGAGAATACATAAACATATAATTAACAAGAGTTCCAAGAGCCTGACTTTACCCCACACTGAGAGGAATTTTTAATTTCCTTTTAGTTTCCCTGGAGCTAAACAACCAGCCATCGTATCTACCCAGACCTGGAGTCCATAGGCCTGCAGTCCATATCTTCTCCAACTATGCACTTCTATTCTGTCTGGCCCACAGGTGGCTTGCCCTAGTTTGGGTTGTTTAATTGCAACTACATATTTTGTTACCCTCTTACTTTCATTTATTTTTCTCTTTTTAATATCTTTTTAATTTCATAGGTAGTTTTGATAGTTTATGTATCATTGTTATATGTTTGAATCAGAGATTTGTTGAAGCATAAACCCACTTGTCATCTTGGTCAGAAGTTATCACTGTTAAATTTTTTAAATTTAGTTTTGATCAGCAATACAGCAACACATGTACAATATATAGTAAAATATTCCCATCAAGAGATACAGAATGCATAATTATGTTTTACATGCCATTTGATTTAGCTTTCCAACAGATGATAATCTCACAATACAACTTTTGTATACCAGCTGGTTAAATTCACCACTTATAACTTTTATCACATGGTAAGTTATCTGTTACTTTTTCTATATGATTTTTCCTTCAAAACAACCCTTGAATCTAGCTCTTTACTCGCCTGTTCTCCAATAGCCTTTCTACTCCCCCAGAAGTTCAAATATCACATCTTTCCTAGCTCCCATTTTGACCATGATGTTTCTCTGCCCCTTACCCACCAAGGCATTGTTATCACTCTTCACTGAAATGCAAATCTCTGGAAGAATGTCATCATCCCATATCCTTGAACTTTAGTGACTAAAAATCTCCTTTAAGAAATCTTCTGTCATTAAACCACATTCACCTTTCATCCCAGGCTTTCATTATATCTATATATGTATATTGTATTATATTTTTGGCAACAGGGACTGACTCCGTGGAAGATAATTTTTCCATGAACCAGGGTGGAGGAAGTAAGATTTTCAGTTAAATTCAAGTGCATTATATTTATTGTGTACTTCATGTTTTTTCATATTATATCAGCTCCACCTCAGATCAGACATTAAATCCCGGAAGTTGAGGACCCCAGGTGTATAGTATAGGTATACTAATAGGAATATATGTTTTCAACAAGACTCCAAGATTAAGGAGTCAACAGTAAAATGGAAATGCCTGGGATTTGGGGTCAGACAGATCCACTTTTAGAACCTAGCTCCATTACTGTGTGATCCTGAGAAAGTAACTTGCTCTCTCTGAGCCTTCTTTATCAGTCAATTGGGGATGATAATATCTAACTTCCAAGTTGTCATGAGGACAAAATGAGAATGAAATAATGTGTATGTAAAAGCTGTGTCCAGTGGGCAGGATATATTTATTCCTCAATACATAATTCCCTCCCTTCCTGCCTTCCATATGTTTCTCAAGCTTATTACTCATTAGGCTTTAAGTGGCTTTAGCATCAAGAACTGCTTCCAGCTAAGTACCAGCTCAGAGTTCCTGCCGGCGCAGGGGAGCCAGCCGGCGCACTAAGTGCGGGCAGCTGCGCGAGGAGCTACCCCACGTCTGAGGTCAGGGGCAGCAGTCTAGAGTGCCAGGCTGCGACGGGCGCAGTAATGGGTGAGAGGAGCTACCCTGTGTCTGAGGTCGGGCGGCTACCGAGAGGAGCTACCCAGCGTCCCAGGTCAGTGGCAACCGGAAGGACCTACCCTGTGTCTGAGGTTGGGGCAGCCACCGCGAGGTGCCGGGAGGAGACACCCATAGTCCGAGGTCAGGGGCAGCCGGGAGGAGACACCCCACATCCGAGGTCAGGGGGCGGCTGGGAGGAGACACCCTGTGTCCGAAGCCGGGGCGGCAGCTGAGAGGAGCCACCTGGCACCCGAGGCCAGGGGCAGTGACCCTGAGGAGCCACCTCGAGCCCGAGCCCAAGACCAGGGGCAGCAGCTGGGAGGAGCCACCCGAGGAGCAGTGGCTGCGCGGGCCCAGGAGGGCTTGGAGGAGCTATCCCACATTGAAGTTCAGAAACAGTGGCGGTAAGGAGATACCCCTTGTCCAAGGTAAGGAGGAGTCCCAAGGTAGGAGGAGCCGTGAAGAGATACCCCACGCCCAAGGTAAGAGAAACCCAAGTAAGATGGTAGGTGTTGCAAGAGGGCATCAGAGGGCAGACACACTGAAACCATACTCACAGAAAACTAGTCAATCTAATCACACTAGGACCACTGCCTTGTCTAACTCAATGAAACCAAGCCATGCCCACGGGGCAACCCAAGACAGGCGGGTCATGGTGGAGAGGGCTGACAGAATGTGGTCCACTGGAGAAGGGAATGGCAAGCCACTTCAGTATTCTTGCCTTGAGAACCCCATGAACAGCATGAAAAGGCAAAATGATAGGATACCAAAAGAGGAACTCCCCAGGTCATTAGGTGCCCAATATACTACTGGAGATCAGTGGAGAAATAACTCCAGAAAGAATGAAGGGATGGAGCCAAAGCAAAAACAATACCGACTTGTGCATGTGACTGGTGATAGAAGCAAGATCTGATGCTGTAAAGAGCAATATTGCACAGGAACCTGGAATGTCAGGTCCATGAATCAAGGCAAATTGGAAGTGGTCAAACAAGAGATGGCAAGGGTGAATGTCAACATTCTAGGAATCAGCGAACTAAAGTGGACTGGAATGGGTGAATTTAACTCAGATGGCCATTATATCTACTACTGCAGGAAGGAATCCCTCAGAAGCAATGGAGTAGTCATCATGGTCAACAAAAGAGTCCAAAATGCAGTACTTGGATGCAATCTCAAAAATGACAGAATGATCTCTGTTCATTTCCAAGGTAAACCATTCAGTATCACAGTTATCCAAGTCTATGCCCCAACCAGTAATGCTGAAGAAGCTGAAGCTGAACTGTTTTATGAAGACCTACAAGATCTTTTAGAACTAACACCCAAAAAGATGTCCTTTTCATTATAGGGGACTGGAATGCTAAAGTAGGAAGTCAAGAAACACTTGGAGTAACAGGCAAATTTGGCCTTGGAATGTGGAATGAAGCAGGGCAAAGACTAATAGAGTTTTGCCAAGAAAATGCACTGGTCATAACAAACACCCTCTTCCAACAACACAAGAGAAGACTCTACACATGGACATCACCAGACGGTCAACATGAAATCATATTGACTATATTCTATCCAGCCAAAGATGGAGAAGCTCTATACAGTCAACAAAAACAAGACCAGGCGCTGACTGTGGTTCAGATCATGAACTCCTTATTGCCAAATTCAGACTTAAATTGAAGAAAGTAGGGAAAACCGCTAGACCATTCAGGTATGACCTAAATCAAATCCCATATGATTATACAGTGGAAGTGAGAAATAGATTTAAGGGCTTAGATCTGATAGATAGAGTGCCTGGTAAACTATGGAATGAGGTTCGTGACATTGTGCAGGAGACGGGGATCAAGACCATCCCCATGGAAAAGAAATGCAAAAAGCAAAATGGCTGTCTGGGGAGGCCTTACAAATAGCTGTGATGAGAAGAGAGGTGAAAAGCAAAGGAGAAAAGGAAAAATATAAGCATCTGAATGCAGAGTTCCAAAGAATAGCAAGAAGAGATGAGAAAGCCTTCCTTAGTGATCAATGCAAAGAAATAGAGGAAAACAACAGACTGAGAAAGACTAGAGATCTCTTCAAGAAAATCATGGATACAAAGGGAACATTTCATGCAAAGATGGGCTTGATAAAGGACAGAAATGGTATGGACCTAACAGAAGCAGAAGATATTAAGAAGAGGTGGCAAGAATACACGGAAGAACTGTACAAAAAGATCTTCACGACCCAGATAATTATGATGATGTGATCACTAATCTAGAGCAAGACATCTTGGAATGGGAAGTCAAGTGGGCCTTAGAAAGCATCACTATGAACAAAGCTAGTGGAGGAGATGGAATTCCAGTTGAGCTGTTTCAAATTCTGAAAGATGATGCTGTGAAAGTGCTGCATTCGATATGCCAGCAGATTTGGAAAACTCAGCAGTGGCCACAGGACTGGAAAAGGTCAGTTTTCATTCCAATTCCAAAGAAAGGCAATGCCAAAGAATGCTCAAACTACCACACAATTGTACTCATCTCACATGCTAGTAAAGTAATGCTCAAAGTTCTCCAAGCTAGGCTTCAGCAATACATTAATCGTGAACTCCCTGATGTTCAAGCTGGTTTTAGAAAAGGCAGAGGAACGAGATATCAAATTGCCAACATCCACTGGATCATGGGAAAAGCAAGAGAGTTCCAGAAAAGCATCTATTTCTGCTTTATTGACTATGCCAAAGCCTTTGACTGTGTGGATCACAGTAAACAGTGGAAAATTCTTCAAGAGACGGGAATACCAGACCACGTAACCTGCCTCTTGAGAAATGTGTATGCAGGTCAGGAAGCAACAGTTAAAACTGGACATGGAACAACAGACTGGTTCCAAATAGGAAAAGGAGTGTGTCAAGGCTGTATATTGTCACCCTGCTTATTTAACTTCAATGCAGAGTACAGCATGAGAAATGCTGGACTGGAAGAAACACAAGCTGGAATCAAGACTGCCAGGAGAAATATCAGTAACCTCAGATATGCAGATGACACCACCTTTATGGCAGAAAGTGAAGAGGAGCTAAAAGCTCTTGATGAAAGTGAAAGAAGAGAGTGAAAAAGTTGGCTTAAAGCTCAACATTCAGAAAACAAAGATCATGGCATCTGGTCCCATCACTTCATGGGAAATAGATGGGGAAACAGTGGAAACAGTTTCAGACTTTATATTTTGGGGCTCCAAAATCACTGCAGATGGTGACTGTAGCCATGAAATTAGAAGACGCTTAGTCCTTGGAAGAAAAGTTATGACCAACCTAGATAGCATATTCAAAAGCAGAGACATTACTTTGCCGACGAAGGTCCGTCTAGTCAAGGCTATGGTTTTTCCTGTGGTCATGTATGGATGTGAGAGTTGGACTGTGAAGAAGGCTGAGCGCCAAAGAATTGATGCTTTTGAACTGTGGTGTTGGAGAAGACTCTTGAGAGTCCCTTGGACTGCAAGAGACCCAACCAATCCATTCTGAAGGATATCAACCCTGGGATTTCTCTGGAAGGAATAATGCTTAAGCTTAAGCTCCAGTACTTTGGCCACCTCATGAGAAGAGTTGACTCATTGGAAAAGACTCTGATGCTGGGAGGGTTAGGGGCAGGAGGAGAAGGGGACGACCAAGGATGAGATGGCTGGATGGCATCACGGACTTGATGGACTTAAGTCTGAGTGAACTCCGAGAGATGGTGATGAACAGGGAGGCCTGGCGTGCTGCGACTTATGGGGTCGCAAAGAGTCGGACACGAGTGAGAGACTGAACTGAACTGAATAAAGGTGTACACCTCCCACCTCCTTCTGTCACTATTCTCACCAGGGCCGCTGGGCCCCTCAAAGGACTGCATTCTCACTACCTGCAGGATATCAGAAGGAAGTCTCTGGGTTTCAGAGCACAACACCTACAATCAAAGAGAAAAGCCATCAGTACAGACATCAGGCACATTGACTGGAGCCCTCAACTCACCTGCCAGAACCAGCTTCCATGAAGCAGGAAAAGGCTTGTCCGCAGAAGTTCCACAGTTATATTGGCCTGTATGAAGAGCTCCATGAAGGCAACCAGGCCTGTTGAAAATATGACCAAGACCAGAAGCTTGTGCACGAAAATGTCCAGCATTTCCCGGCCATGAATGTGATTGTAGAAGACAAAAGCTATCAGAGGCAGAAAAAATCATTTGCCTGTTTCAGTGAAACTATCTACTGTTTTCCTCAATACACAACTTTCATAAATACACACATTTATTTTTCCAAAATATCAGATGCCCACGGCTTCCTACAATATTGGAAACCTCTAGCATTTGGGGGACTTCCCAGGTGGCACAGTGGTACAGAATCCACCTGCCAATGCAGGAGGTGCAGGCAATGTGGATTCGATCCTTGGGTCTGGAAGATCACCTGGAGTAGGAAATGGCAGCCTACTCCAGTATTCTTGCCTGGAAAATCTCATGGACAAAGGAGCCTGGTGGGCTACAGTTCATGGGGTGGCAAAAGAGTCGGACATACTGAGCACACAGCATTTTTGGAGTCATCACTACCTCTTTGAATGGAGGAATGGATGGAATCTTTGACATTTCCTTTCCCCTTCCCCAGGTTTTATTCTCTTCTCCACTATATCATGACATTTTCTATAACTGTATTTCAAAGTCATCTTTTATGCAAAAATAAGAATAATAAGCATGAATGGAACAGTGAAACAGGTGTTGAGGTCAACAGACAGATGAATGAGACAAACCCTAACCTTAAGAAATTCAGTCCACTGAAGGCGGTCATAAGAGTGGAATTTGATGGGTACGATAAGATTCTCTGGAAGCTCCCAAGAAATAGTAACTAACCATATTTTTTAATCCCATGGCCAGAGATGCTGGCTTCAGTTTCATCCTTTTCATTTAGATGAGGGGGAAAAGATGTTCACTGAAAATATGGTAACACCCTGAGATAAAGAGAATCATGGCATCATGGCTGGTGCCCAACCAAAGCTCTTACCTTTGGATGTGAGAGGCAACGTGGACATTTGGAAAGACTATCTCTTGATAATGGGGAGATTTTTCTAGTTCTACAAACATTCTATCCCTTACATATAAACTAAATGAAAACAAATCATTAAATACTTGTTTTCAGTGTTTCTTTCCGTACAGAGTAACAGCGAAGCTAATGGAACAAAGAATGTTAGGACTTCATTTTCATGCAACTGGATTTTTTGGACCCTGTTTATCATGGAATGGTGGAGTTTGACTATATCAATATTAGATTTGGAAGCTACTCTACTGTGAGTGGTCTCCTCGTTTGAGGATATTTATGCTTCACTATTCTCAGCTCAATTTTATATGTCAAAAATGGAAATGATAATCATCTCTTGGATAAATCGGAGATAAACCATGGCTGTCATTGTTGTTGATTTGTTGCTTGGTTGTAACAGACAAGTTCTGCAACCCCAATGGCTGGGGCCCACTAGGCTCCTCTGTCCATGGAATTCTCCAGACAAGAATACTGGGGTAGATGTTTCTTTAAGAAAATGTGATATGTGAATAAAACACATTGAATGACTGGGCTTGCCCAGTTGTACTAACTGAGTCAGTGTGTGTGTGTGTGTGTGTGTGTGTGTGTGTTAGTATTCAGTCATGTCCAACTCTTTGTCACCCCATGGACTGTAGCCCGCCAGCCTCCTCTGTCCATTGAATTCTCCAGGCAAGGATACTGGAGTGGTAGCCATTTCCTTCTTCAGGGGATCTTCCTGACCCAGGAGCAAACCCAGGTCTCTTGCATTGCAGGCAGATTCTTTACAAACTGAGCCACCAGGAAAGCCCAAATGAGTCAGTAGGGAAGGAAAATCTTTGGCATCTTGTCTAGGACATCTCAATAGCTCACCATGGCCTAAACCAGATGACCTTGTGGGCCAAGGCTATACCAAGACACAAAAGAAATATTATTGTAAAGGGCTAGACAAATGTTCAAGAATAATGAAAGGTATATGAAAATACTCATACTTACCCTCCACAAATAAAGCATTTGATAACATTAACTTGCTAAAGGAGGCAGGAAGTGAAATGATGGTAGAAGACAAGATGTTTGTCACACCCAGCAGCCCATAGAAGAAGTACATGGTAAAATGCTGCCAGCTCAGGAGTTGGACCCATTGACCCTCTTTGTAGTCATACAAGGTCAGGTGTGGTCCTCCAGGTAAAAACTGTTCTCCAAGGATGCCTGCAGAGGAATATATCACACTTTAAGCCATCTTTCCACAATTCTACTGAAAAAGTAAGATGCAGAAGGACCAGCCTACTTCTTAGCCCAATATGTTATCTTTTTATGGCACTGATTCTTCTATCTGGGCTGTTACCTAACAGCTGAGCACTGGTTCTTTAGGCTGGTTTTGAAGCTTCAAAGATTGGTTTGGATAATCACTCTTAGTCAAAGATAGTGAGTTTCATCAAACAGCTATTTTAGATCTTCAAAGCTAATGGTCTTAGTTCCACAGAGTTCCCTGATTACTTCCCCTGATGGCCTTAGTTCCTACTTTAATCTAATGACTAGATAAATCCTGAGTAATTTTAGATTTAGATTTGTGAGATTAATCCTATAGCATCTGATTAATTCTTCTTACATAGTACATCTTTGGGTAGTGAGTTGTGCTTGGTTCAGGATTAAAATGCTAGAGTTTAGCTTCTCCTCAGTTAAGGATAACTGAGAAAGCACACACAGATATAGCATACAGTCTAGCCAGTTACACAGATTCTGAAAAACTTTCTTGAAGATGCTGCTTCATTTGTTAATCTATAGAATTTGGCAAGGAAATTCCTCTCTTTGAAAAATAGTTGATCCACAGTTGGATGACCATTGCAAAGACCTCTCATCATGAACAAAGCATGAAGAAATCTAAATAAAAATTAGGAAGTTTTGCCTTCAGTAAAGGAGAGGCTGAAGTGGAACTCTAAAAACACAGAACATTTTTACAGAATCATAGAACCAATGGAAAGGCCTTACAATCATCTGGCCCAACCTTCCTCTCTAATTTAGTAGCCACACAAAAAGATGAGCACAGAAGATAAGGTTTTCTTCAATCTGAACCCTGTGGATAGCCTATCAGCAATAATTTATTATTGACACTTTCCCATAATCACTTGATTATCTTTGTGACATTTTGAAAAATGGCTTTGGATAGAGTTAGCTCTTTCAGGCCTCAGAATAACTGACATAAAATTATCTTAAAGGCTTCAACTAAATCTGAAAAGGAAACTCACCTTGAGTGGACAGGCAAGTTAATTGCTATGACTAACTCATAAGGAATAGCCCTTTGTATAACATGAAGTATAAGTTCTAATAAATTATCCAAACTAGAAATTACAATTAGAATAGGTATTCAGGTATTTTTAATAAAATATTTATTTTAGCAATTTTTTGTTTTGATATTGAATTTTCTCTTTGCATGTGAAAATACCCCAAAAAGCAAACAGAACACAGAAAAGGAGTCACTCACCAGTTAAAGCCATTCCAACTAATACAATTCCTTCTGAAATTTCCATTCGACGGAATAATGCTTTGGAATCAAGGTAAGAAGTCCGTTTCTGCTTTTTGAAGGCATATTTCAGAATGCACTTTATAGTCCACCAAATCCCCAAGATAAAAAGCAGGATCCAGGAAGAGCATGGCCTTTGAAATTCCCCATAACTACCAAAATAAGAACATAGAGAAGATGAAGGTGTTTCATTTCCAAAACTTGGCCCAAACATCGCTTATTCCTATATACTATCTTCTGATAGTGGTAGATATATACTGCTGAGTCAGAGGATCCAGTATAACTGTCGACTGACATAGACCAATCAACAATACCATCAAGCAGAAAGACAGACGTTCGTTGAACACTTAACCTTGTTCTAGGCACTGTGTCTACTGGTTTACATGTGATCTCTAACCTAATTTTCACAATATACCCACGAATCAGGGGTTAAATCACATTTTCAATTGCGATACAGGTTTGCTGCTGCTGCTGCTATGTCGCTTGCAGTTGTGTCCGTCTGTGCGACCCCATAGATGGCAGCCCGCCTGGCTTCCCCGTCCCTGGGATTCTCCAGGCAAGAACACTGGAGTGGGTTGCCATTTCCTTCTCCAATGCATGAAAGTGAAAAGTGAAAGTGAAGTCGCTCAGTCGTGTCTGACTCTTCAAGACTCCATGGACTGCAGCCTACCAGGTTCCTCCGTCCATGGGATCTTCCAGGCAAGAGTACTGGAGTGGGATGCCATTGCCTTCTCCTGGATACAGGTGTAGAGAAGTAAAATTACTTATCCAAATCTCACAATTATTTAAAAAAACTTTCCCTGTTTTTAACAAGGAGCTCAAAAGATCTCTTAAAAGTGATAGTGTGTATTCAGCCAACACACTTTAATTATATTTGTAAGATAGTAATAGGAAAATTGGGAGAAGGCAATGGAAACCCACTCCAGTACCCTTGCCTGGAAAATCCCATGGACAGAGGGGCCTGGTAGGCTGCAGTCCATGGGGTCATTAGGAGTCAGACATGACTGAGTGACTTCACTTTCATTTTTCACTTTCGTGTACTGGAGAAGCAAATGGCAACCCACTCTAGTATTCTTGCCTTGAGAATCCCAGGGACGAGCAAGCTTGGTGGGCTGCCATCTATGGGGCTGCACAGAGTCAGACACGACTGAAGCAACTTAGCAATAGGAAAGTTCTATCTTTATGTTTAAAACTTGAAGTGATATGAAATTGCCTACAAAAAATTTAAGTAGGTAATTTCAGAGTATCAAACATCAAGTGTATGGAAGAGACCACTAGAGCTCATCAAATATCTGTGTACTCTTCCATTCACTTTTCCCAGCCTCTTCTCCATTTTAATCAGAACCATGTTTCTAGTTCTGTCCAGCAGATTGTGGCATTTGTCACTTTCATGCTAAGTCAATTAAGAGCTTATATGACTCCTTTAGCTTGTTTTTCCCCTGATTTGGCAACCATGGCATGGCATATCTACAATATAGAAGACAGTCAACCAGATAGCATTACATTTTTGCAGGAAACAACTCTTTGAGTTAAGTCATTAAAAGTTGAGATTTAACAGCTTAATCCAGCAGATTCAGAGGGATCCCAAGCCAAAATCAAATTGTAAATTCTGTAAACATAACTACCACATGATCAAGCAATAAAAAACAGAAATATCTTCCTTTTTTGGTCAGTGCTATAGAAAACCAGGCTTGAATTGAACTGCTACATGATCAAGCAGCAACAAAAAAGAAATACTCTTTTCTTTTTTTTTTTTTGCTCTTAACCAAATATGTCTTGAATTCAGTCTTATAGAAAATCAGTCTTGAATTCTATGAGTTTATGTGAGCAGTCCGTTGTTCAAAGCTAATGTACTTTCTACAGAATAACAAAGAAAGAATTCAGAATCATCCCTGTGGATCTGACAGTAGAGCAAGTTCAAGTTCAAGTTCAGTCGCTCAATCGTGTCCGACTATTTGCAACCCCATGAATCGCAGCACGCCAGGCCTCCCTGTTCGTCACCATCTCTAGGAGTTCACTCAGACTCACGTCCATCGAGCCCATGATGCCATCCAGCCATCTCGTCCTCTGTCATCCCCTTCTCCTCCTGCCCCCAATCCCTCCCAGCATCAGAGTCTTTTCCAATGAGTCAGCGCTTCGCATGAGGTGGCCAAAGTACTGGAGTTTCAGCTTTAGCATCATTCCTCCCAAAGAAATCCCAGGGTTGATCTCCTTCAGAATGGACTGGTTGGATCTCCTTGCAGTCCAAGGGACTCTCAAGAGTCTTCTCCAACACCACAGTTCAAAAGCATCAATTCTTCAGCACTCACCCTTCTTCACAGTCCAACTCTCACATCCATACATGACTACAGGAAAAACCATAGCCTTGACTAGACAGACCTTAGTTGGCAAAGTAATGTCTCTGCTTTTGAATATGCTATCTAGGTTGGTCATAACTTTTCTTCCAAGGAGTAAGTGTCTTTTAATTTCATGGCTGCAGTCACCATCTGCAGTAATTTTGGAGCCCCCAAAAATAAAGTCTGACACTGTTTCCCCATCTATTTCCCATGAAGTGATGGGACCGGATGCCATGATCTTCGTTTTCTGAATGTTGAGTTTTAAGCCAGATTTTTCACTCTCCTCTTTCACCTTCATCAAGAGGCCCTTTAGCTCCTCTTCACTTTCTGCCATAAGGGTAGTATCATCTGCATATCTGAGGTTATTGATAGTTCTCCCTGGTATCTTGATTCCAGCTTGTGTTTCTTCCAACCCAGCATTTCTCATGATGTACTCTGCATATAAGTTAAATAAGCAGAGTGACAATATACAGCTTTGAGGTACTCCTTTTCCTATTTGGAACCAGTCTGTTGTTCCATGTCCAGTTCTAACTGTTGCTTCCTGACCTGCATACAGATTTCTCAAGAGGCAGATCAGGTGGTCTGGTATTCCCATCTCTTGAAGAATTTTCCACAGTTCATTGTGATACACACAGTCAAAGGCTTTGGCATAGTCAATAAAGCAGAAATAGATGTTTTTCTGGAACTCTCTTGCTTTTTCCATGATCCAGCGGATGTTGGCAATTTGATCTCTGGTTCCTCTGCCTTTTCTAAAACCAGCTTGAACATCAGGAAGTTCATGGTTCACGTATTGCTGAAGCCAGAAGAACTCATGAAAGGGGGATTTCAGGATTCTCCTCAGTCCAGCAGGGCTGGGTGCTAGACCTCTTGGTTTGGGACATATCCCTTTGAGTTACTTCCACATCCTCCTGACAGAACCATGAAATTTCAAAGACGAACTATGAAGCTGACTAAAACACTAAAAGTCTCTTAAATCTCCAGCTGAGATCCCAGATGGACATTTCAGCAGCCCCTGAATCATCCATACCATTCTATAGACTCTGCCTCAGTGTACCACATAGTATAAACTGGAGCTTCTTATCCAGACTCTGACTCTAATGAGTGGCGTGGTCTGGATGAGGTCCCTTAAGCTTTCTGAGCCTTGATCCTTAATTAATAAAGAAGGAAGTGGCTTACCAGACATCTGGACTTCCTTCCTGCCCTAACAGATTCACTGATTCGTTATCCTAACCACCATCTTTATCATAGTGTTATTGAGTCCTCTTACTTGTCATAGCTTAGGCAACCACAAAAGACTAAAAATACTTCTATATGGGATTGAAAGGTATACCTACACTGTAAATTTTTTTTTTAACTTTTCTGGAAAAGAATCTGATATATTCTAAAGGAATCTTAAAGATTTTTACATTCCTTGGTACAGGGAATGCATTTCTAGGAATTTATCCTAAACATCTAACTGGAAATAAAAGTACCAAATTAGAAACACTATACATCTCTAAACTTAGGAGATACGGGATATATTTAATTAAAATAAATAAATGATTTTTTTTTAACTGAGGAAGATATGAAGATCTAGTAAACTAGATCTGAATCCCAACTTTACCATTTACCCGCTCCATGTCTTTGGGAAAGTTATTTACCCCTTCAGGGTAAATAACAGATTCCTCTTCTGTTGCAATCATGGGGCTCATGTGCTCAGTTGTATTCAACTTTTGCAACCTGCTGGACAGCAGCCTTTCAGGCTCCTCTGTCCATGGAATCCTCCAGGCAAGAAAACTGGAGTGGTTTGTCATTTCCTTCTCCAGGGTATCTTTATGACCCAGGGATTGAACTCTCATCTCTTGCATCTCCTGCACTGGAGGCAAATTCTTTGCCACCTGGGAAGACCACCTCTTTTGTTAAATAATACAAAGTTTCCAACTGATAAAGTTAAAATGAGATATTTCAAAGCAAACAACCCACAGTATTATTAAACAAGCTCCTGCTATTCTCAACCCATCTCAAACTATGAAAGTAAAACAAAAGTAAAACCAGATGAGAAATTCTACTTGGATGCCAACTGCAGCAAAGCAAGCACCTATACAATTCACCTAGCAATCATTCATGTACAGCTTGTAACATTGCTCCTGCTGCTGTCTTAGAAGGTTACTAGAATTTTCTGTGGTTATTTAACTCCTTGACTGCAATTAAAGAATATGCTGCAAGTAGATTGAAAGCAGGAACCAATCTACTCTTCCATTCCCCACTGGACCTGTGAAGCTCTAAGTTAACAAGAGTAAATAAGCCCTTCTTATAACACAGGATCAAACACTTATTCAACACCTCCATTGAGCTAATCATCTTATTTATACCACCAACTGCCAGAAAATAATATTTTCTCCAATTATCACCACTCATCCACTTACTCAAGCCCCAAAATATGAAAGTCATCCTAGAGTCCACCTATGTCCCTGAAAACTAATTGGTTATTGATACTTACTGCTTCTACTTCCTTTGTCAGCCCTGTCCTGACCCAAACTTGGTTGAGTTCCCCTAGCCTCTTGAATTTTATCTACTTGGAAAATCCTCCCTTATGGACAGACAGAAAAGAATCACTCTTATACCTTCTCAGAGTACTCAGTTCTTACTTTAATGAATTCTTTGTGTGATTAGTTACTGGAAATGTGCCTTCTCTATAGCCTGTATGTTCATCACTATACTGTGAGAACTTGTAAAGCAGGTAATTGAGGCCTCTCAGTGGTTATGAGCCTGGGTCATCCATTTTTCTCTTTTTTTAGGTTCCTGGTATATGGGGGATAAAAAAGAAGGATGTTCCAAGCAAGAATTACCAAAATTGTGGTTGCTTTCAAATATTCAGGTTTGCCTAATAAATACTTTGAATACACACATAAAATATATTGCATATTTTAGAAATAGCATGAAAATATCTGAATTGTAAAGCTCTAAGCCAAGTCTATCTCCATGACCAGCTAACAGATTCTTGTACCCCCAAAGACTGAACAAACCAGTATATCTCAGAACAGTCCCTGGGATGTGATAGGGAGACAATGAGAACAGTTGAAAGATTTTGAGATGATCAGAGTGGGATAAGAAATGACTCCTTTTCCTATGTCAGTTATAGAACTTCTGTATAGTTAGCCTTTTAATCTGAAACCTTCTGATGGTTCCAATCTTTCTGTTCAAAAGACCCAAACAAAATGAAGTCAAAGCAGGCTTGCTATAGTTGGGCTAAGGGACTCAGCAGACCCAGTTGCTCCTAAAAACAAAAATGGCACTCACTTAATTTCACTTCCATTGTGGAGAGAGAAAACTCACTCAGAACCTCAAACTTCACTCCAGTCAACTTCTAGAACACCACCACATGTACGTCTGTCTTTTGTTCCCTGGTTTACTATTGCCTACAACTGCAATTGCTGGTAAAAACCTAGTAATCCAGAGTTTAATTAGATCTCAATCCAAAATCCAAAATGTTTCCCTTGGAAGGAGAACATGGGGCTCTCTTCCAAAAAGCAGAGCACACTCGCCAGACAGCCAGCAGAAACCCCAGGGAAATCACCAGGCTAGCAAACCAGAAGGTCCTTCGTCAGCATCTTCCCTGCTTGATCGCACCACTTATAAAGGTTCAGGTGGCCCTAAAGTGGTGAACTTCAAGATTCAATCACTGGTTTCTAGCTTCCAGTCATCCCCAAAATTTATACTCTTTTCCATCCAGAAAAAACCCTCTGCTCCTAATGACACCAAACATCATCCCCTAAGCTAAGCTAAGAAACAATGCCTGAAACCCCCATTAGCTGTATTTTACTGACCAACCCCTGACATACACAAACACTCACTCACCTCCGAGTAATACTGGGCAAATCTCAAGTGCAAAATCAGGTGTTAGGTGTTCATTCCCATTAACCAAAGCCACTTAAACAATGACCAGGCCTGTGTATGGCAAGAGGAGAGAACTGAAAATAGCCACGAGAAATAGATTCTGAAATTTACTCATTGGATTCTGAACCAGATATAAATGAATACCATGGAGAAAAATTTAAACTAAAAATTCATCTTCAGTCACCACCAAACTTCAAGTAAAATTCATCTTGAGCCATGACCAAAATAAAATATTACTAAATCTTATTTAGTGACTCATATCAAGACATTTATAAGTCCAATACAATAAACCAATTTGAGCTATTTCTTGAGCTCACTTTATCATTTGCCTTCTTTTCAAAGCAATCTGTATATAAGCATATGTAGCTTTAATTTTTTTTTTTCTCCATCATTCCATATCAGTTCTTTCTCTCCCAAATTTCAACTGTTTTGAAAGACTTTCTTAGTTAAATTATCCTTACCTTCAACTTTCCTCAGTGTCAACTCCCATGCAATTCTCTTCTCCCAGAATTGAATTTACAATGGTCCCAGTCTCCAGAAGGAAAAGCATATACTGATTTGCCTAAATCTAAAACTGTCCCCCTCTTCCTCCTTGGAGACTAAACCAATGTGCTCATATCCTTTCACCTTGAACTTGAGCAGATATGTCTTCAGAATATGTCACAATGCCCACATAAATGTGAGTCTAAGGACCACACCCTTTTAAACGCCCTATCTCCGGTCCAAACATTGTGCCACAGAGTATTTCCCAATGAGACTCACCTTGACACCCCACCCACATGACCAGAGTCACGTCCCACCTGCTGTGAAAACCAGAGCCAGGGGAACATGTCTGATCTTTGGCCTCTGTCTTGCAGGCTATCAAGATGGACAGGCAACAAAAGGAAAGACCATGGAAGCAGTAACATAATAAAGCCTGATTTTAAGTCTGATAAAGACACCATCTTCTAACATACAGTGCGTCAAGCAAGAGATTGGCACAGGCGCTTAAGTTAGGAGTCACAGCCAAATCAAAGTTATAGGAATAAGAAAGTTCAGTTCAGTTCAGTCGCTCAGTTGTGTCCAACTCTTTGTGACCCATGGTCTGCAGCACACCAGGCCTCCTTGTCCATCACCAACTCCCAAAGTTTACCCAAACTCATGTCCAGTGAGTTGGTGATGACATCCAACCATCTCATCCTCTGTCATCCCCTTCTCCTCCCGCCTTCAATCTTTCCCAGCATCAGGGTCTTTTCAAATGAGTCAGTTCTTTGCATCAGGTGGCTGAAGTATCAGAGTTTCCGTTTCAGCATCAGTCCTTCAAATGAGTATGCAGGGCTGATTTCCTTTAGGATGGACTGATTTGATCTCCTGCAGTCCAGGGGACTCTCAAAAGTCTTCTCCAACACCACAGTTCAAAATAAGAAAAGATGATGGGAAAACATTTAAGTAGGTCAACAGTGAAGGTCACTTGCCCTCACAGAATACACAAATTGAGAGATAGGTGAATAAATAAGTTAGAATAAATTATTCTAAACCAATATAAGGCTTGCACAAAGTAAAATGTGAACAAGAAAGAAGCAACAGTCTGAGTCTAACCTGGAGAGCCAGCAGCTGCTACCCTATCTGCATTCAAGTCTTATTTCCTCCTTCAGCGTAAACTCTTGGTGAACAAGGGCCATGTCCCCTAGAATGCTTCACACCTAGTTAACACTCAGTAAATAGCCAATGAATGATGAGCTCCTGCCTGGGACCCCACCTCCCTGAAACACTGGCCTCAGTGGCAAACAGGATCAGAAAGAGTCAGGATGCCTAATTAAAGGCAGACTGGGCTCACTTCAGATCTACTAAATCAATCAGCAGGGGGAAGCCCAGAAGTCTGCATTTTTAAGAAGTACTCACCACTTGATCTTTAGGTACTCTTGAGTTTTGAGGACCAAAGGCTTAGAGTATGTGGGGGACAAGCAAGGTAGCACCAAGACACGCAGATTTAAATGTGGCCTCCCCATTACCATTCCCCAGAGGTATTTGTTTTCCATAAGTACCTAAGTCCTGATGTGTTTGCTCACATCAGGCTTCATATTAGGCAATGGTGTGTGGCTTAACACCTACTCTCGAGACCAGATGATAATCTGGCTCTGTCAGATGACAATAACCATTCTAGAGTGCTGCCATTCTATTTACTTTACTCTATTTTATCATGCATTATTAAGACATCATTTTACTTTTATCTTTTCTATACCCCTGGTTCTTATTCCCATATCCTTCTCCATGTTCAGATAGCTAAAACCATCCATGTCACATGGATCATTCTTATTCAAACATCCAGAATCACAAACAGAACACTCAGCTTGAAACTATGTGACAGGATAAGGCAATCCAAAGACATCTTGAAAAACAAAACTGACAAATAGAAAGTAAGAATAAATGCCATGTTACATTATGTGCCTGTAGCCAACTCTTCAAATATAGAAGCCTAGATTGTTTCTGTTAGTAGTGTTGCACCTGATATGGGTAGGAAGCTAGCATATACTATAAACTGCTAACTTTTCATGTATCTGCTTATTCTCTCTTTGCGAAAACCCAAGGAAATATTCTTTCCACCATAGTTCAGTTCAGTTAGTTGCTCAGTCGTGTCTGACTCTTTGCGACCCATGGACTGCAGCACATCAGGCCTCCCTGTCCCTCACCAACTCCAAAAGTTTACTCAAACTCATGTCCATTGAGTCAGTGATGCCATCCGACGATCTCAAACTCGGGGTCCCCTTCTTTCTACCACAGGTATGAGGAAACTGAGACTCCAAGAGATTTATTAACCAACACTATGGCACAGAGTTATTAAAGACCAGAGCCAGGATTTCAAGTTCTTTATATATCTGATTCCAAATCCCATTCTGTCCCCCTAGATCAGGGCAAAGACTAGAAAAGGTTTTCAGATAATCCCATCATTCAGTCCTCATCAAGTACATTTGCATAGGTTGAACATAGAAGGGAGAGAAATCCTCCCTCTAGGATTATCAATAACTGAGTTATCAGCACAAGTGAAGGAGGTGAAGCTTTGAACATAGCCACAGTATTTATTTATCCACTAGGGTAGTCAAAGTCAGAATGCACAGGGATGCCAACAAAAAAGAAAACCAGGCTGAGTAGTGTGCAACATCATTTGACAAAGGTCTAGACACTGAGATGAGTATTAGTGATGTGGTAAGAATCTAAAGCAGTCATCTGTAGTTCCAGGCTTCATTCAGTTCAGTTCAGTTGCTCAGTTGTGTCCAACTCTTTGCGACCTCATTAACTGCACCATGCCAGGCCTCTCTGTCCATCACCAGCTCCCAGAGTTTACCCAAACTCATGTCCATTGAGTTGGTGATGTCATCCAAACATATCATCCTCTGTCGTCCCCTTCTCCTCATGCCCTCAATCTTTCCCAGCATCAGGGTCTTTTCAAATAAGTCAGCTTGTCACATCAGGTGGCCAAAGTATTGGAGTTTCAGCTTCAATATCATTCCTTCCAATTAACACCAAGGACTGGTTTCCTTTAGGATGGACTGATTGGATTTCCTTGCACTCTCAAGAGGCTTCTCCAACACCACAGTTCAAAAGCATCAATTCTTTGGCACTCAGCTTTCTTTATAGTCCAACTCTCATATACATACATGACTACTGGAAAAAACATAGCCTTGACTAGATGGATCTTTGTTGACAAAGTAATGTCTCTGCTTTTAATATGCTGTCTGGGTTGGTCATAACTTTCCTCCCAAGAGTAAGCATCTTTTAATTTCATGGCTGCAATCACCATCTGCAGTGACTTTGGAAAAACAAAGTCAGCCACCGTTTCCACTGTTTCCCATCTATTTGCCATGAAGTGATGGGACTGGATGCCATGATCTTCGTTTTCTGAATGTTGAGCTTTAAGCCAACTTTATCCCTCTCTTCTTTCACTTTCATCAAGAGGCTCTTAAGTTCTTCTTCACTTTCTGCCATAATGGTGGTGTCATCTGCATATGTGAGGTTATTGATATTTCTCCCAGCAATCTTGATTTCAGCTTGTGTTTCCTCCAGCTCAGCGTTTCTCATGATGTATTCTGCATATAAGTTAAATACGCAGGGTGACAATAGACAGCCTTGATGCATGCCTTTTCCTATTTGGAACCAACCTGTTGTTCTATGTCCAGTTCTAACTATTGCTTCTTGATCTGCATACAAATTTCCCAAGAGGCAGGTCAGGTGGTCTGGTATTCCCATCTCTTTCAGAATTTTCCACAGTTGATTGTGATCCACACAATCAAAGGCTTTGACATAGTCAATAAAGCAGAAATAGATGTTTTTCTGGAACTCTCTTGCTTTTTCCATGATCTAGTGGATGCTGACAATATGATCTCTGGTTTCTCTGCCTTTTCTAAATCCAGTTTGAACATCTGAAAGTTCACAGTTTCTGTATTGCTGAAGCCTGGCTTGGAGAATTTTCAGCATTACTTTACTAGCATGTGAGATGAGTGCAATTGTCTGGTAGTTCGAACATTCTTTGGCATTGCCTTTCTTTGGAATGAAAACTGACCTTTTCCACCCCTGTAGCCACTGCTGAGTTTTCCAAATTTGCTGGCATATTGAGTGCAGCACTTTCACAGCATCATATTTTAGGATTTGAATTAGCTCAACTGGAATTCCATCACCTCCACTAGCTTTGTTCATAGTGATGCTTCCTAAGGCCCACTTGACTTCCCATTCTTGGACATCTGGCTCTTGGTGAGTGATCACACAATCATGATTACCTGGATCATGAAGATCCTTTTGTACAGTTCTGTGTATTCTTGCCACCTTTTCTTAATATCTTCTGCTTCTGTTAAGTCCATACCATTTCTGTTCTTTATTGAGCCCATCTTTCCATGAAATGTTGCCTTGGTATCTCTAATTTTCTTGAAGAGATCTCTAGTCTTTCCCATTCTGTTGTTTTCTTCTATTTCTTTGCACTGATTGCTGAGGAAGGCTTTCTTATTTCTCCTTGCTACTCTTTGGAACTCTGCATTCAAATGGGTATATCTTTTCTCCCTTGCTTTTCTCTTCTCTTTTCACAGCTATTTGTAAGGCCCCTCAGACAGCCATTTTTCTTTTTTGCATTTCTTTTCTTGGGGATGGTCTTGATCCTGGTCTCCTGTACAATGTCACAAACCTCCATCCATAGTTCATCAGGCACTCTGTCTATCAGATCTAGGCCCTTAAATCTATTTCTCACTTCCACTGTATAATTGTAAGGGATTTGATTTAGGTCATATCTGAATGGCCTAGTAGTTTTCCCTACTTTCTTCAATTTAAGTCTGAATTTGGCAATAAGGAGTTCCTGATCTGAGCCACAGTCAGCTCCCAGTCTTGTTTTTGCTGACTGTATAGAGCGTCTCCATCTTTGGCTGCAAAGAATATAATTAATCTGATTTCGGTGTTGACCATCTGGTGATGTCCATGTGTAGAGTCTTCTCTTGTGTTGCTGGAAGAGGGTGAGTGCATTCTCTTGGCAAAACTCTGTTAGCATTTGCTCTGCTTCATTCTGTACTCCAAGGCCAATTTTGCCTGTTACTCCAGGTGTTTCTTGACTTCCACTTTTGCATTCCAGTCCCCTATAGTGAAAAGGACATCTTTTTGGGGTGTTAGTTCTAAAAGATCTTGTCAGTCTTCATAGAACGATTCAACTTCAGCTTTTTCAGCATTACTGGTCAGGGCATAGACTTGGATTACCGTGATATTGAATGATTTGCCTTGAAAACAAACAGAGATCATTCTGTCATTTTTGAGATTTCATCCAAATACTGCATTTCGGACTCTGGTTGATTTTGATGGCTACTCCATTTCTTCTAAGGGATTCCTGCCCACAGTAGTAGATATAATGAGTTATATTCACCCATTTCAGTCCATCTTAGTTCACTGATTCCTAGAATGTCAATGTTCACTCTTGTCATTTCTTGTTTGACCAATTTGCCTTGATTTATGAACCTAACATTCCAAGTTCCTATGCAATATTGATCTTTACAGCATAGGACCTTGCTTCTATCACCAGTTACATCCACAACTGGGTGTTGTTTTTGCTTTGGCTCCATCCCTTCATTTTTTCTGCCGTTATTTCTCCACTGATTTCCAGTAGCATATTGGGCACCTACCCAGGCTTCATGCTGCTTCACAACTCATGTCAGTGAAAAATGTCAAAAATACTTTGTCAAAAATCATAAAATTACACACTTAAAATTTAGGGCTAAACTTTATTGTATGTAAATTATACTTCAATAAAGCTAATTGAAAAGGAGAATGAACACTTCTGCACTACTTCTCTCCTGGCAACATGGAACACGATTTTGATGGATAGAGCCTTAGCAACTATTTTAGATAATAAGGCCCATGTTGAAGAGACAGAGCAGTCAATCTGAAAGAAACTTAATCTGGACAACTTTGTTAGGATCCATCCCATTCCTGAATACTCTATTTCCATGAATATTTTATGCAATATGGAAATGAAATCTATTATGTATAAAAGCCAAAAACATTTAAATCTATTTTGTACAGCAACAATAACCTTAAAAACTATGTTTCATATAATAACTAACATTTTGATTGCTTTCTGTATACCATTCTCCATTCAAGTAAGTGCTTTGCATTTTGACTTATTTAACCTTCATAAGAAACCTCTGAAGCAGATACCAGTGGATACTCTTGTCACTCTGATTTTGTAGACAAAGAACTTGAGGCAAAATTAGAACTAAGATGTCCACAGTCACACAGGTGATAAGTAACAGTATTGGGCTTTATATCCAACCCTTGGTCTATAGTATCTTTACCACAATGTACCATAAATACAGTTAAAATATACATAACCAAGAAGACATTGGCAATTAATGTAACTGACAAACACTGAGCAGCCAGAATGTAATTTTAAACCAGAAATCAGTTTAAAAAAATTCTGTTCCCCTATACCCTTCTATGCACCCCACTCCAGTACACTTGCCTGGAAAATCCCATGGATGGAGGAGCCTGGTAGGCTGCAGTCCATGGGGTCGCTAGGAGTCAGACTCGACTGAGCGACTTCACTTTCACTTTTCACTTTCATGCATTGGAGAAGGAAATGGCAACCCACTCCAGTGTTCTTGCCTGGAGAATCCCAGGGACGGGGGAGCCTGGTGGGCTGCCGTCTATGGGGTGGCATAGAGTCGGACACGACTGAAATGGCTTAGCAGCAGCAGCAGCAGCATACCCTTCTACCATGGGCAAGAATAAGAACAAACAATTCAACACAAGGCAAGAACCTTAATGACTGATAATCATATGAAAAGATGTTCAATATCACTATAAATTAAAAAAACTAAATTTAAAGTAGTGCTATATTTTCACCTATTAAATTAAAAAGATCTATTACATCAAGTGTTGAGGAGAGTGTGAGGAAATTGGAATGCTTATACACTGCCAGAAGTGTAAATGAGATTGCTGGCCACAGTCCACCACTTCCATTTGTACTATGTAACCTAAGAATTCATAGACTAGACATGTTCCCTTGAATATAAAAAAAATAAGTATTGCTTCATTGGTAGTAGTAACGTGAAATTAGAAGTAACCTGAATATCTTATCAACAGAGAAATGGAAAATAATATGAAGCAACATATATGTAGAATACTAGAGTTAAAAAAGACCTCTTTAAAGATAAAACATACTAGATCTATATTTAGCAACACGGATAGATTTTTAAAGCATTATGTTGAATGAAAATTGCAAGTTTCAAAACACAACTTGGTTTGATGTAACTTACATATTGTTTTAAACATTTGAAACATAATGCCATTCATTGCTCACTCACATATATGAATATAAAAATATAAAGGCAAGAATAGGCACTACTAATAGTGGTTTCCTTTGAGGAGAGTGAAGGAGCCTAGAACTGCAGGATGTCAGGGGGTGCTTCATCTATAATACTCTCTTTATTTAAAAAAAAGAAAAACTTGAAGCAAATAATACAAAATGTCAGTTTTCATGGTCAGAAGACTAGAGAATTCCATATTGTGCACTTTCATTATTTTTTTAATTAGTAGATTTTATTTTTTAGAAACACTTTTGGCTTATAAAAATTAAGCAAAAATTAGAGTTCCATGTTTTCTCTCTCCAACCCTCACAGTTTCCCAATTAATAACATGATGCATTAATGTGGTACCTTTGTTACAGCTGAGGAACCAATCATGATACATTTTTATTAACTGAAGTACATAATTTACATTAGGGTTCATTCTTTGTGTTTTACAGGTCTTTGGGTTTGACAAAAGCATCATGTCATATATACATCAGTACACTATCATACAGAATATCCCTCAAAAACTTCCTTTGCTCCATCTATTCATCCCTTCCCTCCTGCCCCTGAGCCCCAGGCAACAACTAGTCTTTTTACTATTTCTATAGTTTTGTCTTTTCTATAATGTCATATAACTGGAATCATACAATATGTAGCCTTTTCAGACTGAACCTTTTCTCTTAATAACAGGCATTTAAATTTCCTCTGTTTCTTTTCGTGTCTTGAAAGTTCATTTCTTTTTAGTGCTGAATAATATTCCTGTAGGTCAAGAAAAAACATTTAGAACCAGACAAGGAAAATGGACTGGTTCAAAATTGGGAAAGGAGTATGTCAAGGCTGTATACTGTCACCCTGTCTATTTAACTTCTATGTAGCGTACATCATGCAAAATGCCAGACTGGATAAATCACAAGCTGGAATCAAGATGTCAGGGAGAAATATCAACAACCTGAGATATGCAGATGATACACCACCCTAATGGCAGAAAGCAAAGGGGAACTAAAGAGCCTCTTGATGCAGGTAAAAGAGAAGAGTGAAAAAGCTACCTTAAAACTCAACATTCAAAAAACTAAGATCATGGCATCTAGTCCCACCACTTTATGGAAAATAGATGGGAAAACAATGGAAACAGTGACAGACTTTATTTTCTTGGGTTCCAAAATCACTGTGGATGGTGACTGCAGTCATGAAGTTAAAAACATCTGCTCCAAGGAAGAAAAGCTATGACAAAGCTAGACAGCATGTTAAAAGCAGAGATGTCACTTTGCCAACAAAGGTCTATATAGTCAAAGCTATGGTTTCTTCAGTAGTCATGTGTGGATGTGAGAGTTGGTCCATAAAGGAAGCTGAGCACCAAAGAAATGATGCTTTCAAACTGTGGTGCTGGAGAAGACTCTTGAGAGTCCCTTGTACAGCAAAGAGATCAAACCAGTCAATCCCGAAGGACATCAACCCTGAATATTCATTGGAAGGACTGATGCTGAAGCTGAAACTCCAATACTTTGGCCACTTGATGTGAAGGGCTGACTCATTGGAAAAGACTCTGATGCTGGGGAAGACTGAAGGGAGGAGAAGGGGATGACAGAAGATGAGGTGGTCGGATGACATCAACTCAATGGACATGAGTTTGAGTGAACTCCGGGAGATGGCGAAGGACAGGGAAGCCTGGCATGCTGCAGTTCATGGGGTTGCAAAGAGTTGGACATGACTTATTGACTGAACAAAAACAACAATATTCCATTGTATGACTGTTTCACTGTTTCTTGTTTTTGTTCTTTAATCCATTCCCCTATTGAAGGACATCTTGGTTGCTTCCAGTTTAGGGTGTTTATATTATACATTTGCTATACACATTTACACATTTATGTGCAGGTTTTTGTATGGACACCAGTTTCCAACTCATTTGAGTAAATATCCAGGAGCACAATTCTGAATCACATGGTGTGAGTATGATTTGTTTTGCAAGAAGCTTCCAAACTGTCTTTTAAAATAGCTGTATGATTTTACACCCCCAGGAACAAATGACAAAGAATTACTCCATATCTATCCTCTCTAGCATTTGATGTTGTCAGTGTTCTGGATTTCAGCCATTCTAATAGGTGTGCACTAGTACCTTATTGTTGTTTTCACTTGTATATCAATGAAGACATAATTTGTCATCTGTATATTTTCTTTAATCAAGTACCTGCTCAGATCTTTTGCTTTCTTTTTAATTGGGTTATTTGTTTTCTTACTGCTGACTTTTAAGAATTCTTTGTATATCTGGATTTCTCTCCTTTATCAGACACTTGAATTGCAAGTATTTCCTCCCAATTTGTTGGAGAAGGCAATGGCACCCCACTCCAGTACTCTTGCCTGGAAAATCCCATGGGCGGAGGAGCCTAGTAGGCTGCAGTCCATGGGGTCGCTAAGAGTTGGACACGACTGAATGACTTGACTTTCACTTTTCACTTTTATGCATTGGAGAAGGAAATGGCAGCCCACTCCAGTATTCTTGCCTGGAGAATTCCAGGGACGGAGCAGCCTGGTGGGCTGCGGTCTGTGGGATCGCACAGAGTTGGACACGACTGAAGTGACTTAGCAGCAGCAGCAGCCTCCCAATTTGCGGCTTGTTTTTTTCATTCTTTTTAAAGTATCTTTCACAAATTGGAAGTTTTAAGTTATAGTGTAACATACATTTTTTTTTCTTTCATGGATTGTGCACTTGATGTTGTAGCTAAAAACTCATCATACCCAAGGTCACTTTGATTTTCTATGTTATATTCTAGAAGTTTTACAGCTTTGTTTTTACATTTAGGTCTATGATCCATTTTGAATTAATTTTTGTGAAAAAATACAAGGACTATGTACAGATCTTTGTTTTTTTGAATGTGGGTGGGTATACAGTTGTTCCAGCACCACAAAGATTATTCTCTCTGTGCACAGAATTTCAAAGATCACTTGACTATATGTATGCGAGTCTATTTATGGGCAGTCTATTGTGTCTTATCTATGTGTCTTTTCTTTCACCAGTACTACACTGTTTTGATAACTGTAGCTTTATACTATTTCTTGAAATCAGGTAGAGTCAGTCCTATGATTTTGTTCTTCAAGAATGTGTTGGTTATTTTGGGTCTTTTGCCTTTCTATACAATGTTTAAAATTAGTTTGTCAATATCCACAAAAAAATTGCTGATATTTTAAGTGGTATTGCATATATAGATCAATACAACACTGAATCTAAGAACTGACAACATTGGTTCATTTCACCCATAAACATGGAATATCTTTCCATTTATGTAGATTTTTAATTTCTTTATAGTTTTCCTCATATAAATCTTGTACATATTTTCTTAAACTTGTATTTCTTTTCTTTTTTTTTTGGTGCGAAGGTAAATAGTGTCATGCATTCCTTTTAATTAATCATTTTAACTGGAGAATAATTATTTTACAATATTGTGATGGATTTTGCATACATCAACATGAGTTGGCCACAGGTATATATGTGTCCCCCAATCCTGAACACCCCTCCCACCTTCCTCCTTACCCTATCCCTCTGGGTTGTCCCAGAGCACCGGCTTTGGGTGCCCTGGTTCATGGATCAAACTTGTACTGTTCATCTATTTTACATATGATAATATACATGTTTCAGTGGTATTCTCTCAAATCATCTCACCCTCGCCTTCCTCCACTGAATCCAAAAGTCTGTTCTTTACATCTGTGTTTCTTTTGCTGCCCTGCATATAGGATCATTAGTACCATCTTTCTAAATTCCATATATATACTTTAATATATAGCATTTGTTATTCTCTTTCTGACTTACTTCACTCTGTATAATAGGCTCCAGCTTCATCCACCTCATTAGAACTGACTCAAATGCATTCCTTTTTATAGCTGAGTAATATTCTATTGTGTATATATACCACATCTCTATCCATTCACCTGTAAATAGACATCTAGGTTGATTCTATGCCCTAGCTATTGTGCTGCAGTGAGCATTGGGGTACATATGTCTCTTTCAATTTTGGTTTCCTTGGGGTGTATGCCCAGCATTGGGATTGCTGGGTCTACTCTATTCCCAGTTTTTAAAGGAATTTCCACACTGTTCTCCATAGTCACTGTACCAGTTTGCAGTTCAACCAAGAGTATAAGAGGGTTCCCTTTTTCCATACACTCTAGCATTTATTGTTTGTAGACATTTTGATGGTGGCCATTCTGACCAGTATGAGATGATAACTCTTTGTGTTTTGATTTGCATTTCTCTAATAATGAGTAATGTTGAACATCTTTTCTGGTGCTTATTAGCCATCTGTTTCTATTTTTGCTTTATTGAATATGCCAAAGCCTTTAACTGTGTGGATCATAATAAACTGTGGAAAATTCTTCAAGAGATGGGAATACCAGACCGCCTGACCTGCCTCTTGAGAAACCTATATGCAGGTCAAGAAGCAACAGTTAGAACTGGACACGGAACAACAGACTGGTTCCAAATAGGAAAAGGAGTATGTCAAGGCTGTATATTGTCACCCTGCTTATTTAACTTCTATGCAGAGTACAGCATGAGAAACGCTATGCTGGGAGAAGCACAAGCTGGAATCAAGATTGCCAGGAGAAATATCAATAACCTCAGATATGCAGATGACACCACCCTTATGGCAGAAAGTGAAGAGGAATTAAAAGCCTCCTGATGAAAGTGAAAGAGGAG
Organism: Nanger dama; assembly: GCA_917880005.1. Classification (NCBI taxonomy): domain Eukaryota; kingdom Metazoa; phylum Chordata; class Mammalia; order Artiodactyla; family Bovidae; genus Nanger; species Nanger dama. Next base: position 6,584,392 of record CAKJTW010000082.1, on the reverse strand, counting down.
AGTGAAAAAGTTGTCTTAAAGCTCAACATTCAGAAAACTAAGAACATGGCATCCGGTCCCATCACTTCATGGGCAATAGATGGGGAAACAGTGGAAACAGTGTCAGACTTTATTTTGGGGGGGCTCCAAAATCACTGCAGATGGTGACTGCAGCCATGAAATTAGAAGATGCTTACTCCTTGGAAGGAAAGTTATGACCAACCTAGATAGTATATTGAAAAGCAGAGACATTACTTTGCCCACTAAGGTCCGTCTAGTCAAGGCTACCATTTTTCCTGTGGTCATGTATGGATGTGAGAGTTGGACTGTGAAGAAGGGTGAGTGCTGAAGAACTGATGCTTTTGAACTGTGGTGTTGGAGAAGACTCTTGAGAGTCCCTTGGACTGCAAGGAGATCCAACCAGTCCATTCTGAAGGAGATCATCCCTGGGATTTCTTTGGAAGGAATGATGCTAAAGCTGAAACTCCAGTACTTTGGCCACCTCATGCGAAGAGTTGACTCACTGGAAAAGACTCTGATGCTGGGAGGGATTGGGGGCAGGAGGAGGAAGGGGACGACAGAGGATGAGATGGCTGGATGGCATCACGGACTCGATGGATGTGAGTCTGAGTGAACTCCAGGAGATGGTGATGGACAGGGAGGCCTCGCGTGCTGCGATTCATGGGGTCGCAAAGAGTCAGACACGACTGAGCAAGTGAACTGAACTGAACTGAATGTCTTCTTTGGAGAAATGTCTGTTTAGATCTTTTGCCTACTTTTTGACTACTTTGTTTAATCAACGCAATTTGATTGGATTGTTCAATTTTCTCGTATTGAGCTGCGTAAGCTGCTTGTTTTATTTTGGAGATTAATTCTTTATCAGTTGTTTCATTTGCTATTTTTTTCTTCCATTCTTAGGGCTGTCTTTTCACCTTGCTTACAGTTTCCTTTGTCATACAAAAGTTTTTAATTAGGTCCAATTTGTTTATTTTTGTTTTTATTTCCATTACTCTGAGAGGTGGGTCATAGAAGATCTTGCTGTGATTTATGTCAGATAATTTTTCAAACTCCACTTGTTCATTGCTGGTATATAGGAGAGCAGTTGACTTCCGTATATTAACCTTATATCTTACAACCATAATCACTTACTAGTTTCAGGAATTTTTGGTTATTGTTGATTTTCTGGGATTTTCTACATAGACAATCATATCATCTGCTTAATAGTTTTATTTATTCCTTCCCAACCTGTATATTTTGTATTTCCCAACCTGTACATTTTGTATTTCCTTTTCTTATATTAATGCATTAGCTAGAACTTCTAGTATAATGTTGAATATTGCTGGTAAAAGGTGACAGCCTTGCCTTGGTACCAGTCTTAGGGAGAAAGCATCCAATCTTTCATCATTAAGTATGATGTGAACTGTAGATTTTGTGTAGATATTCTGTACCAAATTAAAGAAGTGTCCACTTCTATACCTATGTTGCTACTTTTCAGATTAAAAAAAACAAAAACAAAGACCTGACAGTCTTTGTTGTTGTTATTGTTGTTCACTCAGTCAGGTCCGACTCTATGTGACCCTGTGAACTACAGCATACCAGGATTCCTTGTCCTTCATCATCTCCCGGAGTTTGCTCAAACTCATATCCATTGAGTCAGAGATGCCATCCAACCATCTCATCCCCAGTCATCCCCTTCTCCTCCCGCCTTCAACCCTTCCCAGCATCAGGGTCTTTTCTAATGAGTCAGTTCTTCCCAACTAATGAGTCAGCTCTTGTGGCCAAAGTATTGGAGCTTCAGCTTCAGCATCAGTCCTTCCAGTGAATATTCAGGACTGATTTCCTTCAAGATTGACTGCTTTGATCTCCTTTCAGTCCAAGGGACTCTCAAGTCTTTTCCAACACCACAGTTCAAAAGTACCAATTCTTCAGTGCTCAGCCTTCTCTATGGTCCAACTCTCACATCCATACATGACTATTGGCAAAACCATAGCTTTGACTATATGGACCTTTGTCAGCAAATAAATGGCAAAGTAAGATGGTCTTTAGAACTAGAAAATAGAGAACCTTAAATGCCAGGTTAAGAAGTTTGAATTTTATTCTATGGACAGTAAAAAGTAACCGGATGTTTCGAGTAGGGGAAAAAAAAAAAGGATGTGACAGAGAAACGCATCAGATCCCTTACACTCTTCCACAACACAAGAATCTAATTTCTATTTAAAGATGTCTGGCAAACTCCTCCAACTTCCTTCAATACCTCATTCTGCTGACATTAAAATCTCACGCTCTGTTAGCCTTGCCTCATAGCCAACTTGAATCCCTTAGAGGTCTCAGGGAAGATGCAGAATATTCATCAGTCTTGATAAACTGTTTTCACACAAACCTGACTTGCAAACTCAGTATTCTACTACCCACTCCCTGCCCAGAAAAGAAAGTTATGTCACTCTGGTTCAGAGGAAAGACACAGGCAACCCATGGCCCAAACTCACTTATTAAGCAAGGTACAGTCAAAATACAGTGACCACACCTGAATCAACAGTGTTGACACAGCCATTTGCATCACACCTTCTAAAGAAAGAGTTGCTATTGTCAAGAGCTCTATTCATAAGGATATCTAAATGCCCGTCTACAGAGAACATCCTGTAACTCAGTTCTATCCACTGGGGACATGAAGTCAAATCAGAATCCTCATTTTAGCCAGATCCCCATGTGACTTACATACACATTAAAAACTAGAAAAACTGGTCTGGTCTAGGGCAGAATTTCCCAACAGTGGCACTATTGACATTCCATGTCAAATTATTTGTTTTTGGTTCTCCTGTGCTTTCCAGAATGTTCAGCAACTTCCCTGGCCTCTACCGACTAGATTCTGACAGCAGTTTTCCACTAACTGTGAAAATCAAAGATACCTACAAATATTAATAAATGTCCCCTGAGGGGCTAACTCATAGCTCCTTCCCAAGTAAAAAAGCACTGGTTTAGAAGACCCTTGGTTCAAACTCCTTAACATAAAAAAAGGTGTTTTTTTTTCCTCCTTCTCTTGAGAAAAACACAAATATAACAAGTTTAGCTGTTAACTACTGTATTGAAATATGTTCAAACAAGATTATGTGCACCTTTTTCAGAAAGATAAAGTACATGTTATTGCAACTAACAGAAAAAATATCATTTTGAAAGATAAGACTTGCAAAATTCCCATGACCTTTCATAGAAACATTTTTGAAGTGCTCTGTTTAATATTACTATTGAAGACAAAGGATTTGGCATTAAATATGATATACACGAGGTCCAAGGACCTATCCTTTCATGTCATCACTTCAAATACATTTGCTCTAGATGCCATCATATAAAAGTCTACCTAGAATATCTCCCCATTTTGAAAAAGATCATCTACAAAGCTAATGATCTGTGTCCACCCTTAAATAGTGTGTGTGGTGACAAAGTAGGGGATCAGTTCATTTCAGTGCCTCACTCATGTCTGACTCCTTGTTACCCCATGAATCGCAGCACGCCAGGCCTCCCTGTCCATCACCAACTCCCAGAGTTCACTCAGACTCACATCCATTGAGTCAGTGATGCCATCCAGCCATCTCATCCTCTGTTGTCCCCTTCTCCTCCTGCCCCCAATCCCTCCCAGCATCAGAGTCTTTTCCAATGAGTCAACTCTTCACATGAGGTGGCCAAAGTACTGGAGTTTCAGCTTTAGCATCATTCTTTCCAATGAAATCCCAGGGATGATCTCCTTCAGAATGGACTGGTTGGATCTTCTTGCAGTCCAAGGGACTCTCAAGAGTCTTCTCCAACAGCACAGTTCAAAAGCATCAATTCTTCAGCACTCACTCTTCTTCACAGTCCAACTCTCACATTCATAAATGACTACTGGAAAAACCATAGCCTTGACTAGACGGACCTTAGTGGGCAAAGTAATGTCTCTGCTTTTCAATATACTATCTAGGTTGGTCATAACTTTTCTTCCAAGGAGTAAGCGTCTTCTAATTTCATGGCTGTAACCACCATCTGCAGTGATTTGGGAGCCCCCAAAAATAAAGTCTGACACTGTTTCCACTGTTTCCCCATCTATTGCCCATGAAGTGATGGGACCGGATGCCATGATCTTTGTTTTCTGAATGTTGAGCTTTAGGCCAACTTTTTCACTCTCTTCTTTCACTTTCATCAAGAGGCTTTTTAATTCCTCTTCAGTTTCTGCCATAATGGTGGTGTCACCTGCATATCTGAGGTTATTGATATTTCTCCCGGCATTCTTGATTCCAGCTTGTGTTTCTTCCAGTCCAGCTTTGCTCATGAGATACTCTGCATATAAGTTAAATAAGCAGGGTGACAATATGCAGCCTTGATGTACTCCTTTTCCTATTTGGAACCAGTCTGTTGTTCCATGTCCAGCTCTAACTGTTGCTTCTTGACCTGCATACAGATTTCTCAAGAGGCAGGTTACGTGGTCTGGTACTCCCACCTCTTTCAGAATTTTCCACAGTTTATTGTGATACACACAGTCAAAGGCTTTGACATAGTCAATAAAGCAGAAATAGATGTTTTTCTGGAACTCTCTTGCTTTTTCCATGATCCAGCGGATGTTGGCAATTTGATCTCTCATTCCTCTGCCTTTTCTAAAACCAGCTTGAACAGCAGGAAGTTCACGGTTCACGTATTACTGAAGCCTGGCTTGAAGAATTTTGAGCATTACTTTACTAGCATGTGAGATGAGTGCAATGTGCAGTAGTTTGAGCATTCTTTGGCATTGCCTTTCTTTGGGATTGGAATGAAAACTGACCTTTTTTCAGTCCTGTGGCCACTGCTGAGTTTTCCACATTTGCTGGCATATTGAGTGCAGCACTTTCACAGCATCATCTTTCAGGATTTGAAATAGCTCTATTGGAATTCCATCACCTCCACTAACTTTATTCATAGCTATACTTTCCAAGGCCCACTTGACTTCACATTCCAGGATGTCTGGCTCTAGATTAGTGATCACACCATCATGATTATCTAGGTCGTAAAGATCTTTTTTTGTTCAGTTCTTCTGTGTATTCTTGCCACCTCTTCTTAATATCTTCTGCTTCTGTTAGGTCCAGACCATTTCTGTCCTTTAGCGAGCCCATCTTTGCATGAAATGTTCCCTGGTATCTCTAATTTTCTTGAAGAGACCTCTAAGTCATGTTCAAATTCAGTTTATGAGAAAACAAATAAATTGCAGAAGCAAACACTGAAGCTAGCATGGTTATATGTGAACAGTGTACAATTTTGCTGGCATAAAGAAGGAAAAGGTTGCATAATAATTCTTTGGTCTCTTAGTCTCTTGGATTTAGGAAATTTTGGTCTCATATTTATTCTAACTAATTTTTTCATAGAAGCCATCTAGGAAATAATGGCTCCTGATTTGGATGAGTGTCTCTAGCAAATAAAGAAAGAAACAAGACAATTTCAGCTATTGATAAACTAGCTCAGGGTATCCTAGCAGAAAGCAAAGAAGAACTAAAGAGCCTCTTGGTGAAAGTTGGCTTAAAACTCAACATTCAGAAAACTAAGATCATGCTATCTTGACCCATCACTTCATGGCAAATAGATGGGGAAACAGTGGAAACAGTGACAGGTTTTATTTTGGGGGGAGGTGCTCCAAAATCACTGCAGATGGTGACTGCAGCCATGAAATTAAAAAAAAAAAAAAAAAAAAAAAAAACTTGCTCCTTGGAAGAAAAGCTATAACCAACCTAGACAGCATATTAAAAAGCATTGCTTTGTCAACAAAGGTTCATCTAGTCAAAGCTATGGTTTTTCCAGTAGTCATGTATGGATGTGAGAGTTGGACTAAAGAAAGCTGAGCACTGAAAAATTGATGCTTCTGAACTGTGGTGTTGGAGAAGACTCTCAGAAGTCCCTTGGACTGCAAGGAGACCCACCAGTCAATCCTAAAGGAAATTAGTCCTGAATATTCATTGAAAGATTTATGCTGAAGCTGAAGCTCCAATAGTTTGGCCACCTGATGTGAAGAACTGACTCATTTGAAAAGACCCTGATGCTGGGAAAGATTGAAGGCAGGAAAAGAAGTGGACGACAGAGGATGAGATGGTTGGGTGTCATCACCGACTCACTGGACATGAGTTTGAGTAAACTCTGGGAGCTGGTGATGGACAGAGAGGCCTGGCGTGCTGCAGTCCATGGGGTCACAAAGAGTTGGACAGGACTAAGCAACTGAACTGAACTGAACTGATCCTGAGGGGAGGGTGGGGACATTGGTTCTGCTTGGAAGTGCTGAGCCAGTCTGAGCTGAGTCGAAGGGGCGAGGCCAAGGCAGAGGAAACATCTATGCAGTGGACGAAACCATCGGCCCAGTACCACCCTGAAATATGTATGGTCTTATTGATTCCATTAAACAGAAGAGACAGCTAAGCTTAGAGACATTTGCCATTTGCCTGAATGTCTGTAGTTAGTAAGTGGTAGAGGGCAGAAAAAGAAGCCAAATGTCCCAATTACTAGTGGACAGTGTTCTTTCTGTTAATACAACACCAAATACCCTTGTTTTAGTTTCTTGTTGCTGCTCTAACAAATCACCATAAATTTCAACAAAAGATTCAATATATTTCAGCTCCAGAACTCAGAAATCAGAAATGAGTCGCACTCAAATCTCAGCCTTTCTCTCTGAAGCTGCTCCCCATTCTTCTGTTGCTATGTGTCTTTTTTCTTTCTCTGATCATCCTGCCTCCCTCTTAAAAGGACCCTTATGTTTACATTGGGCTGACCAGGGATAATCCAGACTATAATCTCCATACCCCAGATCCTTAACTTAATCAAACCTTCAGAATCCTTTTACCATGTGAAGAAAAGCAGAATACATCACCCTGAAGAATGGCTGTTTGACATAAAAATTATTTTTGAGCTGAATGCTATTAGGAATGCAGGGAGGAAGCGGTCCTAAGATAGTGGAGGAAAAGGACGGGGAGACCAGTTTCTCCCCCACAAATTCATCAAAAGAACATTTGAACACTGAGCAAATTCCACAAAACAACTTCTGAATGCTGGCAGAGGACATCAGGCACCCAGAAAGGCAGCCCATTGTCTTCAAAAGGAGGTAGAGAAAAAGACATAAAAGATAAAAAGAGAGACAAAAGAGGGAGGGACAGAGATCCACCCCAGGAAGTGAAAGTGAAAGTGAAGTTGCTCAGTCATGTCTGACTCTGCGACCCCATGGACTGTAGCCTACCAGGCTCCTCCGTCCATGGGATTCCAGGCAAGAGTACTGGAGTGGGTTGTCGTTTCCTTCTCCAAGAGATCTTCCCAACCCAGGGGTCAAACCCAAGTTTCTGGCATTGCAGGCAGACACAAAGAGGTAGGGAAAAAAATATAGAAGATAAAAAGAGAGACAAAGGAGGGAGGGACAGAGATCCACCCCAGGAAGGGAGTCTTAAAAACAGAAGTTTCCAAACACCAGGAAACACTCACCAGCAAATCTGTGGCGAGCCTTGGAACCTCAGAGGGCAACATAACCGGGAGGAAAAATATATAAATAATTAAAACCCACAGATTACATGCCTAAGGCAACTCCCAGGGGAGAAGCAGTGCAGACATCTGCATCTGCCACTAGCAAGCAGGGAATGGACAGGGAGGCACAGGCTGCATTGCTTAGGGTAAGGACCGGGCCTGAATGCCGCGAGAGCAATCTGAGGAAACTAACTTGAGATAGCAAACCAGACTGTGGGATAGCTATCCTGCGAAACTGCTAAGTCACTTCAGTCGTGTTCAACTCTGTGCAACCCCACAGACGGCAGCCCACCAGACTCCCCTGTCCCTGAGATTCTCCAGGCAAGAACAGTGGAGTGGGTTGCCATTTCCCTAACCTAAAACACTGCCAGGCCAGCTCACAGAACAAAGGACTGAGCAGAGCTAGCCAACTACAGACTTGCCCGTCCGCTGCCAGAGACAGGCAGGTGAGGGCAGCCAGAGCCAGGAGGGGGGCAATTGCGCCCCAGAGAGGCATCATCTACCAAACTGCAAGCAGGCTTCATTGCTAACCAAGACTTCTTGTGATTCTGGATGGTCAATATCCGCCAGGAGGGTCACAGCCAGAGATCAGGTCGCCAGAGGAGACACACGGCACACCTGAGAAGGTGCGCTGGTTGTACACCCAGAAAACCGAGCAGCAGGGACGGGGGAGGTGATAAGTCGCAATGACTGCGCTTGCCAAGCACCTGGTCACCTGAGCTGCTCAGATCTGGGAAGGACACAAAATGCAGGCCCAACTGAATCTGCACCTTTGTGGAGTACTCGAGTACCTAAACCTGAGCGGCTTGGACCTGGGAAGTGCATACAACCCAGGACTGGCCTCAGACAGTTTCTGGCAGAGCAATCTGAGCCTAAGCAGTGTAGACAGGGAAGCACACACTCCGTGAGTGGGGGCAAACCCAGTGTGGCCAAGACAGTGTGAGCACGCCCCACACATGCCAGTGATATTTGTTTGCAGTGTTCCTCCCTCCCCACAGCACAACTGAACAAATGAGTCTAAAAAAGTGACTACCACCGCCCCCTTGTGTTAGGGTGGAAATTGGACACTGAAAAGGCCAGCAAGTCAGTTAGTTAAGTCGCTCAGTCGTGTCCGACTCTTTGCGACCCCATGAATCACAGCACGCCAGGCCTCCCTGTTCATCACCATCTCTCAGAGTTCAATCAGACTCACGTCCATTGAGTCCGTGATGCCATCCAGCCACCTCATCCTTGGTTGTCCCCTTCTCCTCCTGCCCCCAATCCCTCCCAGCATCAGAGTCTTTTCCAGTGAGTCAGCTCTTCACATGAGGTGGCCACAGTGCTGAAGTTTCAGCTTTAGCATCATTCCTTCCAAAGAAATCCCAGGGTTGATCTCCTTCAGAATGGACTGGTTGGATCTCCTTGCAGTCCAAGGGACTCTCAAGAGTCTTCTCCAACACCACAGTTCAAAAGCATCAATTCTTCGGCGCTCAGCCTTCTTCACAGTCCAACTCTCACATCCATACATGACCACAGGAAAAACCATAGCCTTGACTAGACGGACCTTAGTTGGCAAAGTAAGGTCTCTGCTTTTGAATATGCTATCTAGGTTGGTCATAACTTTTCTTCCAAGGACTAAGTGTCTGTTAATTTCATGGCTGCAGTCACCATCTGCAGTGATTTTGGAGCCCCCAAAATAAAGTCTGACAGTTTTCCCTACTTTCTTCAATTTCAGTCTGAATTTGGCAATAAGGAGTTCATGATCTGAACCACAGTCAGCTCCTGGTCTTGTTTTTGTTGACTGTATAGAGCTTATCCATCTTTGGCTGCATAGAATATAATCAGTCTGATTTCGGTGCTGACCATCTGGTGATGTCCATGTGTAGAGTCTTCTCTTGTGTTGTTGGAAGAGAGTGTTTGCTATGACCAGTGCATTTTCTTGGCAAATCTCTACTAGTCTTTGCCCTGCTTCATTCCGCATTCCAAGGCCAAATTTGCCTGTTACTCCAGGTGTTTCTTGACTTCCTACTTTAGCATTCCAGTCCCCTATAATGAAAAGGACATCTTTTTTCGGTGTTAGTTCTAAAAGGTCTTGTAGGTCTTCATAAAACTATTCAACTTCGGCTTCTTCAGCGTTACTGGTTGGGGCATAGACTTGGATAACTGTGATATTGAATCGTTTGCCTTGGAAACGAACAGAGATCATTCTGTCATTTTTGAGATTGCATCCAAGTACTGCATTTTGGACTCTCTTGTTGACCATGATGGCTACTCCATTTCTTCTGAGGGATTCCTGCCTACAGTAGTAGATATAATGGTCATCTGAGTTAAATTCACCCATTCCAGTCCATTTTAGTTCGCTGATTCCTAGAATGTCGACATTCACCCTTGCCATCTCTTGTTTGACCACTTCCAATTTGCCTTGATTCATAGACCTGACATTCCAGGTTCCTATGCAATATTGCTCTTTACAGCATCGGATCTTGCTTCTATCACCAGTCACATGCACAGCTGGATATTGTTTTTGCTTTGGCTCCATCCCTTCATTCTTTCTGGAGTTATTTCTCCACTGATCTCCAGTAGCATATTGGGCACCTACTGACCCGGGAGTTCCTCTTTCAGTATCCTCTCATTTTGCCTTTTCATGCTGTTCATGGGGTTCTCAAGGCAAGAATACTGAAGTGGCTTGCCATTCCCTTCTCCAGTGGACCACGTTCTGTCAGACCTCTCCACCATTACCCGCCCGTCTTGGGTTGCCCCCACAGGCATGGCTTGGTTTCATTGAGTTAGACAAGGCTGTGGTCCTAGTGTGATTAGACTGACTAGTTTTCTGTGAGTATGGTTTCAGTGTGTCTGCCCTCTGATGCCCTCTTGCAACACCTACCATCTTACTTGGGTTTCTCTTACTTTGAGCGTGGGGTATCTTTTCACGGTGCTCCAGCAAAGCACAGCTGCTGTTTCTTACCTTGAATGAGGGGTATGTCCTTACCGTTGCCTTCCTGACCTTCAGTGTGGGATAGCTCCTCTAGGCCCTCCTGTTCCTGTGCAGCCACTGCTCCTCAGGAAAAGGCCAGCAAACAGAAGCTAAAATAAACAGAGGGAACCGCTTTGGAAGTGACAGGTACAACAGATTAAAATCCTACAGTTAGCACTGACTACATAGGAATGGGACTATAGATCTTGAGAAGTGTAAGCCAGATCAAAGAACTATCTGAAAATAAACTGACCCCCACGTTGTCCACAACAACACCAGAGAAAGTCCTAGATATATTTTTACTAATATCATTTTTAAATTTTTAAAAAAATGTTAAGTCCTCTATTACTCCTTTAATTTTCTTTTTCCTTTTTTTAATAACCTATTACTTTACCAAAAAAGACCCTACTTTTAAAGCAAACTTCATATATATATATATATATATATATATATATATATATATATAAAATCATTTTTGTGACTTTGTTTTTTTTCTTTAATATTGTGTTTTTGAGAATCTAACCTCTACTCTAGATTTTTCATCTTTGCTTTTTGGTATTTGTTATCAATTTTGTACCTTTAAGGACCCAATCTTCAGTACCCATTTTTACTTGGGAGCAAGATTACTGGTTGGATTGCTCTCTCCCCCTTTGGACTCTCCTTTTTCTCCACCAAGTCGCCTCTATCTCCTCCCTCTCCCTTCTCTTCTCTACCCAACCCTCTGAATCTCTGTGTGCTCCAGGCTGTGGAGAACACTTAGGGAACTGGTTACTGGCTAGATCAGTCTCTCTCCTTTTGATTCCCCCTTTTATCCTCCTGGCCACCTCTCTCTCCTTCCTCCCTCTTTTCTTCTCTGTGTAACTCCGTGAACATCTCTGAGGGGTACAGACTGTGGAGAGCACATAGGGAAGTGATTACTGGCTAGCTTGCTCTTTCCTCTTTTGATTCCCCCTCTTCTCCTCCTGGTCACCTCTATCTCCCTCCTCCCTCTTCTCTTCTCCATGGAACTCTGTGTACTCCTCCAGGTGTCCTCGCTGTGGAGAAACTTTACATCATTAACCTACATGTTTTATCATTGGTGATATATAGATGGAGAAGTCTCGAGGCTACTGTAAGAACACGACTGAAAACCAGAGGCAGGAGGCTTAAGTCCAAATCCTGAGAACACCAGAGAACTCCTGCCTGAGTCCAGGGAACATAATCAGCTCATCAAATGCTTCCATACCTACACTGAGCCAAGCACCACCCAAGGGTCAACAAGTTCCAGAGAAAGACATACCACGCAAATTCTCCAGCAACACAGGAACATAGTCCTGAGCTTCAATATATAGGGTGCCCAAAGTCACACCAAACCCACTGACATCTCAAAACTCATTACTGGACACTTCAGTGTACTCCAGAGAGAAGAAATCCAGCCCCAACCACCAGAACACCGAGACAAGCTTCCTACCCAGGAAACCTTGACAAGCCACCCGTCCAACCCCACCCAGAGTGAGGAAACTCCACAATAAAGAGAACTCCACAAACTGCCAGAATATGGAAAGGCCACCTCAAACACAGCAATATAAACAAGACAAAAAGGCAGAGAAATACCCAGCAGGTAAAGGAACAGGAGAAATGCCCACCAAACCAAAGAGGAAGAGACAGGGAATCTACCTGATAAAGAATTTAGAACAATGATACTGAAAATGATCCAAAATCTTGAAAACAAAATGGAGTTACAGATAAATAGCCTGGAGACAAAGATTGAGAAGATGGAAGAAATGTTTAACAAGGACCTAGAAGAAATTTTAAAAAGAGTCAGTATATAATGAATAATGCAATAGATGATATCAGAAACAGTCTGGAGGGAATCAACAGTAGAATAATGGAGGCAGAGGATAGGATTAGTGAGGTAGAAGATAGAATGGTAGAAATAAATGAAACAGAGAGGAAAAAAGAAAAATAATTAAAAGAAATGAGGACAACCTCAGAGACCTCTGAGACAATGTTAAACACCCAAACATTTGAGTCATAGGAGTCCCAGAAGAAGAAGACAAAAGACCATGAGAAAATACTTGAGGACATAATAGCTGAAAACTTCCCTAAAATGGGGAAAGAAACAATCACCCAAGTCCAAGAAACCCAGAGAGTCCCAAACAGGATAAACCCAAGGCGAAATACCCCAAGACACATATTAATCAAATTAACAAAGATCAAACACAAAGAACAAATATTAAAAGCAGCAAGGGAAAAACAACAAATAACACACAAGGGGATTCCCGTAAGGATAACAGCTGATTTTTCAATAGAAACTCTTCAGCCCAGAAGGGAATGGCAAGACATACTTAAAGTGATGAAAGAAAATAACCTATAGCCCAGATTACTGTACCCAGCAAGGGTCTCATTCAAATATGAAGGAGAGATCAAAAGCTTTACAGACAAGCAAAAGCTGAGAGAATTCAGCACCACCAAAGCAGCTCTCCAACAAATGCTAAAGTATCTTCTCTAGACAGGAAACACAGAAAGGGTGTATAAACTCGAACCCAAAACAATAAATTAAATGGCAATGGGATCATCATTATCAATAATTACCTTAAATGTAAATGAGTTGAATGCCCCAACCAAAAGACAAAGACTGGCTGAATGATACAAAAACAAGACCCTTATATATGTTGTCTACAAGAGACCCACCTCAAAACAAGGGATACATACAGACTGAAAGTGAAGGGCTGGAAAAAGATATTCCATGCAAACAGAGACCAAAAGAAAGCAGGAGTAGCAATACTCATAAAGTAGACTTAGTAGACTAGTCTACTAAGTAAATAAAGTAGACTTTAAAACAAAGGCTGTGAAAAGAAACAAAGAAGGACACTACATAAAGATCAAAGGATCAATCCAAGAAGAAGATATAACAACTATAAATATATATGCTCCAACATGGGAGTACTGCAATATGTAAGACAAATACTAACAAGCATAAAAGGGGAAATTAGTAATAACACAATAATAGTGGGAGACTTTTAATACCCCACTCACACCTATGGATAGATCAACTAAACAGAAAATTAACAAGGAAACACAAACTTTAAATGATACAATAGATCAGTTAGCCTAATTGATATCTATAGGACACTTCATGCCCAAACAATGAATTTCACCTTTTTCTCAAGTGCACATGGAACCTTCTCCAGGATAGATCACATCCTGGGCCATAAATCTAGCTTTGATAAATTCAAAAAATTGAAATCATTCCAAGCATCTTTTCTGACCACAGTGAAGTAAGATTAGATGTCAATTACAGGAGAAAAACTACTAAAAATTCCAACATATGGAGGCCGAACAACACGCTGCTGAATAACCAACAAATCACAGAAGAAATAAAAAAGAAATCAAAGTATGCATAGAAAGAATGAAAATGAAACAACAACCCAAACCTATGGGACATTGTAAAAGCAATGCTAAGGGGAAGGTTCATAGCAATACAGTCATACCTCAAGAAACAAGAAAAAGTCAAATAAATAACCTAACTCTGCACCTAAAGCAACTAGAAAAGGAAGAAATTAAGAACTCCAGGGTTAGTAGAAGGAAAGAAATCTTTAAAACTATGGCAGGAATAAATCCAAAAGAAACAAAAGAGACCACAGCAAAAATCAACAAAGCCAAAAGCTGGTTCTTGGAGAAGTTAAATTGACAAACCATTAGCCAGACTCATCAAGAAACAAAGGGAGAAAAATCAAATCAACAAAATTAGAAATGAAAATGGAGAGATCACAACAGACAACACAGAAATACAAAGGATCATAAGAGACTACTATCAGCAATTATATGCCAATAAAATGGACAACTTGGAAGAAATGAACAATTTCTTAGAAAAGTACAAGTTTCCAATACTAAACCAGGAAGAAATGGAAAACTGTAACAGGATTGTCACAAGCACAGAAATTGAAACTGTAATCAGAAATCTTCAACCAAACAAAAGCCCAGGACCAGATGGCTTCACAGCTGAATTCTACCAAAAATTTAGAGAAGAGCTAACGCCTATCCTACTCAAACTCTTCCAGAAAGTTGCAGAGGAAGGTAACCTTCCAAACTCATTCTATGAGGCCACCATCACCCTAATACCAAAACCTGACAAAGATGCCACACACAAAAAAAGAAAACCACAGGCCAATATCACTGATGAACATAGATGCAAAAATCCTCAACAAAATTCTAGCAAACAGAATCCAGCAACATATCAAAAAGATCATACATCATGACTAAGTGGGCTTTATGCCAGGGATGCAAGGATTCTTCAATATCTGCAAATCAATCAATGTAATACACCACATTAACAAACTGAAAAATAGAAACTATATTATTATCTCAGTAGATGCAGAGAAAGCCTTTGACAGAATTCAACATCCATTTATGATAAAAACCCTCCAGAAAGCAGGAATAGAAGGAACATACCTCAATATAATAAAAGCTATATAAGACAAACCCACTGCAAACATTATTCTTAATGGTGAAAATTTGAAAGCATTTCCCCTAAAGTCAGGAAGAAGACAAGGGTGCCCACTCTCACCACTACTATTCAACATAGTTTTGGAAGTTTTGGCCACAGCAATCAGAGCAGAAAAATAAATAAAAGGAATCCAGATTGGAAGAGAAGTAAAACTCACGGTTTGCAGATGGCATGATCCTCTACACGGAAAACTAAAGTCTCCACCAGAAAATTAGTAGAGCTAATCAATGAATATAGTAAAGTTGCAGGATATAAAATCAACACACAGAAATCCCTTGCATTACTGCTGCTGCTAAGTCGCTTCAGTCGTGTCCGACTCTGTGCAACCCCATAGATGGCAGCCCACCAGGCTCCCCTGTCCCTGGGATTCTCCAGGCAAGAACCCTGGAGTGGGTTGTCATTTCCTTCTCCAATGCAGGAAACTGAAACTTGCATTCCTATACACTAACAATGAGAAAACAGAGAAATTAAGGAAACAGTTCCATTCACCATTGCAATGAAAAGAATAAAATACTTAGGAATATATCTACCTAAAGAAACAAAAGACCTATATATAGAAAACTATAAAACACTGGTGAAAGAAATCAAAGAGGACACTAATAGATGGAGAAATATACCGTGTTCATGGATCAGAAGAATCAATATAGTGAAAATAAGTACACTACCCAAAGGAATCTATAGATTCCATGCAATCCCTATTAAGCTACCAACGGTATTTTTCACAGAACTAGAACAAATAATTTCACAATTTGTATGGAAAAACAAAAAAATCTTGAATAGCCAAACAATCTTGAGAAAGAAGAATGGAACTGGAGGAATCAACCTGCCTGACTTCAGGCTCTACTACAAAGCCACAGTCATCAAGACAGTACAGTACTGGCACAAAGACAGAAATATAGATCAATGGAACAAAATAGAAAGCCCAGAGATAAATCCATGCACCTACGGACACCTTATCTTTTACAAAGGAGGCAAGAATACACAATGGATTAAAGACAATCTCTTTAACAAGTGGTGCTAGGGAATTTAGAAAGATGGTAATGATAACCCTGTATGCGAGACAGCAAAAGAGACACAGATGTATAGAACAGTCTGTTGGACTCTGTGGGAGAGGGCGAGGGTGGGATGATTTGGGAGAATAGCATTGAAACGTATAATATCATATATAAAATGAATCATCAGTCCAGGTTCAATGCAGGATACAGGTTGCTTGGGGTTGGTGCATCACTGGGATGACCCAGAGGGATGGTACAGGGAGGGAGATGGGAAGGGTGGTTCAGGATGGGGAACACGTGTACACCCGTAGCGAATTCGTGTTGCTATATGGCAAAACCAATACAATATTGTAAAGTAATTAACCTCCAATTAAAATAAATAAATTTATATTTTTTGAAAAAAGGGTGCTTGGGGCTGGTGCACTGGGATGACCCAGAGGGATGGGATGGGGAAGGAGGTGGGAAGGGAGTTCAGTATGGGGAACACATGTGCACCTGTGGTGGATCCATGTCAATATATGGCAAAACCAATACAATACTGTAAAGTAATTAGCCTCTAAAAATAAATTTTAGAAAAAAAGAATGCAGGGAAAGCTCTGCCTCTCATTTTCTACCTAAAGGCAGAACACACATTCTCCTTTCACTGGAGACAGTCTTACCAGTTCAGAGATGGCGCCAGAGGAATCTGCAAATGAACATTAGCCACTAGTTCCCTGCCATATATTTTTCTTCCTAGTTTGCTTTCCTCAGAAGCCTAAACTTGCTTTCTTTGTCCCATCATTTCTCTCCACAGTTATTGCTCTTTGTTGAAGATGCTGTAGAAACTGTAGTTCTAAGCCACTTATAAAAGTGAAAAGTGACTTTTCACTGAGGTTTCTCCCACGTGCTATGCACTGCATGAGTTAATAAACTGTGTTCCTCTTGTTGATCTTTTTGTTACAGAATCCAAGCTGAAAACCTAATATGAGTAAAATTTTGTCTACCCTACTTCCTGATGACTCATATGGAACAGGTTGGGATGTCCCAGTCTCTCCAGATCCTGCAGATGGGATCCTGGAACAAAAAGCCAGGGAAAGATAGGAATTCTTACCCAAGTCAGTTCTTTCAGGTCTCTCTGCAATTCCTGAGCAAGAAAAGAAGGTAAAATTTTCCTTTATCCCTTCCTCTCCAAATGTTTTTCCAGTGAATCATTTGTAAAATTTAGTTATTTAAACTGTGACTCTGTGGATTTGGTTTTCCAGGTACCAACAGCCTCTAGGGCTTTCCAGGTGGCATGGTGGTAAAGAGTCTGCCTGCCAGTGCAGGAGACACAGGAGATGAGCGTTCAACCCCCTAGTCAGGAAGATCTCCTGTGTCAGGAGCCACATTAGGCATTACTGACAAAATGGAGGCACGGCCCCAACCCCCTCTCCTCATCTCGCAGGCACAGTCCCAGGATGAAGGAGTTAGGCCTTGTGATTCTGACTTGTTCTTTCCTTTCTTTGGTTGAGTTGCCTGGAAAGAATGTTAAGGTGCTTGAGAGAAGCATGAGAAAGCACAAAGCCTTCTGCAGCCCAGGAAATAACCTATAAAATAACCATTGACATTTGTTCAAGGATCTTTACAAAGATAGGCCGCAGCTTGAGGCCATGGGAAGGATTGTTATCTGAGACCTGTTTGTGAGGGGAATGTTTATGGCAAAAGAAGTTTGCTGAGTTGAGGGTTTAGGAATAATTAAGAATAGCTAGAAGCCTTTTTAGGAGACAGTGATCTTAAGATGCTAGGAGCAAACGGGATTTAAAAGATACTAAATAAACTGAGGAATGTGCCATGAATTACAATGTGATCACAAGTTAAGTATAGGACACATAAGAGAAAGCAGATAATAGATAGTAAAGCCAATTCTGAGAGCGGCAACTCTGTTTGTAGGACAACAATGATTTCTGGAGACAATAAATCTGGGTGGGGAAAACTAAAAATGTCAAACCTCTGACCTAATGCTTTTTCAAAGTATAAAGGAAAACCTGAAGCTTGAAATAAACATGTAGTTCCATACTATGAGTTAGAGGCTACATCATCCTCCACTGACACCGCTCACCTCTTCAGGCTGATTCCCTGGCTGCTGGAGCTGGACTTCAGCACTCCTGGAGAAGAAATAGGCTACCAACTCCAGTATTCTTGCCTGGAGAATGCCAAGGACAGAGGAGTCCAGTGGGCTACAGTCCATGGGGCTGCAACGAGTCAGACATGACTGAGCAACTGAACGTGCACGCGTGCGCACACACACACACACACACACACACACACACACACACACAGCCTCTCAGGAACAGTCATTAGTTTCCTTGTCTCTGTCTTTTGTGGTGTTTCAGAAGGAGGCCCTAAAGGACCTTTGCCATCTCTCCCTTATTTGTATTATTTGTACTGGGAAATTTTTCAACATAATCCCTTGGGTACAACGCAGATTAGTGGGTCTATGCCAAAGAAAGGCAATGCCAAAGAATGCTGAAACTACCGCACAATTGCACTCATCTCACATGCTAGTAAAGTAATGCTCAAAATTCTCCAAGCCAGGCTTCAGCAATACATGAACCATGAACTCCCTGCTATTCAAGCTGGTTTTAGAAAAGGCAGAGGAACCAGAGATCAAATTGCCAACATCCACTGGATCATGGAAAAAGCAAGAGAGTTCCAGAAAAACATCTATTTCTGCTTTATTGACTATGCCAAAGCCTTTGACTGTGTGGATCACAATATACTGTGGAAAATTCTTCAAGAGATGGGAATACCAGACCACCTGAGCTGCCTCCTGAGAAATCTGTATGCAGGTCAGGAAGCAACAGTTAGAACTGGACATGGGACAACAGGCTGGTTCCAGGAAAAGGAGTACCTCAAGGCTGTCTATTGTCACCTGCTTATTTAACTTCTATGCAGAGTACATCATGAGAAACGCTGTACTGGAAGAAACACAAGCTGGAATCAAGAATGCCGGGAGAAATATCAATAACCTCAGATATGCAGATGACACCACCCTTATGGCAGAAAGTGAAGAGGAACTAAAAAGCCTCTTGATGAAAGTGAAAGAGGAGAGTGAAAAAGTTGGCTTAAAGCTCAACATTTAGAAAACGAAGATCATGGCATCTGGTCCCATCACTTCATGGGCAATAGATGGGGAAACAGTGGAAACAGTGTCAGACTTTATTTTTGGGGGCTTCAAAATCACTGCAGGTGGTGACTGCAGCCATGAAATTAGAAGACGCTTACTCCTTGGAAGGAAAGTTATGACCAACCTAGATAGCATATTCAAAAGCAGAGACATTACTTTACCGACTAAGGTCTGTCTAGTCAAGGCTATGGTTTTTCCAGTGGTCATGTATGGATGTGAGAGTTGGACTGTGAAGAAGGCTGAGCACATGGGAGGCCTGGCGTGCTGCAGTTCATGGGGTCACAAAGAGTCGGACATGACTGAGCGACTGAACTGAACTGATTTAAGGTATTTCACTCTGTGAGAAACCAGAGCTTCTTCACCAGAGCTTCATGTAACAACAAAGGTCTTTACTTTCTTAGGTCTTTATGATCTTTGAGGGAAACTTCGGATTTCAAGGGGAACTTCATCTTCTGTACAATGTTTGGGGATGCCTCTTGTGTCCATGGTTAAGCCATAAAAGGCGCACTGGTTTCAAGTCATGAAAAGGCTTATTCGTTTAGTTACACTCACATTAAAATAGGAATACCTTTGAAGATTTGAGCTTTTATATTTAAAAAGATATTTGAGAGATCTCTAATTCTAAATAAATGGCCTATTGGTACTTAGAAATTAGGCCTCAAGAACACACAAGGTTGTTTTATTGTTCCTTACTCTGTAACCAGACCTCCTCAGCTTCTGGTCGTTCCATATATGGGGGGCCACCACAAAACATAAATAAATAAAACTCACAGCCTATACTACACTTAAGAAATTTCTTTTTTTTTATTTTATTTTTACTTTATTCTACTTTACAATACTGTATTGATTTTGCCATACACTGACATGAATCAGCCACAGATGTACACGAGCTCCCAATCCTGAAACCCCCTCCCACCTCCCGCCCCATATCATCTCTCTGGATCATCCCTGTGCACCAGCCCCAAGCAAAGAAATTTCTTAAATAGTAATTGCTTTAAATTTCTCATAATAAATAAATATGCTCCTGAATTTCTTCTTTAAAAAACTTCTAGTGACTTAGTTTCTGGTGATGTAAATTTTACCACAGCTCTAAAATATAAGCATCAGAAGAGTTAACTAGAACACTACCTACAACCACCTGAGACTGGATAGAAAAAAGAGGAGAGACTTTTTTAAAACAAATTGCTATGAAAGGTCCCTTGTTCAAAATCTAGTCCGCAGCCTCTATGAGACTATCTGTCAAGAGCAAAGTTTAAAACCTTAAAAGTTTTCTCCACAAATATTGGTAAAAATCTTTAGCCATCTAAGCAAATAACCTTACCTTGTTCCATCTGCCAGAAATGCAATTTGAACTGAACTTTCCTTTATAAAGTGGTCAGTTTTATATTCCATAACTGTCTTTATTCCATAAATGGCTAAAGTTTTTAAATGAAAGGTGTAAGATGTTTGTTTGCATCTGTGTATATTTATGTATGTCTGGGCATGTGTTATGTATATGCGGTATTTTTGTACCTTTGGATAGTATTGCCAAAAATAACATGGGAAAGAGCTTAATGAGGACGTGTATAAATTAAAATGTTCCTAAAGTGTTCAGAAATATAGAAACTGGCCAAAATGTTTTTCAAGTTCATATGACTGGGTTAATCTTCAGTAAATAAAAGCTAGTTTAAGTTTTTAAATTAATAAAATAAGCATTTCTTCAGGAATTTCAACATTAAATTTAACACGTATATACAATTTTTTTCTACCTGGACTTAATAGTCAAACAAGCATATGTTATCTCTACTAGATATTTAAGATTATAAAATTACAAATCAAATCTAAGAAAAATATACAACAAATTGCTTAATGTACATCAAGCACAACGGCAAAAAAGAAAAAGAAGCTATGTATTTAACTTTTTAAGTGCTTTGCTTCTATGATTATTAAGAATGTTAATTAAATAAAAATAGGTGGGACAAGAGTTTATAAATTAGCTTCTCAACAATGATTATGTTTTACTTAAAAACAGCTTCCAAAATCTTCTTGGTGAAATAAGCCTTAAAGTTATTCTATGTTAAATGATAGGTAGTCATTAACTACCTAGATTATTTCCACAGATACAATACTGAAACAATATTGCTAAACAGAAGTTCACTTTTGGCTTCTTATGACAGCGGGACAAAAGACATTTGGGTCTACTAACATGTTTTTCTCGCCGTGTTAAAATTTGTACCATGAATAAAAGGCATATGTATCTAGAAATTATGAAATTTTTAATTCATAATTTGCCAATCTATAAAAAATGTTGGTATGTGACAGTTCACAGTTGTCTGCTTCTTAATTCTCACTGAAAACTAGGGTTACTAGGGATTAAAATTTTTAACAATATATGTAATTAAAATTACTAATATAAGAAAAAAACTGTATGTAAAGTATATAAGGAAAGTAAGATGCACTTTTGGTAAGAAAAGATATGAGGTATGAAGATGCTTTTCTGTTAAGGGAAATGGGGAGTAATTTTCTCCTGGTTTAGAGGTTAGGGTTAGGGTTCAGTTCAACTCAGTTCAGTTACTCAGTCATGTCCAACTCTTTGTGACCCCATGAATCTCAGCACGCCAGGCCTCCCTGTCCATCACCAACTCCCAGAGTTCACTCAAACTCACGACCATCGACTTGGTGATGACATCCAGACATCTCATCCTCGGTCATTCCCTTCTCCTCCTGCCCCCAATCCCTCCCAGCATCAGAGTCTTTTCCAATGAGTCAATTCTTCACATGAGGTGGCCAAAGTACTGGCTTTGGCCAGCTTTAGCATCATTCCTTCCAAAGAACACCCAGGACCAATCTCCTTTAGAATGGACTGGTTGGATCTCCTTGCAGTCCAAGGGACTCTCAAGAGTCTTTTCCAACACCACACTTCAAAAGCATCAATTCTTCGGTGCTCAGCTTTCTTCACAGTCCAACTCTTGGTTAGGGTTGGCGTGCTGCAATTCATGGGGTTGCAGAGTCAGAAACAACTGAGCTACTGAACTGAACTGAACTGAAAGATTGTTTCAGAAGAATAAAGGAGAAAGGGGAGGGGAGACAAAAACTAAACAGATTTAGAAATTTGGGAGTAGAAAAAAATCTTGTATAGTCAAGATGGCTTAAGTTGAATAAATTTACCACGAAGTTTTTTTCTTAAACAAGGGATTTAAAAATAAGCTTTAATATCAAAAATGAGCATATGTAAAACTAAAATTTATTTTCCTTTCTCTGTTAAAAGAACTAAGCCTTTTCAGGCTACTGATCTGCTCTTGGTAAGAGATTATAAAAGATTCTGATTTTTTTAACCTTTTAAAAAATCTTCCTATGAAACCAAGATTTTTTTAAATTTATTTTTTATTGAAGGATAATTGCTTTACAGAATTTTGTTGTTTTCTGTCAAACTTCAACATGAATCAGCCATAGGTACACATATATCCTCTCCCTTATGGACTTCCCTCCCTTCTCCCTCCCCATTCCACCCCTCTAGGTTGATACAGTCAAACTAGTCCCTGTTTGAGTTTCCTGAGCCATACAGCAAATTCCCGTTGCCTATCTATTGTACACATGGTAATGTAAGTTTCCACGTTACTCTTTCCAAACATCTCACCGTCTCTTACCCTCTCCCCATGTACATAAGTCTATTCTCTATGTCTGTAAAACCAAGATTTTATGTCATCAAAATGTTACCTGTGCTTCATGTTGTCTTTATCAGGTGTTCAATTAATTAAGAAAAAGAGTCTTAATATTAAGAGAGCTAAGTTTTTCTTCTTTTTCCCCCCTCAGGACATGTAACTTTCTGTATTTGCCTTTGAAATCTTTTTATTGTCACTTTGGATAAATATATCATTTCACAGTGATCTGTGATCCTAGTAAATCAAGTGTTTCAAGCTTTTGACATTTTTTACAAACTTTTCAAACCAAATTCTAAATGAAATCTTTTGATTTGGAACTAACTTTGAGATTTTTTTCCAGGGGTATTCTGGAAAATCTCAAAGGAATTGTTCTCTCAAAAGAGAAAAGTTAAATTAATTAGGGTTATTTGATATGTTAAATTACATGGGAATAATAAGGATTCCCTGGTGACTCAGACAGGGTAGACTCAGCCTGTAATGCAAGAGACCTGGGTTCAATCCCTGGGTCGGAAAGATTCCCTGGAAAAGGAAATAGTAACCCACTCCAGTATTCTTGTCAGGAAAATCCCATGAATGGAGGAGCCTGGAAGTCTACAGTCTGTGGAGTCGCAAACAGACACAACAGAATCTTCACTTCTAAGAAGTGATGCTAAATCGTCTTTAGGTTATATTTGTATGGGTGTGTTAGTGTTGTAATTAGTCCAGAAATCATGAAAAATTGACATGTCCTAATATGATGTTAATAGTCATAATTCCAGCTATCATTTTAAAATGTTGTATGTCACAGATAGCCAAATTTCCTTGTCAGTTAAATTATAATGAATTCTCATCAGACTTTTAACCATGGCCATGCATACATCTTTTGGAATTCACAGAAAGTTATTGTTTTATTCTGATGCTCTCTTGAAAGCTTAATTTCTAGAACTGTAATAGAGAAACTGATTGATTTATAAAACTGTTAACCCATGATCAAGCAGAACAAGAATTAATTACATAGGACTAAATGAACTGATGAGGATGGTTATAATTTTTATGACTTTTTCTTTGAAACATTACCAGTTCATTAATGTTTTGCTTTTCCAAATTTAAAGAAAACTTTTTCTTTTTTCTATCAAGCTACTCATAATTTATGGCAATTTGGTAAATTATATCTTTGTAGAAAATATTTTCTCTCCACCTGATCCCTCAAGAATTCAGAAACTTGTTATTCAGTATTCTTATTTTCATGGCACTATCAGTTCAGTTCAGTTGATCAGTTGTGTCTGACTCTTTGCAACCCCATGAATCTCAGTATGCCAGGCCTCCCTGTCCATCACCAACTCCTGGAGTCCACCCAAACCCGTGTCCATTGAGTCAGTGAGGCCATCCAACCATCTCATCCTCTGTCGTACCCTTCTCCTCCTGCCCTCAATCTTTCCCAGCATCAGGGTCTTCTCCAATGAGTCAGCTCTTCGCATCAGGTGTCCAAAGTATTGGAGTTTCAGTTTCAACATCAGTCCTATCAATGAACACCCAGGACTAGTCTCCTTTAGGATGGACTGGTTGGATCTCCTTGCAGTCCAAGGGACTCGCAAGAGTCTTCTCCAACACCACAGTTCCAAAACATCAATTCTTTGGCACTCAGCTTTCTTTAGTCCAACTCTCACATCCATACATGACCACTGGAAAAACCATAGCCTTGACTAGACGGACCTTTGATGACAAAGTAATGTCTCTGCTTTTCAATATGCTGTCTAGGTTGGTCATAACTTTTCTTCCAAGGAGTAAGCTTCTTTTAATTTCATGGCTGCAGTCAC
This sequence comes from Nanger dama, assembly GCA_917880005.1. Taxonomy (NCBI): domain Eukaryota; kingdom Metazoa; phylum Chordata; class Mammalia; order Artiodactyla; family Bovidae; genus Nanger; species Nanger dama. The sequence continues at coordinate 6,559,903 of CAKJTW010000082.1, read as the reverse complement.
CATCTGCAGTGATTTTGGAGCCCAGAAAAATAAAGTCAGCCACTATTTCCACTGTTTCCCCATCTATTTGCCATGAAGTGATGGGATCGGATGCTATGATCTTAGTTTTCTGAATGGTGAGCTTTAAGCCAACTTTTTCACTCTCCTCTTTCACTTTCATCAAGAGGTTCTTTGGTTCTTCACATTCTCCCATAAGGGTGGTTACATCGGAATATCTGAGGTTATTGATGTTTCTCCCGGCAATCTTCATTCCAGCTTGTGCTTCCTCCAGCCCAGCATTGCTCATGATGTACTCTGCATATAACTTAAATAAGCAGAGTGACAATATACAGTCTTGACTTACTCCTTTTCCTATTTGGAACCAGCCTGTTGTTCCATATCCAGTTCTGACTGTTGCTTCCTGACCTGCATACAGATTTCTCAAGGGGCAGGTCAGGTGGTCTGGTATTCCCATCTCTTTCAGAATTTTCCAGTTTATTGTGATCCACACAGTCAAAGGCTTTGGCATAGTCAATAAAGCAGAAATAGATGTTTTTCTGGAACTCTCTTGCTTTTTCCATGATCCAGTGGATGTTGGCAATTTGATCTCTGGTTCCTCTGCCTTTTCTAAAACTAGCTTGTACATGGTTCGCATATTGCTGAAGCCTGGCTTGGAGAATTTAAGCATTACTTTACTAGCATGTGAGATGAGTGCAATTGTGTGGTAATTTGAGCATTTTTTGGCATTGAAATGAAAACTGGCCTTCTCCAGTGCTGTGGCCACTGCTGAGTTTTCCACATTTGCTGACATATTGAGTGCAGCACTTTCACTGCATCATCTTTTAGGATTTAAAATAGCTTAACTGGAATTCCATCACCTCCACTAGCTTCATTCGTAGTGATGCTTTCTAAGGCCCACTTAACTTCACATTCCAGGATGTCTGGCTCTAGGTGAGTGATCAAACCATTGTGATTATCATTTATTTGCATAAATTCAGTGAGAATCTGCTTTCCTTATAAAAGAACACTTTGGTCAATATTGATTACATTACCAAGACTTTGACTGGAATGTAGTATATGAGAATGATGTACATAGACTCAGATATAACCAGACAATATTAAGAAACTAAGGTTGGCTTTATGGATCCAACAAAGCCTCCCTCAAAAAATTACAAAGTATCTTATTTATAGGGTTCCCAGCCTAACCAATGAGAATGAAAAATCATTTCCTAGCAAATCCAGAACCTCATGGCATTTTAGATCTCAAGAAGAGAAGAATTCACCTAAATCTATAGGACTTAGAAGTGAGTCCTTGGTTTGGCTTCCAGAATAATCTCATACTCTATCGAAAGTCCTAGCAAAGCAGACTTAAAAGAGCTTACATGATTGACTTCTATTTTTGCTGCATTTATTAAATAATCAGACCAAGTTTAATGAAATTATTTGGCAAACCAATTAGTTTCATTATGACTCTCTTTGGTAAAAATGGAGGTGACTATAGAGAGAAAAATGTTTCAATAGAAAACTATAACACATCTTTGTGGAATATTAGATCCTAGCCCTGTTCACTGTCACTGAGGTTTTGCTATTTACTTGTGAATTCAGAGTGGATCCCAAATTCTTTCATTTCCAACACTATCTGGTCACAACTCTCCAAACTAGCATTTCAGGTGTTTTTCCTACCCTTCTGACTTGTAATTACTAAAAATAAAACCACCCTTTCCCCAAAACTGCTGAAGCTGAAAAACTTGATATAAACAGAAGTATCACCCACCACAGTTCAGGTATGGACAACCTTGTCCTTCATGCCTAATGCTGTATAGGTCACTCAGAAGGTTCCCTGGAACACATCTGATGACAATCCTCAGAGACATTCAGATTGCAAAACATACTTTGAGCTCAATTCAGTTCAGTTCAGTCGCTCAGTTGTGACCAACTCTTTGCAACCCCATGAATCGCAGCACACCAGGCCTCCCTGTTCATCACCATCTCTTGGAGTTCAATCAGACTCACATCCATCGAGTCCATGATGTCATCCAGCTATCTCATCCTCAGTCGTCCCCTTCTCCTCCTGCCCCCAATCCCTCCCAGCATAGGAGTCTTTTCCAATGAGTCAACTCTTCACATGAGGTGGACAAAGTACTGGAGTTTCAGCTTCAGCATCATTCCTTCCAAAGAAATCCCAGGGTTGATCTCCTTCAGAATGGACTGGTTGGATCTTTTTGCAGTCCAAGGGACTCTCAACAGTCTTCTCCAACACCACAGTTTAAAAGCATCAATTCTTCGGCACTCAGCCTTCTCCACAGTCCAACTCTCACATGCATACATGTCCACAGGAAAAACCATAGCCTTGACTTGACGGACCTTAGTCGGCAAAGTAATGTCTCTGCTTTTGAATATACTATCTAGGTTGGTCATAACTTTTCTTCCAAGGAGTAAGCGTCTTCCAATTTCATGGCTGCAGTCACCATCTGCAGTGATTTTGGAGTCCCAAAATATAAAGTCTGACACTGTTTCCCCATCTATTTCCCATGAAGTGATGGGACCAGATGCCATGATCTTTGTTTTCTGAATGTTGAGCTTGAAGCCAACTTTTTCACTCTTCCTTTTCACTTTCATCAAGAGGCTTTTTAGCTCCTCTTCACTTTCTGCCATAAGGGTGGTGTCATCTGCGTATCTGAGGTTATTGATGTTTCTTCATTCCAGCTTGTGTTTCTTCCAGTCCAGCATTTCTCATGATCTACTCTGCATATAAGTTAAACAAGCAGGCTGACAATAGACAGCCTTGACGTACTCCTTTTTCCTAGTTGGAACCAGTCTGTTGTTCCACGGCCAGTTCTAACTGTTGCTTCCTGACCTGCATATAGGTTTCTCAAGAGGCAGGTCAGGTGGTCTGGTATTCCCACCTCTTGAAGAATTTTCCACAGTGTATTGTGATCCACACAGTCAAAGGCTTTGGTATAGTCAATAAAGCAGAAATAGATGTTTTTCTGGAACTCTCTTGCTTTTTCCATGGTCCAGCAGCTGTCAGCAATTTGATCTCTGGTTCCTCTGCCTTTTCTAAAACCAGGTTGAACATCAGGGAGTTCACAGTTCACGTGTTGCTGAAGCCTGGCTTGGAGAATTTTGAGCATTACTTTACTAGCATGTGAGATGAATGCAATTGTGAGGTAGTTTGAGCATTCTTTGGCATTGCCTTTCTTTGGGATTGGAATGAAAACTGACCTTTTCCAGTCCTGTGGCCACTGCTGAGTTTTCCAAATTTGCTGTCATATTGAGTGCAGCACTTTAACAGCATCATCTTTCAGGATTTGAAATAGCTCAACTGGAATTCCATCACCTCCACTGGAATAGCTTTGTTCATAGTGATGCTTTCTAAGGCCCACTTGACTTCACATTCCAAGATGTCTGGCTCTAGATTAGTGATCACATCATCATGATTATCTGGGTCGTGAAGATCTTTTTTGTACAGTCCTTCCATGTATTCTCGCCACCTCTTCTTAATATCTTCTGCTTCTGTTAGGTCCAGACCATTTCTGTCCTTTATCGAGCCCATCTTTGCATGAAATGTTCCCTTGGTATCTCTGATTTTCTTGAAGAGATCTAGTCTTTCTCATTCTATTGTTTTCCTCTATTTCTTTGCACTGATCATGGGCAAGCTTTTCTTATCTCTTCTTGCTATTCTTTGGAACTCTGCATTCAGATGCTTATATCTTTCCTTTTCTCCTTTGCTTTAAGCCTCTCTTCTTTTCACAGCTATTTGTAAGGCTTCCCCAGACAGCCATTTTGCTTTTTTGCATTTCTTTTCCACGCGGATGGTCTTGATCCCTGTTTCCCAAACAATGTCACGAACCTCATTCCATAGCTCATCAGGCACTCTATCTATCAGATCTAGGCCCTTAAATCTATTTCTCACTTCCACTGTATAATCATAAGGGATTTGATTTAGGTCATACCTGAATGGTCTAGCGGTTTTCCCTACTTTCTTCAATTTGAGTCTGAATTTGGTAATAAGGAGTTCATGATCTGAACTACAGTCAGCTCCTGGTCTTGTTTTTGTTGACTATATAGAGCTTATCCATCTTTGGCTGCATAGAATATAATCAATCTGATTTTGGTGTTGACCATCTGGTGATGTCCATGTGTAGAGTCTTCTCTTGTGTTGTTGGAAGAGAGTGTTTGCTATGACCAGTGCATTTTCTTGGCAAATCTCTATTAGTCTTTGCCCTGCTTCATTCCGCATTCCAAGGCCAAATTTGCCTGTCACTCCACGTGTTTCTTGACTTCCTACTTTAGCATTCCAGTCCCCTATAATGAAAAGAACATCTTTTGGGGGTGTTAGTTCTAAAAGGTCTTGTAGGTCTTCATAAAACTATTCAACTTCAGCTTCTTCAGCATTACTGGTTGGGGCATAGACTTGGATAACTGTGATATTGAATCGTTTGCCTTGGAAATGAACAGAGATCATTCTGTCATTTTTGAGATTGCATCCAAGTACTGCATTTTGGACTCTCTTATTGACCATGATGGCTACTCCATTTCTTCTGAGGGATTCCTGCCTACAGTAGTAGATATAATGGTCATCTGAGTTAAATTCACCCATTCCAGTCCATTTTAGTTTGCTGATTCCTAGAATGTCGACATTCACCCTTGCCATCTCTTGTTTGACCACTTCCAATTTGCCTTGATTCATAGACCTGACATTCCAGGTTCCTATGCAATATTGCTCTTTACAGCATCGGATCTTGCTTCTATCACCAGTCACATGCACAACTGGATATTGTTTTTGCTTTGGCTCCATCCCTTCATTTTTTTGGAGTTATTTCTCCAGTGATCTTGAAGAACTTAGATTAAAAATTTAAGCTCGGGAGGCAAGGCCGTGGCCTCCTGGAAAATAGCTTTCTCCTTATCGGGAGGCAAGGCTGCGGCCTCCTGGAAAATAGCTTTCTCCTTATCGGAGGCAAAATAGCTTTCTCTGTTCAACTTAGTTGCTTTCTGTAAGCTTTCCCACCAATCAAGTGTATCCCCCGCACCTGTGACTTCACTTCAATGTATCCCATAACCCGACTCCATCCCCACCTGTCTGTAATTTTTATATAAAAACCCTCACTACTGACGCTGGGGGTTCACTCCCACTGAACCCTGGCGCGCGCCGGCTTAATAAATCCTCTTGCTGATTGCATCGAATTCGAGTCACTGTGGTCTTTGGGGCGACGGTTCCCGAGAAAAGGCCGCTAGGTCTTACATTTGGGGGCTCGTCCGGGATCCCCTCGCTCACTCAGACCCTTTGGCTTTTGGATTCGGAGGTACGCTCGAGCAATTCTGTGTCTCCGTGCACGTCTGTGACAGGTCTGTGACTAATCTGCTCTGTGTTAAATCTGTATTGTCTCACTTTTCTCTCCTGCTGCTTGACTTGATCCTTCGGAAGTTTCAGTGAACGGGCGAGCGGTTGTGAGGCAACTGATTAGTCCCGGCCAGGGCTACTCCCTGGTGGACTTTGAAGGCCTCACGACAGGTGAGCCCCAGTAACTATCGCCCGGCTGGGTGAAACTTCCCTGTCCTTCTTGTGAGGATCTGGCCAGATATTACTTATTTGTGGGCACGGGTCAGGCACTTAAAAGCCATTAGGGCGCCTGCCACTTGAAGACTCCCGTGACAGGATAAGGGGGTCACGGAACGGGCCAGAAGCCGCTAGGCGCCCGCCCCCAGCAAGAAAACTTCCGTGCAACGGCACAGGTACACGAGTGAACTCAAAGCACGCCATAAGTCCACCTCTCTGGCCGCCACCATTCCCGGTAGGATTTTTTTTTTTTTGGTGGCTATCCTCAGTAATTTCACTTTTCTTCCTCCTGGTCTCCTCCGGCTGCTGAAACAAAGATCTGTGCCCTCGCGCACCTGTCTGTCTGTATCTGTGGGGCGCGCCTCTCTGTCTGTATCTGTGGCGTTTGCCAGGGGACGCCTGGAACGCCGACCTGGGAGTGGGGGTCGTGAGATTCCCTTCCGCCTGTATCTGTGGCGTTTGCCAGGGACGCCTGGAACGCCGACCTGGGAGTAGGGATCGTGAGATTCTTCTCCGTCTGAATTCTCTATCTGTGGAGCTAGGAAGCTCATCTGCTTAAGACTTGCCGAGGGCAAAAGTTTACAGCAGCCGCTCTTATCTGATTTTTCCACTGCTACTTGTCTTACTTAGTACTCGTTAAGTGTTCATTTTTGTGACAAACTGACGATGGGACAGACTGTGACAACCCCGTTGTCTCTGACGGTAGATCATTGGACAGAAGTGAAAAATCGGGCCCATGATCTTTCCATGACAGTGAAAAAGGGAAATGGCAGAGCCTATGCGCGGTTGACTGGCCCAGTTTTAAGACCAGCTGGCCGCCGGAAGGGTCATTCTCCTCAGAACAAGTCAAACAGGTTAAAACTGTGATTTTCACCCCTGCTACTGAACACCCGGACCAGGTGCCATATATTATGGTCTGGGAAGACTTGGTCCGCTCACCCCCGGCGTGGGTTCGGCCTTTCGTTTTCCCCACAGGGAAGCTGTTGGAGCCTGCTGCAGAGATCTTTGCCCTGAAATCCACGGCAAAGAAAGAGGGGACGAAGGCCCCCGTCAAAAGTATATATCCAGACCTGCAAACTGACTTCTTACTTTTAGATTCTCCCCCACCCTACCCACCTGTGCAGGTCCCACCTCCGGCACCTCAGAGGGCATCAGCGACCGCCTCGCCTGAACAGCCAAAAGAAGAAGAAATGGGCCCGGCGGCAGGAACGTGGAGCCGTAGAGCTGTCACCCCGACTCCACCGCTCTCCCCTCCCGGGAGAACGGGCCCCCTGATGACCGTGGGGTTCGGCCACTCCAATATTGGCCGTTCTCTGCCTCTGACCTTTATAACTGGAAAAATAACAACCCCTCTTTTTCTGATAACCCCCAGGCGCTGACCTCTTTGATAGAATCTCTTGTTTTCTCACATCAGCCCACTTGGGATGATTGTCAGCAATTGTTGCAGACCCTGTTAACCACTGAAGAGAGACAGCGAGTACTATTGGAGGCTCGCAAAAATGTGCCAGGAGATGACGGACGTCCCACAGTGCTTCCTAATGAAATAGATGATGGTTTCCCCTGACGAGACCTGAATGGGACTACAATTCTCCGGCAGGTAGGGAGCACCTGAGGGTCTATCGCCAGGCTCTGGTGGCGGGTCTCCGAGGGCAGCAAGGCGCCCCACTAATTTGGCTAAGGTAAGGGAGGTGACTCAGGGGCCTACTGAGTCACCTACTGTATTCCTAGACAGATTGATGGAGGCATTCAAGAGATTTACTCCCTATGATCCCACATCTGAGGAACATAGGGCTACTGTGGCCATGGCTTTTATTGATCAGTCAGCTCTAGATATTAAGAGAAAGTTACAGAGACTAGATGGGTTACAGGGATTCACCCTTCAAGATTTGATCAGAGAAGCAGACAAGGTGTTCAATAAGAGGGAAACAGAAGAGGAAAAGGAAGAAAGAAGGATCCGGGAGCAGGATGAACGAGAGAGAGAGAGAGAAAAAAGACAGGCAAAAGACTTGGCAAAGATTCTGACTACAGTGATTAAAGAAGGAAAGAGAGACAATAAAACTGAGCCGAGAGACCGCAGAAAAAGCAGGACAGGAACCAAGCCGCCACTAGACAAAGATCAGTGCGCGTACTGTAAAGAGAAGGGGGGCATTGGCTCAAAGACTGCCCTCAGAAGAAGAGGGGAAAGTCCGCTTCCCCAGCAAAATCCTGGCCATAGAAGAAGAAGATTAGGGGACGGGGCTCGGACCCCTCCCCGAGCCTAGGGTAACTTTAAAGGTGGAGGGGAAGCCTGTACAGTTTCTGGTAGACACAGGGAGCCCAACACTCCGTCCTATTACAATCCGGGAGGGGCATTGTCCACAAAAAAGGCATGGGTACAAGGCGCTACAGGGTATCAACAATACCCATGGACTACCCGAAGAACAGTGGACCTTGGCGTGGGCCGGGTATCCCACTCGTTCCTTGTGATCCCTGAATGCCCTTACCCCTTGCTGGGACGGGACTTGCTCACGAAAGTGGGGGCTCAGATCCACTTTCACACCGAGGGCACCACGGTGACAGACGGGGAAGGAAGGCCGTTGCAGGTTTTGACCCTGAGGCTAGAAGATGAATACAGGCTATATGAGAGCCCTTCCCCGAGACCATGAATATGCAGGACTGGATGGCTAAGACCCCCTAGCCTGGGCCGAAGTCTCGGGCATGGGAATGGCCATCCACCGGCCCCCAGTGGTGGTAGAAATCAAGGCCTCTGCCACCCCCATCTCAGTCCGCCAGTACCCGATGAGTAAAGAGGCTCGAGATGGGATCCGCCCACATATTCAAAGGTTTCTTGATCTGGGAATTTTGATAAAGTGCCAATCGGCCTGGAACACCCCATTGCTTCCGGTCCGGAAGCCTGGATCGGGCGAATACCGGCCTGTGCAGGATCTGAGAGAAGTTAACAAGCCGGGTATCCGACCTACACCCAACAGTGCCCAACCCCTACAACCTGCTGAGCACCCTCCCCCAGCCGGAAGTGGTACACTGTCTTAGACCTGAAAGATGCCTTCTTCTGCCTACGACTCAGCCCCGCTAGCCAGCCTATTTTTGCTTTTGAGTGGAAAGACCCTCTTACAGGACTCTCCGGACAGCTAACGTGGACCAGGCTGCCGCAAGGATTCAAGAACTCGCCAACAATTTTTGACGAAGCCCTCCACCAGGACCTCGCGCACTTCCGCGCCACAAACCCCCAGGTAACTCTGCTCCAATATGTAGATGACTTGCTCCTGGCCGCAGATACCGCAGAGGAGTGCAGGGAAGGGACTGAGACCTTACTGACAGAACTTGGCACCCTCAGCTACCGTGCTTCTGCCAAAAAGGCCCAGATCTGCCGGCAACAGGTTAGTTACTTGGGGTACCAACTCAGGGATGGGAAGCGATGGCTCTCGGAGGCCAGAAAGGAGGCAGTGGCCAGAATACCGGCCCCCAAAGCTCCCGACAGGTTAGGGAGTTCTTGGGCACTGCAGGGTTCTGCAGACTCTGGATTCCGGGGTTCGCAGAGATGGCTGCTCCCTTGTACCCCCTGACGAGGGGCAGCACACCCTTCGTCTGGGGAGAGAGCGAGCAAAAGGCTTTTGACAACATTAAGCACGCATTGTTGTCAGCCCCTGCCCTGGGACTTCCAGATGTGGATAAGCCGTTCCATCTCTACGTGGCTGAAAATAATGGCATTGCTAAAGGGGTCCTCACCCAAAAGCTGGGACCATGGAATCGGCCGGTGGCATATCTGTCAAAAGAAACTGGACCCAGTGGCTGCTGGCTGGCCAAATTGTTTGCGTATAGTGGCTGCCGTGGCAGTCCTAGTAAAGGATGCAGACAAGCTGACATTGGGGCAGAACTTAATTGTCACTGCGCCCCACGCTTTAGAAAGTGTGCTTCGCCAACCCCCGAGAGATGGCTAACTAACGCCAGGATGACCCACTATCAGACACTGCTCCTAAACTCTGAGCGAATCAGGTTCACGCCGGCTACCGGACTTAACCCTGCCACGCTGCTGCCGGACCCCAGCCAGTCCGAGGTGACCCACGACTGTCAAGAAATTCTGGCGGGAGTACATGGAGTTCGTCATGATCTCTCGGACCAGCCGCTTCAGGATGCCGAGGTGACATGGTATACGGACGGAAGCAGTTTTCTTGAAGAAGGTAGGCGGCGGGCAGGGGCAGCGGTGGTCGATGGGACTGATGTGATCTGGGCAGCTGCCCTGCCTCAAGGTACGTCAGCCCAAAAAGCCGAGCTGATTGCCCTCACTAAGGCCTTAGAACTGGCACAAGGGAAAAAGGCCAACATTTACACTGATAGTAGATATGCTTTCGCAACTGCACATGTCCATGGAGCTATTTACCAACGGAGAGGGTTACTTACATCGGCTGGCAAAGAGATTAAAAACAAAGACGAAATCCTGGCATTGTTGGCTGCCCTGATGTTGCCAGAAAAGATTAGTATAATCCACTGCCCCGGGCACCAACGAGATTGGTCTCTGGTAACTAAAGGAAACAACATGGCCGATCAAGCTGCGCGAGAGGTGGCGACAAGAGATGGACTATCGAGATTGCTGGCAATATGCTCAAAAGATGAAGATAATTCTAGCCCCTCTCCGCGGCCCAGAGGGAAACAGGCTACGGCAGAAGGAGAAGCCAGAGAAATGTTAGAACAAATGCACCATTGGACTCACTTAGGGGCCAAAAAGCTAGTCTCTCTTTTAATTAAAGCAGGGTATGAGGTGCCGGGACTTTCTAAATTGGCTGAGCAGGTGGTCCTGAACTGCAGACCTTGCCAAGAGGTAAATGCCGGCCGAAACAAGACGGGCCAAGGTAAGCGGCTGCGTGGAGACCGGCTGGGGGCCTACTGGGAAGTGGATTTCACCGAGGTATGTCCTGCGCGGTACGGCAATAAATATCTGCTGGTTTTTGTAGACACTTTCTCAGGGTGGGTAGAAGCTTTCCCCACCAAAAATGAAAGTGCACTCACAGTAACTAAAAAGATCCTAGAAGAAATTTTTCCGCGCTTCGGAGTGCCAAAGATGTTAGGGTCAGATAATGGGCCGGCTTTCATTGCCCAAATAAGTCAGGAGTTAGCTAAGTTTCTGGGGACCGATTGGAAACTACATTGTGCATACAGACCCCAGAGTTCAGGACAGGTAGAAAGAATGAATAGAACTCTAAAAGAGACCCTAACTAAATTGTCCTTAGAGACTGGCGGTACTGACTGGACGGTGCTCCTTCCTCTGGCTCTGTTCCGGGTGAGAAATACGCCCTCTCGCCTTGGTCTCACCCCTTTTGAAATTTTGTATGGAGCACCCCCCCCCATATTGACACTTAGAGAGGGATTTGACCCCCAAACTTTAATAATGGTGATTTATGTGCTAGGCTAAAGGGACTCCAGCTGGTTCAGAAAGAGGTGTGGACTCAGCTTGCTGCGACCTACCAACCCGGTACCCCAGAAGAGGCCCATCCGTTCCAGGTGGGAGACTCCGTCTACGTTCGTCGGCATCGGCAAAACAACCTAGAGCCCAGGTGGAAAGGACCCTACATTGTTCTGCTTACAACCCCCACTGCCATCAAGGTTGACGGAATCTCATCCTGGATCCACGCCTCCCACGTTAAAGCTGCACCGGAACCAACGCCACAATGGAAGGCTCACCGCACCTCCCACCCTTTAAAGCTCAGGCTCTGTCGATTACCGGATTCCTGATCATCCTGGCTCTGCATCAAGGAACCACTCATACGTATTGGGCCTACGTTCCTGACCCCCCATGCTCCAGTCTGTAGGGTGGGATGAAGAAACATTGCCGGTATACGTAAATGATACTGCTCTTCTGGGAGGAGTCTCTGACGCACACATTCAACACCAACAAGCTAACATTTCCTTCTATGGGCTTTCTTCACGGTTCCCTATGTGTTTTTCATACAACTCCCCCAAGTCTTACTGTATAAACGTCTCCCCTGTCACTTCCTACCCTCGTGTATCCATTTCAGGAATTTCTGAAGACGCTGGGGCCATTTCACACCAAAAGGGCGAGGGGCCGCTCGATATACCTTACTGTGGTCGCCGCCATCTGGGAATTAGCGAGGGAATGGATGTGCCATGGATTCTATGCCGGGGACATAATGCCACTGTTTATAACATAAATAATAATAACAGTGTTTATCTCTGGGACTGGGCACCTGCAGGTACCCCAGATTATCCTGAATATAGAGGACAGCACCCTTCCATTCTGGCACTCGGACATCGTCAGGTATTTCAAACTGAGATCTGGAAGCTTTTAGCGACCTTTGGCCCCGGCAACATGTTATATAGACAGACTAATAGAGGTGGAACAAGATATGGAGATATAGGAATTACGGGATTCAGATATCCTAGATCATGTGTGCCCTACCCCTTTATGATTTTAGTTGGAAATGTTACTGTTAATGTCACTCAGAATGTTTACCATATGTCTTGTTATAATTGCACTCTCACTAATTGTATCAGAGGCATGAGCGTCGGAGAGCAAATATTGGTGGTAAAACAACCCGCTTTTGTTATGCTCCCGGTCGAAATAGAAGAAGATTGGTATGATAAAACGGCATTGCAATTACTACAACACATCAGTGCTGCCCTCGGCCGCCCAAAAAGAGGCCTGGGATTAATTGTTCTGGGTGTGGTTTCGCTGATCACCTTAATAGCGACCGCTGTTACTGCCTCTGTTTCCCTTGCTCAGTCCGTGCAAGATGCCAAGGTTGCTGATTCTCTGTCTTATAATGTCACAAGGGTTATGGGAACACAAGAGGGTATTGATAAAAAAATAGAAAATAAGCTGTCTGCTCTGTATGATACCCTCAGAGTCTTAGGAGAAGAGGTCCAAAGCTTAGGACTCAGAATGAAAATTCAATGTCATGTTAATTACAAGTGGATCTGTGTTACAAGAAAGCCTTATAATATATCTGACTTCCCGTGGGAAAGGATCAAAAAACATTTACAAGGCATATGGTATAATTCTAATATTTCTCTTGATTTACTGCAGTTACACAATGAAATATTAGATATAGAAAACGCGCCTTCAGCCACTTTAGATATTGCTCAAGCCGCTGAAGATTTTGTAAAGAATTTGGCTTCTAACTTTCCCAGTCTTCATTCTTTGTGGCAGAGCATGGCGGCTGTAGGCATCGTGTTAGTCACTATCCTTGCCCTGATGTGCCTAGCACCATGCCTTATTAAAGGCATTGTAAAAGAATTTCTGCACATAAAGATGCTTGTCTACTGAAACATGCTGCACCATCACTATCTATTAGAGCGCCTAAAAATAAAGAAGGGAGGGCTGCGGGAGACAACCTGTAATGGGTTAAGCCCTGGGAGCTGCTTGGCCTGGTGCCCGCTATACTTCGGAGGCGGGGGTACTATGTTCTGCACACAATAATGGGAGCCTGGTAACTGTTTTCCTGATGATTTAAAATATATGATGTAAATGCTAAAAACCATGTAGACTTGATTGTTTATGATACCCTATATATGCAGCAATCCCCCTGAGGAGACTTCGATCTGTGATTTCAGGATTGAAATCATAAACAAGAAGAAGAGGGGAATGAAGAACTTAGATTAAAAATTTAAGCTCGGGAGGCAAGGCCGTGGCCTCCTGGAAAATAGCTTTCTCCTTATCGGGAGGCAAGGCCGCGGCCTCCTGGAAAATAGCTTTCTCCTTATCGGAAGCAAAATAGCTTTCTCTGTTCAACTTAGTTGCTTTCTGTAAGCTTTCCCACCAATCAAGTGTATCCCCCGCACCTGTGACTTCACTTCAATGTATCCCATAACCCGACTCCATCCCCACCTGTCTGTAATTTTTATATAAAAACCCTCACTACTGACGCTGGGGGTTCACTCCACTGAACCCTGGCGCGCGCCGGCTTAATAAATCCTCTTGCTGATTGCATCGAATTCAAGTCACTGTGGTCTTTGGGGCGACGGTTCCCGAGAAAAGGCCGCTAGGTCTTACAATCTCTAGTAGCATATTGGGCACCTAATGACCTGGGGAGTTTCTCTTTTGGTATCATATCATTTTGCCTTTTCATACTGTTCATGGGGTTACAACTCAAATTCTGTTCAGCTGACGGTCATCTGGATTCAGAAACCAGTTTTATAGACAACTCCAACCATTAAACATACTTTTCCTTTAGTTTCTATAGAAATGCCTCTTACTAAATCCCTGATTGCTGGCACCACACAGTCACTTAATTTAGATGGAAACTACCTACACCACCACCTTCTGAAATGGGACACAACTGTTGAACTGAACTGACCTATTACCAAACTAAGAGAGTGATTCAGTAAAATATGAAACAATGTTCTTAAATTCATTCTTTTCTGCTTGTTCCTGTCTATATTCTTACCCCATTTGTTGATCCTTTACTTCACAGCTTCTAACTCAACTCAGCTTGTAATATGTGACACTTTCTAAAAATAAAGTTTCAAATTGGGAACTAAAGGAAATCAGAATAAGTCATCCCAAAATATGCCTCTTGGACATAAAAACAGTTTTGAGCTGAAGGCAGTAGCAAGTGGAAGAAAAGCTTTCTCTGCCTCCTTTCCCTCTAGAGGCAGGATGTAAGTTTTTCTTTAACTGGAGACAGATTCTTATCAGCCTGAAAGTGGCAAGGCGAAACTGCAAACAAGTTGCCATTAGTTTCCTCCCATGTTTATCTTCCCACAGTGCACCGCCCTTGAAAACCTACACTGCTTTCCTCTGTCTTACCATTTCTCTACAAATTTATTGGTTTTTTGCTAAAGATGCTCTATATCCAGAATTCTAAACTGCCACTTCGACTTATTTTTCAATGAAGTTTCTTTCACGTGATATCTGCTACATGCATTGTTTTTTGTTTTTGTTTTTAAAGGCTGTTATTTTTTCCTCCTGTTAATCTTTTTGTTAAAAATACCACATGAAAACCTAAAATGGATAGAGGTCCAGTTTTTGCCTTCCTGATTCACACAGAGCAACTCGTTCTGTTTCCAGAGATTGGAACTTGGCCATTTTAGGGCTTCCCTGATAATTCAGTTGGTAAAGAAACCGCCTGCAATGCAGGACACCCTGGTTCAATTCCTGAGTCAGGAAGATCTGCTGGAGAAGGGATAGGCTACCCACTCCAGTATTCTTGGGCTCCCCTAGTGGCTCAGCTGGTAAAGAATCTGCCCACAATGTGGGAGACCTGGATTTGATCCCTGGGTTGGGAAGATCCCCTGGAGAAGGGAAAGGCTACCCACTCCAGTATTCTGACTTGGATAATTCCATGGGGTCGCAGAGTCAGACATGGCTGAGCGACTTTCACATACCCTCTTAGGTATATCATTCAGATGGAGCACCTCTGACAGTCATAAAAATAAAAACTTAAAAATCTCCAACAGACGGTGGGGAGACAACAGAAATGGAAACTGAGTTTTTCTGCTACCAAGCAAGGGAAATGAAGGAATGAGTAAATGGCTATAGAAATCCCCAAAAGAAGCCTGTAAGAGTTAAGAAATCCCAGTTTTTAGTTTGTTTCTAATCTTTGGTGCACATAACTAGACTTGTCCTTCACAAAGTTAATTCCTTAATCACTCTCTGACTTGAGGCATCCTGCAGCTGCATTCTTTCCCTCACACACCCTTGTAACAGTCTTCAGAAAGAAAGTCACAGGCCAAAAATCTTGAGGATGACCAAACCCATAGCTGTTATGGAACTTTCCAGAAGAATGCAAGACAGTCACTGCCTTGATCCTTACCACATACTTCTGAAGAAGACACCCAGCTATAACACCTCTGCCTATTTCCTGGTGGGGTGAGGGGCACAGTTGAGGTGCTAGCCTGTGTTTCCTCTTTGCCAGGCAAAGGAATAAAACCACCCTTTCTTTCTCCTTCATGTCTCTGTATTTGTTTGGCATTGGTGCATAGAGAGCCAAGATTTTGGCAGCAGAAGCAGCCTCCTTAGACTCTCAATTTCCATCAGTGAGGAAAACTCAAGGGCCTAGTGTTGTGTACTTTTCAATCCTTGCTGCATCAGAGAATTATCTGAAGAGCTCATAAAAAATAACTAATGCCTGGACCTCAATTCCAAGAGATTCTACTTCAAGTCTGCTTATATATATATACATCTCCTGGCTCCACCCTTATTTTTTTGGAGTACGCTCTCAGAGCTACTAAGAGGTTGTTTTCCAAGCTATAGCTTCAGTAAGACCCTGAATAAAACTCAGACTTACAACTCTCCTGTTGTACAGTTTTAAACACTCCAGATGGTTTTTGTTAACTCTCCAGATGATTCTCATTAGCTAGAGGTGAAATCGCTAAGCCCTTCTCTTATGCCTGGTATCTGAGCTCCAGCAGCCTCGCTGACTGCTACAATAGATGAAGGAAGGGAAGGGAAAGAGGGGCTGACCATGGGCCCTGTCATGTGCCAACACATAATACATTTTACATATACCAGTTAATTTAATCTTGATTATCATTCTCATTTTAAAGATAACGATAAAGAGATAAATTTCATAAGGATTACAATATCAGTCACAATAATGCTGCAACAGAACCAAGATTCAATCCCAAGCCTATATCCAAAGGGGACAAAGGAGAAATAATATTTTTGAGCACCCACCAATTTAGGGGCTCTGTAGAATCCTCCCAATTCCATGGGGCATTATTTTCCTCCATTTTAAATACATTTGACAAGTCAGTGACTTGAAAGGCTAACTAACTTGTCCAGGACAAATAGCTTATAAACAATAAAACCTGGATCTTTATTGAAGTCTGTTCACTTCTAAAGCCCCCTCCTCTATCCCATCCTTCTCTGTGCCTCAAAAGCTAATTCTAACCACCATAACAAGAGTCATTAACATTTATTAAGCACTGACTTTGTATCAAAAATGGTACTCATATCTTTATATGTGTTATCCAAGGAAAAATCAAGTAAAATGATTACAACAGAAAAAATAGTTTTCAGTATATGAGGTATGGGCCAGTAGTACCTCTTGCAACAATACTCTCAGATAACTCATCAGCACAATGAAATTAGATAAGACTGCTTCAGATGGTCTTTGGTTTTGCCTCTTAGCTTTTCAAAGAGTTGTTCTGGTAATACATAGTCTGGTCTAAGGTTCTCCTTTTACCAGATTCCACAGGCCCCAGTGAAAGACACGTAAGGAGGCAGCTGCTTCCATTCTGTAGTTGAAGATGAGGTTAGAAAAAAAAATACAATGTTAAAATACCTTCTTCCCAGTGTGGCCATTTTTCTTTGAGCCTTTGTTTCAGGGTATTGGTGTTTAGATACACACTGTTTTCTCCCAGTACCCACAGCAAGAGGCCACTCCTTAACAAGACAAATTATATTGGAGGTGGGATTAGCTAATAGCCCTAGGAAAGCCAGAATGGGATAAAGCACTGTTTCTCAAACTGTAATGTGCAAGACATTTTAAAAGGAAATAAATTCCTTTCAAGTCAGCATGTTGACAAATTGTTTCTTAAATGTTAATAGTAATATATATATATTTGGACAACTGTGAAAATAAAACCAATTTATAAATTAAATATTAGCAAACACTACAAAACCAACACAAATCAAACTAATGCAAATCAAATAGACAATTAATTCTTTTAAAATATGTGGCCTTTTGCAGGCACAGCACATATTCTTTTGGTCCAGATGATGTATATTATTGTGTTCCCCAAACAGTCATATCTCTGTTCAAACTAAAGTCCCCTGTAAGGTTGCCTGGCATTTTAAGCCCATCTTCTTTATTCATCAACCCTTAATAATTAAATCAGCACTACATGTCCCCCATCATGATCCAAAATACAAAAATGTCAGCTTCAGCACTGACGTCACTGGCCAAACTTTAATAAGACACTCATCCAGGTAATGTAGAATATGTTTTTATATTTCTCAGTAATTGCTGACATGAAAATGCAATTAGATTATCATAATAGAATGTTTTCAGACCCCCTTCCTCACCCTCCAAGAACATATAAGAAGGCTCCTAGCAGTCTATCAACAGCAACTTGAGAAACACTAGGATAAAAAATTAGGAAGAATTGTACCCAAATTCAACTCTCACATCCATACATGACCACAGGAAAAACTGTAGCTTTGACTAGACAGAACTTTGCTGGCAAAGTAATGTCTCTGCTTTTAATATGCTATCTAGGTTGGTCATAACTTTTCTACCAAGGAGCAAGTGTCTCTTCATTTCATGGCTGCAATCACCATCTGCAGTGATTTTGGAGCCCCCAAAATAAGTCTGTCACTGTTTCCACTGTTTCCCTATCTATTTGCCATGAAGTGATGGGACCAGATGCCATGACCTTAGTTTTCTGAATGCTGGGTTTTAAGCCAACTTTTTCACTCTCCTCTTTCACTTTCATCAAGAAGTTCTTTAGTTCTTCACCTTCTGCTATAAGTGTGATGTCATCTGCATATAAAGAAATATAAAGAAAGCTGAGAAGAGAAGAATTGATGCTTTTGAACTGTCGTGTTGGGGAAGACTCTTGAGAGTCCCTTGTACAGCAAAGAGATCCAACCAGTCCATCCTAAAGGAAATCAGTCCTGAATATTCATTGGAAGGACTGATGCTGAAGCTAAAACTCCAATACTTTGGCCACCTGATGTGAAGAACTGACTCATTTGTAAAGACTGTAATGCTGGGAAAGACTGAAGGTGGGAGAAGAAAGGGACGACAGAGGATGAGATGGTTGGATGGCATCACCGACTCAATAGATATGAGTTCAAGTAAGCTCCGGGAGTTGGTGATGGACAGGGAAGCCTGGAGTACGAGTACTGCAGTCCATGGGTCACAAATGGTCAGACACAACTGAGCGACTGAACTGAACTATACTCAAATAGTCCATGAGAAGAAATTCATCTTTATATAAATATTTTAGCTAATAAATGCAGAGGAAATTAGAGACTTTAGAATTTTACAAGCCAGGATGAACTAATAAATTCAGACGGTGAGAAAGATGATCGACATCCAAGAAAGACAGCCCAACAAAATGTGCCTGAAGTATTCTTGCAAAACAAAGTGAACCTAGGTGTGATCCAGCCTCGCTATGAAATTCTTAACTTGCAGCAAATATAGGGGCAGAGGAGCTTATTAAGTGACATCATAGGGATGCAACCAGTAAAACCAAATGTTGCAAAATTCTACAGGACAAACTAGCTTCTTCAACAAATAAATTGCAAGAAAAACAAACAGAAGCAAAGAGAGAACTTGTGTACTAACAGAGACATCTGAGTCCTATCTATAATAGCAATGTATAAACTTTATTTAGATGCTAATTCACACAAAGATAGTTCAACTTTTAATTGTATAGGGGTAATAGTATATCTAGGGTTTCTTCTTAATCTTTATTTTAAAAAGATATATACAAAAATATTATGGACCAAATAATGTGATGACTTGTTAGTTTAGATGATTATAGTTTCCAGACCCGATGGTTAATTTTGTATGTCAAGTTGGCTAAGCCCATGCTACTCGGTTTTTTGTCAAACACCAGTCTATGTTGCTGTCAATGTATTTTTCAGATATGATCAACATTTAAATCAGAGGACATGGAGAAAAGCAGATTATCCTCCACAGGACAGGGGGGTAAGGCGGGGGAGCAGGGGGCAGGGAGGGGATGTACTCAATCAGTTAAGGGCCTCAAGAGAAAAGACTGAGGTTCTCCAAGGATGAAGCAATTCCACTTTCAGATTTCCTTCCCAACAGAAACTGCAACATCAATTCTTCCCTGGTTCTTTAGCCTGTTTGCCAGTTCCACAATGTCAAGAATCAATTCCTTAAAACCAATCAATCTCTTTCCCTTTCTCCATGCAGTCAAACACACACACACACATCCTTTTGGTTCTTTTTCTCTGAAGAATTCCAATACCAAAATTATCTGGAAGAAATGAGAAATGAATAAGGAAACAGATAAAACAAAATTGGCTGTAATTCAACAATTACTAAATTGTTGCTAGTTGACATATTATACTACTGTCTCTATTTTTGTGTCTTCACACATTCTATTTAAAAATTGGGAAAGATAAAAAGAAACAAAAAAGCCAAGCCAAAAAAAAAAAAAAAGAAAAGCAAGACTTGTTTTGCTTTGTGTGTGTGTGTGTCACAAGGTCTTGAAGGCAGCACAGCATATGGGAAATCAAGGCTGCCTGAGACATCTGAGGTCATGACTCCCAAGACTCAGAAGAGAGTCTTCCCCGGAAGGGCCTGGCCTTGGTAGTGACTCTTTCCTTGACCTTGAACTTCCAGTCTAATTTAGACTGCTTCCTTTCTAGTTCCACTGAACCTGCACAACCCTTTACCACAGCACTTTTCTTGTACTTTTCTTCTCAATCTCTTCTCATTAGCCAGGACCTCCATACTCATCCAAGCACCAAGCTTGCACTCAGAAATGTTTGATGAATCAATTAAAGCGAAGCCCAACTCCTAAGCTAACTCATATGCTACTGCCTTTTAGGCCTTATTTTCTTCTGTTAATTATTACAGCCTACTACTAACTGCTCTGCTTTGTTTTGTTTTTTATTTCTCCATATCCTCTGATTCCAAATATTTACCTCCTACCAATCAAACATTTGAGGTCTCACTTTAGGGGTGGGGCAGACACTGTCATTCACCATCACAGAACTTTGTAAAATGAACCTTCAAAAGCCCATTTCTAGGCAGGAAAAATCTCATCCAACAAGTGGCATGATTTGCAGAGCTTTCTTTACAACCTCCTAGAAAGCAAAAATCTCTCTGACCCTTAGGGTCTGTTCTGAAAATCATTCTTTACATAGGTCTGCCCCTAGGTGATAGGATTTCAACGTGAATATCCATCAAATAAACCATTTCTTTGGCTTTATCATAGTATTCTACATGTGTTTGAAAAAATATTCACTGATTTTACAACCGGAGTTAAAAAAAGATTGTAGAGCAACCAATTTTATAAATTAATGAAAAAAAAGTCCAATGCCAGTTTTTTTTATGTCTACTTTATAGAAGGAAAGAAAAACGCTGTGAGTGGAAAAAAGACAGAAATTGCATTTATACTTTAAATTCAAGTTCAGACAAGAAGAAGCTGAGTTTTGCAGCTCGCTATGTTCCATGGGAAATGCTCTGACTCCTGTACAGGAAAATGAGGGGTCAGAGTGAGTTGAAGTCTCCTGCCCTCCTGCTTCCTCTCTGTCCCCCTGCCTCCTCCCTGTCCCCCAGTTTTACACTTAAAGGTATTATTTTAGGGGGAAAATATCCTCCATCTTTGCTTCTGCCCCCATCTCATAGAAGGTTAG
Organism: Nanger dama; assembly: GCA_917880005.1. Classification (NCBI taxonomy): domain Eukaryota; kingdom Metazoa; phylum Chordata; class Mammalia; order Artiodactyla; family Bovidae; genus Nanger; species Nanger dama. The sequence continues at coordinate 6,539,069 of CAKJTW010000082.1, read as the reverse complement.
GTATGCAAGTGCATGAATAAAACCTCAAGGTAAATGAGAATTAACAAAGGAAATATAGAGGAATGAGCAGCTGCTGCGTGGGCTGCCTGGGTGTGAGGTGGGTCATGTGTCTGTGAATAGTAAGGTCCCTGAGAAAACCATACACGAGCCTTCCTTAGACAGAAATATGAAAGTCCCATGAAAATATCAGTCACCAGTGTTGACAACTTTACAAGTTTGTCACCCAGGTTTTCCGTACCTACCCTTCAGCCCTTGGGTAGGTCTATTTGCCACATTTATCAACAACAACAAAATATAGGATATCAGTGAAATTAGAATTCCAATGAGCAATTTTTTGGCCTAAATATATCCCATATATTGCATGTATTACATGAAATTCAAAGTTTGCTGGGTATCCTGTGTTTTACCCAACAACTTATGAAGGTATTTCCATGGAGTAAAGAACATAGCTTTTTCCATGGTTTTTCCAGTGGTCATGTATGGATGTGAGAGTTGACCTGTGAAGAAGGCTGAGCACCGAAGAATTGATGCTTTTGAACTGTGGTGTTGGAGAAGACTCTTGAGAGTCCCTTGGACTGCAAGGAGATCCAACCAGTCCATTCTGAAGGAGATCAACTCTGGGATTTCTTTGGAAGAAATAATGCTAAAGCTGAAACTCCAGTACTTTGGCCACCTCATGCAAAGAGTTGACTCATTGGAAAAGACTCTGATGCTGGGAGGGATTGGAGGCAGGAGGAGCAGGGGATGACAGAAGATGAGATAGCTGGATGGCATCACGGACTCGATGGACGTGAGTCTGAGTGAACTCCTAGAGATGGTGATGAACAGGGAGGCCTGGCATGCTGCGATTCATGGGGTTGCAAAGACTCGGATACGACTGAGCGACTGAACTGAGAACTGAGAACTGATGCTTTTCTTGCAAATCAAAACCACAGTGAGGTACCACTTCACGCCAGTCAGAATGGCTGCTATCCAAAAGTCTACAAGCAATAAATGCTGGAGAGGGTGTGGAGAAAAGGAAACCCTCTTACACTGTTGGTGGGAATGCAAACTAGTACAGCCACTATGGAAAACAGTGTGGAGATTCCTTAAAAACTGGAAATAGAACTGCCATATGACCCAGCAATCCCACTGCTGGGCATAGACACTGAGGAAACCAGAATTGAAAGAGACACGTGTATCCCAATGTTCATCGCAACACTGTTTATAATACCCAGGACATGGAAGCAACCTAGATGCCCATCAGTAGACGAATGGATAAGAAAGCTGTGGTACATATACACAATGGAGTATTACTCAGCCATTAAAAAGAATACATTTGAATCAGTTCTAATGAGAAGGATGAAACTGGAGCCTAGTATACAGAGTGAATTAAGCCAGAAAGAAAAACCCCAATACAGTATACTAACGAATATATATGGAATTTAGAAAGATGGTAATGATAACCCTGTATGCGAGACAGCAAAAGAGACACAGATGTATAGAACAATCTTTTGGACTCTGTGAGAGAGGGCGAGGGTGGGATGATTTGGGAAAATGGCATTGAAACATGTATAATACATATATGAAACGATTCACCAGCCAGGTTTGATGCAGGACACAGGAAGCTTGGGGCTGGTGCACTGAGTCGTGTCTGACTCTTTGCAACCCCATGAATGGCAGCACTCCAGGCTTCCCTGTCCATCACCAACTCCTGGAGTTCACTCAGACTCACATCCATTGAGTCAGTGATGCCATTCAGCCATCTCATCCTCTGTCGTCCCCTTCTCCTCCTGCCCACAATCTCTCCCAGCATCAGAGTCTTTTCCAATGAGTCAACTCTTCGCATGAGGTGGCCAAAGTACTGGAGTTTCAGCTTTAGCATCAGTCCTTCCAAAGAAATCCCAGGGCTGATCTTCAGAACGGACTGGTTGGATCTCCTTGCAGCCCAAGGGACTCTCAAGAGTCTTCTCCAACACCACTGCTCAAAAGCATCAGTTCTTCGGTGCTCAGCCTTCTTCACAGTCCAACTCTCACATCCATACATGACCACAGGAAAAACCATAGCCCTGACTAGATGGACCTTAGTCAGCAAAGTAATATCTCTGCTTTTGAATATGCTATCTAGGTTGGTCATAACTTTTCTTCCAAGGACTAAGCGTCTTTTAATTTCATGGCTGCAGTCACCATCTGCAGTGATTTTGGAGTCCCCCCGAAAAAAAGTCTGACACTGTTTCCATTGTTTCCCCATCTATTTCCCATGAAGTGATCGGACTGGATGCCATGATCTTCGTTTTCTGAATGTTGAGCTTTAAGCCAATTTTTTCACTCTCCCCTTTCACTTTCATCAAGAGGCTTTTTAGTTCCTCTTCACTTTCTGCCATAAGGGTGGTGTCATCTGCATATCTGAGGTTATTGATATTTCTCCCGGCAATTTGATTCCAGCTTTTGTTTCTTCCAGTCTAGCGTTTCTCATGATGTACTCTGCATATAAATTAAATAAGCAGAGTGACAATATACAGCCTTGACGTACTCCTTTTCCTATTTGGAATCAGTCTGTCGTTCCATGGACTAAGCACCTGCAAAATCTTACCCTCCCATCCCTTAAGGATACAAATTACAGTTAGGTTCCTGGTATTAGTAAGAGCAAACTAAGGCTTAGAAAAGACAAACTCATTGAAGTGTCCTCACAGCAAGTTAAATGGCAGAGCTGGGATTTGAACCTCATCTCACTGACTCTCTGAAACCCATGCTCTTACTGATATGCTCCTGCCCTTCCATGGAGACAATGAAACTCAGTGTGTGACGGACAAAGAGGACTCCAGCATGCCTGGCCCAGAGGGCGAGGTGGGGCAGGAGCAGGAATTATAGAAGCTGGCTAGAGGTGAGGCTTCAAAGCTTGAGGCCAGCTGCGCATCCTGGGGCAGCCCTTGCTTCGCTGGGCGCTGTCGTTATGCAGACAAGGAAAGGTAAAGTGTGAAAAGAGAGACATAGGAGCCTACAGCTCCAGGCATGCTGCTCCTCTACCAGTATCTGGAAGCTAGTAAAAGCTTTGAAGCAGGGAAATTGCAGTCTAAATGTTATTTCAGGGTGATTAATTTTGTAGCAATGCACAGAAGATATTAAAGGGAGCAAGAGGCTGGAGGCGAGGAAACTGGTTAGGAAGCTATTGCAGACGCTCATTTCCAAGATGAGTGTGACTCAGAACAGGGCAGTGGAATGGGTAAAAGAGCAGAAGTGAGGGTTCCCCGCCAAAGGAAGAACTGACAGGCTCTGGGGAACTGCAAAGCTGCAGCTGCGGGTCAATGATGGTCTGAGGCTGGGAGAGACAGAGGAGGAAAGACACTTCCAGAGCCAGTACATGTCCCAGACCTGAATCTGACGTACCTGCCTCTTCTGTCTCCTCTCCAGACCACAAGCTCAAAGGAGTCATGGAGCCTCCCTGTGTCTGGCAGCCCCACAGCTTTTCCCCATTGCCAACCACATGCTGGAGGTTTGGTAGACTCAGTAAATATTGACTGGCAGTCTGCTTCTTCCGGCTGGAATGCTGTGTTCCCACCTTTGCCTGGAAATGCCATGGACGAATGCCTTCCCGGAGGCCCAGTTCAAACGCCTTCCCTCAGAGAGGCCTCCGGTCAATTTAAATTAGATCCTGCTGCTTTCCTCCCAGAGAAACTTCTCTTTACATACTTCTTACAATATGCAATTTTACATTTGTTGCTTATTTTTATTTCTTGTTGTTGTTTTTGCTGTCAGTGGCAGTCCTCTACTTCCCCCTAGACATAAGTACTGCAGTCAGTTTGTCTTTCACCACTGAGGCCCCAAAGCCCACAAAATGCTATCCCATAAGAATAAAATGTAATTTTAAATTGCTAGTACCTGCATTTTTTTTAAGTAAGAAGACACTGGTGAAATTATTTTTGATAACATTTTTATTTAACCAAACATATCTAAAATGATATCATTTAAACATATGATCTATAGAAAAAATTATTAATGAGATTAGCTGACATTCCCTTTTTTTCATAAGTTTTCAACTCACCACATATCTCAGTTGGAATTAGCCAAGCATTCTCTAAACACATGTGACTAGTGGCTACTATAATGGACTATTAATATAGATCCTTGCAGGATGCTTACATGTACTACTTTCTTAGTACAAAGTTAATTCATGAAAAAGGAGGTTGGGAAGGATAGAAAGATGGAGAAAAGCAAGAGAGAAAAAGACAGGGAAGAGAAACTAACCTTTGCTGAGTGTTTACTTTCACCTATCAATAAACTGTGTGATTTAACTCTCATATCAACCCTGGTGAGGTAGGTTGGAACAGTCTTTATAAATGAGGACACTAACTCTGCCCACATCACATTCTCTTTTGAGCAGAAGAAGCAAGATTTAGAACCAGTCTCCCTTATCCAGCTGTGTTGCATTACTCACACAAGCCATACCTAACAAGTCTAAACAGGCCCCACTGCTATCTACACTTTCTCCCCGCAGGTAAGACAGCCCAGGGCTCCTATAAGGTATTATTTTGAATCTCACATACTCTCTCATTTCAAAAGTACAGTCTAACCATTGCAGGCTAATGTGGGAGTGTCTCCTTCATCCTCCAGACATATTTCAGAGGAATTCTTATCTCATTGCAGCTGTTAATTGTTGTTGTTCTTCAGTCTCTCAGTTGTGTCCAACTCTTTGTGATCCCATGGACTGCAGCATGCCAGGCTTCCCTGTCCTTTACCATCTCCCACAGCTTGCTCAAACTCACGTCCAATATACAGTCTGGACATACTGCTTTCCCAATTTGGAATCAGTCTGTTGTTCCATGTCCGGTTCTAACTGTTGCTTCTTGACCTGCATACAGGTTTCTCAGGAAGCAGGTAAGGTTGTTTTGTATTCCCATCTCTTGAAGAATTGTCCAATTTGTTTTGATCCACATAGTCAAAAGTTTTAGCATGGTCAATGAAGCAGATGTTTTTATGGAATTCTCTTGCTTTTTCTAGAATTCAACGGATGTTGGCAATTTGATCTCTGGAAATATTTCCTACAGACATGTTTCAGAAGAATTCTTATCCCATTGCAGCTGTTCATTAGGACTCAGCTATGACCAAACAACATGATGGCATTTAAAGTTCTCCAAATATTCCAAATTCCCTAACATGCCTCCTTAGCTCTATAGAGTTTTTCTGCTGCCTGGAACCCTTCCTTCCTTCAACCAATAATACACATCCTGCATGATTCAGTTCAAGAAAAAGAGAAGGAAGAAAGAGAACAAAAAAACCTCATCAGTCATCTCATCTCAACCAAGGAATCTCCCTGATTCATTCTGCAAGTGTGTGGAACCCTATTGTGTGTTCTCAAGACACTCTCACAGAGTTTTTTCTGAATGCCATCATTACATATCTAGGATCTCCCTCACTACACTGTGAGCTTCTGAAAAGCAAGAACTGTCTCTTATCTTTACATCTTCATTGCCCAGCATTTATTGAATGGATTTTTAAGTAAATAAATGATGGATGGACTGTTGAGCATGCTTATAGCCCTGTTTGAGTATAAGCAATACCTGGTACCACATAGTCTTAAAAGAGGACTCCAGTGCTCTTGCAACATCAGCATCCCAACAGACCAGCTGTCAGGGTATGGGTTACAGTGATAGGAGCAGTCTCTACAGAGGACACAGTGATGCCCTCAAACATTTCATAAGAAGTAATATTCTAAGCCAGCAGTCCCTAACCTTTTTGGCACCAGGAACCCGTTTCATGGAAGACAATTTTTCCACAAACCACAGTAGGCTGGGAATGGTTTGGGGATGATTCAAACACATTACATTTATTGTGCTCCTATATAACCCACATACCTATGGACACCTTATCTTCGACAAAGGAGGCAAGAATATACAATGGAGTAAAGACCGTCTCTTTAACAGGTGGTGCTGGGAAAACTGGTCAACCACTTGTAAAAGAATGAAATTAGACCCCTCCCTAACACCATACACAAAAATAAACTCAAAATGGATTAAAGATCTAAATGTAAGACCAGAAACTATAAAACTCCTAGAGGAGAACATAGGCAAAACTCTCTCTGACATAAATCACAGCAGGATCCTCTATGATCCATCTCCCAGTATACTGGAAATAAAAGCAAAGATAAACAAATGGGATCTAATTAAAATTAAAAGCTTCTGCACAACAAAGGAAACTATAAGCAAGGTGAAAAGACAGCCTTCTGAATGGGAGAAAACAATAGCAAATGAAACAACTGACAGACAATTAATCTCAAAGATATGTAAGCAACTTATACAGCTCAACTCCAGAAAAATAAATGATCCAATAAAAAAATGGGCCAAAGAACTAAATAGGCATTTCTCCAAAGAAGACATACGGATGGCTAACAAACACATGAAAAGATGCTCAACATCACTCATTATCAGAGAAATGCAAATCAAGACCACAATGAGGTATCATTTCACACCAGTCAGAATGGCTGCGATCCAAAAGTCTACAAGCAATAAATGCTGGAGAGGGTGTGGAGAAAAGGGAACCCTCTTACACTGCTGGTGGGAATGCAAACTAGTACAGCCATTATGGAAAACAGTGTGGAGATTCCTTAAAAATTGCAAATAAAACTGCCTTATGACCCAGCAATCCCACTGCTGGGCATACACACTGAGGAAACCAGAATCGAAAGAGACACATGTACCCCAATGTTCATTGCAGCGCTGTTTATAATAGCCAGGACATGGAAGCAACCTAGATGTCCATCAGCAGATGAATGGATAAGAAAGCTGTGGTTCATATACACTATGGAATACTACTCAGCCCTTAAAAAGAATAAATTTGACTCAGTTCTAATGAGATGGATGAAATTGGAACCGATTATACAGAGTGAAGTAAGCCAGAAAGAAAAACACCGATACAGTATACTGACACATATATATGGAACTTAGAAGACAGTAATGATGACCCTATATGTGAGACAACAAGAGACACAGAGGTATAGAGTGGACTTTTGGACTCTGAGGGAGAGGGAAAGGGTGGGATGGTTTGGGAGAATGGCAGTGAAGCATGTGTATTTTCCTGTAAGAAACGAAGCGCTAATCTATGTTTGGTGTAGGATGCAGGATGCATGGGGCTGATGCACAGGATGATTCAGGTAGAGGATGTGGGGTGGGAGGTGGGAGGGGGCTTCGGCATTGGGCGATTGAGTTCACCTATGGCTGATTCGTGTCAATGTATGGCAAAACAAATACAGTATTGTAATTAAAAAAATAAAAAATAAATAAATAAATTTAAAAAAAAAAAAAAAGAATCTAGGAAATTCTATCTTACGTGGCTCAGATGGTAAAGAACTTGCCTGCAATGCAGGAGACCTGGGTTCAATCCCTGGATCAGGAAGATCCCCTGGAGAAGGGAGCAACACACTCCAGTATTCTTGTCTGGAGAATTCCAGGGACATAGGAGCTTGGGGTGGCAGTGGGGGGCTACAGTCCATTGGGTCACAAAGAGTCAGACAAAACTGAGCAACTAACACAGATGAGAATGGAATGCTGCCAGCAATCTGACAGGAAGCAGAGCTCAGGCAGTAATGCAAGCAATGGGGAATGACTGTACATACCGATGAAGCTTCACTCACTCACCCACCACTCACCTCCTGCTATGCAGATTGTTTCCTACGAGGCCATGGACCAGGGACTCCTGTTCTAAGCTGTGCAGAATATTTAGCAAAGCTGGGACTAACCCTTATGTTAGCCTCAGGTTCAGTTCAGTTCAGTTGCTCAGTTGTGTTCGACTCTTCGCTACCCCGTGGACCACAGCACACCAGGCCGCCCCTGCCCATCGCCAACTCCTGGAATTTATGCAAACTTATCTCCATGGAGTCAGTGAGACCAACCAAACATCTCATCCTCTGTCGTCCCCTTTCTCCTCCTGACTTCATCCTTCCCAACATCAGGGTCTTCTCCAATGAGTCAACTCTTCGCATCAGATGGCCAAAGTATTGGAGTTTCAGCTTGAGCATCAGTCCTTCCAATGAACACCCAGGACTGATCTCCTTTAGGATGGACTGGTTGGATCTTCTTGCAGTCCAAGGGACTCTCAAGAATCTTCTCCAACACCACAGTTCAAAAGCATCAGTTATTCGGCACTCAGCTTTCTTTATAGTCCAACTCTCACATCCAAACATGACCACTGGAAAAAGCATAGCCTTGACGAGATGGATCTTTGTTGGCAAATTAATGCCTCTGCTTTTTAATATGCTGTTTAGGTTGGTCATAAATTTCCTTCCAAGGAATAAGTGTCTTTTAATTTCATGGCTGCAGTCACCATCTGCAGTGATTTTGGAGCCACCCAAAATAAAATCAGCCACTGTTTCCGCATCTATTTCCCATGAAGTGATGGGACTGGATGATATGATCTTAGTTTTCTGAATGTTGAGCTTTAAGTCAACTTTTTCACTATTCTCTTTCACTTCCATCAAGAGGCTCTTTAGTTCTTCACATTCTGCCATAAGGGTAATGTCATCTGCATATCTGTGGTTATGGATATTTTTCCCAGCAATCTTAATTCCAGCTTGTGCTTTATCCAGCCGAGTGTTTCTCATGATGTGCTCTGCATATAAGTTAAATAAGCAGGGTGACAATAGACAGCCTTGACGTACTCCTTTTCCTAGTTGGAACCAGTCTGTTGTTCCATGTCCAATTCTAACTGTTGCTTCCTGAGCTGCATACAGGTATCTCAAGAGGCAGGTCAGGTGGTCTGGTATTCCCATCTCTTTCAGAATTTTCCACAGTTTATTGTGACCCACACAGTTAAAGGCTTTGGCATAGTCAATAAAGCAGAAATGGCTGTTTTTGGAACTCTCTTGCTCTTTCCATGATCTAGCAGATGTTGGCAATTTGATCTCTGGTTCTTCTGCCTTTTCTAAATCCAGCTTAAACATCTGGAAGTTCACAGTTCACGTATTGTTGAAGCTTGGCTTGGAGAATTTTGAACATTACTAGCATGTGAGATGAGTGCAATTGTGAGGTAGTTTGAGCATTCTTTGGCATTGCCTTTCTTTGGGATTGGAATGAAAACTGACCTTTTCCAGTTCTGTGGCCACTGCTGAGTTTTCCAAATTTGCTAGCATATTGAGTGCAGCATTTTCACAGTACCATCTTTTAGGATTTGAAATAGCTCAACTGAAATTCCATCACCTCCACTAGCTTTGTTTGTAGTGATGTTTTCTAAGGCCCACTTGACTTCACATTCCAAGATGTCTGGCTCTAGATTAGTGACCACATCATCATGATTATCTGGGTCATGAAGATCTTTTTTGTACAGTCCTTCCATGTATTCTCGCCACCTCTTCTTAATATCTTCTGCTTCTGTTAGGTCCAGACCATTTCTGTCTTTATCGAGCCCATCTTTGCATCAAATGTTCCCTTGGTATCTCTGATTTTCTTGAGGAGATCTAGTCTTTCTCTTTCTATTGTTTTCCTCTATTTCTTTGCACTGATCACTGGGCAAGGCTTTCTTATCTCTCCTTGCTATTCTTTGGAACTCTACATGCAAATGGGTATATCTTTACTTTTCTCCTTTTCTTTTCACTTCTCTTCTTTTTCACAGCTATTTGTAAGGCCTCCTCAGACAGCCATTTTGCTTTTTTGCATTTCTTTTTCTTGGGGATGGTCTTGATCCCTGTCTCCTATACAATGTCATGAACCTTTGTCCATAGTTCATCAGGCACTCTGTCTATCAGATCTAGTCCCTTAAATCTATTTCTCACTTTCTCTGTATAATCAAAAGGGATTTGATTTAGGTGGGGGCAAGAATATGTGGTAATTGTGAAATATTTAATAAAGTAGTGAATAGGAAGATTCCTGCTAAGCGTTACAATTGAACACAGAGCCAAGGAGCCCAGGCTTGCTGATCTGGAAAGGATAGGGGACAGAAAGTGTTGGTATCCACATACCCCCCAGAAGTCTGGATGGTGGCAAACTGCACCAAGCAAGGGGCAGAACCACAGGAACACAGTTCTCCCTGACTCACAACACTTGGGTACTGATGTTCACCCTCAGGGAATACCTTGAAAGATGCTTATCGATGTTGACCACACTGAGCCTGTAGTCTATACTAGGTCTTGGACCTGAACTTCTAACCTTTGATGCAGCATGCTGGTGTACCCCTGGTGGGTAATACAAATGAGCAGACAGGTGAGTGTGCTGCTGTTGTTCAGTCGCTAAGTCGTGTCTGGCTCCTTGTGGCTCCATGGACTGCAGCATGCCAGACTTCCCTGCCCTTCATTATCTCCCAGAGTTTGCTCACATTCATGTCCACTGAGTTGGTGATGCTATCTAACCATCTTGTCCTCTGCCTTCCCCTCCTTTTGCCTTTACTCTTTCCCAGAATCAGGATCTTTGGATCTTTTCTAATAAGTCTGCTCTTTACATCAAGTGGCCAAAGTAGTGGAACTTCAGTTTTAGCATCAGTCCTTCCAATGAATATTCAGGGTTGATTTCATTTAGGTTTGACTGGTTTGATCTTCCAGTCCAAGGGACTCTCAAGAGTCTTCTCCAACACCACAACTCGAAAGGATCAGTTCTTCTGTGTTCAGCTTTCTTTATGGTCCAGCTTTCACATCTATACATGACTACTGGAAAAACCATAACTTTGACTATACAGAACTTTGCCAGCAAAGTGATGTCGCTCCTTTCAATACACTGTCTACACTGGTCATAGCTTTCCTTCCAAGCAGCAAGCATCTTTTAATTTCATGGCTGTGGTCACTATCTATAGTGATTTTGGAGCCCAAGAAAAGAAAATCGGTCAAAGCTTCCACATTTTCTCCTTCTACTTGCCATGAAGTGATGAGAACAGATGCCATGACCTTCATTTTTTGAATGCGAGTTTCAAGCCAGTTTTCTCACTCTCTTCTTTGAGTTTCATCTAGAGGCTCTTTAGTTCCTCTTTACTTTCTGGCATTAGACTATATTATCTGCACATCTGAGGTTGCTGATATTTCTCCCAGCAATCTTAAACCCAGCTTATGATTCATCCAGCTTGACAGGTCACACGAAGTACCCTGCATAGAAGTTAAATAAGCAGAGTGACAGTATACCACCCTGTGTTACTCCATTCCCAACTTGGAACCAGGCCACTGTTCCATGTCCAATTCTAATTGCTGCTTCTTGACCTGCATACAGGTTTTGAAAGAGACAGGTTAAGGTGGTATGGTACTCTTACCTTTTTAAGAATTTTCTACAGTTTGTCGTGATCCACACAGTCAAAGGCTTTCATAAAGTCAATGAGGCAGAAGTAGATGTTTTTCTGGAATTATCCTGCTTTCTCTATAATCCAATAAATGTTGGCAATTTGATCTCTGGTTCCTGTGCCTTTTCTAAACACATCTTGTAGATCTAGAAGTTCTCTGTTCCCATACAGTTGAAGTCAAGCTTGAAGGATTTTGAGTATCACCTTAGTAGCATATGAAATGAGGGAATAAAACCTATGAAGCCAGACTGTCTCTGGCCTGATGCCTAAGAGTGAGACCTCTCATCTACATGGTATCATGTTCTATGTATATTGTGACATGAGAAATATTGAGAAGCACTGAGTTAGACTATGAGAGAGAGAGGAACAGCACTGGAGACAGGATGTGTAAAAAGATTTCGCTTTGATGGGGACAAGGAGGTAAAGGGTAGAAGATATAACAGTAGCTATGACAAGAACTATGAACTCTCAAACCAAAGTCATTCTATTTGTGTGAGTGTTTCTGAGAGTTCAGATAGAAGATGTAACAGTTCAGTTCAGTTGCTCAGTCATGTCCAACTCTTTGCAACCCCATGGACTGTAGCACACCGGGCTTCCCTGTCCATCAGTAACTTCCAGAGCTTACTCAAATTCATGTCCATAGAGTTAGTGATACCATCCAGCCATCTCATCCTCTGTCGTCCCCTTCTCCTCCTGTCCCCAATCCCTCCCAGCCTCAGGGTCTTTACAAATGAGTCAGTTCTTCACATCAGGTGGCCAAAGTATTTGAGTTTCAGCTTCAGCATAAGTCCTTTCAATAAATATTCAGGACTGATTGTCTTTAGAATTGACTGGTTGGGTCTCCTTGCCAGTCAGAAGGACTTCCAAGAGTCTTCTACAACACCACAGTTCAGAAGCATCAGTTCTTCAGTGCTCAGCTTTCTTTATTAGTCCAACTCTCACATTCATACATGACTACTGGAAAAACCATACATTTGACTAGATGGACTTTTGTTGGCAGAGTAATGTCTCTGCTTTTTAATATGCTGTCTAGGCTGGTCATAGCTTTTCTTCCAAGGGGCAAGCATTTTTTAAATTTCATGGCTGCACTCCCCATCTGCAGTGATTTTGGAGCCCCCAAAATCAAGTCTCTCACTGTTTCTGTTGTTTTCCCATCTATTTGCCATGAAGTGATGGGACTGGATGTTATGATCTTAATTTTCTGAAAGTTGAGTTTTAAGCCATCTTTTTCACTTTCATCAAGAGGCTCTTTAGTTCTTGGCATTCTGCCATAAGGGTGGTGTCATATGGGTATCTGAGATTATTGTTATCTCTCCCAGAAATCCTGATGGCAGCTTGTGCTTCATCCAGCCCAGCATTTCACATGATGTACTCTGCATATAAGTAAATAAACAGGGTGACTATATACAGCCTTGATGTATTCCTTTCCCAATTTTGTACCAGTCCATTTTTCCACGTCTGGTTCTAACTGTTGCTTCTTGACCTGTATACAGCTTTCTCAGGAGGCAAATTCCAAGCTCTTTAAGAATTTTCCATACTTTGTCGTGTTCACAGTCAAAGGTTTGGGCATAGTCAATAAAAGTGAAAGTGAAGTCGCTCATTCGTGTCTGACTCTTTGCAACCCCGTGGACTATAGCCCACCAGGCTCCTCTGTCCATGGGATTTTCCAGGCAAGAGTTCTGGACTGGGTTGCCATTTCCTTCTCCAGGGGATCTTTCCAACCCAGGGATCAAACCCGGGTCTCCTGCATTGCAGGCAGACACTTCATCCTCTGAGCCACCAGGGAAGCCCCAGTCAATAAAGCAGAAGTAGATATTTTACCAGAACTCTCTTGCTTTTTCAGTGATTCAACAGATGTTGGCAATTTGATCTCTGGTTCCTCTGCCTTTTCTAAATCCAGCTTGTACATCTGGAAGTTCACAGTTCACAGACTTTGAAACCTGGCTTGGAGAATTTTAAGCATTACTTTGCTAGTGTGTGAGATGAGTGCAATTGTGCGGTAGTCTGCACATGCTTTGGCATTGCCTTTCTTTGGGATTGGAATGAAAATGGACCTATAGTTTGCACATGCTTTGGCATTGCCTTTCTTTAGGATTGGAATGAAAATGGACCTTTTCCAGTCCTGTGGCTACTGCTGAGTCTTCCAAATTTGCTGGCATATTGAGTGCAGCACTTTAACCTTAATAGATGTTAGGACACTGAAAGATGAATTCCCCAGGGCAGTAAGTGCCCAGTACACTACTGGAGAACAGTGGAGAAATAACTCCAGAAAGAATGCAGAAACAGAGCCAAAGCAACAAGAATACCAGCTGTGGATGTGACTGGTGATGGAAGTAAACTCCAATGCTGTAAATAACAATATTTCACAGGAACCTGGAATGTTAGGTCCATGAATCAAGATAAGTTGGAAGTTGTTAAACAGGAGATGGCAAGAGTGAACATTGACATTTTAGGAATCAGTGAACTAAAATGGACTGGAATGGATGAAATTCACTCAGATGACCATTACATACTGTGGGCAAGAATCCCTTGGAAGAAATGGAGTAGCATAGTCAACAAAAAAGTCTGAACTGCAGTACTTGGATGCAATGTCAAAAACGACAGAATAATCTCTGTTTATTTTCAAGGCAAACCATTCAGTATCAAAATAACCCAAGTCTATGTCCCAACCACTCATGTTGAAGAAGCTGAAGTTGAATGGTTCTATGAAGACCTACAAAACCTTTTAGAACTAACACCCCCAAAAGATGTCCTTTTCAATATAGGGGACTGGAATGCAAAAGTAGTAAATCAAGAGATAACGGGAATAACAGAGAAATTTGGCCTTAGAGTACAAAATGAAGCAAGGCAAAGTCTAACAGACTTTTGCAAAGAGAATACACCAGTCATAGCAAACATCTTCTTCCAACAACACAAGAGAAGACTCTGCACATGGATATCACCAGATGGTCAATACCGAAATCAGATGCATTATATTCTTTGCAGCCAAAGATGGAGAAACTGTATACAGTCAGCAAAAGAAGGCAGGGAGTTGACTGTGGTTCAGACCATAGACTCCTTATTGCCAAATTCAGACTTAAATTGAAGAAAGTAGGGAAAACCACTGGACATTCAGGTATGATCTAAATCAAATCCCTTACAATTATATAGTGGAGGTGACAAATAGATTCAAGGGATTAGATCTGATTGACAGAGTGCCTGAAGAACGATGGACAGAGGTTTGTGACATTATAAAGGAAGCAGTAATCAAGACCATCCCCAAGAAAAGAAATCCAAAAGGCAAAATGGTTATTTGAGGAGGCCTTACAAATAGCTGAGAAAAGAAGAAAAGATAAAGGCAAAGGAAAAAAGGAAAGCTATACCTATATGAACACAGTGTTCCAAAGAACAGCAAGGAGAGATAAGAAAGCCTTCCTCCATGCTCAATGCAAAAAAATAGAAGAAAACAATAAAATGGGAAAGACTAGAGATCACGTCAAGAAAATTAGAGATAACAAGGAAACATTTCATGTTAAAGATGAGCAAACTGAAAGACAGAAATGGTATAGACCTAATAGAAGCTGAAGATATTAAGAAGAGGTGGCAACAGTACACAGAACAACTATATAAAAAAGATCTTCATGACCCAGATAACCACAATGGTGTAATCACTCATCTAGAACCAGACATCCTAGAATGTGAAGTCAAGTTGGCCTTAGGAAGCATCACTAGGAGCAAAGCTAGTGGTTGTGATAGAATTCCAGTTGAGCTATTTCAAATCCGAAAAGATGATGCTGTGAAAGTGTTGCATTCAATATGCCAGAAAATTTGGAAGATGGAACACTAGGGTATTACACTATTAAAAAGAACCAAACAATACTACCGCACAAGAGTAAGCCCCATGTTCTCAGCAAAGGCACATTCCTGAAAAGCAAATAAATCAAGATGAATGACATGTCAATCCCCCAAATAGCCCAATTTTCCTCATCCAGAGAAGCAAGTCAGGGTCCAGGGCAGCCTACAACCACTGCCTGGCACGCATCCCCTCGCCTCCAGCATAGAGAAATTAGTCTTAGGAATCAGAAACTTTCATGAAATTTCTCATGCAAACTATCATTATAACATCATGGACCAGCCAGGAAGTGAGGGGGAAGAGGGCTTGCTTATCAGGAAGCTGGTGGCTCCGTGGTAACGAATCCACCTGCCAATGCAGGAGACATGTGTTCGATCCCTGGGTCAGGAAGATCCCTAGAGAAGGAATGGCTACCCACTCCAGTATTCTTGCCTGGAAAATTCCAGGGACAGAGAAGCCTGGTGGACTACAGTCCATGGGGACACAAAGAGTTAGACAGGACTGAGCAACTGAGCGCACACACAGATCATTACCCTATGCCCCACACTTACTCACCAGGCACTGTTTGCCTTTTCCTCTTTTTTTCCTGCTTTGTTTACGGAATCTCAATTTCCAGATTAGGGATGAATGCAAGTGAAAACGCAGAGTCCTAACCATTAGGCTACCAGGGAACTCCCTGCCTTGGTCTTCTTGCAGGCAGATCTGAACCCAGGATTTGACACCTCTGCACAGGTATATAACCAGAGAAACACAGTGTTCCCTGAGAGAGGACTAGAGGTGTTAGGAAACAATAAATAATCGACAACAAACACCTCCCCCCTCATTACTAGGCTGATCAGAAACACTTTTACAGTCATGGTAAACTGGCTTGGAGGTATCCTGGAGCCAGGGTGCAGGAGCCAAATGTGGCAGGGAGGCTCCTGTCACTACCCACAGGTGCCAGAACAGTCCCAGTCAGAGTGGTTCTGGCTGCCATCACTCTGCTGTGACCCGAGTGGGCAGAAGGCCAGACCCAGCTGGTACAAAGAGATACAGACTCAACAGCCCCACGAGTCTGTGTGTACATGCTGAAGTGAGCATGGCACTATAAAAGCCCTAGCCAAGAAGTAGCTAAGTAAATAACTATATGGCATAGAGATTCATTTAAAAACAAAACAAAACAAAGAGAGAGAAGCAGCAGCTGACATCTAAGATCCAAATGAACCCTGCCAAGGTGGGGGTGATGTCAAATCAGCTCAGTTCACTTCAGTCGCCGAGTCGTGTCCAACTCTTTGCGACCTCATGATCACAGCACACCAGGCCTCCCTGTCTATCACCAACTCCCGGAGTTCACTCAAACTCACATCCATCGAGTTGGTGATGCCATCCAGCCATCTCATCATCTGTCGTCCCCTTCTCCTCCTGCCCCCAATCCCTCCCAGCATCAGGGTCTTTTCCAATGAGTCAACTCTTCCCATCAGGTGGCCAAAGTATTCGAGTTCCAGCTTCAGCATCAGTCCCTCCAATGAACACCCAGGACTGATCTCCTTTAGGATGGACTGGTTGGATCTCCTTGCAGTCCAAGGGACTCTCAAGAGTCTTCTCCAACACCACAGTTCAAAAGCATCAATTCTTCGGCACTCAGCTTTTTTCATAGTCCAACTCTCACATCCATACATGACCACAGGAAAAACCATAGCCTTGACTAGACGGACCTTAGTCGGCAAAGTACTATCTCTGCTTTCCAATATGCTGTCTAGTTTGGTCATAACTTTTCTTCCAAGGAGTAAGCGTCTTTTAATTTCATGGCTGCGGAGGGGGAAAAAAGATGGCGGAGGAATAGGATGGGGAGAACACTTTCTCCCTCTCTACCTCATCAAAAGAACATTTCAACGTGGAGTAAATTCCACAAAATAACTTCTGACTGCTGGCAGAGGACATCAGGCATCCAGCAAAGCAGATCATTGGCTTCAAAACCAGGTAGGAATTATTTTTAAAAACGAAGATAGAGACAAAGGAGGTAGGGAGGGAACCCCGGCACGGGGAAGGGATTCCCGTCCCAGAAAGACTCTTAAAAAGAGAGGTTCCCTAAAATTGGGGAACTTTCTCACAGCTGTGTATGGGGCGAGCCCTGGAAGCACAGAGGGCAACAAAACAGGAAGGAAGAATAGATAAATAATTAAAACTAACAGATTACGAATTCAACAGTATAACCCCGAGCGGATAAGCAGCGCAAACGCCTGCGTCCGACAGCAGTGGGGGTTGGGCAGGGAAACGCGCCCGCGACAGCGCTTTCTAAGAATTGGGCCGCGGGAGACGTAGGCTGCAGGGCTTTTCTCGAGAATCGGGGCGTAACGGGGCCAGAATCGGGTCTGCACGTGGATAGAACGATTTATCCCGGACTAGCAAACCAGACTGGGGGATAACTAACACGCGAAACGCTCGAACATAAGACCCATTCAGGCCCGCGCACAGAACAAAGGACAGATCGGAAATAGCCGGCTGCAGACCATTCCCCACCGGCGACAGGAAGCCAGAGCCTTAAGCGCTGGAAGAGGGCAGTCGCAGCTCAAGAGACATTGCCTACAAAATTGCAAGCAAGCGTCTTTATTGAGACTTCTGGGGTCTCTGAATAGTCATCATCTGCCTGAGAAAGAGCCCGGCGGAGATCCCAGAAAACTGAGCGACCCGGAAAGCCCAGAAGACGTAACAATAGTGCGCGCCAAACGCCCTAGCCACTCGGACTTGGAACCAAACCCAACACCCGGAGGGGGCTTCCTGAGCAGCTTAAACGGGGCAAGTGCATGAAGCATAGGGCAGGCCCCACACAGTTATCCCACGGAGCGAGAAGGGGCAAGCCCAGTGCAGAGCTCACCACCACCCTCCCTGTGGCAAGACAGAAATCAGACACTGAAGAGACCAGCAAACAGAGGAAGTCAAACAGAGGGATCTGCCTTGGTAGCAACCCCACACAGTCCACAACGACAGAGAAAGCGCCAGATATACCGTTACTACTTTTATGATCAAAAATTTTTTTTGGGGGTGGGGGATGATGTGGAAGCGTGATTTTTCTTTTTTTTTTCTTTTTTAAGAATTTTTCTTTCTTTCTTTAAAAATTTTTTTTCCTTTTTAAATTTGTTTTTTCTTCCTTTCTTTTTTGTCTTTTTTCCCTAAACTTGCTTAAATTTTTAAGTCTTCTATATTTCTATTTATTATTTTTATAACCTAATATTACTTTTCAAACAAAACACAAAACCCTATCATTAAAGTAAATGCCATATATAGTCCTATTGGTGGAGGAAGTTGCCTTTTAATAATTCTGGAGTCTTTTATTATATTTTACTTTTTTCTCCCTTTTTTTTTTAAATTTCTCTCTCTTTCTTCTTCTTCCCTTCAATAATCTATCTTTGAAAATCCAATCTTTACTCCGGATTTTTAATCTTGGCATCTTGGTATTTGTTGCCAATTTTGTACTTTTAAAAACCTAATCTTCAGTACCCAGTTTTACATGAGTGCGAGACTACTGGCTTGACCACTCTCTCCACCTTTGGAATCTCTCTTTTCTCCACTAGGTGGCTTTTGTCTCCTCCCTCCCCCTCCTCCTCTCTACCCAACTCTATGAATCACTGTATGCTCCAGAAGGAAAAGAATTCTAAGGGAACTGGTCACTGGCCGGATCTGTATCCCTCCTTCCCATCTCCCTCTTTTATCCTCCTGTCCACCTCTATCTACTTCCTCCCTCTCCTCTTCCATGTATAACTCTGTGACCACCTCTGAGCGGTCCAGACTTCGGAGCGCACACAAGAAAGTGGTTACGGGCTAGCTTGCTTTTCCTCTTTTGATTCCACCTCATCCCATTCCACCCACCTCTAACTACTCCCTCCCTCTTCTCTCCTCCAAGTAACTCAGCGATCCTCTAGGGACAGCCCTCATGGTGGAGAAACCTATCATCATTAACCTAGATGTTTTAACATTAGTGCTGAATAGATGGAGAAATCATGAGGCTATTGTAAAAATAAATCTGAAAACCAGAATCAGGAGGCATAAGTCCAAAGCCTGAGATCATCAAAGAATTCCTGAATACAGGGAACATTATCCAATAAGAGTTCATCAAACGCCTTCATACCTATACTGAAATTGAGCACTGCCCAAGGGCCAACAAGCTCCAGAGCAAGACATACCATGCAAATTCTCCAGCAACACAAGAACAAGCTCCTGAGCTTCAATACACAGGCAACTCAAAATACTCCAAAACCATTGACGTCTCATAACCCATTACTTCCCACTTCACAGCAATCCAGAGAGAGGAAATCCAGATCCACCCACCAGAACTCCAACACAAGCCTCCCTAATCAAGAAACCTTGACAAGCCACTGATATAACCCCAAACACAGAGAGGAAGCTCTATAAGAAAGAGAATTCCACAAATTCCCAGAATATAGAAAAGCCACTCCAAACGCAGCACTATAACAAAGATGAAGAGAAAGAGGAATACCCAGCAGGTAAAGGAACAGGAGACATGCCCACCAAACCAAACAAAAGAGGAAGAGATAGGGAATCTACCTGAGAAAGAATTCGAATACTGATAGTAAAAATGATCCAAAATCTTGAATTCAAAATAGAATCACAGATAAATAGCCTGGGGTCAAGGATTGAGAAGATGCAAGAAAGGTTTAACAAGGACCTAGAAGAAATAAAAAAGAGTCAACATATAATGAATAATGCAATAAATGAGATCAGAAACACTCTGGAGGCTACAAATAGTAGAATATCAGAGGCAGAAGATAGGATTAGTGAAATAGAAGATAGAATGGTAGAAATAAATGAATCAGCAAGGAAAAAGAAAGACGAATTAAAAGAAATGAGGAAAACCTCAGAGACCTCCAAGACAATATGAAACGCTCCAACATTCGAATTATAGGAGTCCCAGAAGAAGAAGACAAAAAGAAAGACCATGAGAAAATACTTGAGGAGATAATAGTTGAAAACTTCCCAAAAATGGGGAAGGAAATAATCACCCAAGTCCAAGAAACCCAGAGAGTGCCAAACAGGATAAACCCAAGGTGAAACACCCCAAGACATATTTTAATCAAACTAACAAAGACCAAACACAAAGAACAAATATTAAAAGCAGCAAGGGAAAAACAACAAATAACACACAAGGGGATCCCCATAAGAATAACTGCAGATCTTTCAATAGAAACTCTTCAAGCCAGGAGGGAATGGCAAGACATACTTAAAGTGATGAAGGATAATAACCTTCAGCCAAGACTACTGTATCCAGAAAGGATCTCATTCAAATATGAAGGAGAAATCAAAAGCTTTACAGACAAGCAAAAGTTGAGAGAATTCAGCACCACCAAACCAGCTCTCCAACAAATACTAAAGGATAGACTTTAGAAAAGAAACACAAAAAGGACGTATAAACCCGAACCCAAAACAATAAAGTAAATGGCAACAGGTGCATACTTATCAATAATTACCTTAAATGTAAATGGGTTGAATGCCCCAACCAAAAGGCAAAGACTGGCTGAATGGATACAAAAACAAGATCCCTATATATGCTGCCTACAAGAGACCCACCTCAAAACAACGGACACATACAGACTAAAAGTGAAGAGCTGGAAAAAGATATTCCATGCAAATAAAGACCAAAAGAAAGCAGGAGTAGCAATACTCATATCCGATAAAATAGACTTTAAAACAAAGGCTGTGAAAAGGGACAAAGAAGGCCACTACATAATGATTAAAGGATCAATCCAAGAAGAAGATATAACAATTATAAATATATATGCACCCAACATAGGAGCACTGCAATATGTAAGACAAATGCTAACAAGCATGAAAGGGGAAATTAATAATAACACAATAATAGTGGGAGACTTTAATACCCCACTCACATCTATGGACAGATCAACTAAACAGAAAATTAACAAAGAAACGCAAACGTTAAATGATACAATAGACCAGTTAGACCTAATTGATATCTCTAGGACATTTCACCCCAAAACAATGAATTTCACCTTTTACTCAAGTGCACATGGAACCTTTTCCAGGATAGATCACATTCTGGGTCATAAATCTAACCTTGATAAATTCAAAAAAATCGAAATTATTCCAAGCATCTTCTCTGACCATAATGCACTAAGGTTAGATCTCAATTATAGGAGAAAAACTATTAAAAATTCCAACATTTGGAGGCTGAACAACACCCTTCTGAATAATCAACAAATCACAGAAGAAATCAAAAAGAAATCAAAATATGCATCGAAATGAATGAAAATGAAAACACAACTACACAGAACCTTTGGGACACTATAAAAGCAGTCCTAAGAGGAAAGTTCATAGCAATACAGGCATACCTCAAGAAACAAGAAAAAAGCCAAATAAATAACCTAACTCTACATCTAAAGCAACTGGAAAATGAAGAAATAGAGAACCCCAGAGTAAGTAGAAGGAAAGAAATCCTAAAAATTAGGGCAGAAATAAATGCAAAAGAAACAAAAGAGACCATAGCAAAAATCAACAAAGCAAAAAGCTGGTTCTTTGAAAAGATAAATAAAATTGACAAACCATTAGCCAGACTCATCAAGAAACAAAGAGAAAAAAATCAAATCAACAAAATTAGAAATGAAAATGGAGAGATCACGACAGACAACTCAGAAATACAAAGAATCATAAGAGACTACTATCAGCAATTATATGCCAATAAAATGGACAACTTGGAAGAAATGGACAAATTCTTAGAAAAGTACAACTTTCCAAAACTGAACAAGGAGGAAATAGAAAATCTTAACAGACCCATCACAAGCATGGAAATTGAAACTGTAATCAGAAGTCTTCCAGCAAACAAAAGCCCAGGTCCAAACGGCTTCACAGCTGAATTCTACCAAAAATTTCGAGAAGAGCTAACACCTATCTTACTGAAACTATTCCAGAAAATTGCAGAGGAAGGTAAATTTCCAAACTCATTCTATGAGGCCACCATCACCCTAATACCAAAACCTGACAAAGACACCACAAAAAAAAAAACTACAGGCCAATATCACTGATGAACATAGATGCAAAAATCCTCAACAAAATCCTAGCAATCAGAATCCAGCAACACATTAAAAGATCATACACCATTACCAAGTGGGCTTTATCCCAGGGATGCAAGGATTCTTCAATATCCGCAAGTCAATCAATGTAATTCATCACATTAACAAACTGAGAAATAAAAATCATATGATTATCTCAATAGATGCAGAAAAAGCCTTTGACAAAATTCAACATCCATTTATGATAAAAACGCTCCAGAAAGCAGGAATAGAAGGAACGTACCTCAACATAATAAAAGCTATATATGACAAACCCACAACTAACATTATCCTCAATGGTGAAAAATTGAAACCATTTCCCCTAAAGTCAGGAACAAGACAAGGGTGCCCACTTTCACCACTACTCTTCAACATCGTACTGGAAGTTTTGGCCACAACAATCAGAGCAGAAAAAGAAATACAAGGAATCCAAATTGAAAAAGAAGAAGTAAAACTCTCACTGTTTGCAGATGACATGATCCTCTACATAGAAAATCCTAAAGACTCGACCAGAAAACTACTAGAGCTAATCAATGAATATAGTAAAGTTGCAGGATATAAAATCAACACTCAGAAATCCCTTGCATTCCTATACACTAATAATGAGAAAGTAGAAAAAGAAGTTAAGGAAACAATTCCATTCACCATTGCAACGAAAAGAATAAAATACTTAGGAATATTCCAACCTAAAGAAACTAAAGACCTATATATCGAAAACTATAAAACACTGATGAAAGAAATCAAAGAAGACACTAATAGATGGAGAAATATACCATGCTCATGGGTCGGAAGAGTCAATATAGTGAAAATGAGTATACTACCTAAAGCAATCTACAGATTCAATGCAATTCCCATCAAGCTACCAGCAGTATTTTTCACAGAACTAGATCAAATAATCTCAAGATTTGTATGGAAATACAAAAAAACCTCGAATAGCCAAAGCAATCTTGAGAAAGAAGAATGGAACTGGAGGAATCAACTTGCCTGACTTCAGGCTCTACTACAAAGCCACAGTCATTAAGACAGTATGGTACTGGCACAAAGACAGAAATATAGATCAATGGAACAAAATAGAAAGCCCTGAGATAAATCCACACACCTATGGACACCTTATCTTCGACAAAGGAGGCAAGAATATACAATGGAGTAAAGACAGTCTCTTTAATAGGTGGTGCTGGGAAAACTGGTCAACCACTTGTAAAAGAATGAAACTAGACCTGTTTCTAACACCGTACACAAAAATAAACTCAAAATGGATTAAAGATCTAAATGTAAGACCAGAAACTATAAAACTCCTAGAGGAGAACATAGGCAAAACACTCTCCGACATAAATCACAGCAGGATCCTCTATGATCCAACTCCCAGTATACTGGAAATAAAAGCAAAAATAAACAAATGGGATCTAATTAAAATTAAAAGCTCCTGCACAACAAATGAAACTATAAGCAAGGTGAAAAGACAGCCTTCTGAATGGGAGAAAACAATAGCAAATGAAACAACTGACAAACAACTAATCTCAAGGATATATAAGCAACTTATGCAGCTCAACTCCAGAAAAATAAATGATCCAATAAAAAAATAGGCCAAAGAACTAAATAGGCATTTCACCAAAGAAGACATACGGATGGCTAACAAACACATGAAAAGATGTTCAACATCACTCATTATCAGAGAAATGCAAATCAAGACCACAATGAGGTACCATTTCACTCCAGTCAGAATGGCTGCGATCCAAAAGTCTACAAGCAATAAATGCTGGAGAGGATGTGCAGAAAAGGGAACCCTCTTACACTGCTGGTGGGAATGCAAACTAGTACAGCCATTATGGAAAACAGTGTGGAGATTCCTTAAAAATTGCAAATAGAACTGCCTTATGACCCAGCAATCCCACTGCTGGGCATACACACTGAGGAAACCAGAATTGAAAGAGACACATGGACCCCAATGTTCATTGCAGCACTGTTTATAATAGCCAGGACATGGAAACAACCTCGATGCCCATCAGTAGACGAATGGATAAGAAAGCTGTGGTACATATACACAATGGAGTACTACTCAGCCCTTAAAAAGAATAAATTCGACTCAGTTCTAATGAGATGGATGAAATTGGAGCCGATTATACAGAGTGAAGTAAGCCAGAAAGAAAAACACCAATACAGTATACTGACACATATATATGGAATTAAGAAGATAGTAATGATGACCCTATATGTAAGAGAACAAAAGAGACACAGAGGTATAGAACGGACTTTTGGACTCTGAGGGAGAGGGAAAAGGTGGAATGGTTTGGGAGAATGGCACTGAAACATGTATACTTTCTTGTAAGAAATGAAGCACCAATCTATGTTCAATGCAGGATGCAGGATGCATGGGGCTGGAGCACAGGATGATTCAGGTAGAGGATGTGGGGTGGGAGGTGGGAGGGGGCTTCGGCATTGGGAGATTGTGTTCACCTGTGGCTGTTTCATGTCAATGTATGGCAAAACAAATACAGTATTGTAATTTAAAAATAAATAACTTTTAAAAAAATAAATAAAATAAAAAAATAATTTCATGGCTGCAATCACCATCTGCAGTGATTTTGGAGCCCAAAGAAATAAAGTCTGACACTATTTCCACTGTTTCCCCATCTATCTGCCATGAAGTGATGGGACCAGATGCCATGATCTTAGTTTTCTGAATGTTGAGCTTTAAGTCAACTTTTTACTCTCTTCTTTCACTTTCATCAAGAGGCTTTTTAGTTCCTCTTCACTTTCTGCCATAAGGGTGGTGTCATCTGCATATCTGAGGTTATGGATATTTCTCCCAACAATCTTGATTCCAGCTTGTGCTTCCTCCAGCCCAGTGTTTCTCATGATGTACTCTGCATAGAAGTTAAATAAGCAGGTGACAATATAAGCCTTGACGTACTCCTTTTCCTATTTGGAACCAGTCTGTTGTTCCATGTCCAGTTCTAACTGTTGCTTCCTGACCTGCATACAGATTTCTCAAGAGGAAGGTCAGGTGGTCTGGTATTCCCATCTCTTTCAGAATTTTCCACAGTTTATTGTGATCCACACAGTCAAAGGCTTTGGCATAGTCAATAAAGCAGAAATAGATGTTTTTCTGAAACTCTCTTGCTTTTTAGATGATCCAGTGGATATTGGTAATTTGATCTCTGGTTCCTCTGCCTTTTCTAAAACCAGCTTGTACATCTGGAAGTTCACGGTTCGCGTATTGTTGAAGCCTGGCTTGGAGAATTTTGAGCATTACTTTACTAGCATGTGAGATGAGTACAATTGTGCGGTAGTTTGAGCATTCTTTGGCATTGCCTTTCTTTGGAATTGGAATGAAAACTGACCTTTTCCAGTCCTGTGGCCACTGCTGAGTTTTCCACATTTGCTGGCATATTGAGTGCAACACTTTCACAGCATCATCTTTTTGGATTTGAAATAGCTCAACTGGAATTCCATTACCTCCACTAGCTTTGTTCGTAGTGATGCTTTCTAAGGCCCACTTGACTTCACATTCCAGGATGTCTGGCTCTAGGTGAGTGATCACACCATCGTGATTATTTTGGTTGTGAAGCTCTTTAGGAAGCTAAAGCTAATCCTCACCCTATCTGTTTTCAACAAGTTGGGTGGATTTTGATGGCATTATGCTAACTCAGAGATACAAAGATCAATACTGTACGATTTCAGTACAATCAGTGTGATATAAAAAAACCACAAACCCATAGATAATGGAGAACAGATTGGTAATTGCCACAGGGTGGTGGGAGAGGAGGGTTAAAATGAATAAAAGTGGTGAAAGGGTATAAATTTCCAGCTACAAGATAAATAAAGTGACATATTATTCTGCATGGTGACTGTAGTTAATAATACAATAGTGTCTATTTGAAAGCTAAATAGAGAGTGGGTCTTAAAAGTCCTCATCCTACCCCAAAAGTATGTAACTGTGTGTGATGACGGATCTGTTAACTAATCTTTTGGAGGGTAATCATTTCTTAATATATATGGGTTGGCCAAAAGTTTGCTCAGAACAGATTATGTATGGTCAGCCCAATACATATATCAAATCATTATCTTGTACACCTAAAATGAATACTGTGGTTGTTATCGTAGTTGCTATTTAGTTGCTAAGTCATGTCTGACTCTTACAACTCATAGACTGTAGCCTGCCAGACTTCTCTGTCCATGGGATTTCCCAGGCAAGAATACTGGAGCAGGTTGCCATTTCCTTCTCCAGGGGATCTTCCTGACCCAGGGAACAAACCCCTGTCACCTACACTGTAGGAGGATTCTTTACCACTGAGCCACTGGAGAAGCCCCAAACTAATACAATGTTATATGTCAATTTTATCTTGATAAAAAGAAAGGAAAACAAAACAAACAAACAAATTTAAAAGTGGGCAAAAGGGCTTCCCTGATGGCTCAGTGGTAAAGAATCTGCCTCTCAAGACAGGACACATGGATTCAATCCCTGGCCCAGGAATATCCCATATGCTGCAGAGTAACTAAGCCCATGCAACACAACTATTAAGTCAAGGATTTGGAGCCTAGAAGCCACAACGACTGAGCCCATGTGTGCTGCAACTGGTGAAGCCTGGACACACTAGAAGCCATGCTCCCAACAAGAGAAGCCACCAAAATGAGAAGCCTGCACACCACAGCTAGAGAGAGCTGTGCAACAGTGAAGACTCAGCATAGTCAAAAATAAAGAAATAAAATTGTGTTTTTAAAAAGTGAGCAAAAGACCTGAACAGACACGTCACCCAAGAAGATATACAGACGGCACACAAGCATATGAAAAGGAGCTCAGTACCATGCCATTGCTGCTGCTGCTGCCATTCGGGAATTATAAACTAAAACAACAGTGAGGCGCCACTGCACATCCATTAGTATGGCCAGTCTCTGTGACACTGACATCAAAGGCCGGCGATGGCATGGAGTAACAGGAACTCCTGATCACTGCTGATGGGAAAGCAATATGATACAGATACTTTGGAAGACCATCTGGCAGCTTTTTAAAAACTTAGTCATACTCTTACCATACGATCCAGCATCAGGCTCCATGGTATTTACCCAAACAAGCTGAAAGCATGTCCACACAAAAATCTGCACGTGGATATTTAGAACAGCTTCATTCATAATTGTCAAAACTTGGAAACAATAAAGATGTCCTTCAGTAGGTAAAAGGGTAATTAAGTGTAACACATCCATACACTGGGGCTTCCCAAGTGACTCACAGGGTAAAGAATTTGCCTGCAATGCAGGAGACACAGGAGACAGATGTGGACTTGATCGCTGGGTCAGTAAGATGCCCTGGAGGAAGGCATGGCAACCCAAGTCCAGTATTCTTGCCTGGAGAATCCCATGGA
Organism: Nanger dama; assembly: GCA_917880005.1. Lineage (NCBI taxonomy): Eukaryota > Metazoa > Chordata > Mammalia > Artiodactyla > Bovidae > Nanger > Nanger dama. Next base: position 6,511,596 of record CAKJTW010000082.1, on the reverse strand, counting down.
GACAGGAGCCTGGTGGGCTACAGTCCAATAGGGTCTCAACTGAGACGACTGAAGCAACTGAGCACGCACAGATGCATCCATACAATGGAAAACTATTCAGTGATAAAAAGAATGAACTGCTAAGCCACAGAAAGTCATGGAAGAAACTTAAATGTGTATTACTAAATGAAAGAAGCCAATCTAAAAAGGTTGCTTACTACATGATTACAATTATATTACATTCTAGAAAACCACAGAGAGACTAATAAGATCAGTGGTTATTAGGGTTAAGAAAGGTGGGAAGGCTGAACAGGCAGAGCACCAAAGATGTTTAGGGCAATGAAATTATTACATATGATTCTATAATGGTAGACACCTGCCATCATACATTTGCCAAAAGGCATAGAACGTATACCATCAAAAGTGAACTGCAGTGCAAACTAGGACTTTGAGTAATAATAATGTGTTAATGTAGGTTTGTCAGAATGTACCTCTCTAGAGTGAGAGACTGCAAGATCCAACCAGTCCATTCTGAAGATCAGCCCTGGGATTTCTTTGGAAGGAATGATGCTAAAGCTGAAACTCCAGTACTTTGGCCACCTCATGTAAAGAGCTGACTCATTGGAAAAGACTGTGATGCTGGGAGGGATTGGGGGCAGGAGGAGAAGGGGACGACAGAGGATGAGATGGCTGGATGGCATCATGGACTCGATGGATGTGAGTCTGAGTGAACTCTGGGAGTTGGTGATGAACAGGGAGGCCTGGCATGCTGCGATTAATGGGGGCAAACAGTCGGACACAACTGAGCGACTGAACTGAACTAAGAGTGAGATGTCAATAGTGGAGAGGGCTGTGCATGTTTTGAGGGAGAAGATGTATGGGAACCCACTGTACCTTCTGTTCAATTTTGCTGTGAACCTAAAAATTCTCTAAAAAAATAAAATCTGTTATTCATAAAGGCACTGCAGGTAGATGCCCAAGATAAGCAGCCATGCTTAGTTATTCAATCATGTCCAACTCTTTGTAATCACATGGACTGTAGCCCACCAGGCTCCTCTGTACACAGGATTCTCCAGGCAAGAATAGTGGAGTATGCTATTATGCCCTCCTCCTGAGCCAGGGGATCTTCCTGACCTAGGGGTTGAACCCAGGTCTCCTGCATTGTAGGTAGATTCTTTACCATCTGAGCCACCAGGGAAGCCAGATTCTCAAGGTATTTGCTTAGTCATTCAGTCGTGTGCAACTCTTTATGACCCTATGCACTGTAGCTCACCAGGCTCCTCTGTCCATGGGGATTCTTCAGGCAGGAATACTGGAGTGGGTTGCCATGCCCTCCTCCAGGCAACCTTCTCAACCAAACCAAGGGATTAAACCCAGGTCACCAGCATTGCAGGTGGATTCTTTACCATCTGAGCCACCAGGGAAGCCCAAGGTACAACAGCACATAAACAACAGAGCAGACAGCATAACTTTCCAGAACCCAGCAGGGACAGCTAAGAGGGGGCTCCACCAATTTGTCCTGTGTGTGGCATCTACTAGCATCCTAACATGGTCCTAAAGTAAAACCAAAAATCATATTCTGTGCTCCCAAATCACTCTTGATTTCCTGAGGAAGTAAGGAAGGAACAGGAAGGAAGTGGAGGAATCAGGAGATACTCTTGTTTACTAGGAATTGAGTCCAGTACCCTACATGGGAGCTCTCCTGGTATCTCAACAAAAGCCAACTATATACAAGCCAGATGAGTCATCCTGTGGTCCTAGCCAGGAAAGGAGTTTCCTTCAAACACGCCAAATTTCACAGTCACTTTTGAAATGCAGGTCAGCCTCTTCAGGCTGAGAGGAATCTTCATATCTCTAAAAGGCAAGAGCCACAGCTGACAAGCTACCAATATGTACTGATTTTTTTTTCTCCTTTCAACATCATGTCCTTCACTCTTGTGCTCTCCTCTGAAATCCCTCTAGTTTATCCCAAATGTAAGAATTTTACTTGCCCTTCTCTGCAACTATAACAAGACAGATTTTAAAACAGTTATTCTGTGGCCTCATCAAGAAGCAATGAGAGCAACCTGTCCCCCGTCAAAAATCATGACCCGAATGCATCCTCCTCTAAGAGCCTGTATCATGCAGTATGCATGGCTGTGGCTGCCCCCGCCCCCGCCCCTCACCGCCCTCAGGACCAGGCAAGTGGCCACATTTCTACCACCAGACATGAAGGGAAGTATCAAAAGCTCTGTACCCCAATAGAGGCTCTCTATTGTGGGAGCATCCCATCTTGCTGGCTTGTCAGCCCATTCCAAAAGAACTGAAGGTAGCTTATAAAGATTAATAGAGTTGGCAAAATAAAATAAAGAAAATCATAAAAATGGGAAGTTGAGAGGCTTGCTTCTTCTGGATTGGGAGTGAGGAAGACTGGTAGCAATATAATGGTCTCTAATTTCATTTCTCCCTACTTCAATCTGTCCCTTCTTTACTGATCTTACCTGATTCTAGCTCTCTTGTCAAAGTAACCAAAGATCCCAAATTGCTGCATTCAATAGCCAATTCTGTCCTCAGCTCACTTGAGCCACTAGCAGAAATTCAGAGTGGATCAAGGCCTTTTGCTGGAAAATACTCTTCCCCTGTTTTTCCTCCTCTCTGGTTCCTCCTTCTTTTCTGCTTTCTCCTATCTCACAGGTCCTTAAAATTAGCAAGTCCTCAGGCTCAGTTTTTAGAACTCTTTTCTACCTGTCCTCAGTACTGGGGGGTCTCATTCTGCTTCACAGCATGAAGTACTATATCACCACTCCTAGATTTCTATCTTTAGCCCTGCCTTCACTGCTTAACTCTAGACTCCCATATCCAGCTTCCCACTCAGCATCTCCACTCAGATATCTGAAGTGAAAAAGTGAAGTCGCTCACTTCAAAAAAAAAGTGAGTCACTTGTCTGACTCTTTGCGACCCCATGGACTCTAGAGGTTCCTCCATCCATGGAATTTTCCAGGCAAGAGTATGGAGTGGATTGCCATTTCCTTATGCAGGGGATCTACATGACCCAAGGATCGAACCTGGGTCTCCCACACTGCAAGCAGACGCTTTTACCATCTGAGCCACCAGGGAAGCTCAGATGTCTGGCATATACCTCAAATCCAAACCATCCAAAACAGATCTCCTAACATCCCAGACCAGACCTGCTCTAGTTTTCCCCACTCAACGACATCTTCTACATCTAACCCACTAGAAAATTCTGGCTTTATCTCCAAAATATTCCCCAGGGCTGTCCACTCTTGACTGCACCCCTGTAACCACTTTCATATAGGTCTGGGTTATTACAATGGTCTAACTGGACTCTGCTTCCACCTCTGCCCTTCACATTTTTCTCAACATAGGAGCCAGTGTTACTCTATTGAAGTATAAGCTGGGGCTAAGTTTTCACAAGAAACTTCATCAATTCAGTTCAGTTCAGTCATTCAGTCGTGTCTGACTCTTTGCGACCCCACGAACCACAGCATGCCAGGCCTCCTGTCCATCACCAACTCCCAGAGTCCACCCAAACCCATGTCCATCGAGTCAGTGATGCCATCCAACCATCTCATCCTCGGTTGTCCCCTTCTCTTCATAGCCCCAAGTGATTTAGCCCCTGTCACTCCTCCAGCCTCTTCTCATCCTCTCATCCTTCTCATCCTTCTCATCCTCTCCTCCACCAGCTGCACTGACCTCCCTTGCACACCAGGCTTGCCTCCACCTTACAGCCTTTGCACTTGCTGCTTCTCCTTCTTGAAACGCTCTTCCCCTTATCTCCTCTAAGTCTTTGCTCAAAAACTTTCTCAAGGAGTCCTTCGTGATCATCTTATTGAAAACTACTAAATGCCTCAAACCCCATACCCTTTTCTTGCTTTACTTTCCCATAATAATTCCCATCTAAACTACTACAGACTTCCCTGGCTATTTCATTGATTGTGTTGCCCCTCACTCAAACAAAAGCTTCATGGATGTAGGATTATTTTTTCTATTTTTCTTTTCTTCTTAATCTCTGGCTCCAGAACTGTGCTTGGCATATAATAATTTGGTACATAAGTGTTAGATGTCAATGCGAATTTTTGACAGTGTCAAGCCAATTCTCCCTTCATAGTCATTCATCATCCTTGGTCTGAGTAGCACCTTGGACTTGAGGCAGAAGGGTTAAGGATTAAGAAACAAAACAAAGCCTTGTTTTAAAGCCTTAAAACGAAGTCTTCATGTCTTAGTTAATGCTGAAAATTTGCCAACAGAATAAAAAAATCAATAGACCATAACCTGACAAGTTTCTGTCAGTTTTACACACATACACACATCCAGTTGCACACCAAAAGCAACTAGTAAGAAAAGACATTAAAATTTACTACACTTTTACCTTTACCCACAGTCCCCACAGCTCATGAGTGCTGAAGATGTGCTGTTCAGTAGCTGACAATCCTGGCAATGCTGCTTTAATGCTTGGGAAAGACAAGCATCTTTTATCAGCATCAACCTTGGAACAGCTCCAGAGAAATCCTTTTTCTTCCTCCCACTCACACATTTCTCCCTGGGCATGGCATACATTGCCAGTGGCCTCCACCTCCACCCAACCTACAGAAACCTGGCCCATAACACCCTGTAATTAATGTCATCAGACAAGCAAGACTGAGTGTCACTCCACTATGCATGCTCTCTGCTTGTCAGAAGACACTGTCCTTTGCAATCAGGGAAGCACTCCCCAGCCACTGTCAGCAGGTGCTTCTCCAGGTCCTGAGAAGGACTTACAGCCTTTATGCCCACTCTCACCAAGTCTGCCTCCTGACTAACCATTTCTATGAAACTGCTCAGTCATCCAGCTTAGGTAGCCAATGTGTAAGCACAGGAATAGTGGAGGCTTCCACAGGGATAAGGCCCACCCATGACCCTGCTTCTCTCTCCTGGGCCAGTCCACCAAGCCAGGCTGCTCACACCCATTCCCAGCCAAGGGGAACAGAGAAAAGCGCAGGGTACAGCCCTCACCTGTGCACAGCCTATGAAGATTAAGAAAACTCAGGAAAGAATATTCACAGTCATTGCTGCTGGTTTTGGTATTTGGACCCAGTAGCCAATAAGAATATTTCTTAGATCTTGCTTAAAAATAAAATTTACACATTTATGTGTAAAATGCACCCATGAAATTGAGGTTGTGCTAAGAACCATAAAACAAAGTAAACCAAGGAGATGTAGAAAATCCTTCTTTTCCAAGTGTGGAAGTACCACATGTTGCCCAGACCTGAATCATTCTTTTAATTAGAGGTTCTAAGTCAGTATGGAAATGCTTTTAGAAAGGGAAAAAAGATCTCTGAGACTCTTCTCTTAAACAAGGTTAAATATGCCATCAATTAAGATCAAAGAATGGGTAGCAGTTTCATTAGGTGTTTATCTGGATACATAAACCTGGAGGAAGATGATCAAACAGGTTCTTGGTTTTATTTTCTCCCTCTTGTGACACCTGAGTGACCCTGGAAGAATGAGGCATAAACAGCTAATAGATTTGTATGGCCAGGAACAAAATGAAAATGCAGGGCCCCTTGTTTATAAATCGTTGGGATATTCACAACAGTGACAGTACAGCATTAAACCAAGAGTGAAGCTCTCTCATCTAAAACTGGACCCTGTACAACTGTACACATTGCACAACCATGAAGCTGGCTCTGAAGATAAACAATTTCTCTTCTGGTTGTTGAGCAACCTGCATGGAAACTACAGTGGAAAGAGATGCTCTGGGCATCATTCAGCCTAGGCATAGTGTCTGGAAAGCTCCATGTCCCTATGAAGCGTCACTCCATGCTGGTATCACTTGAAGAGAAATTCCTGCCATCTGATAAAATCCTGAATTGTACTCACAAACATGGCTGTTTCCTTAGAGGCATAAAAGCTTTCTTCTCCTAAGACTAAATAGACATTTCTCCAAAGAAGACATACAATGGCCAATAGGCACAGGAAACCATATTCAACTATTAGATACTCAATTATCAGAGAAATACCAATCAAAACTACAATGAAGTATCACCTCACACTGGTCAGACTATCCATCATTTAAAAGTCTAAAAAATAACAAATGCTACAGAGGATGTGAAGAAAAGGGAACTCTCCTACATTGTTGATGGGAATGTAAATTGGTGCAGCCACTATGGATAACAGTATGGAGGTTACTTAAAAATCTAAAACAAGTTACCATATGATCCTGAAATCCCACTTGTGAAAACTATAATTCAAAAAGACACATGCACCCCAGTGTTCATAGCAGCATCATTTATAATAGCTAAGACATGGAAACAACCTAAATGTCCATCAACAAATGAATGGATAAAGATGTATTATATATACATACCATGGAATACTAGTGTAGTGTTAGTCATTCAGTCATATCCAACTCTTTGCAACCCAGGGATATTCCCAACCCAGGGATCAAACCCGGGTCTCCTGCGTTGCAAGAAGATTCTTTACCACCTGAACCACTGGGGAAGCCCCAGGTGGAATACTACTCATCCATTAAAAAGAATGAAATAACGCCATCTGCAGCAACATGAGTGGACATAGAGACTATTATACTAAGTGATATAAGTCAGAAAGAGGAAGACAAGTACCATATGATATTATTTATTGTAGAATCTAAAATGTGACACAAACAAACTTCTTTACAAAACAGAAATAGCCTCACAGACATAGAAAACAAACTTATGGTTACCAAAAGGGAAAGGGAAGGGAGAGATAAATTAGGAATTTGGGATTAGCAGACACAAAGTATTCTATATTAAGATAAAACAAACAAGGTCTTACTGTACAGGTGTGTGTACAGACAAAAATGTGAATGTGTATATATATATATATACACACACACACACATAACTGAATCATTTTGCTGTACACTAGAAACTAACACAACACTGTAAATCAACTACACTTCAATTTTTAAAAAGCTTTCTCCCCCAGTAATTGGTATTTACTTATTTAAGATTGACTGGGCCCCAATTAACCTAATCAACTGGATTGATCTGAAAAGAGCAATCTTTCAGGGTGGGCCCAGTAAGAGATTTGAGTGCCTGGAGGCAGAAGATGTCCTATAATTTTGGTTAAAGAAGAGATCTTTTTACCCTAACAAGCTGGAAGAGACTTCTTTGTTCATCAGCCATTGGAAATGGTTAGACTTTATAAGAATTAGTTACAAAAATATGACTCAACCGTATGGCTGTTGTTGTTTAGTTGCTAAATCACATCTGACTCTTTTGCGACTGTAGCCTGATGGGCTCCTCTGTCAATGGGATTTCCCAGGCAAGAATTCTGGAGTGGGTTGTCATTTCCTTCTCCAGGGAGATCTTCCTGACCCAGGGATTGAACTACACTGCAGGTGAATTCTTTACTACTGAGCCACCTGGGAAGCCCAACCACAGGGCTAAGGAAAGTAAATTAGTCTTCAAGATGATTTCCAACAAATGTTTTAGGTTGGCTCAGTTGTTTCTTTTTTCTCTTTCTGTGTTTTTGCTAACTCTCCCTCTTCATGTTGTTCAGGCTTTCAGTTGGAATAACCAGCAGGCCCTCCCTTTTCCATCTACCATCACCATCCTCAATCAATATTCACTCATCCTGTGACCAAACGGCCCCTCTAATACATTAATTTCAGAAATGTGGTTAATGATGAGATGGACTAGAGACGGAGGTGAGTCTAACAGAAGGCCAGTGGAGAAGCCTCAGTTAAACTAGTCTTTCTGCAAAGGATACCACTGCTTTCTCCAATACTAGTCTAACGGCTCTTTCTATAAGAGTAAGATGCTCAGTTATGTAAACTAACTTGCTAATCATTTCTTCAGTGACTTGAAACACCAAAAATATTCATTCACCTTTATTCTTGCTTTCTTATTCAACATAGACTCAGAATTGCCCGTGATGAATTGCTTCTCAAATCATACCCACAGGAAAAACAGAAAAGGATGAGTTTCGGTTTGAGGATGATAAAGGGGAAGATACTTCTCAATATCATTTGTTAACTAAAACACGGAAAAATAAAGGGATGATGTGACAAAAAATGAAGGGGGGATGATATTCTTGCAGATTTTCCTGAAATTGTACTTTTCAGGCCTAAGTTCCCTCATTAACAGTACTCCATCCCAACTGTGGTCATGTGCTTTATGACAGCAGTATCACTAAAGGATGTGCACCAAAAGGAAAAGCCAGAGGCATCACTGTGCTCAATGTGAGAGTCAACACTGTTTCCCATGAAACGTAGAACCACTGTGCTCTAAGTACAGGAGCAGGTGTTTAACGCAACAACTCAAATCTTCTCTGTTCAGAAGAACTAATTTCATCCCAGTGTCAGGATACCTCAAAATCCAAACATCCACTCAGTTGACTTTTCTCTGTTTTTAACTTTTCAAAAATATCTTTTAAGACAGGAAAACAATTCGGTCCTCTTAATTTATATATATATATATATTCTATATATATATATATATTCAATATATATATATATTGAATTCAGGAAAACAATTCGGTCCTCTTAATTTATATATATATATATATATATATAAATTCAATATATATATATATATTGAATTCAGACCTAGAGACACATACAATCAGAAAGTGAGAGGATGGAAACAGATATTCCATACAAATGGAAATAAAGTCAGAGTGACAATTTTCATATCAGACAAAATCGACCTTAAAATAAAGAATATTATAAGAGATAAAGAAAGACACTACATAATGATCAAGGGATCAATCCAAGAAGATGACATAACAGTTCTCAATATTTATGCACCCAACATAGGAGCACATCAATACATAAGGCAAACAGTAATAGGCATAAAAAGGGAAATTGATAGTAACACAATTATGGTAGGGAAATTTAACACCCCACTTACACCAAAAGACAGATAATCAAACAGAAAATTAATCAGAAAACACAGCCTTAAATAACGCATTAGATCATACGGACCTAATTGATATCTTCAGGACATTCCAACCAGATGCAAAAGAATACACTTCCTTCTCAAGTGCACACAAGACATTTTTCAGGATAGGCCACATCTTGGGTCACAAATCAAACCTCAGTAAATTTAAGAAAAATTGAAATCATATCAATGATACTATGAGACTAGATATGAATTACAAGTTATTAAACAATACATTTCTAAATAACAAACAGATTATTGAAGAAATAAAAAGGGAAATCAACAAATTCCTAGAACTGACAAGCAAAATGTGATGACCCAAAACCTATAGGATGCAGCAAAAGCAGTTCTAAGAGGAAAGTTTAGAACAATACATTCCTACCTCAAAAACAAGAAAAACAACAAACAGACAACCTAACTTTACACTTAAAATAACTGGAAAAAGAAGAACAAAAATAACCCAAAGTGGTAGAAGGAAAGATAGCTCAAAGATCAGAGCAGAAAGAAATGAAAAAGAAATAAAGGGCTGGTTCTTTGAGAATATAAACAAAATTGACAAACCATTAGCCAGACTTATCAAGACAAAAAGGGAGAAGAATTAAATCAACAAAATTACCATGAAAAAGAAAGGTTACAACAGACAACACAAAAATACAAAAGATCATAAGAGATTATTATGAGCAACTATATGCCAATAAAATGCACCACCTGGAAGAAATGGACAGATTCTTAGAAAAGTTTAACTTTCTGAGACTGAATCAAAAAGAAATAGAAACTATGAACAAACCAATTGCAAGCACTGAAATCAAAACTGCTATCAAAAATCTACCCAAAACATAAAAGCCCAGGGCCAGGTGGCTTCACAGGTGGATTCTACCAAACATTTCAGTTCAGTTCAGTTCAGTCGCTCAGTCGTGTCCGACTCTTTGCGACCCCGTGAACTGCAGCACGCCAGGCCTCTCCATCCATCATCAACTCCCGGAGTTCACTCAGACTCACATCCATCGAGTCCGTGATGCCATCCAGCCATCTCATCCTCTGTCGTCCCCTTCTCCTCCTGCCCCCAATCCCTCCCAGCATCAGAGTCTTTTCCAATGAGTCAACTCTTCACATGAGGTGGCCAAAGTACTGGAGTTTCAGCTTTAGCATCATTCCTTCCAAAGAACACCCAGGGCTGATCTCCTTTAGAATGGACTGGTTGGATCTCCAAAAATTTAGAGAAGAACTAATCCCTATCCTTCTGAAACTGTTTCCAAAAATTCCAGAGGGATTAACACCCAAATTCATTCTACAAAGCCACTATCATCCTGATACCAAAACCAAACAATGACATCACAAAAAAAGAAAATTGCAGGCCAATATCACTGATGAACACAGATGTAAATATCCTCAACAATATTCTAGCAAAGAAAATTCAACAATACATTAAAAAGATAATGCACCATAATCAAGTCAGGTTTATCCCCAGGGATGCAAGGATTTTTCAATATACACAAATCAATCAATGTGATACTCTATATTAACAAATTAAAAGATGAAAACTATGTGATGAATCTCAAGAGATGTGGAAAAAGCTTTCGCCATAATTCAGCACTCAAAAATGGTCATAGAAGGAACCTACCCGTACGTAATAAAGGTATTATACAACAAGCCCACAGAAAACATTATTCTCAACAGTGAAAAATTGAAAGCATTCCTTCTAAGATCAGGAACTAGACAAGAGTGCCCACTCTCACCACTATCATTCAACACAGTTTTGGAAGTCCTAGCTATAGGAATCAGAGAAGAAAAAGAAATAAAAAAGGAATCCAGATTAGAAAAGAAGTAAAATCCTCACTGTTTGCAGATGACATGATACTATACATAGAAAACGCTAAAGATATTACCAAGATATTATAAAGTACTAGAGCTAATCAGTGAATTTAGTAAAGTTGCAGGATATAAAATCAATACATAAAAATCATTTGCATTACTATACACTAGAAGGAGAAATTAAGTAATCAATCCCATTTACCATTGCAACAAAAAGAATAAAATACCAAGGAATAAACCTATCTAAGGAGACAAAAGAGCTGTATAAAGAAAACTGTAAGACACTGATGAAAGAAATCAAGGATCACATAAACAGATGGGGAGATATTCTATGCTCCTAGGTTGGAAGAGTCAATACTGTGAAAATAACTATACTACCAACTGTAATCTACAGATTCAATGTAATCCCTATCAAGTTAACAATAGCATTTTTCAAAGAACTAGAACAAAAATTTTCACAATTGGTATAGAAACAAAAAGACCCCAAATAGCAAAGCAATCTTGAGAAAAAAGAATGCAGCTGGAGGAATCAACCTCCCTGACTTCAGACTATACTACAAAGCTACAGTCATCAAGACAGTATGGTACTGGCACAAAATCAGAAATATAGACCAATGGAATAAGATAAAAATCCCAGAGATAAACCCACACACCTATGGGCATCTTATCTTTGACAAAGGAGGCTAGATTTTGAATAGGGAAAAGAGTTGTTTCAATAAATGGTGCTGGGAGAATTGGAGAGTTATGTATAAAAGAATGAAACTAGAATACTTCCTAACACCATACACAAAGATAAACTCAAAATGGATTAAAGACCTAAATGTAAGACCAGAAACTATAAAACTCTTAGAGGAAAACAGACAGAACACTGTATGACATAAATCACGGCAAGACTCTCTATGACCCACCTCCCAGAGTAATGGAAATAAAAACAAAAATAAACAAGTGGGACCTAATTAAACTTAAACAGTTTTGCACAGCAAAGGAAACTATGAACAGGTGGAAAGACAACCCTCATAATGGGAGAAAATAATAGTAAATGAACCAACTGACAAACAGTTAATTTCCAAAATATACAAGCAGCTCATAAAACTCAATCCCAGAAACCTAAACAGACATTTCCCCAAAAAGACATACAGATGGCTAAAAAACACATGAAAAGATGCTCAACATCACTTATTATTAGAGAAATGCAAATCGAAACTACAATGAGATATCACCTCATACTGGTCAGAATGACCATCATCAAAAAAAAATCCACAGACAATAAATGCTGGAGAGAGTGCAGAGGAGAGGAAACCCTCTTGCACTGTTGGTGGGAATGTAAGTTGATTACAGCTACTATGGAAGACAGTATGGAGATTCCTCAAAAGACTGGGAGTAGAACTACCATATGACCCAATAACTCCACTATTAGAATACTGGAGTGTGCTGCCATTTCCTCCTCCAGGGGATCTTTCCAACCCAGGGATCCAACCTGTGTCTCCGGCAGATCCTGCATTGCAGGCAGATTCTTTACCACTGAGGCACCTGGGAAGCCCTAGGCATATACCCTGAGAAAACCAAAATTGAAAAGGCACATGTACTCCAGTGTTCATTGCAGCACTAAATACAACAGTTAGGACATGGACGCAACCTAGATGTCCATCGACAGATGCATGGATAAAGAAACTGTGGTGTATATATATATATATATATACAATGGAGTATTAGCCAACTATGAAAAGGAACACATCTGAGTCAGTTCTAATGAGGTGGATGAACCTAGAGCCTATTATACAGAGTGAAGAAAGTCATAAAGAGAAAAACAAATATTATATATTAAAGCATATATATGGAATCTAGAAAGATGGTAGCAAAGAACCTATATGCAGGGCAGCAGTGGACATGCAGACATAGAGAAGAGACTTATGAACACAGGCAGAGGGTAGAGAGGAACGGGAAAGTGAGAGGAATGGAGAGAGTGACATGGAAGCATAGGCACTACCATATGTAAAATAGATATCTAATGGGAATTTGCTGTATGACTCAGGGAACTCAAACTGGGACTTTGTAACAACCTAGAGTGTTCTTGCCTGGAGAATCCCAGGGACGGGGGAGCCTGGTGGGCTGCCATCTATGGGGTCACACAGAGTCGGACACGACTGAAGCGACTTAGCAGCAGCAACAGCAGCAGAGGGGTGGAAAGGGGTCAGAGGTGGGAGGGAGGTTCAAGAGGAAGCGGACATATGATACCTATGGCTGACTCATCTTGATATACAGCAGAGGCCAACACAATATTGTGAAGAAATTATCCTTCAGTTAAAAATAAATAGATTTATTTTTTAAAAATCTTGAAGAAGGACTTCTAGAGTGGCATGAAAATTTGATTTCCAATCCCCAAAATAATATACTACACAGAAAACGGGAGGGGAAGAATCCCAACTTAGCCTCTACTGAATCCTGTGCAGTTTCTGGGTAAATGAGATCCTGGAGAAAGCTGCCAACAGAAGGACAATTATGGGTTTTGGCAGAAAAGCATGAGAGTAGAGGGCAGAGACAAAGTGGGAGATGGAAGCAGGACTGAGACTGAAGCAACTCAAAGGCTCCTGCCGGCTTCAATGGTTTCCCATTGTCAAGCAGATTCTCATCTCAGGGAAAAATAAGCTCCCATCTGAGAGGCAATCAGAATGTAACTGCTTATCAGGGCACAGCACTTTGACCCACTCACTCCACCCTTTCTTACTCATTATCACTCAAGCAGAAATAAACTAAAATAATGCCAAAAGCAGAAAGAGTAAGGACCTAACAGAAGCAGAAGAGATTAAGAAGAGGTGGCAAGAATACACAGAAGAACTGTACAAAAAAATGTTTTTATGACCCGGATAACCATGATGGGGTAGTCACTCACCTAGAGCCGGATATCCTGGAATGGAAGTCAAGAGGGCCTTAGAGGTGACTGAATTCCAGCTGAGTTATTTCAAATCCTAAAAGGATGCTGTTAAAGTGCTGTACTCATTATGTCAGCAAATTTGGAAAACTCAGAAATGAAAACTGTAAAATGTCAGTTTTCATTCCAACCCCAAAGAAGGGCAATGCCAAAGAAACTCAAATACCATATAATTGTGCTCATTTCACATGCTATCAAGGTTATTCTCAAAATCCTTCAAGCCAAGCTTCAGCAGTACCTGAACAGAGAGCTTCCAGATGTACAAGCTGGGTTTCAAAGAGGCAGAGGAATCAGATATCAAACTGCCAACATTCACTGGATCATGCAGAAAGCAAGGGAATTCCAGAAAAACATCTACTTCTGCTTCACTGAGTACACTAAAGTCTTTGACTGTGCGGACAACAACAAACTGAAGAAAATTCTTCAAGAGATGGGAGTAAAAGACCAGCTTTCCTGTCTCCTGGAGAAACCTGTATGCAGGTCAAGAAGCAACAGTTAGAACTAGACATGGAACAACAGACAGGTTCAAAACTGGGAAAGGAATATGTCGAGGCTGTATATTTTCACCCTGCATGTTTAATTTAAATGCAGAGTACATCATGTGAAATGCTGAGCTGGATAAATCACAAGCTGGAATCAGGATTGCTGGGAGAAATATCAACAATCTCAAAGATGCAGATGATATCAGTCTAATGGCAGAAAGTGAAGAGGAATTAAAGAGCTCCTTGATAAGAGTGAAAGAGGAGAGTGAAAAAGCTGGCTTCAAACTCAACATTAGAAAAACTAAGTAGCTTCTAATGTGAAAGGTTACATATTATGCAAATTAAGAACAACAGAGCATTTCCAATTATGTGGCTTTCCTGGGCATCTTTCCTTTAAGCAATGCTTTAGAAATTCAGATCACATTCCTGTTGGAGGCCATCTTCAACACATGGACTCTATGTTCACCATAGAGGCAACAGAGAGGTGGTAGAGAAGGCTTAACTTGTTTAAACCAATCAGATGGCCCTATCTATACACAAGACAAATAGATAATACAGTTGTGTGATCTGAAAGAAAAAAACTGAGATCATGGCATCTGGTCCCATCACTTCATGGCAAATAGAAGCAGGGAAAGTGGAAGTACTGGCAGATTTTCTTTTCTTGGTCTCCAAAATCATCACTGATGGTGACTGCAGCCATGCAATTAAAAGGCACTTGCTCCTTGGAAGGAAAGTTATAACAAACCTAGACATCATATTAAAAAGCAGAGACATCACTTTGCTGACAAAGTCCTTAAGTCAAATTTATGGTTTTTCTAGTAGTCATGAATGGATGTTGGTCCATAAAGAAGGCTGAGCACCGAAGAATTGATGCTTTCAAACTGCAGTGCTGGAGAAGACTCTTCGGAGTCCCATAGACTACAAGGAGATCAAACCAGTAAAACCTAAAGAAAATCAACCCTGATTATTCATTAGAAGGTCTGATGCTGAAGCTGAAGCTCCAATATGTCGGCCACCTAGTGTGAAGAGTTGACTCACTGGAAAATACTGTGATGCTGGGAAAGACTGAAGGCAGGAGAAGGGGGAACACAGATGGTAAGATAGCATCACCGACTCAATGGACATGAACCAAACTCAGTGGACAGCAAACCTCAGGACATAGTGGAAGACAGAGGAGCCTGGCCGCCTAATGTGAAGAGTTGACTCACTGGAAAAGACTGTGATGCTGGGAAAGACTGAAGGCAGGAGAAGAGGGAACACAGATGGTAAGATAGCATCACCGACTCAATGGACATGAACCAAACTCAGTGGACAGCAAACTCCAGGACATAATGGAAGACAGAGGAGCCTGGTGTGCAGTCCGTGGAGTCACAAAGAGTCTGAACAACAAGAACAATATGCCAAAAAGCAAAACCAGTTACATCTACCACAATTAACTGTTAGACTGTATCAAGTTCTTCTGTGCATTTCTCTCCAGAAACCACAATCTTTGCCCTTGACTACATCTTCCAAACAGGCTGAAGGTCCCAGACATGTGCAGGAAGACAGGAAATGGTCCTAAGCTCATCAAGTGAAGACAGAAAGCCTCACCCATGCTCTCCTCATCTCTCATTGGAAAACACCAAAGAGAAATGGATCCTCCTCCAATCAATGCTGATTGAAAGGAAATGAAAGTGATAGACTTTTTCCATCCACCATCTAATGCTGCGGCCGCTGTTATTATTATCATTATTAAATACTGCAAGTAAACTGTTTCTACCACAAGACCCATCATAGAGATCATGAGAATACTGACCAATATGCATCCCTGTATTCCTGCTGTAGTAACCCAACCCACAGTCCAGACAACACTGGGAATAAAAGTAAGGTTTTGGAAGACTTCTGATCAAGAGCCTCCTTTTCAGGTGAAAACGTGATCTTAAGACCTCTGCTTTAAAGGACAAACTGACTTCCAATTTTTCTAAGACTGACCCTTTAGCCCCAGTCCTTGAAAGAAAGTAACATTTTCATCAAATGACAGTAGTGATATCTTGTCATTATCTTCAAGTAAGAGCGTTCTTACTTTCTTAAAAATTGATCTAGGACACAGCATTTTAAGAAACATACTTTTCCACCATCCAAGAGACTTATAAGAAGAAAAGCCACCTATCTGCTCAGGCAGAATGGGAAAGGATGGCAAGGTGCTTGGCACCAGCCAAATTGAAGAACACTTGTTTCTTCAAGTAGCAAAGCATTAAAGCAGAGATACCCAGAAGACAGGGTGTCAGACTGAACTTCTAGGCAGCAATGAATCAGCAAAACACACTTGGTGCTTCGTGACCAAATTAAAAATTACCTATCTCAGAGGAGAAGAGACAGCCCAGGCTCGAAGTCTGGAGGTCAGTTATGGACCCCCAGAGCATTAAGCTCATGCGTGACCCCAGAGTAATCTCATTAACCCAACTTCAAACTGCGAGTAGCAAATTCAAGGTCTGACTCTTCAGCTTCAGTCCTAACACAACACTGGTACACTCCTATTTAATTTCAGAGGCTTCTGGTTCTAGACCCTGGCTGAACTCACCCCCTTACACCTGTCAGCAGATCTGGGACTCCCTGGTTTGGCCCTTACTGCTCTCTAAAGTGTTTGATTCCAAGTCACCCATCAGCCTTAGAGAATCAGCCCCACTTCACCATCCATTGCTCCCAGCTCCAATGCTTGGGGCAGATACATGATGTACTGACTGAGCTTACCTTCTCATAAGCCAGTGCAGAAGTTGGAGTTACCAAACACAGGAAACATATTAAAAAAACAATAATAGACATGAAAGAGGAACTGCTATCCCAGAAGCCAAGATAAATATCAACCCAGACCATGGTTTGGCAGAGTAGGGCACATTATGTACAAAATGTTACACTGAAGGACTCAACTGTTTGACTTCATAACGGTACAAAAATGTGTGTGGAAATACACTTCTAGGTCAGTCAAGGACGGTGTATTTCATTTTAAACACAACTGCTTTACTATTTTGGGGTGCCAGACATTGTGAATTTTGTCCTTTTGGGCACTGGATATTTTTTCATATTTCTCAATATTCTTGAGATCAGTTCTGGGAAGAGTAGGTGACCTGGGAGCAGTCTGATCCTCTCAGGTATCACTTTTTAATGATCTGTTACGCATGTCGGGAGCAGTGATCAGTGTAGGGCCAACTATTCCCCATTACTGAGGCCAGACCTTCCTGACTGTCTGTCCAGTACTTGTGAATTATAAGTTTTCCAATCTGGTTGGAGGGAACAAGCAATATTCCCAGACTTCTGTGACTGCAGAGCACTGCTCTCCACCCTCTCCCTCATCTTTGCGCCCCTCCCACCACTCTCCAGACTCCCGTAGTTGACTCACTTACTCTTATGAACACGTGAGGGGCCTTCCCGCATGTCTCCAGCGACCCCTCTCTGTGCAGATTTCTTAGTTCTGGAGCTCAGTCCTATAAACTCTGGCCACCTTGGTTTCCTGGGCTCTCAGCACCACCTCTCAACTCAAGGAGTATGAGTTCCACCTGGGGCTCAGCCTGGACCCTCTCCCAGGGATCAGCTGGAGCAGTTGGAGTGTTCATCTCTTTTTGTAATTTCCTGTATATCACTGCCCTCCCATTGCCTGATGACCAGTGTTTCAAAATCCATATATTGCTTCATATATTTTATCTGATATTTTTGTTATTTCAGGATAAGAATAAATCTGGCCCTGTTACTCTATCTTGGGCAAAAACAGAAATTCTTTCAAATTCAGTCAACTTAGCACTCAACACCAATATTATTACACAGAAAAGATATCACTTTAACCTGAATTTTTCAGAATGAGGATCTTGACCCACCGATCCAAGATTCTCCTAGAAAGCTTGATAAAAGACACATTCCTACTTCACATCCTCAGACTATTGAATATACTTTTTTTCTGTTTTTTGGCCACCAAAGGGATTCCCCAGAGAAGGCAATGGCAACCCACTCCAGTATTCTTGCCCAGAGAATCCCAGGGACAGAGGAGCCTAGTGGGCTGCCGTCTATGGGGTCACACAAGTCGGACACGACTGAAGTGACTTAGCAGCAGCAGCAGCAGCAGCAGCAGCAAAGGGATTCCCAGGTGGCTTAGTGATAAAGAATCCACCTAGAAATGCAAGATGCAAGAAATGCAGGTTCGATCCATGGGTTGGGAAGATCTCTGGAGTAGGAAATGGCAACCCATTCCAATATCTTTACTTGGATAATTCCATAGACAGAGGAGCCTGGCGGGCTATAGTCCATGGGGTCACAAAGAGCTGGACATGACTGAGCATCAGCAGGCACATACACACCAAAAAAATTGAGAATTGTTTTCATTACCATGCCAGTTCATTAACAAAAGACAACAAAATCCTCTTCTGAAAGCTGGAAATCATTAGAATACATAATGGGTTTAAAAGGCAAGGAAAATACTGGAAGTGCAGCCTGAAATGATGTTGACCCTCCATTATCTCTTCCAACTATATAAGCATGCTTTGTATAACCCAAGGCAGAGCAATTTTTGAGCTCTGCCCTCTCATTCACTGCAACAGCAGTGCTCCATTTGGAAACTGGAAAGCAACAGTGAGATGGGGAAAGACTCATGACTGTCTCCCACACAGATAGCCTCTGAATGGTAAGCGCCCAGGCCAAAGCCAAAGCTTTTTCCCAGAAGGTGTGTTTCTTCTCAACTCATTGAGTAACTGTCATGCTCTCCACCAGTGAATTCTCATCAACAGTATCAACAATCACACTATCAATCTTTTATTTTCTAATCTCAAAAGCAATTGGAATGTCCCCTGTACCATCCTGACTCACACCAGCCCCATTTCTGGGGAAGGAAACAAACAGTCTAAAAGGCTTGTATACGGTGTAAATATAGTCTGGACATCATGAGGCCAAGTTTATCAGAGGAGAAGTAGGTTGCATTATTCGAGCAGTGTGTGAGTGTTAGTCACTCAGTCATGTCCAACTCTTTGAGACCCCACAGAATGTAGCTTGCCAGACTCCTCTGTCCATGGAATTCTCCAGGCAAAAATACTGGAGTGGGTTGCCATTCCCTTCTTCAAGGGATCTTCACAACTCAAGGATCGAACCTTAGTCTCCTAAATTGCAGGCAGATTCTTTACCATCTGAGTTACCAGGGAAGCCCTATTTGAGCAGAGTTGCTCACTCATCTTCTCTGGGACTTGGTATTGGCCGTCTCACTCATTTTGAAACTAGTGGCAAAGTTATTGCTGCTGGAGAACATGAGAGAAGCACCAGTCCAAGCCTGAGCTTGTAGATGAAAGAACAAAACAAGTATCTCACACCTCAAATCATTATGTGGCCTCTACCTGAACCTACTTTTTTAATCCAAAGTCTGACTACATTTCATTAGCATTGGGAAAAGAGAGGGCAAGGTGGAGATGGGTGGATGAGGGCAGAGCCAGATTACCTTTCAGGCCATGGTGAATATCAAAAAGTGGCAATCAATGACAGGTGCTTCACTCCTGAGGATAATATTACACATGGCATAAAGCAGTCAGACATTGCAAGGAGGTTATCCTATGCTTAAATCCTGATTTCATCACTGTGTGACCTTGGAAGAGTTACTTAACCTCTCTGGGCCTCAGTTATCTCATCTCTAAAATAATAATAGCTTCTACCCCATAAGGCATCCATGACGGTACAACAAGAAGAACCCTGAGAAAAGCTGACACCTAATAAACTGTCACTCACTTAGCCATTAGTTGTTTGTGCATCTTTCTGTGAAGAAAGAGCTTTAAAGTGTGATCACGGTCACATAACCTCTCTCCTCCATAAAACACAATACAGTTCACGAAGCCCCATTACATACAGGATTTCATGAATCCTCTCTTAGAAGTAGAGGGAGAAAGGCCTGCTTTTCTGATGAGGAAAAGGAGTTTTAGTGTCTATGTGGGGTTTTCCCATTTGCCCCAGGAGGATGATCTCATTCATCCTCATTGATTCATCCTTCTGCTCCCCGCAGTGGAAACAACAGTGGAAAAGTCACACAAGCAATAAGGAAAAAACCAGATCACCCTGTTCTCCCACAGTTTGTCTTCATGCCCTTGATGCACACAAACTGAGGGCAGAGAAGGAGAAGGAGAAGCGACCCCAGAGATGGAGACGCTGGGCTGTCAGTTCTCCTTCCTGCTGGCTTAAAGGTAAGAGCTTCTAGGTCCCTGACCCCAACACCCCCATTCTTTCTCAACAAAACCTTCCCTCTCCTCCTTATTACTCCCTGTTCCTCAGGCCTTTGCCCTCAAGGTTCAGCTACCACATGATTTTGGTATGAGCATTTTTCACGACTTTTCCTTCTGCATTAACATTTTTTAATGTTATTAAATTTTCATTATTTATTTAATACAAAGTGTCCCTAAATCTGTCCTAAATGTGCTCCTTACTACATGCCTCTCTATGCTGGCTTTTCCCTTCTTCAAGTAACAGATGTTGACAATCATTAGTCTGAATTATTTCTGGCTTATAGAGAGAGGAAGCGAGATTCAAATAACTGGAGAACAACTCTCTGATCTAAAGGAAGACTTTATATTTGAGTCTTCAAATATAAAGGACACATCAAAAGAAAACAAGCTGTTAAAAAAATTTTTTTAAGCCCATACCTAGACATATCAAAGTGAAGTTCAGAACTTTATACTTTGTTCATTTAAAGTGTGAGGATAGTAATGTAATACAGGGCTACCTGGAAATGAGGGATGTCATTTGAATTTTATGCAAGTAGCTGCTGTTTAGTTGCTATGTCATGTCCTACTCTTTTGGGACCCCATGAACTATAGCCCATCAGGCTTCTCTGTCCATGACATTTTCAGGCAAGAATACTGGAGTGGGTTGCCATTTCCTTCCCCGGGGGATCTTCCCCACCCAGGGATTGAACCCACATCTCCTGTGGCTTCTGCACTGGCAGGCGGATTCTTTACCACTGAGCCACAAGGGAAGCCCTCATGTGCTTAAGGCCTCAAGCCTAAAAATACCTTCACTGAATATCTAGAATAATGTTTGACTAAATGTCTGGATACTATAGCCTGGACAAATTGACACAAAAAATTAACTTTGCCAATGGAAATAACCCAAATGTCCATCAACATTTGTTTTAGATAAACAAAATGTGATATATACATACAAACAAAAATTATTAAGCTTTAAAAATAAATCAAATTATGACACTATAATCTGGGTGAACCTTGAAGACATCTGCTAAGTGAAATAAGCCAGTCATAAAAAGACAAATATTGTATAGTTTCACTTATATGAGATGCCTAGAGTAGTCAGAGGCCTGAAAAAGAATGTAGAATGGTTGCTGCCAGAGGCTGAGAGGACAGGGGAAGGTAATAGAGAGTTAAGGTTTAATGAGGACAGAGTTTTGATTTGATGACAAAGTTCTGGAGATGCACAGTAGTGATGGTTGCACAAAAATGTGAATGTACTTGACGTCACTGAACTATACACTTAGAAATGGTTACAAAGCCAAATTTTATGTTATGTTTTTTACCACAGTAAAAAATGAAGTGCTTACATGTATAGGCTTTAGTATGATGCAGACACCATGCTAAATGTTTTCTACTGATTTTCTCATTTAGTGGCTTTGATATCCCCATTTTATAGGTAATAAAACCTCCAAGACAAAGTGACTTACACTAGTAAGAAGCAAGTATCAGGTTGAAACCCTCAGTCTGACTCCAAAGTCCGTGTGCTCAGTCAGTGTGCTAGACTGAAAAGAGTGACTACATTAAGTTAATAAGACAAAAAGAAAATCAAACTGTTTTTCAAGAAATATTTTAAAGTTGATTTACTATATTAAAAATTTAAGATTGAATTCCCAAAATTCAAATCCAGACTGGGTATGACTAATAACAGGACCCCTCAAATAGTCCTATGTTGACCTTCACCATGAGAAGTTCTTATCCCAAAACCACAGTGTCTCTAGAAATAAGAAACAAACAAACAAACAAACAACGATTCACAAGTAACAGGAATAGAAAGTGTACCTGGCATCTGCCCCATTCTTCCACAAGCCTTGGGACATTTCATTGTTTCTCTGTATTTTCAAATAAAACTACTGTGGTTCTATTTATATTTTTAAATTATATTCATGTTTAGATCTACACCCATGAGTAGACTCGTGAAGAAGGACTGGAAGGATACAGCCCAAACTACTAACAAAATTACTTCTGGAAAAACTAGTAGAAAGGGAAGAAGGCAGGTAAATAAAGGGGAAATCATTACTTTTGATGCTTGTGTACCCTGTTTCAGCTTTTTAAAGGCAACGATGATTTGATATTACTGAAAGTATACCATAAGTCCAAGGTCTATGGTAGTTCTGTTCAATCAAGATGAAAAGACAGATGATTATGTATAATGAGCTCCATCTAAAAAACAAGTAAAACATCTCCAAATGAGATGGTTGAATGGCATCTGCTGCAGTCCATGGGGCAGCAAAGAGTTGGACACAACTTAGCAACTGAACAACAACAATAAAACATGACCTGTCTGCACATGCAACACATCCATACACAAGACTCATGTTGATATTCTGGCCACTCCTGGGAACCTGTACCAACCCCCACTCCTCCCAATGGCTCCTCCACTTCCAGTGATCCTCCTTGCATGGAATTCTTAACTACTTCTTGACATACCGCTCTGATGTATTATACCCAAGGCAGCACAGACTAATGGCTAAGGCTTGGGCTCTAGGGGATGCAAAAGAATAAAGGAATCATCCAGGGGAAGAAGAAACTTAAAGATCTTTTTTACAGATGATGGCACAGAGAAGGCCATAATGGCTCAAAGTCTTGCTCAAGGTGAGACAGGTGGTCCACAGCAGCATCAGGGCCAGACCTGTGTTCCCTCTGACACAGCTCAGTGCTTCCCAAGGAAGAGACAGCAGAGATCTCCAAACTGACTCTCCACTGAGGTGAATACTACAGGTCTTATCTTCTTCAACAATTGTACATCATAAGGTTATAAATATTACCATGTGAATGCTCGACTCTCTTAGCAACATAAAAGGGCTTTCCAGCACACACTGTGTGTGTAGAGCGTTGGGGATGGGTGCAACAATCACAACCATGGCAAAGACTTGCATGGTGCAGCCTGCATCTGAAACGTAGCCTGAGTACTAATCCAGGATGCCAAACCACTTCAGCAGAGCTCCAACACAGCCACCACAAGAGTGATTCCAAGAGTGGGACCCAGACTACACTGGGCAGTCCTCAAGGCCCTGAAGGGGGTGGGTTGGAGGTCACAGAAGCAGTGGAACAGATGGGGCGGGTGTGCTGGGCAAGGGGTAGAAACTGGACTCCAGAGATGGATCATTCCAGAGATACCTCCAACTATGCAACTGCCACCAGTTCAACTTGCCACTTCCTACCAGTCTTACCTCCCAAGCCTCTCCTTCCCCACAGGCTTTCCCCACCACCCTCTCCTACCTCCCCCTCCCCCACTTTCCATCTTTCCATCTACTAACTTCTCATGAATTATCCCTATCACAATCCAATGTCCTGAGGATAGAGTCACACTTTCTAGCCTCAGTGCTTTTGTCCATGCTTTCCCTTCCTCCTAGAATGCCTGCCACCTTCTGTTCTAGGATCCTTTCCCCTCAACCAAAGCTGTCAAAATCTTTCCCAGAAATGCCAACCCTCCTATAAAGCCATCCTATAAGTTCTCTTTCCCAGAACCTTCTGGATCTTTCTAAGGTGCTTGATAAATTCTACCTCACTCTCCTCTCCAAACTCTCTCTCCCCTACAGCCATACACAAGGCCCCATTAACTGGTCTGCACTCAGTAAACCCTAGGTGCTAGTGTAGATTGGTGGCTGGGAAAACAAGTGCAACAGGAGAAGCTGAGAAGGGAGCCAGTGATAGGTAATATTATCTCCACATACAGAGGATGGAACTGAGGTAAGATGGGCTGAGTAACTTGCTCAAGATCAAACAAGAGGGTTTTGAATTGAACCAGACCAGCTGGCTCTTTATATTGATCCCTGCAACACTGCTCCTTCTAAACCTCCAGCCCTGAAAACCACTTCAACTCTTCCAATCACAGTGTGCAATGCTTTTCTGAATCAACAACGCACTTGCAATTAAGGCACCTACTGCTTTGTAAGTCAGAAATTAAAGATTAATTCTGGCCACAAATGCCACAATAGTAAATAATATCTGATAAAGCCTCAAATCTAAAACATTACTTAAACAGAGACAATTGTAGATGTCTAAGATAGAATGAGCCTCAGGCTATTCACCTAGCTCAATATTTGCCAAGATTTCCATTTCTAAATCCTAAAATAAATATCAGAATTATGTGGAAGCACAAAGACCTAACAACCACTCTGAATATTATTTTGATGTAATTATGGGATTAATACATAACATTGATGTTAGTTACTGATGTACATAAGGATGTACGTAGTGCTCTGTACATAGTGGTCATAATATAACATTATTGATGTACAGAGTGGATATACATTATTGATGTACATAGTGGTACATAGTGCAATTAATATATAACATTATTGGTGTACATAGTGGATGCACAGCATCTCTAAACACACATGTTTAATGTGTTTTTTAATGATCAAGGAAGAATTTGTGCCTACCACTATGAGCAGGAGAATACAGAAAAGACATTGAGCTTCCTTCACATGTAAGTGAAATAGTAACTATCTATAAAAATTCAAGATTTAAAAATTTAATATTAAACATCTTATTAAAGAAAGTAAAAGTTTCGTTAGTTGTGAATAACCCAGATAACTTTTCAATCCTCTACCAAAACAGAGTGTAGGGGATGGATAAAAATACGGGCTCTACTAATGTATATACTGTTCTCACAGAAAGAAAAACAGGAAAATAAAGTTATCGGTAGTTCAACTTTGAAGTTAGAAGAGGCTTTTAACAGGAAAGCAGTTAAATTTATGTTCCCAGGAAATTTTTAAAAACAGCATACAGATGTCCCAAAACTAAAGTGTTACCAAAGATGTAAAGGAAACGAAGTTTGTTCAGTTTGTGGCAGCTAGCGGTATTCTCTCCCTGATGAACAGAGGGCTAGTGAGAACAGGAAAAGACGCAGGGTAGAGATCACAGAGCGATAAACAGGATATCCAACACGTATCCAAAACTTACCCAACTCAGTCTTAATACTAGTTTTCCCACTTTGCCAGTTTTAATCAGACAGCCGCTGGGCTTTCGCCGTTGCTGTTTCTGTCCTTTGGATCCCAGAGCCCCAAGAACGTTTAACAAGTAGGATGGGATCTGGCCACCTCTCGCATTAGAGGGGAAAAGTTTTAAACTTGGATTCCAGATTGCTTCATTGGGAAAATGAATAATAATAAGTAGCTGCAAGGAGAGAACGTGGGAGACGTGCTCAGCTGACGTCGGCCCGAGAAGGGGCAGCACAGTTCCCCAGCGCAGCTGTCCAGATGTGTCTCATCTGATTCCCCCGCGGGGCAAGAGTCTAGGCGGCCGCCGCTAGCAGAAGCTCCACCTCATTGGTCTCCGGGGCTCCTCGCTTGCCGCCTATTGGCGGGTCAGCCCGCCACTCCCGGGGGCCTCAAGCCCCGCCCCCCGCCCCCCGGGCTCGCTCGCTGCATCCTTGGGAAGAACCTGGAAGTGGAGCGCGGGTGCTGATGTGGCACTCGGCGGCCACTGCGGGCCCGGGAGGGGCCCGGGCCGAGAGGGGTCTTCCGCACCAGAGCTAGTCCCGGCCCTGCTTCCTTTTACTCCCGCCCTTTCAGGTGGTTAGGCTGGTTTCTTTAAACAGTGTGATTTCAACCCGTTCTTGGGATGAAATTATAGGCGCGCCACGCGCTGACTTAAATCCCCAACATTTCCGAGTGGAAGGGACTGGGGCTTCGAAATGCCCACGCCCCCAAAGGGCCTCATACCACGTCTCAGAACTTCACTCTCCCCTCTTGATCCTGGGAGCAAAAATGAAATTCAAGAGCCTTTTTCATGGGGACAGTATTCTTTTGTTGGAGGAAAAAAACTTAATGAAGCCTTCACTGAAGTCCTCATTAACTAGAGAAGTTGTTCTTTCTGCAGGAAAGCCCAGGGTTGATTATGGGAGAGATTTGGAAGACTTGGTTAGTTTCAGCTGGGTGATGGTAGTTGTAGGAAAATGAAAAACTTTGTTTTGTTCTGTGAGAATGTAAACAGGACAGCAAAACTATGCTTTGATCCTGGGGAAACTGTTGAAAGATTGATTAGTTGGGGGAGTGTCTGCAAACCAATCACCTTTACAATTTGAGGATGTTGACAGAAATGTGACTTCATTGAAACATTAAGATAGCAAGAGCTACACACATTAGGCCACACACCATGAACTGTGCCAGGTCTTCACTAAATTGCTTTACCTGCATTATCATGTTTAATTCTTACAGCCACCTTATGAAGTAGATATTAAAATTATCTCCACTTTCAGATGAGGCTACCAAGACACAGACCAGGCAGTCTATTGTAGCACACCACCAAGGTTTCCAATATGTGTTCACATCATGTGTACATAAATTTTCAGGCCATTTGCCAGGAGTAGGTGGGCAGAGTTTATTATTATGAGTGCCTCTGCCTTCTGATGTCCAAAGCTTTTACTTTGTAGATGATGTATTCTTGGTTGGTCTATTTGTTACCTATTGCTGTTTAACAGATTACCAAAAATCTGGTAGCTTGAAACACCACACATTTACTCTTGCAGTTTTTAAAGGTCAGAAGTTGAGGCATGGCTTAACTGGATTCTGTGCTCAGCATCTCACAAGGCTGCCCTCACAGTGTCTGTCAGGATACATCCTCATCTGGAGGCTCGAGAAGGGAGGAATCTGCTTCCAGGCTCTCTTGGGTTGTTGGAAGGCTTCATTTCTTTGCGGCTGAAGCTCTGCATCCCCTGCTTCTTTGTAGATGTCAGCTAGCAGCTGCCCTTGCCTCCTAGAGACTAGTCTCAATCTCCTGAAGTTCCTGGATTCCAGGAGGTGGAGAGCCTGGGGTCCTCCTTAGGGTCTGTCTGCCACAATGGACTAGTCAGACACCTCAAATCTTTATAGCCCTGATTTCCATGTTATCTCTCCTCTGCAAGCCCTCCAAAAATTCAGGGTCCCATTCACCAAGGAAAAGAAATATGTGAGTAGATTCACAATACTCAATCATTCTAGCAGTCAAGAAAACTCATGAAGGCAGCTTGGCCCTTGAAATTCATCATGAGTTTGGCTTTCTGGAACATTTGTAATCTGATAATGGTACACCTTTAATTCAAAAGTTATTCAACAATGGCCTGACTGTCAAGATATATGATCAACCTTCTACACTCATTACCATCAACAGGTATCTTACATTGCTGACCACTGACATGGCTTCCTCAAAAATCTACTTAAGAAAAAAAGGGACTTCCAGGGAGAAAGATGGAGTAGATACAATTTTCCCTGTTTCTCCTGCTAGTATAACCACAAACCCTGACTTTACATATAAACAAATATAAGATGATTTTGAAGGGTTGAAAGAAGAAGGCAGAGAGGCTTAGAATCTAGGGACCAAAGGAATGTCATGATTATGAGTTCCTCGATCCAGACTTGGACCCCAGCAAGAGCTCTACCAAATGTTTAAGGAAGAATTAACATCAAATTTACATTATGTCTTTCAGAAAATAGGAGAGAACCCTTTCCAACTGATTTTGGCAAGACAGAATTTCTCTGATACAAAACCAAAGAAACAAAGCATAAAAAAGAATAAATACACCTAATGAATATAGATGCAAAATATTAGCAAATAGAACTAAGCAATATATAAAAATTATTATACACCATTAGCAAGTTGGGTTTTCCCCCAGGGATGCAGGGCTTATCTAATTAAAAAACTAACCAATATGATCCATGACATTCACAGATTAAATAAAAATGACACAAATGTATCAGTTGATGCATGGATCACAACAAACTGTGAAAAATTCTTCAAGAGAAGGAAATACCAGACCACCTGACCTGCCTCTTGAGAAATCTGTATGCAGGTCAGGAAGCAACAGTTAGAACTGGACATGGAACAACAGACTGGTTCCAGATCGGGAAAGGAGTACGTCAAGGCTGCATATTGTCACCCTGCTTATTTAAGTTATATTCAGAGTACATCATAAGAAATGCCAGGCTGCATGAAGCACAAGCTGGAATCAAGATTGTGGGAGAAATATCAATAACCTCAGATATGCAGATGGTACCACCCTTATGGCAGGAAGTGAAGAAGAACTAAATAGCCTCTTGATGAAAATGAAAGATGAGAATGAAAAGCTGGCTTAAAACTCAACATTCAGAAAACAGAGCTCATGGCATTCGGCCCCATCACTTCATGGCAAATAGATGAGGGAACAGTGACAGATTTGATTTGGGAGGGGGCAAAATCATTAAAGATGATGACTGCAGCCATGAAATTAAGACATTTGCTCCTTGGAAGAAAAGTTATGACCAACCTAGACAGCATGTTAAAAGGCAGAGACATTACTTTGCCAACAAAGGTCCATATAGTCAAAGCTTTGGTTTCTCCAGTAGTCATGTATGGACGTGAGAGTTGGACTATAAAGAAAGCTAAGCACAGAAGAACTGATGCTTCCGAGCTGTGGTGTTGGAGAATACTCTTGAGAGTCCCTTGGACTGCAAGAAGATCCAACCAATCCATCCTAAAGGAGATCAGTCCTGCATATACATTGGAAGGACTGATGCTGAAGCTGAAACTCCAATACTTTGGCCACCTGATGGGAAGAGCTGACTCACTGGAAAAGACCCTGATGCTTGGAAAGATTGAGGGTGGGAGGAAAAGGGAACAATAGCAGATGAGATAGTTGGATTGCATCACCAACTCAATGGGCATGTGTTTGAGTAAACTCAGGGAGTTGGTGATGGACAGGGAGGCCTAGCATGCTGCAGTCCATGGGATTGCAAAGAGTCGGACAGGACTGAGTAACTGAACTGAACTGTTCAGTCAATGTAGAATAAGCACTTTCAACAAAATTCAGCATCAGAAAAATGCTCAGAAAAATAGAAAAGGAGAGGAGAATGTGCACAAGAACATATACAAAAAAACCCACAGCTAACATTATACTTGGCTTCCCAGGTGACTCTGTGGTAAAAATCTGCCTGTAATGCAGGAGATGTGAGTTCAATCCCTGGGTTGGGAAGATCCCTGGAGAAGGAAATGGCAACCCACTCCAGTATTCTTTCTTGCCTGGAAAAATCCGATGGACAGAAGAGCATGGTGGACTACAGTCCATGTAGTCTCAAAGAGTTGGCCACAACTGAACACACACAATAAGGCAGAAAACTAGATGCTTTTCTTACATACTTTGTGATTATATAACATCCTTGAAATGACAAAAATATGGAAATGGAAAACAGAATAATGATTGCCTGGGGTTAAGGAGGTGGTGGGGTGGAAGGAAATGAGTGTGACTATAAATGAGCAAAGTAGTGTGGTGTTAAAAGAATTTTGTAGTTTATATGCATGGGATGCTGTTGGCATATTGTACTATAATCGTGCAAAATGTTACAATTGGAGGAAACTGAGTAAAGCGTACATGAAATCTTGGGTCTTCCCTGGTGGTCCAGTAGCTAAGCTTCTGCACTTTCAGTGCAGCGTACTCGGGTTCAATCCTTGGTCAGAAAACTGGATCCCATATGCTGAAACTAAAGATCTCACATGCTGGAAAAAACAAACAAAAAAAGATCCCACATGCTGTAACTAAGACCAAGAGCAGCCAAATGAATAAACTTTTTTAAAAAAAGATAGTTGAGATCTCTCTATATTATTTCTTTCAGCAGAATATGCATCTCTAATTATCTCAAAATAAAAATTTTAACAAAAAGAAAATATTTCTGACTATCTCCCTCACCTCCTCCTGGTTTACACAACTTATTAAGCAGTCTGGTCACTGAATACAGCTCTGTCCAGAAAGAGAGAATCTCCCATCAGCCACTTACTTTCTGGGTAATTTTCTAGATGAAATAAGTGGATAGTTACACAGAAGTATTCTGAAAATTTGGAGTCTTGGTTGACTATTCTTGGGCATGATGTTGCATCCTTTCTATTCACAGCACCACGAAGCCAGTTAGACTGGTGTACCTTCCAAGTGACAGCCTGGCCCAAAGGGGACCTCAGTTCAGTTCAATTGCTCAGTCGTGTCCGACTCTTTGTGACCCCATGAATCGCAGCACACCAGGCCTCCCTGTCCATCACCATCTCCCGGAGTTCACTCAGACTCACGTCCCTCGAGTCCGTGATGCCATTCAGCCATCTCATCCTCTGTCGTCCCCTTCTCCTCCTGCCCCCAATCCCTCCCAGCATCAGAATTTTTTCCAATGAGTCAACTCTTCGCATGAGGTGGCCAAAGTACTGGAGTTTCAGCTTTAGCATCATTCCTTCCAAAGAAATCCCAGGGATGATCTCCTTCAGAATGGACTGGTTGGATCTCCTTGCAGTCCAAGGGACTCTCAAGAGTCTTCTCCAACACCACAGTTCAAAAGCATCAGTTCTTCAGTGCTCAGCCTTCTTCACAGTCCAACTCTCACATTCATACATGACCACAGGAAAAACCATAGCCTTGACTAGATGGATAGTCGGCAAAGTAATGTCTCTGCTTTTGAATATACTATCTAGAGGATTCAAAACTAATTCTAGTTCAACCACCTGGATTCTCACACTGGAAGACATGGTCCTAGGTCATAAGAATAATGGATGCTTGATTGTGTACACTGCCCATTGAATTCTCCTCTAATAGCCCATGCATGCCCAGGTGAGGGACGTAAGAATCTCTGTAAGTTTTAGAAAAACTGGGCTTGTCCCTCTTGCACACTACTCACTAGATAAAAGATGTGGTGTGAATAGGGTATGATTAGAAAAGAGGTGAGGTTGTAGCTACTGAAACAGACACACTGATTTTGTAGAGGTTGAGGGAGAGCAACAACCCTGGTGCTGGAAGAAGGAACATCAGAAGCCTTGGGGCAGATGGAGAAGGGGGGAACATTAATCATTCATCATTCACAATTGCCCTGGAGACTTTTTCCCTGAGGAAAAGGCGTAGATGAAACCATCCCAAGCTGTTGTGATCATCTTATGTGACACTGTGAGTCTGTCATTCCCTGCCAGACAGTTCTGACCACAATTTGATACCCATTCTCCTTAACCTTACCAAAAAGTCTCCTGAAAACAGCAAGAGATGACTCCAATTCCATTATTTCCCCCACAGAACACCTGTCAATACCTCTGAATGTTCCCTTCACTCTTATTCTGTCATTCATGGGATGGAAAAGCTGCCACTCAGCAAGTGGCATGAATAGGACAGATTGGACTGACTACTCTCGGTCAGTCTTCTCAAAAAGGATTAGCCTGAACCCTAAGGCTTACCAATTAGCCAAGAAGCCACAATGGAAGCACTGTCGACCTCTGCTCCCCCACCCACCTCTGAACAGTTCCAACAGTTGGCAGCAACCATGGTCCAAGGACATTGCACACATCCCCAATATTGTACTTCTTGAAGTGGAAGCCAGGCATTAATTTGCCTCCATTTCCAAAACACAGTGACTTGCATCTTAAAAACGTAGATACGAGATCTACAAGTGCTTAACCAAACATCACTATGTTCCTTATAGACCACGTACATCTCTCAAAAACAACCCTACCTTTGTTACTTGGAGAAATTTCCTCTAGGGGTAAGTGACTCATTACATTTTCCCCTACAGTGGGAGTTACCCAATTTAAAAGATGGTGCAGGAGGTGGTCCTAAGACAGCAGAGGAATAGGACAGGGAGACCACTTTCACCCTCACTAATTAATCAAAAGAATATTCCAACGCTGAGTAAATTCCACAAAACAACTTCTGAATGCTGGCAGAGGATATCAGACACCCAGAAAAGCAGATCATTGCCTTCAAAAACAGGTAGGAAAAAATATAAAAGATGAAAAAGAGACAAAGGAGGTAGGGAGGAAGCTCCGTTCCGGGAAGGAAGTCCCGTCTCAGGAAGGGAATCTTAAGAAAAGAGGTTTCCAAACACCAGGAAACACTCTCACTGCCAAGTCTGTGGCGAGCCTTGGAAGCACAGAGGGCAACATAGCAGGAAGGAAAAATAAATAAATAATTTAAACCAACAGATTACGAGCCCAACAGTAACTCCCCCAGCGGAGAAGTGCAGACGCCTGCATCTGCCACTAGCAAGTAGGGGCTGGGCAGGGAGGCACAGGAGGCACGGGCTGCAGTGCTTTTTAAGAATTGGGCTGGAATGCCCTGCACGTAACCAGAGCGAACTAATCTGGGCTAGCAAACCAGACTGTGGGATATCTACCATGCGAAAAGCTTGACCATAAGACCCCACCAGGACTGTGCACAGAACAAAGGATGGAACAGAAATGGCCAGCTGCAAACCATCCCCCTCCAGTGATAGGCAGCCATAGCCATAAGGGCTGGAAGGGGGCAATCACAGCCCAAGAGAGACATTACCTACCAAAATGCAAGCAGGCTTCTTTGCTAAGACTTCTGGGGGTTCTGGACAGTCATCATCCGCCTGAGAAGGGAAGCCAGCGGTACACCCAGAAAACTGAGCAGCAGAGACAGGAAAGGCGATAAGTCACAGCAACCATGCTTGCCAAACACATGAGCTCCTCGGACCTGGGAGGCCCAACCGAATCTGCACCTCTGAGGGCTACCTGAGCATGAGCCTGAGTGGCTTAGACCGGGGAGGTGCATGCAGCCTAGGGCAAGCCTCAGATGGCTCCCAGCGAGGCAACATAGAGCCTGAGTGGTGTGCGCTGCAAGCAGGGGGAGGAGGCCCAGCGGGGCTGAGACACTGCAAGCACACGCCAATCTTATTTGTTTACAGTATCCCTCCCTCCCCACAGCGTGACTGAACAAGTGAGCCTAAAAAAGAGTGTCCACCACCGCCCCCGTGTCAGGGCGGAAATCAGACACTGAAGAGACCAGCAAACAGAAGAAGTCAAACAGAGGGAACCACCTCGGAAGTGACCCCCAGACTGCCCACACCACCAGAGAAAGGGCCAGATATATCTTTACTATTTTTATGATCATTCCTTTTGTTGTTGTTGTTGATGATGTTATTGTGTGATTGTTTTTCTTTTTTTTTTTACTTTTTCAATTTTTAAGTCCTCTATTTCTCCTTTAATTTTTATTTTTATAATCTACTATTACTTAAAAAAAAAGACCCTATTTTTAAAGCAAACACCATATATAGTCTTTTTGTGGTTGTTGTTGTGTTTTTTTAATAATTCTTGTGGCTTTGTTTTCTTCTTCTTCTTTTCTTTAATATTGTATATTTGAAAAGCCAACCTCAACTTTAGAATTTTAATCTTTGCTTTTTGGTATCTGTTGTCAATTTTGTACATTTAAAAACTCAATCTTCAGTACCCAATTTTACCTGAGAGCGAGATTCCTGGCTTGACCACTCTCTCCTCCTTTGGACTCCTTTTTGCCACCAGGTGGCCTCTGTCTCTTCCCTCCCCTTTCTCTTCTCTACCCAACTCTGTGAATCTCTGTGTGTTCCAGATATTGGAGAACACTTAGGGAACTGGTTACTGGCTGGATCTCTCTCTCTCTCCTTTTCATTTCCCTCTTTTCTCCTCCTGGCCACCTCTGTCTACTTCCTCTCTCTCTCCTCTTCTCTGTATAACTTCGTGAACACCTCTGAGAGGTTCAGACTGTGGAGCACACATAAGGAAGTGATCACTGGTTAGCCTGCTCTCTCCTCTTTTGATCCCACCTCATCTCATTCCAGTCACCTCTAACTACCCCCTCCCTCTTCTCTTCTCCATGTAACTCAGTGAACCTCTCTGAGTGTCCCTCAATGTGGAGAAACTATTCATCTTTAACCTAGATGTTTTATCATCGGTGCTGTACATATGGAGAAGTCTTGAGGCTGTTGTAAAAATAAAACAGAAAACCAGAAGCAGGAGGCTTAAGTCCAAATCCTGAGAACATCAGAGAATTCCTGAATCCAGGAACATTAATCGATAGGAGCTCATCAAAACCCTCCATACCAACACTGAAACTAAGCACCACTCAAGGGCCAACAAGTTCCAGAGAAAGACATACCACACAAATTCTTAAGCAACACAAGAACACATTCCTGAGCTTCAATATACAGGCAGCTCAAAGTTACTCCAAAACCATTGACATCTCATAACCCATTACTGGTCATTTCATTGCACTCCAGAGAGAAGAAATCCAGCTCCACCCACCAGAACTCCAACACAAGCCTCCCGAATCAAGAAACCTTGACAAGCCACTGATTCAACCCCACCCACAGTGAGGAAACTCCATAATAAAGAGAACTCCACAAATTCCCAGAATATAGAAAGGCCACCCAAAACGCAGCAATATAAACAAGACGAAAAGGCAGAGAAATACCCAGCAGGTTAACGAACAGGAGAAATGCCCACCAAACCAAACAAAAGAGGAAGAGACAGGGAATCTACCTGAGAAAGAATTCTGAATATTGATAGTGAAAATGATCCAAAATCTTGAAATCAAAATGGAATCACAGATAAATAGCTTGGAGACAAGGATTGAGAAGATGCAAGAAAGGTTTGACAAGGACCTAGAAGAAATAAAAAGAGTCAACATATAATGAATAATGCAATAAATGAGATCAGAAACACTCAGGAGGCAACAAATAGTAGAATAACAAAGGCAGAAGATAGGATTAGTGAAATAGAAGATACAATGGTAGAAATAAACGAATCAGAGAGGAAAAAGAAAAACGAATTAAAAGAAATGAAGATAATCTCAGAGATCCCCAGGACAATATGAAACGCTCCAACATTCAAATTATAGGAGTCCCAGAAGAAGACGACAAAAGAAACACCATGAGAAAATACTTGAGGAGATAATACTTGAAAAATTCCTAAAATGGGGAAGGAAATAATCACCCAAGTCCAAGAAACCCAGAGAGTGCCAAACAGGATAAACCCAAGGCAAAACACCCCAAGACACACATTAATCAAATTAACATAGATCAAACACAAAGAAAAAATATTAAAAGCAGCAAGGGAAAAACAACAAATAACACTCAAGGGGATTCCCATAAGGATAACTGCAGATCTTTCAATAGAAACTCTTCAGGCCAGGAGGGAATGGCAAGACATACTTAAAGTGAGCACTAGAGAAAAAGGTGAAATTAATTGTTTTGGGGTGAAATGTCCTATAGATATCAATTAGGTTTAACTGGTCTATTGTTTTATTTAAAGTTTGTGTTTCTTTGTTAATTTTCTGTTTAGTTGATCTGACCATAGGTGTGAGTGGGACCAATCACAAGCACGGAAATTGAAACTGTAATCAGAAATCTTCCAGCAAACAAAAGCCCAGGTCCAGACAGCTTCACAGCTGAATTATACCAAAAAGTTAGAGGAGAGCTAACACCTATTCGACTCAAACTCTTCCAGAAAACTGCAGAGGAAGGTAAACTTCCAAACTCATTCTATGAGGCCACCATCACCCCTAATACCAAAACCTGACAAGATCACACACACACACACACACACACACACACACACACACACACACACACACACCCAAAACTGCAGGCCAATACCACTGATGAACATAGATGGAAAAATCCTCAACAAAACTTTAGCAATCAGAATCCAGTTCAGTTCAGGTAAGGTCAGGTCAGTCGCTCAGTCGTGTCCGACTCTGCAACCCCATGAATCGCAGCACGCCAGGCCTCCCTGTCCATCACCATCTCCCGGACTTCACTCAGACTCACATCCACTGAGTCTGAGATGCCATCCAGCCATCTCATCCTCTGTCGTTCCTTCTCCTCCTGCCCCTAATCCCTCCCAGCATCAGAGTCTTTTCAAAAAAATGAATTCTTCGCATGAGGTGGCCAAAGTACTGGAGTTTCAGCTTCAGCATCATTCCTTCCAAAGAATTCCCAGGGTTGATCTCCTTCAGAATGGACTGGTTGGATCTCCTTGAAGTCCAAGGGACTCTCAAGAGTCTTCTCCAACACCACAGTTCAAAAGCATCAGTTCTTCGGCTCTCAGCTTCCTTCAGAGTCCAACTCTCACATCTATACATGTCCACAGGAAAAACCATAGCCTTGACTAGATGGACCTTATTCTGCAAAATAATGTCTCTGCTTTTGAATATACTATCTAGGTTGGTCATCACTTTCTTCAAGGAGTAAGCGTCTTTTAATTTCGTGGCTGCAGTCACCATCTGCAGTTATTTTGGAGCCCCAAAATATAAAGTCTGACACTGTTTCCACTGTTTCCCCATCTATTTCCCATGAAGTGATGGGACCGGATGCCATGATCTTCATTTTCTGAATGTTGAACTTGAAGCCAACTTTTTCGCTCTCCTCTTTCACCTTCATCAAGAGGCCCTTTAGCTCCTCTTCACTTTCTGCCATAAGGGTGGTGTCATCTGCATATCTGAGGTTATTGATATTTCTCCCGGCAATCTCGATTCCAGCTTGTGTTTCTTCCAGGCCAGCGTTTCTCATGATGTACTCTGCATATAAGTTAAATAAGCAGGGTGAAATATATAACCTTGATGCACTCTTGGAACCAGTCTGTTGTTCCATGTCCAGTTCTAACTGTTGCTTCCTGACCTGCATACAGATTTCTCAAGAGGCAGGTCAGGTGGTCTGGTATTCCCACCTCTTTCAGAATTTTCCACAGTTTGTTGTGATCCACACAAAGGCTTTGGCATAGTCAATAAAGCAGAAATAGATGTTTTTCTGGAACTCTCTTGCTTTTTACATGATCCAGCGGATGTTGACAATTTGATCTCTGGTTCCTCTGCCTTTTCTAAAACCAGCTTGAACATCAGGGAGTTCACAGTTCATGTATTGCTGAAGCCTGGCTTGGAGAAGTTTGAGCATTACTTTACTAGCATGTGAGATGAGTGCAATTGTGCGGTAGTTTGAGCATTCTTTGGCATTGCCTTTCATTGGAATTGGAATGAAAACTGACCTTTTCCAGTCCTGTGGCCACTGCTGAGTTTTCCAAATTTGCTGGCATATTGAGTGCAGCATTATCACAGCATCATCTTCAGGATTTGAAACAGCTCAACTGGAATTCCATCACCTCCACTAGCTTTGCTCATAGTGATGCTTTCTAAGGTCCACTTGACTTCAAATTCCAAGATGTCTGGCTCTAGATTAGTGATCACATCATCATGATTATCTGGGTCATGAAGATCTTTTAGATACAGTTCTTCCATGTATTCTTGCCACCTCTTCTTAATATCTTCTGCTTCTGTTAGGTCCATACCATTTCTGTCCTTTATCGAGCCCATCTTTGTATGAAATGTTCCCTTGGAATCTCTAATTTTCTTGAAGAGATCTCTAGTCTTTCCCATTCTGTTCTTTTCCTCTATTTCTTTGCATTGATTGCTGAAGAAGGCTTTCTTATCTCTTCTTGCTATTCTTTGGAACTCTGCATTCTGGTGCTTATATCTTTCTTTTTCTCTTTTGCTTTTCACCTATCCTCTTTTCACAGCTATTTGTAAGGCCTCCCCAGACAGCCATTTTGCTTTTTTGCATTTCTTTTCCATGGGGATGGTCTTGATCCCTGTCTCCTGTACAATGTCACAAACCTCATTCCATAGTTCATCAGGCACTCTGTCTATCAGATCTAGGCCATTAAATCTATTGCTCACTTCCACTGTATAATAATAAGGGATATGATTTAGGTCATACCTGAATGGGCTAGCGGTTTTCCCTACTTTCTTCAATTTAAATCTGAATTTGGTAATAAGGAGTTCATGATCTGAGCCACAGTCAGCTCCTGGTCTTGTTTTTCTCAACGGTATAGAGCTTCTCCATCTTTGGCTGCATAGAATATAATCAATCTGATTTTGGTGTTGACCATCTGTTGATGTCCATGTATAGAGTCTTCTTTTGTGTTGTTGGAAGAGGGGGTTTGCTATGACCAGAGCATTTTCTTAACAAAACTCTATTTGTCTTTGCCCTGCTTCATTCTGCATTCCAAGGCCAAATCTGCCTGTTATTCCAGGTATTTCTTGACTTCCTACTTCAGCATTCCAGTCCCCTATAATGAAAAGGACATCTTTTAGGGGGTTAGTTCTAAAAGGTCTTGTAGGTCTTCATAGAACCGTTCAACTTCAGTTTCTTCAGCATTACTGGTTGGGGCATAGACTTGGATAACAGTGATATTGAATAGATGAAAAGCAAAGGAGAAAAAGAAAGATATATGCATCTGAATACAGTGTTCCAAAGAATAGCAAGAAGAGATAAGGAAGCCTTCTTCAGCAATCAGTGCAAAGAAATAGAGGAAAACAACAGAATGAGAAACACTAGAGATCTCTTCAAGAAAATTAGAGATACCAAGGGAACATTTCATGCAAAGATGGGTTTGATAAGGACAGAAATGGTCTGGACCTAACAGAAGCAGAAGATATTAAGAAGAAGTAGCAAGAATACACGGAAGAACTGTACCAAAAAGATCTTCACGACCCAGAAAATCATGATGATGTGATCACTAATCTAGAGCCAGACATCCTAGAATGTGAAGTAAGTGGGCCTTAGAAAGCATCACTATGAGCAAAGCTAGTAGAGGTGATGGAATTCCAGTTGAGCTGTTTCAAATCCTGAAGATGATGCTGTGAAAATGCTGCACTCAATATGCCAGCAAATTTGGAAAACTCAGCAGTGGCCACAGGACTGGAAAAGGTCAGTTTTCATTCCAATTCCAATGAAAGGCAATGCCAAAGAATGCTCAAACTACCGCACAATTGCACTCAACTCACATGCTAGTAAAGTAATGCTCAAACTTCTCCAAGCCAGGCTTCAGCAATACATGAACTGTGAACTCCCTGATGTTCAAGCTGGTTTTAGAAAAGGCAGAGGAACCAGAGATCAAATTGTCAACATCTGCTGGATCATGTAAAAGCAAGAGAGTTCCAGAAAAACATCTATTTCTGCTTTATTGACTATGCCAAAGCCTTTGACTGTGTGGATCACAATAAACTGTGGAAAATTCTGAAAGAGGTGGGAATACCAGACCACCTTGAGAAATTTGTATGCAGGTCAGGAAGCAACAGTTAGAACTGGACATCGAACAGCAGACTGGTTCCAAGAGTGCATCAAGGTTATATATTGTCACCCTGCTTATTTAACCTATATGCAGAGAACATCATGAGAAACGCTGGCCTGGAAGAAACACAAGCTGGAATCGAGATTGCCGGGAGAAATATCAATAACCTCAGATATGCAGATGACACCACCCTTATGGCAGAAAGTGAAGAGGAGCTAAAGGGCCTCTTGATGAAGGTGAAAGAGGAGAGCGAAAAGTTGGCTTCAAGTTCAACATTCAGAAAATGAAGATCATGGCATCCGGTCCCATCACTTCATGGGAAATAGATGGGGAAACAGTGGAAACAGTGTCAGACTTTATTTTGGGGGCTCCAAAATAACTGCAGATGGTGACTGCAGTCATGAAATTAAAAGACGCTTACTCCTTGGAAGAAAAGTGATGACCAACCTAGATAGTATATTCAAAAGCAGAGACATTATTTTGCAGAATAAGGTCCGTCTAGTCAAGGCTATGGTTTTTCATGTGGTTATGTATAGATGTGAGAGTTGAACTGTGAAGAAAGCTGAGCACTGAAGAACTGATGCTTTTGAACTGTGGTGTTGGAGAAGACTCTTGAGAGTCCCTTGGACTTCAAGGAGATCCAACCAGTCCATTCTGAAGGAGATCAACCCTGGGAATTCTTTGGAAGGAATGATGCTGAAGCTGAAACTCCAGTACTTTGGCCACCTCATGCGAAGAGTTCACTCCTTTGAAAAGTCTCTGATGCTGGGAGGGGTTGGGGGCAGGAGGAGAAGGAATCGACCAAGGATGACATGGTTGGACGGCATGACGGTCTCGATGGACTTGAGTCTGAGTGAAGTCCGGGAGATGGTGATGGACAGGGAGGCCTGGTGTGCTGCGATTCATGGGGTCTCAAAGTGTCGGACAGAACTGAGCGAGTGAACTGAACTGAACTGAACTGCATTTCAGACTCTTTTGTTGACCATGATGGCTATTCCATTTCTTCTGAGGGATTCCTGCCCACAGTAGTGGATATAATGGTCATCTGAGTTAAATTCACCCATTCCAGTATCTTTTAGTTCGCTGATTCCTAGAATGTTGACGTTCATTCTTGCCAACTCTTGTTTGACCACTTCCAATTTGCCTTGATTCATAGACCTGACATTCCAGGTTCCTATGCAATATTGCTCTTTACAGCATTGGATATTGTTTCTGTCACCAATCACAGCCACAGCTGGGTAATGTTTTTGCTTTGGCTCCATCCCTTCATATTTTCTGGACTTATTTCTCCACTGATCTCCAGTAGCATATTAGGCACCTAATGACCTGGGGAGTTCCTCTTTTGGTATCCTATCATTTTGCCTTTTCATACTGTTCATAGGGTTCTCAAGGCAAGAATACTGAAGCGGCTTGCCATTCCCTTCTCCAGTGGACGACGTTCTGTCAGACCTCTCCACCATGATCCGACCATCTTGGGTTGCCCCGTGGGCATGGCTTGGTTTCATTGAGTTAGACAAGGCTGTGGTCCTAGTGTGACTAGATTGACTAGTTTTCTGTGAGTATGGTGTCAGTGTGTCTGCCCTCTGATGCCCTCTTGCAACACCTACCATCTTACTTGGGTTTCTCTTACCTTGGGCATGGGGTATCTCTTCACAGCTGCTCCAACAAAGCACAGCTGCTGTTCCTTACCTTGGACGAGGGGTATCTTCTTACCGCCACCATTCCTGACCGTCAACGTGGGATAGCTCCTCTAGGCCCTCGTGCTCCTGCACAGCCAATGCTCCTCAGGTTGCTCCTCCCAGCCACCGGCCCTTGCCTTTGGCTCGAGGTGGCTCCTCCCAGCTGCCGCCCCGGCTTCGGGCTTGGGGTAGCTCCTCAGGGTCACCACCCCTTTCCTCCGGTGTGAGGTGGCTTCTCCCGGCTGCCCCTGACCTCGGTCACGGGGTGTCTCCTCCTGGAGCCCCTGACCTCGGATGCGAGATAGGTCCTCTCCTCCGCCGCCCCTGACCTTGGATGCAGGGTAGCTCCTCTTGGCAATTCCTGTGCCATCACAGCCTGGCACTCTAGGCCATGCCCCTGACCTCGGTAGTGGGGTAGCTCCTCTCGGCCACGCTTAGTACGCCTGCTTTCACAGCCGAAGGCAGACGGCTTCCCTCTGTTCTCAGGTGGAGCTCCAGGACCACAGCAGGAACCTGCGCTCTCACCCCCTGGGCTCAGCAGCACCCTCCTTCTCAGGCCAGTGGCTCTGCCCTAATGGGCGCGAGAAGGTCATCAACTGCCCCAGGCTGACCTCATGCCCCCTCCCACAGTGGCAGCCTGACCAGAATCCAACAACACATTAAAATGATCATACACCATGATGAAGTGGGCTTTATCCCAGGGATGCAAGGATTCTTCAATATCTGCAAATCAAAGAATGTAATATACCACATTAACAAATTGAAAAATAAAAGCCATACGACTATCTCAATAGATGCAGAGAAGGCCTTTGACAAAATTCAACATCCATTTATGATAAAAACTCTCCAGAAAGCAGGAATAGAAGGAACATACCTCAACATAATAAAAGCTATATATGACAAACCCACAGGAAACATTATGCTCTACAGCGAAAAATTGAAAGCATTTCCCCTAAAGTTAGGAACAAGACAAGGGTGCCCACTTTCACCACTACTATTCAACATAGTTCTGGAAGTTTTGGCCACAGCAATCAGGGCAGAAAAAGAAATAAAAGGAATCCAAATTGGAAAAGAAGTAAAACTCTCACTGTTTGCAGATGACATGATCCTCTACATAGAAAACCCTAAAGACTCCACCAGAAAATTACTAGAGCTAATCAATGAATATAGTAAAGTTGCAGGATATAAAATCAACACTCAGAAATCCCTTGCATTCCTATACACTAATAATGAGAAAGTAGAAAAAGAAATTAGGGAAACAATTCCATTCACCATTGCAATGAAAAGAATAAAATACTTAGTAATATATCTACCTAAGAAAACAAAAGACCTGTATATAGAAAACTATAAAATACTGGTGAAAGAAATCAAAGAGGACACTAATAGATGGAGAAATATACCATGCTTATGGGTCGGAAGAGTCAATATAGTGAAAATGAGTATACTACCCAAAGCAATCTACAGAGTCAATGCAATCCCTATCAAGCTACCAGCAGTATTTTTCACAGAACTAGAACAAATAATTTCAAGATTTGTATGGAAATACAAAAAATCTCGAATAGCCAAAGCACTCTTGAGAAAGAAGAATGGAACTGGAGGAATCAACTTGCCTGACTTCAGGCTCTACTACAAAGCCACAGTCATCAAGACAGTATGGTACTGGCACAAAGACAAAAATATAGATCAATGGAACAAAATAGAAAGCCCAGAGATAAATCCACACACCTATGGACACCTTATCTTCGACAAAGGAGGCAAGAATATACAATGGAGTAAAGACAGTCTCTTTAACAGGTGGTGCTGGGAAAACTGGTCAACCACTTGTAAAAGAATGAAACTAGTCACTTTCTAACACCACACACCAAAATAAACTCAAAATGGATTAAAGATCTACATGTAAGACCAGAAACTATAAAACTCCTAGAGGAGAACATAGGCAAAACACTCTCCAACATAAATCACAGCAGGATCCTCTATGATCCACCTCCCAGAATACTGGAAATAAAAGCAAAAATAAACAAATGGGATATAATTAAAATTAAAAGCTTCTCAACAACAAAGGAAACTATAAGCAAGGTGAAAATACAGCCTTCTGAATGGGAGAAAATAATAGCAAAGGAAGCAATGGACAAACAACTAATCTCAAAAATATACAAGCAACTTATGCAGCTCAATTCTAGAAAAATAAACGACCCAATCAAAAAATGGGCCAAAGAACTAAATAGACATTTCTCCAAAGAAGACATACGGATGGCTAACAAACACATGAAAAGATGCTCAACATCATTCATTATCAGAGAAATGCAAATCAAGACCACAATGAGGTACCATTTCACACCAGTTAGAATGGCTACAATCCAAAAGTCTGCAAGCAATAAATGCTGGAGAGTATATGGAGAAAAAGGGAACCCTGTTACACTGTTTGTGGGAATGCAAACTAGTACAGCCACTATGGAGAACAGTGTGGAGACTCCTTAAAAACTTGCAAATAGAACTGCCTTATGACCCAGCAATCCCACTGCTGGGCATACACACCGAGGAAACCAGAATTGAAAGAGATACATGTATCCTAATGTTCATTGCAGCACTGTTTATAATAGCTAGGACATGGAAACAACCTAGATGTCCATCAGCAGATAAATGGATAAGAAAGCCGTGGTACATATACACAATGGAGTATTACTCAGCCATTAAAAAGAATACATTTGAATCAGTTTTAATGAGATGGATGAAAGTGGAGCCGATTATACAGAGTGAAGTAAGCCAGAAAGAAAAACACCAATATAGTATAGTAACACATATATGGAATTTAGAAAGATGGTAATGATAACCCTGTATGAGAGACAGCAAAAGAGACACAAATGTATAGAACGGACTTTTGGACTCAGAGGGAGAGGGTGGGATGATGTGGCAGACTGGCATTGAAATATGTATACTATCATGTAAGAAATGAATCGTCAGTCTATGTTCAATAGAGGATGCTTGGGGCTGGAGCACATGGATGATCCAGAGAGATGCTATGGGGCGCGGGGGGGGATTGGGAGGGGGGTTCAGGATTGGGAACTCATGTACACCTGTGGCGGATTCATGTCAACGTATGGCAAAACCAATACAGTATTATAAAGTAAAATAAAGTAAAAATTACAATAAAAATAAATAAATAAATAAATAAAAAGATGGTGCAAAATTTACCCTTTTACTTTAGATGAAATGATGATTGACCCCACCTTGATCCTCAGTCATTCAAGTAAGCTTCAAATCAGTGGTCAGGAATACAGATGGCCAAAAGACACATGAAAAGATGCTCAACATCACTTATTATTAGAGAAAGATAAATCAAAACTAGAAAGAGATAACACTTGTATAGGTCATAATGTTCATCACAAAAAGTCTAGAAATAATAAATGCTGGAGATGGTGTGGATAAAAAGGAACTCTTTTACACTATTTGTGGGAATGTAAATTTGTGCAGCCACTATGTAAAACAGGGAAATTCCCTGGGGGTTTAGTGGTTAGGATTTGGTGCTTTCACTGCTGGGGACTCTGGTTGGGGAACTACAGTCCCATAAGCTACAAGGGGCATAAAAAAAAAAAACCACCCCCCACAAAAAGAAAGAACGAACAAATAGAAAACAGTATCAGTTCAGTTCAGTCGCTCAGTCGTGTCCAACTTTTTTCAACCCCATGGACTGAAGCATGCTAGGCTTCCCTATCCATCACCAACTGCCAGAGCTTGCTAAAACACACATCCATCAAGTCAGTGATGGCTCCAATCTTCTCATCCTCTGTCGTCTCCTTTTCCACCTACCTTCAATCTTGCCCAACATTGGGGTCTTTTCCAATGAGACAGTTCTTCGCATCAGGTGACCAAAGTATTGGAGCTTCAGCTTCAGCATCAGTCCTTCCAATGAATATTCAGGCCTG
This sequence comes from Nanger dama, assembly GCA_917880005.1. Taxonomy (NCBI): domain Eukaryota; kingdom Metazoa; phylum Chordata; class Mammalia; order Artiodactyla; family Bovidae; genus Nanger; species Nanger dama. The sequence goes on along the minus strand of CAKJTW010000082.1, from coordinate 6,466,825 downwards.
ATTTCCTTGAAGACTGACTGGTTTGATCTCCTTGCAGTCCAAGGGACTCTCAAGAGTCTTCCCCAACACCACAGCTCAGAAGCATCAGTTCTTTGGCACTTAGTTTTCTTTATTGTCCAGCTCTCACATCCATACATGACCACTGGAAAAGCAAAAGCTTTGACTTAGATGGACTGTTGTTGGCAAAGTAATGTCTCTCTATTTTAATATGATGTCTAGGTTGGTCATAGCTTTTCTTCCAAGGAGTAAGTGTCTTTTAATTTCATGGTGGCAGTCACCATCTGCAGTGATTTTGGAGTCCCCAAAAATAAAATCCTCCTTTGATTCCCCCATCTATTTTCCATGAAGTGATGGAGCCAGATGCCATGATATTAGTTTTCTGAATGTTGAGCTTTAAGCCAACTTTTTCACTCTCCTCGTTTACTTTCATCAAGAGGGTCCTTAGTTCTTCTTCACTATCTGCCATAAGGGTGGTGTCACTTTCATAAGTGAGGTTATTGATATTTCTCCCATACTCTTTACCCAGCTTGTGCTTCATCTAGCCTGGCATTTCACATGATGTACTCTCCATATAGGTTAAATAAGCAGGGTGACAACATACAGCCTTGATGTACTCCTTTCTCAATATGGAGCCAGTCCATTGTTTCATGTCCAGTTCTAACTGTTGCTTCTTGACCTACATACAAGTTTCTCAGGAGGCAGGTAAGAAGTCTGGTAGTTTCATCTCTTGATAAAATTTCCAGTTTGTTGTAATCCACACAGTCAAGGCTTTAGCATAATCAATCTGAAGCAGTGAACGTGGCTCAGTCATGTCTGACTGTTTGCAACTCCGTGGATTAAGCAGTCCATGGAATTCTCCAGTCAATAATAATGAAGTGGGTAACTATTCCCTTCTCCAGGGGACCTTCCCAACCCAGGGACTGAACCCAGGTCTCCCACCATTGCAGGTGGATTCTCTACCATCTGAGCCACCAGGGAAGCAATGAAGCAGAAGTTTTTCTGGAATTCTCTTGCTTTTTCTATGATCCAACAGATGTTGGCAGTTTTATCTCTGTTTCCTCAGCCTTCTCTAAATCCAGCTTGAACATCTGGAAGTTCTCAGTTCTCGAAATGTTGAAGCCTGGCTTGGAGAATTTTGAGCATTACTTTCCTAAGTGTGTTTGCATGAGTGCATTTGTGCGGTAGTTTGAACATTCTTCAACATTACTTTTCTTTGGGATTGCAATTAAAACACCTTTTCCAGTCTGTGGCCACTGCTCACTTTTCCAAATTTGCTGGCTTATTGAGTGCAGCACACTCACAGCACCATCTTTTAGTATGTGAAATAGCTCAGCTGGAATTCCATCAACTCCATTAGCTTTGTTTGTAGTAATGCTTCCTAAGGCCCACTTGACTTCACATTCCAAGATGTCTGTCTGTAGGTAAGTGATCACACCACAGTGGTTATCTGGGTCATGACAATCTTTTTGTATCATTCTTCTGTGTGTTCTTACCACTTTTTCTTAATATCTTCTGTTTCTGTTAGGTCCATACCATTTCTGTCCTTAATTTTGCCCATCTTTGCATGAAATTTCCCTTGGTATTTCTAATTTTCTTGAAGATATCTCTGGTCTTTCCCATTTTAGTTTTCCTCTATTTCTTAGCATTGATCATGGAGGAAGGCTTTCTTATCTCTCCTTGCTATTCTTTGAAACTCTGCATTCAAATGGGTATATCTTTACTTTTCTCCTTTGCCTTTTGCTTCTCTTCTTTTCCCATTTGTAAGGCCTCCTCAGACAACCAATTTTCCTTTTCACAGTTCATTTTATTGAGGATGGTCTTCACAACTGCCTCCTGTACAATGCTATGAACCTCAATCCATAGTTCTTCAGGCACTCTATCAGATCTATTTCTTTGAATCTATTTGTCACTTCCGCTTTCTAGTCAGTCATAAAGTATTTAATGTAGGTCATATAGTTCCAAAGAATAGCAAGGAGAGATAAGAAAGCCTTCTTCAGTGATCAATGCAAAGAAATACAAGAAAACAATAGAATGGGAAAGACTAGAGATCTCTTCAAGAAAATTAGACATACTATGGGAATATTTCATGCAAATATGGGCTCAATAAAGGACATAAATGGTAGGAACCTAACAGAAGCAGAAGATATTAAGAAGAGGTTGCAAGAATACACAGAAGAACTATACACAAAATATCTTCATGACACAGATAATCATGATGATGTGATCACTCACCTAGAGCCAGACATCCTGGAATGTGAAGTCAAGTGGGCCTTAGGAAGCATCACTACAAACAAAGCTAGTGGAAGTGATGGAATTAGTGTTGAGCTATTTCAAATCCTGAAAGATGATGCTGTGAAAGTGCTACATTCAATATGCCAGCAAATGTGGAAAACTCAGCAGTGGCCACAGGACCGGCAAAGGCCAGTTTTCATTCCAATCCCAAAGAAAGGCAATGCCAAAGAATGCTCAAACTACAACACAATTGTGCTCATCTCACATGCTAGTAAAGTAATGCTCAAAATTCTCCAAGCCAGGCTTCAGCAATACGTGAACTGTGAACTTCCTGATGTTCAAGTTGGTTTTAGAAAAGGCAGAAGAACAAGAGATCAAATTGCCAACATCCACTGAATGATCAAAAAAGCAAGAGAGTTCCAGAAAAATATCTATTTCTGCTTTATCAACTATGCCAAAGCCTTTGTGTGGATCACAATAAACTGTGGAAAATTCTGAAAGAGGTGGGAATACCAGACCACTTGACCTGCCTCTTGAGAAATATGTATGCAGGTCAGGAAGCAACAGTTAGAACTGGACATGGAACAACAGACTGGTTCCAAATAGGAAAAGGAGCACTTCAAGGCTGTCTATTGTCACCCTGCTTATTTAACTTATATGCAGAGTACACCATGAGAAATGCTGGACTGGAGGAAGAACAGATGGAATTAAGATTGCTGGGAGAAATATCAGCAACCTCAGATACACAGATGACACCACCCTTATGGCAGAATGTGAAGAAAAACTAAATAGCCTCTTGATGAAAGTGAAAGAGGAGAGTGAAAAAGTTGGCATTCAGAAAACTAAAATCATGGCATCCAGCCCCATCACTTCATGACAAATAGATGGGGAAACAGTGGTAGAGTTTATTTTGGGGGCTCCCAAATCACTGCAGATGGTGATTGCAGCCATGAAATTAAAAGATGTTTACTCCTTGGAAGGAAAGTTATGACCAACCTAGACAGCATATTGAAAAGCAGAGACATTACTTTGTCAACAAAGGTCCATCCTCTCAAGGCTATGGTTTTTCCAGTAGTCATGTGTGGATGTGAGAGTTGGACTATAAAGAAAGCTGAGCGCTGAGAAATTGATGTTTCTGAACTGTGGTGTTGGAAAAGACTCTTGAGAGTCACTTGGACAGCAAAGAGATCCAACCAGTCCATCCTAAAGGAGATGGGTCCTGGGTGTTCATTGGAAGGACTGATGTTAAAGCTGAAACTCCAATACTTTGGCCACCTGATGTGAAGAGCTGAGTCATCTGAGAAGACCCTGATGCTGGGAAAGATTGAGAGCAGAAGGAGAAGGGGATGACAAAGGATGAGATGGTTGGATGGCATCACCGACTCAATAGACATGCGTTTGGGTGAACTCCAGGCATTGTTGATGGACAGGGAGGCCTGGCGTGCTGCAGTTCTTGGGATTGCAAAGAGTCGGACACAACTAAACCACTGAACTGAACTGAACTGTACTGTATAGTCTAGTGGTTTTCCTTCCTTTTAAGTATGCATTTTTCAGCATGGATCTTATGATCCGAGCTACAGTCAGCTCCTGATCTTGTTTTTGGTGACTGTATAGTGCTTCTCCATCTTCAACTGCAAAGAATGTAATCCATGTGATTTCAGTATTGACTATCTGTTAATGTCCACGTGTAGAGTATTCTCTTGTGTTGTTGGAAGAGGGTATTTGCTATGACCAGTGTGTTCCCTTGGCAAAACTCTTGTTATCCTTTGCTCTATTTCATTTTGTACTCTAAGATCAAACTTTCCTGTTACTCCAGGTATCTCTAGACTTCCTACTTTGCATTCCCGTCCCCTGTGATGAAAAGGATATCTTTTTCTGATGTTAGTTCTAGAATGTCTTATAGGTCTTCATAGAACTGTTCAATGAGGACCCAGCACAGCCATAAATAAATAAATAATATAGTAATAGTATTAGTTTCTCAGTCATGTCCAACTCTTTGTGATCTCATGGATTATAGCCCACCAGGCTTCTCTGAACATGAAATTCTGCAGGCAAAAATACTGGACTGGGTAGCCATGCTCTTCTCCAGGGGATTTTCCAGACCCAGGAATTGTACCTGGGTCTCCTGCATCACAGGCAGATTCTTTACCATCCCAACCACCAGGGAAGACTATATATATATATATATATATATATATATATATATAAGTACTTTGGCCATCTCATGTGAAGAGTTGACTCATTGGAAAAGACTCTGATGCTGGGAGAGATTGGGGGCAGGAGGAGAAGGGGATGACCAAGGATGAGATGGCTAGATGGCATCACTGACTCGATGAACGTGAGTCTGAATGAACTCCAGGAGATGGTGATGGACAGGGAGGCCTGGTGTGCTGCAGTTCATGGGGTTGCGAAGAGTTGGACATGACTGAGCAACTGAATTGAACTGAACTGATATGTAAGAGTACAGGTGGAGCATTGATCTCAGAAGAGGAGTGGATTTAATGACTGTAATAGGAATAACTCATGCGAAGAGTTGACTCATTGGAAAAGACTCTGATGCTGGGAGGGATTGGGGGCAGGGGGAAAAGGGGATGACAGAGGATGAGATGGCTGGGTGGCATCACCAACTCGATGGATGTGAGTTTGAGTGAACTCCGGGAGTTTGTGATGGACAGGAAGCTTGGAGTGCTGCGATTCATGGGGTCACAAAGAGCTGGACACGACTGAGCAACTGAGCAACTGAACTGAACTGAACTGAAGCAACCTTGATCTGTGGTGATTGCTTATAGACCATGGTGCGCTTGTCAAGAACCGTACATGTTCTGAGATGTCACCCCACATGTAAGCTTACAATTTAGTTGGCTACAGTGTCATGAATAATGACAAAGTACGTAAGACTCCTGGGTCAAAGGCAAAGGACAGTTTATTACTCACAGTAATAATGGCAGCCACATATTATTAATAGCATTTGAGCTGGTTCCCAGAACCCCAAATTCTGCAGGATGACAGCTAGTTGACATCTGAACATGCAGTGTGTTCCTGAGCTTAGAAAATCCCAATATTTTGTCAGGAGTTATAAGAAAACTTTTCCCATCTGTGCCCCAGAAGAATATATTATCTTTATTATTGAACAGAATGCACTCTACTCTGGAAGGAGACATTATATATATTTCCTCAAGTTGTTTCCTTTATGAACATTCAGATTGTCTAGGACAATGGCACCCCTCTCCAGTACTCTTGCCTGGAAAATCCCATGGATGGAGGAGCCTGGTAGGCTGCAGTCCATGGGGTCGCGAAGAGTCGGATACGACTAAGCAACTTCACTTTCACTTTTCACTTTCATGCATTGGAGAAGGAAACAGCAACCCACTCCAGTGTTCTTGCCTGGAGAATCCCAGGGACGGCAGAACTTGGTGGGCTGCTGTCTATGGGGTCGCACAGAGTTGGACGCAACTGAAGCGACTTAGTAGCAGGACAATTGCTCATAAAACTGCCTAGGACATCTGCTCATAAAGCATGCAGAAACCTGAGACATACCTGGAGAAGATTCTTCATAAAGAACCTGTTCCTTGCTTCATTGCCATCTTCACTTGGGGCATATTTTCTCAAGAGTGTGCCACTCTATCAACAAGTCTGTAATATGACCAATAGGGACTTGGATGAAGTCCATTCAATTTATCTTGGCATCTCACTAAGGCTGACATTGGACAGGACTCCAAGCAGCAAGATAAGCTAACCTGAAGTACTGACCTCAGATTCTCCAACCTCCCACACACTGTCCTGGGTTCAACCAGCTAAACAAGTCCCTTAAACTATCAAGGTCTGTTTTCAAAAATCAGGTGACTTTCTCTAAGTTTCTGTGTTGACCTTTCCACTGGGTATAAGGCATCACTCTACATTCTGCAGGAAGTATGCTTGATTGTACAGATTCTGCCTTGGCCTGTAAGGAGACAGTCTTTCATCCCTAACAATCCTGATCACTAACTTTTTCTTATTCATATTTCTCCATTTTTAAAAATTTTATTGAAGCATAGTTGATTTTCAATGAATATATTTTTCCATTCCATTTCCACAGGATATTAAATAGGACCTTGTTTTTTTCATCCTGTGTATAATAGTTTGCAACTCCTAATCCCAAACTACCTGTCCTTCTCTCTCCCAGCTCTCCTCCCCATGTCAGAAACCACAAAGTCTGTTCTCTATGTCTGTGAATCTTTTTTGTTTCATAGCTATGTTCATTTGTATCATATTTTACATTCCACATATAAGTGACATCACATGGTGTTTGTCTCTCCCCTTCTGACTTACTTCACTTGGTATGGTAATCTCTAGGTCCATCTGTGCATGTGTGCATGTGTGCTAAGTCACTTCAGTCATGTCTGACTCTGTGAGACCCTATGGATCAGGCTCCTCTGTCCATGGGATTCTCTAGGCAAGGATACTGGAGTGGGTTGCCATGTCCTCCTTCAGGGGATCTTTTGGACCCAGGGATCCATCCCACATCTCTTAGATCTCCTGCATTTGGCAGGCAGGTTCTTTACCACTAGTGCCACCTATGTAGCGGCAAATGACATTGTTGTTTTTAATGGATGAGTAATATTCCATTGTAAATATGTACCACATCTTTATCCATTCATTTGTTGATGGGCATTTAAGTTGTTTCCATGTCTTAGACATTGTAAATAGTGCTTCTCTGAACATAGGGAGGACTGTACCTTTTCAAATTATAGTTTTGTCTGGATATATGTTTAGGAGTGCAATTGCTGGATCATGTAGCAGCTCTGTTTTTGTTTTTTTGAAGATGTCCATACTGTTTTCTTTTCATATTATTCATGGGGTTCTCAAGGCAAGTATACTGAAGTGGTTTGCCATTCCCTTCTCCAGTGGACCACGTTTTGTCAGAACTCTCTAGCATGACCCATCTGTCTTGGATGGCCCTTCATGGTATAGCTCATAGTTTCATTGAGTTAGACAAGGCTGTGATCCATGTGATTTGGTTAGTTTTCTGTGACTGTGGTTTCCATTATGTCTGCCCTCTGATGGTTAAGAGGCTTATGGAAGTTTCCTAATGAAAGGGACTGGCTGTGGGGAATCTGGGTCTTGCTCTGATGAGTGGGGCTGTGCTCAGTAAACCTTTAATCCAATTTTCTGTTTATGGGGATGGCTGCATTCCCTCCCTGTAGTTTAGCCTCAGGTGGTAATGGTGACCTCTTTCAAAGGACTTATGTCAGCATGCCCTGCAGCTCCCAGGACTGTTGAAGTCAGTGCTTCTGACCCCATGGCAGGCCACTGTCAACCCACGCCTCCAGCAGAAACTCCTGGAAACTCACAGGCAAATCTGGCTCAGTCTCTTGTGGTGTCACTGATCCTTTCTCCTGGGTCCTGGTGTACACAAGGTTTTGTTTGCACCCTCCAAGAGTCTGTTTCCCCAGTCCTGTGGAAGTTCTGTGATCAAATCCCACTGGCCTTCAAAGTAAAATTCCCTAGGAGTTCTCAGTCCTTTTGCTGGACTGCCAGGTTAAGGAATCTGTTGTGGGCCTTAGAACTTTACAACACTGTGAGAACTTCTCTGATGAAAGTGCTGCACTCAATATGCCAGTAAATTTGGAAAACTCAGCAGTGGCCACAGGACTGGAAATCCCAGTCCAATCCACTCCAATCCCAAAGAAAGGTAATGCCAAAGAACGTTCAAACTACTGCACAATTGCACTCATCTCACACACTAGCAAAGTAATGCTCAAAATTCTCCAAGCTAGGCTTCAACAGTCCATGACTGAGAACTTACAGATGTTCAAGCTGGATTTAGAAAAGGCAGAGGAACCAGAGATCAAACTACCAACATCTGTTGGATCATAGAAAAAGGAAGAGAATTCCAGAAAAACGTCTACTTCTGCTTCATTGGCTGTACTAAAGCCTTTAACTGAGTGTATCACAACAAACTGTGAACTGACTGAACTGGGTCTTCATTGCTTTCTCTAGTTGTAGCAAGCAGGGGCTGCTCTTTAGTTGTGGTGTGCAGGCTTCTCATTGTGGTGGCTTCTCTCTTGCTGTGGAGCACAGGCTCCAGGGTGTGCAGTTTCAGTAATTGTGGCACACGGGCTTAGCTGCCCCTTGTCATGTGGAATCTTCCCAAACCAGGGATCGAACCCATGTCCTCTGCTTTTTAACCACTGGACCATGAAGGAAGTCTCGCTCTCTCATATACTTGAAGTTTATCATTGCTTTTCAGGAGTCCAGCATTAAAGTAGCATCTCCTACTATCAACTTCAGCCTACAGTAGATGACCACCATTTCTCAAAGACCCACCCCCTTACTAGTGCATTTCATATTACCCTAGCGAATAGAATATCCTCTGGCTCCACTTGGATAACATGATCAAGGGTTGTGTTCTCTGATCTCATTTAATAAATCCACTTTAATATCTCTAATCCTTTCTGCAGTGCTCTGCCAAAGCCATTCTGCCATTCCCATCTATTTTGTTATAAATCTTTATCATGTCCTGGTTTTAAGGACTCATTCCGTGGCTACTAAGACAGACTCCAGGTATTCTTTCCAGGTCATTCAATTTTGAGTCACAGGAGTTCCCATGTAAATAAACTTTCCCTATCTAGTACCTCATGTACTCCAAAGCTCACACATATTCTCCTGGTTCCTGGTGGTTAATATTAACTGGGTCCTGCAATTCTTTGGGGAGGCAAGGTATTTCATCTTGGTGACAGAGGCATATTTCTCTCCTAAGCTGTTTGTGTATAAGCAGTGAGGTACGGCTGTGCAAATCTTGAGAAGGCTGAACATTATTCTGAGAAGCAGCTACCTTGGGGAGTCTTTCATGTTTTTTGGCAAATGAAGATGATTTTACTCTAACAAAGAAAAGGCAACTGCTTCTCCCAACCCAAAAGTTTAGTGAAATCTGGAAGGCCCAGGGACTGGGAAATATCTACTCAAATACCTCCACTGGAGGTCTGAGTCCCATTTCTTGGTCAAGGCTCTGACTTTAGCATAGAAGACACATCAAGACTTACTTTGCAGCTCTGCAGTTTTCAATCAAATATTGGGTTTGATTTTTATCACCATCTCCTGACCCTTGCAAGTGATGAAGGTCTTTATGAAGGTCTTTAAAAACACTGCCCTTGAAGCCCCTAGATTTCATAGCTTGGACTGAATTTCTCCTTGGCTGAACTGAGCCTGTCATTCTTATAAGGTTTTTGAGGCAATTAACAAAAGTCATCTTTTCTCCTAATACTGTTCAAGTGCTGGCCCTATTGCATATTCTACTGCTTCTTCTTCCACTTATACCTCATCCTGATGCATGAAAGAAGAGACTCTAAGTATCATGATGTGACAGCATGGCCAGAGAACCTTCCCTTTTCCCACGGCAATAGAATCTTTGTTGTCATCTCACCAGTAAATGATTTCATTCTAGAGCTTCATCCTAGCTACTGGTTTTGCACTGTTTCCAGTAACATGTCTTTAGTTTGTGTCCCTCTCTACCCAACCAGGACAAAAAAAAATTGAGCTTGGGTAAGAACTCAAATCAATTCTTTGGCACTCAGCTTTCTTTATAGTCCAACTTTCACATCCACACATGACTACTGGAAAAACCATAGCCTTGACGAGATGGACCTTTGATGACAAAGTAATGTCTCTGCTTTTTAATATGCTGTCTAGGTTGGTCATAACTTTCCTTCCAAGGAGTAAGCGTCTTTTCATTTCATGGCTGCAGTCACCATCTGCAGTGATTTTTGATCCCTCCAAAATAAAGTCAGCCACTATTTCCACTGTTTCCCCATCTATTTGCCATGAAGTGATGGGGCCAGATGCCATGATCTTCGTTTTCTGAATGTTGAGGTTTAACCCAAATTTTTCACTCTCCTCTTTCACTTCCATCAAGAGGCTCTTTAGTTCTTCTTCACTTTCTGCCATAAAGATGGTGTCATCTGCATATCTGAGGTTATTGATATTTCTTCTGGCAATCTTGATTCCAACTTGTGCTTCAGCCAGCCCATCATTTCTCATGATGTACTCTGCATATAAGTTAAATAAGCAGGGTGACAATATACAGCCTTGACGTACTCTTTTTCCTATTTGGAACCAGTCTGTTGTTCCATGTCCAGTTCTAACTGTTGCTTCCTGACCTGAATACAGGTTTCTCAAGAGGCAGGTCAAGTGGTCTGGTATTCCCATCTCCTTCAGAATTTTCCACAGTTGATTGTAATCCACACAGTCAAAGGCTTTGGCATAGTCAATAAAGCAGAAATAGATGTTTTTCTGGAACTCTCTTGCTTTTTCGATGATCTAGCAGATGTTGGCAATTTGATCTCTGGTTCCTCTGCTGTTCATTGGAAGGACTGATGTTGAAGCTGAAACTCCAATACTTTGGCCATCTGATGAGAAGAGCTGACTCATTTGAAAAGACCCTGATGCTGGGAAAGATTGAGGGCAGGATGACAGAGGATGAGCTGGTTGGATAGCATCACTGACTCAATGAACATGAATTTGTGTATGCTCCAGGAGTTGGTGATGGACAGGGAGACCTGGCGTGCTGTGGTTCATGGGGTCGCAAAGAGTCAGACACAACTGAGCGACTGAACTGAACTGAAGAACTCAAACGTAGGTAGTTCACTCAGTGGACAGCATGTGTGTGTACAGGTGTGTAAAATATCACTATTATATGTGGCAATATTTTATAATATATGGTAATATTTAATCAATGTTCATTGATCCTAATCAATGTCCTAATATTGATGATTATACCATGATTATATAGAGGTATATCATAATTTTTATATACACACTGAATTACTGAAGGGTAATAGGGCATCATGTCTCCAACTTACCCTCAAATGTATTCAAAATAATGCCAATATGTAAATTACCTATAGATTTAGAAAGAAATTTATGCCTATATACACATACATATCTATTTACATATATTTACAGTCTCCAGTTTCAACCCAACAAAACAGGGTTTATTCAATGGCCCCCTCCATTTTTCTATATTTATACCTCTTTACTCAACAATGGAAATTTGACTCCCATTAACCTTAATATATTTACTGCTGACACAATTCCCTTGAATGTAACCAATCTTCCAGTTGCACCAAGCTGAATTCTTAGCTCGAAGACAAGCTTACCAGTATACACACACACACACACATGCACACACACACACAAACATCACTTCACATCCTTATACATGCATGTGAAACAACTACAATGAGTCTAACCTTTAGCCCCAATGAAGGGAAAAAGGAAGGAAAGGGAGGAAGAGAAAAGAAAATAAAGCAAGAGATGGGGGCTTCCTTGGTGGTTCAGTGGTTGAGACTTCACTTTCCAACTCAGAGGCTACAGATTCAACCCCTGGTTGAGGAGCTAAGATCCTACATACCTTGTGGCCTAAAAACCAAAACACAAAGTAGAAGCAATACCGTAAAAAATTCAATAAAGACTTTTTAACTGATTCACATCAAAAAACAACAACAACAACAACAACAACAACTTAAAAAAAAGAGAAGGACAGAGGACAGAGAGAAAAGGAAGAAAAAAAGCTAGCTAGTGGTTTTTGGCTAAATTATTTATCCATAATGGAACATGGGATAGAAGGATGAAAGAAAGAGAGGGAGAAAGGGAACAAGGAAGGAAAGAAGATTATGATGTACTATATACATTCTTGAAGGATTTAAAGCATCTTCCAAAAATAAATATAAAAATGCATAGAATAACTGGGAAATAAATTACCAAAATATTAATCACATTTATGTCTAGGTAGCTGTGTTTGGGGTGATTTCTTATCTGCTTCTTGTCTTTCAATGTTTCTACAATCAACATGTTATATATTACACTTAAAATAATTGTATTTTAAAATAAAATAGTAGAATAGGGTAATGAAACAGAATAGAAATTAGAGAAATAGATTCACATATATGTTTAACTGATGTTTGGTAAAGGTGCAAGAAAATTCAATGGAAAGATGAAGGGTAGAGTTTTCAACAAAGTGTTGGAACAGCTGTTTGCTCCGACATAAATGTGTGTCAAAATTTTTTTAACTCACCTCTGTCTATACTTCACAACAACAAATGTTAACTCAAAGTTGATCTAAATCTAAATGTAAAGCCTAATATTATAAAATGTCTAGAATACAGGAGAAAATCTTTTGTGACACTTGGTTAGGTAAAAATTTCTCAAATACTCCAAAATCACAATCTAGAAAATAAAAACTGATTTTAAAGTTGGACTTTGAAATTAAGAACTTCTGCTCTTTGATAAACATATTAACAGAATGAAAAGACAATATACTGGGAAAGAACACTTGCAAATCACATATATGATAAGGACTTTTGTCTGGAATATATATGGAGACCATATATATAAACTCTTTTAACTATCTAGATATTTTTTTAACTTTTAGTTTCTATTTTTCACCCCATGGGTATACCCTCTAGTACCCAGAGACCAGGGATTGGAGCTGTGTCCCCTGCAGTGGATGTACTGAGTCTTAATGACTGGACAAGTGGTTAAGTCTTAACCACCAGGCAAGTGCCCCTAACTTTTAAAATTATATATATAATTTTATTTATTTATTTTTGGCTGTGCTGGGTTTTTGTTGCTGTGCAGGCTTTCCTCTAGTTGTGGAAAGTGGGGGTACTCTCTAGTTGTGGTACATGGGCTTCTTACTGCAGTGGCCTCTTTTGTTGTGGAGCACAGGATCCAGAGCACAGGCTCAATAGTTGTGGTGCTGAGGCATAGTAGCTCTGCAGCATGTGAGATCTTCCTGGATCAAAGATCAAACTCTTATCTCCTGCATTGGCAGATGAATTCTTTATCACTGAGCCATCATAGAAGTCCTCTCCCTAGCTTTTTAATTGGGCAAAATATTTGAATAGAATTCATTTTAAAAATATATACTGATGGCATAAACACCTGAAAAAATGTTTACTATCACTAGTCATTTGGGAAATGGAAAATTTAAGCCACAGTGAGATACCACTACAAACCTATTAGAACAGCTATAATTAGAAAGATTAGCACGTGTTGATAAGAATGTGGAGTAACCAGAATTCTCATAAACTGCAGGGGGTATGTAAAATAGTACAATCACTTTGGAAAAGTGTTTTGGAAAAGAGTTTCATTAAAAGTTAAACATACACTTATCTGTGGGCCAACCACTCCATCCATTTAAAAACAGAAAGCATATGAGAGAAAGACAAATATCATATGATATCATCTATATGTGGAATCTAAAAATATATATACAAATGAACTTCTTTATAAAACAGTAATAGACTCACAGACATAGAAAAGGATACCAAAAAGGAAAGGGGAGAAGGGATAAATTGGGAATTTGAGATTAACAGATACATACTTCTGTATATAAAATAGATAAGAAAACAAGGACCTACTATAGCACAAGAAACTATATTCAGCATCCTATAATAATCTATAATGGGAACAGCTCTGAAAATATATATAAATATGCACAATTGAATCACTTTGCTGAACATCTGAAATGCTGTAAACCAAGTATATTCCAAAAGAAAAGTTTTTTCAAACCTTAGCAAAGACTATCCCCCAAACAGAAAGCATATATCCAAATAAAGGTTAATTATGTACATAGAAATTTTATTTATACAGTGGAAGTGACAAATAGATTCAAGGGATCAGGTTTGATAGAGTGCCTGAAGAACTATGGACAGAGGTTCGTTACATTGTACAAGAGGCAGTAATGAACACCATCCCCAAGAAAAAGAAATGCAAAAAAGCAAAATGGTTCCCTGAGGAGGCCTTACAAATAACTGAGAAAAGAAGAGAAGCTAAAGGCAAAGAAGAAAAGCAAAGATATACCCATTAAACACAGAGTTCCAAGGAATAGCAAGGAGCGGTAAAAAACCCTTCCTCAGTGATCAATGCAAAGAAATAGAGGAAAATAATAGAATAGTAAAAACTAGAGATCTCTTCAAGAAAATTAGAGATACCAAGGGAATATTTCATGCAAAGTTGGGCACAATAAAGGACAAAAGTGCTATGGACCTAACAGAAGCAGAAGATATTAAGAAGAGGTTTCAACTATACACAAAAGATCTTCATGAGCCAGATAATCACGATGATGTGATCACTCACCTAGAGCCATTCATCCTGGAATGCGAAGTCAACTGGGCCTTAAGAAGCATCACTATGAACAAAGCTAGTGAAGGTGATGGAATTCCAGTTGAGCTATTTCAAATCCTGAAAGATGATGCTGCAAAAGTGCTGCACAAATTATGCCAGCAAATGTGGAAAATTCAGCACTGGCCACAGGACTGGAAAAGGTCAGTTTTCATTCCAGTCTCAAAGAATGGCAATGTCAAGGAATCTTCAAACTACCACACAATGGCATTCAACTCACACATTAGCAAAGTGATGTTCAAAATTCTCCAGGCCAGGCTTCAACAGTACATGAAACATAAACTTCCAGATGTTCAAGCTGGATTTAGAAAAGGCAGAGGAACCAGAGATCAAATTGCCAACATCCACTAGATCATGGAAAAAAACAAGAGATTTCCAGAAAAATATCTACTTCTGCTTTATTGACTACACCAAAGCCTTAGACTGTGTAGATCACAACAAAGTGTGGAAAATTCTGAAAGAGATGAGAATACCAGACCACCTGACCTGCCTCCTGAGAAAACTGTATGCAGGTCAAGAAAAACAGAAATGGACATAGAACAGACTGGTTCCAAATTGGGAAAGGAGTACCTCAAGGCTGTATAATGTCATCCTGTTTATTTAACTTATAAGCAGAGTACATCATGCAAAATGCCAGGTTGGAATAAGCACAACCTGGCATCAAGATTGCTGAGAGAAATATCAATAACCTCAGATACACAGATGACACCACCTTTATGGCAGAAAGTGAAGAGAAACTAAAGAGCCTCTTGATAAAAGTGAAAGAGGAGAGTCAAAAAGTTGGCTTAAAACTCAACATTCAGAAAACTAAGATATTGGCATCTGGTCCTATCAATTCATGGCAAATGGAAACAATGGAAACAGTGAGAGACTTTATTTTCTTGGGCTCCAAAATTAATGCAGATGGTGACTTCAGCCATGAAATTAAAAAGATGGAAGAAAAGCTGTGATCAACTTACACAGCATATTAAAAAGCAGAGGTTTTACTTTGCCAACAAAAGTCCATCTAGTCAAAACTATGGCTTTTCCAATAGTCATGTATGGATGTGAGAGTTGGATTATAATGAAAACAATGCTGAAGAATTGATTATTTTGAACTGTGGTGTTGGAGAAGACTCTTGAGAGTCCCCTGGACTGCAGGAAGATTCAACCAGGCCATCCTAAAGGAAATCAGTCCTGTATATTCATTGGAAGGACTATGCTGAAGCTGAAATTCCAATACTTTGGCCACCTAATGCAAAGAACTGATTCACTGGAAAAACCCTGATGCTGGGAAAGATTGAAGGCAGGGAGGAGAAGGGGACAACAGAGGATGAGACGGTTGGATGGCATCTCCGACTCAACGGACATGAGTTTTTGTATGCTCCGGGAACTGGTGATGGACAGGGAGGCCTGGCATGCTGCAGTCCATAGGGTCTCAAAGAGTTATACACGAGTGAGCGACTGAACTGAACTGAAAACGGGAAATAACCCAAATGTCCATCAAGGTGAATGATTAAACAGACTGTGGTGAATCTATATAATGAAATACTATTCATCAATAACTAACACAGATGAATTCAAAATAACTGCACAGAGTGCAAGAAGTCAGACCAAAAGAAATTGTTCCGTATGATTTCATTACTATGCGTGTTTAGAAAATATGAGTTAATCTATAGTGACAGAAAGTAGAATAGAGGTTGTCTAGGACAGGGTGAGGTTATGGGAAGGAGAAAAGTAGGGTTCTTACAAAGGGGCATGAATGTATACATATGTCAAAATTTATATTTTAAATATAACTAGTAAATTTATGTTATGAATACTTAACAGTAATAAAATGAAAAACACATCAAATTCTACACTTTAAATATGAGCACTTTATGGGTAACTGTATGCTTTAAATTCAGTTCAGTCACTCAGTCATGTCCGACCCTTTGCGACGCCATGAATCGCAGCACGCCAGGCCTCCCTGTCCATCACCAACTCCCAGAGTTCACTCACACTCACGTGCATCGAGTTGGTGATGCCATCCAGCCATCTCATCTTATGTCGTCTCCTTCTCCTCCTGCCCCCAGTCCCTCCCAACATCAGAATCTTTTCCAGTGAGTCAGCTCTTCACATGAGGTGGCCAAAGTATTGGAGTTTCAGCCTCAGCATCAGTCCTTCCAACGAACACCCAAGACTGGTCTCCTTTAGGATGGACTGGTTGGATCTCCTTGCAGTCCAAGGGACTCTCAAGAGTCTTCTCCAATACCACAGTTCAAAAGCATCAATTCTTCAGTGCTCAGCTTTCTTCACAGTCCAACTCTTATATTCATACATGACCACTGGAAAAACCACAGCCTTGACTAGACGGACCTTTGTTGGCAATGTAATATCTCTGCTTTTGAATATGCTATCTAGGTTGGTCATAATTTTCCTTCCAAGGAGTAAGCGTCTTTTAATTTCCTGGCTGCAGTCACCATCTGCAGTGATTTTGGAGCCCCCAAAATAGTCTAACACTATTTCCATGTTTCCTCATCTACTTCCCATGAAGTGATGGGACCAGATGACATGATCTAGGTTTTCTGAATGTTGAGCTTTCTCAGCCAGCTTTTTCACTCTCCTCTTTCACTTTTAGTTCTTCTTCACTTTCTGCCATAAGGGTGGTGTCATTGCATATCTTTACTAAATACCAATTATACCTTAATTAAGCTGTTTTAATATGGTGTTTTTAAATGAAACAAAGCTGTAAGAAAATCATCATGCAAAAATATTTTATCTCATAATTATTATTTCTTAAGGATAGTTTCCTATGAGGAAATTTACTAGGTCAGACAGTAATAATAGTTTCAGGAAAAACTGAACAATTTTTACTTTTAATACAGTATCTCACTCTCCCCAAACTCTGAGAATTGATTTTTTTAATATTTGCAACTCTGAGTTTTAAATGGCTTCATTTACACATTGAGGACTATGGATGCCAAAATTTAGACAGAGAATTTGCAACCTAGAGAGGTTTAAGTGAAGGCATTTAGGGTGACTCAGTCTCTGAGGTTTGACAGATGACACAGAAAGTTCACCTGAGGAACCCCAGGGGCTGGACCATGGGACAGAGAAAGACATGAGTGCTCTCTTTAAGGAACTGTAGCTATGTCCTTCAGGAGAGGGATGAGACCTATGCTGCAAGGGAACAGAAGGAAAGAAAAAGACCAAGTTCCTTGTGGATGGAACTCTTCCAACAGGAAGACTGCAGCTCAGGATGAGAAAGGACCTTTTTGCAGGAGAAAGGTGGCAGACTAAAAGAACATCAACCATGAGAACTTTAACACAGTGAAACTGGCTGACTTTCCAGCACTGACAAACATCAAGAAAGACTAACCTAAGGAGATGTGGTAAGTGCATATATAATGGAATATTAGTCATAAAAGAAATATTGCTTGCAGCAACATGAACAGACCTAGAGAATATAATGCTTAGTGAAACATTAGACAGAAAATGACAAAAGCCTGGTGTGCTGCAGTCTATGGGGTTGCAAAGAGTCAGACACGACTAGTGACTGAACTGAACTGATGTTATATCACTGATGTGTGGAATCAAACACAAAAGAATATATATACAAAACAGAAACAGACTCACAGACACAGAAAATAAACTTATGGTTACCAAAGAAGGGGGTGGAGGAAAAAGTAGGGGTATGGGATTGCTGCTGCTGCTAAGTCGCTTCAGTCGTGTCCGACTCTGTGCGACCCCATAGACGGCAGCCCACCAGGCTCCCCCATCCCTGGGATTCTCTAGGCAAGAATACTGGATGGGTTGCCATTTCCTTCTCCAATGCGTGAAAGTGAAGTCGCTCAGTCGTATCTGGCTCTTCGCGACTCCATGGACTGCAGCCTACCAGGCTCCTCCATTCATGGGATTTTCCAGGCAAGAGTACTGGAGTGGGGTGCCATTGCCTTCTCCAAGGGGTTTAATAATGCAAACTATTGTGCATCAAATAGATAAGCAACAGGGATTTACTGCATAGCACCAGGAACTGCATTCACTATCTTGTAATAACATATAATGGAAAAGAATCTGAAAAAAAAATACTGATTGTTATGCTGTATATATGAAACTAACACAACATTGTGTATCAAATATACATGAAAGGAAGGAAGAAAGAAAGATAAAGGAAAGTAAGGAGGAGGCAGGTAGAAGGAACGAGGCAGGGAGGGAGGAAGGGAGGCTGGAAGGCACCTTGCAGACTCATTGCAGAGGGAATTCTTGCTTCAAGTAGGAATTTGGATGAGACAGTCTTGAATCAGATGCCCTTCACCCCACCCTGTGTTTTACTGAGTTACATTTACATACATCACTGTTTGAGTTTCAGGCATACAGCATAAAGTGAAGTCACTCAGTCATGTCTGACTCTTTGAGATCCCATGGACTACAGCCTACCAGGCTCCTCCATCCATGGGATTTTCCAGGCAAGACTACTGGAGTGGGTTGCCATTTCCTTCTCCAGGAGATCTTTTCAACCCAGGATCTGAACCCATGTCTCCCACATTGTAGGCAGACACTTTACCATCTGAGCCACCAGGAAGTCTAGCATAAAGTTTGACTTAAATATATTGTGAAATGATTACCACAATAAGATTAGTCAACATCCATCATCTCAAATAGATCCAGTAAAAAGAAATGGGAAAAAAACGGTGGGTGGGAGTTCTCCTTATGATGAAAGCTTTAGGATTTACCTTTACTAGCTATCATATATAACATACAACAGTGGTCGTTATAGTTGTATGTCATGTTTTATATTACATCCCTGGAAATTATTTATCAGATGAGCTTTCAGTTCAGTTCAGTTCAGTTCAGTCACTCAGTTGTGTACAACACGTTGCAACACCATGGACTGCAGCATTCCAGGCCTCCCCGTCCATCACCAATTCCCAGAGTTTACTCTAACTCATGTCCATTCTGTCGGTGATGTCATCCAACCATCTCATCCTCTGTCGTCCCCTTCTCCAGCCCTCAGTTTTCCCACCATCAAGTTCTTTTCCAGTGAGTCAGTTCTTCTCATCAGGTGGAGTTTCAGCAGCAGTTTCATCAGCACTGGAGTTTCAGCTTCAGCATCAGTCCTTCCAATGGATATTCACGATTGATTTCCTTTAGGATGAACTGGTTAGGTCACCTTGCTGTCCAAGGGACTCGGCAAGAGTCTTCTCCAACATCATAGTTCAAAAGCATCAATTCTTCAGCACTCAGCTTTCTTTATAGTCCAACTCTCAAATCCATACATTACTATTGGAAAAGCCATAGCTTTGACTAGATGGACCTTTGTTAGCAAAGTAATCTCTCTGCTTTTTATTATGCTGTCTAGGTTGGTCATAACTTTTCTTCCAAGGAGTAAGTGTCTTTTAATTTCATGGCTGCAATCAATATCTGCAGTGATTTTGGAGCCCAAGAAAATAAAGTCTGCAACTGTTTCCACTGTTTCCCCATCTATTTGCCATGAACTGATGGGACTGGATGCCATGATCTTAGTTTTCTGAATGTTGAGCTTTAAGCCAACTTTTTTGACTCTCCTCTTTCACTTTCATCAAGAGGCTTAGTTCTTCTTTGCTTTCTGTCATAAAGGTGGTTTCATCTGCATATCTGAGGTTATTGATATTTCTCCCAGCAATCTTGATTCCAGCTTGTGCTTCATCCAGTCTGGCATTTCACATGATGTACTCTGCATATAGTTAAATAAGCATGATGATAATATACAGCCTTGGCGTACCCCTTCTCTATTTGGAACCAGTCTGTTCTTCTGTGTCCAGTTCTAACTGTTGCTTCTTGACCTGCATACAGGTTTCTCAGGAGGCAGGTCAGGTGGTCTGGTATTCCCATCTCTTTAAGGTTTTTCCAAAGTTTGTTGTAGTCCACACAGTCAAAGGTTTTTGCATAGTCAATAAAGCAGAAATAGATGTTTTTTTGAACTTTCTTGCTTTTTGATGATCCAACAGATGTTGGCAATTTGATCTCTGGTTCCTCTGCCTTTTCTAAAACCAGCTTGAACATCTGGAAGTGCACATTTCACGTACTGTTGAAACCTGGCACAGAGAATTTTGAGCATTACTTTACTAGCATGTGAGATGAGTGCAATTGTGCAGTAGTTTGGGCATTCTTTGGCATTGCCTTTCTTTGAGATTGGAATGAAAACTGACCTTTTCCAGTCCTGTGGCCACTGATGAGTTTCCCAAATTTGTTGGCATATTAAGTGCAGCACTTTCACAGCGTCATCTTTCAGGATTTGAAACAGCCCAACTGGAATTCCATCATCTCCACTAGCTTTGTTCATAGTGTTGCTTCCTAAGGCCCACTTGACTTCACATTCCAGGATGTCTGGCTCCAGGTGAGTGATCACACCACTGGGATTATCTAGGTCGTGAAAATCTTTTTTGTATAGTTCTTCTGTGTATTCTCGCCACCTCTTCTTAATATCTTCTGCTTCTGGTAGGTCCATACCACTTCTGTCCTTTATTGTGGCCATCTTTGCATCTTCACTTGTTCTCTCTAATTTTCTTGAAGAGATCTCTAGTCTTTCCCATTCTGTTGTTTTCCTCTATTTCTTTGCAGTGATCACCGAAGAAGGCTTTCTTATCTCTCCTTTCTCTTAGAAGTCCTCATATTTTGTTTTTCTCATTCTCCTTTCTTAACAATTTTTTTCCTCCTGTTCCTGCACTTTCCTTTAAGTGGTAACACCATTATCATATTATGTTTGCAAATTGAGAGGTGAAAAACGAAATAGCCACTTGTTTATAAGAAAGTAATGAAAGAGCTTTAAACACACAATAGCTAGTCACAGGTGATAGATGTACTTCAGAAATAAGAAAAAAAAGTTTTGGGAAAGTACTTGGTTGGCTCCTTGCTCAGGTTAAAATCGTTCATGACCAGTACCTTATTACTATACTTTAATGAGTGGGTAACTGGGCCCCATTTCAAATGGAAAATCTAAACAAAGAGATATAATCATCGTTATGAAGAATTAATTCATTTGCATTTATCCCTCCACCAAAACACTTGAAGGTGATTTACACAATAGCAATAAAATCATCTGCTGTAAAGAAAGATGTATAGGACACAGAACACTGAGGACGGAGGAGAAGAGAGTGAATGAGGCAAGAAGAGTTTTAAATAATATCTTTGTCACCAAAATTTGAAAACCAGCTACATGGGGTATTTGATGCCATGCTGAAAAGTTTTGATTTAATTCTGTATGTAATGAGCTTGCTAAGGTCTTCAAGCTAGAGAGAGACACAATCTTTTTTTTTTTAAATTAGTTATCTCTGAGGAAGTGATGCATAGATTTTTGCTTACTATTTATTTTCCTCACTGGAACGTGAGCTCCTGGAAGACAGAGGTTTTTATCTGTATTTCTCCTCACTGTAGTACCCCTGGGCTTCTCTTGTGTCTCAGCTGGTAAAGAAACCAGGTTCGATCCCTGGGTTGGAAAGATTCCCTTGGAGAAGGGAAAAGCTACTCACTACAGTCTTCTAGTAGTACCCCTAACACAGAACAGGAAGTCAAACATCTCTGTGTTGAATAAACAAGCAAATCCTGGAAATCAGTTAAAAAAAAAAAAAAAAAGGAATGACTCAGAGATCATGAGCCAAGGAGAGGTTCTGCTTTGCTCTGGGGTGCAAATCACTTAAGAATTGCTGCATACACACCTTGCACAAGCTGGGAGAAGAAGCTGGCTAAAATCAAAGTATTTCACAGTTCTCTATCGCTTTGTTTGTTTGCTTTTTATTGAGACGTAAGTCAAGGCTGTACATTGTTACCCTGCTTATTTAACTTATATGCAGAGTACATCATGAGATAAACTGGGCTGGAGGAAGCACAAGCTGGAAGCAAGATTGCTAGGAGAAATATCAATAACCTCAGATATGCAGATGACACCACTCTTATGGCAGAAAGTGAAGAAGAACTAAAGAGCCTCTTGATGAAAGTGAAAGAGGAGAGTGAAAAAGCTGGCTGAAAGCTCAACCTTCAGAAAACTAAGATCATGGCATCTGGTCCCATCACTTCATGGCAAATAGATGGGGAAAGAGTGGAAACAGTGGTTTACTTTATTTTGTGGGGCTCCAAATACACTGCAGATGGTGATTGCAGCCATGAAATGAAAAGACGCTTACTGCTTGGAAGGAAAGTTATAACCAACCTAGACAGCATATTAGGGAGAAGGCAATGGCACCCCACTCCAGGACTCTTGCCTGGGAAATCCCATGGACGGAGGAGCCTTGTGGGTTGCAGTCCGTGGGGTCGCAGAGTCAAACAGGACTGAGGGACTTCACTTTCACTTTTCATTTTCATGCATTGGAGAATGAAATGGCAAACCACTCCAGTGTTCTTGCCTGGAGAATCCCAAGGATGGGGGAGCCTGGTGGGCTACCATCTATGGGGTCGCACAGAGTCGGACACGACTGAAGCGACTTAGTAGACAGCATATTAAAAAGCAGAGACATTACTTTGTCAACAAAGGTCCGTCTAGTCAAGGTTATGGTTCTTCCAGTAGTCATGTATGGATGTGAGAGCTGGACTATAAAGAAAGCTGAGCGCCAAAGAATTTGAACTGTGGTGTTGGGAGAAGACTCTTGAGAGTCCCTTGGACTGCAAGGAGATCCAACCAGTACATACTAAAAGGAGAACAGTCCTGGGTGTTCATTGGAAGGACTGATGTTGAGGCTGAAACTCAATACTTTGGCCACCTGATGCGAACAGCTGACTCATTTGAGAAGACCCTGATGCTGGGAAAGATTGAGGGCAGGAGTAGAAGGAGATGACAGAGGATGAGATGGTTGGATGGCATCACCGACTCATGGACATGGGTTTGGGTGTACTCTGGGAGTTGGTGATGGACAGGGAGGCCTGGCGTGCTATGGTTCATGGGGTTGCAGAGAGTCGGACATGACTGAGCAACTGAACTGAACTGAATTGACCTATAGCATTATATTCATTTCAGATGCACAATATAATGATTCCTGTGTGCTGTGCTTAGTTGCTCAGTCGTGTCCAACTCTTTATGACCCATGGACTGCAGCTTGCGAGGCTCCTCTGTCCATGGGGATTCTCCAGGCAAGAATATTGGAGTGGGTGGCAAAGCCCTCTTCCAGGGGATCTTCCTGACCAGGGATTGAACCCAGGTCTCCCACAATGCAGGTGAATTCTTTATCATCTGAGCCATCAGGGAAGCCCATAGTGATTCCCATCTGTATGCACTGCAAAATGATCACTGTCCAATTAATATCCACTGTTACAAAATTCTTTCCTTGTGATCACAACTTTTAAGATCTACTCTCTTAACAACTTTTACTTAAACAATATAGCATTGTTAACTGTAGTCACATGTTACACATTATATCCCCAGGATTTATTTTATAGCTGGAAGTTGGCACTTGACTGTCTTCATCCATTTCACCCACTGCCTACCCATACCCTCTCTCCACCTCAGGCAACCACCAGTCTGTTCTCTATTCGTTTGTTTTCTTTTTTTTTTTTCTTTTGAGGTATAATTGACATATAACGTATAAGTTTCAATTGTACAATATAATGATTTATATTTGTATTTACTGTGAAATGATCACCACAATAAGTTATTAACATCCATCACCATTCGTGGTTTCAGAATTTTTCTTATGATGAGAACTTTTCAGATCTATTCTCTTAGCAACTTCCAAATATGCAATAAAATACTGTTTACTGTAGTCACCATGCTGTACATTATATCCCTGTGGCTATATTTTTTATAGATGGAGGTTTGTGCCTTTTGACTATCTTCACCCATTTCACACCCCTCATTTTCTCCACACCTCCCACCTCCTAGCTCTGCAGTCACCAGTTCGTTCTCTGTTATCAATGAGCTTGTTTAGGTTTTGATTTTTAAGATTCCACATATAAGTGAGATCATACCATATTTGTCATTCTCTGTTTGACTTATATCACTTAGCATAATGCTCTCAGGGTCCAATTAAGTTGTTGTGAATGACAAGATTTCATATATATATATATATATATATATATATGTATACCACATCTTTGTCTATTCATCCATCAGTAGAGGTTTAGATTGTTTCCATGTTTTAGCTGTTGTAAATAATGCTGCAATGAACATGGGAGCGTATATGTGTTTTAGAGCTACTGTTTTGTTTTCTTCATATCAATACCCAGAAGTGGAATTGCTGGATTATATGGTAGCTTCATTTTTAACTTTTGAGGAAACTCCATACCCTTGTCCACTGTGGCTTCACCATTCACCATTGTTTTTCCCTCAGATTTCCATAATCAGATGGGGCTGAACTGTGCTCAGAAAACTACTATCAGTTCAGTTCAGTTCAGTCACTCAGTCACGTCCAACTCTGTGATCCCATGAACTGTACCATGCCAGGCCTCCCTGTCCATCACCCACTCCCGGAGTTCACTCAAACTCATGTCCATCGAGTTGGTGATGCCATCTAGGCATCTCACCCTCTATCGTCCCCTTCTCCTCCTGCTCCCAATCCCTCCCACCATCAGGGTCTTTTCCAATGAGTCAGCTCTTTGCATGAGGTGGCCAAAATACTGGAGTTTCAACTTTAGCATCATTCCTTCCAAAGAAATCCCAGGGTTGATCTTCAGAATGGACTGGTTGGATCTCCTTCAGAATGGAATGGTTAGATCTCCTTGCAGTCCAAGGACTCTCAAGAGTCTTCTCCAATACCACAGTTCAAAAGCATCAATTCTTTGGTGCTCAGCTTTCTTCACAGTCCAACTCTCACATCCATACATGACTACTGGAAAAACCATAGCCTTGCCTAGACGGACTTTTGTTGTCAAAGTAATGTCTCTGCTTTTGAATATGCTATCTAGGTTGGTAGAGTGTAAGTGTCTTTTCATTTCATGGCTGCAATCACCATCTGCAGTGAATTTGGAGCCCCCAAAATAAAGTAAGCCACTGCTTCCACTGTTTCCCCATCTATCTGCTATGAACTGATGGGACTAGATATTCGTTTATGAAAGTGATAATCCCAGGTTACAGTAGAATGTTAAAAACTCCAAAGACAAAGAAAATTAGCATTTATAATCCCTTCCTTTGCCATGATCTTCATTTTCTGAGTGTTAAGCTTTAAGCCAACTTTTTCACTCTCCTCTTTCACTTTCATCAAGAAGCTTTTAGTTCCTCTTCACTTTCTGCCATAAGGGTGGTGTCATCTGCATTTTTGACATTATTGATATTTCTCCCGGCAATCTTGAGTCCAGCTTGTGCTTCTTCCAGCCCAGTATTTCTCATGATGTACTCTGCATATAAGGTAAATAAGCAGGGTGACTGTATACAGCCTTAACGTACTCCTTTTCCTATTTGGAACCAGCCTGTTGTTCCATGTCCAGTTCTAACTGTTGCTTCCTGACCTGCATATAGATTTTTCAAGAGACAGGTCAGGTGGTCTGGTATTCCCATCTCTTTCAGAATTTTCCACAGTTTATTATGATCCACACAGTGAAAGGCTTTGGCATCATCAATAAAGCAGAAAAAAAGATGTTTTTCTGGAACTCTCTTGCTTTTTCCACGATCCAGCAGATGTTGGCAATTTGATCTCTGGCTCCTCTGCCTTTTCTAAAACCAGCTTGAACATCTGGAAGTTCACGGTTCACATACATTGAAGCCTGGCTTGGAGCATTTTGAGCATTACTTTACTAGCATGTGAGATGAGGGCAATTGTGTGGGTAGTTTGCGCATTCTTTGGCATTGCCTTTCTTTGGAATTGGAATGAAAACTGACCTTTTCCAGTCCTGTGGCCACTGCTGAGTTTTCCAATAAAAATATCTGACACATTTTCAAATAATGCAGAAACATATAGAAAGTGGCTGTCCTCTGGAAAAGGCAAGTGTCAGACATTAATAAGTGACATTAATATGATATCAAAAGTCATAAAAATCATCCAGTAAACTATTATAACTGGCTCCAAAGTTAGCAGAATATCAGCCAAAACAGAGTTATATAATCCCAGGTTACAACAGAATGTTAAAAAATCCAAAGACAAAGAAAATTAGCATTTATAATCCCTCCCTTTGCTAGTTTAAAATCTCCCATTGTGTAAATGTAAATCATCTGCACAAGTTATCTTATGCTTTCTTCCTCTTTTCGTGTCCCATGGAGAAAACCAGTTCATCATTCCCCCTCATGTGTATATTTCAATACATTAATAAATCATAAAAATCATCCAGTGTTCAATTAGATTAACCCAACCTCCAAAAGTTTTGATAGGAAGTGCTGCAGTTCTCTCCTTTCTGTCTGAAGTAGTGATTTTGTCACTGCCCAGCAGGGAGGTTTCTCTGTGTCCAGCATTACTGTTCAAATGTCAGTTCAGTCTGCCCCCTAGTGCAGAGTAACCAGTGTGCCTCCACAGTAATGCTCAGCTGTATTCATTTCATAAGTCTGACACTGCCCTTTTCCAGAGGACAGCCACTTTCTATTTTACATGCTTCTGCATTATTTGAAAATGTGTCAGATGTTTTTATTTCCCTGGTGGCTCAGTCTATAAAGAATCCATCTGCAATGCGGGAGACCTGGGTTCAATCCCTGGGTTGGAAAGATCCCCAAGGGGAGGGCACGGCAACCCTCTCTAGTATTCTTGCCTGGAGAATCCCTGTAGACAGAGGAGCCTGGTGTGAGGCAGTTCATGGGGTCACAAAGAGTGGGACACGACTTGAGTGACTAAGCACAGGACAGCACAGATGTTTTTATAAATTAAAATTTTTCCACTGGGGGCAGAATATTATTTATGGACATAATTTTTCATTTCAAGAGAATAATATATGGCAATGTCTTACCTAAAATAGGCAGAATTAGTTCAAGTTATAGAAACCTGGTTGTTCAAAGTTACATTCTCAGTCTATATATATTTTGCCTCACTGATATGTGATAAGCACCTATGGGGTTCTGGAAATGCAAAGATGATTAAGATATGGTTCCTACTATTAAGAGCTCACTGTCTAGATGGGAAGACAGACAGGTAAGTAAATCATTACATGGTAAAACTGACATGGTTTATACTAAAGCACTGAAAAGAATATAAATGCACAGAGTTATTTTTATTTGGAGAGAGAGGATAGGAGGGAGGGAGAGAAGAAGGAAAGAAGGGAACAAGAAAGGGAAAAAAGAAAGAATCAGATATAATAAACTTCAAAATGTTGTAACTAGTATTAAACCAGTTGATCCAAAATAACACCATGGATTAGTTAAATTCCAATTTTTAATTTATTAATCCCTTCCTTTTAGGTTTCTTTGCATTTATTTTTTATGCCTCTTTAGCTGAATGATTACTTTTTAAACAATTCCTTTTATTATCTAATAAATTTATTAAAAGATATACATTTTCCTTTAAATATCTTTGTCCACATTCTATAGGCTGTTCTCACTGCTATTAATTTTTGAGTAATCTGTAATCTACCCTTTAATTTCCTTTCTAACAATGATATTTTAAAATTTCTAACTGGACAGAATTTTCGCTATTCTTTAGTGGTACATTTATAATTTTATTGCAGGAACTATGTCCTATGTAACTTTTAGAAAATATGTTTTTCTATGTGGCCTAACAGTTTTTGAAACACTCCATAGATACTTGAAGATAATTTTCTAATATCTATTTTCTGCCTACAAAACTACACATACACACAAATGTATATAAAGTTGAAGTTTATTAGTTGTTTTGGGCTACTTAGTCTTTGATTTCTGAGATAGTTGCATTAAACGTCTCCCTATAATACTGGTTGGTCAATGTGGCCCTGTATTTCCAATAATTTTTGCTTATACATTTCAATGGTGTCTTTTTAGAAAAACAAATAATTAAAATATACATAATTTTGAAGGCTTTTAAAAATTCAATATAAAACTTGTCGCTTGCAGTCTAAACTTGTCGCTTGCAGTCTAATCTGAGTCTTTGGCTCTAGACAGTGTTATTTTAGCACATTTGACTGTATTGATAATTTATGTGAATCAAAAATTAGATCCCTATCTTTTACCAAACATAACCATAAATTCTAGGTGCACTGAAGACCTAACTCTAAACACAAACACTAAAACTATTTAGAAGAAAATATAGGAGACTATCATTGTGACTTTGGTAGAGCAATGAATATTTTTAAGTATCAGTTACAGAAAAACAAATTGATACACTGATTGCACTACTGAAATTTTAGTATGACAAAAGACATGAAAAACTAAGTAAAAGATAACTACAGACTGGAGGGAAGATATTTGCGACTTATATAATCAATAAAGAATTTGTTTTCCAATTAGAATTATATAAGCAATGAGAATTATGAATTTCGTCTTTCTAAAATACAACGAGAATTATGAATTTGGTCTTTCTTTCTAAAATAGGTACTTCATGGCACTGAATTTTTTATTTGAGAAGAGAAAGGAAATCTGTGTGTTTGGTTTGCTTATTGTAGTTGAATTTAGTAGTTGATTTTTTTTTTTTTTTTAGACTTTGAAAAGTACAATCATTTCAAGTGAGACAAGAATTTCTAAAGGGCTGTATGCAAGATGACAAGGAGCTCATGATGGGCACCATACTAGTGGAGATAACTGAACATTGGTACTACTTGATGATGGCTGTGTCAACTACATAAAATATCCCAAGGACAGGTCTTTCGGGTAAATTTAAGCCTGTGAGTGCCATTCTATTAGTAAACACATGCAAAGTTAGTGACTGAATATTTTTAAATGTATTTTTAAGTATAAAACTGAACTACTACCTACTACATTTTTGTTGGAAAACATATTTGTGTTCATGGCTGGGATATTTCAATTTAGCTCCCCTCCAAAGTGTTTTTAAAAGAAAGAGAAGAAAAGAAAGAAAGAAAGAAGGAAATCACCTCTATGACCTAGAGTAGTAAAGATTACCATAATTTGTCAGAGCTCAAACACAAATTACTCACTATGAAACTAAGTAAATATTATTTCTTGCTCAATGGATTTTAAGCTATTAATTCCATAAATTTGAGTATATTTTTTTCAAGTAACATAATTTGAAGCCTACTTTTTGAGGTGTTGAGCCAGATCTGAAATTCAGCCTGTTCGTTCAGATTCAGTTTGCCCACGTTCACATGGGTAAAACCAGAAACCAGAGAATCCCTAGTTCCTATGAGAAGGGGGAAAAACAGAATTTTATAAAAATCTAGACTTTTATGAGTAAAACATTGTTGGTAACAGAATGTTCTCCGCTATTACAAGAACATGAAATAAACCAGCTCACGGTAGAAAGGACATCTGTAGATCCACAATATTTTCTGAAGAGAAATTAGCAGACTATATTGCTATTCTAGGTTCTACCACTGACTTATTGCCCAAAGACCAAGAATATCTCTATTTTCTCAATAAGACTGCATAGAAAAAAACATGGCAACATACTATTGTGGAGACTTGTCATAAAATCAGTTGTGTGTGTCCCACATTCCAGAAGAAAGGAATGACCACTGAACTCAGGCCATCACAACAATATTGACACAATCCCATAACAATTTTTAAATTTTACCAGAGTCTTTCTTTGTTATATGCCTTTTTTTTTTTAAGTTCTGGTGGACTCTCCCCACTGAAGGGTAGGCTAACCATAGATGCCAGAAAGCTGGAATTCAAGAATGACAGATTTACCAACAGAAGCAGTCTTTGTTATGTTGGTCTTCTCATAAAAGGATGGCGCTGCCCCTCCCCATTGGCCAGGCACGTGATTCTTGTCTCTCCAGTACTAAGATTTAATTTTCACTTTTCAACTCTCTCCTCTCACCCAACCCCCTCAGGTTCCAAACTGTGTTTTTAAGTGTCGACTCCTGAGGCGACAGTTCATGGGGAATTATGGAGGAGCAGAACTCTGGGCTCATTGCCTTCACTACTAACTAAACACTACAGGTTTTCACAGTTTTCCTTTCTACTTTCTATAAGTTCAAAGATAGATTAGGTGGAAGGTGCGAGGGAGTAGGGGGAATCTGTTAATTTGGTGTTCTAAGATAAATCATAAGACTGTTTCTTTTTCCTGTTTCAAAAAAAAAAAATATTTGTACTCTTTCTGTACTTGACAAAAATGTCTATAACTAAGGTAACCGGTTCAATCTAGTTTTCCCAGAAATGAAAGAATTTCATTTGAAAGAACAAAACTGTTCTTTATTCTAAATCTTTATTTCCACTTCCAATTCAAGATGGCAGAGAAGAAAGATATGTGCTCCTCTCCTCCTGCAAGAGCACCAAAGTTGCAACTATCTGCTGAACAGCCATTGACAGGAGGACACTGGAACCCACCATAAAAGATACCACAGGTCCAAAGACAAAGAAGAAGCTGCAGCAAGACAGTAAGAGGGGCTCAATAATGATAAAATCAAATCCCATACCCACCAGATGGGTGACCCACAAACTGAAGAATAGTAATAATCCAAACAAGTTCCCCCATTGTTGTGAATGTTCTGAACTCCACATCAAGCTTCCCAGCCTGGGGATCTGACAAAGGGACTGAGAATCCCCAAGGAATCTGGCCTTGAAGGCCAGTAGGATTTGACCATAAGACCTCTACAGGACTGGGAGAAACAGAGATCCAGTCTTGGAGGGTACAAACAAAATCTGGCACAGAGAAGAGGAACAGTGACTCCACAGGAGACTGATCCAGAACTATCTGCCAGTGTTAGAGGGTCTCGTGTAGAGGCATGGGCCAGCACAGGCTTATCACAGGGACAGAGACACTGGCAGCAGCAATCCTGGAAGGAGCAGCAATCCTGAAAGGTCCCCCTTGGCATAAATCCCCTTGGAGGTTACCTTTAACCCTACCATAGTCAGTAGATCCCAGGGTGGGTCGCCTCAGACCAAACTACCAGGGAGGGAGCGCAATCCCACTCATCAGCAGATAACTGTATTAAAGCTTTACTGAGGAAGGCCCTGTGCACCAGAGCAAGAACCAGTTTTTCCCACTTTTGGTCCCTCCCATCAGAAAACTTACACAAGCTTCAGCCTCCTTTATCAGAGGACAGACAGAAGAAGCAAGAAGAACCATGGTCCCACAGAGGCTAGAACAAAAACCACATTACAGAAAGCTAATGAGGATGAAAAAGTAGAAAGTCATATTACAGATGAAGAGAAAAGATAAACCCCAGAAAAATAACTAAATGAAGTGGAGATAGGCAACCTTCCAGAAAAAGAATTCAGAATAATAATAGTGAAGATGATCCAGGATCTTGGGAAAACAATGGAGAAGATGCAAGAAATGTTTACCAAAGACCTAGAAGAACTAAAGAACAAACAGAGATAAAATAATACACTATTGATGGAATCAATAGCAGAATAACTGAGGCAGAAGAATGGATAAATGACTTGGAGTAAAGAATGGTAGAAATCACTGTCACAGAATGGAATATAGAAAAAAGAATAGAAAAAAAATGAAGACCATCTAAGAGACCTCTGGGACAACATTAAATGCACCAACATTCACATTATAGGGGTCCCATGGGGTCGCTAAGAGTCAGACACGACTGAACGACTTAGCAGCAGCAGCAGCAGGAAAAATGTGCTAGATCCATGGTGGTGTTTGCTGTTTTTGAAGAGTTGTTCTAGCCACAACCACTTGTAAGTCATTTGAAAGTGAAAGTGAAAGTGTCTGACTCTTTGGGACCCTGTGGACTGTAGCCTACCAGGCTTCTCTGTCCATGGGATTCTCTAGGCAAGAATACTGGAGTGGGTTACCATTTCCTTCTCCAGGGGATTTTCCCGACCCAGAGATCGAACCTGGGTCTCCCGCATCGGAGGCAGACGCTTTAACCTCTGAGCCACCAGGGAAGCCCTGTAAGGCACTTATTCTTCCCATATTATTCTATCCTCCTCTTGTCATTACTGATCAGATGATAGATGACTGTCAATCAGAAGACTGGCTATCAACCTGGTGCAAATGACTAGAAGAAGAAATTGGATTCTTTCACTCAGGAACCTTCCATTCAGTGCAGCAGTTACATCAGAAAAGCCTTGCTTTAACAGGAACCAGAGAGGTCATGGGCTTCTCTGGTGGCTCAGACAGTGAAGAATCTGCCTGCAACGTGGGAGACTTGGATTCAGTCCCTGGGTTGGGAAAATCCCTTGAAGAAGGGTATGGCAACCCACTCCGGTATTCTTGCCTGGAGAATCCCATGGACAGAGGAGCCTGGTGGGCTACAATCCATGAAGTCTCAAAGAGTCTGACATGACTGAGTGCCTTAGCACAGCACACATGGAGAGGTCGTTATAGCTGGCCCTCCATATCCCAGCTTCCCATTCATGGTTGGTTGACTCTGCCAATGTGGAGCATCCCACAGATACAGAGAGCCAACTACACCATTTCATATAAGGGACTTGGGCATCTGGGAATTCTGATATTTGCAGGAATCTGGCAACGTAAGAGAAAGGGTGGTCCTAGAACCAATCCCACACGGATACTGGGGAAAGACTGTATATCACTGTAAGGACAAATACAAATTAAAACTGAGAGGCTTAATTCTTCCTGTTGAAAACAAGGGAAGAGATTTCCCTCCTCTCCTTTTGTTTGAGCATTTACATTAGAAAACTTGTAGGCACTTTCTCTTCTGTTTGAAATGCAAATAAAACTTTTGAAAACTAGATTGGCATTTTATCAGGTTTATGACCTAGGAATGTCAAGGACCTGGGAACCATTTCTTTGAAATGGAAACACAGAGAGAGCTAGCATCCCATCTCCCAGCTTCTGTAGGAAACTAGGAGCTTAACTTTGGTGGGTGGGCACCTTGATCCAAGTTGCAAAACCACCTCCTTTCATAAAAGCATGAGAGATTTGTTTTTCTTCTAGATAAAGTCAATTAGCTAACACAAATGGTCACCTCAGTTACCTGGTTAACTTAGGACAAACTGTGTATGACAAATAGTGCCATCAAGTTCTCTTAATTGAGGACTATTATTATCTATCTGAAATCATGTATATAATGGGTTGTATCTGCTTAGCTACATAAAGAGGTCAGATTCCCTTCTGCTTCAGTCTTAGGGGTTTGCCTGGAATATTCATCACATTCTGGTTTAATGCCTATGCCTTAGTTGAAGTGTTTTCTTTCCCTCCTACTTTTGTGGAGAGGACTTCTTAGTTTGCAGAAGATTTTATTTTTATTTCCCCTACATCATGAAAAGGTTAAATTATGAGAGGGCAGAAACTATACAGAGTGAAGTAAGCCAGAAATAAAAACACCAATACAATATACTAATGCAAATATATGGAATTTAGAAAGATGGTAACGATAACCCTATATGCGAGACAGCAAAAGAGACACAGATGTATAGAACAGTCTTTTGGACTCTGTGGGAGAGGGAGAGGGTGGGATGACTTGGGAGAATGGCATTGAAACATGTATAATATCATATAAGAAACGAATCACCAGTCTAGGTTTGATGCAGGGTGCAGGATGCTTGGGGCTGGTGGACTGGGATGACCCAGAGGATGGTGTGGAGGGGGAGGTGGGAGGGGGTTTGGGATTGGCAACACGTGTACACCCATGCCAGATTCATGCTGATGTGTGGCAAAACCAATACAATATTATAAAGTAAAAAATAATAATAATAATTTAAAAAAAGATGAGATACACACTCATTTAGTCACGTTAATAACAAAGATAATTACCAAGCTTTTTTTCCCAAGACTTAGTATGGAAAAGTCAGGTTATTATGCTAGTGACTTACATACATTATCTCATTTGAACCTCACCAGAATTCCACTGAAGTGAGTCCTGAAATCACTCCTATATATTACACTGAAGAATCTAAGGTTCTTTGGAGAGACATGAAGTAATTTCATATTAAATCATGTAGCTACTAAAAAAACAATGCTAAGATTTGAATCCAGACCATATTACTCCAAAGGCCACTCCCACTACATTAAACACCAAGAAAGACCCCCAAACAGCTCTGCTGAGAACATCAAAGCTGCATTGAAAACCCTGTCATCCCCCTGCTCCAGGGTCCATATGGCCCAGTTGTATCATTAAGCTGTTCCTAGGTTCCAGTGAGATTCAATAAGCCTCTTTTTTATTTTTTTTTTAATTTTTACAATGTTGTGTTGGTTTCTGCCAAACAACCACACAAACCAGACATAATGATACATATATCCCCTCCTTCTTGAGCCCCCCTCTCCTCTCCCCATCCCACTCATTTAGGTCATCACAGAGCGCCAGATTGGGCTTCCTGTGTTATAAGGCAACTTCTCTCCAGCTATCCATATTATACATGGTAGTATGTACATAAGTTGGTGCCACTTTCTTCATTTGTCCCACTCTCACCCACCCCCACTGTGTCCCCAAGTCCCATTCTCTACATCTGTGTCTCCATTCCTTCCCTGCAAATAGGTTCATCAATACCATTTTCTAGATTCCATGTGTATGTCTTAATATACAATATTTGTCTTTGGCTTTCTCACTTTAACAAGCTCTAGGTTCATCCACCTTACTAGAACTGACTCAAATTTATTCTTTTTATGGCTGAGTAATATTTCATCGCATATATGTACCACATCTTCTTTATATATTCCTTTGTTGATGGACATCTAGGTCACTTCCACGTCCTGCCTGTTGATCATGCTGCAGGGAACATTAGGATACATGTGTCTTTTAGAATTGTGGTTTTCTTACAGTGTATATCCAGTAGTGGGTCCATAAATGTTTTTATTAGAAATCTCTTTTGGTTAAGATAACTTAAGTAGGCATCTTGTAAGTGAAGAAAGCTGAGTAGAACAGAAGTGCAAACAGAAATGTGCAATGCATACATATAAGGTGGTCAGTACTTAGGGAAGCAGTTTGACATTCCCAAAAACAGATATACAAGAGCAATTATGAGTCTGAATGTAACAGCAAAGTTTCAAGGTTATGAATCAGTCTTTACAACAAGTGTTAAAATGGAGAAATGAAATCTTAGATTCACTGGCTGTAGCAGAATGCCTTTGCCATCACAGACCATGCCCTGGTTTGGCTCAGTTCAACACTCTGCCTCCTACCAGGTTACAACAAGAGAATGCATGAGAGGATGCTGGAGAACCCTGTGCAGCTGGAATGGGTTCTTTCCTCCCTACCAAGCTCCTCTGTTTTACTCTCACCCTGTCCACTTCTTCCCGTAAGTGTAGATGGGGAGCTCAGTAGCTTCGCAAAGGAAACTTGAGAATGAAAGACGGGAAAAGTCAGAGTGAGATGCACCATGAAGGCTGATATCTATCAGGAGAATTTACACTCTGGTCGCAGTTCAGTGACGGAGAAGGCGATAGCAACCTACTCCAGTACTCTTGCCTGGAAAATCCCATGGATGGAGGAGCCTGGTAGGCTGCAGTCCATGGGATCATGAAGAGTTGGACACAACTGAGCAACTTCACTTTCACTTTTCACTTTCTATGCATTGGAGAAGGAAATGGCAACCCACTCCAGTGTTCTTGCCTGGAGAATCCCAGGGACCGGGGAGCCTGGTGGGCTGCCGACTATGGGGTCGCACAGAGTCGGACACGACTGAAGTGACTTAGCAGCAGCAGCTCAGTTCAGTGAAATAGTTGCCTCAAGTAACAGTCTCCTTCCAAGGGGAGAGGAGACAAGAGAGATCACCTCTGCTGGCAGCTCACTAAGATTTTTCTCCTGAGGAAAGCTAAGGGGTTGGTGACCTGATCTTAGGGCTGAAGGCTGAAGACGAATATCTTATCTACATGTATAAAGACCTGAGCCCACAAATGTTTCTGCAAAAGATCACCTGGGAGAGGGTAAACTGATAATCTATCAGTTAGAAAAATAAGTCGACTAGAAATTCAGAGTGGGAGGAAGAGGGACTGAGTGTGGTTATACCATTTCATATTTTAGGGTGCTCTATATTTAAGTGTTTTATGTATCCTCTACATACCTTCTTTGACGTCATTTGGACTTACACATAAATCACACAGATTTGGGTTTTTTTCTCCATGCCTTAAGCTGGTAAAACCCCTAACTGTTTATTGTTGGGACAGTGTTTTCATCTGTCTCGTGATCTGTGATTTTCTCAGCTGAATCCCGCAGTGGCTCTTTGCTCAGCCTCCTCATCAAAAACATCCACTCTTCCCCTTTGCCTCCAGCAAGACAGCAAACACAGCCTCCAGCTCTGAAAGGAGTTCACTGAATTTAGACTTTGGATCTCATGGGTGCTTCCTTTTCCAACTTCAAGAAAAATGGGAGGATCCACACACCCACTGAGAAAGATCCAGACTCCTAGCAAAATCCAAGGTCATGAAATATACCAGTTCAATTGTTTACAACAACTCTACCACCATCTCTCAGATGTATAATCTTGTGAGTGTTCTGTTTCATGCCTTTGTGCTTCTTCTACTTTGAGAACTCAACACTAAATAGGTACTTATAATAAATCAGAGAACTGAGAACTACTTCTAAGAAACAATAGGTCATGTAAACAAAGATTATATACAAGAATGTCGACTGCTCAAAACATTAAAAGACCTGGAACTATCTAAATGTCCAGCACCAGAGAACTGCTTAATAGTTCACTCATATTATGCAGTAATCTATAATTTGTGATATAGATGCATAGGTATTTATATTAAAAAGATGGTTATAAGGTATTATTTAGTAACAAAAACAAGTCCTAAATTTACAAAATATGTACTCGGGACCTCCCAGGTGGTCCAGTGGTTAAGACTTCACCTTCCACTGCAGGGGGTATGGGTTCACTTCCTGGTCAGGGAAGATACCACATGGCTTGTATTCAAAAATCAAAGCAGTACAGAAGCAGTACTATAACCAATTCATTGAAAGACTTCAAAATTAGCCCACATCAGAAAAGAAATCTTAAAAAGAATATGTAGCAGGATGCACACACATAGAGGAAAAAAATCTTGAAGAATATATATCAACAGGTTAATAAAGATGACACAATTTTAAAATTTTTGATCTTCTGTACACTCTTATTTTTCTATAATAAGCATGCAGTTTTAGTTAAATTTTGAAAGAGTTAAGAAAACTGTATAGAAAATAAAAACACAATGAATCCTTGTGAGAGACGTCCATGAATGAAGTACATGAGTTTTAGTATAAATGCATAACCAGAAGTAATCTGTGACACAGGAATCGAAAAGAGAGAAAGCAGGCAGAGTTGGATCCTCTTTTTTTTTTTTTTTTTCCCAGTGTAGCCTTGGGAAAGCTTAATCAAACTACACTAGGCTCTTGGGAAGAGTTGAATTCGGGTGGAATGGAGGTGCAGGGGAGCTAGAAATGTGTCTTGCAAAGCTATGCTGTTATTTGCAGCTCTGTGCACTGAGAAAGGAGCTGGCAGAATTATGTGTGCAGTGGTTCCAGGGACATGCCAAACTAAGGCTGGGAAGTGAAAGTCGCTCAGTCATGTCTGACTCTTTGCGACCCCAAAATTCTCTAGGCCAGAATACTGGAGGGGGTAGCCTTTCCCTTCTTCAGGGGATCTTTCCAACCCAGGGATCAAAGCCAGGTCTCCTGCATTGCAGGCAGATTCTTTACCAGCTGAGCCACAAGCAAAGGCTGGGAAAGCAAGTCTTAATCTGAATCATTCCAGTTATTCTATCTCACAGGCCATGAACACCCCTGAAACCAAGAGTTAACATTTACCACTCTATTAACTGAGATCAGGTGGAAAGCTACGGCTTTAGTCTGCCAGAGGCATCAGTCATTTAGCGCATCCATGAGAGAAATAAAAATACCTCTGTTAATGCTTTAACAGAGAGATCAAATTGCCAACATCTACTATATCATTGAAAAAACAAGAGAGTTCCAGAAAACATCTATTTCTGCTTTATTGATGATGCCAAAGCCTTTAACTGTGTGGATCACAGTAAACTGTGGAAAATTCTGAGAGATGGGAATACCAGACCACTTGACTCGCCTCCTGAGAAATCTGTATGCAGGTCAGGAGGCAACAGTTAGAACTGAACATAGAACAACAGACTGGTTCCAAATAGGAAAAGGAATACGTCATGGCTGTATATTGTCACCCCACTTATTTAACTTATATGCAGAGTATATCACAAGAAATGCTGGGCTGGATGAAGCACAAGCTGGAATCAAGATTGCAGAAGAAATATCAATAATGTCAGATATGCAGATGACACCACCCTTATGGCAGAAAATGGAGAAGGACTTAAGAGCCTCTTGACAGAAATGAAAGAGGAGAGTGAAAAAGTTGACTTAAAGCTCAACATTCAGAAAACTAAGATCATGGCATCCAGTCCCAACACTTTGTAGCAAATAGATGGAGAAACAGTGGGGAAACAGTGGCAGACTTTATTTTTGGGCTCCAAAATCACTGCAGATGGTGACTGCAGCCATGAAATAAAAAGCCGCTTACTCCGTGGAAGGAAAGTTATGACCAACCTAGACAGCATATTAAAAAGCAGAGACATTACTTTGTCAACAAAGGTCCATCTAGTCAAGGCTATGGTTTTTCCAGTAGTCATGTGCAGATGTGAAAGTTGGA
Organism: Nanger dama; assembly: GCA_917880005.1. Taxonomy (NCBI): domain Eukaryota; kingdom Metazoa; phylum Chordata; class Mammalia; order Artiodactyla; family Bovidae; genus Nanger; species Nanger dama. The sequence goes on along the minus strand of CAKJTW010000082.1, from coordinate 6,427,983 downwards.
CTGTGAAGAAAGCTGAGCACTGAAGAATTGATGCTTTCGAACTGTGGTGTTGGAGAAGACTCTTGAGAGTCTCTTGGACAGCAAGGTGATCCAACCAATCCATCCTAAAGAAAATCAGCCCTGAATGTTCATTGGAAGGACTGATGTTGAAGCTGAAACTCCAATACTTTGGCCACTTGATGCGAAGAGCTGACTCATCTGAGAAGACCCTGATGCTGGGAAAGATTGAGGGCAGAAGGAGAAGGGGATGACAGAGGATGAGAAGGTTGGATGGCATCACCAACTGAATGGACATGATTTAGAGTAAACTCTGGGAGTTGGTGATGGACAGGGAGGCCTGGCGTGCTGCAGCCCGTAGGGTCTCAAAGAGTCGGACACGACTGAGCTGAATGCTTTAACCTAGAAAGCAAGCAGGACCTCACTAGGTTTTCCTTCCAAACAGGAATTGTGCTTACACTGTGAAGATACCATCATTATTAGCGGCAGCAGCTCCCTGTAAAACATCTTCACTAGCATCTAGAAATTGACTTACTGTTGTCACAGCAACTTTTTTCACCTGCCAGGAAGAAGACACTGATCGTCACAGAAGACACACTGCACACCACCATCATCACCATAGTTATCATGAATTATGGTATCAAATGGCACCATTGGTATGGTAATCTAGAGATGTTCTTCAGAACCAAAGGCTTGGTTTTTAATCTACCTAAGAAAGCAGAGGGAATAAAAATAAAGCACAGTGAAAATATAAACTGAGTCAATTAGGAGGCTTAGGTCTCTGAATCCGACCTCATAGCAACCTCAACCCTCAAGCCAAGAGCACAAAAGCAGGTGCTTGGATACAAAAGCAGAAACAAAATAAGAAGAGTACAGAACTGTTCAAAACGTTAAATTCCATAATACTTAGTATAACATTTAGTTTTACTTAGTATAATTGTTAGACTTAGTAGAATTATTTCCAGTTTTCTTTCCATTAAAGACTCAGGAGTACATCAGAGAAGATGTCTCTGCATCTGATTACATTTTAAATGCCTTCTTCAGGGAAATACCCTTCTCTCTTTATGGGCTAATCCTTCTATAAATTGTACATTTCGTGGTCATTGTTTTTATTTCAACTCCATCTTTATTAACTTGGGATTTGAATCCCACTTTCTCTCTAAAGGACCTAGGATAACAAAAACTTTTTTTTTTGAAATAAAACATTTAAAGGGAATAGAAGAAAATGGATGTTTTCAGGCCATGCTGATATCCAGCTAGCAGACACTGGGTCCTTCCATATTGGTGGTTTATAAACCCTGCTAGGCCAATACCTAAGGGGTGCCAATTGGTGAATGCTGCCTGCAGTTCTCATTTTCAGGTGCCAGAGTTTAACAGGTTATGATGTAAATTAGGCTCAGAAATGTAAACTAGGCTCAATTTTTTTGAAAACCCAAATGCAAATATGCTCAGAAGAAAGGGATCACAGTTTAAAATAGCGTGATCCAAAGTGAGTTTCTTAGAACTCTAGTTACTTGGTGGAGAAGGCAATGGCACCCCACTCCAGTATTCTTGCCTGGAAAATCCCATGGATGGAGAAGCCTGGTAGGCTGCAGTCCATGGGGTTGCTAAGAGTCTGGCACAACCGAGCAACTTCACTTTCACTTTTCCCTGTCATGCATTGGAGAAGGAAATGGCAACACACTCCAGTGTTCTTGCCTGGAGAATCCCAGAGATGGAGGAGCCTGGTGGGCTGCTGTCTATGAGATCGCACAGAGTCGGACACGACCGAAGTGACTTAGCAGCAGCAGCTTAGCAGCTAGTTACTTAGAACTGAATAGAGATGAGAGGTCAAATACAATCAATAAACATATTCAGTTCAGTTCAGTTCAGTAGCTCAGTCATGTCTGACTCTTTGCGACCCCACGAATTGCAGCACGCCAGGCCTCCCTGTCCATCACCATCTCCCGGAGTTCACTCAGAGTCACGTCCATCGAATCCGTGATGCCATCCAGCTATCTCATCCTCGGTCGTCCCCTTCTCCTCCTGTCCCCAATCCTTCTCAGCATCAGAGTCTTTTCCAATGAGTCTTTTCCACCTCGCATGAGGTGGCCAAAGTACTGGAGTTTCAGCTTTAGCATCATTCCTTCCAAAGAAATCCCAAGGCTGATCTACTTTAGAACGGACTGGCTGGATCTCCTTGCAGTCCAAGGGACTCTCAAGAGTCTTCTCCAACACCACAGTTCAAAAGCATCAATCCTTTGGTGCTCAGCTTTCTTCACAGTCCAACTCTCACATCCATACATGACCACTGGAAAAACTATAGTCTTGACTAGACGGACCTTAGTGGGCAAAGTGATGTCTCTGCTTTTCACTATGCTATCTAGGTTGGTCATAACTTTCCTTCCAAGGGGTAAGCGTCTTCTAATTTCATGGCTGCAATCACCATCTGCAGTGATTTTGGAGCCCCCAAAATTAAAGTCTGACACTGTTTCCCCATCTATTTCCCATGAAGTGATGGGACCGGATGCCGTGATCCTCATTTTCTGAATGTTGAGCTTTAAGCCAGCTTTTTCACTCTCCTCTTTCACTTTCATCAAGAGGCTTTTTAGCTCCTCTTCACTTTCTACCATAAGGGTGGTGTCATCTGCATATCTGAGGTTATTGATATTTCTCCCGGCAATCTTGAGTCCAGCCTGTGCTTCTTCCAGCCCAGCGTTTCTCATGACATAGTCTGCATATAAGTTAAATAAGCAGGGTGACAATATACAGCCTTGACGTACTCCTTTTCCTATCTGGAACCAGTCTGTTGTTCCATGTCCAGTTCTAACTGTTGCTTCCTGACCTGCATACAGATTTCTCAAGAGGTAGGTCAGGTGGTCTGGTATTCCCATCTCTTTCAGAATTTTCCACAGTTGATTGTGATCCACACAGTCAAAGGCTTTGGCATAGTCAATAAAGCAGAAATAGATGTTTTTCTTAATAAAGTGAAATAGGCTTGTTCATTCCAGGACTTTCCAGAAGATTTAACTTGATAATCATCATTGTGACTGTTAGGGGAAGCACATTGACTGAAACCACCCACCCTGGCCAGGCACCATAGTGATCATGAGTTGTTTTATGACAGGAAGTCCTGGTAAGGAACATGGAACTAACAAGCCACCACCAATCAGAAGAGTTCAGGAAAGGTCAAAAGGAGACACCACATGTCGGACCACCTCCCAGAATCCTTCTCACTGGCATCCATCTTGGCTGAACAAGGTGTGCACAGCCAGGAAGGACTCTGAGTCAGAATGATTGGCTAAAGACAACCCAGAAACTAATCCCATCACCCTAAAACCTGAGACTGCTAGCCATATGGCAGAGTTGTTCTCCTGGTTTCCCTTACCCTACTGCTCTCTGCCCAGGTGCCCTTTCCCAATAAAATCTCTTGCTTTGTCAGCACACGTGTCTCCTCGGACAATTCATTTCCAAGTATTAGACAAGAGCCCAGTTTTGGGCCCTAGAAGGGGGTCCTCTTTCCTGTAACATGACTATTCCCAAAGAGAATATTTGACAAGGATCCATTTTATATCAATATTTCTTTGAATATCTCCTAGAAATAGTGCTCTGCAAAATGATTTTGAGCCCTGCCCAAATCCATACCTTGGAATTAGGAGTAGAGTTGAGATGTCTTTCTTTCTACCCCTCCCCTTTTCAAAATCCTTGTGAATTTACCTCAGATAAAGCATTTCTGGATGTGTTAAAAATCTATCTGACCAATCTAGAAGCAGAAATAATGTTCTCAGGACTTAATTTACTGGCATTGAATGTTAAAATCTGGGCTTCATCAGAAGTATTTTGAGACTGCATTGAGATGTTTTGTTTAAAAACAAAAAGGCCTAATAAAAATGTCTAAACACTTTGCAAGGAACTGCAAGTGAATAAGCCGGAACTGAGCTGATCCTCAACCCCTGAACACTGCATCCACTCCATTTTTCATGTTTGCTTCTTTCCTTGCATAACAGACACAGTTCATGCAGGCCAGTGGCTTTCTCAGCCCTTACTATTGATACTTGCCAGGATTAATTAACTATGCCAGACCATCTTAGCTAGTAGCGCTCCTCAAGGTATGATCCAGGGCCAATGTTGGTTCAATGATTGTTACAGGGTCCATAGGGAGATAAGAACTGAAAGTGGTCAAAAACGTATAACAATTCTACACTATTGAATCTGATAATTTTTAATGGATTTTTACTTTATATAGTTTTCATTTTCCTAGTAATTCACTTTGACAATATTTTACAAAATTATGGTCTGCAATGGGTTGGAAATTTTTTTTTTAATAATTAAATTTATTTATTTTTAAATTACAATACTGTATTTGTTTTGCCATACATTGACACGAATCAGCCATAGGTGAACACAATCGCCCAATGCCGAGCCCCCTCCCACCTCCCATCCCACATCCTCTACCTGAATCATCCTGTGCATCAGCCCCATGCATCCTGCATCCTACACCAAACATAAATTTTTAAGCTGGCTTTCAGCACAGAGAGTCTGGGAAGCACGGACCTAGGTAACCCTCTGGATACCCATAAGCCTCAAGGCTCTGGGTTGTGAGACTAAAGTTTGTTAATCCCTATTGTCTTTAGTGGGACCACGTGTCAATGTGTATGTATGTCTGTGTGGCTTAGTTTTCACTAGATGGCAGCACCAACGCAAAATTAAAAATGAAGGTCACAGGCTATTTACCCTGTGAAAGAATCAGAAACAATGTCCAATCAGTAGGCAGAAACAAGACTCTCATAAAATTGCCAGGTCTCCATTATGTGTTAGGCAATTTACTAGACATTTTATCACATTTAATATGCAAAAAAACATTACGAGTTGAGTACCCTCCTTCTTATTTAAAGGCTTGGAGAGGTTATAGAACTCACCCAAAGTTCATGTAGATTACAAACGACAGAAAGTTAAGTGTTTGCTGTTCAGTCATGCCTGACTCTTTGCGACCCACTGGACTGTAGCCTGCCAGGCTCCTATGTCCATGGAATTTTCTATGTAAGCATACTGGAGTGGGTTGCCATTTCCTTCTCCAGGGATTCTTCCTGATTCAGGGACTGAACCCAGGTCTCCCACACTGCAGGCAGATTCTTTACAAGTGACATAAGTGAGAGTCAAAAACTGACTTATCAGACTTCAGAACATGAAGCCTTTTCCCCAATCTGTGTAGCTGATATAACCTATGTAGTTAGCAGCACATACTCCACCATCAACCCAACCCCTTCCTTTGCCCAACTGAGATTAGGGAGCCAGGATGCTACAGTGTGGACTGTAAAATCAAGACCAGCTCCATCATTTTTTAACTGTGATTCACTGGGGAAAATATTAAACTCTCAAAGACACAGTTTCCTCATCTGTACAATGGGAACATCAATGCCTATCTATTTAGCTATTTTTTAAATTAAAATAACACATGTAAAATGTTTAGCACAGTATTTAGCATGCCATAAGTGCTTAATAACTTGTAAGTGTGATTAAGTAGAATTATCTATGAGAATAAAAATCTAACTCACAGAGGTTTCATAAGGCCTAAATGAGATAATGCATCTAACAGGTCTGTTACCCAGAGGAACATATAAATTTCTTCTTCCTCCCCTTGCTTGACCCCAGGTATTAACAATTCCTTGTATTTACATTTGAGTATATCATTAGTCAAAATAATCTAATTGGCATGAAAGAACAGTCATGCCAAGAAAGTATATTTGCTACTTCACCTGCTCATGGATATAGCCCTGAGACCAGCATCAGGTTCTGAACTTTTCTGTTTCAAACGGATTTTTGGTCATAGTTTGTTTCTCTTTATTCTGATCCGGCAGACCATCAAAATACCTTCCTTTCGGTCTTAAATGTTAAGGGTCTATTTTCAGTCAAAACTTTGATGGTCAAAAATATAAGGCCATTTAAAATATGCTCCAGAGTACCATTTGCTGACATTTGTCAAACCAACATGTCCACCTGTCCCTTTTCACAAATGGATATCAACTTAAAAAAAAAAAAAAAAGAATGGTTTTAGTTACTTGTCTTTGTTGTTTCTAATTTGAGAGTTTTAAAAGTGATGATTTGGCATCAGGTATCTAAAGAACAGAGAATATGCACAGTCTGAACCTTTTCCCATTGCCCATCTCATGGAACATATAGCATACCTGCTTGTCCATGGTTTCCAGATTTTCATTACCATTTCTAATTGTCACATTTTATAATTCTGTCTCTCCATATTTATTAAGACTTCACAGCCAATGTCCCTAAATTGCCCACTTTAATAAAAAGTAGCAGCAGGGAGGGATAAATCATGATTATGGGATTAACAGGTAGATACACACTACCATGTATAAAATACACAAGAGTTTACTGTATAGCAGAAAGAACTAAATTCAGTATCTATAACAGAAAAGAAAAAAAAAGAATACAAATGTACATATGAATTTAAATCACTGTGCTCTACACCTGAAACTAACACAATATTGTAAATCAACTACAATATGTCTTTAAAAAAGAAGGAATAAAGACAATACTTGCAAAGAGCAATCATCTGGGAGCAATCATCTGTCCCAGCACACAAAACCGTTTGGCAATGTGATTTTACTGCTCCTCCCATCAAATGAAGTCTGTTCCTCCATTTCTTGAATCCAGCTTGGCCTTATAACTTGCTTTGTCTAACAAGATGTGGTAGAAATGACAGTGTGAGTTCAAAAACCTAGATCCTCAAGAAGACTTGGACTCTAGGTCTTCACCCTCCTGAAACGCTGCCCTGAGACCATCATATAAGAAAGCAAGTCTAATCTACTGGAGGGTGAAAGGCCATGTGGAGGAGACCTGAAGCCCTCTAGCCAACAGGCAGCACCAATGCCTCATGTAAGATCATCTTAAACCTTCCAACACAATCCAGCTGCTGTAGTCAACCCACAGGACTATGAGGAGCTTATATCTTTACTGCTGTCAGCCATTAAGTTTGGGGTAGTTTGATACACAGCAAGGTAGTTTGATACACAGTCACTGCAAGAATATTTCAGGGAGATACCACTTGTCTTGATTTTTAAATCTGGAATTCAAAAGACCAGTTACCTATTTCCTTCCTTTGAAGTTTGCAAGGAAGGCTTGCCACCCAATAACTAAGGACAAAAGGGCTTTGAATTGGACATGAAGGAGAATACTGACCTGAGAGACCAGAAACAATATGATAAGTTCCTACTAGATATTGAATTATATGCTGATCTTTCTTTCTGTAATCAAATCTGGGTAAAACATGAAAGGCAAAGAGTTCTACAGTATTGCAGCATCTAGAAAATATGTTATTGGCTCTCAATAAGTCACTGGGTTTATTTCCTAGGATTATACCTGAGTCTCTGCATCTCAGTGTCCTCCTCTGGCTAGTACTCAAGAGGCTGTAAATAGATAAGATCACCTCCAGCTGTCATTAGAAGGACAGCTGATCAGTAGGTGAACTCTCCTCAAGACCAGCTTTGGATAGCTGTTTGAGCAACAACTAGAAACACAGAAACTAGAGACTGCTCCTACAACACTTAAAGTAGAAGGTCGAAGCCATTCTTACATGATCGTTCCATCTCTACGGCATTATGAAAATTTTAAACATTTATGTAGGATGTTATTTTTAAGTGGTCACAGTTCAAATGCATCTTTTCATCTATATTGCCTACAAGTATGAACCCATCTACTCAGAATCACTGAAAAGAATTTTGGTCATTCACTATCAGTTCAGTGGCTCAGTTGTGCCCAACTCTTTGCGACACCATGGACTGCAGCACACCAGGCTTCCCTGTCCATCACCAACTCCTGGAGTGTACTCAAAATCATGTCCATCGAGTCAGTGATGCCATCCAACCATCTCAGCCTCTGTCGTCCCCTTCTTCTCCTGCCTTCAATCTTGCCCAGCATCAGGGTCTTTTCAAATGAGTCAGTTTTTTGCATCAAGTGGCCAAAGTATTGGAGTTTCAGCTTCAGCATCAGTCCTTCCAGTGAATATTCAGGACTGATCTCCTTTAGGATGGACTGGTTAGATCTCCTTGCAGCCCAAGGGACTTTCAATTGAGAGTCTTCTCCAACACTACGGTACAAAAGCATTAATTCTTCAGTGCTCAGCTTTCTTTATAGCCCAACTCTCACATCCATACAAGACCACTGGAAAAACCATAGCCTTGACTAGACGGACCTTTGTTGGCAAAGTAATGTCTCTGCTTTTTAATATGCTGCTAGGTTGGTCATAACTTTTCTTTCAAGGAGCAAATGTCTTTTAATTTCATGGCTGCAGTCACCATCTGCAGTGATTTTGGAGCCCAAAAAATCAAGTCTGCCACTGTTCCCCCACTGATTTCCCATGAAGTGGTGGGACTAGATGCCATGATCTTAGTTTTCTGAATGTTGAGTTTTAAGCCAGCTTCTTCACTCTCCTCTTTCACTTTCATCAAGAGGTTCTTTAGTTTTTCTTCACTTTCTGCCATAATGGTGGTGTCATCTGCATATCTGATGTTACTGATATTTCTCCCAGCAGTCTTGATTCCAGCTTGTGCTTCATCCAGTCTGTCATTCACTATATAAAGCCAAAAGCTAGAAGTAATTATTAATATGTTAATACTACTACTGTTACACTAATAATACTAAAGGCAAATTTGCCAATAGTTGTAGTCTATGTGCTTAAATAACTTTATGGGCTCAATCTTAAGTTCAAGTATAGTATAGTATAAGTAAACATTTTCATAATAAGTATATTTTGTATACTATAGTATAAGTATAGTAAACATTTTCATTTCAGAGAAGAAAAATATAACCAAATGAAAGATGATGATTCTCTGGTCCCAAAAATGTAATATATTTCAAGCAATTGTGATGTCCCTTGATGGGTATACCACTGCAATCATCATCTGCAGTGATTTTGGAGTAAATGACTATATTCCAATAAAAATTAAAGGAAAAAACAGAGTTGGATAATTGACATTACTAGTTCTATGACTACTATACAGCCATGGCAATCAAAACATTACAAAAACTTCATAAAGACAGTCAAACACACCACTGAAATAAAATAGACCTCTTAGAAATAGATACAACATATATAGTCAGTTTATTCTTCTAAAAGATTCCAAGGCAATTCAGTGGGAAATGGAAAACTGTTTCAACAAATAGTGCTAGACTAACTGGATAATATACCACACTCAAAACGCAATTGAAGATGGACCAGAGATCCAAAAGCAAAAGCTAAAACTACAAAGCTTCTCTAAGAGACACACCAAGTCCAAGGTAAGAGAAATCCAAGTAAGATGGTAGGTGTTGCAAGAGGGCATCAGAAGGCAGACACACTGAAACCATAATCACAGAAAACTAGTCAATCTAATCACACTAGGACAACAGCCTTGTCTACTCAATGAAACTAAGACATGGCCTGTAGATGAGCGGGTCATGGTGGAAAGGTCTGACAGAATGTGGTCCACTGGAGAAGGGAATGGCAAACCACTTCAGTATTCTGGCCTTGAGAACCCCATGAACAGTATGAAAAGGCAAAATGATAGGATACTGAAAGAGGAACTCCCCAGGTCGGTAGGTGCCGAATATGCTACTGGAGATCAGTAGAGAAATAACTCCAGAAAGAATGAAGGGATGGAGTCAAAGCAAAAACAATACCAAGTTCTGAATGTGACTGGTGATAGAAGGAAGGTCCGATGCTGTAAAGAGCAATACTGCATAAGAACCTGGAATGTCAGGTCCATGAATCAAGGCAAATTGGAAGTGGTCAAATAGGAGATGGCAAGACTGAATGTCAACATTCCAGGAATCAGTGAACTAAAATGGACCGGAATGGGTGAATTTAATTCAGATGACCATTATATCTACTACTGTGGGTAGGAATCCCTTAGAAGAAATGGAATAGCCATCATGGTCAACCAAAGAGTCCGAAATGCAGTACTTGGATGCAATCTCAAAAATGACAGAATGATCTCTGTTAGTTTCCAAGGCAAACCATTCAATATCACAGTAGTCCAAGTCTATGCCCCAACCAATAATGCTTAAGAAGCTGAAGTTAAACGGTTCTATGAAGACCTACAAGGCCTTTTAGAACCAACACCCAAAAAAGATGTCCTTTTCATTATAGGGGACTGGAATGCTAAAGTAGGAAGTCAAGAAACACCTGGAGTAACAGGCAAATTAGGCCTTGGAATGCGGAATGAAGCAGGGCAAAGGCTAATAGAGTTTTGTCAAGAAAATGCACTGGTCATAGCAAACACCCTCTTCCAACAACACAAGAGAAGACTCTACACACGGACATCACCAGATGGTCAACACCGAAATCAGATTGATTATATTCTATGCAGCCAAAGATGGAGAAGCTCTATATAGTCAGCAAAAACAAGACCAGGAGCTGACTGTGGCTCAGATCATGAGCTCCTTATTGCCAAATTCAGACTTAAATTGAAGAAAGTAGGAGAAACTGCTAGACCATTCAGGTATGACCTAAATTAAATCCCTTATGATTATACAGTGGAAGTGAGAAATAGATTTAAGGGACTAGATCTGATAGAGCTCCTTATTGCCAAATTCAGACTTAAATTGAAGAAAGTAGGAGAAACTGCTAGACCATTCAGGTATGACCTAAATTAAATCCCTTATGATTATACAGTGGAAGTGAGAAATAGATTTAAGGGACTAGATCTGATAGAGTGCCTGATGATCTGATAGAACCTCTGATATGGGCAGAGGTTCGTGACATTGTACAGGAGACAAGGATCAAGACCATCCCCATGGAAAAGAAATGCAAACAAGAAAAATGGCTGTCCGGGAGGCCTTACAAATAGCTGTGAAAAGAAGACAAGCAAAAAGCAAAGGAGAAGAGGAAAGATATAAGAATCTGAATGCAGAGTTCCAAAGAATAGCAAAAAGATAAGAAAGCCTTCCTCAGTGATCAATGCAAAGAAATAGAGGCAAAGAACAGAATGGGAAAGACTAGAGATCTCTTCAAGAAAATTAGAGATACCAAGGGAACATTTCTTTTTTTTTCCAAGGGAATATTTCATGCAAAGATGGGCTCCATAAAGAACAAAAATGGTATGGACCTAATAGAAGCAGAAGATATTAAGAAGAGGTGGCAAGAATACACAGAAAACCGTACAAAAAGATCTTCACAACCAAGATAATCATGATGGCATGATCATTCACCTAGAGCCAGACATCCTGGATGTGAAGTCAAGTGGGCCTTAGAAAGTATCACTACGAAGAAAGCTAGTGGAGGTGATGGAATTCCAGTTGAGCCCTTTCAAATCCTGAAAGAGATGCTGTGAAAGTGCTGCACTCAATATGCCAGCAAATATGGAAAACTCAGCAGTGGCCACAGGACTGGAAAAGGTCGGTGTTCATTCCAATCCCAAAGAATGCTCAAACTACCTCACAAATGCAGTCATCTCACACGCTAGTAAAGTAATGCTCAAAATTCTCCAAGCCAGGCTTCAGCAATACGCGAACCGTGAACTTCCTGATGTTCAAGCTGGTTTTAGAAAAGGCAGAGGAACCAGAGATCAAATTGCCAACATCCGCTGGATCATGGAAAAAGCAAGAGAGTTCCAGAAAAACATCTATTTCTGCTTTATTGACTATGCCAAAGCCTTTGACTGTGTGTATCACAATAAACTGTGGAAAATTCTGAAAGAGATGGGAATACCAGACCACCTGACCTGCCTCTTGAGAAACCTATATGCAGGTCAGGAAGCAACAGTTAGAACTGGATATGGAACAACAGACTGGTTCCAAATAGGAAAAGGAGTACGTCAAGGCTGCATACTGTCACCCTGCTTATTTAACTTATATGCAGAGTACATCATGAGAAACGCTGGACTGGAAGAAACACAAGCTGGAATCAAGATTTCTGGGAGAAATATCAATAAGCTCAGATATGCAGATGACACCACCCTTATGGCAGAAAGTGAAGAGGAACTAAAAAGCCTCTTGATGAAAGTGAAAGAGGAGAGCAAAAAAGTTGCTGAAAGCTCAACATTCATAAAACGAAGATTATGGCATCTGGTCCCATTACTTCGTGGCAAATAGGTGGGGAAACAGTGGAAACAGTGTCAGACTTAATTTTTTGGGCTCCAAAATCACTGCAGATGGTGACTGCAGCCAGGAAATTAAAAGACGCTTACTCCTTAGAAGGAAAGTTATGACCAACCTAGACAGCATATTCAAAAGCAGAGACATTACTTTGTCAACCAAGGTCCGTCTAGTCAAGGCTATGGTTTTTCCATTGGTCATGTATGGATGTGAGAGTTGGACTGTGAAGAAAGCAGAGCACCGAAGAATTGATGCTTTTGAACTGCACTGTTGGAGAAGACTCTTGAGAGTCCCTTGGACTGCAAGGAGATCCAACCAGTCCATTCTGAAGGAGATCAGTCCTGGGTATTCTTTCGAAGGAATGATGCTAAAGCTGAAACTCCAGTACTTTGGCCACCTCATACGAAGAGTTTACTCATTGGAAAAGATTCTGATGCTGGGAGAGATTGGGGGCAGGAGGAGAAGGGGATTACAGGATGACCAAATCGATGGACATGAATTTCGTGAACTCTGGGAGTTGGTGATGGACAGGGAGGCCTGGTGTGCTGTGATTCATGGCATCCCAAAGAGTCATACATGACTAAGCAACTGAACTGAACTAAAGTGAAGAATACAGAATACCTTTGCAACTTTGGGACAAAGTTTTGTGTTTTTTTTAAGAGGACACAAGAGCACCACACTTAAAAGAAAAATTATTGATCAACTGTACTTAATCAAAACTAAAAACTGCTCATCAAAAGACACCATTAAAGAAAATAAAAATGGAAACGACAGTCTGGGAGAAATGTTTGCAGTACTTCTCTGACAAAGGAAGTGTTTCTATAACTTTAAACTAGGATTGTAAAGAGTATACATTATTAATAAGAACACGAACAACCCACTTTTAAATGGGCAAAAGGCTTGAATATACACTTCATAAAAGAAAGTATACAAAAGGGTACTAAGCACATGAAAATGATCAGCATATTAGTCATCAGAGAAATGCAATTTAAAACTACAATGAAATATCATCTCACATCTGACTAGAACAGCTAAAATTACAAAAGAGAAAATGTCAAATGCTGTTAAGGAAGTGAAACAACTGGATCAGCAAATTCCTGAGTATTTCAAATAAAGCAACCACTGTGGAAAGCTGTTCGGTACTGCCATAAAATTAAAGACATGTCTACCAGAAATTCCACGCCTAGAGGTATTTGCAAAATAAATGGAAATATATGTCCACAAAGAGATTTGAATATTTCTAGTACCTGTAGTAAATGCAATCAATCATATGCCACATTTAGGACTAAAGCACTCACTCCTCCAGCCTTGAGGGATGTTGGCAACTAAGAAAACAGTTGAATCCTTTTCTAGAAATTGCCCTCAACTGAAGAGAGTCATGGAGAAGGCAATGCCACCCCACTCCAGTACTCTTGCCTGGAAAATCCCATGGATGGAGGAGCCTGGTAGGCTGCAGTCCATGTGGTCGCCAAGAGTCGGACACGACTGAGTGACTTCACTTTCACTTTTCACTTTCATGCATTGGAGAAGGAAATGGCAACCCACTCCGGTGTTCTTGCCTGGAGAATCCCAGGGACAGGGGAGCCTGCTGGGCTGCTGTCTATGGGGTCGCACAGAGTCAGACACAACTGAAGTGACTTAGCAGCAGAAGAGAGTCAGCCTGTACAAGAGCCTCGTGATACATGCCATGACTAGTCAATGCCAGGGAATAAAGGCTCATCCTTCAGCCTCAATACCTCAAAGAATGCATTTTCCAAAGACAGCTGTACTACATATTCCATCTCACTCACTCTTCTTGTAGCGATGACACTTCTCCATTGAGAAGCAGGTTTGTGTTCTCTCCTTGGATCCTGAGGAATTTTGTATCTGTCTTGACTAATACGGTGGGAGAATGCGCTGTGTGACTTCCACGTTGAACCATAAAAGGTGTTTGGCCTCCACCTAGCTCCTTCTCACTCAGGACAGACACTTCAGTAAGCCTTGAGCCTACAGGAAACATGTAAGAAGCCTGGCTGCTCTGAAGCCTCCATGCTGGAGATACCAAGCGGGGAACTACACAGAGACAGGGAAGCTGGAGGAGCTTCAGCTGTTTCAACTTTCTGAGTCTTCTCAGCCCAGGCACCAGGGTTCCCAGGTGGCACAGCAGTAAAGAATCAGCCTACCAGTGCAGGAGACACAAGAGACACAGGTTCAATCCCTGGGTCAGGAAAAGCCCCTGGAGAAGGAAAGAGCAACCCATTCCAGTATTCTTGCCTAGGAAATCCTATGGACAGAGGAGACTGGCAGGCTACAGTCCAGGGTGTCGTGAAGAGTTGGACACAACTGAGCACCTGCACACAAAGCCCAGGCACCACACAGGGTGAAGACGCATTTAGGTGACCCTGGCTCCAGTCACCATGTGAGGGCAACTTTATGACAGATCCTAATCCGGAACTACACAGGCAGGCTGCTTCCAAATTCTGAATTCTGACAAATAATAAATGACTGTGGTTGTTTTAAGTCACTAGGTTTCGGGGTGATTTCTTCTGCAGCAAGAAAACTGATACACAGAGGGCAACTCTGAAGGGCCAGTCCAGTTTCACCTGTGTTCAATTTCTCCTTTCACCCAATCCTGCCTGTCATTCCCCATGAGTACTCATCTCAACAACACCCGTTGAAACCTTTATGTAGAAAAAATCAATTCAGGATTTCTTTTCCAGGGAACACAATCTTGGAATTTTGTGGGTTTTTTTTTAAACTTTTAAATTTTTTTGGCCACACCACGTGGCTTGTCAGATCTTAGTTGCCTGACAGAGGATCAACCTGTGCTTCCTGCGGTGCGAGCACAGAGTCTAACCACCAGATCACCAAGGAAGCCTCTTGGAAGTTTTATTCATGATAGCCAAAAGAAAATGAAACCACCCAAACAGTCCATCAACAGGAAACTGAAAAAACAAATTATGGTATATTCATACAATAGAATACTAATTGTTTAGTAATAAAATCAATGCACTCAACATAGACATGTTAATGAAAGTATTCAGACACAGAGTAAATCTTGTATGGTTCTTTTCATGAAGTTCAAGGAAAACAAAACTAATCTTATGGTGATAAAATCAGAACAGTGTGGTCTAAAGGGTACGTAGTAGGGAGGGGGAGATTGACAGGCAAGGAACACCTACAGCTGCCATAAACAATGAACACAGCCTAACTCCTGGCCTGAAAAACATAAAACCTCACACTAAAGGCTTGCACCTCAATTCCGTTTACCTAATATATCATGTCTGATTTTCTAGTACGCATTAAAGGGCATGCTGAAAAGCAAAAGACAGCCTGAAAGGACAAGTCAACCATCAGAACCAGATTTATAGATGACAGAGATTTTGGAATTATTAGATTAGGAATTTAAGATGATTATGATTAATATGCTAAGAGCATTAAGGAAAAAATATGGACAATTTTTAAAAACAAGGAGGTGATCTAAGTAGAGAGATGGAAATTCTAAGCAAGAATCAAAAGAAATGCTAGATTTCCCTGCTGGACCAGTGGTTAAGAATCCACCTGCCAGTGCAGGGAACACAGGTTCAATCCCTAGTCCAGGAAGTTTCCACATTCCTCGCAGCAACTAAACCTGTGCACCACAACTGGGCCCATGCATTGCAACTGCTGAATGTATGTGTTGCAACTGCTGAGCCTGCTTGCCCTGAAGCTCTTCAAAAAAGAAGCTACCACAATGAGAAGATCATGCACCACAAATAGAGAGTAGCCCCAGTCTCTGCAACTAAAGAGAGCCCATGTACAACAAAAAGCCAGAGCATCAAAAAAATTTTTTAATTAATTAAACAAGTGAAGAATGCCTTTTCTGGGTTCATTAGTAGACTAGACAAGAATCAAGGAGCTTGAAGAATGTCAGTAGAGGATTGGGTTAGAAAGATGGCAGAGGAATAGGATGGGGAGACCACTTTCTCCCTCACTAATTCATCAAAAGAACATTTCAGCTCTGAGTAAATTCCACAAAACAACTTCTGAATGCTGGCAGAGGACATCAGGCATCCAGCAAAGCAGATCACTGGCTTCAAAAACAGGTAAGAAAAAAAACATAAAAGATGAAAAAAGAGACAAAGGAGGTAGGGACGGAGCTCCATCCCGGGAAGGGAATCCCGTCCCAGGAAGAGACTCTTAAAAATAGAGGTTTCCAAACACCAGGAAACATTCTCGCAGCCGAGTCTGTGGTGAGCCTTGGAAGCACAGAGGGCAACATAACACGAAGGAAAATGAAATAATTAAAACCAACAGATTACGAGCCCAACAGTAAATCCCCCAGCAGAAAGAGCAGCGCAGATGCCCGCATCCACCACTAGCAAGTGGGGGTTGGGCAGGAGGCGCAAGCGGCAGTGCTTTCTAAGAATTGGGCTGCGGGAGATGAGGGCTGCAGTGCCTTTTTCGAGAATCGGGCAATAACGCCCACGCGTGGCCAGAGTGAACTAACTTGGGCTAGCAAACCAGACTGTGGGATAGCTACCACGTGAAACACTCAAACATAAGATACCGCCGGGACCACACACAGAACAAAAGACGGATTGGAAATAGCCGGCTGCAGACCATCCCCCCCGGTGACAGGCAGCCAGAGCCTTAAGGGCTGGAAGGGGGCAATCGCAGCCCAAGAGAGGCATTACCTACCAAATTGCAAGCAGGTTTCTTTGCTAACTAAGACTTCTGGGGGCTCTGGACAGTCATCATCTGCCTGAGAAGGAACCCCAGCGGTACACCCAGAAAACTGAGCAGCACGGAAAGGCCATAAGTCCCAGCAATTGCACTCGCCAAACTCCCTAGCTACTCGGACCTGGGAAGGGCACAAAATGCACACCCAACCAAATCTGCGCCTCGGAGGGCTGAGCCTGAGTGGCTTAGACCAGGGAGATGCATGAAGCCTAGAGCCGGCCTCAGACGGTTATCCGGCAGAGCAACATAGAGCCTGAGCGGTGTGGCGCTGCGAGCAGGGGCAAGCCCAGCGTAGAGTCCACCACTGCCCTCCCTGTGTCAAGATGGAAATCAGACACTGAAGAGACCAGCAAACAGAGGAAGTTAAACAGAGGGAACTGCCTTGGTAGCGACCCCACACAGCCCACAACACCAGAGAAAGGGCCAGATATACCTTTACTACTTTTATGATCAACCTTTCTTTTTCCCCTCCACTTTGAGTTGATGTGGATGCGTGATTGTTTTTTCTTTCCTTTTTTTTTTAAATTTTATTTTTTTTCTTTTCTTTTCATCTTCTTTTTTAACTTTCTTAAATTTTTAAGTCCTCTATTGGGGGCTTCCTTGGTGGCTCAGAGGGTAAAGCGCCTGAATGCAATGTGGGAGACCCGGGTTCGATCCCTGGGTCGGGAAGTTCCCCTGGAGAAGGAAATAGCAACCCACTCCAGTATCCTTGCCTGGAGAATCCCATGGATGGAAGAGCCTGGTGGGCTACAGTCCATGGGGTCACAAAGAGTCGGACATGACTGAGCGAGCTCACTTCACTTCATGTCACTTCTTCATTATTACTTTTCAAAAAAAAAACACCCTATTTTTAAAGCAAAAGCTATATATAGTCTTTTTGTGGTGGATGTTGTTGTTTTTTCAATAATTCTTGAGGCTTTTTTTCTATCTCCTTCTTCCTTTCTTTAATATTGTATTTTTGAAACCAATCTCTACTCCAGATTTTTAATCTTTGCATTTTGGTATTTGTTGTCAATTTTGTACATTTAAAAACCCAATCTGTAGTACCCAATTTTACCTGAAAGCGAGATTACTGGCTTGACCACTCTCTCCTCCTTTGGACTCTCCTTTTTCTCCACCAGGTGGCCTCTGTCTCCTCTCTCCCCCTTCTCTTCTCTACCCAACTCTGTGAATCTCTGTGTGTTCCAGAAGGTGGAAAATACTCAGGGAACTGGTTACTGGCCGGATCTGTCTCCCTCCTTGTCATCTCCCTCTTTACCCCTTGGCCACCTCTGTCTACTTCCTCCCTCTCCTTTTCCCTGTATAACTCCATGAATACCTCTGAGAGGTCCAGACTGTGGAGCGCACATAAGGAAGTGATTACTGGCTAGCCTGCTCTCTCCTCTTTTGATTCCATCTCATCTCATTCCAGTCACCTCTAACTACCCCCTCCCTCTTCTCTTCTCCATGTAACTCAGTGAACCTCGATGGGTGACCCTCAATGTGGAGATAACTTTCATCTTTAACCTAGATGTTTTAACATCAGTGCTGTATAGATGGAGAAGTCCTGAGGCTATTGTAAAAATAAAACTGAAAACCAGAATCAGGAGGCTTAAGTCCAAATCCTGAGAACATCAGGGACATCCTGAATACAGAGAACATTACTCGATAGGAGCTCATCAAATGCCTCCATACCTACACTGAAACCGAGCACCACTCAAGGGCCAACAAGTTCCAGAGAAAGACATACCACACATATTCTCCAGCAACACAAGAATACACCCCTGAGCTTCAATATACAGGCAGCTCAAAAATACTCCAAAACCATTGACGTCTCATAACCCATTACTGGACACTTCACAGCACTCCAGAGAGAAGAAATCCAGCTCCACCCACCAGAACTCCAACACAAGCCTCCCTAATCAAGAAACCTTGACAAGCCACTGATACAACCCCATACATAGTGAGGAAGCCACATAATAAAGAGAACTCCACAAATTCCCAGAATATAGAAAGGCCACCCCACACGCAGCAATATAACCAAGATGAAGAGACAGAGGAATACCCAGCAGGTTAAGGAACAGGAGACATGCCCACCAAACCAAACCAAAGAGGAAGAGATAGGGAATCTACCTGAGAAAGAATTCTAAATATTGATAGTGAAAATGATCCAAAATCTTGAAATCAAAATGGAATCACAGATAAATAGCCTGGAGACAAGGATTAAGAAGATGCAAGAAAGGTTTAACAAGGACCTAGGAGAAATAAAAAGTCAACATATAATGAATAATGCAATAAGTGAGATCAGAAATACTCTGGAGGCAACAAATAGTAGAATAACAGAGGCAGAAGATAGGATTAGTAAAATAGAAGATAGAATGGTAGAAATAAATGAATCAGAGAGGAAAAAAGAAAAACGAATTAAAAGAAATGAGGAAAACCTCAGAGACCTCCAGGACAATATGAAACGCTCCAACATTCAAATTATAGGAGTCCCAGAAGAAGAAGACAAAAGAAAGACCATGAGAAAATACTTGAGGAGATAATAGTTGAAAACTTCCCTAAAATGGGGAAGGAAATAATCACCCAAGTCCAAGAAACCCAGAGAGTGCCAAACAGGATAAACCCAAGGCGAACCACCCCAAGACACACATTAATCAAATTAACAAAGATCAAACACAAAGAACAAATATTAAAAGCAGCAAGGGAAAAACAACAAATAACACTCAAGGGGATCCCCATTAGAATAACTGCAGATCTTTCAATAGAAGCTCTTCAGGCCAGGAGGGAATGGCAAGACATACTTAAAGTGCTGAAATAAAATAACCTACAGCCCAGATTACTGTACCCAGCAAGGATCTCATTCAAATATGAAGGAGAAATCAAAAGCTTTACAGACAAGCAAAAGTTGAGAGAATTCAGCACCACCAAACCAGCTCTTCAACAAATGCTAAAGGATAGACTTTAGACAGGAAACACAAAAAGGGCATATAAACCCAAACCCAAAACAATAAAATAAGTGGCAATGGATAATACTTATCAATAATTACCTTAAACATAAATGGGTTGAATGCCCCAAACAAAAGACAAAGACTGGCTGAATGGATACAAAAACAAGATCTCTATATATGCTGCCTACAAGAGACCCACCTCAAAACAATGGACACACACAGACTGAAAGTGAAGGGCTGGAAAAAGATATTCCACGCAAATAGAGACCAAAAGAAAGCAGGAGTAGCAATACTCATATCCGATAAAATAGACTTTAAAACAAAGGCTGTGAAAAGAGACAAAGAAGGCCACTACATAATGATCAAAGGATCAATCCAAGAAGAAGATATAACAATCATAAATATATATGCGCCCAACATAGGAGCACTGCAATATGTAAGACAAATGCTAACAAGCATGAAAGGGGAAATTAATAATAACACAATAATAGTGGGAGACTTTAATACCCCATTCGCACCTATGGTCAGATCAGCTAAACAGGAAATTAACAAAGAAACACAAACTTTAAATGAAACAATAGACCAGTTAAACCTAATTGATATCTATAGGACATTTCATCCCAAAACAATGTATTTCACCTTTTTCTCAAGTGCACACGGAACCTTCTCCAGGATAGATCACATCCTGGGCCATAAATCTAACCTTGCTAAATTCAAAAAAAAATCAAAATCATTCCAAGCATCTTTTCTGACCATAATGCACTAAGGTTTGATCTCAATCACAGGAGAAAAACTGTTAAAAATTCTAGCATTTGGAGGCTGAACAACACCCTTCTGAATAATCAACAAATCACAGAAGAAATCAAAAAAGAAATCAAAATATGCATAGAAACAAATGAAAATGAAAACACAACTACCCAAAACCTGTGGGACACTGTAAAAGCAGTGCTAAGAGGAAAGTTCATAGAATACAAGCATACCTCAAGAAACAAGAAAAGAGTCAAATAAATAACCTAACTCTACACCTAAAGCAACTAGAAAAGGAAGAAATGGAGAACCCCAGATTTAATAAAAGCAAAGAAATCTTAAAAATTAGGGCAGAAATAAATGCAAAAGAAACAAAAGAGACCATAGCAAAAATCAACAAAGCAAAAAGCTGGTTCTTTGAAAGGATAAATAAAACTGACAAACCATTAGCCAGACTCATCAAGAAACAAAGAGAAAAAAATCAAATCAATAAAATTAGAAATGAAAATGGAGAGATCACAAAAGACAACACAGAAATACAATGGATCATAAGAGACTACTATCAGCAATTATATGCCAGTAAAATGGACAATGTGGAAGAAATGGACAAATTCTTAGAAAAGTACAACTTTCCAAAACTGAACCAGGAAGAAATAGAAATTCTTAACAGACCCATCACAAGCATGGAAATTGAAACTGTAATCAGAAATCTTCCAGCAAACAAAAGCCCAGGTCCAGACGGCTTCAGAGCTGAATTCTACCAACAAATTTGAGAAGAGCTAACATCAATCTTACTGAAACTCTTCCAGAAAACTGCAGAGGAAGGTAAACTTCCAAACTCATTCTATGAGGCCACCATCACCTTAATACCAAAACCTGACAAAGACACCACAAAAAAGAAAACTCCAGGACAATATCAAAGATGAACATAGATGCAAAAATCCTTAAAAAAATTCTAGCAATCAGAATACAACAAAACATTAAAAAGATCATACATCATGACCAAGTGGGCTTTATCCCAGGGATGCAAGGATTCTTCAATAACCGCAAATCAATCAATGTAATTCATCACATTAACAAATTGAAAAATAAAAGTCATATGATTATCTCAATAGATGCAGAGAAGGCCTTTGACAAAATTCAGCATCCATTTATCATAAAAACTCTCCAGAAAGCAGGAATAGAAGGAACATACCTCAACATAATAAAAGCTATATATGACAAACCCACAGGAAACATTATCCTCAATGGTGAAAAATTGAAAGCATTTCCCCTAAAGTCAGGAACAAGACAAGGGTGCCCATTTGCACTGCTACTATTCAATATAGTTCTGGAAGTTTTGGCCATGCAATCAGAGCAGAAAAAGAAATAAAAGGAGTCCAAATTGGAAAAGAAGAAGTAAAACTCTCACTGTTTGCAGATGACATGATCCTCTACATAGAAAATCCTAAAGACTCCACCAGAAAACTACTGATAGGTTGTTGTTGAATCACGACGCCAGGATTCTTGGCCCCGGAGGAGAAGAATTCAATCCGGGGCCAGAGACGAGGCTGGATCGCTCAGAGCTTTTGTGTAACAAAGATTTATTAAAGTATAAAGGAGATAGAGAAAGCTTCTGACATAGGCATCAGAAGGGGGTAGAAAGAGTACCCCCTACTAGTCTTTAGCTGGATGTTATATAGTCATCAGCAGTTTGTTAATGAAAGAAAGGAATGTCTCAAAACTTAGAATGGCACCAGGCCCCTCACCCATAAGATGTATTTTGGGATAACTTTGGCTCTAAATGGTTTATCTTGGGCCATAAAATGATTAACTTGAATCTTGAAGAAGGGCAGATCACCATACAAATAGTTTCATTTACATAGATTAGAGGAACAATATCAGAGTATAACATATTGGGTTATCAGGTAGGTCTGAGCCCAAAAGGCGGAACTGACTTGAAGACAGAGCTTGGGGCAAATACATAGTACATTAACATAGCTTAAGATAAACATTTCCATAAGAAAAAGGCAATGGTTAACTTTAAGTGAAACTAGGTGTCATTATAGCAACACAGAATTTTAAGAGAAACCTCCTTTTAAATTTGTATAGAGAAGGAAAAAGTATCGCTAGTTTTGTTTCCTCCTGCCGCTTAAGAGAGATAAAATGTCTGACACTTGCAGGCTATTTCCTCCGTTTGGAGACCCCTGGCCTTCCTGCCTGTTAACCTCTCACTACCAGAGCTAATCAATGAATATAGTAAAGTTGCAGGATATAAAATCAACACTCAGAAATCCCTTGCATTCCTATACACTAATAATGAGAAAGTAGAAAAAGAAGTTAAGGAAACAATTCCATTCATCATTACAATGAAAAGAATAAAATACTTAGTAATATACCTATCTAAAGAAACGACCTATATATCAAAAACTATAAAACACTGATGAAAAAAAGATGACACTAATAGATGGAGAAATATACCATGTTCATGGATCGGAAGAATCAATATAGTGAAAATGAGTACACTACCCAAAGCAATCTACAGATTCAATGCAATCCCTATCAAGCTCTCGGCGGTATTTTTCACAGAACTAGAACAAATAATTTCAAATTTGTATGGAAATACAAAAAACCTCGAATAGCAAAAAGCAATCTTGAGAAAGAAGAATGGAACTGGAGGAATCAACTTGCCTGACTTCAGGCTCTACTACAAAGCCACAGTCATTAAGACAATATGGTACTGGCACAAAGACAGACATATAGATCAATGGAACAAAATAGAAAGCCCAGAGATAAACCCACACACCTATGGACACCTTATCTTCGACAAAGGAGGCAAGAATATACTCACGACCCAGATAATCATGATTATGTGATCACTAATCTAGAGCCAGACATCTTGGAATGTGAAGTCAAGTGGGCCTTAGAAAGCATCACTACAAACAAAGCTCGTGGAGGTGATGGAATTCCAGTGGAGCTATTTCAAATCCTAAAAGATGATGCTGTGAAAGTGCTGCACTCAATATGCCAGCAAATCTGGAAAACTCAGCAGTGGCCACAGGACTGGAAAAAGTCAGTTCAAACTACCGCACAATTGCACTCATCTCACATGCTAGTAAAGTAATGCTCAAAATTCTCCAAGCCAGGCTTCAGCAATACGTGAACTGTGAACTCCCTGATGTTCAAGCTGGTTTTAGAAAAGGCAGAGGAACCAGAGATCAAATTGCCACCATCTGTTGGATCATGGAAAAAGCAAGAGAGTTCCATAAAACATCTACTTCTGCTTTATTGACTATGCCAAAGCCTTTGACTGTGTGGATCACAACAAACTGTGGAAAATTCTGAAAGAGATGGGAATACCAGACCACCTGACCTGCCTCTTGAGAAATCTGTGTGCAGATCAGGAAGCAACAGTTAGAACTGGCCATGGAACAACAGACTCGTTGCAAATAGGAAAAGGAGTACATCAAGACTGTATAGTGTCAGTCTGTTTATTTAACTTATATGCAGAGGACATCATGAGAAACGCTGGACTAGAAGAAACACAAGCTGGAACCAAGATTGCCGGGAGAAATATCAATAACCTCAGATATGCAGATGACACCACCCTTATGGCAGAAAGTGAAGAACTTTCATCACTTGATGAAAGTGAAAGAGGAGAGTGAAAAAGTTGGTTTAAAGCTCCACATTCAGAAAACGAAGATCATGGCATCTGGTCCCATCACTTCATGGGAAATAGATGGAGAAACAGTGGAAACAGTGTCAGACTTTATTTTGGGGGCTCCAAAATCACTGCAGATGGTGACTGCAGCCATAAAATTAGAAGACGCTTACTCCTTGGAAGAAAAGTTATGACCAACCTAGACAGTATATTCAAAAGCAGAGAGACATTTACTTTGCCAACTAAAGTCCGTCTAGTCAAGGCTATGGTTTTTCCTGTGGTCATGTATGGATGTGAGAGTTGGACTGTGAAGAAGGTTGAGCGCCGAAGAATTGATGCTTTTGAACTGTGGTGTTGGAGAAAACTCTAGAGAGTCCCTTGGACTGCAAGGAGATCCAACCAGTCCATTCTAAAGTAGATCAGCCCTGGGATTTCTTTGGAAGGAATGATGCTAAAGCTGAAACTCCAGTACTTTGTCCACCTCATGTGAAGAGTTGACTCATTAGAAAAGACTCTGATGCTGGGAAGGATTGGGGGCAGGAGGAGAAGGGGACGACAGAGGATGAGATGGCTGGATGGCATCACTGACTCAATGAAGGTGAGTCTGAGTGAACTCTGGGAGATGGTGCTGGACAGGGAGGCCTAACGTGCTGCAATTCATGGGGTCGTGAAGAGTCGGACACGACTGAGGGACTGAACTGAACTGAAAGAATCTTTTAACAAGTGGTGCTGGGAAAACTGGTCAACCACTTGTAAAAGAATGAAACTACTCACTTTCTAACACCACACACAAACATAAACTCAAAATTGATTAAAGATCTAAATGTAAGACCAGAAACTATAAAACTCCTAGAGGAGAACATAGGCAAAACACTCTCCAACATAAATCACAGCAGGATCCTCTATGATCCACCTCCCAGAATACCGGAAATAAAAGCAAAAATAAACAAATGGGATCTAATTAAAATTAAAAGCTTCTGCACAACAAAGGAAACTATAAGTAAGGTGAAAAGACAGCCTTCTGAATGGGAGAAAATAATAGCAAAGGAAGCAATGGACAAACAACTAATTTCAAAAATATACAAGCAACTTATGCAGCTCAACTCCAGAAAAATAAAAGGTCCAATCAAAATGGGCCAAAGAACTAAATAGGCATTTCTCCAAAGAAGACATACAGATGGCTAACAAACACATGAAAAGATGCTCAACATCACTCATTATCAGAGAAATGCAAATCAAGACCACAGTGAGGTACCATTTTACACCAGTCAGAATGGCTGCGATCCAAAAGTCTACAAGCAATAAATGCTGGAGGGGATGTGGAGAAAAGGGAACCCTCTTACACTGCTGGTGGGAATGCAAACTAGTACAACCACTATGGAAAACAGTGTGGAGATTCCTTAAAAAATTGCAAATAGAACTGCCTTATGACCCAGCAATCCCACTGCTGGGCATACACACCGAGGAAACCAGAATTGAAAGAGACACATGTACCCCAATGTTCACTGCAGCGCTGTTTATAATAGCCAGGACATGGAAGCAACCTAGATGTCCATCAGCAGATGAATGGATAAGAAAGCTGTGGTACATATACACAATGGAGTACTACTCAGCCCTTAAGAAGAATAAATTTGACTCAGTTCTAATGAGATGGATGAAATTGGAACCGATTATACAGAGTGAAGTAAGCCAGAAAGAAAAACACCAATACAGTATACTGACACATATATATGGAATTTAGAAGATAGTAATGATGACCCTATATGTGAGACAACAAAAGAGATACAGAGGTATAGAACGGACTTTTGGCCTCTAAGGGAGAGGAGGAGGGTGGGATGATTTGGGAGAATGGCATTGAAACATGTATACTTTCTTGTAAGAAACGAAGTGCCAGTCTATGTTCAATGCAGGATGCAGGATGCATGGGGCTGGTGCACAGGATGATTCAGGTAGATGATGTGGGGTGGGAGGTGGGAGGGGCTTCAGCATTGGGATATTGTGTTCACCTGTGGCTGATTCATGTCAATGTGTGGCAAAACAAATACAGTATTGTAATTAAAATAAATAAATAAAAATAAAAAAAAGAAAGCTGTGGTACATATACACAACGGAGTATTACTCAGCCATTAAAAAGAAGACATTTGAATCAGTTCTAATGAGATGGATGAAACTGGAGCCGATTATACAGAGTGAAGTAAGCCAGAAAGAAAAACACCAATACAGTATACTGACACATATATATGGAATTTAGAAAGATAGTAATGATGACCCTGTATGTGAGACAACAAAAGAGACACAGAGGTATAGAACGGACTTTTGGCCTCTAAGGGAGAGGAGGAGGGTGGGATGATTTGGGAGAATGGCATTGAAACATATATACTATCATGTAAGAAACGAAGCGCCAGTCTATGTTCAATACAGGATACAGGATGCTTGGGGCTGGTGCATGGGGATGATCCAGAGAGATGAAATGGGGTGGGAGGTGGGAGGGGGTTTCAGGATTGGGAGCTCATGTACACCTGTGGCTGATTCATATCAATGTATGGCAAAACCAATACAGTATGGTAAAGTAGAATAAAGTAAAAATAAAATTTTTTAAAAATTGAAAAAAAAAGAATGTCAGTAGAAACTTCCCAAACTAAACAGCAATGAGAAAAATAATGAAAAATATAATATCTAAGAAATGTGGGACAAAAAGCATAGTGTATACATAATGGGAATAACAGTAAAGGAAAAGGTAAAAGAGATTAAAAATATATATTTGAAGTTTTTATGTCTGAGAATATTCCAAAATAAATGACAGACACCAAATTACAGATCCAGAAATCTGTCAGAGAACACTAACCAGGATAAATATTAAATATAATATAAAACCCTACACTTAGGCATTTCCTATTCAACCTACAGAAAATCAAAGATGAAAAGATTATTTCTAAAGAAGTTAAAAGGGGAGAAAAATACCTACAGAGCAACAAGTACAAGAATATACTGAAATTTTCTTCAGAAATCACATAAGCAAAAGAGAGTAGAGTGAAATATTTGGTGTTGAACAAAAACCAACAAAGAATTCTGTATTCAAGGAATTATCCTTTAAAAGTAAAGTAGAAATAAAGACATTTAAAAGTAAAGTAGAATTTTAGACAAAGAAAAATTGAGGGAGTTTGTCACCAGTAGACCTGCCTTGCAAGAAATATTAAAGGAGTTTATTCAGAAAGAAGGAAATGATAAAGGTCAGAAGCTTAGATCTACATAAGAAGAACATCAGAGAAGAAATAAATGAAGGCAAAATAAAATCTCTCAGTTACTTTTAATTGATCTAACTGATAACAGTTTGCTTAAAATAATAATAGTAATGATATATGAGGTGATTAAAGCTCATGGACAAATGAAATGAATGACAAAAAAGGTTATAAGGAATGAGGATGAGAAACTGGAAATACTCTGCTATAAGGTACTGGCATTACCCATGAGGCCATATATTGTTACTAGAAAGTGAATTTAGATTCATCGTAAATGTATATTGCAAACTATAGGCTGCTCCTAGGCATTCACCCAAATAAGTGAAAACTTGCCCCCAGACAAAAGGCTGCACCTGAACGTTTATAACAGCTGTATATACAGTCACCAAAAACTGGAAGCAAACAAGATGACCTTCAATAGGTGAACAGATTTTTAAAAAGCCTGCAGTATATCCATACAATGGTATATTATTCAGCCATAAAAAAAAAAGAGAGGCTATGAAGCTGTAGCCCACAAAAGATAGGAAGGAATCTTATATATATTTAGCTAAGTGAAAGAAGTTAGTCTCAAAAGGTTACATACTGTATGATTCCAAATATGTTATTCTGGAAAAGTCAAAACTATAAAGACAGTAAAAAAGATCAGTGGTTGGGGAAGGGAGTGAAAGATGAATAGGTGAAACAGTCAATTTTTAGCCAGTGAACTACTCTGAATGAGCCTATATTAGTGAATATGTCATTTTGTCAAAATCCATAGAACTGTACAACCCAAAGAGTTAACCATTATATAAACTATGTATTTTAACTATTAATAATGTATCAATATTGGCTTGTCTGTTTTAACAAGAGCAACACATCAGTGTAA
This sequence comes from Nanger dama, assembly GCA_917880005.1. Lineage (NCBI taxonomy): Eukaryota > Metazoa > Chordata > Mammalia > Artiodactyla > Bovidae > Nanger > Nanger dama. The sequence goes on along the minus strand of CAKJTW010000082.1, from coordinate 6,399,795 downwards.
GCTATTAATGATAAGGAAACTATAGAGAAGGAGGAGTGATGAGAGAGAGACAGTAAATGGGAATTCTCAGTACTTCCTGCTTAATCTTTCTGTAAACCTAAAACTGCTCTAAAAATAGTTTTTTCAAAACAAGGTATGGATCCTGATCCCAAAGAGCTTAGAATCCAGCAAGAAAGATTTAATTTAACTGTTGTGTGACAAACTTCTCTATGTGAAAAAGAGATATGCAAATCTTTCTAAATTATGAAACACTTCAAATACACAAAGTACAGAAAATAATAAAACATCACTAATTACCCACATTCAGGTTTAAAAGACAGTAACTTTCTCACATATTTTCTTTAGATGTTTTTTAATGAGCAATGAAACTTTACAGAAAGAGATGAAACCCCCTGAATTGCTATCTATTGATATTCTTTTAACCCCCTACCTAGAAATAACACTATTCAGAAATTATCTTCTCCATCACATTTACACTATTGTTATATCTAAGTCAGTATGTAGCATGCATGTAGCTTTTGAAAAAAATACCAATAACTATCTTAATGGTAACTGTTCTATTTAGGTTTTTCCCCTTCCTTTTGGAGTAAATTTTGGTCACTTACATTATTTCAAGAAAATTTCCATTTGACCAAAGTTTTATAGTAGCTAAGATTCTTCATGATATTTACTTATGAGTTTCCTCATAAGTTACTGTTTTTTGAAATCACTGTCTTACTTTAATATATATTTTAACAGGTAATATATAGAGTTGAAATATAAAAATAACACTTGTTCTCATTCACAAATATACACAAGTAATAATTTCTATTCATTTTTCCAATTTTCTTTTCACAAGGATAAGAAAATATGAATCTACAGTCTTATTTTCTCCCGTTTTCTGTAGCATGAGTGAGTGAGTGAGTGAAGTCGCTCAGTCGTGGCTGACTCTGCAACCCAGTGGACTGTAGCCCACCAGGCTCCTCCCTCCATGGGATTCTCCAGGCATTTCTGTAGCTTGCTCTTAACACTTTGCTGCTGCTGCTGCTGCTAACTCGTTTCAGTCGTGTCCGACTCTGTGCGATCTCATAGACGGCAGCCCACCAGGCTCCCCTGTCCCTGGGATTCTCCAGGCAAGAACACTGGAGTGGGGTGCCATTTCCTTCTCCAATGCATGAAAGTGAAAAGTGAAAGTGAAGTCGCTCAGTCGTGTCTGACTCTTCGCGACCCCATGGACTGCAGCCTACCAGGCTCCTCCGTCCATTAGATTTTCCAGGCAAGAGTACTAGAGTGGGGTGCCATTGCCTTCTCCGACTTTACGAATGTCAAAAATCTTTACACTGTAGTTCACAGAGAACTTCCACATCTTCCGTTACAGTCGCATTATATTCCATTATGTGACTGTACCCTCATTTACTTAACTAACCTCTTATGAACAAAACTAGCATTGTTTCCAGTTATTGCTTCAAAGTTGCATTATGCACATTTTATTTTGCCACTGTACAAATTCATCTGTAGAAGAAATTTCCAGAAATGAAATTTCTGAGCCAAAGAGTACACATTCACATCTTCACAGTTTTTACCATCTCGCCACAGGGGTGGTGCTAATTTGTATTTTCAGCAGCAACACAACCATATGCACGGTCTGGGACAAAAATACGATGAAGACCTACGTACCATTTATATATAAGGAAAGTCTATTCTAATGCCATAATAAATATACCTTCACAAAGACCTGCAAATCCAGGGCTGGGACTTAGAAACCGTGGGTTCCTCGGAGCCCTACCTCAGAAGGCCAGCGACGGGCAGCTGCCTCTTCTCGGCCCATGTCGGACCTGTCCCACCCTCAGGGGGCTTTGTGATCACACACGCAGGCAGCCCAGTGCACACCCAGAAGCTCTTCTCACACCACACTGTGGACAGCCTCCCCTCACAGTCAGCGAAGCACCGCCAGCATGGTTGGCCCGAGAGAGGATGACGGGAAGGGGAGGCACAGTCTGGTGGGCTGGTCGGGGCTTCTACGGACCCGGATGCAGAAGAGGCGCGCAGCGGTTAGAAGGGGTGATGCAGGATCTGGGTGGGCGTATCTCCTTGGCTTCCCGGAGAAGTGGGAGTTTGCTTGAAGAGTCATGACTCTTTTATTTTTGTATGAAGGCGAAAGAAAGTGAAAGTGTTAGTTGCTGAGTTGTGTCTGACTCTTTGTGACCCCCATGGACTGTAACCCGCTGGGCTTCTCTGTCCATGGGGTTCTCCAGGCAAAATTACTGCAGTGCGTAGCCATTCCCTTCTCCAGGGGATCTTCCCCACCCAGGGGTAGAGCCAGAGTCGCCTGCACTGCAGACAGATTCTTTACCGTCTGAGACAGCTTGTTTTTGTATATATTGCTTAATTGTGCTTGAGGGTTTATTGTTGTTGTTGTTGTTGTTGTTGTTTGGTCCTACTAAGTCTCCCGGGAAATATATCTATTTATTCTTTTTTTTTTTAATTAATCTTTTGGTTTTGTTGATCTCTCCTCTTGTTTGTTTGATTTCCATTAATTGGTCTTCCTTTATTGGTCTTCCTTTATTACTGCCAAACTTACTTAGAACTTACTGTTTTCATTTTTACCTTCTAAAATTAGAATCTTTAATTTCACTCTGTCCCACTTTTTATATATACCTAAAGTTATACATGTCAGTCAGTTCAGTTCAGTCACTCAGTCGTGTCAGATTCTTTGAGACCCCATGGACTACAGGCTTCAAAAATACGTGAACCGCGTACTTCCAGATGTTCAAGGTGGATTTAGAAAAGATACAGGAACCAGAGATCAAGTTGCCAACATCCGTTGGATCATCGAAAAAGCAAGAGAGTACAAGAAAAACATCTATTTCTGCTTTATTGGCTACTCCAAAGCCTTTGATTGTGTGGATCACAACAAACAACTGTTCAAAATTCTTCAGGAGATGGGAATACCAGACTGCCTGATGTGCCTCCTGAGAAATCTGTATGCAGGTCAAGAAGGAACAGTTAGAACTGCACATGGAACAACAGACTGGTTCCAAATCAGGAAAGGAGTATGTCAAGGCTGTATATTGTCACCCCACTTATTTAACTTATATGCAGAGTACATCATGAGAAAACTGGGCTGGATGAAGCACAAGCTGGAATCAAGGTTGCCAGGAGAAATATCAATAAGCTCAGATATGCAGATGACACCACCCTTATGGCAGAAAGTGAAGAGGAACTAAAAAGCCTCTTGATGAAAGTGAAAGAGGAGAGTGAAAAAGTTGGCTTAAAGCTCAACATTCGGAAAACTAAGATCATGGCATCTGGTCCCATCACTTCATGGCAAATAGATGGGGAAACAATGGAGACAGTGAGAGACTTTATTTTCTTGGCCTCCAAAATCACTGCAGATGGTGACTGCAGCCATGAAATTAAAAGACATTTGCTGCTTGAAAGAAAAGCTATGACCCACCTAGACAGCATATTAAAAGGCAGAGACATTACTTTGCCAACAAAGTTCTGCCTAGTCAAAGCTATAGTTTTCCCAGTAGTCATGTATGGATGTGAGAGTTGGACTATGAAGAAAGCTGAGCACCAAAGAATTGATGCTTTTGAACTGTGGTGTTGGAAAATACTCTTGAGAGTCCCTTGGACTGCAAGGAGATCCAACCAGTCCATCCTAAAGGAAATCAGTCGTGAATATTCATTGGAAGGAGTGATGCTGAAGCTGAAACTCCAATACTGTGGCCACTTGATGCAAAGAACTGACTCATTTGAAAAGACACTGATGCTGGGAAAAATTGAAGGCAGGAGGAGAAGGGGACGACAGAGGATGAGATGGTTGGATGGCATCACCAACTCAATGGACATGAATCTGAGTAAACTCCAGGAGTTGGTGATGGACAAGGAAGCCTGATACGCTGTAGTCCATGGGGGTCTCAAAGAGTCGGACACAACTGAGCGACTAAACTGAACTGAACTGACACTGGTAGGATAAATTCAGCTTCTATAGCCTGGGGTTTCATTTACATGTGGCGACTTTTCTTTTCCCACTCATGTCCCTGAACAGATGATACTGTTTTTCAGTGCTTCTCTGGAATAGTGAAAAGAACTTTTCTAACCTTCTAATGGTTGAGGCAACTTTTTAAGGCTTTAGGATAATCCCTGTGGCTCAAGTCTAGCTTTCCCTATTGACACAGGATGGAAGACATGCTTCCAGTGCCCGTGTGTACATTGAATGACCACCCCCAGCCTCTAAAGCTAGTGCAGTGCCTCATCATTATGGTACTGACTTTTCTCTCTGTTTCTGCCACCCGGAATTTCCCTTCAAGAAAGAAAGTCTGCTATTTATTTCAATTATTTTTATTTTTTTATTTATAATTTCTATGTGTTATAAACACATACAAATACAAATACAAAGTAGGAAGGGTGCCTGTGTCTATTTTTTATTTTTTGCCATTAATCAAGAGTCATTAAAGTCATTCCTTTTACTTAATGAGTATTTTGACTCCCTTTAGAGAAGGGCTGTCTGGAGGAGGCAATGGCAACCTATTCCAGTACTCTTTCCTGGAAAATCCCATGGACGGAGGAGCCTGGTAGGCTGCAGTCCATGGGGTCGCGAAGAGTCAGACACGACTGAGCGACTTGCGACTTTCACTTTTCATTTTCATGCACTAGAGAAGAAAATGACAACCCACTGCAGTGTTCTTACCTTGAGAATCCCAGGGACGGGGGAGCCTGGTGGGCTGCTGTTTATGGGGTTGCACAGAGTCAGACACGACTGAAGCAACTTAGCAGCAGCAGCAGCAGCAGCAGCTGTGGGTTATATCTCCAGTTGCTAGCACAATACATAGAAAGTAGCCCAAAATTTTTGCTCACTGGCTTCTTTGCCATTTACCTTTGTTGAGGATATCAAACTGAGCTATCTACTCTTAGATCATAATCACATTTTAACTCCTTGTGCTCCCCAGTTCAAGACCCTATCCTCTGAAATACCTAAATTACCCACAAAATATAGCAAAAGTAATATTTATATTTTTAAGCCTCTCTGTTTTAAGTAAAGAATGTCAGATCCAGAAAGACTGAGTGATTTGTTTTTATCCTATAACTAGTATTTTAGAGTTATTGACTCATAAAAGTGGCATTAGCTCTTCACTGGCCCAACTTCCTCATCCTATGTATTGAGTATATTCTCCATTAAGAATAATTCTTTCTAGTTCAATAATTGGTTGGTAGCTGAGTAGGGGCTATAATTCAGATCTCATTATTAGCAACCAAGACCCCCTGGTCCCTCCTCACAATGCCTGACTTTACCACAGGGATAACAAGAAAAGTGGACATCAGCTTCATTTTACTTGAGATTCCATACATTGGAACATACTTAATAGTACTATTTTTCTTTTATAACACCAATGTGATAATAATAAATATTAATCATATTTAATACTTACAAAAGCCAGCACATGGAATCAACCTAGATGTCCACTGACAGATGAATGTATAAATAAGTTGTGGTACATATATACAATGGAATATTATTCAGCCATAAAAAGGATTGAATTTGAGTCAGTTGTAATGAGGTGGATGAATGTAGAACTTGTTAAACAAAGTAAGTCAGAGAGAGAGAAAAAAATATTATATATTAATATATGCTAGTAAAGTAATGCTCAAAATTCTCCAAGCCAGGCTTCAGCAAGACGTGACCCATGCCTGATGTTCAAGCTGGTTTTAGAAAAGGCGGAAGAACCAGAGATCAAATTGCCAGCATCCCCTGGATCATGGAAAAAGCAAGAGATTTCCAGAAAAAAACATCTATTTCTGCTTTATTGACTATGCCAAAGCCTTTGACTGTGTGGATCACAATAAACTGTGGAAAATTCTGAAAGAGATGGGAATACCAGACCACCTGACCTGCCTCTTGAGAAATCTGTATGCAGGTCAGGAAGCAACAGTTAGAACTGGCCATGGAACAACAGACTGGTTCCAAATAGGAAAAGGAGTACGTCAAGGCTGTGTACTGTCACCCTGCTTATTTAACTTATATGCAGAGTACATCATGAGAAACGCTGGGCAGGAAGAAGCACAAGCTGGACTCAAGATTGCCGGGAGAAATATCAATAAGCTCAGATATGCAGATGACACCACCCTTTTGGCAAAAAGTGAAGAGGAGCTAAAAAGCCTCTTGATGAAAGTGAAAGAAGCAAGTGAAAAGTTGGCTTCAAGTTCAACATTCAGAAAACTAAGATCATGGCATCTGGTCCCATCACTTCATGGGAAACAGATGGGGAAACAGTGTCAGACTTTTTTGGCGGGGGGGGGGGCTCCAAAATCACTGCAAATGGTGATTGTAGCCGTAAAATTAAAAGATGCTTACTCCTTGGAAGAAAAGTTATGACCAGCCTAGACAGCATATTGAAAAGCAGAGACATTACTTTGCCAACTAAGGTCCATCTTGTCAAGGCTATGGTTTTTCCAGTGGTCACGTATGGGTGTGAGAGTTGGACTGTGAAGAAAGCTGAGCACCAAAGAATTGATGCTTTTGAACTGTGGTATTGGAGAAGACTCTTGAGAGTCCCTTGGACTGCAAGGAGATACAGCCAGTCCATTTTAAAGGAGATCAGCCCTGGGTGTTCTTTGGAAGGAATGATGCTAAAGCTGAAACTCCAGTACTTTGGCCAGCTCATGCAAAGAGTTGACTCATTGGAAAAGACTCTGATGCTGGGAGGGATTGGGGGCAGAGGAGAAGGGGACGACAGAGGATGAGATGGCTGGATGGCATCACCGACTTGTTGGATGTGAGTTTGAGTGAACTCCGGGAGTTGGTGATAGACAGGGAGTCCTGGCATAGTGTGATTCATGGTGTTGCAAAGAGTCAGACACGACTGAGCGACTGAACTGAACTGAACTGAATATATATATTGGGCTTCCCTGGTGGCTCAGATGGTAAAGAGTACACCTGTAATGCAGGAGACCCAGGTTCAGTCATTGGGTTCAGATTATCCCCTGGAGAAAGGAATGGCTATCCACTCCAGTGTTCTTGCCTGTAGAATTCCATGGACAGAGGAGCCTGGCAGACTACAGTCCACGGGCCTCATAGAGTCAGACATAACTGAGTGACTAACACTTTCACTTTCACTGCATGGAACCTAGAAAAATAGTACTGATGGACCTACTTACAGACAAGAAATGAAGATGCAGACATGGAGGACACTGTTGGACACAGTGGAGGAAGGAGAGGGTAAGACAAGAAAGTAGCACTGATATAGTTCATTTCAGTTGCTCAGTTGTGTCCAACTCTTTGAGACCCCATGGACTACAGCACGCCAGGCTTCCCTGTCCATCACCAACTCCCAGAGCTTGTTCAAACTCATGTCCATCAAGTTGGTGATGCCATCCAACCATCTCATCATCTGTTATCCCCTTGTCCTCGCATCTTCAATCTTTCCCAGCATCAGAGTCTTTTCAAATGAGTCAGTTCTTCACATCAGGTGACCAAAATATTGGAGTTTCAGCTTCAGCATCAGTCCTTCTAATGATATTCAGGACTTATTTCCTTGAGAACTGACTGGTTTGATCTCTTTGTAGTCCAAGGGACTCTCAAGAGTATTCTCCAACACCACAGATCAAAAGTATCAATTCTTTGGCACTCAGCTTTCTGTATAGTCCAACTCTCACATCCACACATGACCACTAGAAAAACCATAACTGTGACTAGATGGATCTTTGCTGGCAAAGTAATGTCTCTGCTTTTTAATATGCTGTCTAGGCTGGTCATAGTTTTTCTTCCAAGGAACAAGTGTCTTTTAATTTCATGGCTGCAGTCACCATCTGCAGTAATTTTGGAGCCCCCAAAAATAAAGTCTCTCACTGTTTTCACTGTTTCCCCATCTATCTGCCATGAAGTGAAGGGACCAGATGCCATGATCTTCGTTTTTGAATGTTGAGTTTTAAGTCAGCTTTTTCACGCTCCTCTTTCACTTTCATCAAGACAGTCTTTAATCTTCACTTTATGCCATAAGGGTGGTGTCATCTGCATACCTGAGGTTATTGATATTTCTCAGGCAATCTTGTAGCATTGACATACTATACACTATCATATATTCATGAAGATATACTAGCGGGAAGCTAGTATAACACAGGGAGCCCAGTCTGGCACTCTGTGATGACCTAGAGGGGTGGAATGGGGGCTCAGAGGGAGGCTTAAGAGGGAGGGTATCTATCTATCTATCTATCTATATGTATATAGAGATATTTTTATTTTAGAGGGACAAAGAGGCCTTCCATGCTGCAGCCCATGGAGTCACAGAGTAGGACACAACTCAGCAACTAAACAACAACAAAATAAAATTATGACTGATTTGTATTGCTGCACTGCTGAGACAATCACAACATTGTAAAACAATTACCCTCCAATTGAAAAAAATTCTTCTTGGGAATCTGAGAGATGTGATGAAAAAAATTTTTCATTTTTTATCCCTTTTATGTTTTCATCTTATATTTTTATTATTTTTTCAAGTAATATAATAATAAATATATCTATTATCTCTTCAATAGTAAAGAGAATCATTTTCAATAAATAAGAAACCTAAGGGAAAAATACCAACAAAGGTGCTAGGCACTTTACATATTTTATTTCATTTATAAATATGTACAATAATCCCATGGAATTGATGCTTTTGCACATTGCATGAATGAAGAAATGAGACTTGGGCAGATACTACTCTGAACAGGAGCTCTGTGTTAAGGACGTTTGAGTGACACTAGGTTTCACAAAGTTAACAGCTTTCTTCAATTCTAGGATTTCTCAGAGCCTTTCGTATGCTCACATACCTTGTGAATTATCAAGTTCCCAGCATTATTTGGCCACAGAATCCTCTTCCTGAGAAGAACCTTTCAGAGGTAGCATTCTTAGGAGTGTGCTTTGGAAGCAATGCCCCACATGAACATCTGCAGAGTGGTTTTAGTCGAGCAGTGTGACTGTAGACGCTAGTCATGGACAAGTCTTTCCCATGTAGCTAAGGGCATTCATCTCATGTAGAGTTCCAGGTATTTTGAAGGGGTTGTACCCTGGTGACTGAAAACCACCTTTGGTAGTGCTCAGACAGTTTCTGTTCCACACCTGATAGAAGTGCTAGAATCCTGGGAATCTTACATTAGCCATACCTTTTAGTGTCTCCATCTTCATCTGTAGGCCAGATATCCCCCTAGGCACTCTAGAAATTCATGGAATGGAAGAAATCCCTAGCCACAGAAATTTAGATGTAGACATTTATGTAAGAGCATGAATTTCTATTGGTTATAGACCAATATTAACATATAAAGTCATTAATCTATGCACACATATACTAAGATGACAAAGAAGGAATGGAAAAGAACTGCACAGGGGATGGTTCACTCATTCATTCATTGTATTCACGGAGACTTCACTTTAGGTGCTGGAGACAAAGCAGTGAACAAGAGAGGCAGGGTTCCTGCTCTCACATAGCTGACACTCAGGGAGGCCTGGACTTGTACTGACTTTGTCTCAATTTGATCTGTGGCCAGGGACAAGCCACATAAACTTCTGAATCTCTGTTTCTTCACATTTTAAACAACCTATCTGATGCCTTTCCTTCATGGAAATTTCAGCCATAAAGTCATAGTTGAGGAAGATCAAGGTAGGTACCTGTGATGGGGGTATAGCGTAGCAGTAGCCCAGAGCAGGTGTCAGAATTCAACAGGATAAGGAGGGGATTCACAATGGGGAGGGCAAAGGATGGGGAAACCCTGGCATGAGATGTTAACCCCTAAGCAGGGTGAATAAGCCACCCACACGATGGGGAGAGGAGCCTGGCGTGAGGTATCAGAAACAGGTGTGAAGAAGGTATCCACGTGATAGACAGTCCCATGTGGGGAATCAAAGTCAGAACAGAGGAGGACAGTGCTTCAGAGACCAAGACGGGTCAGAAAGACATCTTCATGATGAGCTGATTGATGTGGGAACTCAGAGTCATGGTTAGTGAGAAGGCTATCCACATGGAATGGCAGCCTAGAATAGGGAGTCAGACCCCAAGCAAGAAGAAAAGGGTGTCCACACATGGGTGGAGGTGGGAAGTGAAGTTGCTCAGTCATTTCTGACTCATTGTGACCCCACGAACTGTAGTGTACACCCGGCTTCTCCATCCATGGCATTTTCCAGGGAAGAGCACTGGAGTGGGTTGCCATTTCCTTCTCCAGGAGATCTTCACGACCCAGGGAATGAACCCAGGTCTCCCGCATTTCAGGAAGATGCTTTTACCCTCTGAACCACAAGGGAAGCTATTAGGTGGAGGTGGGGGTGAAGGTCAAAATTTGGTTACACAGAGGATCATCAAACAGGTGAATGTTTAAGAATAATCAGAGCCAATTTCCTTACTCTAGGAGAAGAGAGCTACAACAATGCAAAGGAAGAAAACTTAATTCCATAAGAATTTCAAAACAAGTAATCAGTAACATGGAGAAAGAAACAAAGCTACACGCAGTCAATTCTGAAGGAAGCAATATCCTCCAGGGAAAGTGGCAGTCAGACAAATGCATAAATGCAGCAATGAACTTCTCATCCAAAAGCTGAAAACTTGTGACTTGCTGTGATACAACAAAAAAATATTTTGAAGACATATTACAGCAAAGACAAATAGTACTTTTTATTTCTAGTGCTTGAATGAAATAATTTCCATTGTGCCTTAATAAAAGTCATGTATGGATGTGAGAGTTAGACCATAAAAGGTCTCGGCACCAAAGTACTGATGCTTTGCAACTATGGTACTAGAGAAGACTCTTGGGAGTCCCTTGAACAGCAAGGAGATCAAACCAGTCAATACTATAGAAAATCAACCCTGAATATTCATTGGAAGGATTGATGCTAAAGCTGAAGTCCCAATATTTTTGCCTCCTGATGCAAAGAGTCAACTCATTTTAAAAGACCCTGATGCTGGGAAAGATTGAAGGCATGAGAAGGGGGTGACAGAGGATGAGATGGTTGGATGGCACCATTGACTTAATGGACATGAGTTTGTGAAAACTCTGGGAAGAACAGGGAAGCCCTGGCATGCTGTAGTCCATGGGGTCGCAAAGAGTTGGACACAACTGAGCAACTGAACAACAAACTGTAGTGTTGAATTGGAATTGGATGTATGTGTCAATATAAACTCATGGTTTTTCATATATTTTGATATACTTTTCATCATATATTTCAACATATATTTAATAAATTTATTTTATATATAAATAATATAGAAGTAAGCATAGATGCAAGTGTGTTAAATATTAAAATGTATATACTGCACATTTGTGATATATATCACACAGATATTCTCTAGCTCCAGCCACTCGTAGGGCCTGGAAGCAGTTATACCCCATTAGCAATAAGCACACCAATACCCAGATTCTGACTTTTTAAAACAATTTTCCACTAAAAGGAATATGGCTCCTTTAGGAAATGGCTAATTCCAAGACTGGGGCAGGGAAAATCCAAGTCGAGCGTAGAATATCTTAGACCAGAAAGCAAAAAAGTGTGCAAGGAATGATAGGTACATATTACATGGACACAGACTCCAGCATCAAGTGACTCTCCATTACCAAATGGGAGACAATTTGAGTATCAAAATAAGTGATGTTTACAACATATTATAATTCATTAAATAAAATAGGAAATATACTGAATCTGAAGTAGGGCCCAGCAATCTGTGGGCCCAGTAATCCCCAACTCTGTGTCCACAAAAGTTTGGTAACCACTGTTCAAGGTGATTCTCCCAAAGGAAGTGATCAAGTTTGTAGTAAACTAGTAAATGGCAAGAGATTGAATGGCTTTTTCAATAATTGGACATTCCTTTGTTAATGCTTATGGGAAATCTTATGGCTTTAAAGATTGCTAGATCAGATAAGTATGCTAAAATTCGTAAGTAAACTATATTTTTGTCATATGTAAAACTACCATTCTGTTTTATCTTATTCATTTATTCAACTAGATTTTTAATGGGTTTATACCCAGAAGTGTCACGCAGTTCTTAAATCCCTTTAATCTTCCTACCATCTGGACTGTGACCCCAACAAAGAGCTAAGTACATATAAACCTGCTTACCTTACCTCCCACAGCATTGATGAGGAAGGCCAATCTCAACTTCCCCATCTGTTATAACTTAGAGATGAGTCCTGGGTGTTTAATAGAAGGACTGATGCTGAAGCTCCAATACTTTGGCCACCTGATGTGAAGAGTTGACTCCTTTGAAAAGACTCTGATGCTGGGAAAGATTGAAGGCAGGAGGAGAAGGAGACTACAGAGGATGAGATGGTTGGATGGCATCACCGACTCAATGGACATGAGTATGGGTAAACTCCAGGAGTTGGTGATGGATAGGGAGGCCTGGCGTGCTTTGGTTCATGGGGTCGCAAAGAGTCGGACATGACTGAGTGACTGAACTGAACTGAACTGAGCCTCTGAGTTTCTCTTTGGAAAATATCCCAGTGGCATTATCTACCCCTTAGTTAGTGAAAAGTCTGAACTACTGCCTAGAGAGAAGCCTTGAACTCACCTGTTTATATTTCTATTCAACCCTACCATCCTCTGTTTCTACCTAGTCAGTGGAGGACAGGAAGAAAGATATTTAAAAAAAAAAAAAAAATTTTCTGGGCCAAGAGGAAGTTACCAAGTCACTCACCTTGCTTTCTTTGTGCTTTTCCGCTTTCCTATGCTCTGTGTGTCTTTATTCATCAGGTACCTCTTAACGCTCCCCACAGCAAGATGTTCCAGATAGTATTTCAAGGGCTGATTTCTTCATAGATAGAAATATCTTGCTTAATACTAGTAGTAGCTTGTTGCCTAAGAAACTCAAACATATTTGGAAGATGCTGCACTCTGATTAAAGTGTGTTCAGGCATTTCTGACTCTTGTGATCCCGTAGACTGTAGCCTATCAGGCTCCTCTGTCCATGGGGTTCTCCAGGCAAGAATACTGGAGTGGGTAGCCATTCCCTTCTCCAGGGGATCTTCCTATCCCAGGGATCCAACTTGCGTCTCCTGCATCTCCAGCATTGCAGGTGGATTCTTTACCACTGAGCCACTGGGGAATCCTTGGTTAATGTAACCCTGAGCTAACCTCTTCATGCCCCAGAAGATGAAAGAAAAGGCACCTTCAATTTTTTTTTTTAGTTTTAAATTTACTTCTGCATCTTGCTCCAGAGAATCTCAATTTATCTCTCCATATATTCCAACATGTTCCTATTAAATTTATTTCCTGTTTTCTCCTCTTTTATTTCTTCCCTTTTTCATCCCTCATTTCAGTTGATGGACACAGATATGTGGTCAAGACTGAAAGCAGAGAGAAATGGTCCACTGTGGGTTAGGTTAAGAAACTATAGCGTGGGATAATAGTGTGGGGATAGTTTTATTCTTTTCCTCCTAGAAACCCAGCTCCAGGTGAAAGACAAATCCATAATTTATAGCAAATAGACATGAGTTTTAGCCAAGAAACATTAGTCCCATGTAAATGCTAGTCCTCCTGAAAATATTAATATGAAGTCTTAAGCTTAGCTGAGCTAAGTTGATATTTTCAATGTCTTGTGTCAAAAAGCGCCATGATTTATACCTTAACAAGATAATATTCTAGATCCTAAGCCTCTCCATTAATATAATTATTTTACAGAAATCATTCACCTAAATATCAATTATCTATTACTGTATAATTGGCCACTCCAAAGTTTAGTGGTGCATGGGATGATTCAGGGAGAGGATGTGGGGTGGGAGGTGGGAGGAGGCTTTGGCATTGGGAGATCGTGGACACCTGTGGCTGATTCATGTCAATGTATGGCAAAACAAATACAGTATTGTAATTTAAAAAATAAATAAATTATTAAAATAAATAAATAAATAAACACAACCATCATTTATTTGCTCATAATCAAGTAATTTGGGCAGCAGTGGCTTTGCTCCACATGATCATATAGCCAAATCATCTGGAAGTTTCATAGGAGCTTCAAGAATCCAAGATGGTCTTTCTCACACGTCTGGGATCTCAGCTGAGATGACTAGAAAGGCCAGCTGCCCGGGCCTCTCTCTATCTCATGGTCTGTTCTGCTCCAGGGCCTCCTCCTTGATGATTTCCCCAACAAAATAGCCCTGTTTCCTTCACATTCAGGCTGGGTTTCAAGACAGCAACAGGGTAAGCTGCAAGACCTCCTAAAGTGTAAGACCATAATTTGCCACACATGCTCTTACCACATTTCATTAGTGAAACAAAATTGTAAGGCTTGTCCAGATTCAGTGTTGAGGGAACCACAAAAACACATGAAATCAAGTAAGCAGAATCCCTAATGGCTATGAAGTTTCATTTTATGTGTCAACTAAGCTAGGCCCTGGTTCCTTCTTATTGGTCACATTTTATTCCAGATGTTTCTGTAAAGGTGATTTTTAGATGAGATTAATGGTTTCATCTGTAGACTTTGAGTAAAGTGGATTACCTTCATCCAAGCAGTTGAAGACCTTAATATTAATAGAAAAACACTGACTTCCACCTAACAGGGAATTCTGCAGCAGGCTGCTGTTGAACTCAAACTGCAGCCTCAACTCTTTCCAACCTGCCTTCTTAAAAGCTTAGGAGGGCACTCTGCAGATTTTGCACTTGACAACCTCCACAATGAGTCAGTTATTTAAAATACATAAATTGTATATATATATATATATATATATATATATATATATATATGCACACACACATATATATATGGGATAAACTAGGAGCCTGTGATTAAATATATACAATATTATATATAAAATAACCAATAAGGACCTTCTAAATAGCACAGGGAGCTACATTCAATATCATGATATATATGTACTGAATCACTTTGCTGTATACCTGAAACTAACAAAATGTTATAAATCAACTAAATTTCAAACTAAACAAAAATTTATTTAAATACATCATATATATGTATGTGCTAAATCGTTTCAGTCATGTCTGACTCTTTGCAACGCTATGGACTGTAGCCCACAGGATCCCCTGTCCATGGTATTCTCCAGGCAAGAATACTGGAAGGAGCAGACTACTGTGCCATTCTCCAGGGGATCTTTCTGACACAGGGATCAAACCTGAGTCTCCTGAGGCTCTTGCAGGCTGAGTCACAGGGAAAACTTATATATATGTGTGTATATATATCTTACACGTTATGTATCTGGAAAACCTTGGCTAATACAAGAGCATCTTGTGATGAACATCATGCATTTTCCAGAAAAGGACTGTAATTCCCAGAAAGTTTAATATTAGTGTATGATACTCAAGAGTTTGTGATCCAGTTAGAGAACAGGCATATAAAAAGTTAGAGAATACCAAAGATAATATTGCAGAAGTGACTTGTTGATAAATGATTTATTCTCCAAGTGTAAACTCTTACCTACCTGAGAAATGTTGAACAAAAAGCACCAGTTAAGGAAACTTGCCAACCTGAGTAAGGCCATTAAAAAAAGCATAAATGTATAACCAAGCCACTTGTCAGCAGTTTTCCCAATAAGGACAACATATTTTATGGCTGTTAACAAAACATAGGAGAGATCATATTTTCATGTCTGGAATTGCCATATAACCTTCAGTATGCCATTTTCCAGCTCAAATGCATATCTTATTTTGAAGTCTAAAACATTAAATTTAAAACTGATGTTAGAGTAGTGAATGTATTAGTTTTCTTTGGCTGCTGTAACAAAGTAACACAAGTAGAGTGGCTTAACAGAAATTTATTGTCTCACAGTTCAGGTAGCTTAGAAGTCCAAGATCAAATTATTGGTGGGGTCATGCTCCTTCCCTCTAAAGGTGCTGGGAAAGAATCTGTTCCAACTCTCTCTCCTTGTTTCTGGTGGTTTGCTGGCATCATTGGCACCCCAGTCTGTTCCTTCCCGTCCACATGATATTCTCCCCTATGTGTATCTTCATCCAAATTCCTTTTATGTGGGCATCAGTCTGTTGGGATCGAGGGTCACCCTACTCCAGTATGACCTCATCTTAACTAAGCTAATTACATCTACAACAACTGTATTTCCAAATAAGTTCACAGTCTGAGGTGTTGGAGGTTAGGACTTCAACATATGAACTTGAGGAGATAAAACTCAACCCATCACAATGTGTTAGGGTGCTGATAAATTGAAATCTAAGATATTTTTATTTTCTTTATGTTTTTAAAGAAAGAAATGGGAGAATATTGCTGAAAGAACACAGGAGCCAAACTAAAGGAGTTTCTAATGGCCAAAGCTGGAATAGTTTGAGCAAAAGAAATAATGTTATCATTGAATTAATAAAGTATATATCCATGAACCCTACTGATATAAATTTTCTTTTTTTTTTACTTTTACTTTACAATACTGTATTGGTTTTGCCATACATCAACATGAAGCCACCACAGGTGTACACGTGTTCCCAATTCTGAACCCCCCTCCCACCTCCCTCCCCATACCATCTCTCTGGGTCATCCCAGTATATCAGCCTCAAGCATCCTGTATCCTGCATCAAGCCTAGACTGGCGATTCATTTCTTATATGATATTATACATGTTTATAGGATATTTTTAAATAACCAAAACTCTTCTTCTAACAAGGCTTGTGGTTCAGGTGTGAAACATGGTATTTTGGCTTATGTGTTATGTTTCCATGCTTTACCACTAAAGGGTAGCATCATTGCTATTTATTTCTGCTGCTAAGTACTCACCATTCATCCATAATGGGGACACATCAGATATGAAGTAACTGTAGATACATTTCTCCAAGGAGTGAAGAATAGGGAAAGTATCAGCAGGGAAGAATAGAGTGTCCTGGTTATCCCTGTATTGGTGATTCCTCTCCTGAGTTTTTGCTATGGACTGAATGTTCGTGTACCTTCAAAATTCATGTGTTGAAACTCTAATCCCAGTGTGATGGTGTTTGGCCCTGAGGCTGATGGGAGAAAATGAGGTCATCAGGGTGGTGCCGTTGTGATGGGATTAACGCCCTTAAAAGAGAGAGCTTGAGAGAGAGGACCTGTCTCTCCCACCAGAAAGTGGGCCGTTACCAGACACCAGATATGCTGGCACCGTGATCTTGGACTTCCCAGACTCCAGAATCATCAGAAACAAACACTTGTTGTTAAGTTACCCAGTTTATGGTCTTCTATTACAGCAGCCCAAACTAACATAATTCTGTCCAGAATCAAATCACCAGACATATTAGAACAGAAGCCAAAGTCTCTTCCCCTGAGTGGACATTTGTGTGGAAAGCAGGGCTGGGTGACAATGGGTCTTATGAGTGAAGAAGTCCCTTGAAGAAGGAGCTGAGCCATTCGCTGTACAGTCATGAAGCCTCTTCAGTGGACAGAGCCCTCTCTCCCGGGGTCAGGAGGTTTAAATCCCATCATGTGCTTGGCCACTAATTGACAGCACAATCTTAGACAAATCACTAAATCTGGTCTCAGAATCTTCACCCATAGACAACCTTTGGGGCCCTGTTTTCTTTAAAGTATGTCTTCCTTTGATTCTTCTCTCTCGTTCCTACTCCTCTAGCTCACCTTTCAATGCTGCAGGTTGAGAAGGATTCCTTAGGTGCTACAGCAGAGACGAAAAAAGTGTGACTGCCTTTAGGGAATTACAGTTTAGCAACAAGATAGCATTTCAGTGCAGAGGTAATTAGGGGATTGAATAGCCTATGATCCTCTGCTGCTGTGGGCTCCATATTGTAGGAATTTATAAACAGCAAAGGGTGGTAGGAAGCAGCAGAAAAGAAGAGCTTTGAAATGGGCCTTAAAGAATTTCCTGAAGTTAAGCTGCAAAGAGGAGGAGGGAAAAAGGGCAATTAGTATGATACAGACACAGAAATACACATGTTTTAAAAGAAACAAATTTTAGGAAACAGAGAACAAGTCACATTTCTGGAACAGGGGTTGTGTTGGACAATATGAGAGTATAACTACATATTGAAGTACATTCAAAGTAATTTTATTTTATTTGGGTGTAATGTTAGCCAATTTAGAATTGATCTGAGAGGCCAAGGGAACTGAATTCAGTTTCTGAGCACAAGAGAGAGTTGTTTCAACTTAAATTGTTGAGCCCTTTGATTACTTGGTTGAGTTTTTTCTGTGTTTCATCACCTTAATTTTGGCTTCAGACACAAAGTATAAGTGGGACTTATAGTGGGCTCCTCCACATGGCTTCTTACTAAAAATATTTAATTCTCCCTTTTGGACATTTGAAAACAGGCAGAAGAGCTCAGGTTGATGAGACGAACCAGACAGGAGGCACTTTTTGCTTTCATTTTAACCTTTTGCATTAGTCATATCAATTCCTCCCACAATTCATGCAAGCACTGAACAGTGAGGTATTGTCCTGGCTTTAAAGGATTAAAGGCTAAGAAGTACTGACATCCAAGCTCAGAGCTGCTGAATCATTGTTAAAAGAGAGTGACACCTAGAATTCATTAGAATATCATCCTAATATCTGCAAAAAATGAGTAGTCTCATCATATAGGAAATGGTCAGGGGGTGAGGGGGAGTGGAGGATTCTATCAAGTTCAGAAATTTCTACTTAGAAGGAAACACAATTACTATCTTAAGAGCTAAAGAATAATGAAATCCCATCTAGTGACATGGCAGCCTGGGCAGGGATTGCAGATTTTCATGAGTAGGCAGAAAAGACAGATAATTTTACGTGTGACTCCAGCAGGGGAGCCTCCTTCCATACACTGTGCAAGACTGGGAGACAGTCTATGTGGAGGGTTTGATGTAGTGACTATAAATAACAGGATTCATTCCTAACTGCCATTCATTCATAAAGTGCTTTTAGGGTCACTGTCAAGAATCCTGTCCTGTTCAGTATCTGGGCCCAAAATCTCAACAAGCAGACTAGATGTTCCCTGGCATTGTCTGTTGTAAACAAATCATCTCCTTACCAGTCAGTTTATTTTAACATGGGAAGACTCCAGCTAAGTACAGAAACGTTTAAGAGCATCAGAATCAACAAATGTTGATATTTGTGCCTTCTAAAGAATTGTACATGTATAGCATTTTAAGTATTTATATCCCACAAATAATTTTTTTTATAATTTATTTATTTTTTAAATTACAATACTGTATTAGTTTTGCCACACATTGACATGAATCAGCCACAGGTGTCCACGATCTCCCAATGCCAAAGCCCCTTCCCACCTCCCACCCCACATCCTCTCCCTGAATCATCCCATGCACCAGCCCCATGCGTCCTGCATCCTGTATTGAACATAGACTGGCGCTTCATTCTTACAAGATAGTATACATGTTTCAGTGCCGTTCTCCCAAATCATCCCACCCTCTCCCTCTCCCTCAGAGTGCAAAAGTCCGTTCTATACCTCTGAGTCTCTTTTGTTGTCTCACATAGAGGGTCTTCATTACTATCCTTCTAAATTCCATATATATGTGTCAGTATACTGTATTGGTGTTTTTCTTTCTGGCTTATTTCACTTTGTATAATCGGCTCCAATTTCATCCATCTCATTAGAACTGAGTCAAATTTATTCTTTGTAAGGGCTGAGTAGTACTCCATTGTGTATATGTACCACAGCTTTCTTATCCATTCATCTGCTGATGGACATCTAGGTTGTTTCCATGTCCTGGCTATTATAAACAGTGCTGCAATGAACATTGGGGTACATGTGTCTCTTTCAATTCTGGTTTCCTCGGTGTGTATGCCCAGCAGTGGGATTGCTGGATCATAAGGAAGTTCTATTTGCAAATTTTTAAGGAATCTCCACACTGTTTTCCATAGTGGCTGTACTAGTTTGCATTCCCACCAGCAGTGTAAGAGGGTTCCCTTTTCTCCACATCCCCTCCAGCATTTATTGCTTGTAGACTTTTGGATCACAGCCATTCTGACTGGTGTGAAATGGTACCTCATTGTGGTCTTGATTTGCATTTCTCTGATAATAAGTGATGTTGAGCATCTTTTCATGTGTTTGTTACCCACAAATAATTTTATCTACACAGATTAGTCTTGTAAGTTCAGTTTATAAGTGGGCAATTGACCAACAAATTTATGCTTGTGAGTTTCAGTTGCAATCTCACTGTTTATACAGTGTTGGAATATTTAAGAAAGTTTAAATAATACCACATTTGAAAGTTTAATAAATTAAACTTTTAATAATAACAACTTGAGAAGATCTATTGATTAACTGAAGTACTCAAGAATCTGAAAAAATATTTAATTCATAAACACAGTGAGGAAATCTAAAGGACAATCTTATTATCTAAGTTTAAAATTGTGCCCCAAACACTAAAGTTTCCTTAAAATTGAATGCTTAAATTTGCCAGACTTAAAAATAGAATAATACTATTCATATATTGAACTTAAATTTATAAGAATGGCTTATATTTTTCATTTTTACTTGTGTGAATCAGAAACCCAAACACTGTATTCTCTGCACAGCTCTTGAAGCACCTCTCCAAGCTTAAAGCAAACATCTCCTTTTATTGCTATTTATTTAAGGAAAATTCTTGTCTATTATTTTATGCATGTCCTCTATTCTTTCAGTCTTCTCCATCTGGAATTCAGATTAGATAGAATATAGAATTTCTGGATCTATTCTCCATGTATACAAATGTTTCTTTCATGCTTTGTAATCTATTAATTCCTTGCACTTGGGATACCTTGTCATTTCTCAGCTTTTATTTTCACTGCTCCTGTAGTCCTCAGTGACTCTTGCATCACCTTCTTAATCCACATCCAAGATACAGTCCCTACAGCCTTGAGTAATGAGCCCTGTAGTGACATGATGAGGACACCGTGATGGTCATAACCTGATCTCCCACTTCACCAGTGGCTGCAGTTTCCTAAGCAATGGTGCTAAGAGACCACAGAATTTACTGAGGAGGTATTAGAGACCACAGAAATAGCTAAGGAGGTATTTCCATATCCATAGCCATGTTGATATTGTGCTGAGTTATTTAAAGAATCTCTTTCCCTTGGTTACGGTATGTCAAGCATGGGTTAACTCTGAAAAGGCTTGATGAAAGCTCAGGACTTGGGACTGGTTTTTGGAAGAGTTGAGATAAAATACAAACAAAAGTAAGGGAGGATGCTCTTCCTTTACTCCTTCCTTGGTGAAGGTTCCATAAGATTATATTAATTATACTTAGTTTATTGCTCATTTCATGGACTAGAGGCAGATAACCCCCAATTATGGATTTAGACCTGAACAGGAAGTTTCTCCTCTGAGAACTCACTGGATTGCATCTCACTTGTGTTCTCTCTGTGCAGAAATTGCAGGAATAGACATTTCTGCTATCTTATAAAGACTGCTAGTATATTTACACTTACAGCTTTCAAAACTCCAGCCTTAATCTCATTCATGCTAATTACCATAGAGTTCCTACTCAGGCCTAGGTACCAGCAATGCCATTTTGACATAACTGCAGTTCACAGCTCACTTGTTTGAAATACAAATTGCCAAAAATCATAGAAACTTGCCCTAAGATATAGGATACATGTGGGACAGAATGCCATGATCACCTGGGGACCACAGCATCTGGGCATTTCATATGCCAGAAATGTAGTAAAGTCTACTGCAGTGTGCAGGATAAACCTTTAGGCACCCTCATCAGCTCTTTTCAACTATTACATAAAAAAGAAATGCGTTCAGTTCTTTGGCCTACAGAATTCACTCACATCCCTCTTCACTGTCATGTGAAAATACCAGACTGGGGCAGCTTTCTGGATTAGCCAGTGCTTCTGGAACACCAGGGAGCTTCTGGTTTAAATTGCGGGCATGTCACCTCCAGCTACCCACTTTTTTTCTGGTTGTTGTTTAATCACTAAACTGTGTCCAACTCTTTTGAGACCCCATGGACTGTAGCCCCCAGGCTCCTCTACCTGCTAGACTGCCTCTTTTCCTTCATATTCAAGTCAACCATCCATGGACTCATGCAGTGCTCCTTATCTTTTCTGTCACAGCAGAGACTGGCTTTTCTGTCTTATCTGTACTAAATTAGCTTCAATTTTGTCTCAGAGATTCTAGATTCATAAAATGTGACAGCCAGAAATTGATCCATTCAATTGTATTCCCTACCTTCAGAGAGAAGACATGGTAACTGATTAAACCCTAGAGGCTAGTGATGGTAAAGCCAGAATGAGAAAGAATTTCAGACTCTCCTTTGGGAGTTACTTAGCCCACCAGTGAAAAAGGGCTCTGACTGTTTACCCATGTATTCCATAAAAGCTTCTGTTTTAAGCCCTCAGTTATTTTAGCAGAGGGGATGGCATGGTGGCCATCCTAAGCCATGCGATGATTTTTTCCTCTATGGATAATATTCAAACTCTCCTTTCCTAGATTTTCATGGCTTTTTCACCATGTGCCCTTCTGTAACCATGATCATCCCTTTTATCTTCTTTGAGAGAGTGCACCACAGGATGACTTCCAGCTTGCTCTTCCCAGGAGAGAACTCAGGTGCTACAGAAAGAGACATCTCATGAAAAGGAATTTCAGTGTCACACAGGTTCTGTCTTCATGATATAAAGGTAGGGTGCAGCTGAATAACAAAAATATTGGAGGTGTTTGAACCAAGATCCATGCATTTGTTTATTTCCCACTATAGCAAGATGGTAAACAAGTGAAATTCAATCTATAAGTTACAAGTGATAGTAAGCCCAGGAGCCTTCAGCATATATATCTATAAGGCAAACAAAACAAAGATTTTTCAGAATGTGAGTATCATGCTTTAACTAACCTAGGGAGAGCCACCTCAAGCCCCCAATATCATGACACCAAGAATCATTCTCAATCGGTTGTTTTCCAAACAAAAGATAAACAGGCAAAATTGTAACTAAATAGAAAAAGAAAAACTTCATCTAGAAAGACTGGATGCCCATCAAAGTCACAGCTCTTCTTCTGAATCTTGTTCTCGTTCAGCATTTTTCAGCAGTTCAACTTCTGAAGGGCAGAACCTCGTAAATCGAGATTTAACCAACCTGAGGAGAATGAAAGTCATCTTACAGTATTCCATTTAAAATTAAAACCCCAAACTATCTGTATCTATAGTACAACAAACTCCAACTTATCTGTGCAAATGGAAGAAGCACCCCCTCCCAAAAGAAAATCACTTTTATTTGGCTTTGGATCTACCTGCAAACATTTTGTGGATTAAAGCAGTCTATAAGCAAACAGACACAATAAAGCTCTGCTATGTAACATGATTGTTTGTATCATATTCAAAATTCGTAACTTTAATCATTTCTAAGACAAACAAAAGAATCTCTGGACTGTAGTAGGCCCCGAAGAAACTGAGCTCAGCTGAGTATTACAAAAAAGAGCCCTGTCCTGAGAAGGAAGCGCATGAAGCCATCTCCTTCCCCAGGTTGAGCCCCATGTCAAGTCTGGGCTGTACTGCAGCCCTTACTGTGTCTTCAGAGAGCTGCTTCTATGCTGGCCCCAGGCTGTTCTGTTACATGTGATGGTCCCTGATGCTCTAAGAAGTTGAAAGAAGTGACCTCTATTCTTGTAACTGTTTTCATAGATTAAGAGAATCTGTAGATGCTGGGGGAAAATTTCGGCATTGGAAGATGCCAAGTTTCTTGGTAGCAGAAACTCAGCAGGCTCTCAACTTTTCTGATGTAATCAGAACTACGTAAAGCTTTTCCTGTGCAGGATTATTTGTGAAGAAATGGTTCTGTGCTGCTGCTGCTGCTGCTGCTGCTGCTAAGTCGCTTCAGTCGTGTCCGACTCTGTGCGACCCCATAGACGGCAACCCACCAGGCTCCCTCGTCCCTGGGATTCTCCAGGCAAGAATACTGGAGTGGGTTGCCATTTCCTTCTCCAATGCATGAAAGTGAAAAGTGAAAGGGAGGTTGCTCAGTCGTGCCAAACTCTTAGCAACCCCATGGACTGTTAACTTCCAGAAGTACATAAGGATATGCAAACAAACTGATAAACCAAATCCAAAGTCATTATTGTTTTATGAAAAACGTCACCAGCCTATCTGTAACTTTACACTTGTTTTCTTTTTCTTTTTCCCAAAGGTCTAGCCCACCCCTCTCAATACACCAGGGTTTTACCTGTGCTCTGGATCTCATTAGAGTATCAACTTCCTAAGAGCAGAAGCTTCATGTTATTTACTGCTCTAACTCTTGTCAGAGTCTAGAATAATCATAAAAATTGTTCTATGGTTCATAGAATAATTGTTTACTGGTTCATAATAGTGGCTCACTATGTATGTGATGATTCAGTAGACTGTGGAGCAGTCCTACAGGAGTTCATATCACTCATCTATCCAGAGGTAATTCTTCAGTCACTTCCAACTCAACATTAGTTTCTCCAACACACAACAATTGAATGGTATCAGTAACATCTACTGACTCATCAGAAGCCAAGAAAAACTACTCAAAATCATTTGCCTTGATAGTTGACCAATGACCTGGTTCCCAATGTTCTCAACTCTTCAAGGCACTGTTTTTATGAAAAGTTAATAGTTTTAATTAAGGTTAAAACTGGGACAGTGTATCATTTCATTTTTTTAAACCCACACGGTTATCTCCACATTGCACAACCTGAGTAGGTGCTAAATGAAAGAGATTAATTAGTATATTCATTAGATTCATTCTTGATGACTCTTCTAGGAAGTGAAACAAAGAACTAGCTGTTTATTGTAGTAAGTTGCCTACATGTGAAACTTCTAGTTGCACACTTTCAAATATGTGAATGTTTCAAATATGCATGCCAGCCCCTATATGCCAGCTGTTTTACTATAGTACTGTACTTTTCAAGGTACTGTATTGTGAGGTTAAAAATACTTCTTTATTTTTGTGTTTGTTTTTTATGTACATATTACTTGCAATGTGGAAGACCTGGGTTTGATCCCTGGGTTGGGAAGATCCCCTGGAGAAGGAAATGGCAACCCACTCCAGTACTCTTGCCTGGAGAATCCCACGGACGGGGGAGCTTGGTGGGCTACAGTCCATAGGTCGCAAAGAGTCAGACACGACTGAGCGACTTCACTTTCACTATTACTTGTGTGAAAAGTATTATAAACCTATTACAGTACAGTATGATATACAGATATATATATATACACAATTGTGTTAGTTGGGTTCCTAGGCTAACTGTCGCACTTACAAACAAATTGAACTTATGAACATGCTCTCAGAATGGAACTCATTTCTCTGTAGGGAATTTGCTGTAGAAATTGTTTACACGGTTAACAGTGTTGACACAGTGACTACTCCTATTCCGGATTCCTCCTCTCTGAGTTAGATCTGCTGTTGTTAGACGCCATCAAGCTGAGGCACATTCAGGCTCTGCCCATACCCTGAAGCCCTTGGTATTGGCACACACAGAAATGGCTACTGGGGAGAGACTGAGGGATGGAATAATAAATAGGAAGTACAAATAATTGCCAGCTCCTGGAATGGTGCAAGTTCAGGAACAAGTCTGGGCTCTTGCTCCTACATGTTCTCTTCTGCTCTTAATATAAGAGCAGAGCTGAGACTCCGGGTATACTTCCAGAGTTGAAGTGGAAATCAAACTTCCAAAAGGCAAACTACCATCTACCATGAATTTGGTCATTTCTGTTTTATTCTTCAGAATGGCTCACAAGAATCATTTGCTTGAAAAACCAACCTGAAAATGGGTAATATTTCTCTGTCCATCCAGCGGGGCTTTTGAAATCCTTCTGTATCACAGTGACGTTTATGTAAATTTATATGTGAAATATAGTAAAACACACAATAAGATTTCCCAACAGATAGGTCTCTCCTATGAGCTCTCATGAGAACAACAGGCATGGGGCTAGATGAGGCAATCTTTAAACCATTACTCAGGAAAGCTGGAAAGTACAGCTTCATTTTTCAGAGATTTGGGGGACAGCAGTTCCATAACCCAGTTTTGTTTCCATGGTGATCTTTGTGCTTTGTCAAATAAATTCAGATATAATGTCCTTAAAACCTATCACCTGTGACTGAGTTACAATCCACTTCACAGTCAAACCCAAATGTACAGATTTTCAAAGCTCTTCATGACTATAGGATTGAACTGAATTATCCTACATATAACCACACTAAAAGTCAATATTCAATCTTTGTGATATTGTTTAATCTACTGCTTAATATTATATTAAAATATATCAGAATACAAGCTCTTGGCCGTATATTTCATAAGCAGTATGAGAGTAAAACTTAAAAGCATAGAAAACATGATTCCCAAACAACTGAATCCTGTTTGAGTAGTTCTGAAGCAAAGCTGTTAAAATAGAAAATAAGTGTTTATTAAGAGTATACCAAGATCAGTGAGAGATATGAAAAGATCTTTTCCTCCAGGTAGCACAATCTAGTTAGCAGATAAGCCTAACATGAACTAATAGTAAATATCACAAGATAGATCACAAATGTTAAAATGTGTGATCAAGACTAAAGTACTGTAAACTCATACAAGGAGATAAGCAAAGACTAGAACAATCACTTAAGTTTTCATAGAAAAGATGAGCATTTGATTGGATATGCCAGGTAGAGACAACATGTGGTCAAGAAGTCCAGGGTGCCAGGGAAGGAGAGTCAGTTTCAAAAGTAAACATGGAGTATCTGGTTTCTAGAAAACTATACATGGCTAAGAGGCTCATTAGGGGTCTGAAGGTTTTTAAAACAGAAAGAAACAATAGTCTTCTTTTGGCTCTAGAACTGACATGGAATAAAGAGGCTTCTTGAATGCCAGCTTTATTCTTAGAGGCTGCCCATATCCTAAGGAGATGAGGCCCCAGAAGTAAGCCTAAAATAATAGAGGAAGAAGTCAAGTTTCACTCAGTGGCAGAGTGAACCTTAACGACCAGTGCATACACACGCTTTGGGGTAACTGAATAGGACTAATAGAAATCATTCAATAAGAAGGTAGAATTTCAAGCAGGCATAGCACTTAGACTCTAGAAGGAGGTAACTACAAATTAAAGCCTGCTAGAGACATCTGGGAGCTAGACAAGGAAAAGGCTTTTTCACCCAGAGACACAGCACCAAAGCTCTTTAGCAGTAAAGCCCAAAGAAGCACAGAGCAGTAGAGGTAGCTGCGGAAACATCTAGAGAGAGGACTAGAAAGCTAGTTTGGGCAGAGGCTGAGACCCCATTGGGCCTTGAATCAACTACTGAATTTAGGGATCTAGAGAACATGCTAGACATGTACTATCCAAAATGACAGTCACTATGTATATATGAAAGCTAAAATTAATGTAGCACTGGGTTGGGAAGATCCTCTGGAGAAGGAAATGTCAAACTACTCCAGTATTCTTGCCTGGGAAATCCCATGGACAGAGGAGCCCTGTGAGCTACAGGACATGGGGTTGCAAAAGAGTCAGATATGACTTGGCAACTAAATAAGCAACAACAATGAAAAGGCACATGTCAAGTGTGCAATAATCACACATAGATCATGACTATGGGATGGAGACTGCAGATATATAGCACTTCAGTGTTGTATAAAGTGTTGCATAAAGTGTTGTATAAAGTCTGAAGGATTAGCTGTATGATTAATAGTTGTAATCAGCCAAGCCAACTGTGGTTTGGCATTAGCTACCATGCTAATGGAAATAAGAAACCATGCTCATTCCATTTTATTCCTACTCATCCTTCAAGCTGCAGCTTAATTCTCAACTGTGAGGAGGCCTCCTGTGTGTTCCAATAGTGCTTTATTCTTACACTATTTCCATTTACCATACTATATTTAAACTGTCTCTCTCTCCTCATAGGGTCTATACCTTATACAATTTTTGATACAGAAGAAGGAGAACAAGAACAAGAAGAAGAATAAAAAGAACAAGGGTGGGTAGGGAGGTGGTTAACATAGCAGCCTAGGAAGGTCCTGAATTCACCTCCTCCCATGGACACAGCAAATCTACAGCTACATAAGGAACAATTCCCTATGAAAATAGAAAAAGACCTGAAAACTAGCCAAACAGCTCCTCTCAGCCGGGAGGTGCAACCTGAGGAACCATGGCTGCGCAGGTGCAGGAGGGCCTAGAGGAGCTATCCAACACTGAGGGTCAGGAATGGCAACAGTAAGGAGATACGCCTCGCCCAAGGTAAGGAGCAGCAGCTGTGCTTTGCTGGAGCAGCCGTGAAGAGATACCCCTTGCCCAAGGTAAGAGAAACCCAAGTAGGATGGTAGGTGTTGCAAGAGGGCATCAGAGGGCAAACACACTGAAACCATACTCACAGAAAACTAGTCAATCTAGTCACACTAGGAACACAGCCTTTGTCTAACTCAGTGAAACCAAGCCATGCCTGCGGGGCAACCCAAGACAGGCAGGTCATGGTGGAGAGGTCTGACAAAATGTGGTCCATTGGAGAAGGGAATGGCAAGCCACTTCAGTATTCTTGCCTTGAGAACCCCATGAACAGCATGAAAAGGCAAGATGAGAGGATACTGAAAGAGGAACTCCCCAGGTCAGTAGGTGCCCAATATGCTACTGGAGATCAGTGGAGAAATAACTCCAGAAAGAATGAAGGGATGGAGCCAAAGCAAAAACAATACCCAGCTGTGGCTGTGACTGGTGACAGAAGCAAGATCCGATGCTGTAAAGAGCAATATTGCATAGGAACCTGGAATGTCAGGTCCATGAATCAAGGCAAAATGGAAGTGGTCAAACAAGAGATGGCAAGGGTGAATGTCGACATTCTAAGAATCAGCGAACTAAAATGGACTGGAATGGGTGAATTTAACTCAGATGACCATTATATCTACTACTGCAGGAAGGAATCCCTCGGAAGAAGTGGAATAGCCATCATGGTCAACAAAAGAGTCCAAAATGCAGTACTTGGATGCAACCTCAAAAACGACAAAATGATCTCTGTTTGTCTCTAAGGCAAACCATTCAATACCACAGTTATCCAAGTCTATGCCCCAACCAGTAACACTGAAGAAGCCGAAGTTGAACGGTTTTATGAAGACCTACAAGACCTTTTAGAACTAACACCCAAAAAGATGTCCTTTTCATTATAGGGGACTGGAATGCTAAAGTAGGAAGTCAAGAAACACCTGGAGTAACAGGCAAATTAGGCCTTGGAATGTGGAATGAAGCAGGGCAAAGACTAATAGAGTTTTGCCAAGAAAATGCACTGGTCATAGCAAACACCCTCTTCCAACAACACAAGAGAAGACTCTACAAATGGACATCACCAGATGGTCAGCACCGAAATCAGATTGATTATATTCTATGCAGCCAAAGATGGAGAAGCTCTATACTGTCGACAAAAACAAGACCAGAAGCTGACTGTGGCTCAGATCATGTACTCCTTATTACCAAATTCAGACTCAAATTAAAGAAAGTAGGGAAAATGGCTAGACCATTCAGGTATGACCTAAATCAAATCCCTTATGATTATACAGTGGAAGTGAGAAATAGATTCAAGGGCCTAGATCTGATAGATAGAGTGCCTGATGAACTATGGACAGAGGTTCGTGACATTGTACAGGAGACAGGGATCAAGACCATCCCCATGGAAAAGAAATGCAAACAAGCAAAATGGTTGTCTGGGGAGGCCTTACAAATAGCTGTGAAAAGAAGAGAGGTGAAAAGCAATGGAGAAAAGGAAAGATATAAGCATCTGAATGCAGCGTTCCAAAGAATAGCAAGAAGAGATAAGAAAGCCTTCTTCAGCGATCAATGCAAAGAAATAGAGGAAAATAACAGAATAGGAAAGACTAGAGATGTCTTCAAGAAAATTAGAGATACCAAGGGAACATTTCATGCAAAAATGGGCTCAATAAATGACAGAAATGGTCTGGACCTAACAGAAGCAGAAGATATTAAGAAGAGGTGGCAAGAATACACGGAAGACCTGTACAAAAAGATCTTCATGACCCAGATTATCATGATGGTGTGATCACTAATCTAGAGCCAGACATCTTGGAATGTGAAGTCAAGTGGGCCTTAGAAAGCATCACTACGAACAAAGCTAGTGGAGGTGATGGAATTCCAGTTGAGCTGTTTCAAATGCTGAAAGATGATGCTGTGAAAGTGCTTCACTCAATATGCCAGCAAATCTGGAAAACTCAGCAGTGGCTGCAGGACTGGAAAAGGTCAGTTTTCATTCTAGTCCCAAAGAAAGGCAATGCCAAAGAATGCTCAGACTATTGCACAATTGCACTCATCTCACATGCTAGTAAAGTAATGCTCAAAATTCTCCAAGCCAGGCTTCAGAAATACATGAACCGTGAACTCTCTGATGTTCAAGCTGGTTTTAGAAAAGGCAGAGGAACCAGAGAGCAAACTGCCAACATCTGCTGGATCATGTAAAAAGCAAGAGAGTTCCAGAAAAACATCTATTTCTGCTTTATTGACTATGCCAAAGCCTTTGACTGTGTGGATCACAATAAACTGTGGAAAATTCTTCAAGAGATGTGAATACCAGACCACCTAACCTGCCTCTTGAGAAATCTATATGCAGATCAGGAAGCAACAGTTAGAACTGGACATGGAACAACAGACTGGTTCCAAATAGGAAAAGGAGTACGTCAAGGCTGTCTACTCTCACCCTGTTTATTTAACTTATATGCAGAGTACATCATGAGAAACTCTGGACTAGAAGAAACACAAGCTGGAGACCCACAGTCAACGAGATCTCACAGATACAGAGCTTCTTCCTGAGGAGCAAGAATTTGTGCCCTATATCAGGCACCCAAGCCCTTGGGACTTGCATTGATGAGATGAGCCCCTAAAACATCTGGCTTTGAAGACCAACAGGGCTGATGTCCAGAAGAACGAAAGGGCTGTAAGGAATGGAGATTCTACTCTTAATGGGCTTGCTTGCAGACTCACCCACCTGGCCATACAGCACAAAAACCACGATTTGAAGAGTCCAGACCATATGTGAATGGGATTCATTTGCTAATCTTAAAGCATCTGCCAGCAAGGAAGAAATCTGTTAGGAATCTCTCCCAGGAAGGGAAGCACTGGCAGGTACAATTTTTGCTTTTTTCCCTTCTAATTTGCTAGTGTCAGCATTTTTGTACTCTCATTCTAACTTACTAGCACCAGTGTTATATCAGAGGAGAAATTAAAAACCACCTGGAGACAAGTGCAAAATGGAAATACAGCATACCAAAATCTATGCAATGCAACAAAAGCTGTTGTAAGATGGAAGTTTATAGCAATAGTCTTACCTCAAGAAATAAGAAAAATTTCAAATAAACAACCTCACTTTTACACCAAAGGGAACTAGAAAAGAAGAGCAAACAAAGCCCAAAATTACTATAAGGAAGGAAATAGTAAAGATCAGAGTAGAAATAAATGAAATAGAAAGTGAAAAGACAATAGAAGAGATCAGTGAAACAAACAATTGGTTATTTGAAAAAATTTAAACAAAATTTACAAACCTTTAGCTAGACTCACTAAGGAAAAAAGAAAATGAAAATGAAATGTTAGTCATTTAGTCATATCTGACTCTTTGTGAGCCCATGGACTGTATAGCCTGCCAGGCTGCTGTGATGATGGGATTCTCCAGACAAGAATACTGAAGTGGGGTGTCATTTCCTTCTCCAGGGGATTTTCCCAACCCAGGGATCAAACCCAGGTCTCCCACATTGCAGGCAGATTCTTTACCATCTGAGCCACCAGGGATGGAATAAAAGAGAGAAGGCTCAAATAAAATTAGAAATAAAAAAGGAGAAACCAACATTACCCTCACACTAAAATCAGACAAAGATATCACATGCAAAAAGAAAATTACAGGCCAATATCACTGATAAAAATAGGTGCAAAACTTTCGACAATATAAGTAAACTGAATTAAAGGCTATATTAAAAGGATCATATACCCTGATCAAGTGGGATTTATTCCAGAGATGTAAGAATAGTTCAATATCCACAAATTAATCAATGTAATATATCACATTAACAAAAAGAAGGATTAAAATCATATGATTATCTCAATAGATGTATAAAAACATTTGAAAAAATTCAACATCATTTATGATAAAAACTTTCAACAAGTGGATATAAAAAGATGTATCCTAACATTATAAAGACCATATAGAATGTGCTCACAGGTAACACCATACTCAGTGACGAAGTCATGAAATTTTATTCCTTAAAATCAGGACCAAGACAATAAGGTTCACTCTCACTACTTTTAGTCAAAATAGAGTTTAAATTCTAGCCACAGCATTTAGGCAAGAAAAAAAGGCATCCAAATTGTAAAGGAAGAGGTAAAACTGTTACTATTTGCAGATGACATGATACTGAGTATAGAAAATCCTAAAGACTCCACCAAAAAACCTGTTAGAATTAATAAATAAATTTAGTAAAGCTGCATGGTACAAAAAAAATATGCAAACATGTTACATTTTATACAGTAACAAGGAACTATTAGAAAGAGATATTAAGAACATAATCCCATTTACAATGACATCAAAAAGAATAAAATACCTATGAACAAATTTAACCAAGGAAATGAAAGACCTGTATGCTAAAAACTATAAAACACTGATAAAAATAATTGAAGAAGACACAAATAAATGGAATGATATTCCATGCTTATAGACTGGAAAAATTAATATCATTAAAATGTCTACATTACCCAAATTGATCTACAGATTCAATACAATCCCTATCAAATTATGAATGGCATTTTTCACAGAAATAGAACAAACAATCCCAAAGCTTGTATGGAGCCACAAAAGATCCTGAATAGTCAAAAAGAAGTTGTTCTTCTTAAAAAAGAAGAACAAAGCTGGGGGAATCATACTTTCTAATTTCAAACTATACAACAAAGCTATACAATCAAAACAGTATGATATTGGCATAAAAAACAAACCCATAGATGAATGACACAAAATAAAGAACTAAACTCATAAATAAATGGTCAATTAATTTATGATAAAAGAGGCAAGAATATAAAATGAGAAAAGGTCAGTCTTTTTGTTGTACTGGGAAAATTGTACAGCCACATGCAAAACAATGAAACTGGGACACTATCTTATACCATACATAAAAACTAACTCAAAATGGATTAAAGTCTTGAATGTAGGACTAAAACCATAAAAATCCTAGAGGAAAATATAAGTGGCAAGTTCCTTGATATTGCTCTTGTTGATATTTTCTGGACCTGACTCCAAAGGAAATGGCAACAAAAGAAAAACCAAAAAAATGGAACTACAGCAAATAGAAAGCTTCTGCAGAGTGAAGGAAACCATCAACAAAATAAAAGGAAAGACTGAATGGAAGAAGATATTCCTAAATGATATCTGATAAAGGTTATATCCAAAATACATAAAGAAAGCAAACAGCCCAATAACAACAACAACGAAAAGTCAATTTAAAAATAGAGAATCTGAATAGACATTTTTCCAAAGAAGACCTGCAGACAACTAAAAGGCACACCTGTGGAACAGCTGTTATCAAAAGGACAAGATATAACAAGTATCGGCCAGAATATAGAGAAAAGAGAACCCTGGTGTACTATTTGGTAGAAATGTAAATTGGTATAGTCACTGTGGAAAACAGCATAAAGTGTCCTCAAAAATTAAAAACAGAAGTACTATACAATCCAGCAAATCCACTTCTGGGTATTTATCTGAAGAAAATTAAAACACTAATTCCAAAAGGCACCTCTAGGTTCACTGTACCATATTTATAATATAATAACCAAAATATTGGGGCTTCCTCAATGGCTCAGGGGTAAAGAATCTGCCTGCAGGGCAGAAGATGTAGGAGAGGTGAGTTTGATCCCTAGGTCAGGAACATCCCCTGAAGAAGGAAATGGCAACCCATTCCAGTATTTTTACCTGGAGAATCCCATGGACAGAGAAGCCAGCGGGTTATAGTCCACAGGGTCGCACAGAGTCAGACACAATTGAACACACACACACAAACCAGGATATGGAAACAAATGTCTATCAATTGATGAATGGATAAAGGAGATGTTTTATATATATGTTTATACAAGATAAATATTTATTTATATGTATATAATAGAATATTACTTAACCATAAAAAGAATGAAATGGACCTTGAGGTATTAGGCTAAACACAGTAAGACAGATAGAGAAAGACAAATACCAAATGATTTCACTTATCTGTAAGATCTAATAAACAAAGGAACAAACAAAACAAAGAACAGATTTATGGTTGTCAGAGTTGGGGGAGGTAGGCAAAAATGGGTGAAGGGGATCAAAAGGTACAAAATTCCAGTTATAAAATAAGTAAGTCTTATAGTTTGGGGAATACAGGTCTTTGGTCTCCTTAGGTAGGTTTATTCCAAGATATTTTATTCTTGTAATGGGGTTGTTATTTTTGTTATTACCAAGTTGTTATTCTTGGTAAACGGGGTTGTTTCTTGAATTTTTTTCTGATCTTTTATTGTTAGTATATAGATAAGAACAGACTTCTATGTATTAATCCTGTAACCTGTAAATTTACCAAATTCATAATGAGCTCTAGTAGTTTTCTTTTGGTGTTTTTAGGATTTTCTAAAACATTTTCTACAGGTATAGTATCATGTCATTTGCAAACAATGACATGAATTTAACTTCTTTCTCATTTGAATTTCATGTATTTCTTTCTCTTCTCTGATTGCTGTAGTTAGGACTTCCAAAACAAAGTCAAACAGAAGTGGTGAGAGTGGACATCTTTGTCTTGTTCCTGATCTTAGAGGAAATGTGTTTAGTTTTTCACCAATAAATATGATTGTTAGTTATAGTTTGTCATATATGGGGTTTATTATGTTGAGGTATGGTCCCTCTATGCCCACTTTCTGGAGTTTTTATCATAAATGGGTGTTGAATTTTGTCTAAAGCTTTTTCTATACCTATTGAGATGATCATATCACCTCACACCAGTCAGAATGGCTATCATTAAAAATCCACAAACAACAAATGCTTGAGAGGGTGCTGAGAGAAGGTAACCCTCCTACACTGTTGATGAGAATGTAAATTGCAGCCACTATGGAGAACAGTATGGAGATTCCTTAAGAAGCTAAAAATAGAGTTACCATATGATCCTGCAATCCCACTCCTGGGCA
This sequence comes from Nanger dama, assembly GCA_917880005.1. Taxonomy (NCBI): domain Eukaryota; kingdom Metazoa; phylum Chordata; class Mammalia; order Artiodactyla; family Bovidae; genus Nanger; species Nanger dama. The sequence continues at coordinate 6,364,850 of CAKJTW010000082.1, read as the reverse complement.
TACAATCAGAGAAAAACATGATCCAAAAGGATACATGCACCCCAATGTTCATTGAAGCATTATTTACACTAGACAAGATACGGGAGCAATCTAAATGTCCATCAATAGAAAATGGATAAAGAATATGCAGTACATATATATACAATGGAATATTACTCAGCCATTAAAAAGAATACTGCTGTTTGCAGCAACATGGGTAGACCCAGAGATTGTCCTACTTAGTAAAGTAAGTCAGACAGAGAAAGAAATATCATATATTATTTATGAAACAGAAATAGACTCACAGACTTAGAGAAGGAACTTATAGTTCCAGGGGAAAATAGTGGGGGAGGGATATTTAGAGAGTTTGGAATTGATATGTACACACTGCTGCCTCTAAAATGGATAACCAAAGAGGACAGACTATATAGCATAGGGAACTCTGCTAAATATTCTTTAATAAACTAAGTGGGAAAAGAATTTGAAAAAGAATAGATACATGTATATGTATAACTGAATCACTATTCTGTGCACTTTAATTAGCACAGCACTGTTAATCAACTGTACTATAATATAAAATTTAAAACTTTTTTAAACAGAATAAAATAAGTCATGGGGATTTTGTATATAAAACTGAGACTATAATCAAAAATACTGTATTGCAGATGTGAAAGTTGGTTAAAAAAATAAGTCTTGAAAGTTCTCATCACAAGAAAATATTTTGTAACATTAATATGGTGACACATGGTATAACTATTAATAGACTGATTGTGGTGGTCATTTTGCAATGTATACAAAAGTCGAATCATTATGTTGTACAAAATGAAACTAGTATAATGTTGTATGTCAATTATGATGGTTGTTGTTTAGTCTCTAGGCTGTGTCTGACTCTTTGCAACCCCTTAGGCTATAGCCCGCCAGCTTCCTCTATCCATGGGATTTCCCAAGCAAGAATACTGAAGTGGGTTACCATTTCCTTCTCGAGGGATGTTCCTAACCCAGGAACTGAACCCCCATCTCTTGCACTAGTAGGCTAATTCTTTACCATTGAACCACCAGGGAAGCCCATGTCAATTGTACTTCAGTTGAAAAAGAAATCTATCATAGGAACCAAAGCGGGGAAAAAAAGAGCAAACGTAAGAAAAATTTCTGTTGAGCTCTTATTATATTAAGGGCAGTTTAATGATATGATCTCATTTAGGTACCATCATTATCCCCATTTTGCAGACAACAAAACTGATTTTTAATGTAGTTAAATAATTTACCCAAAGTCTTTTAGCTGACAAGAAGCAGAGCTGGAAACGTGGATTCTTAGCAATCTGTTACATTGCTCCTCAGCCATCATGAAACACTATATCAAAGTCCTTGTAAAAACATGTAGCATTCAACTTAATCTTACTGTTACAAATATTACAGCAAATATCAAATTAATCAGATACTCAAAGTTAATGAGAGGCATATATGTTGGACAAAAATGCCACCACATTTGGGAAGTGTCATAACTGATATACACATGGGCAAATGGAGGGGGCTCACTGCAGGTATGTTGATGATCATTTGGGAAAGAATATGCAAAGACATGAAGGCACAGAAGAACATACTGAAGGGTGATGCACAGGTTCAGAGTACAGCAGAGACACTCTTTGGCTATTTCAATCTTAAACCAGCATTTATTATTTTAATTGGAAATGTTTGTGTTTGTAGATAATTTTCTGCTATATTACCCTGTTTGTGGAATGCTAAGGAATAAAATCGGAGAAGGCAATGGCACCCCACTCCAGTACTCTTGCCTGGAAAATCCCATGGACCGAGGAGTCTGGTAGGCTGCAGTCAATAGGGTCTCGAAGAGTCAGACATGACTGAGTGACTTCACTTTCACTTTTCACTTTTCACTTTCATGCATTGGAGAAGGAAATGGCAACCCACTCCAGTGTTCCTGCCTGGAGAATCCCAGGGACGGGGGGAGCCTGGTGGGCTGCCATCTACGGGGTCACGCAAAGTCAGACACGACTGAAGTGACTTAGCAGCAGCAGCAGCAGCAGCAAGGAATAAAATACCTCTTTGAACTGAAAGTTCAGACTGTCGAGTCTTGATGATCATATACCAAAATATATATATATATATATATATATAGAATTTCTATGAACAAAAATCACTAACTTACCAGGTGACAAAGGCATAAGTTGCCCCAGTGATGATAATGGCTGTTGCATAATGCCAGCAAAAGCATATGGTGAGAAACATAATGTTGTTATGATCCACTAAGTCCCATGGAGGACCTCCACTGCGGGGATAAAGGACAAACCCAATCTGTAATTTAAAAGAAAGAGTGAACGTTAAAGCATTACCAGCCATATTCCCAAAGATGGTACAGTTCAAAATGCTTTCTTTCAAGATTAATGGTGACAGATAACTCCCATTATCTGAGATGCTACAGATAAGAAACTGCTATCTGTCTTACTAAGATAGACAATATCTACTAAATCATATTTTTCCAAAAATGTTTAGGATATTTACAGATCAATTTTCAAAATATGACTAGTAGTCATCTCTGTAGATTGGTAGACTTTCAGAGAATTTGGTAGGATTCTAAGTTGCTCAGTTTCACTCTGTTATCTCAAAATCAGAGTTTTTTTTTAAATTTTTGAAATAAACAAAGCCCACTGGTAACATTATATTTATACTTAAAGTTTGTCTCCTAAGATCAAGAGCAAGACAGGGTGTTTGATTTTACCATTTCTGTTCAACACTGTACTAGAAGTTCTAGCCAGAGCAACTAGTCAAGAAAAATAGATAAAAGGCATCCACACTGCAAAGGAAAAAGTAAAACTATTTATATTCACAAATAAATTTATCTTATGTACAGAAAATTCTAAAGAATCCACAAAAAGCCTATTAGAGCTAATAAATAAATTTAGCAAACTTGCAGGATACAAAATCAACACTCAAAACATGTAATGGACAATTCAAAAAAATAAATTAGGGAAACAATTCCACTTATAAAAGCACTGAAAAGAATAAAATATTTAGGAATAAACTTAATCAAGGAGGTTCAAGTCTGGTACCTTGCAAGCTACAAAACATTGTCAAAAGAGATAAAAGATCTAAATAAATGAAAGCATGTTCATGAACTGGAGCATTTAATATTGTTAAGACAGCAATAGCACCCAAAGCACTCCACAGATTCACTACGATCTCTATCAAAATCCCAATGGTCTTTTTTTTTGCAGAAATGGAAATCTGATTATAAAATTTATGTGGTATTGCAAGGGACCCTGAATAGCCCAAACAGCCTTGAAAAAGTAAAGCAAAATTGTAAGTCTTACACTTAGTGATTTCAAAACTTATGACAAAAACTACAATAATCAAAACACTGGGGTACTAACATAATGGTAGACATACAGATCAATGATATAGAATTGTGAGTCCAGAAATAAGACCATAAACTTGTAATAAATTAGTTTTTGACAGGAGTGCCAAGGCCATTCAGTGGGGAAGTTTAAGTCTCTTCAACAACTGGTGCTGGGACAAATGAATATATATTTGCAAAAAAAAAAAAATATATATATATATATATAAAATTTACCCTTATTTTACACCATATATAAAAATTAACTCAAAATGAATCAAAACCTAAATATGAGAACTGAAATCATAACTTCTAGAAGAAAACATAAGGAAAAATTTTCATGTCCTGGGTTTTAGTGATGATTTCTTATACATGACACCAAGATACATTAAAATTAAGAATTTTTGTACATCAAAGGACAGTATCAAGAAAATAAAAAGATAATCCTCTGCATAGGAGAATATCCTTGCAAATCATGTATTTAATAAGGAATTGGTATCTAGAGTATATAAAGAAATCCTAAATCTCAACAAAAAGCCAAAAATATTTTTAATGGGCAAAGGACGAGAAGACTCATTTCCCAAGAGGCATATAAATGGCTGACAAGCTCAAAAAAATTATGAATATCATCAAGTTATTAGAGAAATACAAACCAAAACCACTATGAGATACCACTTCACTATGAGATATTAGTATCCCCTAGAATGGTAGTAATAATAAGTAACAATTATTGGTAAGGATATGGCAAAACTGGAATCCTTATACATTGCTGGTGAGAATGTAGAATGGTATAGCCATGTGGAAAACACTCTGACAGTTTTTCAAAAAATTAAATGTAGAATTATCACATGACCTGGCAATTTTATTCTAGGTACTATATATGCCCCACATAATTGAAAAGAGGTATTCAAATTAAAAAAATCCTACACAAAATTACATGACAGCATTTACACAAGGGCCAAAAGCTGAAAAAAATCCAAATGTCCATCAATCGATGATGAATAAGCAAAATGTGGTTATTCTATATAACAATATTATTCAACCATAAGAAATAATGACATAGTAATATATAACATGAATGAATATAACATAATGAAAACATGTTAGAGAAAGAAGCTAGACACAAAAGGTAACTGTTTTAACTTTTAATTTATTTATTTATTTTAGGCTTTGCTGGGTCATCGTTGCTATGCACGGGCTTTCTCTAGCTGCAGCAAGCAGCTGCTACTCTGTTTTGCTGTGTGGCCTTCTCATTTCTGTGGTTTCTCCAGTTGGGGAGCACAGGCTCTAGGTTGCACAGGCTTCAGTAATTGTAGAGCACGGGCTTAGCTTCTCTGTGTCATGTGGAATCTTCCCGGACCAGAGATTGAATCACTGGCCCCTGCATTGGTAGGCAAATTCTTATCCACATTGTCACCAGGGAAATCCAAAAGAGAACATATTGTATGGGGCAGGGAGAAAGACAATGACTTGGATCCAAGGGTCTGTGTGAGTCATCTCAGCAGTTTGATACAGTTTAAACAATCAGTACTAAGACAGTAGTTGGTCCCATGAAGACATGGTACTATTTCTACCTTAAAACACAGATTATAGACTAGCAGATTCTGAGCCACATCTATATCACAGACATGCTATGCCTGCCCTGCACATTTTTAAAATAGTTTGAATTAGTTTACAACACTTCTAAAATTAGGGAACTTCACACAAAAGTACATCTCAGCTTATTTCTAAAAATAGAAATATCTGGCCACACCAGACCTGTGTTCCAAAGCATGAATAGCAACCTGTGTTCTCCATTGATTCATCATTCAGGTTGGTAGCTGCCTGACCAAATGGAGCAGTCCAGAGGCCTTCATTTTTACACTGGTGCTGTGTACTTTATTTATTAATCAATGTCACATTCATAAATTTTTCTAAAATATCAGAGCTGAAATAAGCTCGACAGTCTATAATAACTCCTTCCTGCCCTTCTCTACATCCCAGGAGCCAGACTCCTTTTCTTGTCTTTATTTTACAGATAAGATAACTAAGTAAGGCACGAGCCTGCCCCTTTGTCTCCAAACAGACAAGAAGGCCAGCTCCTGAGTCACCAAGGAAGTCAAAAATATGGAAGTGGATAGCCTATCCCTTCTCCAGGGGATCTTCCTGACCTAGGAGTTGAACCAGGGTCTCCTGCATTGCTGTTGGATTCTTTACAAGCTGAGCTGCCAGGGAAGCCCATATATTGCTTCAGTTCAGTTCAGTAGCTCAGTACTGTCAGACTCTTTGTGACCCCACAGACTGTAGCACTCCAGGCTTCCCTGTACATCACCAACTCTTAGAGCCCACTCAAACTCATGTCCATTGTGTTGGTGATGTCATTCAACCATCTCATCCTCTGTTGTCCCGTTCTCCTCTCACCTTCCCATTCTCCTCTCACCTTCAATCTTTCCCAGCATCAGGTCTTTTCCAGTAAAGTTTGTTCTTCACATCAGGAGGCCGAAGTATTGGAATTTCAGCTTCAGCGTTAGTCTTTCCAATGAATTTTCAGTACTTATTTCCTTTAGAATTGACTAGTTGGATCTCCTTGCAGTCCAAAGGACTCTCAAGAGTCTTCTCCAACACCACAGTTCAAAAGCATCAGTTCTTCAGCACTCAACTTTCTTTATAGTCCAACTCTCACATCCATACATAACTACTGGAAAAACCACAGCTTTGACTAGATGGACTTTTGTTGGTAAAGTAATGTCTTTGCTTTTTAATAGCTGTCTAGGTTAGTCATAGCCTTACTTCCACAGAGCAAGCATTTTAATTTCATGTCGTCAGTCACCATCTGCAGTGATTTTAGAGCCCCCCAAAATAAAGTCTCTCACTGTTTCCAGTGTTTCCCCATCTATTTGCCATGAAGTGATGGGACCGGATGCCATGATCTTAGTTTTTTGAACGTTGAGCTTTAAGCCAGCTTTTTCACTCTCCTCTTTTACTTTCAAGAGGCTCTTTAGTTCTTCTTTGCTTTCTGCCATAAGGGTAATGCTATCTTGCATATCTGAGGTTATTGATATTTCTCCTGGCAAACTTGATTCCAGCTTGTACTTCCTCCAACCCAGCATTTCACATGATATAATCTGCATATAAGTTAAATAAGGATGATAACATACAGCCTTGACGTACTTCTTTCTGTATTTGGAACCAGTCTGTTGTTCTATGTCTAGTTCTAACTGTTGCTTCTTGACCTGCATACATGTTTCTTAGGCGGCAGGTAAGGTGGTCTGGTATCCCCATCTCTTTAAAAATTTTCCACAGTTTGTTGTGGTCCACACAACAACAACTCTAGGTGAGTGACCACACCACCATGGTTATCTGGGTCATGAAGATCTTTTTTGTATAGTTCTGTGTATTCTTGCCACCTCTTCTTAATATCTTCTGCTTCTGTTAGGTCCATACCATTTCTGGCCTTTATTGAGCCATCTTTGCATGAAATATTCCCTTGGTATCTCTAATTTTCTTGAGGAGATCTCTAGTCTTTCCCATTCTATTGTTTTCCTCTATTTCTTTACACTGATCACTGAGGAAGGCTTTCTTAAGTCTCCTTTCTATTCTTTGGAACTCTGCATTCAAATGGGTATGTCTTTCCTTTTCTCCTTTGCCTTTAGCTTCTCTTCTTTTCAGCTTATTTCTAAGGCCTCCTCAGACAACCATTTTGCCTTTTGCATTTCTTCTTGGGGATAGTCTTTATCACTGCCTCCTGTACAATGTCACAAGCCTCTGTCCATAGTTCTTCAGGCAGTCTGTCTATCAGATCTAATCTTTTGAATCTATTTCTCACTTCCACTATAATCATGAGGGATTTGATTTTGGTAGATGAATGGTCTAATGGTTTTCCCTACTTTCTTCAATTTAAGTCTGAATTTGGTAGTAAGGAGTTCATGATCTGAGCCACAGTTAGCTCCCATCTTGTTTTTGCTGACTGCATAGAGCTTCTCCATTTGGCTGCAAAGAATAAATCAATCTGATTTTGGTATTGACCATCTGCTGATGTCCATGAGTAGAGCCTTCTCTTTGTTGTTGGAAGAGGGTGTTTGCTATGATCAGTGCATTCTCTTGGCAAAACTCTGTTAGCCTTTGCCCTGCTCCATTTTGTACTCCAAGGCCAAATTTTCCTGTTACTCCAGGCAGCTCCTGACTTCCCACTTTTGCATTCCAGTCCCCCATAATGAAGAAGACATCATGTATGGAGAAGTAGTGGGAGAAAAAAATTGTGAAAAGCAAATAACAATGTAATTTTATTAGCTTGAGATAGACTTTGGGGAATAAACATTCAAAGCAACCAAACATGGAAGCATAATAAATTCGCCTAAGTCTCTGAAACATTTTCATTCAGAAGAATCCAGCACAGAGGGGATGAGGGACATGTACTGTGGCTAGAGCTTCCTATCATGCTAGTATGTTTGCTTGTATTGGTATCAAGTATTCATTTTTCTCCAAGTCTCAAATGTCATTTGGTCTGACCATCCAGTAAAGAAAAATAGTAGTCTGGACATAATGATGGATAGAAAGTTTTAAAAATAATCTCAGATTTATATCCTCAAAATTTAACCTCATATATCTTCCTTAGAAAAGCTCTTGGGGAAATATGAAAACATTATTACTCTGCCAAAAGGGACAACATTAAGCCAACCTATGCTCAGTTGCAAAAGTTCACAGCTTCCTCCCTCAGATATTTAATTAATTAATCATTAATTTTTAATGGAACACTAATTGTTTTCATCAGTTCTGCTCTTAATTGTATTATTACTTTATTCAACTATCTTGGGTTTCCCCCTCTTATTTTCTTTATTTTGATATTTAGCTCTTTAAGAAATTGGATTGCATATACATGTGGATAATCTTCAGCCCAAAAGATGGAATATACTTTCTTCTCAAATATATAGATTATACTACCACTGACACTGGGCTACATCCCAAAGAAGTCTTGACACATTTCAAAGGGAACACATACAAGGCAATTGAAAACAAATAATAAAATAAAAGAATATTTTTGGAAATTGAAAAGAATGTTTCTAAATAACTCATAAATTAAAGAAGAAAGCACATAGAAAATGCACCATTCAAAACTGCCCAAGGTGAAAGCTACCACATACAAAATTTCATCGGAGGTAGTTATACTAATGTTTAGGAGGAATTCTACAGTCTTAGGAATAATTATATAAAAATCAGAAAAACTAAATATAAGTAAATATTCAACTCAAAAACTAGAAAGAGAGGAGAATAATATAGCCTCATGACATTAGAGAAAACTGAAAATTAGGGAGAAACTGACAAATCCATAAATATAACATAAAATTTTAACATACCTCTATCAGAAAGTGAATGATCAACTGGATGGAAAGCAATTAGAAATAGAGAATATTTAGAAACATTTAATTAAAAAGAGTCGGAGAGCTTGATTTTACCCTTACATCCAGAGAAATCTTTAATTTCCTTTTAGTTCCCCTGAATCCGAATAACCAACCATCATGCCTACCCCAGACTTGGAGTCCACAGAACTGCAGCCCAGTTCTGCTCAGTCTATGAATGTCTGTTCTATTCTATTTCTATTCTATTCACTGGTGGCTTGCCCTATTTTTGTTTGTGATGTTTAATTTGCAACTATGTATTTTTAAACTCTCTTACTTTCATTTACTTTTCTATTCTTTTAATTTACTTTTTATTTTATAGGTATTTTTGATAGTTTATGCGTCATTGTTACATATTTGAAGCAGAAGCACTACACTGAAGCATAAACTCACTGTGTCATCTTGACCTGAAATTATCACTGTTAATTTTTTTTAATTTAATTTAAATTTTGAATCGGCAATACCAGAACATAGTAAAATATCCCAATCAAGAGATATGAAATACATAATCACATCTTACATGCCATTCTATTTAGCTTCCCAACTGATGATAAATAATTTCACAATACAACATCTATATACCAACTGGTTAAATTCACTGATTATCAAATTATACCATGATAAGGTATTTGTTATTTTTTCTAAATCATTTTACCTTCAAAAACCCCTGAATCCGGGCCCCTATTTACTAGCCTGTGCTCCAACAACCTTTCTACTCCCCACATCTTTCTACTCCCCACAAGCTTAAATATCACATTTTTCCTAGCCCCCGTTTGACTGTGATGTTTCTCTGAGTCTACCAGGGCTTTCTTATCAATCTTCACTGAAAGGCACATCCCTGGAAGAACCTCATCATCCCAAATCCCTGCACTTTAGTGACTAAGAATCTCCTCTAAGAAATCTGCGATTAAACCACATTCACCTCTCATTCCAGACTTTCCTTATATCCATGAATGTATGTTCAGACAGAGGATGAGATGGTTGGATGGCGTCACCAACTCAATGGATATGAATGTGAGTAAACTCCAAGAGTTGATAATGGACAGGGAGGCCTGGTGTGCTGCAGTCCATGGGGTCACAAAAAGTCAGACATGACTGACCAAAATGAACTGAACTGATAAAGTATATGTTCACTGATTGGAATACATGTTTTCAACAACACTCCAAGGTTAGGGAGTCAACAATAAAGGTGCCTGGGATTTGGAGTCAGACAGACCCACATTTAGATCCTAGTTCCACTACTGTGTGATCCTGAGCAAGTAAGTTGCTCTCTCTGAGTCTCTTTATCAGTCAGTTGGGGAACTTTCAAGTTGTCCTGAAGACAAAATGAAAATGAAACAATGTGTATGTAAAAGTCATGTCCAGGGGCCAGCACATACTTATTCCTCAATACATAGTAATTCCCTCCCTTTCCTGTCTTCCTTACGTTTCTCGAGCTTATTACCCATTAGGCTTTATAAGTGGCTTTAGCGTCAGGAACTGCTTCCAGCTAAGTACCAGCTCAGGGTTCCTACAAAATGGATATTCAGGTGTGTGATGAAGGTGTACACCTCCCACCTCCTTACCTCCTTACTATTCTCACCAGGGCCGCTGGGCCCCTCAAAGGCCTGCATTCTCAGTACCAGCAGCTTATCAGAAGGAAGTCTTTGGGTTCCAGGGCACAACACCCACAGGGGGCCAGGCACATTCACTGGAGCCGCCAACTCACCTGCCAGAACCAGCTTCCCTGAAGCAGGAAAAGGCTTGTGCGCAGAAGTTCCACAGTTATCTTGGCCTGTATGAAGAGCTCCATGAAGGCAACCAGGCTTGTCAAACAGACGACCAAAAACAGAAGCTTGTGCACAAATACGTCCACCATTTCCCGGCCGTGAGTGTGATTGTAGAAGACAAAACCTGTCAGAAGCAGAAAAAAATTGTTTGCCTTTCTCAGTGACACTACTGTTCCTCCTCCATCTCCACACAGCTTTACACAAAGCACACACATTTGTCCAAAATACGAGGTGCCCACTGCTTCCCATAATAATGGAAATCTCTAGCATTTTTGGAGTCACTATACCTGTGTACAATGTAATCTTTGAAATCTCCTTTTCCCTTCCCCAGTCTTTATTCACTTCTCCAATATATCATGACATTTTCAACTAACTAAATTTCAAAGCATATTTTATGCAAAAGGATAATTAATAAGCATGATGAAGGCAGGGGGCCAGGAGTTAGGGCAAATGGACAGATGAATGACATAAAGTCTTTCCTTAAGCAATTTCATCTACTGGAGGCAGCAAATATAAACACCAATCAGAAGAGTGGACTTTGATGGGTAGGGCAAGTTTCTCTGGAAGTTCCCAAGAAGTAGTAACTAACTATATTTTTAATCCTATGGACAGATGGTGGCTTCAACTTCATCCTTTTCATTTGGATGTGGAGGAAAAGATGTTCATTCAAAATATGGTGACATCCAGAGAGTAACTTCGGTGTGAATGGATACATGCAGATATGTATGGTTGAGTCCCTTTGCTGTCCACTGGAAACTATCACAGCATGGTTAATTGACTATACTCCAATATAAAATAAAAAGTTTAAAATAATATAATAACATCTGAGATAATGAGAATCATGCTGTTGGTGACTGTTGCCCAACGTTTATCTATCCCTTGTTCTCAAACAGCATTTGGCAAAAGTGCTTATCTTTAGATGTAGGAAGCAAGGTGGACATTAGAAAGGACTGCTCTTGATAACTGGGGACTTTTTAGTTCTATGACCAATCTACCCCTTACATATAAAATGTTGTGGTTCAGTCACTAAGTCATGTCCAACTCCTCTGTGCTCCTCTTCCATGGGATTCTCCAGGCAACAGTACTAGAGTGGGTTGCCATTTCCTTCTCCATACATACAAAATAAATGAAAAAAAGCATTAAATACTTGTCATCAATGTTTTCTTATGCAGTAACAGGGAGGCCAACTGAACAAAAAGTGTTAGGACCTCAATTTTATGTAATGGGATTTTTTTAGACTCTGTTTTATCATGTAATGGTGGAGTTTCATTATATCAATATTAAAAAGGCTACTTCATAGGTATGGAAACTACTCTGCTTTGAGTGGTCTCTTCGTTGGAGGATATTTATGCTTTACTAACTCCAGAGAAGGAAATAGTAACCCACTCCAGTATTCTTGCCTGGGAAATCTCACAGACAGAGAAGCCTGATAGATTTCAGTCCATGGGATCGCAAAGAATTGGACACAACTGAGTGACTAAACAGCAACAACAATGCTTCACTACTCTGACCTCACTTTGTTGTGTTAAAAATGGAAATAATGCTGCAATAAACATTGGGGTACATGTGTCTCTTTCAATTCTGGTTTCCTCAGTGTGTATGCCCAGCAGTGGGATTGCTGGATCATAAGGCAGCTCTATTTGCAATTTTTTAAGGAATCTCCACACTGTTTTCCATAGTGGCTGTACTAGTTTGCATTCCCACCAACAGTGTAAGAGGGTTCCCTTTTCTCCACATCCTCTCCAGCATTTATTGCTTGTAGACTTTTGGATCGCAGCCATTCTGACTGGTGTGAAATGGTACCTCATTGTGGTCTTGATTTGCATTTCTCTGATAATAAGTGATGTTGAGCATCTTTTCATGTGTTTGTTAGCCATCCGTATGTCTTCTTTGGTGAAATGCCTATTTAGTTCTTTGGCATGGAAACAACCTAGATGTCCATCAGCAGATGAATGGATAAGAAAGCTGTGGTACATATATACAATGGAATACTACTCAGCCCTTAAAAGAATAAATTCGACTCAGTTCTAATGAGATGGATGAAATTGGAGCCGATTATTCAGAGTGAAGTAAGCCAGAAAGAAAAACACCAATACAGTATACTGACACATATATATGGAATTTAGAAGGATAGTAATGATGACCCTCTATGTGAGACAACAAAAGAGACTCAGAGGTATGGAGCGGACTTTTGGACTCTGAGGGAGAGGGAGAGGGTGGGATGATTTGGGAGAACGGCATTGAAACATGTATACTATCTTGTAAGAATGAAGTGCCAATCTATGTTCAATACAGGATGCAGGACGCATGGGGCTGGTGCACGGGATGATTCAGGGAGAAGATGTGGGGTGGGAGGTGGGAGGGGGCTTCGGCACTGGGAGATCGTGGACACCTGTGGCTGATTCATGTCAATGTATGGCAAAACAAAAACAGTATTGTAATGTAGAATAAAGTATTTAAAAAAAGAAAAAAAATGGAAATAATGATCATCTCCAGGATAAACCTGAGATAAACAAGCATGGCAGGTGGTTCTTCAAGGTAGATGTGAAATTTGAATACAATACCTGAATGATTGTGCTTGTCCAGCTTTACTAAATAAGTTAGTAGGGAAGGGAAATCTTTGGCATCCGGTCTGGGACACCTCAATAGCTTACCATGACCCAAACAGCTGGCCCACAGGTCAAGGCTGTACCAGGACACCAAAGGAAAGGTACCCTTTATTGTTGTAAAGGGCTAGACAAATATCCAATAATAATGAAAGATAAATGAAAACACTCATACTTACCCTCCACAAATAAGGCATTTAATAGCATTAACTTGCTAAAGGAGGCAGGAAGTGACCTGATGGTGGAACATAAGATGTTTGTCACACCCAGCAGCAAAAAGAAGAGGTACATGGTAAAATGATGCCAGTCTATGAGTCTGACCCACTGATTCTTTTTGTAGTCGTATAAGATAAAGTGCGGTGCTCCAGGAACAAACTGTCCTGCAAGGATGCCTGCAGAGGGATAAATCACACTTTAAGCCATCTTTCCACAACTTTACTGAAAACTGAAGATGCAGAAGGACCAGCCTACAGCTTAGCCCAATATATTGTCTTTTTATGGCACTGATTCTTCTTTCTGGGCCATTACCTAACAGCTGACCACTGGTTCTTTCGATTGGTTTAGAGCTTCAAAGACTGGTTCGGATAATCTCTTTTAATCAAAGACAGCCAATTTTGTCAAACAGCTGTGTCAGATCTTCAAAGCTAATGGTCTTAGTTCCACTGAGTTCCCCGATGAGTTCCACTGACGGACTAAGTTCCTGTTTTAATCTAATGACTAGATAAATGCTAAGTAATTTTGGATTTAGATTTGTGAGATTAATCCTATAGCATCTGATTACTTCCTTCTTACACAGTACGTCTTTGGGTCGGGAGTTGTGCTTGGTTCAGGATTAAAACGCTAGAGTTCAGCTTCTCCCCAATTAAGGATAACCAGATACAACTGAGCAACTGAACTGAACTGTTAGAAAACCATGCTTGAACTGAACTGCTACATGATCAAGTAATAAAAAACAGAAATACAATTAGAATACGTATTCAGATGTATTTGAATAAAAAATTTATTTTAGTAATCTCTTGTTTTGATATTCAATCTTCTCTTTGCATGTGAAAATACACCAAGGAAGCAAACAGAACACAGAAAAGGGTCACTCACCGATTAAAGCCACTCCAACTAGCACAATTCCTCCAACATTTCTATTCGATAGAATAATTCTTTGGAATCAAAGTAGGAAGTCGGCTTCTGCTTTTTGAAGGCATATTTCAGAACGCACTTTGAAGTCCACCAAATCCCCAATGCAATTAAGACGAATCCAGGGAAAGCATGGCCTTTGAAATCCCCCATGACTACCAAAATAAGAGCATAGAGAAGATGACGGCATTTCATTTCTAGAACTTGGCCTAAGTGTCACTTTTTCTGTAAAGTATACTATCTCTGATAATGGTAGATATGCCACTGAGTCAGAGGATCCAGTATTACTCACAACAGTAGTAGACCCATTACAATATCAACAATACCAACAAGTAGAAAAATGCACATTGGTTGAACACTTAACTTTTTCTAGGCACTGTGTCAAGTGGTTTACTTGTGATCTGTAACTTAATTTTCACAACATACCCATAAATCAATGGTTAAATCACATTTTCAATTGGGATACGAGTATAGGAAGTGAAATGACTTACCCAAACCTCACAACTATTGGAAAAAAAACTTCATTGTTTTTAACAGAGAACTGAAAAGGTCTCTGAAAAATGATAGTATGTACTCAACCAACACATTTTAAATATATTTGAAAGAAAGTAACAGGAAAGTTTTATCTTTATGTTTAAAGCTTGAAGTGATATAAAATTGCCTACAAGAATTTTTAAATAGGTAATTTCAAAGTATCAAACATCAAGAGAGTGGAAAAGATCATTAGGACTTATTCAAATATCTATGCACTCTTCCACACTTTTCGCAGCCACATCGCCATTTGATCAGAATCACATTTCCAGTTCTGAGCAGTGGACTGTGGCATTTGTCACATCCAGGCTGAGTCAGTTAAGAACCTACATGATTCCTTTAACTCGCTTTTCCCCTGCCTTGGCAAACGGGGCATAGCATATGTACAAGATAGAAGACAATCAAACAGCCTGCATCAGATTTCTGCAAGAAACAACCCTTTATTGGGTTAAGTCATTTAAATGTTAAGGTTTAATAGCTTAATCAAGCAGATCCAAAGGGATACCAAGCTAAAACAAACAAACTGCAGATTCTGTTCATTCCATTGCTACCTGGTTGAGCAATAAAAATCAGACATATTCTCCTTTTTGGTCAGCACTATACAAAACCATTGCACTCATCTCACACACTAGGAAAGTAATGCTCAAAATTCTCCAAGCTAGCCTTCAACAGAACAAGAAACAAGAACTTCCAAATGTTCAAGCTGGGCTTAGAAAAGGCAGAGGAACCACAGATCAAATTGTCAACATTTGGTGGATCAGACAAAAAGTAAGAGAATACCAGAAAAACATCTATTTCTGCTTCATTGACTATGCTAAACCTTTGACTATGTGGATCACAACAATCTATGGAAAATTCTTCAAGAGATGGGAATACCAGACCACCTGACCTGCCTGCTGAGAAATCTGTATGCAGGATAAGAAGCAACAGTTAGAATTGGACATGGAACAACAGACTGGTTCCAAATCGGGAAAGGAGTACGTCAAGGCTGTCTATTGTCACCCTGCTTATTTAACTTATATTCTAAGTATATCATGCAAAATGCTGGGGTGGATGAAGCATAAGCTGGAATCAAGATTCAGTTCAGTTCAGTCACTCAGTCATGTCCAACTCTCTGTGAGCCCATGGACTGCAGTACAGCAGACTTCCCTATCCATCACAAACTTCTGAAACTTACTCAAACTCATGTCCATTGAGTCGGTGATGTCATCCAACCATCTCATCCTCTGTCATCCCCTTCTCCTCTCACCTTCACTCTTTCCCAGAATCAGGGTCTTTTCAAATGAGTCAGTTCTTCGCATACTTTCTGCCTAAGTATTGAGTTTCAGTATCAGTCCTTCCAATGAATAATCAGGACTAATTTCCTTTAGGATTGACTACTTGGATCTCCTTGCAGTCCAAGAGACTCTCAAGAGTCTTCTCCAATACCTCAGTTCAAAAGCATCAATTCTTCGGCACTAAGCTTTCTTTATAGTCCAACTCACATCCATACATGACTACTGGAAAAACTAAAGCTATGACTATATGGACCTTTGTTGGCAAAGTAATGTTTCTGCTTTTTAATATGCTGTCTAGGTTGGTCATAACTTTCCTTCCAAAGAGCAAGTGTCTTTTAATTACATGGCTGCAGTCACCATCTGCAGTGATTTCGGGAGCTCCCAAAATCTACTTACCATGAAGTGATGGGACCAGATGCCATGATCTGTTTTCTGAACACTGCTTTAAGCCAGCTTTTCACTCTCCTCTTTCACTTTCATGAAGAGGCTCTTTAGTTCTTCCTCACTTTCTGCCGTAAGCGTGGTATCATCTGCATATCTGAGGTTATTGGTGATTCTCTCGGCAAACTTGATTCCAGCTTGTGCTTCATCCAGACTGGAATTTCTCATGATGTTCTCTGCATATAAGTTAAATAAGCAGGGTGACAATAGACAGCTTTGACGTACTCCTTTCCCGATTTGGAACCAGTCTGTTGTTCCATGTCCAGTTCTAACTGTTGCTTCCTGACCTGCATACAAATTTCTCAAAAAGCAGCTTAGGTGGTCTGGTGTTCGCATCTCTTTCAGAATTTTCCACAGTTCTTTGTGAACCACAGAGTCAAAGGCTTTGGCATAGTCAATAAAGCAGAAATAGAGATTTTTCTAGAATTCTCTTGCTTTTTTGATGATTCAGCAGATGTTGGCAATTTGATCTCTGGTTCTTCTGCCTTTTCTAAATCCAGCTTGAACATCTGGAAGTTCATGGTTCACATACTGTGAAGCCTGGCACAGAGAATTTTGAGCATTACTTTGCTAGCGTGTGAGATGAGTGCAACTGTGTGGTAGTTTGCGCATTCTTTGGCATTGCCTTTCTTTGGGATTGGAATGAAAACCGACCTTTTCCAGTCCTGTGACCACTGCTGAGTTTTCCAAATTTCATGGCATATTGAGTGCAGCACTTTCATAGCATCATCTTTTAGGATCTGAAATAGCTCAACTGGAATTCCATCACCTCCAGTAGCTTTGTTCATGGTGATGCATTCTAAGGCCCACTTGACTTCGCATTCCAGGATGTCTGGCTCTAGGTGAATGATCACACCGTTGTGCTTATCTGGGTCATAAAGATCTTTTCTGTATAGTTCTTCTGTGTATTCTTGCCACCTCTTCTTAATATCTTCTGCTTCTGTTAGGTCCATACTATTTCTGTCCTTTATTGAGCCCATCTTTGCATGAAATGTTCCCTTGGTATCTCTAATTTTCCCGAGGAGATCTCTAGTCTTTCCCATTCTGTTGTTTTCCTCTATTTCTTTGCATTGATCTTTGGGCAAGGCTTTCTTATCTCTCCTTGCTATTCTTTGGAACTCTGCATTCAAATGGGTATATCTTTTCTTTTCTCCTTTGCCTTTAGCTTCTCTTCTTTTCTCAGCTATTTCTAAGGCCTCCTCAGAAAACCATTTTGCTTTTTTGCATTTCTTTTTCTTGGGGATGGTCTAGATCACTGTCTCCTGTAAAATGTCATGAGCATCCATCCATAATTCTTCAGGCACTCTGTCTATCAGATCTAATCTTTTGAGTCTATTTCTCACTTCCACTGTATAAGCATAAGGGATTTAATTTAGGTCATACCTGAATGGTCTAGTGGTTTTCCCTACTTTCTTCAATTTAAGTCTGAATTTGGCAATAAGGAGTTCATGATCTGAGCCATAGTCAGTCAGCTCCCTGTCTTGTTTTTGCTAACTGTATATAGTTCCTCTGTCTTCAGCCACAAAGAATATAATCAGTCTGAATTCAGTATTGACCATCTGATGATGTCCATGTGTAGAGTCTTCTCTTGTGTTACTGGAAGAGGGTGTTTTCTATCATCAATGCATTCTCTTGGCAAAACTCTATTAAGCTTTGCCCTACTTCATTCTGTACTCCAAGACCAAATTTGCCTGTTACTCCAGGTATTTCTTGACTTGCTACTTTTTTCCAGTCCCCTGTAATGAAAAGGACATCTTTTTGGGTGTTAGTTCTAGAAGGTCTTGTAGTTCTACATAGAATCATTCAACTTCTTCAGCATTACTGGTTGGGGCATAGACATGGATTACTATGATACTGAATGGTTTGCCTTGGAAACGAACAGAAATCATTCTGTCTTTTTGAGATCACATCCAGGTATTGCATTTCAGACTCTTTTGTTGACCATGATGGCTACTCCATTTCTTATAAAGGATTCTTGCTCACAGTAGTAGATATAATGGTCATCTGAGTTAAATTCACCCATTTCGGTTCATTTTAGTTTGCTAATTCCTAAAATGTTAATGTTCACTCTTGCCATTTCCTGTTTGACCACTTCCAGTTTGCCTTGATTTATGGAACTAACATTCCAGATTCCTATGCAATATTGCTCTTTACAGCATCAGACTTTACTTCCATCACCAGTCACATTCACAACTGGGTATCATTTTTGCTTTGGCTCCATCTCTTCATACTTTCTGGAGTTATTTCTTCACTGATCTCCAGCAGCATATTTGGCACCTACCGACCTGGGGAGTTCATCTTTCAGTGTCCTATCTTTTGTCTTTTCATTCTGTTCATGCCAGGAGAAATATTAATAACCTCACATATGCTGATGATACCATTCTTATGGCAGAAAGTGAAAAAGAACCAAAGAGCCTCTTGATGAAAGTTAAAAAGGAGAGTGAAAAAGTCTGCCTAAAACTCAAGATTCAAAAACTGAGATCATGGCATTCGGTCCCATCATTTCATAGCAAATAGATGGAGAAACAATGGAAACAGTAAAGAACTTTATTTTCTTGGGCTCCAAAATCACTGTGGACAATGACTGCAGCCATGAAATTAAAAGATGCTTGCTCCTTGGAGCAAGGTAAAATCCCTTTGAGTTACTTCCACATCCCTCTGACAGAACTGTGAAGTTTCAAAGATGAACTATGAAGCTGACTCAAACACTAAAATGCTCTTAAATCTCCAGCTGAGATGCCAGATAGACAGTTTAGCAACCCCAGAATCATCCATACCATCCTAGAGACTCTGCCTCAGTTTATCACAAAGTGCCAAATGCAGCTTCTTATCCAGACTGACTCTAATGAGGGATGTGACCTGGATGAGGTCCCCTAAGTTCTCTGAGCCTTGGTCCTTAATTAATAAAGAAGGAGGTGGCTACCTGACACCTGGAGTTCCTTCCTGCTCTAACAGGTTCACTGATTCATTATCCTAACCACCATCTTTATCACAGTGTTACTGAGTCCTCTTGTATGTCGTGGCTTAGACAATCACATGAGATTGAAATATACTTCTATGTGGGATTGAGAAGTACATCTAGACTCTAAATATTTTTAACTTTTCTGAAAAAGAATCTGATATATTCTAAAGGAAGCTTAAATGTTACATTCTTTGGTATAGGAAATCCACTTCCAGGAATTTATCCTAAACATCTAACCAGAAATCAGGAACCAAATTAGAAGCAATATACATGTCTGAAATTAAGAAAGAGGGGGATATATTTACTTTAAAAAAAAGGTTGTTTTTAAAACTGAAGAGAGGGGATTCAGGTTGACTAGAGATGAATCCTAACTTTACTGTTTAACAGTTCCATGACTTTGGGAAAGTTATTTAACCTCTCAGGGTTTTGGCTCCCCCCTTCTATAAAACAAAACAAAGTCTCAACCTTATAAAATTAAAATGAGTTGTTCCAAAGCAAATAACCCACAGTATTATTAGACAAGCTCCAGCTATACTCAACATCACAAACTATGAAAGTAAAACCAAATGAGAAATTCTACTTGTATAACAATTGCAGAAAAGCAAGAAGCACCTATACAATTCCCTTAGCACTCATTCATGTACTGCCTGTAACATTGCTCCTGCTGCTGACTTAGAGAGTTACTAGCGACTGCAATTAGAGAATAAGCTCCTTGAAAGCAGGAACCATAAATCTACTCTTCCATTCCGCACAGGACCTATACAGTGCACTCTATACTGTGAAGTTAAGAGTAAAGAAGTCCTTCTTGTAACACAGGATCACATATTTACTCAACACCACCATTAAACTTGGGGGCTTCCCTTGTAGCTCAGTCAGTAAAGGATCTGTCTGAAGTGCAGGAGACCTGGGTTCGATTCCTGGGTTGGGAAGATCCCCTGGAGAAGGAAATCACAACCCACTCCAGCATCTTTGCCTGGAAAATCTCATGGACAGAGGGGCCTGGTGGGCTGCAGTCCATGGAGTCACAAAGAGTCGGACATGACTGAGCGACTAACACTAACACCATTAAACTCATCATCTTATTTACCACCCAATACCAGAAAATAATTTTCCACCAGTTACCACCATTCACCCACCTGCTCAAATCCAAAATATGTAAGTCATCCTAGAGTCCATGTATGTCCCTGAAAACTAGTTGATTATTGAGATTTCTGTCTCTGTTTCTCTATATGAACCCTCTCCTGCCCCAAACTAGGCTGACTTCCCTTAGCCTCTTAAATTTTTCTGCTTGGTGAATCTGCCCTGATGGCCCAGACAGGAGATGCTAATACCTTCTCAAAGTACTGAGTTCTTACTTTACTGAATTCTTTCTGTAACTAGTCACTGGAAGTTGGCCTTCTCCTTTAGTCTCTGTATTTGTTACTATATTGTGAGTGCCTGTGAGGCAGGCAGTTGAGGCCTCTCAGAGGTTACATGCCTAAACCATCCTTATTTATTTTTCTAGGCTTCTGGTACATGGGGAAAAGGGGAAGAAAATTCCAAAACAGGTTACCAAAACTGGCTGCTTTTAAATGTTTAGGTTTCCCTAGTAAATACTTTGAATCCACACATAAAATTTATTGCCTATCTTGGTAATAACATGAAAATTTCTGAATTGTGCAGCTCTAGGCCAAATCCACCTCCATGACCAGCTAACAGATTACCACACCCTCAAAGGCTGAACACACCAATGTATCTTAGAACAGCCCCTGGGATGTGATAGGGTGGCAATGAGGAATAGTTAGTTGAAAGATTTTAAGATGATCAGAATGGGGTGAGAAATGACTTCTTTTCCTATGTCAATTTTAGATCTTCTGTATCTTTAGCCTTTTAATCTGAAATACTCTGATGGTTCCGATCTTTCTTTGTTTAAAAAACCCAAACAAAATGAAGTCAAAGCAGGATTGTTATATTCGCCTGGCTAAGGGACCCAGTAACCCAGTTTCTCCTAGCAACAAAAATGGCACTCACTTGATTTCACTTCCCTTGTGGAAAGAGAAAACTCACTCAGAACCTCAAACATCACTCCAGTCAACTTCTAGAACACCACCACCTGTATATCAGTCTATTGTTCCCTGCTTTTCTATTGCCTGCAGGTGCAACTGCTGGTAAGAACCTAGGAATCCAAGTTTAATTAGATCTCAATCCAAAAAGCAGATATGTCGCCCTTGGAAGGAGAACATGGGGCCCTCCTCCACAAAGCAGAGCATACCTGCCAGGCAGACAGCAGAAACCCCAGGGAAATCACCAGGCTAGCAAACCAGAAGGTCCTTCCTCAGCATCCTCCCTGCTTAATCGCACCACTTGCAAACTCGTGAAGAGGTTCAGGCAGCCCTAAAGTGGTGGGCTTCAAGATTCAGTCATTAGCTTCCAGCTGACAGCCATCCTAAAAATTTATACCCTTCCCCATCCAGAAAAAAAAAAACCTCCCTCCCTAATGACACCAAACATCAACCCCTGAGCTAAGACAAGAAACAATACCTGCAACCCACACTGGCTGCTTTTTTCTGAACAGCCCCTGACATACACAAATACTCACCACTCAAAAGGGAAATGAACTCTCTCACTTAAGGATAAGGGGAAAATTTCAAGGTCTAAATCAGGTGTTAGGTATTCATTCCCATTAACCAAAGCCACTTAAACCAATGGCCAGGCCTGTGTATGGAAAGAGAGAACTCCAAATAGCCTAGAGATAGAGATTCTACAATTTACTTGTTGGATTTTCAACCTCAATATAAAATGAATACTATAGAGAAAAACTTAAACTAAAACTTCAGCTTGAACCATCACCAAAATGAAGTATTCTTAAATCTTAGTGATTCATATTCAAGACATTTACATATTCAAATACACTAAACCAATTTGAACTACTTCCTGAGCTCACTTTACCACTTGTCTTAATTCTCAAAGCAACCTATATGCAAGTATATATAGCTTTAATTATATTTTATTTTCCAACATTCCATACCAGTTCTTTCCCTCCAAAATTTCAACTGTTTTTAAAGACTCTTCTTATTTATCAGTAGTATTATGAATAAATTTATTATTAATAAGTTAGCCTTACATTCACACTTTCCTCGGTGTCAAGTCCTGTGCAATTCTCTTCTTCTAGAAGAGAATTTACAATGGTCCCAGTCTCAAGAAGGAAAGGCAGATACTGACTGGCTTAAATCTAAACTGCCCCCTCTTCCTTCTTGGAGACTATTCCAATGTCCTCACATCTTTCCAGCTTGAACTTGAGCAGATATGTCTTCAGAATATATCACAATGCCTGCATAAATGTGAATCTAAGGACCACCCCCTTTTGAACACCATAACTTCCGGTCCAAATGTTGTGCCATAGAGTATTTGTCAATGAGACTCACCTTGACACTCCATCCACATGACCACAGTCATGTCCCACCTGCTGTGAAAACCAGAGCCAGGGCACATGTCTGGTCTTTACCCTCTCTCTTCCAGGCCATCAAGATGGATAGATGACAAAGGCAATAGCAGCAGTAACATAATAAAGCCTGACTGATAAGACTGATAACGACAAACTATCTTCTAACACACAGTGCCTCAAGCAAGAGATTGGCACAGGTGCTTAAGTTGGGAGCCACAGCCAAAACAACATTATAGGAATAAGAAAAATTGATGGGAAAACATTTAACTAGGTCAATAGTGAAGGTCACTTGTCTTCAAGGAATACACAAACTAAGAGCTGGGTAAATAAATAAATTAGAATAAATTTTTCTAAATCAGTATGAAGGTTGCACAAAGTGATGTGAACAAGAAAGAAGCAATGGTCTGACTCTAACCTGGAGAGCCAGAAACTGCTACCTATCTGCATTCAAGTCTTATTTCCTCCTTCAGTGTAAACTCTAGGTGAACAAGGGCCATGTTCCCTAGAATGCTTCACACCTAGTTAGCACTCAGTAAACAGCCAATGAATGATGAGCTCCTACTTGGGACCCACCTCCCTGAAACACTGGCCTGGGTGGCAACCAAGATCAGAAAGAGTCAGTGACTAATTGCAAATTCCTGGGCTCACTTTGTATATACTCACTCAGATTTAAATGTGGCCTCCCCCTCAGCATACCCAGAGGCATTTGTCTCCCATCAGTACATAAGCCGTGATGTGTCTGCTCATATCAGGCTTCATATTAGACAAGGGTGAATGGTGCAATAGCTGCTCTTGAGACCAAACAATAATCTGGCTCTGTCAGATGACAATAACCATTCTAGAGTGCTTCCATTCTATTTATTTTACTCTATTTTATCATGTATTACTAAGACATCATTATTTTATTTTTGCTCTCTTCTGTACAGTTCAGTTAGGTTCAGTCACTCAGATGTGTCTGACTCTTTGCCCCCACCATGGACTGCAGCACACCAGGCTTCCCTGTCCATCAACAACTCCCAGAGTATTCTCAAACTCATGTCCATTGAGTCAGCAATGCCATCCAACCATCTCATCCTCTGTCACCCCCTTCTCCTGCCTTCAATCTTGCCCAGCATCAGGATCTTTTCCAGTGAGTCAGTTCTCTGCATCAGGAAGTACTAGAGCTTCAGCTTCAGCATCAGTCCTTCCAATGAATATTCACGACTAATTTTCTTTAGGATTGACTATTTGGATCTCCTTGCAGTCCAAGGGACTCTCAAGAGTCTTCTCCAACACCACAGTTCAAAAGCATCAATTCTTTGGTGCTCAGCTTTCTTTATAGTCCAACTCTCACATCCATACATGACTACTGGAAAAACCATAGCTTTGACTAGACAGAACTATGTTGGCAAAGTAATGTCTCTGCCTTTTAACATGCTGTCTAGGCTGGTCATAGTTTTTCTTCAAAGGAGCAAGTGTCTTAATCTCATGGCTGCAGTCACCATCTGCAGTGATTTTGGAGCCCAAGAAAATAAAGTCTGACACTGTTTCCATTGTTTCCCCATCTATTTGCCATGAAGTGATGGGACTGGATACCATGATCTTAGTTTTTTGAATGTTGAGTTTTAAGCCAGCTTTTTCACTCTCCTCTTTCAAGAGGCTCCTCAGTTCCTCTTCACTTTCTGCCATAACGGTGGTGTCATCTGCGTATCTGAGGTTACTGATATTTCTCCCGGCAATCTTGATTCCAGCTTGTGCTTCATTCAGCTGTTCTGTACACTTGGTTCTTATTCCCATAATTCTTTGAGTTAAACATTCCCATAACTCTTTGAGTTAAACATTGAGATGTTTAACTAAAACCATTCATGTCACATACATGGGCCATTCTTAACCAAACATTCAGAACAACAAACAGAACACTTAACCTGAAAATATAAGACAGGATAAGGAAAATCAAAGACTTATATCTTGAAAAACAAAACCGGCAAATAGTAAGAACAAGTATCATTTCACATTACCTGCCTGTAGCCAACTCTTCAAAATATAGAAGCCTGGATTGTTTCTGTTAGAAGTGTTGCACCTGATATGGGTAGGAAGCTAGCATCTACTATGTGCTAAACTTTTCATGTATTTGATTATCCTTTGAGAAAACCCAAGAAGTATTCTTTCTACCACAGGTGTGAGGAATATGAGACACCAAAAGATTAACTAACCAACACTAGGGCACAGAGGCTCCTCCCAGGTAGCCCTAGTGGTAAAGAACCCTCCTGCCAATGCAGGAGACCTGGGTTCTATCCCTGGGTCAGGAAGATCCCTTGGAGAAGGACATGGCAACCCGCTCCTGTAGTCTTGCCTGAAGAATCCCATGGGCAGAGGAATCTGGTGGGCTACAGTCCTTGGGGTCACAGAGTCGGACATAACTGAGTGACTAACACAAGGCACAGAATTGGTTAAAGATCAGAGCCAGGATTTCAAGTTCTTTATATGTCTGACTCCAAATCCCATTCTGTCCCCCTAGATCAGGGCAAAGACTAGAAAAACCTTCTCAGCTAGCCCCATCAGACAATCTTCATCAACTACATTTGTGTAGGTTAAACATAGTAGGGAGAGGGCTCCTCCTTCTAGGACTGTCTATAACTGAATTGTCAGCACATGTGAAGGAGGTGAGGCTTTGCACGTAGTCAGAGTATTTATTTACCACTGTGGTAATCAAAGTCAGAATGCACAGGGCTGCCAACAAAAAAAGAACTGAGTAGCCTGAGACATCATTTGACAAAGGTCTAGACACTGACATGAGTATCAGCGATGTGGTAAGAATCTAAAGCAGTCATCTATAGTTCCAGGCTTCATGCTACTTCACAAATCACACCAATGAAAAATGTCAAAAATATGTTGTCAAAAATCATCAAATTACACACTTAAAATTTAGGCCTAAACTTTATTATATGTAAATTATACTTCAATTGAAAAGGCAAAATGAATTCTTCTGCACTTCCTTCTCTCCTGGCAGCCAGGAACACAGTTTTGATGGATGGAGCCTTAGCAACTATTTTAGAATATAAGGCCCAAGTTGAAGAGAAAGAGCAGTGAATCTGAAAGAAGCTTATTCCTGACAGCTTTGTCAGGATCCATTCCATTCCTGAATACTTCTGTTGTCATGAATATTTTATGTGATATGCAAATAAATTCTACTGTGTATAAAAGAAAAATATTTACATCTATCTTGAATAGCAAAAAAATAAAAATTATATGTGTCAAAATAATAGCTAACATTTACTGATTGCTTTCTGTATACTAGTCTCCATTCAAGTAAGTGCTTTGCATCTTAACTAGTTTAACCTTCATAAGAAGCCTCTGAAGTAGATACTATCAGATACTATTGTCACTCTGATTTTGCAGATAAAGAACCTGAGGCAAAGTTAGGAACTAAAATGTCTATAATCACACAGGTGATAAGTAATAGAACTGGAATTCATATCCAGCTCTGGGTCTATAGTACCTCTATGACAATATACCATAAATACAGTTAAAAGACACTTGACCAAGAAGATATTGACAATTAATGTAAAACTGACAAAGGCTGAGTAGCCAGAATGTCATTTTTAATCAGGGATCTGTTTAAAAGAAAAAAAAAAAACTGCTCCCCTACACCCCTCTACCATGGGCAAGGAATTGTTCTTAACAGACAATTCAACACAGAGAAAACTTTAATGCCCGATAATCAAATGAAAAAGCCCAATCTCAGGAGAAATCAAAGAAAATTAAATTTAAATCAGAGCTATTTTTCAACTTATTGGATGAAAAAATAAAAAGATGTTATATCAAGTGTTGGGGAGAGTATGAGGAAATGGGAATGCTTATACACTGTCAGAAGTATAAATTTGATTGCTGACTACAGTCCAGCATGTCCATTTGCACTATGTACTCTAACAAGTCATAGATATGTTCTGTTGAATATATAAAAAATTTTATTGTTGCATTTGTAGTAGTAACATGAAATTAGAAATAATCTGGTTATCCATCAACAGAGAAATAGAAAAATAACATGAAGTAACCTATACAGTAGAATATGATGTGTGTGTGTGTGTGTAAAAGTCACTCAGTCATTGTCTGACTCTTTGTGACCCCATGGATTATACAGCACATGGAATTCTCTAGGCCAGAATACCGGAGTAGGTGGCCTTTCCCTTCTCCAGGGGATCTTCCCAACCCAGGGATCAAACCCAGATCTCCCATATTGCAGGTGGATTCTTTACTAGCTAAGCCACAAGGGAAACCCAAGAATACTGGAGTGGGTAGCCTATCCCTTCTCCAGCAGTAGAATATGATACTAGAGTTTAAAAAGACCTTTTTAAATATAAAAGCATTAGATCTATATTGAGCAACATGGATAGGTTTTTCTAAAGCATTAAGTTGAATGAAAATTGCAGGTTGCCAAATACAATTATGGTTTGATATAACTTCGGTAGTTCTTAAACACCAAAAACATAATACAATTAATTGCTCAAGTACATGCTGCTAAGTCGCTTCAGTCGTGTCCAACTCTGTGCAACCCCATAGACAGCAGCCCACCAGGCTCCGCAGTCCCTGGGACTCTCCAGGCAAGAACACTGGAGTGGGTTGCCATTTCCTTCTCCAATGCATGAAAGTGAAAAGTGAGAGTGAAGTCGCTCAGTCCTGTCCAACTCTCAGCGACCCCATGGACTGCAGCCCACCAGGCTCCTCTCTCCATGGGATTTTCCAGGCAAGAGTACTGGAGTGGGGTGCCATTGCCTTCTCTGACATATGTGAATATAAAAACATAAAAGCAAGGATAGGCATTAGTAATAGCAGTTTCCTTTGGGGAGAGTGAAGGAGACTAGAACTGAGGGATGTCATGGAGTGCTTGTTCTGTAATACCGTATTTCCTTTATTTAAAAGAAAAACTTAAAGCAAATAATACAAAATGTCAGTTCTGCATGGTGGAAAGACTAGAGTATGCCATATATTATTTTGTGCTTTCAATTTTTTTAATTAATAGACTTTATTTTTAGAAAAGCTTTAGGTTTAGAGAAAACTGAGCAAAAATTAGAGTTCCATGCTTTTTTCTCCCCAACTCTCACAATTCCCCAATTATTTACTTCTTGCATTAATCTGGTATATTTGTTACAATTGGAGAACCAATCGATACATTTTTATTACTGAAGTTCATCATTTATATTAGGGTTCACTTTGTGTTTTACAGTTCTTTGCATTTGACAAATGCATCATGTCATGTATCTATCATTACAGTAACATGCAGAATGTGCCACAAAAACTCTTTGTTCCACCTACTCATCCTTTTCTTCCTGCCCCTGAGCCCTTGGCAACCATTGATCTTTTACTTTTTCTAAAGTTTTGTCTTTTCTAGAAGGTCATATAATTGGAATCATACAATATATGTAGCCTTTTCAGACTGAACCCTTTTATTTAGCAATAGTGCATTTAAAGTTAATCCATGTCTTTTTCTGCTTTGATAGTTCATTTCTTTGTAGTGCTGAGTAATATTCCATTCTATGAGTGTATCACTGGGTTTTTACTGTTTTTTTGGTTTTTGTTTTTTGTTTTGTTTTGTTTTTTTGCTGTAGTTGTTGCTTGTTTTTGTTTTTTATCCACCCCCCCACCCCCACATTGAAGGACATCTTGTTTGTTCCAGTTTGGGGTGACTATATTATACAGCTGCTACAAACATTTAAACATTTATGTGCAGGTTTTTGTATGGACATTAGTTCCCAACTCATCTGAGTAAACATCTAGGAGCCTAATCCTGAATCGTATGATTAGAGTACGATTTATTTTGTAAGAAGCTGCCAAATTGTCTTCAAACTTGGCTGTATCATTTTGCATTTCCAACAATAAATGCAGAGAACTGTTTCTCCGAAGCTTCTCTAGCATTTGATTTTGTCAATGTTCTAGATTTCAGCCTTTCAAATAGGTGTACAATAGTACCTCATTGTCATTTCCATTTGCAGATCAATCAAGATACACAATCATTTGCCATCTGCATATCTCCTTTGATGAAGTTACTTACTTCTTACTTGGGTTACTTATTTTCTTATTGTTGACTTTTAAGAGTTCTTTGTATATTTGGATATCTATCTTTTTATCAGACACATAAATTGCACGTATTTCCTCCCACTTGTCACTTGTCTTTCAGTCTCTTAAAAGTGTCTTTCACAGCTTAGAAGTTTCAAATAATATGTTATAAATTATATATGCTTTTCTTTGATGGGTTGTGCACTTGATACTGTATCTAAAAACATCATACCCAAGGTCATCTTGATTTTCTCCTATGTTATCTTCTAGAAGTTTTATAGTTTAGCTTTTATATTTAGGTCTATGATCCATTTTGAATTAATTTTTGTGAAAAAAATATAAGGATTATGTATAGACTTCTTTTTTGTTTGTTTTCATGTGGATATACTGTTGTTCCAGCACCATTTATTGAAAAGATTATTCTCTCTATACACAGAATTGTTTTTGCCCCTTTGTCAAAGACCACTTGACTATCAGTTCAGTTCAGTCCAGTCCCTCAGTCGTGTTTGACTCTTTGCAACCCAGTGAATCACAGCATCCCAGGCCTCCCTGTCCATCATCAACTCCCGGAGTTCACTCAGACTCACCTCCATCGAGTTGGTGATGCCATCCAGCCATCTCATCCTCTGTCGTCCCCTTCTCCTCCTGCCCCCAATCCCTCCCAGCATCAGAGTCTTTTCCAATGAGTCAACTCTTCACATGAGGTGGCCAAAGTACTGGAGTTTCAGCTTCAGCATCATTCCCTCCAAAGAAATCCCAGGGCTGATCTCTTTCAGAATGGACTGGTTGGATCTCTTTGTAGTCCAAGGGACTCTCTAGAGTCTTCTCCAACACCACAGTTCAAAAGCTTCAATTCTTCGGTGCTCAGCTTTCTTCACAGTCCAACTCTCACATCCATACATGACCAGTGGAAAAACCATAGCCTTGACTAGACGGATCTTTGTTGGCAAAGTAATGTCTCTGCTTTTGAATATACTATGTAGGTTGGTCATAACTTTTCTTCCAAGGAGTAAATGTCTTTTAACTTCATGGCTGCAGTCACCATCTGCAGTGATTTTGGAGCTCAAAAAAATAAAGTCTGATACTGTTGCCACTGTTTCCCCATCTATTTCCCATGAAATGATGGGACCAGATGCCATGATCTTCGTTTTCTGAATGTTGAGCTTGAAGCCAACTTTTTCACTCTCCATTTTTACTTTCATCAAAAGGCTTTTCAGTTCCTCTTCACTTTCTGCCATAAGGGTGGTGTCATCTGCATATCCGAGGTTATTGATATTTCTCCCGGCAACCTTGATTCCAGCTTGTGATTCTTCCAGCCCAGCATTTCTCATGATGTACTCTGCATATAAGTTAAATAAGCAGGGTGACAATATACAGCCTTGACGTACCCTTTTCCTATTTGGAACCAGTCTGTTGTTTCATGTCCAGTTCTAATTGTTGCTTTCTGACCTGCATACAGATTTCTCAAGAAGCAGGTCAGGTGGTCTGGTATTCCCATCTTTTTCAGAATTTTCCAGTTTATTGTGATCCACACACTCAAAGGCTTTGGCATAGTCAACAAAGCAGAAATAGATGTTTTTCTGGAGCTCACTTGCTTTTTCAGTGATCCAGCGGATGTTGGCAATTTGATCTCTGGTTCCTCTGCCTTTCCTAAAACCATCTTGAAAATCTGGAAGTTCACGGTTCACGTATTGCTGAAGCCTGGCTTGGAGAATTTTGAGCATTACTTTACTAGCGTGTGAGATGAGTGCAATTGTACAGTAGTTTGAGCATTCTTTGGCATTGCCTTTCTTTGGGATTGGAATGAAAACTGATGTGGGTCTATTTATGGGCTCTCTATTCGGTCTCACTCATCTATGTGTCTTTTCTTTCACCAATACTACACTGTCTTGGTAACTATAGCTTTAAACTAATACCTGAACTTGGATAGTGTCAGTCCTCTGATTTTGTTCTTCAAGACTGTGTTGGTTATCCTGGGTCTTTTGCCTTTCCATGTAATACTTAGAATAAGTTTGTCAATATTCACCAAAAAATTCTGGGATTTTAACTGGGATTGCATTGAATCTGTAGATCAATGACAACACTAAATCTAATAATGACAACAGCACTGATTCTCCTAATCCATAAACACGGAGTATCTCTCCATTTATGTGGATCTTTGGTTTCGTTCATTAGAGATTTGTAGTTTTCTCCATAGAAACCTTATACATAGTTTGTTAAACTTACATTTCATTTCTTTTCCCTCTTCTTTTGATGCTAAGGTAAATAGTGTTATGCTTTTAATTTCAAATTCCAATTATTCATTGCTGATATACAAGACAGCAGCTGACTTCCATATATTAATTTTATAACTTCAACTATAATCACTTTTTAGGTCCAAGAGTTTTTGGTTGTTGTTGATTCTTTGGGATTTTCTAAATAGACAGTCATTATCATCTACTAAAAAGATATTTTTATTTCTTCCTTCTCATCTTGTGTATTTTATATTTTTTTCTTATATTACTGCAGTAGCTAGAATTTCCAGTATGATGTTGAACACTAGGAGTGAAAGGGGACAACTTGCCTCATTCCTAGTCTTAGGGAGAAAGCATCCAGTCCTTCACCATTAAGTAAGTTAACTGTGGGTTTTTCTGTAGATATTCTGTATCAAACTGAGGAAGTTTCTCCCTTTATTCTTAGGTTGCCACTTTCCAAATTAAAAAAAAAAAAACTTTTCTAAAACATTTTTTAAAAACTAAGATGGTCTTTAGAACCAGAAAACAGAAAACTTTAAATGCTAGGTTAAGAACTTTATTCCATGGACAATAAGATGCAACAGAATGCTCTGAGCAAAAAAAAAAAAAAGGCAACAGAGATATGCATCAGACCCCATATAATTTTTATCTAAAAATGTCCAGCAAACTTCTCCAACTACTTTAATACCTCATTCTGATGACATTCAAATCTCACTCTCCATTATCCCTGCCTCATAGCCAACTTGAGTCCCTAGGAGGTCCCAGAGAAGATGCAGAATATTCATCTGTCTTGATAAACTGCTTCCATACAAACCTGACTTGCAAACTCAGTATTGTACTACCCACTCCCTGCCCAGAAGAGAAAATTAGGTCACTCTGGTTCAGAGCAAAGGCACAGGCACCCCACGGCCCAGACTCACGAACCAATGTGCAGTCAAAATGCAGTGACCACATCTGAATTAGCAGTGTTGAACAGTCATTTGTACCATATACTCTAAAGAAGGAGTTGTTGTCAAGAGCTCTATCCGTAATGGTATCTGGACGCCTGTCTACAGAGAATACCCTGTAGCCTAGTTCTATCCTCTGGGGACATGAGATCAGACTAGAATCCTCATTTTAGCCAGATCCCCGTGTGACTCATATGCACATTAAAAACTAAAAGCACCTGTCTGGTCTAGGGCAGAATTTCCCTACAGTGGCACTATTGACATTTCATGAACAATTATTTGTTTATTGTGTAAGTTTCTCCTGTGCTTTCCAGAATGTTCAGCAACTTCCCTGGCCTCTAGCCACTAGATTCTGACAGCACTTTACTCCCAACTGTGACAAAGATATCTACAGATACTGATAAATGTCCCCTGAGTAGCTAAATCATAGTCCCTCCCCAATAAGAAGTACTGGTTTAGAAGATCCTTGGTCCAAACTCTTTTTTTTTTCTCTCTCTTCATATTGTAGTTTATTGATTTTTTAAAAATTTTATTTTTACTTTATTCTACGTTACAATACTGTATTGGTTTTGCCATACATTGACATGAATCAGCCACAGGTGTACACGAGCTCCCAATCCTGAAATCCCTCCCACCTCCCACCCCATACCATCTCTCTGGATCATCCCCGTGCTCCAGCCCCAAGCATCCTGTATCCTGCATTTTCACTTGAGAAAAAGAGAAATGTAACAAGTTTAGCTATTAACTACTGTATAAGTCCAAACAATATGATGTACACATTTTCAGGAAGATAAAATACATGTTACTGCAACTACTAGAACAAAGCATCATTTGAAAAAAATGACTTGCAAAATTCCCATGACAAAAACTTTTAAAGTTTAAGTTTGATATTACTACTGAAGACAAAGGAGGACTTAGCATTAAATATTCCATACCCGAAATGAGGTCCAAGGACTTATCCTCTCATGTCATCATGGCAAACTTTTGCACTAGATCTCATCATATAAAAGTCTATCTAGAACATTTCATTTTGAAAAAGATGATCTATGAGGCATCATAACCTGTCAGTTTATAGTGTTATAGTGTTAGTTGCTCAGTTGTATCCAACTGTTGGCAACCCCATGGACTATAGCCCGCCAGACTCCTCTGTCCACGGAATTCTCTAGGCAACAATACTGGAGTGGGTAGCCATTACCTTCTCTAGGGGATCTTCCCAACCCAGGGGTCAAACCCAGGTCGCTCTCATTGCAGGAAGATTCTTTACCATCTGAGCCATCAGGAAAGCCTTTCCAGCCTCAAATAGTGGACGTGGTGACAAGGTAGGGAAATCATGTTCAAATTCAGCTTATGAAAAAACATATAAGCAGAAGCTGAAACCAGTGTGGTGATATCTGAACACTATACAATTTTTGTTGGCACAGAGGAGGAAAAGGTTGCAGAATAATTCTTTGGTCTCTTAGTCTCTTGGAGTTAGGAAATTTAGGTCTCATATTTATTCTAATTAATTTTTTCATAGACCCCCATCTAGGAAATAATGGCTCCTAATTTGGGTGAGTGTCTATGGCAAATAAAGAAAGAAACAAAACAATTTCAGCTATTGATAAACTAGCTCAGGGCATCATGGGGGAGGTTGGGGACACTGGTTCTGCTTGGAAGTGCTAAGCTGGGCTGGGCTGAGCTTAGTCGAAAGATCGAGACCAAGGCAGGGGAAACATCTATGCAGTGGATGAAGCCATCAGCCCAGTGCCCAGTACTACCCTCAAATACATATGGTCATATTGTTTCCATCACCCAGAAGAGACAGCTAAACTTAGAGACATTTGCCACTTGTCTGAATGTTCGTAGTCAGTAAGAGCTAGTAGAGGGCAGAAAAAGAAGCCAAATCTCCCGGGTACTAGTGGACAGTGTTCTTTCTAGTAATACAACACCAGATACCCCCATTTTAGTTTCCTGTTGCTGCTGTAACAAATCACCATAAATTACAACAAAGATTCAATATCTTACAGCTCTGGAGCTCAGAAGTCGGAAATGAGCCGCACTCAGATCTCAGTCTCTCTCTCTCTGACGCTGCTCCCCGCTCTTCTGTTGCTGTGTCCTTTTGACTCTGATGATCCTGCCTCCCTCTCATAAGGATCCTTCTGTTTACATTGGGCTGACCAGAGTAATCCAGAGTATAATCTCCTTATCCCAGATCCTTAGCTTAATCAAACCTTCAAAATCCCTTTTACCATGTAAAAGAAAGCAGAACACATCACCCCAAAGTATGCCTCTTTGACATAAAGGTTATTTTGAGCTGAAGGCTATTAAGAATGCAGGGAAAGCTCTCTCTCCTCCCCTTTCTTACCTAAAAGCAGAACACACATTCTCCTTCCACTGGAGACAGTCTTACCAGCCCAGAGATGGCCCCAAAGGGATCTGTAGACAAACATTAGCCACTAGTTCCCTGCCACATATTTTTCTTCCCAGTTTGCTGCCCTCAGAAGCCTAAACTTCCTTTCTTTGTCCTGTCATTTCTCTCCACAGTTATTGTTCTTTGTTGAAGATGATCTAGAAATTGTAGTTATAAGCCACTGCTTTGAATTACTTTTAACTGAGATTTCTCACACGTGCTATTCACTGCATGAGTTAATAAACTGTTTTCCTCTTGCTTGTTGATCTTTCTGTTACAGAGTCCAGGCTGAAAATCTAAGAGGAGTAAAAAGTTTTGTCCACCCTACTTCTTGGCACTCCACATGCAACCAGTTGAAATGTTCCACTCTCTACGAAACCTGCAGGTTGGATCCTGGGACAAAAAGCCAGCAAAAGATAGGAATTCTTACCCAAGTCTGCTCCCTCAATCTCTCTGTAGTTCCTGGGCAAGAAAGAAAGGTGAAAATTTCCCTTATCCCTTCCTCTCCAAGGGTTTTTCCAAAGAAATATTTGTAAAAACTAGTTCTTCAAATTATGACTCTGTGGATTTGGTGGCACTAGTAGTAAAGAGCCCATCTGCCAATGCAGGACGCATAAGAGACTCGGGGTCCATCCCTAGTCCCTCGGAAAGATTCCCCTGGAGAAGGGCATGGCAACCCACTCCAGTATCTGGCCTGAAGAATTCCACGGACAGAGGAGCCTGGTGGGCTACAATCCATAGCATCACAAGGAGTTGGATACAACTGAAGTGACTGAGCATGCACGCATGCACTCTGTAGCCAGACCTTCTCACCTTTAGATCTTTCCATGTTTGGGGCCCCCATCACACACACACACACACACACACACACACACACACACAAGTCATGGACTATCCTATATTTAAGAAATTTCTTAAATAGCAGTTGCTTTACATTTCTCATAAGTAAATGTGCTCCTGAATTTCTTTAAAATCTTTCTGGTGACCTGGTTTCTGGTGATGTAAATTTTACTACACCTCCAAAATATAAACGTCAGAGGAGTTAATTAAAACAACTGCCTACAACCACCTGAGGAGGGGAAAAAAGAGACTTTTTAAAAAAAACGCCCTTGTTCAAAATCTAGTTCACAGTCTCTGTGAGATTAGCTATGAAGAGCAAACTTTAAAATCTTGAAAGTTTTCTCTACAAATATTTGTAAAAAATTTTAGCCATCTAAGCAAATAACCTTAAATTGTTCCAACTGCCAGAAATGCAATTTGAATTCAACATTCTTTTATAAGCTAGTGAGTTTTATATTCCATAACTGTTTTTAGCCATAAATGGCTAAAATTTTTAAATGAAGCTGCAGAAGGGCATGGCAGCCCACTCCAGTATTCTTGCCTGGAGAAATCCATGGATAGGGGGAGTGTGGCGGGCTATAGCCCATAGGACTGCAAAGAGTCAGACAAGACTGAAGTGACTTAGCACACACATAAATCTTTGTTTGCACCTCTCTGTTTATTTATGTAGACATTAACAGTCAGGTGCAAACAAAGATTTTATGTGTGTGCTAAGTCACTTGTGTTATGCCTGGAGAATCCCAGGGACGGGGGAGCCTGGTGGGTTGCTGTCTATGGGGTCGCCCAGAGTCGGACACGACTGAAGCGACTTAGCAGCAGCAGCAGGCATGTGTTATGTGTATGTGATATTTTTGTACCTTTGGATGGTATTGCCAAAAATAACTTATGAAAGAGCTTAATAATCATGTGTATAAATTAAATGTTCCTAAAAATCTCAGAAATATAGAATCTAACCTAAATGTCTTTCAAGTTCACATTACTGGCATAATCTTCAGTAAATAAAAGCTATTTTAAGTTCTTCACATTAGTAAAACTGGCATGTCTCCAGAGCTTTCACCATTAAATTTAATGCATATGCATGATTTTTTTCCTTCCTGGATTTAATAGTCAAACAAGTATATGTTATCTCTATTAGATATTTAAGATGATAAACTTATAAATTGAAACTAAGAAAAACATACAATAAAAAATTACTTAATGTATGTTAGCACAACAACAAAAAAAAAAGAAAGAAAGAAAGAAAGAGAAGCCATGTGTTTAACTTTTTAGGTACTTTGCCTCTATGGTGTTTGATGCTTGCTTAATATATAGTCATGTATGGATGTGAGAGTTGGACTATGAAGAAAGCTGAGAACTGAAGAATTGATGCTTTTGAACTGTGGTGTTGGAGAAGACTCTTGAGAGTCCCTTGGACAGCAAGGGGATCCAACCAGTCCATTCTGAAGGAGATCAGCCCTGGGATTTCTTTAGAAGGAATGATGCTAAAGCTGAAACTCCAGTACTTTAGCCACCTCATGCAAAGAGTTGACTCACTGGAAAAGACTCTGATGCTCAGTCGGGTCCAACTCTTTGCAACCCCATGAATCGCAGCATGCCAGGCCTTCCTGTCCATCACCAACTCCCAGAGTTCACTCAGACTCACATTCATCGAGTTGGTGATGCCATCCAGCCTCATCCTCTGTCGTCCCCTTCTCCTCCTACCTCCAATCCCTCCCAGCATCAGAGTCTTTTCCAATGAGTCAGCTCTTCACATGAGGTGGCCAAAGTACTGGAGTTTCAGTTTTAGCATCAGTCCATCCAAAGAAATCCCAGGGCTGATCTCCTTCAGAATGGACTGGTTGGATCCCCTTGCTGTCCAAGGGACTCTCAAGAGTCTTCTCCAACACCACAGTTCAAAACCATCAATTCTTTGGTGCTCAGCTTTCTTCACAGTCCAACTCTCACATCCATACATGACCACAGGCAAAACCATAGCCTTGACTAGACGGACCTTAGTCAGCAAAGTAATGGCTCTGCTCTTGAATATGCTATCTAGGTTGGTCATAACTTTTCTTCCAAGGAGTAAGTGTCTTTTAATTTCATGGCTGCAGTCACCATCTGCAGTGATTTTGGAGCCCAAAAAATAAAGTCTGACACTGTCTCCCCATCTATTTCCCATGAAGTGATGGGACCAGATGCCATGATGTTCATTTTCTGAATACTGAGCTTTAAGCCAACTTTTTCACTCTCCATTTTTACTTTCATCAAGAGGCTTTTTAGTTCCTCTTCACTTTCTGCCATAAGGGTGGTGTCATCTGCATATCTGAGGTTATTGATATTTCTCCTGGCAATCTTGAGTCCAGCTTGTGTTTCTTCCAGCCCAGCATTTCTCATGATGTACTCTGCGTATACATTAAATAAGCAAGGTAACATTACACAGCCTTGACGTACTCCTTTTCTTACTTGGAACCAGTCTGCTATTCCATGTACGGTTCTAACTGTTGCTTCCTGACCTGCATACAAATTTCTCAAGAGGCAGGTTAGGTGATGTTACAATTGTCAGCAAGAAATTAATTTAAGATGATGGCTACTTTTGTCTAACATTACGAAATTGTCATGAGTAATCTAAACATAATTGTTTAGAACAAGCAAGTTAAATAAAAATATATGGGGAAAAAAGCTTATAAATTAACTTTTCAACAATGATTGTGTTTTACTTAAAAATAGTTTCAAAAATCTTTTTGGTAAAATAAAGCCTTAAAGCTATCCTGTATTAAGTGATGCATAGTCATTGAATATCTAGATCATTTCCAGATAAGATAAAATACTATAACAATATTGCTAAACATGAGTTTATTTTATGACAGAGGGACAAAAGATATTTAGGTCTATTAATATTATGTTTTTCTTGCCATGTTAAAAATTTGTTGTATGAATAAAAGGCATATGCATCTAGAAATTATGAAATTGTTTATTCATAATTTGCCAATCTACTATAAAATGTTGATATGTGACAGTTCAAAGTTGTGCTTCTTAGTTTTCACTGCAAATTAGGGTTACTAGAGATTACATTTTTAAATAATATATGTAATTAAAACTATTAAAATAATAAGAAAGCTCTGTATGCACAATATATAAGGAAAGTAAGATGTATTTTTGGTAAGAAAAAGTTTGAGGTATGAAGATACTTTTTTGTTCATGGAAATGGGGAGCAATTTTGTCCTGGTTTAGAGGTTAAAGGTTGTTTCAGAATAATAAAGGAGAGAAAGAGAGGAAAAAATAAAGGAGAACAACTGAAAATATTTAGAAAGTTGGAAATAGAAAATCTTGTGTAGTCAAGTTGGTTTAAATTGAATGACTTTATCAGAATTTTCTTTTTAATAAGCTTTAATATAAAAATGTGGATATATATAAAACTAAAATTTAATTGTGTTTCTCTG
Organism: Nanger dama; assembly: GCA_917880005.1. NCBI lineage: Eukaryota > Metazoa > Chordata > Mammalia > Artiodactyla > Bovidae > Nanger > Nanger dama. Next base: position 6,326,144 of record CAKJTW010000082.1, on the reverse strand, counting down.
TTCAAAGAACAAAGTCTTTTGAGGTTTTTCTCTTTACCTTTTAAGAAATCAGCTTAGAAAAAAATGTCCATAAAACCAAAACTTTATGTCTTATCAAAATAATTTTTACACTTCATGTTATCTTTACCATGTGTTCAATTACTTAAGAAAAACTGAGTCTATATTAAGAGAGTTAAGATGTTTATTACAACATAGGTAATTATCTGTATTTGCCTTTGAAAAGTTTTTATGGTCACCTTGGTTAAATGGATAAATATTAATTCACTGTGACCTGTGGTCCTATTAATGTTTCAAACCTTTTGATATTTTTTTTTCCAAACTTCCCAAAACCAAATTCTAAGTGAAATCTTTTATATTTGGAACTAACTGTGGATTTCCCAGAGAGTCCCTGGAAAACCTCAAAGAATGTGTTCTCTCAAAAGAAAAATGTTAAATTAATTAGGCTTATTTGATATGTCTAATTACATGAGAATAAGAAATGATGCTAAACCTTCTTTAGGTTATATTTGTATGGCTGCATGTTACTATTTTTAGTGTTACCAGGTCCAAGCTCACTCAGCTCACCACATGATAGGCCAACAAATCCAAGAAATGAGTTGTTGAGGCAAAGAATATGACTTTATTCAGAGAGCTGGCTGACAGGGGAGAGGGCAGACTAAAGTCTCAAAGTCATCATCTTGTTGGGGGCCTTGATGACAAGTTCTTTTATGGATCAGAGATGGAGAGAGGTGAGGAAACAAAGTAAAAAGGCCGCTTGATTCTTGCACATTTCTCTGAGAATGACACACCGGACAGGGTCAGATTGTCTCCCTGTGAGCTAAATAAAAGCAGCTTAAGGGTCAGGCAGAGGGGGCAGGATTCTCTGAGGCAGGCCATTATGTATGATTTTAATAACAAAAATGGCAAAAATAAGGTTAAAGTCATAGCATGAAGTCAAAATTAACCCTTCCCAGTTCCGATTCCCCACTGTCAATGGCCATCTCACAATCTTGTGGGGAAAGGGGGTGACGACTGTTCTTCTTGTCAGATGGATCTTTCTGGGAGTGTCTGTTTTCAGTGCCAATGTTTCAAATGTCATGATTTGTCTTCTTTTTGCTGTTTTTTGAAAAGTGTCCACTTTACACTTGTAGACTTAGAAATATCAAACTTCAAACCCAAGAGGCAGTAACTCAAGTTAAGAAATTTAGCGCTTCTCTGGATGGGAAGATGCAAGAGTCAGGGGCTCATTCAAATGATTTCGGTGGTATGTACCTCATCTGTCTGGGGACCGTACTCCTATATTCTCAGAGTTTCCTCAGGGTTCACCATAGGAAGTGACTGCAGTCTAATTTGCCTTCCTCGGGGCTCACTGGCTCATGCTGAAGGGCTGCAGTCACTGATTCCATTTCTCAGGTCTTTCTTCTTAGTCATAGATTTGACCGATACTTGGGAAACATTTCCTGATTAACTTTTGTCTCATGGTGCTGAGAGGCTCATCCCAGATCTGGCCAAAACACTTGATACATCACACCAGTTGGTAAATTTTGGAACAGACCCCATCAATAATTAAAAGTCTCTGGTTTCTAACTGTTAATATAATCCAGGAGACATTTTTCCCTTATTGTTTCTTCTCATACCCAGAATCATATTATTACAATTATTTCCTCAAAATATTTAGCCACAGCAGTTTCACTGGAGGCCTGATTTGCACATTACTGCAAGAGACAACAACCTTATAAGTTGGACAGAATGTAAGTAATGCAGCCAGTAACATTGACAATGACAGTCAGCAGCGAGACACAAAGCACAATTTGAAGACAAAGAACAAATTTAAACAATGATTAAAGTTATAATCCAATTGCAATAGTTGAGAGACCAAAGGAGGCATAACTTATTTAATGAGCTGTTCACAGTTTCAGTGTACTAGCCATATGTACTTAGACATTCATAGCTTAATCTTGAGACGAGTATATGTTACTGGTAAGATCAACAAAGTAGAGATAAAAAGATACGTATTTCAATTTTGCTCACAAAAGATAGAACTTACCAAGTTATTATAAGCCATAATTTAAGGAGAAGATTTTCCTCACACTTGGAAAACACAGATTTAAATCAGTAATCAAAAACCATAAAAATTACAACCATATTCACCAGTTTACTCAGTCCTATGTAACTAATCCTTTTGTTAACAGCTTTATGAAGTCATCAGCTTTCTCATTAGAATTCTTTATTACTCAGTTCATCATTGTGGTCTAAAAGTCTGAAATTTGTATTTATCCAAAAGTCCTTTTTATAAATCTTGAAGAGGAGACATTTTTGCAAAGGTATTAGAGTGAAACCATAACTGTCTGCAAATAACTTTTAAAAGGCACAGTTTAAATCTGAAAGTGAAAGTGAAGTCACTCAGAGTCCGACTCTTTGTGACCCCATGGACTGTAGCCTACCAGGCAATTGACAGAGCCATCCGTTTACTACTGTGACATTCAACACTTTCAGAAAACAACTAGAATTATGACTGACAATATTCCACCAGGATATATCAGATTATTAGGAACTCCATATAATCTCTAGAATATCTGCACCCTTTATCATATAATGTAAAATTTATCAGGTGGCACTAGTGATAAGATCTCACCTGCCAATGCAGGAGACAGAGCTGCAGGTTTGATCCCTGGGTTAGGAAGATCCCTTGCAGAAGGGCATGCCAACCCACTCCAATATTCTTACCTGGAGAATCCCATGGACAGAGGACCCTGGCAGGCAATAGTCCATGGGGTCCCAAAGAGTTGGACACAACTAAAGTAACCTAGCACAAAAATTTGTAATTCATTTGACATCTCCCTTACAGTTAGGGCTTCCCTGGTAGCTCAGCTGGTGAAAAGAAAAATCTGCCTGCAATGCAGGAGACCCTGGTTCAATTCCTGGAAGATCCCCTGAAGAAGGAATAAGCTATGCACTCCAGTATTCTTGGGCTTCCATGGTAGTTCAGATGGTAAAGAATCCACCTGCAATGTGAGAGACCTGGGTTCAATCCTTGGGTTGGGAAGACCCCCTGGAGGAGGTCATGGCAACCCACTCCAGTATCCTTACCTGGAGAATCCCCATGGGCAGAGGAGCCTGGTGGGCTACAATCTATGGGGTCCCAAAGAGTCAGACACGACTGAATGACTAAAGCACAGCATAGCACAGCCCTTACAGATAAATATACTGAGTGAACCTAATTAATATCTCCTTTTGGTGTGCCTCAGGGGCCCCTTGAAGCACACCAAAGTTAGCTTGAGATCAAAGAAACTATATTATAATTTGATTTGGGAAGTTTTGTCAAAGGAACACCAAAAACTTTTAAAAATACAATAGGACCATGAAAGTGAAAGTGAAAGGGTTAGTCACAGAATCATGTTGGACTCTTTGTCATTCCATGGACCGCAGACTGCCAGGCTCCTCTGTCCACGGAATTCCGTCCACTGGAGTGGATAGCCATGCCCCTTCTCCAGGGGGTCTTCCCTATCTAAGAATCCAGCCTGGGTCTCCCATATTGCAGACAGATTCTTTAGCATCTGAGCCACAAGGGGAAGCCAAGGGTCACTGTGAAACTTAGCCAAAGCGACAATGCTGCTGCTGCTGCTGCTGAGTCGCTCCCGTCGTGGCCGACTCTGTGTGACCCCGTGAGACGGCGGCCCGCCAGGCTCCCCCGTCCCTGGGATTCTCCAGGCAAGAACACTGGAGTGGGTTGCCATTGCCTTAAAAGATTTCAAAGGCAAATACAGATTACTACAGAACTAAGTTAATTTAAAATCTGTTATCAAAGGCAGTTTAGCATCTTTAGAAAATTTGTCTGTTTTAACAGGGAGCAAAGCCAAATTTATGTTTTGCCTGTTTACTTTAAAGTTTCATTTACTGAATTAAACTTGTTTTAAACTTAGTCAATCCTGACTGACCATGTACAAAACCCTTTTGGGGTTCCATTTTCCATAAACCTTTCATCCCTTCAGTTATTTTAGCGCAGTTTTAAATTTTAAGTTGTAGACTATCTGAAGAGACCCTAAAACATGTATTTCTAAAGGTCTACTCAAAAACTCTTTTCTCATTTGCACTTTCTTTCCTCAAAAATTTCTTCACATTAAGTTACTTTCCTTGCTGACAAATTTGCAACAGATATAATAAATCTTATTTAGCTGATACTAAACGTGATGCTGGGAAAGTGTAAAGGCAGGAGGAGAAGGGGATGACAGAGAATGAGATGGTTGGATGGCATCGCTGATGCCATGGACATCATTTTGAGCAAACGCAGGGAAGCCTGTTGTGCTGCAGTTCATGGGGTCGCAAAGAGTCAGACACGACTGAGCAAATGGACAATAAAACCTAGGCACAATGAAAGTATTATACTTAATATTTTATTTAATGTTGATATAAGACATGCCTGTTAGGTCAACTAACTTAAATTTTAATGTGCATGCATGCTAAGTTGTTTTAGTCATGTCTGACTCTGTATGACCCCATGGACAGTAGCCTGCCAGGATCCTCTGTCTATGGGATTCTCTAGGCAAGAATACTAGAGTGGGCTGCCATTTCCTTCTCCAGGGAATCTTCCCAACCCAGGGATCGAACCCACGTCTCTTACATCTCCTGCATTGGCAGGTGGGTTATCACTAGCACCACCTGGGAAGCCTAGTATTTAATATTTCCCATTCATGTGAACCTGAAATTTACTTTGCTTAACTTCTCTTGTGTTTAGAATTGTTGGGTTTGTAAGTGCTAACTTTTGTTTAAGCCAATTAAATAGAGCTCTTTTACAGATCAACCACGGCAATGTTATACAAAGACAAGACTTTAATCCTGAGTCACGTACAGCAGGGTAAAACCTATAAGTTTACAAAACAGGTTGGGTTAAAATTGGGTTTTCACAGATGGAACAAATCAAGCTCACTCAACTAGACAGCTAAATATTTGCAGGAAAAAAAAAGGATTTAGGATTTCTATTTGTCTTCAGTTCAGTCACTCAGTGGTGTCTGACTCTTTGCAACCCATGGACTGCAGCATGCCAGGCTTCCCTATCCATCACCAACTCCCAGAGCTTGCTCAAACTCATGTCCATTGAGTTATTGATGCCATCCAACCGTCTCATCCTCTGTCATCCCCTTCTTCTGCCGTCAGTCTTTCCCAGCATCAGGGTCTTTTCCAATGAGTCAGTTCTGTGCATCAGATGGCCAAAGTATTGGAGCTTCAGCATCAGTGGCCACCTCAATGAAACCAAAGGACTGACACATCCATCCACGCCTCTTGTAAAGCTTCACCCTCTCTTACTATAGCCTAGGGAGAAGGCCTTCTGCTAAGAAACAAGCCTTACAGGAAGTACTTTTCATACTTTTCATTTTACCTTGAGCAGTTAGTACCAGAGGTCTGTGTGTTACCAAACCACACTAACAACTAACAGGAAATCAAAAAAAAAAAAAAAAACAAAAGCAAATAGCATAAAGATGCCCAGAAACCCAAAAACCAAGTGGCAAGAATGCCCCAAATGTAACTCCAAGTCCCACTAAGCCTTGGACGTTTCTCTAAAATGTTGTAGTTTTACTTCACTGGGAGAGCTCCCTAACTGGAGCTGAAGCTCCCACTGCCAAAGTTATCTGGGGCTCCTGTATGGAAAATTATAATTGGATGTCTCAAATCCAAGGAAGACCCCAGGCCTGTTCATTGTCAGTGTTCCTCTCCTTGGCAAAGCACTGCTAAATATGAGATTGTATACTTGTGAGTCACTCAGGGGCCTTCGATCTTAACATATCTAATATGCTCCCTGAAGAGCTAGCCTATTGGACAGATGAAATATTTCCCATTTTTATAAGTTTGGTAACACGAAAACACAAAAGACATACGTAAATCTCAACAAAAATGGCACAAACAGATTGCATCAATGCACAGGTGAACCAGCTCCCAATACAGGTAAATAAATTTACCCTAGAAAGGAAAAAAAAAAAAGAACTAATTCCAACCAGGTAGCTCACCACACGATTCTAGCTCCCCAGTGAACCAGTTCCCACTCAGGTAGAATCCAACAAAATCTCCCCACCTCCAACAGGGTGCCCAATCAAATTGGATTATCCTGTAAAGGAAAAGCCCAGACTGAGTGGGAAATATGTTTTTGATGTGCACACTGGAGCAACTTAGCCTACAAAATTGGGTTCATCAACTTGCAACACAAAAGGATACACAAAGCCACAAATAAACAAACCTGCTGAACTGGCTATCAAAGTGGATAGACTTATCCTACGAACAAGGGGCTTCCCTGGTAACTCAGTGGTAAAGAATCCACTTGCAGTGCAGGAAACATAAGAGAAGTGGGTTCCATCCCTTGGTCAGGAAGATCCCCTGGAGGAGGGAATGGCAACCCACCCAGTATTCTTGCCTGGAGAATCCCCAAGGACAGAGGTGCCTGGTGGGCTACAGTCCACAGGGTTGCTATGAGTCGGACATGACGCACAGGAACCTACCAATGAAATTGATGTTGTTTTGTCAGTTCCTTATACCAACTGCCAAGCACTGTGCAGCCAGTGCCACTTCAGGGTATCTTGAAGGAAGGATCCTCTCAGGACAAATAGTCCTGGGAGATGCTTAGGGTCTTACAACAGTACTGCCTGACCAGGGCCAGCTAGCCACATGCAGCAGGACTCCTGGCTGGCTAAGCCAAATTTGTTATCAAGTCCAAGCTCACTCTATTGACCACATGCTAGGTCAATGAATCTGAGAAATGAGGTGTTGAGGTAGGAATACAACTTTAGTTGGAGAGCCAACTTTTCTCTTTCTTATCCACCTATTAATAATTTAAAGCAAATTAAATTATATTGGTAAATTATATCTTTGTAAACAGAATTTTCTCTCTACCTGATTCCTCAAGAATTTAGAAACTCTTACTGAGTGTTTCTATTTTCACTGTCAGAAAATAAAACTATTTGCATATAATTATGCAATATAGTTATTTGCATAGACTGAGGGAGAATCTGTTTTCCTTATTACAGGACACGGGCAATACTGGTTATATTACCAGGACTTTAACTGGAATGTTATATCTGAGAATGATGTAAATAGACTAAGACATGATCAGACAGTTTTTTTAAAAACTAAGATTGACTTTAGGGAGCCTGCCTCCTTTCAAAAAACTATCTGGTATCTTGTTTATAGGGTTCCCAGCCTAAGCAATGAGAATGGGTAGTCATTTCTTAGAAGACCCAACAACTTATGACATCTTACATCTCAAGAAGAGAGGAATTCACCTAAATCTACAGGCACTGCAAGTGAGTCTTTGACTTGGCTTCCAGAATAATCTTATATTCTTTATCAAAGATTCTAGCAAAACAGACTTAAAAGATCAGTGTCTATTCTTGCTTCATTTATGTTAATAATCAGAGCAAGTTTAATGAAATTAGACTTACTTAGCAAAGCAATTTGTCTTAATATGACTCTTTTTAGTAAAAATGGGGGTGATTGTAGAGATAAAAAAATGATGTTTCAATGGAAAACTGTGACACACCTTTATGGATATTAGATCCTAGTCCTGTTTACTATCATTGAGGTTTTGTTATCTACCTGTGAATCAAAGTGGATCCAAAATTCCTTTAATTCCTTTAGATTCTGACAATATCTGATCACAGCTGAGCTAACAGTTCCAAGCTAACACTTCCAGGTTTTCTCCCACCCTTCTGACTTGTAATCACTAAGAAATAAAACTGCCCTTTTCCCAAAACGACTGAAACTAGACAACCTGATATAAACAGAAATATCACCCACAACAGCCCATGTATGAACAACCTTCATGCCTGTTGTTGTGCAGGTCACTCAGAAGGTTCACTGGAACACACCTGATGGCAGCCTCAGAGACATTCAAACTGCAAAACATACTTTGAGCTCAATATCTTGAAATCTGCTCAGTTGGCTGTCATCTGGACTCAAAAACCAGTTTTATAGTCTACTCCAAACTTTAAACTTCATTTTCCTTTTGTTTCTATAGAAATGCCTCTTACTAAATCCCTGATTGCTCAGATCATATAGTGGAAACCATTCAAGCATCACCTCCTGAAATGAGACACAACTGTTGAACCAAACTGACCTATTACCAAATTAACAGACCGACTCAATCAAACAGAAAACAATGTTCACTCTATTCTGCTTGTTCCTGTCTATATTTTTCGCCCCCTGCTGATCTCTTATCTCACAACTTCTAACCCAATTCAGCTTTTAACATGTTCAGTTCAGTTCAGTCACTCAGTTGTATCTGACTCTTTGCGACCCCATGACTACCAGGTTTCCCTGTCCACACCAACTCCAGGAGCTGCTCAAGTGAAAGAAAGAAAGTGAAAAGTGAAGTCGCTCAGTTGTGTCCACACTCGTTGTGACTCTGTGGACTGTAGCCTACCAGGCTCTTCCATCCATGGGATTTTCCAGGCAAGAATACTGGAGTGGGTTGCTATTTCATTCTCCAGGAGATCTTCCCAACCCAGGGACTGAACCCAGCCTCCCACATTGTAGGCAGACACTTTACCATCTGAGTCACAAACTCATGTCCATTGAGTTGGTGATGTCATCCAACCATCTCATCCTCTGTCATCCCCTTCTCCTCCTGCCTTCAGTCTTTCCCAGTATCAGGTTTTTTTCCAATGAGTCAGTTCTGCGCATCAGGTGGCCAAAATATTAGAGTTTTGACTTCAGCATCAGTCCTTCCAATGAATATTCAGGACTGATTTCCTTTAGGCTGACTCGTTTGATCTTCTTGCCATCCAAGGAACTCTCAAGAGTCTTCTCCAACACCACACTTCAAAAACATCAATTCTTCAGTGCTCAGCCTTCTTTATGGTCTAACTCTCATATCCATACATGACTACTGGAAAAACCATAGCTTTGACTAGATGGAACTTTGTTGGCAAAGTAATGTCTCTGCTTTTTAATAACCTATCTAGGTTGGTCATGTGATACTTTCTAAAAACATGTGACACTTTCTAGAAATAAAGCTACAAATTGGGAACTAAAAGAAACTATAATACACCATCCCAAAGTATGCCTATTTGACATAAAAATATTTTTGAGCTGAAGGAAATTAAGAAGCAGCAAATGGAGGAAAAGATTTTTCTTTTCCCTCCTTTCTGCCTAGAGGCAGGATATACATTCTTTCACTAGAAACAGATTCTTATCAGTGCAGAGATGGCAAGTGCAATCTGCAAACAAATCTTAGCCAAACTTAAACAAATCTTAGTTCCCTCCCTTATGTTTATATTTCCACAGTTCACTGCCCTTGAAAACCAAAATTGCTTTCTTTTGTCTTATCATTTCTCTACAGATTTATTGTTTTTCGTTGAAGATGTTCTATAAGTCAGAATTCCAAGCTGCCACTTAGAGTTATTTTTCACTGAGGTTTCTCCTGCGTGATGTGTGCTGCACGTGTTTAAACAAAGACTGTTAGTTTTTCCTCCTGTTAATCTTTTTGTTAAAAATACCAGTTGAAAATCTAAAATGCATAGAGGTCCAGTATTGCCTTCCCAATATATGTTGTTGTTGCTGTTCAGTCGCTCAGTCATGTCTGACTCTTTCTGACCCCATGGACTGTAGCATGCCAGGCTTCCCTGTCCATCACCAACTCCTGGAGCTTGCTCAAACTCATGTTGAATGAGTCAGTGATGCCATCCAACCATCTCATCTTCTTTCGTCCCCAGTACATGTAAGGCAACACATTCTAATTTCCAGAGATTAGATTTTGCCCATCTTTGGGGCTGCGGGGAGGGAGACATTATTCAGATTGCCATATCCCGTTAGGAATGCCAGTCAGAAGGAGGACCTCTAACCATCATAAAAGTAAAAACTTTAAAAATCACCAACAGATGGTGGGGGGGAGAAGAGAACAGAAATAGAAATGTTACAACAGAAATGGGACCTGGGTTTTCTGCTAAGTGAAAGTGAAAATGTTAGCTGCTCAGTCTAGTCTGACTCTTTGCAACCCCATGGACTGGAGCCCATCAGGCTCCTCTGTCCATGGAATTCTCTGTCCATGGAATTCTCCCAGGCAAGAATACTGGCATGGGTTGCCATTTCCTTCTCCAGGGGATCTTCCTGACCCAGGGATTGACCCCAGGCCTCTTGTGCTAACAAGCAAGGAAAACAAAGGAATGAGTATAGAAATCCCCAGAATAGGCATGTAGGAATTAAGCAATCCTAATTTTACTTTGACTGTTTCTAATCTTTGGTACACATAACTAGACTTGTCCTTCACAAAGTTAATTTCTTAATCACTGTCTGACCCTAGGCATCCTGCACCTGCAATTCTTCCCCCAACACACCCTTGTAACACTCCCTTGCAGCATTCTTCAGAAACAAAGTCACAGGCCAATAACCTCAGGGATGACCAAACCCAGTGTTATGGCTGTGTTAGAACTTTGCAGAAGAAAGAAGAATGTAAAACCATCACTGCTCTGATCCTTATCATATACCGCTGATTAAAACATCAAACTATAACACCTCTCCCTATTTCCCAGGGAGGGCGGCACAGTTGAGGTGCTAGCCTGATGCAGTCCCTCCTTGCCTGGCAAAGGAATAAAGCTACCCTATCTTTCTCATCCATAACTGTCTCTGTACTTCTGTTTGTCATTGGCGCACAGAAAGCCAGATTTTGGCAGTAGAAGGAACCTCTTTAGACTCTCAGATTCCATCACTAAAGATAATTCAAGGGCTTAGTATTGTCTACTTCTCAATCCTGGCTGCACCAGAGAATCCACTGAAGAGCTCATAAAAAATAACTAATTCCTGGACCTCAATTGCTAGAGATTCAGCTTTAATTATATAAAAATCCCTGGTGGCTCAAAGGTAAAAGCATCTGCCTCCAACGTGGGAGACCCGGGTTCGATCCCTGGGTTGGGAAGATCCCCTAGAGAAGGAAACGGCAGTCCACTCCAGTATTCTTGCCTGGAGAATCCCATGGACAGAGAAGCCTAGGAGGTTACAGTCCACGGGGTTGCAAAGAGTCGGACACGACTGAGCGACTTCACCTTATATACATAAATAAGTCTGCTTTTGTGTGTGTATATACATATATAAACTAAGGCCACGGCATCCAGTCCCATCACTTTTATGGCAAATAGATGAGGAAAAGATGGAAGCAGTGACAGAGTTCCTCTTCTTGGGCTCTAAAATCTCTGCAGATAGTGACTGCAGCCATAAAATTAGAAGCCAATTGCTTCTTGGAAGGAAAGCTATGACAAACCTAGACAGTGTATTAAAAAGCAAAGATATCATTTTGCAGACAAAGGTCTGTATAGTCAAGGCTATGGTTTTTCCATAGGCTTGTATGTATGCATCCAGCCTTACATGTATGGATGTGAGAGCTGGAACATAAAGAAGGCAGAGCACCAGGGAATGGATACTTTTGAACTGTGTTGTTGGGTAAGACTCCTGAGAGTCCCAAGGACAGCAAGGAGATTAAACCAGTTAATCTTAACCAAAATGAACCCTGAATATTCATTAGGACTGATGATGAAGCTGAAGCTCCAATACTTTGGCCATCTGATGTGAAGAGCTGACTTATTGGAAAAGACCCTGGTGCTGGGAAAGACTGCGGGCAGGATGAGAAGGGAGTGACAGAGGATGAGATGGTTGGATGGCATCACTATTTCAATGGATGTGAACTTGGGCAAACTCTGGAAGATACTGAGGGACAGGGAAGCCTGGTGTGCTGCAGTCCATGGGGTTGCAAATAGTCAGACACAACTTGGCAACTGAATAACAACAAAGTGTATATACATCTCCTGGCTTCTCTGTGAAGCAGTTTCTCAGAGTTACTGTGAGGCTATTTTCCAGACTAGACAATAGCCTCAGTAAGTGAAAGTGAGTGAAGTCACTCAGTCGTGTCTGACTCTGCGACCTCATGGACTGTAGCCTACCAGGCTCCTCCCTCCACGGGATTCTCCAAGCAAGAGTACTGGAGTGGGTTGCCATTTCCTTCTCCAGGGGATCTTCCTGACCCGCATTCCAGATGCTTTAACCTCTGAGCCACCAGGGAAGCCCTCAATAAGACCCTGAATAAAGCTCAACTCACAACTCGCATGTTGTACATTTATGTTTAAGTGGACAGTTTGTTAGCTCTCCAGATGATACTTGTTAACTAGAGGTTAAACTGCTAAGCTCTCTTCTTATTCCTAGTATCTGAGTTTCATTAGCCTCACCAATTTCAACAGTAAATGCAGGAAGGGAGGGGGAAAGAGTGGCTCAACATGAATAACCGGTTCCTATTATGTGCCAACAAATAATACATTCTGCATGCACCAATTAACCTCATGATTATCATTTCCATTTTTAAAGATAAGATAATGATCAGTTCAATCGCTCAGTCATGTCCAACTCTTTGCAACCCCGTGAATTGCAGCACTCTAGGTTTCCCAGTCCATCACCATCTCCCGGAGTTCACTCAAACTCACGTCCATTGAGTCAGTGATGTCATCCAGCCATCTCATCCTCTGTCATCCACTTCTCCTCCTGCCCCCCAATCCCTCCCAGCATCAGAGTCTTTCCAATGAGTCAACTCTTTGCATGAGGCGGCTAAAGTATTGGAGTCTCAGCTTCAGCATCAGTCCTTCCAAGCAAAACCAGGACTGAACTCCTTTAGGATAGACTAGTTGGATCTCCTTGCAGTCCAAGGGACTAGAGTCTTCTCCAACACCACAGTTCAAAAGCACCAATACTTCAGCACTCAGCTTTCTTCACAGTCCAAATCTTACATCCGTACATGACCACTGGAAAATCCATAGCCTTGACTAGACGGACTTTTGTTGGCAAAGTAATGTCTCTGCTTTTGAATATGCTATCTAGGTTGGTCATAACTTTCCTTCCAAGGAGTAAGCGTCTTTTAATTTCATGACTGCAGTCTCCATCTGCAGTGATTTTGGAGCCCCAGAAATAAAGTCTGACACTGTTTCCACTGTTTCCCCATCTATTTCCCATGAAGTGATGGGATCAGATGCCATGATCTTAGTTTTCTGAATGCTGAGCTTGAAGCCAACTTTTTCACTCTCCTCTTTCACTTTCATCAAGAGATTTTTAGTTCCTCTTCACTTTCTGCCATAAGGGTGGTGTCATCTGCATATCTGAGGTTACTGATATTTCTTTCTCCCAGCAGTCATGAGTCCAGCTTGTGCTTCTTCCAGCCCAGCCTTTTTCATGATGTACTCTGCATATAAGTTAAATAAGCAGGGTGACAATATACAGCCTTGACATACCCCTTTTCCTATTTGGACCCAGTGTGTTGTTCCATGTCCAGTTCTAACTGTTGCTTCCTGACCTGCATATAGGTTTCTCAAGAGACAGGTCAGGTGGTCTGGTATTCCCATCTTTTTCAGAATTTTCCACAGTTTATTGGGATCCAAACAGTCAAAGGCTTTGGCATAGTCAATAAAGCAGAAGTAGATGTTTTTCTGGAACTCTCTTGCTTTTTCTATGATCCAGCAGATGTTGGCAATTTGATCTCTGGTTCCTCTGCCTTTTCTAAAATCAGCTTCATGGTTCACATGTTGCTGAAGCCTGGCTTGGAGAATTTTGAGCATTACTTTACTAGCATGTCAGATGAGTGCAATTGTGTGGTAGTTTGAGCATTCTTTGGCATTGCCTTTCTTTGGGATTGGAATGAAAACTGACCTTTTCCAGTCCTGTGGCCACTGCTGAGTTTTCCAAATTTCATGGCATATTGAGTGCAGCACTTTCACAGCATCATCTTTCAGGATTTGAGACAGCTCCACTGGAATGCCATCCCCTCCACTAGCTTTGTTCCTAGTGATGCTTTCTGAGGCCCGCTTGACTTCACATTCTAGCATGCCTGGCTCTAGGTGAGTGATCACACCATCATGATTATCTGGGTCATGAAGATCTTTTTTGTACAGTTCTGTGTATTCTTGCCACCTCTTCTTAATATCTTCTGCTTCTGTTAGGTCCATACCATTTCTGGCCTTTATCAAGCCCATCTTTGCATGAAATGTTCCCTTGGTATCTCTGATTTTCTTGAAGAGATCTCTAGTCTTTCCCATCCTATTGTTTTCCTCTATTTCTTTGTATTGATCACTGAAGAAGGCTTTCTTATCTCTCCTTGCTATTCTTTGGAACTCTGCATTCAAATGGGTATATCTTTCCTTTTCTCCTTTACTTTTCACTTCTCTTCTTTTCACAGCTATTTGTAAGGCCTCCTCAGACAACCATTTTGCTTTTTTGCATTTCTTTTTCTTGGCGATGGTCTTGATCCCTGTCTCCTGTACAATATCACGAATCTCTGTCCTTAGTTCATTAGGTACTGTGTCTATCAGATCTAGTCCCTTAAATCTATTTCTCACTTCCCCTGTATAATCATAAGGGATTTAATTTAGGTCATACCTGAATGGTCTAGTAGTTTTCCCTACTTTCTTCAATTTAAGTCTGAATTTGGCAATAAGGAGCTCATGATCTGAGCCACAGTCAGCTCCCAGTCTTGTTTTTGCTGGCTGTATAGAGCTTCTCCATCTTTGGCTGCAAGGAATATAATCAGTCTGATTTCGGTGTTGACCATCTGGTGATGTCCACTTGTAGAGTCTTCTCTTGTGTTTTAGAAAGAGGGTATTTGCTATGACCAGTGTGTTCTCTTGGCAAAACTCTATTAGCTTTTGCCCTGCTTCATTCCATATTCCAAGGTCAAATTTGCCTGTTTCTCCAGGTGTTTCTTGACTTCCTACTTTTCCATTCCAGTCCCTTATAATGAAAAGGAGAGCAACAGGCTGTGAAGATGTGTGAGCAGCCAAGAGGAGCTACCCCACGCCCAAGGTCAGGGGCAGCAGCTGAGAGGAGCTACCCCATGTCCAAGGAGTGGCGGCTGTGTGGGCACAGGCAGACCGAGAGGAGCTACTCCACGTTCAAGGTCAGGAGCGGTGGCCCTGAGAGATACTCCTCATCCAAGGTAAGGAGCAGCAGCTGCGCTTTGCTGGAGCAGACGTGAAGAGATATCCCACGTCCAATGTAAGAAAAACCCAAGTAAGATGATAGGTGTTACGAGAGGGCATCAGAGGGCAGACACACTGAAACCATAATCACAGAAAACTAGCCAGTCTAATCACACGGACCACAGCCTTGTCTAACTCAGTGAAACTGAGCCATGCCATGCGGGGCCACCCAAGACAGGTGGGGGTCATGGTGGAGAAGTCTGACAGAATGTGGTCCACTGGAGAAGGGAATGGCAAACCACTTCAGTATTCTGGCCTTGAGAACCCCATGAACAGTATGAAAAGGCAAAATGATAGGATACTGAAAGAAGAACTCCCCAGGTTGGTAGGTGCCCAATATGCTACTGGAGATCAGTGGAGAAATAACTCCAGAAAGAATGAAGGGATGAAGCCAAAGCAAAAACAATACCCAGCTGTGGATGTGATTGGTGATAGAAGCAAAGTCTAATGCTGTAAAGAGCAAAATTGCATAAGAACCCGGAATGTTAGGCCCATGAAACAAGGCAAATTGGAAGTGGTCAAACAGGAGATGACAAGAGTGAACATCAACATTCTAGGAATCAGAAAATTAAAATGGACTGGAATGGGTGAATTTAACTCAGTTCAGTCGCTCAGTCATGTCCAACTCTTTGTGACCTCATGAATTGCAGCACTCCAGGCCTCCCTGTCCATCACCATCTCCTGGAGTTCACTCAAACTCACATCCATCGAGTCAGTGATGCCATCCAGCCATCTCATCCTCTGTCGTCCCCTTTTCCTCCTGCCTCCAATCCCTCCTAGCATCAGAGTCTTTTCCAATGAGTCAACTTTTCGCATGAGGTGGCCAAAGTACTGGAGTTTCAGCTTCAACATCAGTCACTCCAATGAACACCCAGGACTGATCACCTTTAGAATGGACTGGTTGGATCTCCTTGCAGTCCAAGGGACTCTCAAGTCTTCTCCAACACCACAGTTCAAAAGCATCAATTCTTCAGCGCTCAGCTTTCTTCACAGTCCAACTCTCACATCCATACATAACCACTGGAAAAACTATAGCCTTGACTAGATGGACCTTTGATGGCAAAGTAATGTCTCTGCTTTTGAATATGCTGTCTAGGTTGGTCACAACTTTTCTTACAAGGAGTAAGCATCTTTTAATTTCATGGCTGCAGTCACCCTCTGACCATCATATCTACTACTGTGGGCAGGAATCCCTTAGAAGAAATGGAGTAGCCATCATGGTCAACAAAAGAGTCTGAAATGCAGTACTTGGATGCAGTCTCAAAAATGATAGAATGATCTCTGCTTGTTTCCAAGGCAAACCATTCACTATCACGTTAATCCAAGCCTATGCTCCAACCGGTAATGCTGAATAAGCTGAAGTTGAACAATTCTATGAAGACCTACAAGACCTTTTAGAACTAACACCCAAAAGTGAAGTCGCTCAGTCATGTCTGACTCTTTGTGACTCCATGGACTGTATCCTACCAGGCTCCTCTGTCCATGGGATTTTCCAGGTAATAGTACTGGAGTGGATTGCCATTTCCTTCCCCCAGGGGATCTTCCCAACCCAGGGATCAAACCCAGGTTTCCCACATTGTAGACAGACGCTTTACCGTCTAAGCCACCAGGGAAGTCCTAACACCCAAAAAAGATGTCCAAAAAGATAATGAAAAAGAGATGCATCTCGTAAAGATTACAATACCTATCACAATAATGTTGTGATAGAACCAAGATTCAATTCCAAAGCCTATGTACAAAGGGGACAAAAAGGAAAAATAATATTTTTGAGCATCCACCCATCTAGGAACTCTATAGAATCCTCTCAATTCCATGAGGTAATATTTTCCTCCTAGGTCAGTAACTTGAAAGGCTAGCTAGCTTGTCCAGGCTACACTGCTTTATACGTTTTCTCTTCCAGGTGAGAAAGCCCGGCTCCTATAAGATGTTACCTTGAACCTCACAGACACTCTCATTTCAAAAATATAGTCTGACCATTGTAGGTTCACATGGGAGTGTCCCCTTCACCCTTCAAACTTATTTTAGAGGGATTCTTATCCCACTGCTGCTGTTCACTAACAGACTGCTGTGCTCAAGAAGAATTGATGCTTTTGAACTGTGGTGTTGGAGAAGACTCTTGAGAGTCCCTTGGACTGCAAAGAGATCCAATCAGTCCATTCTGAAGGAGATCAGCCCTGGGATTTCTTTGGAAGGAATGATGCTAAAGCTGAAACTCCAGTACTTTGGCCACCTCATGCGAAGAGTTGACTCATTGGAAAAGACTCTGATGCTGGGAGGGATTCGGGGCAGGAGGAGAAGGGGATGACAGAGGATGAGATGGCTGGATGGCATCACCGACTCGATGGACCATGAGTCTGAGTGAACTCCGGGAGATGGTGATGGACAGGGAGGCCTGGCGTACTGTGATTAATGGGGTCGCAAAGAGTTGGACATGACTGAGCAACTGAACTGAACTGAACTGACTGATACTCAAACAAAACAGTGGCACTTAAAGTTCCCCAAATATTCCAAACTCTCTAACATGCTTCCTTAGCTCTCTACGGTCTTACTGCTGCTTGGAACCCTTCCTTCCCTCAAGCAATGACATACATCCTGCATGACTCAGTTCAAGAAAAAAGGAGGAAGAAAGAGATAGAAAAACTCCATTCAATAGTCATTTCATCTCAATCAAGCAATCTCCCTGATCCACAGTGCAAGTGTGAGGAACCCTATTCTGTGTTCCCAAGGCACTCTCATGGAAATTTCCTGAATGCCATCGTTACACATCTATGGTCTCTCTCACTGCACAGTGAGCTTCTAAAAAGCAAGAACTATGTCCCTGTTTTTACATTCTCATTGCCCAGTATTTATTGAATGAGTTGTTAAACAGGTAAATAAATGATTGGTTGGGACAGTGAGTATGTTTATAGCTCTGTCTGAGTATAAGAAGCAATAAATACCCAGTACCACATAGTCTTAAGAGTTAAAATAGAACTAGAGTGCTCTTGCAACATTGGCATCCCAACAGACCAGGTGTCAGGGTATTTGTCATAGGGACAGGAGCAGACAGTCTCCACAGGGTATCTGGTGATGCCCTCAACCATTTCATAAGAAGCAATGTTCTAAGCCACCAGTCCTCAACCTTTCTGGCACCAGGAACCAGTTTCACAGGAAATTTTTCCATGGGCGGGAGTGGGATGGTTTCAGGATGATTTAAGCACATTACATTTATTGTGCTCCTATGAGAATCTGATGCTGCCTCTGATGTGACAAGAGGTGGAATTCAGGTGGTAATGCAAGCGATGGGGAGTAGCTGTAAATACATCACTCCTTGGCCACCACTCACCTCCTACTCTACAGCCCAGTTCCTAACAGGGCACAGACCAGTACTGCACCATGGCCCAGGGGTTGAGGACCCCTGCTCTAAGCTGTGCAGAAGATGTAGCAAATCTGGGACTAGCCCCATGTTAGCGCCCAGGGGGCAGGAATATGTGGAAATGGTGAAATACCGAATAAAGCAGTGAGTAGGAAGAAGCCTGCTAAGCATCACAATGTGGCCATAGAGGCAAGGAGCCCAGGCTCGCTGACCTGGAAGGGACAGGGGCAGGAAGTGTTGGCATCCATCTACATCTAGAATAGCAGATGGTAGCAAACTGTACTGAGCAAGGGGGCAGGACCACCGGAACTTAGTTCTCCCTAACTCACAATACTTGGGTAAGTATGTTGAAAGATGTTTCTAGATACCTTAAAAGATGTTTATAGATGTTGACTGCACTGAGGTAGTGGTCTATACTGGGTCTTGGACCTGAACGTCTAACCTTTGATACAGTACACTGGTGTGCCCCTGATGGGTACAGCTGTGGCAGAAGAAAATACAAATGCACTCAGGCCCAAGAGCAGTCAGGTGAGTGTAAGGGGATCCAAATCCTATGAAGCCAGACCTCCCCTGGCCTGTTCTCTAAGAGTGAGTCCTCTCATCTATATGGTGTCATGTTCTATGTATACTGTGACAGAAATAAATCATGAGAATCATCGGGTTGGACTATATGAGACAGATGAGCAGCACCATGGGTTGAGGATGTCAAAAAAAATGAGACAGATGAGCAGCACCATGGGTTGAGGATGTCAAAAAACAAGGAATTCACTTTGTAACTAGGGCAAGAATTGCGAACTTTCAATTGTACAGACCAAGGCCATCCTATTTGTGTGAGTGTTTCTGTGAGTTCAGATGGAAGATGGGACACTAGAGTGTTGTACCATTAAAAAGAACTAAGTAATAGTAACCCACAAGATTAAGTCCCATGTTCTCAGCAAAGGTTCTCAGCAGGAGTTATTTACTCCTGAAAAGCAAATAAATCAATGTGAGTGACATGTCATCCCCCAAATAGCCCCTATTTCCTCATCCCAAGAAGAAGATCAGGGGCCAGAGCAGCCTACAACCACTGCCTGGCACCCACTCTCTTGCCTCTACTGCAGAATAGCCCAGGGAGAAATTAGTTCTTAGGAATTGCAAATTCTCATGGAATTTCTCATGAAAAGCATCATTATAGCATCATGGACCAGGTGGCAAGTGAGGGGGAAGAGGGCATGATTTTCAAGGAGCTGATGCCTCAGTGGTAAAGAATCTGCCTGCCAATGTAGGAGATGCAGGAAACATGGGTTCAATCTCTGGGTTGGGACAATCCCCTGGAGGAAGGCATGGCAACCCACTTCAGTATTCTTGCCTGGAAAATCCCACGGACAGAGGAGCCTTGTCTACAAAGTCCATGGGGTCACAAAGAGTCAGACACAACCGAGCCACTGAGCATGCACCCACGGGCCAGTATCCCCATGGTGATTTACTCACCAAGCACTGTTTGGCTTTTCTTTCCTTTTTTTTTTTTTTTTAACTCTGTTTATGGGTTCTCAGTTCCCGGACCAGGGATGAACCCAAGCACAGCGGTGAAAGCACAGAGTCCGAACCACTAGGCAACCAGTAACTCCCTGCCTTGGTCTTCTTAAGGGCAGATCTGAACTCAGGATTGGACACTGCTGGGCAGGGATCCAACCGGAGAACCAGAATGCTCCCTGAGAGAGGACTAGAGGTGTTAGGCTTATTGAAATCCTGTTCAACCAGAAACAATAAATAATTGACAACAAACACATCCCCCCACATTACGAAGTTGATTAGATATACTCTTATAGTCATGCTAAATGGCTTAGAGGTATCCTGGAGCCTGGGTGCAGGTGCCAAATGTGGCAAGGAGGCTCTGGTCACTCCCCAGAGGTGTCAGAGCAGTCCCACCTGTCTGAGTGGTTCTGGCTGCCATTGCTCTGCTGTGACCTGCATGGGCAGGAGAAGGCCAGACCCAGCTGGTACAGAGTAATGAGTCAATAGCCCCAGGGGTCTCTGTGTACGTGCTGAAGTGAGCGTGGCACTATAACAGCCCTAGCCAAGAAGCAGCTAGCTCAGAATAAATAAATAAACAAACAAGTGTGTCATCTAAAAAACCAGCTGACAACTGAGATCCAAATACACCCTGCCAAGGGGGGCTGATACCAAACAGAGGAAGCTAAAGCTAATTAACACACATCCAGCCTCAGCCAGAGGTGCCAAGGTCCCCTGTACTGCATCTGTCAAATACTGCCAGTTGGATTTAAACTCTTCTACATCCCACATTAAAAGACCTCTGGGACTTCCCTAGTGCTCTAGCGATTAAGAATCTGCCAGCAAATGCAGGGGACACACCTGGTCCAGGAGAATTCCATGTCTCGTGGAATATATGTGCATCACAATTCCTGAGCCTGCACTCTAGAGCCCATGAGCCACAACTACTGAAGCCCACGCACCCTACTTCCCATGCTAAGCAACAAGATAAGCCCCAGCAATGAGAAGACCACACACTGCAATGAGAGAGTGGCTCTCGCTTGCTGCAACTAGAGAAAGCCCGCACACTGCCATGAAGACCCAGTGCAGCAAGAAATTAATAAATGAATGAATCAATGAATAAAGCAAAAATACCATGTGATATAGCAACTCCACTTCTGAGTATTTACACAAGAGAAACAAAAATCACTATCTCAAAAAGACATATGTACCCCCATGTTCCCTGTAGTATTATTTATTGTAGCAAAGACATGCAAACAATACAAGTGTCAGTTGATATTTGTCAACTGACAAATAAATGGATAAAGATGTGATACATATATCACACACACACATACACACACACATACATATAATGGAATATTATTCAACCATAGAAAGGAAGGAAATCCTGCCATTTGTGATAACATGGATGGACCTTGAGGGCATTATGCTAAGTCAGACATATACACAAATACTACTCCATGAAAATACATGTGACCTTAATTATACATGGAATCTAAAAACCATAAACTTGCAGATACAGAGAACAGTCTGGTGATTGCCACAGGCTAGTGGGAGAGGAGGGATAAAATGAATAAAGGTGGTCAAAAGGTACAGCTGTCCAGTCATAAGATAAATAAAACTTAGAAATGTAATATTCTGCATGGTGACCATAATTAATAATACTATAGTGTGAATTTGAAAACTGCTTAGAGAATGGGGTTAAAAGTTCTCCTCTCGCACACAAAAAATATGTACCTGTATGTGATGATGGATGTTATCTAAGTTTTTTGTGGTAATCATTTCTAAGTAGATATGGGATGGACAAAAATGTTCACTTAGAACAGCTTATGAAAAAAATCCAAACAAACTTTTTCGTCAATCCAATGCATATATCAAATTATTACCTTATACACCTAAAACTAACACAATGTAATCTGTCAATTTTATCTCAATAAAAAGAAAGGAAAACAAAACAAACAGCTAATTTAGAAGTAGGCAAAAGGGCTTCCCTGGTGGCTCATTGGTAAAGAATCCACAGAAGACACCAATTGTCTCTGCCAATGCAGATCCCTGGTCTAGAATATTGTAAAGTAATTAGCCTCCAATTAAAATAAATAAATTTATATTTTAAAAAGAAAGATTCCACATGCTGCGGAACTGTGCCTGTCCCCCACCCCCGCAACCTCGGGATCAGGCAGGTAGTCTCATTTCTACCTCCAGATGTGAAGGGAAGAAACAGTAAGTTCTGTACCCCAAACAGAGGCTCCCTGTTTGGAGGAGCATCCCATCTTGCTGGCTTGGCAGCCCATTCCAAAAGAATTGAAGGTTGCTTACAATGATTAATGGAATTGGCAAAATAAGATAAAGATGAATCAGAAAAATGGGAAAGTGAAGGGCTTGGTTCCTCTGGACTGGGAGTGAGGAAGACTGGTAGCAATTTAATGGTCACTATCTCTTCAAGAAAATTAGAGATACCAAGTGAACATTTCATGCAAAGATGGGCTCAATAAAGGACAGAAATGGTATGGACCTAACAGAAGCAGAAGATATTAAGAAGAGGTGGCAAGAATACATGGAAGAACTGTACAAAAAGATCTTCATGACCCAGATAATCATGATGGTGTGATCACTCACCTAGAGCCAGACATGCTAGAATGTGAAGTCAAGTGGGCCTTAGAAAGCATCACTATGAACAAAGCTAGTGGAGGTGATGGCATTCCAGTGGAGCTGTTTCAAATCCTGAAAGATGATGCTGTGAAAGTGCTGCACTCAATATGCCAGCAAATATGGAAAACTCAGCAGTGGCCACAGGACTGGAAAAGGTCAGTGTTCATTCCAGTTCCAAAGAAAGGCAATGGCAAAGAATGCTCAAACTACCGCACAATTGTACTCATCTGACATGCTAGTAAAGTAATGCTCAAAATTCTCCAAGCCAGGCTTCAGCAATATGTGAACCGTGAACTCCCTGATGTTCAAGCTGGTTTTAGAAAAGGCAGAGGAACCAGAGATCAAATCCACTGGATCATGGAAAAAGCAAGAGAGTTCCAGAAAAACATCTATTTCTGCTTTATTGACTATGCCAAAGCCTTTGAATGTGTGGATCACAATAAACTGTGGAAAATTCTGAAAGAGATGGGAATACCAGACCACTTGACCTGCCTCTTGAGAAATCTGTATGCAGATCAGGAAGCAACGGTTGGAACTGGACATGGAACAACAGACTGGTTCCAAATAGGAAAAGGAGTGCGTCAAGGCTGTATACTGTCACCCTGCTTATTTAACTTATATGCAGAGTACATCATGAGAAACGCTGGACTGGAAGAAACACAAGCTGGAATGAAGATTGCTGGCAGAAATATCAATAACCTCAGATATGCAGATGACACCACCCTTATGGCAGAAAGTGAAGAGGAACTAAAAAGCCTCTTGATAAAAGTGAAAGAGGAGAGTGAAAAAGTTGGCTTCAAGCTCAACATTCAGAAAACTAAGATCATGGCATCTGGTCCCATCACTTCGTGGGAAATGGATGGGGAAACAGTGGAAACAGTATCAGACTTTATTTTGGGGGCTCCAAAATCACTGCAGATGGTGACTGTAGCCATGAAATTAAAAGACGCTTACTCCTTGGAAGAAAAGTTATGAGCAACCTAGACAGCATATTCAAAAGCAGAGACATTACTTTGCTGACTAAGGTCCGTCTAGTCAAGGCTATGGTTTTTCCACTGGTCATATATGGATGTGAGAGTTGGACTGTGAAGAAGGCTGGGCGCTGGAGAATTGATGCTTTTGAACTGTGGTGTTGGAGAAGACTCTAGAGAGTCCCTTGGACTGCAAGGAGATCCAGCCAATCCATTCTGAAGGAGATTGGCCCTGGGATTTCTTTGGAAGGAATGATGCTAAAGCTGAAACTCCAGTACTCTGGCCACCTCATGCGAAGAGTTGACTCATTGGAAAAGACTCTGATGCTGGGAGGGATTGGAGGCAGGAGGAGAAGGGGACGACAGAGGATGAGATGGCTGGATGGCATCACTGACTCGATAAACGTGAGTCTGAGTGAACTCCGGGAACTGGTGATGGACAGGGAGGCCTGGAGTGCTGCAATTCATGGGGTCACAAAGAGTCGGACACGACTGAGCAACTGAACTGAACTGAACTGAACTGAACTTCATCTCTCCCTGCTTCAACCTGTCCCTTCTTTACTGGACCTTCCTGATTCTAGCTCTCTTATCCAGGTCACTGTAATCCCAACTTGCTGCATTCAACAGCCAATTCTGTCCTCATCTTATTTGAGCCACTAGCAGAAATTCACAGTGCTCAGGGCCTTCTGCTGGAAAATATTTTGCCCCTGTTTTTCCTCCTCTCTGGTTCCTCCTTCTTTTCTGCTTTCTTTTATCTCACAGGTCCTTAAACTTAGCAAGTCCTCTGGCTCAGTGTTTAGAACTCTTTTCTACCTGCCCTCAGTACTAGGATATCTCATTCTGCTTCACAGCTTTAAATACTACATCACGTGTCCATCACTTCTAGATTTCTATCTTGAGCCCAGCTTTCACTGCTTAACTCTTGACTCCCAAATCCAGCTTCCCACTCAATATCTCCACTCAGGTGTCCAAGTTACACCTCAAATCCCAAACCATCCAAAACAGATCTCCTAACATCCGGGATGAGATCTGCTCCAGTTTTTCCCACTCAATGACAACTTTATCTTTTTGGTTACTTGCCCTCTTCCTAAAATGTAGAGTCATCCTTAACTCCTCTCTCTCTCACTATCTAACCCAGTAGAAAATCCTGTTGGCTCTATCTCCAAAATATTCCCTGGGGCTGTCTACTCTTCACCCTTCCCTGTAACCACTTTTATAGAGGTCTGTGTTATTACAATGGTCGAAGTAGACTCTGCTTCCACCTCTGCCCTTCACATTGTTCTCAACATAGGAGCCAGTGAACTGAAGTGTCAGTTGCGCTCAAGTTTTCACAAGAACCTGCGTAGCCCCAAGCGATTTAGCCTCTGTCACTCCTCCAGCCTTCTCTCGTCCTCTCTTCCACCAGCCATACCGGCTTCCCTGTTTCTCCTTGCACAACAGGCTTGCCTCCACCTTCCAGCCTTTGCACTTGCCACTTCTCCTGCTTGAAATGTTCTTCCCCTTTTCTCCTTTTAGCCTTTGCTCAAAAACTTTCTCAGGGAGGCCTTCCCTGATCACCCTGTTGAAAAACTGCAGAGTGCCTCAAACCCCAACCCCTTTTCTTGCTTTACTTTCCCCATAATAATTCTGCATCTAACACGCTACAGACTTTGCTGATTTATTTTGTTCATTGCATCATGGCTCACTAGAATAAATGCTTCAGAAATGCAGGATTTTTTTTTCCTGGTTTTCTTTATTGCTTAATCTCTGACTCTTAGAGCTGTGCTTGGCATACACTGATTCAGTACACAAATGTTGGATTGATAAATGGATGAATGGATAGATGAAAGAGTGGACAGCTGGATGGATAAATAAATGGATGGATGGATGGATGGATGGATGGATGATGGATGAATGGAAAGAGCGGATAGCAGAAATTATGCTTTAGTTGCCAAATCCTGAAAGATCTCAGAAGGAAAAAAACGCTCCACATCAAGTGAAGTAGAATTCAGCATTTGAGACACATTTCTTCTCACATTTACTCTGCCTATCTAACTACAATGTTAGATTCTAACATGAAAGGAAATGTCCATAGAATCATTAAATTAGGCTAGTCTTAGCTTTGTCTTAATCAGCCACAACCTACAATAAGTCGGCTATGGAAACACCATTAAGGGAGTCGAGAATGGCAGGACATGACTCCAGTGCTCGGGAAGCAGAGCTAGAGAAAGAGTTGATAAACTAGAGGTAACCATTGCTGTTTCTACCAGGAGACAGCTGCTGCACTAGGCTCTTTGCGGGCATTGTTTCATTAAATCCATACCACTCTGCAAGTTCAAAAAGATCAAGTTATTTGCACAATGTCACACATACACAGAAGAGTCAAGCTAGGTCAGTGTGAATGAAAAGTTCTTGCTCTTTCACACTAAAGACTACTCTAGAAATGGCGAACTACTTTTGACCATTTCAAACCAGTTCTCCGTCTAAGCATTCATCATCTATGGTTTGAGTAACACCTTAGATTTGAGGCAGAAGAATTAAGGAATAAGAAGTTAAAACAAAGCCTTCGTGTCTTAGTTAATGCTTAAAATTTGCCAACAGAATTTTAAAAAATCAATAGACTGTAACCTGACAACTTTCAGTCAGTTTTATACACATATACACATCCAGGTGCACAACAAACCCAATGAGTAGGAAAACACAGGATTAAATATACCACACTCTTACCTTTGCCCGCATTCCCCATAGTTCATGAGTACGGAGACGTGCTTCTTAGTAGCTGACAATCCTTGCAAATGCTGTTTTAATGTCGAGAAAGACAAGCATCTTTCACCAGCATTAGCCTTGGAACAGCTCCAGAGAAATCCTTTTCTTCCTCCCACTCACACATTTCTCCCTGGGCATGGCATACATTGCCAGTGGCCTCCACCTCCGCCCAACCTACAGAAACCTGGCCCGTAACACCCTGTAATTAATGTCATCAGACAAGCAAGACTGTCACTCCACTATGCACGTTCTCTGTTTAGCAGAAGACACTGTCCTTTGCAATCAGGGAAGCACTCCCCAGCCACTGTCAACAGGTGCTTCTCCAGGTCCTGAGAAGGACTTACTGCCTTTATGCCCACTCTCACCAAGTCTGCCTCCTGACTAACCATTTCTATGAAACTGCTCAGTCATCCAGCTTAGGTAGCCAATGTGTAAGCACAGGAAAAGTGGAGGCTTCCACAGGGATAAGGCCCACCCATGACCCTGCTTTTCTCTCCTGGGCCAGTCCACCAAGCCAGGCTACTCACACCCATTCCCAGCCAAGGGGAACAGAAAAAGCTGCAGGGTACAGCCCTCACCTGTGCACAGCCTATGAAAATTAAGAAAACTCAGGAAAGAATATTCACAATCACTGCGGCGGGTTTCAGTATTTGGATCCACCAGCCAATAAGAATATTTCTTCGTTCTTGCTTAAAAATAAGACATACTGAACTGTGTGTAAAATGCACCCATGAAACTGAGGTTGTGCTAGATAAAAACCATAACACAAAGTAAACCAAGTAGATGTAGAAAATTCATCTTTTCAAAGAATGTTGCCAAGACCTAAATCATTCTATTAACTAGAGTTTCTGAATCAGTATGGAGATGGTTCTAAAAGGGAAAAGAGACCTCTGAAAACTTCCTCTTAAAGGAGGTTAAATATGCTATCAGTTAAGATCAAGGGGAGGAAAAAGTGGAAGTAATGACAGATTTTCTCTTCTTGGGCTCCAAAGTCACTGTGGATGATGACTGTAGCTATGAAATTAGAAGATATTTGCTCCTTGGAAGAAAAGCTATGACAAACATAGACAGCATATTAAAAAACAAAGACATTACTTTGCTGATAAATGTCTGTATAGTCAAATCTGTGGTATTTCCAGTAGTCATGTACAGATGTGAGAGTTGGACCATAAAGAAGGCTGAGGGCTAAAGAATTAATGCTTTTGAACTGTGGTCCTGGAGAAGACTCTTAAGAGTCCCTTGGACAGCAAGGAGATCAAACCACTTAATTCTAAAGGAGATCAACCCTGAATTCTCATTGAAAGGATTAATGCTGAAGCTCAAGCTCCAATACGTTGCCCACCTGATACAAAAAGCCAACTCACTGGAAAAGATTCCAATGCTGGGAAAGACTGAGGACAAGAGGAGAACAAGGCAGCAGAGGATGAGATGATTCGATGGCATCACCAACTCAATGGACATGAACTTGGGCAAACTACGGGAAATAGTGAGGGACAGGGAGGCCTGGCATGCTATAGTCCACGGAGTCACAAAGAGTCAGACATGATTTAGTGACTGAACAACAACAGAGATCAAGGAATGGGTAGCAGTTTCATTAGGTGCTTATCTGGATACATAAACTTGGAGGAAGATGTGACAATAGAGGTTCTTGATTTTTTTTTTCCTCACTCTTGTTACCTCACTCTTGCGTGACCTTGGATACATAGAAGCAGAACCAGCTTCAAGATTTGTATGGCCAGGAACAAAAAGAAAATGTGGGTCCTTTGTTTATAAATTGTTGTGATGCTGACAACAGTAACAGTAGAGCATTAAAATAAGACCGAAGCTCTCCCATCTAAAACTGGACACTGTACAACTATACAAGTTGCACAAATATGAAGCTGGCCTTGAAGATAAATAATTTCTTTTCTCTTTTTTGAGCAACCTGCATGGAAACTACAGTGTAAATAAATGCTCTTGGGCACCATCAATCTTGGGTAGAGTGCCTGAAATCTCAGTGTCCCTATGAAGCATCACTCCATGCTGGTATCACTTGGAGAGAAAAATAATTCCTGCCATCTGACAGAATCCTGAACTGGACTTCCACAAACATGGCTGTACCACTGGAGATTCAAAAGCTTTCTACCCCTGAGACTAAATAGACATTTCTCCAAAGAAGACATACAGACGGCCAATAGGCACAGGAAAGCATGCTCAATATCATTATTAGAGAAATACCAATCAAAAGCACAGTGAAGTACCACCTCATACTGATCAGAACGTCCATTATTAAAAAGTCTAGAAATAACAAAAGCTGAAGAGGATGTGGAGAAAAGGGACCTCTCCTATATTGTTGATGGGAATTTAAGTTGGTGCAGCCACTAGGGAGAATGGTATGGTGGTTCCTTGAAAAATTAAAACAGAATTACCACATGATCCTGCAATCCCAGTCCTGGGCAATATACAGAGATAACTATAATTTGAACAGATACATGCCTCCCATTGTCCACAGCAGCACTATTTACAATAGCTCAGACATGGAAACAACCTAAATGTCCCTCAACGAATGAATGGATAAAGAAGATGTGGTCTATATACACAATGGAATATTACTCAGCCATTAAAAAATAAAATAATGCCATTTGCAACAAGGTGGGCGGACCTAGATATTATCATACTAAATGAAACAAATCAGAAAGAGACATGTACCATAGGATATTACTTATATGTACAATCCAAAATGAGACACAAATGAACTTATTTACACAACAGAAACAGTCTCAGAGAAATAAAAAACAAATTTAGCTAACAAAGAAAAAGGGAAGAGGGTTAAATTAGGAATCTGGGATTAGTGGATACAAAGTACTATGTATAAAACAGATAAACAGCAAGATCCTACTGTATAGTTGTGTGTTTGTATATATATATAACTGAATCATTTTGGTGTACACCACAGATTAACCCAAATGTAAATCAGCTACACTTCAAATTTAAAAGAAAAAAAGCTTTCTTCATTGCCAGGAGAAATATCAACAACCTCAGATATGCAGGTGATACCACTCTAAAGATAGAAAGTGAAGAATAACGAAAGAGCCTCTTGATGAGGGTGAAAGAGGAGAGTGAAAAAGCTGGCTTACAATTCAACATTGGAAAAACTAAGAGCATGGCATCCAGTCCCATCACCTCATGGCAAACAGGAGGGGAAAAGTGGAAGTGGGGGCAGATTTTATTTTCCTGGGCTCCAAAATCATTGTGGATGGTAACCACAGCCATGAAATTAAAAGATACTTGTTCTTTGGAAGGAAAGCTATGACAAACCTAGACAGTGTATTAAAAAGAAAAAAAGAAGAAACATCATTTTGCTGACAAAGATTTATATAGCCAAAGCTATGGTTTTTCCAGTAGTCATGTATGTATGTGACAGCTGGACCATTAAAGAAGGCTGAGCACCGAAGAACTGATATTTTCAAATTGTGGTGTTGGAGAAGACTCTTGAGAGTCCTTTGGACAGCAAGCAGATCAAACCAGTCAATCCTAAAGGAAATGAACCCTGAATATTCACTGGAAGGACTGATACCGAAGCTGAAGCTCCAATACTTTGGCCACCTGATATGAAGAGCTGACTCACTGGAAAAGACCCTGATGTTGGGAAGGACTGAAGGCAAGAAGGTGACAACAGAGGATGACATTTTTAGGTGGCATCACTGACTCAATGAACTTGACTTTGAGCAAACTCAGGGAGATCATGAAGGACAGGGAAGCCTGGCGTGCTGTAGTTCATGGAGTTGCAAAGAATCAGACACAACTTACCAACTGAAGAAATAAAATTCCTGTTGTACTTAGGTTTACTAGAGGTCAAATAAGACCTTATTCTATCTGTTACAAATTTGTCAACAAAAAAGTAACTTTAAGAAAATTAAGATTTGTGCTTTCAATAAAGGGAAGTATGAAGTATAAATAAAAGTACTGAAATAAGCACAAAATTCTTTTCTCAAGATCCACTTTTCACAAAATTTTCTGTGGCATTCACATAATTTATCCTAGCACAGTTTTAACTTTTTAAGTTGTAGAATATCTGGAGAGCTCCTAAAATACATAATTATATCTAAACACTCACCCAAAACTCTTAATTCATTTTCACTTTTTTTCCTCAAAAATTTCTTCACATCAAGTTATTTTCCTTGCTGACAAATTTGCAATGGATGTAAAATCTTATTTCAGTTCAGTTCAGTTCAGTCGTTCAGTCGTGTTCGACTCTGTGATCCCCATGAATCGCAGCATGCCAGGCCTCCCTGTACATCACCATCTCCCGGAGTTCACCCAAACTCATGTCCATCCAGTCGGTGGTGTCATCCAGCCATCTCATTCTGTCGTCCCCTTCTCCTGCCCCCAATCCATCCCAGCATCAGGGTCTTTTCCAATGAATCAGCTCTTTGCATGAGGTGGCCAAAGTATTGGAGTTTCAGCTTCAGCATCAGTCCTTCCAATGAACACCCGGGGCTGATCTCCTTTAGGATGAACTGGTTGGATCTCCCCTGCAGTCCAAGGGACCCTCAAGAGTCTTCTCCAACACCACAGTTCAAAATCATCAATTCTTCAGCACTCAGCTTTCTTCACAGTCCAACTCTCACATCTATACATGACCACTGGAAAAACCATAGCCTTGAATAGATGGACCATTGTTGGCAAAGTAATGTCTCTGCTTTTTAATATGCTATCTAGGTTGGTCATAACTTTCCTTCCAAAGAGTAAGTGTCTTTTAATTTCATGGCTGCAATCACCATCTGCTGTGATTTTGGAGCCCAGAAAAATAAAGTCTGACACTGTTTCTGCTGTTTCCCCATCTTAGGTTATATTAAATGTAATGAAGGCATTTTGCTTAATATTATATTTAATGTTGATGACTCAAGACACGTCAGTTCAGTTGTTCACTCAGTCTGACTCTTTGCAGCCCCGTGGACAGCAGCATACCAGGCTTTCCTGTCCTTCACCATCTCCTGGAGCTTGAAATTCATGTCCATTGAGTAGTGATGCCATCCAATCATCTCATCCCCTTCTCCTCCTGCCTTCAATCTTTACCAGCATCAGGGTCTTTTTCAATGAGTCAGTTCCTCACATCAGGTGACCACAGTATTGGAGCTTCAGCTTCAGCATCAGCCCTTCCAATGAATAATCAGGATTGATTTCCTTTAGGATTGATTGGTTTGATCTCTTTGCAGTCCAAGGGACTCTCAAGAGTCTTCTCCAGCACCACAATTTGAAAGCATCAATTCTTCTGCACTCAGCTTTCTTTATGGTCCAACTCTCACATCTGTACATGACTACTGGAAAAACCATAGCTTACCAGGTACTAATTTAATATTGACAATTTCACAGTTCACATGAACCTGAAATTCAATTAACTTAATTTCATTTGAACTTAGAATTGTTTGGTTTGTAAGCATTAACTTTTATTTAAGCCAATAATAACTGCCGGTTGTTTGGAAACCTCTGGAGAAATCTGGAGAATCCCATGGACAGAAACCTAAGTAAAAAAAAAAAAAAAAACTGGCTTAAGGAGCTTCATTTGTGGCATTTGCTTCAGCTCAATGGGTCTCACAGATGCTAATAATAACATTAGAATAATTAAAAGTTAACAGACAAAGTTTGTAAGAAAAGTCTAGGTATTATTTCCAACAAGGAAAATTTTTAAAGGAATTTTCTCAATGAATAAAGAAATCTCTGGATAATTACTTAAAATGGGAAAATTAAAATGGACATTTATGTGATTAAAACAAGGAAATCAGTCCTGAATATTCATCAGGAGGACTGATGCTGAAGCTGAAACTCCAATACTTTGGCCACCTGATGCGAAGAGCTGACTCATTTGAAAAGACCCTGATGCTGGGAAAGATTGAGGGTAGGAGGAAAAGGGGATGACAGAGGATGGTTGGATGGCATCACTGACTCAATGGACATGGGTTTGGATGGACTCTGGGAATTGGTGATGGACAGGGAGGCCTGGCGTGCTGTGGTTCATGGGGTCGCAAAGAGTCAGACACGACTGAGTGAGTGAACTGAACTGAAATGAACTGAACTGAACTGATACTACTACACTACATAAGGTTAAATGGGCCAAAAGCAACCCCCTGTTCTGTGCTGTGCTTAATCTCTCAGACATGTCCAATTCTTTGCGACCCCATGGACTGTAACCCACCAGGCTCCTCCATCTGTGGGGATTCTCCAGGCAAGAATACTGAAGTGGGTTGCTACGCCCTTCTCCAGGGGATCTTCCCAACCCAGTTATCGAACTCAGGTCTCTCACACTGTAGGTGGATTCTTTACCATTTAAGCCACTAGGGAAACCCTAAGAAAGTGGAGGATGATGTAATCTAAATTTGGAGAGTTTACTCTCAAAAATAGTATGGCAAAAGCCAAGTTTTCAAAAATGCAAACGAGCAAAACACACAACCCAAGATCAGATAAAACATTTACATCTCAAAGATATAGAGAAATGTAAGTTTCTACCTAGAACTCCTTTGTTTAAAGTCTGAAAAGATATTTTTACTAAGCTAGCTCATAACCTTAATGTAGCTTAACTACATAGCAATGAAAGAGCCCCTCAGTTTTTAGGGCGAGATTTCCTTTAATTTCCAATTAAGTGAATACTTATAGGTTTTGTACATATATTAAGCCAGCTTGGGCATTGGCAATCTATTGTCCCTTTTTCTTTTATTCTGAAACCTTTATTTCCCATTTTGAAGTCAATGTTTCAAGATAAAATTGCAAGTGACAATCATGTGATGGGCCAGTGTGTGCTGCTTTAGAGCTTAGCTTCTCTGGTTTTGCTCCAGAGTTGTTTTAGCCCCCTCCTACATCTCTTGGGTCTCCCAGTGAAGTATAAGACTTCCCCAGGTGCTCAGATCATGGAATGGCCAAATATTGTTCATGTCTTTGGCTGAGCACTTTGTTAATTACATGAGTGGGTTTCCTTTAGGGACAACCTCACAGCGTGAGGTCTTGCCTCTACCTTAAATTTCCTTAAAGTTTCTCCATTGCCTGAGGAAGCTGTTGCTGGTGAGGAGGGTAGAGTCCCTTCTCCAGAGCTCAAAACCACTCATAAGATTTTTGTTTTATTTTGACAAACTCTACTAAGGCAACCAATTCAAGGAAACACCACAGGCCAGTTTCCTTCCTAATAACTTGGTCCCACTTTGGTCAGTGTTTAACTAAGTAAAGTCTTCCCAGTCTCTAAATTGAGGATAACAACTACTCAGTATCCAAACTGAGGCTTCCCAGTGCCTTGCACACTGAGGATCTCCCACTCAAGCAAAATCTTCCCAGCGCCTTTTATACTGAGGATACCCACTCAGTACCTAAACTGAGCAAAAT
The DNA here is from genome assembly GCA_917880005.1 of Nanger dama. Lineage (NCBI taxonomy): Eukaryota > Metazoa > Chordata > Mammalia > Artiodactyla > Bovidae > Nanger > Nanger dama. The sequence continues at coordinate 6,292,614 of CAKJTW010000082.1, read as the reverse complement.
CTTCCTAGTCCTACAACTGAGGATAACCCACTCAGTGTCTGAACTGAACAACCCAGGTACCTCTTCTTGAAACCAAGTTTCAAGGATAACCTCTTTTCCCACCAAATAAATCTTAGGATCATCAACCAAAATGGGAGACCCGAGAACCAGGAGAGGCTCTTTCAAATCCATCTGGACTCCCTGAGCAGGCAGATGGTGCAAAGGGCCTCTGCTGGTACCAAGCCTCCAGATTTTCAGACAGCTCAGGTGGAGGGGGGAAATCTGCTCTGGTCCCCTCCTGGTCACCATAACTGTCGACTTGAAAAACAGTCACAACCTAAAAGTTAAGAGTTGTTTTATTTGGTGGGAATTTTTAGGACTTCAAGCCCGGGAGACAGCATCTCAAGTGACTCTGAAAGACCTGCTCTGAGGAGAAAGGGGGAGGAGTCAGGCTATATAAAAGCTTGCAACAAAGGGCAGGTTAAAGTATTTTTGTGAAGTAAAGAAAATCAGATATCTCAAGTTAAGGAATTTAGCACTTTTCTATATATGAGAAGATGCAAGAGTCTGGGCTCACTGAAATCATTCCTTTCATATGCATCTCAGCTATCTAGGGCCAGTATCCCGTGTTTTTCACATTCTGAGTTCCTCAGGGCCCTCCACAGGGGTGGCTGCAGCCTGATGGCTGCTGCTCACAGGGATTCTCCTTCCTGAGTATCCTGAGGGCTGGAATCACTGATAACTGAGACATCTTTGTTTATTGACATGGCAGGAAATATTCCAGTTCTCAACAGAGATGACCACACAACTAAACTAAATTAAATTAAAATGTTAGCAAAGAAAAGGAAAGGAGGTCTATGCATTTTGTGGCAGCAAGCAGTACTTTTCTCTCCCTGATGAAGAGAAGGCTCGTGAAAACAGCAAAAAGAGACAGGGTGGAGATCACAGCGGGAAAAATAGGACGTCTAGCACATAACCAAAACTTACTCAACACTATTTTTTGCCAGTTTTAAATCAGATAGCAGCTAGGTTTTCTGTTGTTTGGATCCCAAGAAAGGTAAACTGTGTGTTGGATAGGATCTGGCCCCATCTCGCATTAGAGGGGGAAAGTTTTAAACTTTTATTTCTCATTGCTTCTCTGGGAGGATCAAAGTTGTGAGGTGCAGTGCACGTGCTTCTCTCTTGTGGAGCCCAGGCCGCAGGCGGCGTGGGTTCGGTAGTTGTGGTGCACGGGCTTCGCTGACGCTCAGCATGTGGAATCTTCCCAGATCAGGGATCAAACCCGTGTCTGCTGCTTTGTCCGGTGGATTCTTAACCACTGGACCACCAGGGAATTCCTGCACTCTCACATTCTTAAAGTTTACCATTGCTTTGAGGGAGCCCAGCACTAAGGCAGTATCTCCTACCATCAACCCCAGCCTACAGTGGATGACCACCACTTCTCAAAGGCCCACCCCCTTACTAGCGCGTTTCTTATTATCTTAATGAATAGAGTATCCGCTGGCTCCTCTTGGATAACATGATAATGGATGTGTTCTTTGGTCTTATTTTATAAGTCCACTTTAATATTCTCAAGTTTTGGAGCCCTCTGGTGCCTTCTGCAGTGCTCTGCCAAGGCAATTCTATTTTGTTATCTTTATCATGCCCAGGCTTCGAAGAGCCATGCCAGAGGCTTCTAAGACAGGCTCCAGGTATCCTTGTCAGGTCACTAAATTCTGAATCACACAAGTTCCCATGTCAATAAACTTTCCCTATCTGATACCCATGTACTCCAAAGTTCACACATATTCTCCTGGTTCCATTGGTTAATATCACCTGGGTCCTCCAATTCTGGGGAAAGGCAAGGTATTTCCTCTTGGTGACAGAAGTGTATTTCTCTCCTAGGCTGTTGGTGTACAGCCAGTGAGGTAAAGTGGTGCAAATACTGAGAAGGCTGAACATCATTCTGTGAAGCAGCCACCTCGGGGAGTCTTTCATGGTTTCAGGCAAAGAGAGGTGATTTTACTGTAACAAAGAAAAGGCAACTGCTTCTGCCAACCTTAAGGGTTTAGAGAAAGAAATCGGGAGGTCCAAATTCTGGGACCTATCCACTCAAATACCTCCACTGCAAGTCTGAGTCCCACTTCTTGGTCAAGGCTCTGACTTCAGCATAAAAGACACATCAAGACTACTTGCAGCTCTGCAGTTTTCAGTCAAATTTTGGGTTTGATTTTTATCACCATCTTCTGATCCTTGCAAGTGATAGAGGTCTCTATAAACACTGCTGTTGAGGCCCTCTGGTTTCCATAGCTTGGATTGAATTTCTAGTTGTCTGAACTGAGCCTGTCATTCTCTTCAAGGTTTCTGAGGCAATTAACATATGCCATCTCTTCTCCTAACACTGTTCAAGTGCTGGCCCTATTGCATATTCCGTTTCCTCTTTCACTTATACCTCATCCTGTTGCATGAAAGAGGAGACTCTAAGTATTGTGACGTGAGATCGTGGCCAGAGATCCTGCCCCCTTTTCCACAGCAATGGAATCCTTGCTGACATCTCACCAGTAAGTGATCTAATTCTAGAGTTTCATCCCAACTATTGGCTTTTCACTAATGTTTCCAGGAACATGTCTTACTTTATGTCCTTCTCCACATAGTCAAAGGATTTAGTATAGTTAATGAAACAGAAGTAGATGTTTTTCTGGAACCCTCTTGCTTTCTTCATGATCCAATGAATGTTGGCAATTTGATCTTTGGTTTCTCTGCCTTTTCTAAACACAGCTTGTACATCTGAACGTTCTTATTTCACATACTGCTGAAGCCTAGCTTGAAGGATTTTGAGCATTACTTTGCTAGCATGTGAAATGAGCACAATTGTATGGTAGTTGGAACATCCTTTGGAATTGCCTTTCTTTGGGATTGGAAGGAAAACTGACCTTTTCCAGACCTCTGGCCACTGCTGAGTTTTCCAAATTTGTCGACATATTGAGTGCAGAACTTTAAGAGCATCATCTTTTAGGATTTGAAATAACTCATCTGGAATTTTGTCATTTCTACTAGATTTTTTCAAAGTAATGCTTCCTAAAGCCCACTCAACTTCATGCTCCAAGATGTCTGGTTCTAGGTGAGTGACCACACCATTGTGGTTATACAGATCATTATGGGCATTTTTCACATCTATAGTTCTGTGTATTCTTGCCTCCTCTTCTTAATCTCTTCTGCTTCTGCTGGGTCCTTACTGTTTCTGTCCTTCATCATGCACATCCTTGCATGAACTATTCTCTTAATAGCTCCAATTTTCTTGAAGAAATATCTAGTCTTTCCCATTCTATTGTTTTCCTCTATTGTTTTGCATTGTTCATTTAAGGCCTTCTTATTGCTCCTTGCTGTTCTCTGGAAGTGTGCATTTAGTTGGGTATATTTCTCTCTTTCTCCCTTGCCTTCTACTTCTCTTCTTTCCTCAGCTGTTTGTAAGGCTTCCTCAGACAACCATTTTGTGTTCTTGCATTTCCTTTTCTTTGGAATGGTTTTGGTCACTGCTTCCTGTACAATGTTATGAACCTCCATCTATAGTTCTTCTGCCACTCCATCTGCCAGATCTAACCCCCGGAATCTATTCATCACCTTCACTGTATAATCATAAGGGATTTGATTAGTCACATCTGAATGGCCTAGTGGATTTCCTACTTTCTTCAATTTAAGTTTGAATTTTGCGATATGAGGAGTTCATGATCTAAGCCACAGTCAGCTCCAGGTCTTGTGTTTTGCTGACTGTATAGTGCCTCTCCATCTTTGACCAAAAAGAACATAATCAATCTGATTTCAGTATTGACTGACTGGTGATGATGTCCACATGTAGAATTGTCTCTTGTGTTGTTGGAAGAGTGTGTTTGTTATGATCAATGTGTTCTCTTGGCAAAACTCTGTTAACCTTTGCCCTGCATCATTCTGTACTCCAAGGCCAAACTTGCCTGTTATTCCAGCTATCTTTTGACTTCCTACTTTGCATTCCAATCCCCTATGATGAAAAGTACATCTTTGCTGGTGTTAGTTCTAGAAGGTATTGTAGGTCTTCATAAAGTTGATCAACTTCAGTTTCTTCAGCATCAGTGGTTGGGGCATAGACTTGGATTACTGTGATGTTGAATGGTTTGCCTTGAAAATGAACTGAGATCACTCTGTTGTTTTTTGAGGTTGCACCCAAGTACTGTATTTTGGACTCTTGTTGACTATGAGAGCTACTCCATTTCTTGTAAGGGATTCTTGTCCACAATAGTAGATATAATGGTCATCTGAATTAAATTTGCCTGTTCCCATCCACTTTATTTCATTGAGTCCTAAGATATTGATGTTCACTCTTGCCATCTCCTGCTTGAGCACATCCAATTTACCTTCATTCATGACCTGACATTCCAGGTTCCTATATGATATTATTCTTTACAGTATCAGACTTTGCTTTCACTACCAGACACATCCACAACTGCACACCATTTCCACTTTGACCCAGCTGCTTTATTCTTTCTGGAGCTATTAGTAATTGCCCTCCACTTTTCCCCAGTAGCATACTGGACACTTTTGACCTGGCTAGCTCATCTTCCAGTGTCACATCTTTTTGCCTTTTCATACTGTTCATGGGATTCTTACAGCAATAATATTGGAGTGGTTTGCCATTCCCTCCTCCAGTGGGCCACATTTTGTCAGAATTCTTCACTATTATCTGTCTGTATTGGGTGGCCCTGCCTGGCATGGCTCATAGCTTCACTGAGTTACAGAAGCCCCTTCCCCACAAAAAGGCTGTGACCCATGAAAGGATCCAATACATATGTGCATATGCAATGGAATATTACTCAGCCATAAAATTAAACACTGCTATTTGTAGCAATGTGGATAGATTCAGAGAATATTATGTTTAGTGGAATGTCAGAGAAAGATAAATATTATGTGATATCACTTATATGTGGAACTAAAAATAATACATCTAAATAAATATACAAAAATTAGGGGTATAGGATTAACAGAAACAAACTATTATACATCAAACGAGCTTCCCAGGTGGCGTTAGTGGTAAAGAACCCACCTGCCAATGCAGGAGATATAAGAGGCTCAGATTCATTTCCTGAGTCAGGAAGATCCCCCTAAAGAAGGGCACAACAACCCACTCCAAAATTCTTGCCTGGAGAATCCCATGGACAGAAAAGCCTGGTGGGCTACAGTCCATGGGGTCACAAAGAGTCAGACATGACTGAAGTGACTCAGCACTCATGCATACAACAAATAGAAAAGCAACAAGGATTTACGGTATAGCACCAGGAACTATATTCAATACCTTATGATAGGGAAAAGAATCTGAATAAAATACTGGTCACTATTGTATACCTGAAACACAATACCATGTATCAACTACACATAAAAGAAAAGAAGCTAGAAAGATTAAAAAAAAATGGAAGGGAAGAAGGGGGAAGAAGAAAAGGAGGGAGGGCCAGAGGCACGGAGGGAACCTGGGAGGCACTTGGCAGACCCATTGCAGAGGGAGTTGTTGCCTCAAGTAGGAATTTGGATGAGACAGTCTTGAGTCAGATGACCTTTCCCTGGCCCAAGTATACAGCATAAAGTTTGACTTACATATATTGTGAAATGATAACCACAACAAGTTTAGTTAACATGCATCCCCTCATATAGGTACATTTTTAAAAAATGGGAAAAAAAGGCAAAAAATTTCTCTTTGTGATGAGAGCTGTTAGGATTTACTCTTAAGAGCTATCATATATAACACATTTGTCTTTATAAAAAGCCACTTGTTTATAAGAACATAATGAACAATCTTTACACACACAATTGCTAGTTACAGGTGACAGATTTATTAATATTTCAGAGATAAGAGAGTCCTGGGAAAGTACTTCACTGGCTCCTTGCTCAGGTTTAAATGGTTCATGACAAGTACATTACTATTATCCCTTATGAATGGCTAACCAGCACCCATTGCAAACGGAAAATCTAAACAAAGAGACATAGTAATCATTCTGAAGATTTAATTTGTTTGCATTTATCTCTCCACCAAAACACCTGAAGGTGATTTATACAATAGCAATGAAATCACCTATAGCAATTGCAATAAAATCACTCTTGAGAGGCCCGTGGAGAACGGGGAGATCAAACTGGTCAATCCTAAAGGAAATCAACCCTCAATATTCATTGGAAGGACTGATGTTGAAGCTGAAGCTCCAATACTTTGGCCACTTGATGCGAAGAACTGACTTATTAGAAAAAATCCTGATGCTGGGAAAGATTGAGGGCAGAAGGAGAAGGGGATGACAGAGGATGAGATGGTTGGATGGCATCACCAACTCAATGGACATGAGTTTGAGTGAACTCCGAGAGATGGTGATGGACAAAGAAGCCTGGTGTGTTGCAGTCCATAGGGTCAACAAAGAGTCAGATATGACTGAGCAACTGAACAGAGCTGAACTGGATGAAATCATCTGCTGTGAAGAAAGATGTATAGGACACAGAACATTGAGGAGGTATGAGAAGAAAGGGAAGGAGGCAAGAAGAGTTTGAAATATCTTTGTCATCAAAGTCTGAAAACCAGCTCCATGGAGGTGTTTGATGCCATGCTGGAAGGTTTTAATTCTGTAAGTAATGAGCTTGCTAAGGGCTTAAAGCTAGAGAGTGACACAATCTTTTTTTTTTAATTAGTTATCTCTAAGGAAATGATGTGCAGACTTTCATTTACTGTTTATCTTCCCCACTGCAATGTGAGCTCCTGAAAGAGGATTTTATCTGCTTTGCTCCCTGTTGTATATCTAACACAGAGCAGGAAGTGAAACAACAACAACTTTTCATTGAATGAACAAGCAAATCCTGGCAATTAGTAAAAAGGGAGAGACTTAGAGATCATGAGCCAAGGCAAGGTGCGGCTATGCTCTGTGGTGTAAATCACTCAAGAGTTGCTGGGCACACGGGTATGCACAAGCTGAGGAGATGAGGCTGGCTAAAATTAAGGAGCTTCACAGTTCAGTATTGATTTTTGCTTGTTTGCTTGTTTTTTTAATCTAGATAAAATTGACCTATAACATAATACTCATCTCAGGTGCACAATGATTCTATATCTGTATATATTGAAAAATGATCACTACAATGTCTAATTAATATCCACTACCACACACAGTTACAAATGTTTTTCTTGTGATGACAGTTTCTAAGATCCACTCTCTTAGCAACTCTCATTTATACAGTATAGAATTGTTAGCTGTAGTCGCCATGCTGTACATTACATCCCCAGGTCTTATTTTATACCTGGAAGTTTAAAGTGACTCTCTTCACCCACTCCACCCACCGCATACTCACACCACTCCCCACCTCAGGCAACCACCAATCCATTTTCTGTTTGTTTTTGGCTTTGGGGGAAGGGGTTGAGGTACAATTGACATGTAACATTATATTGGTTTTAGGTGTACAACATTATGATTTGATATTTTTATTTATTGTGAAAAGATCACTAGGATGTCATTAACATCTATCACCACACATTTACAAAATTTGTTTTTCCTGTGATAAGAACTTTTAAGATCTACTCTTTAAGCAACTTTCAAATATGTTTTACAATATCGTTAACTATAGATACCATGCTGTACATTACACCCTGTGACTAATTTTTTTATAGCTGGAACTTTGTACATTTTGACTATCTTTACCCATTTTGTACACCTGGCCTGCCCCCATTCTCCCCACACCCCCTCTATCCCAGCTTGTCTTTTAAGATTCCATACGTAAGTGAGGTCATTCTCTATTTGACATTTTACTTAGTTTAATATCCTCAAAGTCCATCCAAGTTGTCGTGAGTGGCAAGATTTCACACACACACACACACACACACACACACATATATATATATGGTTCAGTTCAGTCGCTTAGTTGTGTCTGATTCTCTGCGACCCCATGAATCGCAGCACCCCAGGCCTCCCTGTCCATCACCAACTTCCGGAGTTCACTCAGACTCACATCCATCGAGTCAGTGATGCCATCCAGCCATCACATCCTCTGTCGTCCCCTTCTCCTCCTGTCCCCAATCCCTCCCAGCACCAGAGTCTTTTCCAATGAGTCAACTCTTCGCATGAGGTGGCCAAAGTACTGGAGTTTCAGCTTTAGCATCATTCTTTCCAAAGAAATCCCAGGGCTGATCTCCTTCAGAATGGACTGGTTGGATCTCCTTGCAGTCCAAGGGACTCTCAAGAGTCTTCTCCAACACCACAGCTCAAAAGCATCAGTTCTTTGGTGCTCAGCCTTCTTCACAGTCCAACTCTCACATCCATACATGACCACAGGAAAAACCATAGCCTTGACTAGACAGACCTTTGTTGGCAAAGTAATGTCTCTGCTTTTGAATATGCTATCTATATACATATATGGTGTGTGTGTATATATATATATACCATATATATATGGTATATAGGAAATGGTAACCCACTCCAGTATTCTAGCCTAGAGAATCCCAGGGATGGGGGAGCCTGGTGGGCTGCCGTTTATGGGGTTGCACAGGGTCGGACACGACTGAAGTGACTTAGCAGCAGCAGCTGCAGCATGCATATTCTTTATCTATTCACCCATCAGTAGAGACTTAGATCGTTTCCATGTTGTAAGTAATACTGCAGTGAACATGGGAGTGCGTATGTGTTTTTGAGCTACTGTTTTGTTTCTTTCTTATCAATACCCAGAAGTGAAATTGCTGGATTATATGGTAGCTTTATTTTTAATTTTTCTAGGAAATTCCATACCCTTGTCACAGTGGCTGCACCATTCACCATTGCTTTTCCCTCACAGCTCCATACTGGCAGATGGGGGCAGAACTGTGCTCAGTCAATTCTATAACTGGCTCCAAAGTTAGCAGGATTTCAGTCAAAACAGAGTTATATAATCTCAGGTTACAATAGAATATTAAAAATTTCAAAGACAAAGAAAATTGTATTTATAATCCCTCACTTTGCTAGTTTAAAACCTCCCATTGTGTAAATGTAAATCATCTGCACAAGTATTTTATGCCTTCTTTCTCTTTTTGTGCCCCATGAAGAAAACCAGTTCATCATTCCCCGCTGTGTACCTTTAAATACATTAATAAGTCATAAAAATTACCCAGTGTTTAATTAGATTAATCCAACCTCCAAAAGTTTTGGTAAGAAACACTGCAGTTCTCCTTTCTGTCTGAAAGCTATGGGAGTGATTTTGTCACTGCCTAACAGGAGGTTTCTCTGTGTCCAGCATTACCGTCCAAACGTCTGCTCAAGTCTGCCCCCTAGAGCAGAGTAACCAGTGTGCCTTCACAGTAACGCTCAACCGTGTTCTTTTCATTTCTGAAACTGGTGTTTTCTGGAGAACAGCCACTTTCTATTTTATATGCTTCTGCATTATTTGAAAGTGTGACAGGTGTTGTTTATATAAGTAAAAGAGTTTCCATGGAGGGGTGAATATTATCTACAAACTCAATTTTTCATTTCAAGAGAGTAATCTATGACAGGTTCTTGCCTAAAATAGGCAGAATTAATTCAAGTTAAAGAACTCTGTTCAGAGTCACACTCTCAGACTATATATATATATTGCCTCAGTACTATGAGATATGCACCTATGGGGTTTTGGGAATGAAAAGATGATTAAGATATGGTTCAGGTGAACTCAGAGTTCACAGTCTAGATGGGAGGACAGACATGTACATAAATCATTACATGCTAAAACCCACATGAGTTATACTACAGCACAGAAGAGAAGGGAGAGAGAGGAAGGAAGGAAAGAAGGAATCAAGTATAATAAACTTTAAAATGTTATAACTACTATTAGGCCAGTTAACCCAAAAAGTAACACCATGGGTTAATCAAATTCCAATTCTTTTTAAACTCCCTATAATTTAAAAAATAAAATTCAAGTAATACAAAGAGGCTTAGAGAATTAGTCAGGGTAAAGATCAGTACTGCCCCAAAGAAATGAGACAGAGAGGTAAATTTAAATTTTCTAATAGCCACATTAAAATAGAGGAGGGACTTCTTTGGTGGTCCAGGGGTTAGAACTCTGTGCTCTCAACGCAGGTGGCCCAGGTTTGATCCCTGGTCAGGGAAGACATCATTTTGCTGGAATCAAGGCAAGATATATTATCTTTATTGCAATCAAGATATATTATTATCTTTGTTGCCTGAAGTGATGTGGTGGCAGTGAGAATGGAATTTAGTAGGTCCCAGTGGAGAAGGCAATGGCACCCCACTCCAGTACTCTTGCCTGGAAAATCCCATGGACGAAGGAGCCTGGTAGGCTGGCAGTCCATGAGGTCGCTAAGAGTCAGGCACGACTGAGCGACTTCACTTTCACTTTTCACTTTAATGCATTGGAGAAGGAAATGGCAACCCACTCCAGTGTTCTTGTCTGGAGAATCCCAGGGACAGCGGAGCCTGGTGGGCTGCCGTCTATGGGGTTGCAGAGTCGGACACGACTGAAGCGACTTAGCAGTAGCAGCAGCAGTGATATTTAGAGGCAAAATAGGCAGAGGTTGATGATTATTGGAATGGAGAACAAAAGAAGAGTACAAGATGCTTTCGAACTGAACCAAGTTCTTAGTTGACAACTGGTAAATAATAATAACCATTTACTGAGATAGGGAACGTAAGAGGAGGGAAAGACAGGGGGTAAGAAATAATCATTTACTTTTAAAAAGTGAGTTTGAGGGAATTTCCTGGCAGTCCAGTGGTTAGGACTCCCATGATTCCACTGCTGAGAGCCCAGGTTCAATCCTGGGTCTGGGAACTAAAACCCCACCAGCCTTGTGGTATGACCATAAAATTAATTTAAAATGAGTTTGCAATGCCTATGAAAACTGCAACTAGATATATGTCTAAGGTCCAGTTGTGTGTGTGTGTGTGTGTGTGTGTGTGTGTGTGGGTACTCAAGAGAAAGGTCTGCATCACAGAAAGAGATTTAGGGGCCATTTGGGGCTTCCCTGGTGGCTCAGATGGTAAAGAATCTCCCTCAAGGCAGGAGACCTGGGTTCAGTCCCTGGGTCGGGAGGATCCCCTGGAGAAGGGAATGGCAACCCACCAGTATTCTTGCATGGAGAATTCCTTGGACAGAGGAGCCTGGCGGGCTGCAGACCATGGGGTCAACTGGACATGACTGAATGAATAACACACCACACAGGTAGCTGACCCCATGGGAATGTTTGAGATTGTTCAAAAAGAATAAGGGAGTCAGACATATGCCTAGAACACATGCCTAGACAAAGCCTAGAGGAAAGCCAGTATTTAAGGGTTAAGGATTCCTCAATAAAGACTAACCAGGAATGATCAGTGAAGTCCAAGGAACCAGAGAATATAGATCATAACAACCAGAGAGGACTTCAGAAGGGAGTGGTCAGCAATGTCAGAAGCGGCCAGTCAAGCTAAGGAAGTAGAGCAATGTTCTCATACAATTTGACAGCAAAGGGGACAAGAGTGACTTGGAAGAGAACAGCTTGCAAAGGGAAGGATAACAGTCACATTGGCAGACTGAAAATTCAGGGGGAATGTAATAGATACTCTTCAGGAAGTTTTCTGTGAAAGGAAAGATAGCTAAGGTGGTAACTCAGGAAAAAAGTGTTAATCACAGCCATGTCTGACTTTTGCAACCCCATGGACTGAGCCCACCAGGCTCCTCTGGCCATGGAATTCTCCATGCAAGAATATTGGAGTTGGGTAGCCAATCCCTTCTCCAGAGGATCTTCCAACCCAGGGATCAAACCTGGGTCACCTGCATTGCAGGCAGATTCTTTACCATCTGAGCCACCAGGGAAGGCCAGGGTGGTAACTATTGGCTATTAAAAGTGGTACCTGCTGATATGTCATGAGGGAAACTTTCTAAGATAGAAGAGACCTGAGCACATTCTAAGCATGTTTCCTTTGTAATAACCATTAAAATTATGCACTCAACTATTTTATTGACTAAAAGATGTTATGACATATTGTTAACTGAAATGAGTTCATGTTTAGAAATAAGTTGTGTGCGTGTATCTGTGCACATAGATACTATTGTGAAAAGACAGAAAATAAAGTATATCTCTGAGTAAATATAATAAGAATTTTAATTTTATTCTTTCTTTCACATTTTTATTATGACAAGTATTGTTTTATTTTAAAACAAATTTTAAAAAGGCAATAAATAGGCAAAGTCATATTCGGAGAGCCCCCCTTCCATGTACAATGGTCCTGAAACTGTGCTGAAAATGGACTTTCCTCCAACTTGATAAAATATAGAATAAAATTCCTAATTCTGATTTTTCCAGGTATCATCATCCTTGAAGGGGAAGAACCTTCACACATATCCTGGCTGAAGTGGAAGGTGGCTACTCTCTCAGTCAGCCAGCCAATGCTCACTGAGAACTCCAGGTATTTTTCCTTCCCATGGGTGGGCCACTTCTCCCCAGACCTTTGTATTGGGGCCACAGTAATGCATAGATCATCCCCACTTCTAAAATTTGGTTAGCAAGACTGAAAAGTACCCAAAGCAAAGGTGGGGAAACCAGTATTTTCCCTACAACGACAGCAGAACACAAACCTTGAAGGCAGGTCAGGTCCCATTCTCCACCTTGGTAGCAAACACACCCGGTACTACATTGAAGTCATCTATTACTTGTGTGAAAAAGCATCATTGAGAGGCTACACAAAAGTATCAACCCAAAATGGTGAAGGTGACAAGTTGTATGAATTGAAAGAATGTCAGTTAATGATCATCAATATTTTACTTTTATTTCACTGTTTTCCTCTTCTCTTTTTCTTTCTTTTTACTAACTATGCCAAAGTTAGTTTGTTCTTACATAAGCAATCAGTTGTGGTATAGTTCTGGGAGATCTTCTTTACAAAACAGAGATTCTTGCTGCCCTTGGGCATTTAAAGATCCAAGACAGAGATAAAGAATAAATAAGGGGCAGGAATAGAGACCCAGATACAGAGAACAGATTTCTGGACACAGCAGTGGAAGAAAAGGGGGACGGATTTGAGAGGGTGGCACTGAAACCTATATAGTACCATATGGAAAACAGATAGCCAGTGGGAAGTTGCTGTATGACACAGGGAGCACAAATCTAGTGTTCTGTCACAACCCAGAGGGGTGGGATGGGGGGCGGAGGGAGGTTCAGGAGGAGGGGACATATATATATATATATATATAATTATATTTTTTTAAAATATACACTTATGGCTGATTCACATTGTTATATGGCAAAAACCAACACAACATTGTTAAGCAATTATCCTCCAATTAAAATTTTTTTTAATTTTTAAAAAAAAGAATAAATAGGGAGATTTCAACTATCTCTTCTTCTAGGGAAAAAAAAATAGAATATGGGCTCAATGTGTTTAATTAACCTGACTGTGGTGATGGTTTCACAAAGAATGTCATATACATACACGTCGATCATCATGCTGAACAATTTAAATATACACAAATTTATTCATCAATTATACTTCAATAAAGCTGGAAAAAGAATAAAAAGTGCCTGCTTCAACAGCACATACAGTAAATTGGAACTTCTCTGGACACACAGAAGATTAGCACAGCGCGTGCGTAAGGGTGACGTGCAGATCTCTGTGAAGCATTCCATATGTTTCAAGTAAGTCATGGGGTGTAATGTACAGCAAAGTGACGAGAGTCAACAATAGTGTATTGTGTATTTCAAAGTTGCTAAGAGAGTAAGTCTTAAAAGTTCTCATCATCAAAACTATAACCCACTTCCAAGTCCTGCTTTTATCAGAGACTAAGTCAGGACCCACCGCCAAAGGGAAAACGATGTCTGCCTCAGGTTAGGAACATGAGTCAGAATGAGCTGAGCCCTGGCCCTGACTCTGATTACCACCTCAGCAGTGAAAGACAGAACTTTCCTGAACTCCAGTTTCCTCTGCCAGCAAGTAAAAAGACTACACCCCACCTCGGCAGTGATGAGGACTATTTTAGGTCATGCATTCAAACTCTCCGCATAGTACCTGGCACCTTTAATTACCAGTTCTCATTAAATAATGGCCATTAGACATATATAATAACTTCATATATAATAACTTCTAGTAAGGAGTTCGAGTCACACCAATGACTTTTATTTAAGATTATTTGTGAGGCTGATGTGGAAGAAGGGTTGGTGAAGATGTGTAGGTGGCTCTTTAAATATCTCTCTTTACATTTTCAAGAATAACTTTATTCTATTAAAATACCTTTTATTCTTTTTATTTCCCTAAAAGGGCAACAGAGCAGATCATACTCTGAAAAGCAGGTGGGGTATGATGCAAGCTGTCTTGGGGAACAGCTGAATCAACCACCCACCTGAGTCACTCAGCATCTGCAGACCCTCTTACAGGTACCGTTCCTGGGTCTGGTAAATTGGGGCTCAAAAAACACAGCAGCGTCGGTAGTCGTGGTGTGGAAGCAAAGGGTTATTTGAGCGCTTTTTCAGACAGGGTGAGCAGGTATGCTTCTCCATGCTCTTCCTTCCTAGAGCTCCTTTTTTCCTCCACTTTCTTGAGAGACCTCACTTCCAGAAACCGGCGTTCTCTCTCATTTCTCTCCTTTCTGCTCTCAGGTCCCTGATAAAGAAGGGTTGAAAAAGGGCAGATAGCTGACAACATTCCACATTTTTCCTAATTATCAGAAATGTAGGAAACTCTAATCATTTAGGAGACTTTCACATCTTAGTTTTTAGTAATAAATTAGCACAAGCCTAAGGGTGTTGCTAAAGCTTTAGTTACAAATAAAGAAAGAGAGGCCTTGGGCATCAGCAGATGGTCTGTGGAGGAAACTCAGTCTGCACATGACTCTGCCTCAAAGGCACAAAGGGATGTGATTTCACAGTAAAATTAATATTCTTCTGGTACTTTCTGAAAAAGAATGTGGCAAGGGAATCATACGTTGAATGATTCTAACCTCCTCATGGTCACTAAGGGTTTGCACTAAGTTTTCAGATAAGGACTAGGTAAAGAATGAAGTGTCAAGAATGACATTCAACCATACTAACATTCCTCAACAAGTTGTCCAGGGGTCCACATTCAATGATCAAATGAACACATACTGTTGTTCTAGGATGGGGCGATATGACACCAACTAGACTAGAGACCCTACTTCTTAGATTCTACACCTATGTGGAGGGAGACAAATCAACCAATAAGCCTGAAAGGAAATTTAAAAAATAACAGGTAGTTATAAATGTAATGATAACTATAAATAGGGTGACGTGATAGGGAACTATGTGGAGACTGGAGGCAAGGGAGAGGTGTGCTTGGGTTCCCATGGTCAGAGGGTTACTTTCAAAGGAATTACTTACTAAAGACTAGTACTAATAAATGTGGTGGTGGTATCTATTTACACTTCAGGTTTTTTTAAATAAATAAAATCATTATTCCCCCATCATCCATTTGAACTGGAAATGCTGCAGAACTCCTGAGTGCCTAGGAGGTGAACATAAGCAGTAGCACTCAGATGAGCAAGGTCATGACTAGCCCAGCAGGGTGAGTTATGGGGATGTCTGGTTACTGAGGGGGTGTTATCTGCTGTACAGTGTTAAATTGTTTTCATACTGAGATTATTTCATTTCTATCTATAATGGTCCACTAGTCAAAATCAGAGAGCAAAACAAATGATGCTGCTGAGATACAGGTTAAGAGGGGCTTAAAAATTGTACTAGCCCTGTAAATGTGCCTCCAGATTATTTTCATCAGTCCCAGCACTTGTATTAAATCCATCAATCTGCTCATAATTCATATTTAGCATCCAGGAATGTCTCTAATCCTTATAAGAACAGTATAAAACAGAGAAAATATAGTGATGATTATTTGCAATTTGGCTTTTCCCTCACTGAAAATAAAGACTATGTGAAAACCGCTCATAATAATGACATGAAATATTTTTTTCTTATCTTATCACTTAGAAACAAAGTGAGAAAAAATTATTTTAAAAAGCCAGTTGAGTTTTTCAATGTCAAAAGGAAAAACTTTAATGTTGTTGATCATGAACAGATCACAAAAGCAGTTTTCTGGCTCTTCTTGATGCTAAAAGATGTAAAACTTAAATCTACATAGTAGTATACATTTTTAAATTTGCTGACAAATCACACTTTTTAATGTAGTGAGTTTCAGAAAATTGGATCAATTGTTAAACAAAAAATGTTTTAAAGTATGCATTTTCCAAATTGTTTTACTTGGAATGAAGAAAAATTTTATAATATAAAAGTAACATAAAATTTAAAATATTTAATTTAAAATTATTTATCATATATATTGATCACATAATATGAAAAGTTTTAAGGATTTTGTAAATTCCTAGCAGGTTTCTAGGTTATTATACAGTTATCCCTCAGTATCCTTAAGGGGACTGGTTCTAAAACCACCCATGGGTACCAAGATGCATGGATGCCCAAGTTCACAAGTGCAGAACCCAAGGAATGACGGGTCAACTACATATAACTATGAACAGAGTTCTTGAGTCAAAAAAGCTGAAAAGGCTGCATTGGTTATCTTGGCACTCAAAAGAAAGAACTTGAGAAATGAATGAAACAAACATTATTATATTTTAAGGATAAGGTAATGACATATCTTTAAGTAAGAAAATTGAGTTCACATTTACACACTTATGTAAACAGGTGATATGATTTTTTTTTCCTGTGGCCATCAGAATCAACAAAAAATTGTTCTGATTAAATTTTTCAAAACATATTTATATCCTTCCTTATTCTAGAAAGAATTTAAAGCAAGTCAGTTCCCTGATTAATATAAAATTAATGACTTTAACAAGCAGTTTTGAAATAGATATGAAAAAATATTTTATTTCTGCCAAAAGCTCATAATGTGAATCTAATCATGAGGAAATATCACATGATTTCAAACTGAGCTTCATTCTAAAACATAACCAGCCAGTCTTATGAAAGATAAAGACTGAGGCATTGCTGCAGAAATAAAATAGCTTAAAGGGACACGAAAATCAGTTGCAATACATGATCTGGAATCTTGATATAAAAAATATTATTGGGACAACTGGAAAAATATGAATAAGGCCAATAGATAAGATACTGTGTTGGTTTTCATAATTACCATACTATATTTATATCCTTGTGCCATTGTTTGGGGATGGAAAGGAAAGAGAGAGTAAACATAAATGGGATAATATGTTCACGTTTAGAGGGAATCTAGGTGAAAGGTGTAGTCTTGGCACTATTCTTGCAACCTTGTCTGAAAGCATATCTAAAAAAAAAATATGAAAGCATATGCTGTCTTTATCTTTCATAAGACTGGCTGGTTATGTTTTAGAATGAAGCTCAGTTTGAAATCATCTGATATTTCCTCATGATTAGATTCACATTATGAGCTTTTGGCAGGAATAAAAGCATATCTAAGCATATAAGCATATTCAAAAGTCTGAAAACACATCTAAAAAAAGTATTAAAAAAAAAAGACAAAATAGAAACCCTCAGTAAGGTTTAGACACAGTAAGTGACAGCTGTTCACTATTCCTTCCTTATTCCTTTTTTGATTCCGTAGAGACAGCACTTACTGGAGGGGAGTCATAGATACACAAGGGTGAAGTGCCACCGTGAGGCAGAGACGCAGCCGTCACAGCTAAGCAGAAAGCACGGTGCTCGCGGGACCGTGAGGTAGAGCACAGCTCGAGATCCAGGTGGAGCTAGCCTTACTTATTCACTCCATCTACTACATGGCAGAAACATACCATTATTCTTCTTTAGCAAAATAAAACCAAAATCAAAGACCCACCAAAAAAGAAGTATGTTGCTCCAGGCTGCTCAGTGAACACACTGCAGAGTCGACAAACTAACCTCCAGCTGACTGGTCTCTAGTTTAGGACTTTATGTATCAGTTTTGGCGCATCAGTGGTGCTTCTGTTCTTCCCCCGTTTCCTGCCTGTGTTGCCCTTATGCCTCACTTGGATTCCCACAGGGCCACTGGGACCACTCCTGCTCCTGCTCTCCATGGTGTCCCAAGAGTTCCTTCCGTGTGCTTTTTAAAGATACAGGGGGCACAACGCCATCACAAATATTTCCTACCAGATGACACAGGAGAGGACAAGAGCATTAGGGGCCGTTTTTCTTCAGATAGTGAAAGGAGAACAAATAACAATTATGTGTAATAAGGGTGATAGAAACAGTCTCAAAGAACTAGACGACACTGGTAACAAAACATTCCAACCAGTACTTCTTCAGGAATTCTTCCTACACCTGATGTCTTTAAATAATAATAATTTAAAACCTTTATGTACATCTGTTATCTAAAATGGGTATCATTTTCCAAAGATCTCAATGCTGCTGCTGCTGCTAAGTTGCTTCAGTCGTGTTCAGTCATGTGCAACCCCATGGACTTGCAGCCCACCAGGCTCTCCCCTCCCTAGGATTCTCCAGGCAAGAATACTGGAGTGGGTTGCCACTTCCTTCTCCAGTGCCTGAAAGTGAAGTCGGCTCAGTCGTGTCCAACTCTGTGCGCCCCCATGGACTGCAGCCCACCAGGCTCCCCCGTCCCTGGGATTTTCCAGGCAAGAGTACTGGAGTGGGGTGCCATTGCCTTCTCTGAAAGATCTCAATGCCAAATTATATATAAGAAGTTAGATTTGTTCTCCTCAAACTGGGAGAGTACAAACCCTTTGAGTTTCCTTTTCTAAGACAGCTTAAATATTCAATAACTCTGTTACATACCAAAGAGACGGAACGTTTGGTTCTAAAGCACAGTTGCTGTTCAAAGGAGTCTGAAAATGACTGAATTTTGGGATGGGATCTTCCTTTTGATTCCAGTGGCTCCTTGAATGACCCATCCCCTGAGCACTTTCTGTGATCCCGCACTTGAGTGTGGCACCGAAATCCCTGGTCCTCATAAGAATACCTTCTAGGATGGCTGGCAGACGACATCATTCTGGGAAGCACGGGAAACTGGGAATATAGAATAAAAAATGTTACAATATAAAGAGACTACACAATATTAGCACAGAGACAGAATGTCCATAGATTTCTAACCAAACGAATCTCATGTTGAACTGAAATTTTATCTTCTTGATCAGTAGGACCTTTCTACAGCAGTGAGGCAGCAGAGTCAATTGGTCAAAACATTAAATATCCCAAGATTAGCTTTGTTGCTCCTGTATCATTAGGGTGGTATAATCAAGTGTCCTAAGCCTTAAACTGGCATGTAAAAAAAATTTCAAAATAATCAAATGAAAATTTTTAAAAAGCCATAAACATTAAAAAAATAATATGAAGATGAATAGCTGTGTGATTTCTATATGGAGAAGGAATTTCTAAAGCAAAGAACAATAGAAGTCAAAAGGAAAAAAATTAATTTAACTACATAAGTATGAGAGTCGGACACGACTGAGCGACTTCACTTTCACTTTTCACTTTCATGCATTGGAGAAGGGAATGGCAACCCACTCCAATATTCTTGCCTGGAGAATCCCAGGGACGGGGGAGTCTGGTGGGCTGCCGTCTATGGGGTCGCACAGAGTCGGACACGACTGAAGTGACTTAGCAGCAAAGCTAATGTATATGAAAACAACATAAGACTATGCAGTGGACAAAAAATACAAAATATTTTCTACAAGTTACTAATATGTAATAAATACTCTGAAGATAAATAAGTATATTCACATATACATACAAACACAGAGGTCAGGTAACACAATGACAGCAATGGAAAATGATCCACAACAACTGGAAAATGATCAAAAGACAGAGTTCAGAGAAGCCGAACTTTTGAAAGAATTGTGACATTTGCTCTCTCAGTTTCTCTTACTCTCCAAACCACTCCAATCCAGCTTTTGCAACCACATGTTAGGCTATTGGTCTCCATGTTGCCAAATGCTGTGCATTTAGCCTTTGTCCTTTATGTAGCTTTCAACCCAGGTGCCTAGGGAGCCATTCTGAAAGAGTCCTTCTCTCGCCTTCTGCCCTGGCACCTTCTCGGTTTCCCCTTCACCCTTCTGCCACTGTGTTTTAGATGTTTGCTCACTTCTCCCTTCTATCTGCTCACAACTATTGGAGTCCCCAGCACTCTAAACCAGTCCTCCTTCCCTTCCTTTGCTTTCTCACTTAACACTGTCTCCCTAAATGTCTCACCTCCAGACTTCAAATATCTATACCCTAGTTTCCTCATTTATACTGACTTCTCCTCTGAGCTTCTGCCCACTCAAAACTTCTCCTCTTGGTTTCCCATAGGCCTACAACCTGATCTGTCCAAATTCGAACTCATTGCCTCTCCTCCCCAAACCTGCTTCTCAAGTGCCCCTCAATTTAGAAAAAACACCACCATTCACCTGGTTACTTGGGCCACCTTCCACATCCAATTGCCAAGTCAGTAGACTCCACCTCTCAAGTGTCTCTGAAAAACATTCACTTTTTCCCAGTGCCACTGCTACTACCCTAATCCAAGTCATCATTGCCTTTCACCCAGGTGACAGTAGCAGCCTCCTTCCTAGTTAAGAGCTATACTTGGGTTCACTCTTACTCACTTTATTTCACTTTCCCCACAGCAGCCAGCATAGGTAAAACGACCGCAACAAACACGCCCCATCACGCTTCATCTTGCACCACCCTCACCTGTTCAGGGACTCAGCCTCACCGGTCGCTTCCTCCAGCTCACTTGCTCCTAGCCAGCGCAGGCATTTTCACAAGAGGTCCTCTCTGGCTGTGACCCCACCCCCTTGACGTCATCACCGGCTAACGGCACTCCACTCACAATGGAAACCACACCCCCAGAAAGCCTTGCCTACCCCTTGATTGGTCCAGGCCCCTGAAGCACTGTTACACACTCTTCCTGAGGTCTCATACTTCTTCATGACACTTTTCACAGCTATCATCAATCTTTTGGTTAATTTTATTACACGTCTCTCTTCTCCAGTAGACTGTGTGCTCCACCGTGTCAAGGGCTACATTTCATTCTCCCCTAGAAACTCAGTACACAGCACTTTGCTGCCTTCACAGCATGAGCTTATTAAATATACATTCAATGAATAAAAGTATAAAGAATGAAAGAAAAAGAAATACCAAGTGGTGAAAACTGTTTAGGCTTATTAGTAGTCAAAAATTGTATTAAAATGAAATAACATACAATTTTGCCTTTCAGGCAAAAAAAAAGATTTTTTTTTTTTTTTAAATAATACTAACACTGCAAGGGGATAGGCACTGTCACTCCTTGCTGGTAGCAGGACTATAAATGGATACAACTTTCTTGGAAAGCTGTTGACAATATGAATCAAAAGGCTTAAAATAAGGTCCTCATTGCACATGGGCTGAATTGTGTCATCCCTCCCTGCCAACCTGCCCCACCAAATTCACATATTGAAGCCCCATGTGAATAGTTCACAATGTGACTGTATTTGGGGTAGGGCCTTTAAAAATTAGCTTAAAATGAGGCCATCAGAGTGGCCCTAACCCACTCTGACTAGTGTTCTTATACGAGGAAGAAACTGAGAGACGCCAGGGACATATTCCTATGGAGGAGAGACCATGTGAAAACACAGGGAATAGACAGCCGTCTACAAGTCAAGGAGAGAGGCCTCAGAAGAAGCCAAACCTGCAGACACCCTCATCCTGGACTTCCAGCCTCCAGAGCTCTGAGGAAGTGAGTATCTGTTGTTCAAGCCACCCAGTCTGTGGTATTTTGTTATGGCAGCCTGAGCAAACTAATACATATATCTAGAAACTCACTCTCAAACAATAATCAGAACTATGGTTAAAGATTTATAAAACTGCTAAGATACATGAGGTAAGTCTGTACATATTGGTCCATTTACTGCAGGTCAGACATGGTACTTGGTGAAAGATAAATTGAGGAGCAAAACAGAGTGTCCCCCTCTTAGATCATATGTCTACACGGGAGATAAATACTAAATAAATAGGGCACATGCCTGCATCCTTGGTCAAATGCTGTAGAGCGAGTGTTCAGGGTGAAATGAGAGGTTACAGTAGAGTAAAACCACATATATTTGGGTAGGTGCTGGGGTAGCTGAATCAGGAGAGACTTCTGGGAGGTATGACAATTAAGTGATAACCTGAAGGATAAGCAGGGTTCAGAGAATGCTTAAGGAGGAGACCAGGTGTGCAGAAGCCCTGCCACAGAAAGAGCCTGCTGACGTGGAAGGAAGAGAAGCCTGGCGGGGAGCGCCTGAGGGGAGTGGGGGAGTCTGGGATGTGAAGCAATGAGGGGCTGGAAATCAGGGGACATCATAAGATGGGTAATCCTGAAACATACCTAAGTGTGATAAAAGGCTTTGTCTGTGATCTGGGGTCATTTTCTTGCTTTTCCTGTTTAGTATTGTACATGTTTTCTATACTGATCACTTATTATATTGTCAGTAAAAAAAAAAAAAAAAAAAAAAAATACACTAAAAAATGAGACTGGGACGCAGAAGCACAAATACTTCATGATTCCACTTATATAACATATCAGAAATGGTCAAGCTCCTAGAAGCAAGGAATAGAATGGTGGGTGCCAAGGGCTGGGGAGGGGTATACTGGGGCAGTTGCTAATTAACAGGTATAATATTTCAGCGCACTGGTTAAGATTCCGCGCTTGCCCTGCAGGGGGCGTGGTGCCATGCTTTGTCAGAGGACTAAGATTCCACAGGCCTCACGGTGCAGCCAAAATAAATAAATAATAAGTTCTAGAGTTCTGCTGTACAACACTGTGCCTAAAGGTAACAATACTGTATCATACACTTAAAAATCTGCCAAAGAGGGTAAATCTCATGTTACATGTTCTTACCACATCAAAAATCTTAAAATTTAAAAGATGTGAGACTGGGAGTGAAATATACGTGTTTATACAAATGTTCTCTTCCAGTGAGAGGCATAAAAAATGGCAAGGGTTTCCATCACAATGTAAATAAAGTGTACCCTTAATATCTCCTTATGTCAGATGAAATTTCCAGTTAGTCTGTTTAGGTGTGGAAGCTTGTGAGAAACAAGCTTTAAAAGCACTCTAATTGGTAACACAGAAACATATATTACCATATGTAAAATAGACAGCCAATGGGAATTTGTGTAAGTCTCAGGGAACTCAAACTGGGGCTTGGTGACAACCTAGAGGGGTGGGATGGGGAGGGAGGCGGAAGGGAGGTTCAAGAGGGAGGGGACACATGTATACCTATGGCTGATTCAAATGCAGAAACCAACTTAATACTGTAAAGCCATTATCCTTTGATTAAAAATAAGTAAACACACACACATAAAAAGCACTCTAATTGGTTACATGGAAAATTTCCCACTTTTAAAAATGTTTTCTTAGTAAGCAAGCTCTGCTCTACTTTTGGAATTCTATATGCCCTTCTATATGCAATTTCCCCATAAAGACTTGAATCAATGCCCTAAATAGCTTATTTTTTTCAAGGTGTGGAATGTCACCTCCATATCCATGGATCAACCTGATCCATCTATCTCCTGTGCTGTGCATGGGGTCCCCCACACTCTGAGCTCATGACCTGGGCTCCCCGGCTACAAAGCCTGCAGCAGGCATGGACTTGTGGAGCAATTATCACCCAGGATTTAATAGTGCTGACTCTCACTAGAAAATAGTGCTCTCAACAACCTTGCTATTTCTCACAGGGATGCCAGAAAACCATTTCTATCCCAAAAAAAAAAAAAAAAATCCTATGCACTCTTGTCTCCAAGCCATAGGTTCTTGCTTTTGAAAATATAGTTATGTAACACCTTCACTTCAAGAACTACTTGAAGTTTTTATTCTGGGTTTAATTATAATCACCCTTCAACTGTACCCCTCCTGCCCTCTGAGTAAATGCAAGCACCTGAGAATGATGAGAAATAAGTGGGGAAAAGATCCAGGTGTTGAGATAATTAGACCCATGTTGAATCTTAGTGCACTGTGTGTATCAGGCACCCTGGGGACCAGGCCTTATCTCTAATCCCTGAACAAATCCTACAAGGGAGTCATTTTTCCCCTTTCACAGATGAGGAAAACAAATCTTAGTTTGGCTAAGAGATTTGCCTAAGACTTAGATGACTCGTGACTTTACAGAGAGGTAAATGCTTAAGCATAAGATGTCTCTTCCTTGGATTATTGTTGTTGTTTAGTGACTAAGTCACGTCTGACTCTGTGACCCCACAGAATGGAACCTGCCAGGCTCCTCTGTCTATAAGATTTTCCAGGCAAGAATACTGGAGTGGGTTGCCATTCCCTTCTCCAGGGGATCTTCCCAACCCAGGGGTCAAACCTGCATCTCTTGCTTGGAAGGCTGATTCTTTACCACTGAGCCACCTAGGAAGCCCCTTAATCAGATTAATAATACCAAACTTTTACCTTCAACAACAGCAACAGATTCATTCGAAGTGAAACATGGCTTTAAATAAGGTACCAGTTATAATAAAATCTTATTACAAAAGTAATAATTTGTAGGTCTTTAGGAAATAGTCTAAATGAATTTTATATGAGGAATATTAACTGCCTATCAACAGAGCCAAGAGATTTATAAATTAGTCAACTAGCATTGTATGGAAACAGCATCAGGAAAAATAGATTCAAGTGTTCAACTGGTAAAATGGTAGGTAGATACCATCCACTGGACCTCCTTTAGGGAAACTAAAAGACAATTTAAACTCTGACACATAAGGAAAAAGAAGAGGAGGAAGGAGAGGAGGTGGGAAAGAGAGGGGGAGGAAAAGTGCTTAGTAGGTACCAGGCACTGTTCTAAGCACACTGCACACATTTCTCACTGAATGCTACCAAGACCTGCATGATGTAGGTACTGTTTTCATCAACCCCATTTACACAGAGGGACTCTGAGACAGAGAGAGGCTATGCGGCCGGTAGTAGGCACTGGGAGGCACCTCAGAGCCCTCACTCCGCCTCACTCTACTCTGCTGCCTTCCCAGAAACTCCTCTATCTAGGCATCTACTGACAGCAGAAGAGAGGAAACAAGTCCAGGGAACATTATGATAAAAG
The DNA here is from genome assembly GCA_917880005.1 of Nanger dama. Taxonomy (NCBI): domain Eukaryota; kingdom Metazoa; phylum Chordata; class Mammalia; order Artiodactyla; family Bovidae; genus Nanger; species Nanger dama. The sequence continues at coordinate 6,267,720 of CAKJTW010000082.1, read as the reverse complement.
CTCCCCTGTAGAATTGTCACTGATGCCCGAAATTTATTACTAATTTCTCTGGATCAAGTTTGTCTCCTCTTGAAATGGAATGCAAATTTAAGCTGAAAAACAAGGAACCACATTAGTCGTGAAACTTTAGGGCATTCCCCCTCTCTTCAGGTGTGAGAAACCCTCTAAGGGGGCCAAGGCCCACCCTACCCCTGTAGTGAGCTACCACTGCAGTGAGATACCACAATGGCGAGAGTGTGCAACAACCCTTAGGTCAATCGGGGAAAAAAATTAAAATTAGACACATCTTCTACAGCTTTCTTCCCTGGTAGCTCAGCTGGGGAAAGAATCTGCCTGAATGCTGGAGATCCTGCTTCAATTCCTGGGTCGGGAAGATCTGCTGGAGAAGGGATAGGCTACCCACTCCAGTATTCTTGGGCTTCCCTGGTGGCTCACGTGGTAAAGAATCTGCCTGCAATACAGAAGACCTGAGTTCGATCTTTGGGTTGGGAAGAGCCTCTGGAAAAGGAAACAGTTACCCACTCCAGTATTCTGGCCTGGAGAATTCCATGGACAGAGGAGCCTAGTGGGATACAGTCCATGGGGTCACAAAGAGTCGGACACGACTGAGCGACTTTCACTTCACTTCACTTCTGCAGCTTGAAATTAAGACTATAAAGACAGAATATAAAATTGGTTAAAGGTGATTGTTTTTAAAAAGAAAAAAGAAATCCCTTGGGGTGCAGATAGGTAAGAGGTTTATTTTGAACCCTCTCAAATGATATGATGTAGGCCAGCACATGTTGTGCCTATGTGAGCATCGAAGAAGCACTGAGAAGGCCCAAGGCCAGGAAACTCAGCTCCCCTTGAAGAGGTCTACCATTCGGCATAATCTTCACTTCCACTTCTACACTGGAGTGTAGAACAAGGCTAAGAGAACCACATTAATCTGAAGATGACTAGAAAGTCAAACCAGCTATTTAAAATTCACTTTCAGTGAGTAGAATAAATAAGGGATAGGGAGATTTTTCTACTTCAAGTTTGTATTCATGTGACAATGGAGGGAGGAAGATTTGTTCAATAATGAGAAAGATGAAAAAAATTTTTTTTCACACAAGCACTTCAGGACAGTAAAGTTAGATTTTAATTTGATGTAAATCAGCAATCACAGACTATAATGAGTCTTGTCAAAAAGTAGTGTGTGTTCTCTATAATCCAAGAAATTAGTAATAAATTTCAGGCATCAGAGACAATTCTACAGGGAGCTTTTATCATAACGCTCCATGGACTTGTTTCCTCTCTTCTACTATCAGTAGGTGCCAAAAGTAGTAGTGTTCTCTAAGATGGAGCAAGCTTTATACCTTGTCTACCTCATTCTTTCTGTCAAATTTGTATTTTCCACTAGCTTGGACAGGCCACAAGCACAGACGCCATATATGTCTTCTTTTCCCCTGCAATCCTATTGTGCCTTGAACAATAACTGGTTCACAGTCGGTGTTCAATAAATATGTTTAATGATTTAATGTTCCATCACTATGGTTTTACAAGAAACGTGAGGCTGAAGAGCCATAGTGGAAACCACATGCAAATAGGAAAGAAGGGGAAAATTCTTTGTATGAATATAAAACTGATAGATGTAGGCTACTAACAGGTTGCAACAAGGGAGGAGCCTTTGAGTGGAGCAGTGGAGAGAGAGAGAAAAAAAAAGATAAGGCTAAGAGTAAGCTTTTTTCTTTTAAGTTATTTTTTCTGAGCTCAAAGCAAAACACAAAACTTGAAAACCTAATTGTTCTCATATCTCTAAAGTAAGAAAAATTTGAGCACATTTTAAAGTCAGGAAAAGTTAAGTATCCAACTACAGATTCACTGCAGAAATACATAGCATTGTGTGAGTAGGGATGAAGAAGCAGGCCCTCCATTCTCCAGGACTCTGCCTATTTTGCCCGAGGTCCCCCAATCTGCATTCTGTGTTTTGTGCTTTCTCTACGCAGTTTCGTCGTCATGTTTCACCTGTGCTTTTGTTTCCTTAAATAAACACATGCTTTCTGTATGCTAGTCAGCTAATTATGGAATTGTCAACTCAGAGAATCTAAACAGGTTAACTCGGCCAAATGCTCAAAGCCAGTATGAGCAGGAAAAGATATATGGACCCTCTTTAGAAATGTTATACAAAGAAGTTCTGCTATTCTCCAATAGTTTAAGGCAAACAAGATTGTAACCCACAAGTGGATTCTCTAAATAAGGTAGATCATCTTAGTTTTTAAAGTCTAATAAATGCTAAAATCTATTCAAGAAACTATATTTTATGTCATGTTTATTTGTTTTCATATTTTGGTGGCTCCAAAGGGCTGTTGTGATAAACTGTGAACCTCATTTTTTTCTCTTTGTTTCTCTCTGGTTCTCGCTATTTGGCTAAACACTAGTCATATTCCTGGTTCACACGTTATGAATACCTCCATCAGTGTGGGCCATAAAAGATTAAAACATGAGTATAATAAGTAAGGGTTTATAACAGAATTATGGAAAGTGAGACTAGAAGGGTTCTTGTAGATCATCCAGTGCAACCTCTGTCCTTTTTCACTTAAAGAACCTGGAGTTCAGTGAAGTGTTGAAATGTACCCTTGGTCCCTGATTATGCTTTTAAGAGAACCATTTGCAAATATTTGTGTCTCAAAGAGGTCTCACTCCTCAAACTTGCTGATCATTGGGAGTAAAAGATTGCTTTACATGCTTTAATATACTTCACATACATTATGCTTCTGGGAACTTTAGAGCTAAAAATAAAATAACATCACCCCTGAAACTTATTTGGTTCTGGAGTTAGCATAGCAGGGGGTGGGGAAATATTCTCTGGTAGCTGGAATTCTAAGTGCACATGTACCCACTGCCGAGTCCACACCTGGTCAGGTCCACCCATTCCCCTCTCAAAAGTCCCCTGTCCCCTGCCTAGCCATGGGAAAACAGTGCTGAGGGTGGTAGAAGATTGGCTTTCTCTCCCACCAGGAAACTAAATGAGAACCAGAAGAAAGAGTACATCAAATTGATCAAGGGTAGTGATTTATTAAGTAGAACCCCCAATTCCTTAGATGCCACCAAATAGCGGAGCTATTTTCAGTGTTTCAAAAAGACTGCTGGAAATCAAACAGTGATCCACACCAGTGCTACACAGACTATAACATCAGGTTTCTTTCCTTTGGCTTGAATTATATTACCTCTCAATAGGATTATCCCAGGCTTATCAGGAGCTCTGAGGAGCAGTTAAATATATCTTAGGTTGCTACAAGTGAAGGAATCATTACTTAATAGATTAAAATCAGGTCCCTTGGAGGACAAGATAAAATGATAAGAGGCATTTTTTGTGAGTATAAAAAAGGTTTGGAAGCACTCATTTCAACCAAAGAAAACTTTATATCATAGGACCCTCAAACAAATCGAAGAGAAACCCCCTCCCCCAGTTCAGTTCTCCCCTGGTTGCATTGTACCAACTCACTGGGCAGGGAAGGGAGCTTTTCCTGTAACTGGCGTCTTGTGATCCGCGGCGGTCCCGGACTCCTCGCTCGTCCTCCTCTATCCAGCTGTGACCCCAGAAGCTGCTCATCCATTTGGCAAAAGACACATCATCATCATCATCGTCATCTTTGTGCTCCATGTAAAGGCGCTTCCAGGATATCCAAGGCCTGTCCCTAAATCTAGGAGAGAGAAATATCACACAACGGGGCTGACTCGATGAAACCCAGGATCTCCCCAAGAGACAAAACGAAACTGCTGTTTTCAAATGGTCTCTGCTAATGGAATCCTTAAAGGAGAAAGATTTACTAAACAACCACTTCGCAATCAGGCAGCCTCCGGTGATGTCTATTTATAAATTGTGCAGCCCACAGTCCCCTCCCCTCCCCCTGTCTTTTTAAATTGAGAGGCTTTCTAATCCTTCCGTTGCTGGGGTTGTGCCTCGCAGCCGAAGGGTGGGAAGTACAGTCCACTGCCTGGTTTTCCCTGTGCGTTGTTGCTGATGGCATGTGATGGCCTCTCCAGCTGTCAATGGTGATAGAGCATGACCCTCATAATATGCCTGTCAGCTCCAGGCCAGCTCTAAAACGGGGCCACTTACAAGGGACAGACTGCAGCCTGCAAGATAGCCGGCTATTGGTATGTCATATCTAGAGCCAGATTCTCCTAATAAATAAATTTGATACTGAAATAAACTCTAGCTCCTGGGGCAAAAGGTTTTTGTGTTTTTTTTTTTGATGTCCTATTTATACATGTACAAAGGTAAAGGATATACATATGCAGTGTGCAAATCTTAAGTGTACGGTCTGATGAATTTGTACATACATATACCCCTCTAATGACCACAACTACTCAGGTGAAAACATTCCCAGTACCCTGGCAGTCTCTTTCCCCATTCTAATCTCATCTCCCTCCAAAAGGTTAAGATTTCTGACCTCTATCACTGTAGATTAATTTTGCCTGTTTTTGACCTTTCAATGGAATTATATAGTATGTATTATTCTGTGTCACAATATTATGTTAGTGAGGTTTATCCTCACTTTTATAGTAACAGTAGTTCATGCTACATAGTATTGTACAGTATGATTATCCAACTTTTAAAAAATTCAGTCTACTATTGATAGTCTTTTGGGGCTGTCATATTTGGGTTGTTTCCATTCGGGGCTGTTATTAATAGAGCTTCTATGAACATTAGAGTCTCTCTTAATAGGCTTTTTCTTCCCCAAGGTAAGGAGAGTATTACATTTATTGAGCCCCTACTTTGTGCCAGGTATGGAGTCAAGTATCTTACATATGTTATTTTCATTATTAACAACTCTGTGCTTGGGGTATTTTCATCATATTTTATAGATGAGGAAATTTAACTCATAGATCATCACTTTCCCAAGGTGAAATTACTTCTGAGCAGCATAGCCAAGTTTGAAGCAAGAAGTAAGCCCAGGTTCTCTCCACTGTTCTGCCAGTATTCCAAGAAATTTTTGATAAATTTTATATTTTTAAATAGAAGCATTCTTGGACATTTTCCATATAAAGTTTCTTCCTTGAGCTGTAAAAATTGACTTAACTATAACCAGTGTTCCTAGAGTACTATTCTACAACTTACCTTACTAAGGAAAGTAACCAATGCACAAGATGGCTTATATTTTTATTTTTGCTTTAAATTATAGGGTTCATGCTTGTTACTTTGTAATATTTTTATTAAAGAATGGAGGAAGCCTGGCTTCTCAGTGACCCATATGAAAAAGGAAAATATATAATTCTATGTCATCACTGTTGGTTGTCTCTGTCATTAAAGAAATCAGATAATTTTCCTTGGGGAAGCAGAACCAGGTTTGTCCACAAAAGATGACTATGGAGGGACTTCTTTTTTTCTGTTTTTCTTAAGACAAAACTATTTTCTTCCAATTTCTGGAAAAAAAATAAAATCTGGGCAGGGGGTGGAGAACCCAGAGCAGATAATATCTAATTACTTCAAAGTATTGTAGGGGAAAGAAAATAGGACTTCATCTTAAAACCTCTTTGAATAATATCTGTCTGTTGCACTTCTGAGTGTGAAAGTCATTCAGTCGAGTCTGACTCTTTGTGACCCCATGGACTATACAATCCGTGGAATCCTCCAGGCCAGAATACTGGAGTTGGGTAGCCTTTCCCATCTCCAGGGGATCTTCCCAACCCAGGGATTGAACCCAGGTCTCCCACATTGCATTCTTTACCAACTGAGTCACCAGGGAAGCCCAAGAATACTGGACTGGGTGGCCTATCCCTTCTCCAGGGGATCGTCCTGACCCAGGAATTGAACCAGGGCCTCCTGCATTGCAGGCACATTCTTTACCAGCTGAGCTACCAGGGAGCTCTCCCCTTAACATCCTATGTGCTCATAGGGTATGAGTGCTCACTCATTATGTGCTCACTCAGTCATATCCAGCTATTTGCGACCCTATGGACTGTAGTCCCTGAGGCTTCTCTGTCCATGAGATTTTTCCAGGCAAGAATACTGGAGTGGGTTGCCATTTCCTACTCCAGGGTATTTTCCCAACTCAGGAACTGAACCTGAGTCGCTTGCAACTCCTATCTTGACAGGCAGTTTCTTTACCACTAATGCCACCTGGGAAGCCCTTAATGCCTTATCAGGCAAAAACAATTCAGATATTGGAAATGTGCAGAAAAAAAGGTATGTGTTTATATATATATATATATTTATACATACATATACACATACACACACATATATATATATAAATTTATTATGAGTCTTCCTGCCTCCTCCCGGCTTCCGCCACCGCCGCTCAAGCCGCATCCCAGCCCCGGGGCCGAGCTTCTCCGTATTTATTTCTGTTTTTCAGCCACTACAGCCTCCTGACACGGCGATCCGGGCGGGCCCCGCAGGAATTTTATCCCCACACCGGCCTCACACTAGTATCGCATGTCCACTATCCAGAACCTCCAATCTTTCGACCCCTTTGCTGATGCAACTAAGGGTGACGACTTACTTCCGGCAGGGACTGAGGATTACATTCATATAAGAATCCAGCAACGGAATGGCAGGAAGACACTGACTACTGTTCAGGGCATTGCGGATGATTATGACAAAAAGAAACTTGCAAAAGCTTTCAAAAGAAATTTGCCTGTAATGGTACTGTGATTGAACATCCGGAATACGGAGAGATTATTCAGCTTCAAGGTGACCAAAGGAAAAACATTTGCCAATTTCTCTTGGAGGTTGGCATTGTCAAGGAGGAACAGCTTAAGGTTCATGGATTCTAAAATGAACCCAAACACGTGGAGGATTTCGTGAATAATTTTGTTCTCTGACCCAGTTTGGCTGCCTTGTGAAATGATTCTCTGCAGTAAATGGACTTTTTATTTATTTAATCATTCAAACTTCCATTCACATCTGCATGATTACAGAAAACATGGGGTATGTAGGCTAGTAACACATAAGAAAATTGCAGTAAGATGGTAATGAAACCCCGTATTCATCTTAACATGTTTCCAGTGGAAAAGATTTTGTTTTGAGTGTTTATTTGTCTATTGTTCAGTTTATTACTTTTCACTTGATTAAATGTTTTTTTGTTGTATTAAACCATGTATGTTGCAGCTTAACAATAAAAAAAAAATTTTATTATGAGGAATTGGTTCATGAAATTATAGACTGGAAACCCCACAACCTGCCAGTCTGCTAGCTGGAGACCCAAGAAACCAAGTGGTATAATTTAATCTGAGTCCAAGGGCCTCCATGGAAAGCAAGGATCTAAGTCCCAGTCCAAGTACAGAGATGATGAGATGAGATAGCTCAGTTCAAGCAATGAGGAAAGAAATAAGGGTGAATTTCGCCTTCATTTGCCTTCTGTTCTATGCCAGTCCTCAACTTATTGTATGATGCCCACCCACAATGACCAATTTACTTTACTGAGCCCACTGATTCAAATGCTAATCTTATCTAGAAACATCCTCACAGATATCCCCCAAATAATGTTTAGTGTAGGTACCCCCATAGCCAGTAAAATTGACATATAAAATTATCACAAAGGAACTAATCCCATTCCCAAGACTCCACCCTCAGGATCTACTTATCTTCTAAATGGCCCCATCTCCAAATACATCTTTCACAATAAGAATCAAGCTTTAACACAAGAACTTTGGAGGACCACAGACATTCAGTTCACAGGAAGCTGCCTACATGACCAGTACCCAGTAAAAACCCTGGGCAATAAGTCTTTAATGAGCATTTGAACAATGTTTCACACATGTTATTTCACACTTACTGCTGGTAAAATTAAGCACATCTTATGGGAATGAAATGGAAAGGGAATTTTGGAGGCTTATTCCTGGTATCCTTCAGACTTCATCCAGTATGTCTTTCCCTGATTCTATATCCTCTCAGTGCAATAAATTTTATCCACAAGTACAACTGTGTGATGAGTCTTGTGGACTATTCCAGCAAATCTCTGAACTGGGGGGTGGCAGTTGGTGTCAAAAGTGGGATTCACTAAAACAACCCCAACTCACTGAAATGTAGCTAAAGCAGTGTCTAGACAAAGGATGAAGGGGACATAATAAACTTTTGATGCAAACTGGCTACCTAGTTCTGTGGTATGAAACATCAGCAGAGATGATGTCTGTTGTGAAAGGTAAAGATTACCTATGGAATTTCAAAATGATACAGGCAAGTCCAGGAGAATCCACTCATTGAAGGAATTGATTGCTTTTGGCAATGGTAGCTAAAGTGACAAGATTAAAAATTGCAGTTGCAATCTGGATGATGCCTTAGGGTTTTGTTCTCTCCTCCCAGTGGGAGGGGAAGAGATTGTCAGTGCCAAGGCTAAAGCAAGCTTCAGAGAAACCAGAAATAAAGAAGGGAAAAGCAATACTCTGTCCTCTGGTACAGCTGCTGCTGCTGCTAAGTCGCTTCAGTTGCTTCCGACTCTGTGCGATGCCATAGACGGCGGCCCACCAGGCTCCCCCATCCCTGGGATTCTCCAGGCAAGAACACTGGAGTGGGTTGCCATTTCCTTCTCCAATGCATGAAAGTGAAAAGTAAAAGTGAAGTTGCTCAGTTGTGTCCAACTCTTAGCAACCCCATGGACTGCAGCCCACCAGGCTCCTCTGTCCTTGGGATTTTCCCGGCAAGAACACTGGAGTGGGATGCCATCGCCTTCTCCGTCTGGTACAGCAGCCCCTTACATTCCAGCTGGGATTTCTCAGCAGCTGTAATGCCAATCCTGAAAAGTGTTCAGGGGGTTGTACAAACTTGCAATGAAAAAAAGAGGGAGAGAGAAAGAATGGGAGAGACTTTTTAAAAATGTTTTTTTGTGGCTACTACTTCTGGATGTATGATAAAAACTGATGTAAAATACTATCTGCCTGCCTATAATTTCATACATGTTAGAGGGATTATCCCAATCAGGGAAAGCTCCTCAATAAAAGGTGTTGGTAGAACATAAAAGCCTTGCTTTTTGGTTCTGGTAGATGGGTTAAAATTTAAATGCTGGCTATTGAAATCTCACAGCTGATTATTTTTGCTAAGATTTTAGCCTGTTGGGGCCTATGAGAAAGGTAGACAACATAAAAAGAGAGAAAATCTCTATAGGAAAATTTACTTTTGAGTTTTAAAAGTCAGGTTTTAATTTGCTAATAAGTTCTTGCAAAATCAGATGTCTAATTCTTAGAGGCTGATAATTTTCCAGCCTAATGTGCATATTGTTGAGTGGGTCAATTTGAACTTTAAGTCTGGCAGGATAGAAGGGGCTTGGAACCTCACTGTCTGACCCAGTAGTCTCTTGGCTTTGCTACTGCTAAAGAAGAAATAGTCCTTTTGGAATCCTGGATTCAGAGATCTTATTTACCTGGACCTAACAGGAGGCTGAGGGGCTTGCCAGGTGGCTCAGTGGTAAAGAAGCTGGCTGCCAGTGCAGGAGCCATAGGAGATGTGGGTTCAATCCCTGGGTCAGGAAGACCCCCTGGAGGAGGAAACAGCAACACACTTCGATATTCCTGCCTGGGAAATCCCACGGACAGAGGAGCCTGGCGGCTCCACGGAGGGTGCAAAAGTGTTGGACACAACTGAATGAATGAGCATGCATGCAACGTCACATAATGATCGCGAGAGACTGTTCCAACTTCTGAAAGCAGACATAGGCTCAATGAATAGAATTCAGGCTCTGGGAGATGAAAGACATCCTCCCTATCCACCTTGTGGGGCTGTAAACTATAAAAACATTATGGATGATTACTGAACCCCATGGGTCACTTGCAGATGTCCATGGGAAAGGGTTTGTTCTCTGACGGGACCATCTGAAACCAAGATGCTAGTAACTCTATCTAATGTAGGGACAAATTACGTCTGAGATGATTAATCATAAGAAACTTGCGATTCCTGTCAAAACTCCAAGCTGGGAGAGAGCACATTACGGGGACTGGGGCCTCTCCAACCACTCCTAAAAGACAGGGTTCTCACCTCCCTTCCCAAGGATATCTCACAGTTATTGACTTGTGTTTGGGTTTTACTAATAACATTATTGACAACAGTGGACTGGTAATCTGATTCTAATTCACTCACCTTTCTTTCTTAGTTAGGAATTTTTAGTACTAAATCCCCAAACAAAGATTGTGCTTCTCCAGCCTATTTACCAAATAAATGATCAGGATGATAGGGATTGGGGTTATGTAAATCACATTCTGCAAACTTGAAAGTTCAGGATTTTGTCCTGCAAGTCCCTGAACATGATGTGTCTTTCTGATTAAGTTTATTAAAAATGTTTTTCTATCTAAATTCATCTATTCCTCTGTTTTAATTTATTAAATTAACACTTATTAAGTGGACTGCAGGGTGTCAGTTGTGAGTCACACTTCAACAACAGACCACAAGAGATATTAAAATAGAGAAAAATTAAATACTTACAGGTCCCATAGGTAGGTCAAGGCAGAGTGCAGACAGAGAGAAGCAGGACCTGGGGAACATGTTTTTATTAGAGTTTATAGGGTAGAGTGCTTTGCAGTTTCCAGGCTAAGGCCAGATTGGTCAGTTCAAACCAAAAAAGCAGTGCTTTGATAAGTCCCATTATGACCAATCTAGGTAGCATATTGAAAAGCAGAGACATTACTTATATGGAATTTAGAAAGATGGTAACGATAACCCTGTATGCGAGACAGCAAAAGAGACACAGATGTATAGAACAGTATTTTGGACTCTGTGGGAGAGGGAGAGGGTAGGATGATTTGGGAGAATGGCATTGAAACATGTATAATATGATATATGAAATGAATCGCCAGTCTAGGTTCGATGCAGGACACAGGATGCTTGGGGTTGGTGCACTGGGATGACCCAGAGGGATGATATGGGGAGGGAGGTGGGAGGGGGTTCAGGACTGGGAACACGTGTACACCTGTGGCGGATTCATGTTGATATATGGCAAAACCAATAAAATATTGTAAAGTAAAAAAAAAAGAAAAGCAGAGACATTACTTTGCCAACAAAGGTCCATCTAATCAAGGCTATGGTTTTTCCAGTGGTCATGTATGGATGTGAGAGTTGGACTGTGAAGAACGCTGAGCACCAAAGAATTGATGCTTTTGAACTATGGTGTTGGAGTAGACTCTTGAGAGTCCTTTGGACTGCAAGGAGATCCAACCAGTCCATTCTAAAGGAGATATGCCCTAGGATTTCTTTGGAAGGAATGATGCTAAAGCTGAAACTCCAGTACTTTGGCCAGCTCATGAGAAGAGTTGACTCATTGGAAAAGACTCTGATGCTGGGAGGAATTGGGGGGCAGGAGGAGAAGGGGGTGACAGAAGATGAGATGGCTGGATGGCATCACCGACTCGATGGATGTTGAGTCTGGAGTGAACTCCGGGAGCTGGTGATGGAGAGGGAGGCCTGGCGTGCTGCGATTCATGGGGTCGCAAAGAGTCGAACACGACTGAGCGACTGAACTGAACTGAACTGAAGAGAGTGTAAAAAGAAGGCACTGGGAGGCAGGGGAGATTGTTGATAGCAAGGGCCTTTGAGGAAGTCGTATCAGGAACTTTCATTTCCTGTGACTCTGTGAGCTGCCATCTAGGGCATGGGTTGACCTAAGGGGACTACTGTCAGTTTAAGGTCACTGCTGGCCCCTTGGCCAAACAAAATGGATGTTGAGACACAGTAGCATGGAGAAACTTAGCTAAATTCTCAACAGTCTCCTTATTCCAAACTCTCCCTGCTGAAAAGTCAAGATCAGAATAAAACATGAATGGCAAAAAGGTAAAGTTAAGATTACTGCATGAGACATACTGATTAAGTGATGACACAGAAAAACAAAACGCCAGTACCTGTGAGATGCAGGGATAGGCGAGCATCAGTGATTTCTACTTTTATAACTGCCGTCTTTCAGAACTGCTCCTGGGGGAATTCTCTGGCAGTCCAGTGGTTAGGACTCTGTGCTTTCACTTCCAGGGCCTAGAATTCAATCCCTGTTCAGGGAACTAAGATCCCATAACTCTCCTGGCATAGCCAAAGAGAGAGAGACAGACAGACAGAAGAACTGCTCCTCCACGTCAATGTTGCCTTTACAAGATGCTTTGAGGTCTTGAATGGAAAAAGACTGCTGAGCCTATGATCACACCTAACAATGCTGACCGTGACACAGCAGGGGATGTCCTCAGCTTCTGCGTTTCCATGAAGAACACCTGTAGATGCTGTCCCCACTCATGAAGCAAATGAACTGATGTCAAAGACAAGCAAAACTGATTGAAACTGCCTTCCTCTTGGAAGTGCTTCCAAAACTAAGGACTCGGGACTTTCCTGGCAGTCCAGTGGTTAGGACTTCAAGCTTCCACTGCAGGGGGCATGGGTTCAACCCCTGGTTGGGGAACTAAGATCCCAGTGCTGCATGGTGCCACCTAAATAAATAAATAAAACTAGGAATGCAACTGAATTATTTGGACTGGACAGAAAGCCCTAAGGCATAAGGATTCACAGTGGGAAGCCACACTGGAGGCCCCGTTAACCTGTTTTGCCTGACTACTGTGTGCCTTCATTGGTGTGACTTAACAAGTGCACACTTTTTGTTTCCAAAGGTGCTCTCTGGAATTGTTATTTCTTATATGTGTACCTTGACTATCATGGACCACCTCAACTTATCAGAATTGTGTTGTGCCTAAATTGATGGCTCAGGCCAGGTTAAGAAAAGGTTAATATAAATACTTAAGGAGGAAGCCACCTAGCTTTCTAAGACTGACCTTTATTTTTAATAGGATTTGTTTAAATTGGCTAAATCCAGGATCGCTGGAGGGCCATAATGAAAAGTCAATATTGCAGGATGCTTTCATCCTACTGCATGGGTTCTACTGATAATAATTTTGCTCTAAAAATGCCTTGACCAAGAAGGTGGATGCTGCAGGAAAAAAAGGTAACACGGTAGTCTGATGCTGCCTATCCTTAGAAAGGACTCCTTGCAAGGTTGGCCCTTACCTGGTATCTGGGAACTTGGCTGGCCATCCGTCCTCTGTAGTGATGTAAAACTTTCCCTAACTGGAACCCTCCTACACTGTTGGTGGGAACATAAAGTGGTGCAGCTACTATGGAAAACAATATGGAGGTTCCTCAAAAAACTAAAACTAGAGTTGCCATATGATCCAGCAATCCCACTTCTGGGCATATGCTGCTGCTGCTGCTAAGTCGTTTCAGTCATATCCGACTCTGTGCAGCCCCAATGATGGCAGCCCACTAGGCTTCTCTGTCCCTGGCATTCTCCAGGCAAGAACACTGGAGTGGGTTGCTATTTCCTTCTACAGTGCATGCATGCATGCTAAGTCACTTCAGTCTCTGTGCAACCCTATGGACAGCAGCAGCTCACCAGGCTTCTCTGACCACAAGATTCTCTATGCAAGATACTGGAGTGGGTTGCCATTTCCTTCTCCATCTGGGCATACATCCAGACAAAACTATAATTCAAAAAGATAAATGTAGCCTTATGTTCATCAGTTTAGTCACTCAATTGTGTCTGACTCTTTGCAACCCCATGAAATCACAGCACGCCAGGCCTCCCTGTCCATCACCAACTCCCGGAGTTCACTCAAATTTATGTCCATCGAGTCGGTGATGCCATCTAGCCATCTCATCTTCTGTCATCCCCTTCTCCTCCTGCCCCCAATCCCTCCCAGCATCAGAGTCTTTTCCAATGAGTCAACTCTTCGCATGAGCTGGCCAAAGTACTGGAGTTTCAGCTTTAGCATCATTCCTTCCAAAGAACACCCAGGGCTGATCTCCTTTAGAATGGACTGGTTGGATCTCCTTGCAGTCCAAGGGACTCTCAAGAGTCTTCTCCAACACCATAGTTCAAAAGCATCAATTCTTTGGTGCTCAGTCTTCTTCACAGTCCAACTCTCACATCCATCCATGACCACTGGAAAAACCATAGCCTTGACTAGACGGACCTTTGTTGACAAAGTAATGTCTCTACTTTTCAATATGCAGAACTATTTACAAGAGCCAAGACTGGAAACAACCTGTCAGTTGACAGATGAATGGATAAAGAAGATGTGGTTTATATATACAATGGAGTATTACTTAGTCATAAAAAGAACAAAATAATGCCATCTGCAGCTACACAGATGGACCTAGGGATTATTATACTAAGTGAACAAATCAGAAAGGGAAAGACAAATACCACATCATAACACTTATATGTAGAATCTAAAATATAAGAATGAATTCATTTACAAACGGAAGCAGACACACAGAGAAGAGACTTGTGGTTGCCAGGGTAGGGGGCAGGGGATGACTAGATTGGGAGTTTGGAAGTAGAATATGCAAACTACGATATATAGAATGAATAAACAAGGTCCTACAATATAATACAGGAAACTATATCCAATATCCTGTAATAAACCATAAGGGAAAACAATATGAAAAAGAATATATATACATATATGTGTGTATATAACTGAGTCACTTTGCTATACAGCAGTAACTAATACAATACTGTAAATCAACTAGATTTTAATCAAAATAAATAAATTTTAAAATATATGTATATACACAAAACTAAATCAATTTGCTATATACCAGAAACTAACACAATACTATAAATTAGCTATACTCAATCTAAAAAAGAAAGAAAGAAAAAAAACTTTCCCTAAGTGATAAGAGTGGCCTCAACTGCTTATACAACCAATGTGATTTATGCTGAGCAACTGCCTTTCTCGTGAAAGTCTAGACTTTTGGTACACGCCAGGCAGTGCATGCCTACATGACCAGCCTCCAGTAAAAGCTTTGGGTTCTAAGGTACCAGTGCGCTTCCCTGGGAAACAACACTTGGCACATGTAATTACAACTCATTGCTGGAGGAATTAAGCACACAGTGCGTGACTCCACTAGGAAAGGACTTCTGGAAGCCTGAGATATGTTTCCTCTAGACTTGACCTAAGCACATTTTCACTTTGCTGATTTTGCTTTAAGTCTCTTTTCACTGTTGTAAATCTTAGCTATGATTACAGCTACACGCTGAGCCCTGTTAGTTTTTAGTAAGCCAGTAAACGTGGCGGTATTTTCTGGGACTGCCCCGTACAGGAAGGAAAGACAATTCTTCAAACATGTGGCCAAAAAACTTTCCCAAAGTAAACAGATAAGTTTACCACCAAAAGAAAAAATATTTGGCCTCCATTATATGGAAGTGGTCCATCTCCATTTTCTCCCCTCTCCACCGTCCCCGCCCAGTTAAGCCGATTTCTTTAAAAGTGTGAGAGAAAGATGGTTCTCCACTTTGCCTGTCCTTAAGTTCTTACAACAAGCCTAGCACAGCAAAAGTGAAGTTGCTCAGTCGTGTCTGACTCTTTGCGACCCCATGGACTGCAGCCTACCAGGCTCCTCCGTCCATGGGATTCTCCCAGGCAACAATAGTGGAGTGGGTTGCCATTTCCTTCTCCAGGGAATCTTACCAACCCAGAGATCAAACCCAGGTCTCCCACACTGCAGGCAGACAAGGAGCCGCAGCAAATGTCAAGACTCGGCAGCTGGGGGAGAACGGCTCTTCGTCCTGTCCTGGAAGCGCGGGCCCGAGAGGCAGCCATGCAGCACTCTGCGAGCCCAGCTGCCAGCGTGACCTGGCGGAGGTTTGGACACCTGCCTTGGGGAGATGCTGCCAGGGGCACAGGACCAAAGGGAGCTGCCCTTTTGACCCTGCTCTAACGCTCTGCCTTGCCAAGCCAGCGTTTACACAGTGTCAAGTGGCTGAGACAGCTGCAGTTTTCTAGACAGTTTGAGTGTGTTTTTTATTTTTCTTGTACTTATTGTGAAAGGAATTATCTCTCAAAGATGGTAGAACACTAGTAGCTTGTGTGTTCTCATAAAGTAATCAGACATAAAGGGTGCCCAAGTGACAATGATCCTTGGCCTGCGTAAAAATGAAGTGGCTTTGCAGTGCCCTCTTTCATATTCGCTGCTTCAGAAGACTGCAGTAATGAAAAGATGATTTTGCTTTTATTTCATTCTTCATTTATTTCCTCTTGTTATTTCATTTCATTCCTTTTATTTATTTCATTCTCCATAGCCCCTACCTATTCATTTATTTTTAGTTCATTTTTTTCTTTTTATTCTTGACAGTTAAAAGGAAGAATTATTCATTACACTGCTTTCAAGTTTGCCAAGCCAGTTTCACTCTGGAAAAGAAATGCTATGTACAGAGCTAAGGTGCTACTTTTTTTTTTTTTTAAGTACATCAATGGTTTTGATACAGTTTTCACTTGCCAGAGAGCAGTGCTTGACTACTTGACACTGTGTGCTGTGTTCTATTTAATGTCCTGATTATCAGAATGCTCTTTTGCATGCAACATGTCCTAATATCATCCATTTCCATGATTCTTATCCAGTTACACTTTGAAGTGTGGAACTCTTTTGAGGTGACTACCAAAGATACTGATTGTTGCCTAACCAAGTGTCCTAAAGCAAGTACATGAAAG
Source organism: Nanger dama (assembly GCA_917880005.1). NCBI lineage: Eukaryota > Metazoa > Chordata > Mammalia > Artiodactyla > Bovidae > Nanger > Nanger dama. The sequence continues at coordinate 6,251,295 of CAKJTW010000082.1, read as the reverse complement.
TACATCATAATCATTTTTTATTCTACAAAGTTGTGTAATTTACATAATGAAAACTATTTTTAAAGTATTCAATGGCTGATGCAAAAAAAATATGAGGGAAAGAAGGTATGTTTTCAGAGGTTTGCCTACTAGAATACTGGTTGTATAAATATCCAGTTACTTTGGCATTAAGTAATCATTAAGTTCTGCAGGACTTTGGTTAATGAGACTTTATAACAGTCCAAGTTTTTAGATGTTGTAAAAGTTCTGTAAAAACAATACCTCACCTATTTCACAAGAGACCTTTAGAGACGGCATTAATTCTCATCTGCCAGAGACGGAATCTCTGTGGCTTTGTCTCCAGGAGTATTATTAATTGTATGATTTCTCAAGATCTTTTGATCTCTGAGCACCTATTACTCTATAAAAGATTAAACACACTATTTGTTAAAATTTACCAGTTTGTAAAAACTTTATCAGTTCAGCTCACCAGTGTGTCATACTTCAGAAAAGACTTCCTCCCAGTTATTAACTGCAATTTCACACAGTTTAAGGGTAGTGCCTCAGTACCCCCTCTTGTGTCCACAAGCCTCCCCATAAAAAGTGCTCCAGAGAACTGAGGGAATTAGACTCCTGTGAGCCTGACTTCTTCTTCTCTTTTTTGTCACACCGAGTACCATGTGGGATCTTAGTTTCCAGGCCAGGGACTGAACCCATGCCCCTGCAGTGGAAGCTTGGAGTTTTAACCACTGGATTTCCAGGAAGTCCCTGTGAGACTCACTTCTTAATAGGGTCAGATTTTGCAATGTAAAATAAAGAAGTGGATCACCAAACATTTAACAGAAATTGTGACAAAATACTTAAGACATTTAGAAAAATAAACTGGAAAAATTAAATATTGAGTCAATAGACAATGTGAAGTCTTCAGAATATTAAAAAGAAAAACTTTAATGAAGCTCTAGAATAATCTCTTCTGAGGATCAAATGCCATATACTATTAGTCTGAACATAGCCTTTATGAAAAGAAATATTGCAAGGTGTATTAAGAAGCTATAAAAATATTCTCATCCCTTGACTAAAAATTTCACTTCTAAGTATTGTAAGTATATAATCAGAGGTTCATACAAAGGATAGTTGTTTACCATAACATTATTTTAAATAGCAATAATGTGGAACTATCTTAAGAATAGAATTTGAAGATCAAGCTAATAAATTATGACATACTCATATGATGGAATTCTTTGCAGTCATTAAAAAAATCATAGGATTTAATGACACAACCAACTTCTCAGAATAAAATATTTGGTGACAAAACCAAAATATAATATAGTGTGATGGTCAATCTTATTTATCAACTTGGTTAACCCATGGTGCCCAGAAATTTGGTCAAAAATTATTCCAGATGTTTCTTCTTCAAAAAAATATTCCGAAGAGTGTTTTTTGGATGAGATTTACAATCAAATCAATAGACTTTGAGTAAAGTAGATTGATCTCCATTCTGTAGGTAAGTCTCATCCCAATAGCTGATGACTATTTAGAACAAAAGACCGAATTTCTCAGAACAGGAGGTAATTGTGCCAGCAAACTGCCTTTAGACTTCAACTACAGTACTGTCTCCTCCGGCGTCTCCAGCCTGCAAGCCCACCCTGCAGATTTTGGACTTGCCAGCTTGCACAGTCATGTGAACCAATCCTAAAATCAATCAATCAATCTGCCTCTCTATAAAAAACAGTGGGAGGCACACAAAGCTATACGTGTTAAAATTTCACCAAGTTCTGTGTGTATATTGCTGGTGAAATCTGAATAAGTTCTCCAGATTATATCTATGTCAATTTCCTGATTTTGATATTGCCCTATAGTTATGAAAGTTGTTGATGTTGGGAAAGGTGGGGGTGAAAGGTACATGAGACCTCCATATACAGTTATTTGCAGCTTCTATAATTATTTCATTGTAAAAGTAAAATGAAAAATTATTGCTACCAAGAAAAGTTTTCTAAATGGGTAGCGACTAGATCAAAATGCTATTAAACTACAGGTATTCTTGGAATGTAATAATAAAGATAGCATAGCTTTTCAATCTCTCTGAATCCTCACAGAAAAACCAATAGCACAAGCTGTAAGTGAAATCATCCATGGACAACTCTACAACAGATACAAGATGTCCCCCACCCCCAAGTGGAAGGGGTGGGGTCACACAACCAACTATGAGTTGTCCACGCTGAAGGATACAGTTGTCCACGCTGAAGGAAGAAGTAAAAGGCCATCTGTTAGATCTAAGAATCAGAATCACAAAACAGTCAATAGTTCAGAAAGCACAAGAAATCAGGCTAAAGAACAGTGCTATCCTTTTATCCACAATGTTGTTCAACTGTTTTTTAGATCTAGATTATAGATTTCCTTGGATTTTCAATATGGAGACATATTGTCTGTGAATAATAAAAGTTATTTCTTCCTTTCCACGACTCTTTTATTTATTTTTTTGTCTTACTAACACCTTCAGTAATGTAATAAACCTAAAAAGCTTGACTGGTTCTTAACTTCAGAAAGAATACTACTAATGTTTCACTCTTAGATATGATGTTTATTTAGACTTTCAGATGATCTTTATCAAGGTTCTATAATGAAAATGTTTTCTAATTGGATCAAAAGTAGTAGGGCAAAATACAACTTTGGTTAAATCGGGGTAGAAGATCATGGTATATTAAAAATAACTGCAACTTTTGCTACTTATTCCGTTGAGAGTTGCAGTCAAATTCACTTCCCCATGAATCTGTGCTGGTCTTACTAACATGCTTGACGCACAAAATGTAGTAGAAATGAAATTTTGGAAAGCTTTGCAACTTCTGCCTGCAACTCTTAGGGGGACACACACTGGGAACCATGAGATGTCACAGAAGTCTGACTACCCTGACTCCTCCGCTGCAAAGACCACAAGGAGGCGCTCCACCTGATAGTCTCAAATGAGTCCGGTCTTCAAGCTATCTTCACCAAGCTGTCAGACACCCAAGGAAGCCACCTGGAACCCTCCAGACCAGCCCATCCACCAAGAGAGTAAATTCTGTTGACACCAGCAGAAGAGAAGAATCAATCAAGCCTTGCCCCAATTCCTGAGCAACAAAATTGTGATATATAATAAAATAGTTGTTTTAAACCATTACCAGGCTCCCTAGGTGTCGCTAGTGATAAAGAACAACCCACCTGCCAAAGCAGGAGACATAAGAGACACAGGTTCGATCCCTAGATCAGAAAGAGCTCCTGGAGGAGGCAAGGCAACCCACTCCAGTATTCTTGCTTGGAGAATCCCATGGATAGAGGAACCTGGCAGGCTATGGTCCATAGGGTCATAAAGAGTTGAACAGGGATGAAGAAACTTAGCACAGAACAGCAGAAACCACTACCACTTGGGACAGTCTGTCAAGCAGGAATAGATAACCAGAACACAGATATATAAACTATTTTTAGGGTTTTACATTTTTTCATAAATTTAACAAAATCGAGTCTCCTCCTCATTATTGGAATTGAGGCAATTTCCCACTGGTGAGGAAAAACAAAAAAGGTAAAGACAGGTGAGTATAGCACAGAGGATCTCAGGTTCAGTACTAGACCAGTGCTAAGAGCAGGTCTGCATAACAAAGGTTACTAGTCTAATAGGAAGGAACTAGAAAATGGGTAGATACTCCACCAAGGGCCATCACTCAAGTGATGGGTCAGCATCTTCATGCAAATCAGAAAAAAAGGAACACCTTTTTTCCTAGCCACAGTCTGACATGAGACTGAGATGAACAAAGTGCAGGCTGAATCTCGGCCTCCACTTCTTCCAGCTTCCTTGCACGAGGCACAGTTAGTATAACCTACATGCAATACCTTTATAAAGTACAAAGAAATATTTCTATATTTGCAAATGACATAAATTCTTGTGGGTGGCAATGAACTAAGTTGATGAGGATGGAAAGATCTTAGGAATCTGTGTGAGTGGGCAGAAAGGTGGCAACTGAAGTGCGCAAAGTACAAATATGAGCTAACATCACAGCTGAGGAGAGGAGCTAGGGTTGTTGCAGATTGTTCTTCAGACTGTTCCCTGAAGATAATACAGAGGCTTCCTTTGACAGCAAAAAGAGCAACTACTTGATTGAATCATTAAAGTGACATTCCCTCTGAGAAGTCAAGTAGTACCACCCACTCAACTGATGCTCTGATGGAAGCTGAATAAGGGAGAAACCATTAAGAGTGGAGAAAAATTAATAGCACTAGGGCTCAGAAGAAACAAGGACTTCTATATATGAGTAGAATATGAAGGACAAATTAATCAGGCCCCAGGGAAAGGAACTGCAGTGGTGGAGGTGGCAGCAGCGAACACAGCAAGCTTGGGACTGGGAACTCGCAGCTATGGTGACGGTGGCGATGGAAGCAGACAGTTTCTGGGGACGGCCGCAGTTGCAGCCACTGAGTTGGTTTCCCAGCTCTACCAGTGGTCTGGGCCAGCAGTGTGGCACCAGACCATCAATGCTAGCAACAGGAATGGAGATAAAGCAGTAATCAGGAAACTGTCCAACAAATACTTCACTAACTCTTTACGCAGCACTGACCATATTTCAGGTATCATGTTCACTAGATAAATGTTAACGAATAATTATTATATGCCCAGCCCCGTAATAGATGTGGGAGCACAAAGATGATTAGATTAACGGTCCCCATCCTTCACAAAATCGAGTATGGGGAGCACACATGAAAACAAAAAAAAAATTGTGGCAATGTGGTAATTGTGAAGAAGAAACATAAAGTTTTGTGTAATTCAAAGTAAACAGAGAAAACATATCCCTTTGTTTTGACACATAGCATTAGTGCAGACACTGTGTTAGGCACTATATAAAACACAAAATAAATCAGATATATATCCTGATTTGACATGCTTATAGTCCAGTTGATGAAGCAGGGCAAATACAATTCTTAAAAACAAGTCGGAAAGTGGTATGTTTTAGGAAGTTCCAGAAAAGTATTTTAGGTTTTTAAAGGAAAGCCTGCATATAGTAGATACTCAGTATTGTCTTAAGTAAAAGTACATTCTACCTACTCAATCTTGAATGCTACTTTCTCCTTCTTTGATGCCCTTTAATATAGTTTACTTTAAAAAATCTTTACCAAGTGCCTCTTATATTGAGTGCCTGCTCTATACTGAATATCCTCCCCCAACCCCCAATCATATATCGAAGCCCTAATCCCCAATGTGATAATACTGGGCAGTGGGACCTTTGAGATGTAATTAAAATTAGATGAGGTCATGGGAGTTGGGCCCTGGTCCACTGGGATTAGTGTCCTTATAAGAAGAGACACTAAAGAGCTTGCACCTTTCCTCACCTTGAGAAAAAAAGAGAAAGGAAGCAAGGAAAGGAAAGAGGGAAAGCAAGGGCAAGAGTGAGGGAAACAGGAAGGAAAAAAAAAACAAACAAAGAACCAAAGAAAGAAAATCATCTGAGGACAGAGCAAGAAGATTGACACCTGCAAGCCAGGAATTGAGCCCTTACCAGAAACCTAACTGGCCAGAACCTTGATCTTGGCCTTCTCAGCTTACAGAACTGTAAGAAATAAATTTCTGTTCATTAACCCAACAAATCTAGCATATTTGATCATAGCAGTCTACTACCAATAACCTGAGATATGCAAATGACACCACCCCAATGGCAGAAAGCGGACAGGAACTAAAGAGCCTCTTGATGAGAGTGAAAGAGAAGAGAGAAAAAGCTGCCTTAAAACTCAACATTCAAAAACTAAGATCATGGCATCTGGTCCCACTACTTCATGGCATATAGATGGGGAAACAATGGAAACTTTCAGACTTTACTTTTCGGGGCTCCAAAATTACTGCAGATGGGATGGTGACTGCAGCTATGAAATTAAAAGACACTTGCTCCTTGGAAGAAAAGCTATGACTGACCTAGAGAGCATATTAAAAAGTAGAGACATTACTTTGCTGACAAAGGTCTGTATAGTCAAAGCTATGGTTTTCCCAGTAGTCATGTATGGATATGAGAGTTGGACCATAAAGAAGGCTGTAGAATTGATGCTTTCAAAATGTGGTGTGTTGGAGAAGGTTCTTAAGAGTCCCATGGACTGAAAGGAGATCAAACCAGTCAATCTTAACAGAAGTCAAGCCTGAATATTCATTGGAAGGACTGATGCTGAAGCTGAAGCTCCAATACTTTGGCCACCTGATGTGAAGAGCCAACTCATTAGAAAAGACCCTGATGCTGGGAAAGATTGAAAGCAGGAGGAGAAGGGGATGACAGAGGATGAGATGGTTGGATGGCAGCACTGATGCGATGGACATGAGTTTGAGTCGACTCCAGGGGTTGGTGATGGACAGGGAGGCCTGGTGTGCTGCAGTTCATGGGGTTCCAAAGAGTCAGACACAACTGAGTGACTGAACAACAAGCCATCCCTCCCAGACTAATGTCCTTCTCATCCAAAATTCACATCCTTGTCACATGCAAAATACATTAATTCCATCCCAACAGCCCCCAAAGCTAACTCATTCAGAAATCTAAGGTCCAAAGTTTCACTTAAATATCATATAAATCAGGTATGGGTGGGTCTTGAGACATGATTCATCCTGAGACAAAAATTCCTCTCCAGTTATGAACTTGGAAAACCAGACATGTTACATGCTTCCAAAATATAAACGGCCCTTGAACAAAAGAGTTCTGAACTGTGAAGGTCCACTTACACATGGATTTTTTTCAATAAATATGTGTAACACTATGGTGCTTCCCTGATAGCTCACCTGTAACAAATCCACCTGCAAAGCAGGAACCTCAGTTCAATTCCTGGGTTGGAAAGATCCCCTGGAGAAGGGACAGGCTACCTACTCCAGTACTCTTGGGCTTCCCTGATGGCTCAGATAGTAAAGAATCTGCTTGCAATGCAAGAGACCTGGGTTTGATTCCTGGAATGGGAAGATCCCCTGGAGGAGGGCATGGCAATCCACTCCAGTATTCTTGCCTAGAGAATCCCTTTGGACAGAGACTGCCCAGCTATAGTCCATAGGCGCAAAGAGTCAGATATGACTGAGTGACTAAACTCTTCAGAGGTAACTGAATCTGTGGATGCAGGACCACACACATGGAGGGAGAGCCAACAGTAAAGTCATATTCAGATGTTCAACTGTACAGGGTGGGGGCAGCACCTCTAACCCCCACACTGTTCAAAGGTGAAGTGTACAATGAGAGCCATATTACAGATATGCCCATTCCAAAAGGGAAAAAATAGGAAGGAAGGGCAAGTACAAATTTAGCAAAGCAAATTGCATTAGATCTTAAAGCTCAGTAATAACCCTCTTTGGTTTGATACTCTGCCCTCCAGGCCCACAGGGGTGGCAGTGTCGCCTCCACAGATTGGAGTAAAAGGTGGCCCTGGCTCACGCAGCTCTCTGCAAGGGTGGTCGTGTCTCTAAGGCACTGGGCAGACAGGTCCTGGTGGCCCTGCCCCCTGGATCTGTGGTAGGAGTAGTAGCCCTGCCATCTGAACAGCCCTTAGCATTCTTCCTTTTTCCTGAACATAAAGCAAGTTCACAGCTGAATAACTGTATGGTCCTATCCTGTAAGAGCCCCAAACTGTGACAGCCTTCTTCATTTCATCCTATTTTGGGGGTCCTCTTTAGTTCCAGCTGGCAGTGTTTCTGCTGATAAAATCTTGTTTCTCTTCCTTGCTTCTGCTGATATTGACAATTAAGTCCATGCTGCTGCTGCTGCTAAGTTGCTTCAGTCGTGTCCGACTCTGTGCGACCCCAGAGATGGCAGCCCACAGGCTCCCCCATCCCTGGGATTCTCCAGGCAAGAACACTGGAGTGGGTTGCCATTTCCTTCTCCAATGCATGAAAGTGAAAGTGAAGTCGCTCAGTTGTGTCCAACTGTTCACGACCCCATGGACTGCAGCCTACCAAGCTCCCCCGTCCATGGGATTTCCCAGGCAAGAGTCCATAAGTTGTACTAATTATCCATCACATAGTCTTTCGGCCACATCCTAGTGTTCTCTTCAGAATAAGCTTTCTTTCTCTGTCTTTCTGCAGAAGGCTCAGAATTTTCCAAATCTCCTAGTTCCTTTTTAAGTTTCTTCTTCAATTCATCTTGCTTCTCTTACATTTTACTATAAACAGTAAGGACTACCCAAGGCACACCTTCAATACTTTGCTTAGAAATCTCCTCTGCTAATATCCAATCATGACTCACACTTCTAACTTTTAGAAAACAGTAGGACACAATTCAGCCAAGTTTTTTGGATGCATTACAAGAAGCATCTCTTTGCTGAAATTTCCAATAACCTTTCCCTCATTTCTACTTGAGATCTCACTGGAATGGCCTTTATCATTCATATTTCTACCAACATTCCATGACTATTCATGTGGAAGTTTTGTCTCCTGTTTGCCTCTTTTCTTTCTGAGCCCTCACCATAAACACCTTTAATGTCCTCATATCTATCAACAGTTTCTTCATAGCAATCTCGGCATTTTTTTAGCACATGCTTCAAAACTCTTTCAGCCTTTACCCATCACACAATTCCAAAGTCACTTTCACATTTTTGGTATTTGTTACAGCAGTACTCTACCCTAGAACCAAAATATATAGGTATTTCATGGGGCTCTCTAGAGAAACAGAAACAGAAATTTATAAAAGGGAACAGATTCATGCAATTATAGATAGAGGCTGAGAAGTCCCAAGATCTGCACTCAACAACCAGAAACCCAATAGAACTGACAGTATAAATTCCAGGGTGAAAGCTGGCAAGTTCAAGACCCCCAAAGAGCCAATGCTTCAGTTCAAGTCCAAAAGCAGAAAAGATCAATGTCTCAGCTCAAGGGAACACTGAAGTTCCCTCTTGCACAATCAATCTTTTTTTCTATTCAGGTTTTCAACTCATTAGGAAAGACAATCTGCTTCATTCAGTAAAAGTGATTCAAATGTTAATTTCATCACCACCACCAACAGGCAAAAACCCAACCCTCTCAGAAGCACCCAGAATAATGTTTGACCATATACCTGGGCACCCTATGGCCAGGTTGATGCATAAAATCAGTCATTAACACTGACTATTCTGGGGGCTCTGGAAGTAAAAGATAAACAAAGTTTCTACTGGTATGGAGCCTATGTCCTAAATAAATCATTTCAAACACTTGTGCTAAGAATGTGGACCAAGTAAACAGACAAAAGTGTGAGAAAGGAGGTGGGGGTAGGTAGAGACATTTCTAGGAAGTGGAGCAATTCTGAAAGTCTAAGAGCTAGAGAATGAAATTGGAGTTACACTTTGGGAAGAAGAATCTAGCATCAAGCTGCAAAGTGGCACATGGGGGAGGTACTACAAACAGGGAAGCTAATATAACATATAGGAAAGATGGAGGTAATGGGAAAAAATAGAGGAAGAAGGGAAGAAACTATTTATTGAGCATAAATCAGACATACTTTTAAGTGTCTTTACATATCTGAACTGGAAGTAGCAAAGAGCACAGAAAGGAAAAAAAAAAAATCAAAAGATACTACAATCAGCAAGACTTCACAGCTGATTTTATGCTTAGGTATGTGTATATTGGAAACGGCAACCCACTCCAGTATTCTTGCCTTGAAAAGTCCATGGATAGAAGAGCCTGGTGGGCTAACAGTCCATGGGGTCGCAAAGAGTCAGACACAACTGAGTGACTGAGCATGCATGCACAAGTGTATATGGGTACATTTACTTATACTTGGGTAGACAGGTTGGAAAAAAGAAAGGTTCAAAAATGTCTAAGGTTTCAAGTATGAGTAACCAGTAAGACAACAGAGATGTTATGAGGGAAAAAAGGTCTACACAAAGGAAGAGAATGAGGAGCAAAGAGAATGTGTTATATTTATTTAAAAATGAGACATCCAGGCAAAGCTGCTCAATAAACAGTGGGAAATTACAGGGCTAGAGGTGAAGAGGTAAGTCATAACAGGAGATGTGTAGATAGAGATTATATGCAGATAACCTCTGAAGTTGAAGCAATGTACATCGGTTACTAATGCAGATAAAGAAGAGGATGTATTTTTATGGATTCTCATACTTGAGGAGGATCTATAGGTGTGCTGTCCATAGTAGGAGCCATTAATCACATGAAGGTACGCAAATCAATTTAAATTAAAATGAAAAATTTAGTTAGCTGTACTAAATACATTTCAAATGGCTACCATATTGGATATCAGAGATAGAAAACATTTCCAACATCACAGAAAGTTTTATTGGGCAATATGTACCTAGAGGTTTGTCAGTAAAAGAAAGAGAATTTAGTCTCATGAAGAGACCAACCTAGACAGCATATTAAAAAGCAGAGACTTTATTTTTTTCAAAAAGGTCTGTCTAGGTAAAGAATGGTTTTTCCAGTAGTAATGTATGGATGTGAGAGTTGGACTATAAAGAAAGCTGAGCGCCGAAGAATTGATGGTTTTGAACTGTGGTGTTGGAGAAGACTCTTGAGAGTCCCTTGGGCTGCAAGGAGATCCAACCAGTCCATCCTAAAGGAGATCAGTCCTGGGTGTTCATTGGAAGGACTGATGAAAGATGAAGCTCCAATACTTTGGCCACCTGATGTGAAGAACTGATTTATTGGAAAAGACCCCGATACTGGGAAAGACTGAAGGCAGGAGAAGGGGATGACAGAGGATGAGATGGCTGGATGGCATCACTGACACAATGGACATGAGTTTGAGCAAGCTCCAGGAATTGGTGATAGAGAGGGAAGCCTGGTGTGCTGCAGTCCATGGGGTCGCAAAGTATTGGACACAACTGAGTGACTAAACTGGACTCTCCTGAAAGCCAGGAAAAACAACATTTCAAGTAGAGAATGACCCATGGTATCCAGTAAAAGCATATGAAAACTAAAAGCAATAACTTGTGACCTCCAAAGCAGTTTCAGACTAGTAATAGTTAGAAACGGCTTATAAGAGACTTTGGGTGAAATGAGTGATAAATAGGTTAAGGTAACAAGTATAAACAATTCTTTCAAGTAATTTTTCAGTGAAGAAAAACAAAGAATGGAAACCCAGGGAAGAGCTGAAAGAGAATCAAGCTAGATGTATGCCTAAAATGAGCACGTTTGTGGTCTCATTAGACGGCTTGGCCATCAACCAATCAACCAACTATCCACTAACTTTACCAACCAAAAAGCCTATCATACGGCAATGACAACTGAAAGGACAGAAGCGTACAAAGTTAAAGCTATGAGAAGCTTTGTTGTTGTTTAGTCACTAAGTTGTTAATAGTACTAACAACTCTTTTGAGACCCCATGGACTGTAACCTGCTAGGCTCACAAGTCCATGGGATTTTCCCCAGCAAGAATACTGGAATGGGTTGTCATTTTGCCCTCCAGGGGACATTCCCAACCCCAAGAATCGAACCCACACCTCCTCCATTGCAGGAGAACTCTCTACCTCTGAGCCACCAGGGAAGCCCCAAAAGAAGCTCTGAAAGTTGCCTCATCATGTCCGACTCTGTGACCCCATGGACTCTAGCCTGCCAGTCTCCTCTGTCCAACAAATTCTCCAGGCCAGCACATTGGAGTGGGCAGCTGTTCCCTTCTCCAGGGGATCTTCTCACCCCAGGGATCGAACCCAGGTCTCCTGCATGGCAGGCAGATTCTTAACCATCTGAGCCACCAGGGCAGCCCAAAAGCATAGAAAGCAGGTGTCCAGTCACACCCACAGCTTAGTACTATTAAAATCTAGATTAAGAACGCAAGTGTTTTGCATCCCATGCTATTAGATGTTCAGCCTCATTCAAATGCCTCCTAAGACACAGACCAGAGAAGTGAAGAGAGTTTCATCTATTGAGTTCCTTTAATCTAACAAGAAAATATCTGTTCACATCCATAAAATTTCAATTAAAAAATTCAAATAAAAAAAAAGAAACACAATTCTTTTACTTCTCTCCTTTAAAATTTAGAGAAACAGAGAACTAAGCATTGAGTGTCTACTGTTTTGCAACAAACATTACACTAAAAAGACCTTGCTGCTGCTACTGCTGCTAAGTCACTTCAGTCATGTCCGACTCTGTGTGACCCCATAGACAGCAACCCACCAGGCTCCCCCGTCCCTGGGATTCTCCAGGCAAGAACACTGGAGTGGGTTGCCATTTCCTTCTCCAAGGCATGAAGTGAAAAGTGAAAGTGAAGTTGCTCAGTCGTGTCCAACGCTTTGTGACCCCGTGGACTGCAGCCTACCAGGCTCCTCCATCCATGGGATTTTCCAGGCAAGAGTACTGGAGTTACCTTAAATACCATCTAATTAAATCTTTAACTTATAACCTGTTTGCAGTATTTCACAGCTTAGAAATGCATGCATCAGTTCAGTGAGGTCACAAAGGTAGTGACAACTTTTACTCAGTTTCACATTATATTCAATTAGGAAATGGAATAGACTAGGCAGTAGAAATTACATGTTTAACAAGGTAAAAGAGTAACAAGGACAAATTCATTTATTGATGCCAATCTTAAAAATAAACCAACTCTTTAGATAAATAATAGCTACTTAAATAAAATGTTTCAAGAAACTCTTAACATTGTCTTTGGAGGGAAGCCGGTGGCTAGGAAACCCGGTAGAAAGGAGACTTCACAGTAACTTTTGTAACTTTTGATTGCAACTATAACAATCCACTGCCTATTACGATAAACAAGTTTCCTTTAAAAACTTTAAATGTTTTGAAGGTGAAGTAGCTCAGTTGTGTCCGACTCTTTGCGACCCCGTGGACTGTACCCTACTAGGCTTCTCCGTCCATGGGATTCTCCAGGCAAGAATACTGGAGTGGATTGCCATTTCCTTCTCCAAGGGATCTTCCCGACCCAGGGATCGAATCCGGGTCTCCCGCATTGGAGGCAGACGCTTTAACCTCTGAGTCACCAGGGAAGCCATTTCAATGTTTTAGTTCCTACCAATAATTTGTAATTACTAGCATTCTACAACCCCCTGAGGCTGCAGAAAAACAAATTCCAAGAGAGAGTCTAACTTTGTTCTGAAAAGGCTAGGGAAAAATTACGTTAAGGGATCAAAGACTTGCTTCTGGGAGTTGGGAATCAGGAAGTGAGAAGTCATTGCCTGCAACAATCACTATTTGATCAATTCTACTGCTATTATTTTTAGCTCATCTTTTTAGCCTGTTGCTAAGGAACTCTACAGCCTGAAAGCAATGTACCAATAGGAACCCTTATGAAGCAGGAGGAAAGCAATTATCCTGATTTTCAAATTAGGCCATTCAGTCTATTTTGGTACCATTTAATAAATTATCTCCTTTCAATCTTTATGCAGCAGCTATAGTCTGCACATGCATATTTTCGCGTGTCGAAAATCCTCGCTTGTTCCCAAAAGCAAAATCTTCATTTGTAAATTTTTATTATGAGGGTCTGCAGATCAGTATACCTGAAATGGAGAGCCATAGTTCTGGAGTCTGGTTTTCTATTAATACTTGTCTTTTATTATTGCAAATACTCTCAATTCTAAACTTCTTGCAAGGAAAATTTTTGCATTTTAAGAAATCTGTTGCAGAACACGGTGACAGGACTTGACAAAGCTATTAGATACATAAAGCTGAAATTTTTACTTGGGAACATGGCAGGACAGTGGGTGGATCAGAGCACTGGGGAGGGCGCGGAGGCCCCAAAGAGCGAGGTGTGGGCTGAGGTGTCAAGTGAAATCCGGTATGACACAAATACGTACAGGAAAGATGGGAACTCTGGGTCTTCTCATTTCTACCCACTCACTTCGAGAACCTCGTAACACCCAGACGTCATCGCTCTCGTAATTGGTGCAGAAGGTGAGTCGCAGGGACCCCGTTCAAGCTGTTTCAACTGGAGCCAACCTAGATTTCCACCGAGTCTGATTTCTGCCACCCGCCGTTGCCCTCAATAACCTCAAATTCTTCCAAACTAAAATCTGGCCATGGAAGAGCTAAGAAGACCGGTGATATCGGGCTATCTTCAGCTTTTGGCTTTCCTCCTACATTTTTAAAAGTCCTTCCAAACCGATGATTTCCCGGGACACGCGCACAGACTGCCGAGCTAACTGCCGCCGGGCTCAAAGCAGCGCCAACGTGGCGGTAACGAGAAAATGAGGGGTCCAAATTCCACCAATGAACTAGGTAGCTCGGCCTACGCCCCGCCCACCACTCCTGCCAGCCAATAATCTTCAAAACTCCTGTGTTACTCCCGCCCATTCTTAGCGCAGCTTAAGAGCTTGACGCTTCCTCTGCTCACCCGAACCAGCTGTTTATGCGCCTTCCCTCCGCTTCGCTAGCTTAAAGGGCCCTCAGCCTTTCTTTACTGAAGGCGTAGGGAGCGGCATCGGCTATCACCGGAGGCCCCGGACCCCAGAAGTTAATCTTACAATTAGCAGCGGTGCGAAAGGAAAGAAAAAGGACTGCCTGGGACGTTCAGATCACGCCCAGTTTACCTTGACCCGGAAGTGATTTTCCACTCCTCTTTTCTCCCTGCCCCTCCTCCCTTTTTTGAGAAGGGAAAAGAAGGACGGCTAGGTCTGGCCCGGCATGCCTTGGGCTTCCGGTGACCTCTGGCCCTTTTCTGTCGTCCGCTCTTGCTGCCTAGCGTGCTTGTTCGCTCACTGCTTTCCTTCCCTACCTCCCTCCCGTATTCCTTGGGACGCTACCTGGTGACTGTGGCTCCCGCGACCAGCAAGGAGGCGGTGGCGGAGGACACTCGTTATGGCCGCCTCTAAGCCTGTGGAGGCGGCAGTGGTCGCAGCGGCTGGACCCGGTTCCGGGAGTGGGGTGGGCGGCGGCAGTGCGACTTCGGGCCCGGGCACCGGGAGCCTGCCGAGATGGCAGCTGGCGCTGGCAGTCGGAGCGCCCCCTGCTGCTAGGAGCGGGTGCCCTGTACCTATGGAGCCGGCAGCGGCGGCGCCGGGAGACTGGGGCCCGAGGCGACTCCGGCAGCCTGAAGCGCAACAGTGAACGGAAGACCCCGGAGGGCAGGGCCAGTCCGGCCCCGGGCAGCGGACACCCCGATGGCCCCGGTACTCACCTGGAAATGGTGAGAAGCAGCCCCGGGCATGGAGGTAGAACCCGGCGGGTGCAGCCTTTCCTTGACGGGGTTGTGCCCCTCAAGGGGCTTCCCATCAGATGGAAGCTGCCAAGCGGCCGCGCATGGGTTTAGGGAAACTCAGTTCTGGCTGCCGTTATAGGGGATGGAGTAGCCCGAGGGCACAGGTTAGCAACATTCGTTGACAGTTTCCTTTTGGTTTCAGAAAAATATTTGCTTTTCTTCTCAGTGACACAGCGTTTATCTCTATCCTTGTGGGTAAGGGGACATTTGCTAATGTGATGATTATCTTTAACTAGTGAAGGAAGCCAAATTCCCTTAACGATCGGTACATTGTGATATGAATTGCCTTGATCATTTCTAAGGCCTAGGACTTAATCAGTAATAATCTTTTAATAACAAATGACTCCCTGGGTTGGGGAGTAAAAACAGTGACTTGGTGGACAAGAGTAAAATGGTGTTCAGAGGTATTTATTTCATCTGTGGGAATGAGTTCTTAAACTTGGGTTAGAAGCATCTTAAATTTATTATTTTTTTATTTTACCTGGAAACTTAACATGACCAAGCCTGACTGCGTGATATGGATTCTCTGACGTTAAGCCAAGCTTCGGAGTGCCTGATAAACTGCTCTGTATGGTTTTGTTGGAACTATTCAATCCTTCTGGTATCTGACAGCTGTTGGGGGAGGTGGGAGGGAGTGGAATTGGCCTGGCTGCATTTAACAATACAGGAGTGAGCTGAGGGGGGTGGGGAGGATTTTTCTGAGTCTGAGATTGTATAATGCCAGTTACAGTTACAGAGTGAATCAGTTCAGAGGAAACTTTGGTCAGAAAACTCTCATTATATATATTTTCAAGTTATTTCCAGATTATACTATCCAGAGTGAAGACATGTTTTTATTAAGTGAGTGAGTGAAAGTCGGTCAATCTGTCTTGACTCTTTGCCACTTCATGGACTGTACAGTCCTTGGAATTCTCTGGGCAAAAATACTGGAGTGTGGGTAGGCTTTCTCTTTTACAGGGGATGTTCCCAACCCAGGGGTGGAACCCAGGTCTCCCGCATGGCGGGCTGATTCTTTACCAGCAGAGCTACAAGGGAAGCCCAAGAATACTGGGTAGCCTATCCCTTCTCCAGAGGATCTTCCCAACCCAGGAATCGAACTGGGGTCTCCTGCATTGCATTCGAATTCTTTACCAGCTGAACTATCAGGGAAGCTCCTGATAAGTAGTCAATTTTAAAGGAAGTTCTGATGTGGAAGCAAACTACCTTAGTTTAGTGCATCCTATATATCAGGCATTGTGCTAGGCCCTGAGAGAACCAAATAGTCAGTTTCTAAGGGAGAGTAACATACTGCTTTTATAGCAAAGATGCAGTACGACTGTGCTGGAAAAAAACCTATGGACTGTGAGAACCAGGAAATGTATGTGTGTTTTATATTGGGGTCTCCATCAGAGTTACCTTGGAAAGTCATTTTATCTCTCAGATGTTGGTGTCATCCCTGTAAGAGAAGAGAATTAAAATATTAGATCTCTTTTATTTCAGCCCTGGGAGTGGTGATCATGGCACCATGAATTAGTCATCATTTGTTTTGTTTTCATATTTCTGAAAGTCTCTGGCCATTTCCTCTTTTATTTGTCCTTAATCATGGAAGAACAGTGGATAAATAAAAAATACATAAAAGTTCTCAGTTCTGTGTCCTTTGCTGTGACCTTATAGACTATAGCTCACCAGGCTCCTCTGTCCATGGGGCTTCTCCAGCCAAGAATATTGGAATGGGTTTCCATGCCCTCCTCCAACTACCAAAAAAAAGCTAGGCTCTGATATTGCAGTTTCAGAAATGACCTATTCCACCTCACTTTTTGGCATTTGATAGAATTTAGCATACTGTCAGATTTTAGATTTCCTTAAGCCCCATTTTCAGATTTTCAGCATTGTCTAGGTCAACACTGTGATAATTTTTAAATTTCATGGCATTTGTAGTTTTACCAAAACAAGTTTTTAACTCACATCATTGCTGCTGGAAATTAGACTTCAATATTGACTTCTTTGTATAACTTGAACTGCTTTAAAATGATTACTTCTGACCCAAACTAAAAGTAAGCAAAACACTTGCACGTACTGTTCTTGCAGATTTTATGGAATTGTACCTATAATCTTATTTGAGTTACTAGATGATACTTTAGTAAAGCAACAGTAAAAATGTCTTTGCCATTTTTTAATAGAAATTTGTATTGTAACTCATGATGATCAATGTATATTGAAAGACTTTGTTCATTTGTTTATATCCTGATCCTTAGAGTTATTATTAGACTATTTGATGACAAATGGTAATTTATTATTTGTGGTTGGAGAAATTGTTTTATATTTGAATAATCATCATGAATTAGTCATCATTTGTCTTGTCAACCTTTAAATTGTCAACCTCAGTGGATTTTGTAAATAAGAAAACTTTTGTTTGAACTGATGGGAAAACTGGCAGAATCCTGATGCTCAATTCTTTTCCACCTAATCAGTAGTTTTAATTTTTAAGGGAATGCAGGAATGGCCGAATATTGTCAGTTTAGGGCTCAGTATCAGTGAACAGAATGGAAAATCAGTGGTTATTGTTTGTTGGCTTATGTTTGCCTTAATGTAAAACTGAACTAATTACTGGGCTCCTGTCTGTTGGGCTTGTGATACTCATGTCCAAACAGACTATACCAAATTGGCTTTTTCTGGGATAGCAAATACTTGTAAAGCAAAAAAATCATATTTTTGTTTAATTAATGGGGTTTCAGGATTTCACCAAAGGAAAGCATCTAATTATAGTTGATAGTGTGAGACAGAGGTAAAGTATTAAATCATTTTCCACTTTGGGACATTATAAAATCTACCATGACATGCCATTTTATTTCAGTAATTTATTTTGAAAACGTGAGAATTAACAGATTTAGTTCATAAGGTTCTTTGTGAATCATCTAATCCACAGAACTTCTCAGTCTCTGGGCCTGAGTTATCACAGGGAAGCATCATTCAGATATACACCAGCCATGGTATCTGGCTGCACAAATGCCTTACATATTTCTTTTTTCAAACAACTTGTGAATTTTTAAAATGTGCATTTATTTACTGCTGACTTCATAGTAGTGTTTTATCCAATTGTTCATTTGATTACTTAAAAAAGCAGTTATACCAGTTCAAGTTTTTTTTTTTAATGTTGCACAAGAGTGAAATGTTTAGGAACCACTAATCTAAGTCAATCCTTTAAAATAGGAAGGGAGAGATGTGTGTAAACATTTTAATAAAGAGGTCAAAAACTGATAACCTGCTGTTATCAGTCATGGTTGAAATTAAATAATTCCTACCCCAGCTCCAGTGATCTGTTTTTAATCTTTTTTTTTTTTTTAATCAGGATCACCAGTGACATAAGACCAGTGAACACCTTTCACTCTTCCTCTTACTTGATCCTTCATAGTATTTCACATTATTTTCTCTTAATTTTGTGATTTTTCTTTTGGTTTCTGAGACACTATGTTCTCTGATTTTAGTTGGTCACTTTTGTGGTTCTATCACAGGCTTTCTTAATGTTCCATACCTTCATTGGATGCTTATTTGCCCTCCAGAAGCTTCACTTAACACTTACATGATGACCTCCTAATTTCTTATAAGCTCAGACCCCTCAAAAGACCCAAATTTAAAGGAAATCTTCACCTCATTACCCTTTAAGTGTTTAACATTGGATTCTCTTGAGAATATTCCTTATCAATGTGGTTCATCTAACTAGTTTTCCAAGCCAGAAACTTGTATAACTATCTTCCCTAACTGTCTGTTCTTCTCGTATTCTCCATTCTCATATTCTCACATTCTCATATTCTCCACATCCAACCTAGAAAAATATCCAGAACATTCTACTTCTTAAGTATCTGACTACTCTTCCGTTCCCACTGCTATTATATCTTGACTGAATAACTGATACTCTCTTTATTGTCTTCCTCCAATCCATTTTGTCACTAATGAGAGTAAATCCTAACAGTTCCATGTTTAAAACTGTTAAGTGGTATTCTGTTCATTGCTCACAGATAAGTTCAAATTCATCATGATTTAAGACTCTGTGGTCTTCTCGCTACCTCTTATCTTCATCTCTTGCACTTCCTCTTGTTTCTTGCCTTTGGATG
The DNA here is from genome assembly GCA_917880005.1 of Nanger dama. Lineage (NCBI taxonomy): Eukaryota > Metazoa > Chordata > Mammalia > Artiodactyla > Bovidae > Nanger > Nanger dama. Next base: position 6,232,118 of record CAKJTW010000082.1, on the reverse strand, counting down.
TTGTGTAACACTGTCCATTATGCCTACCTTTTATCCTTCAGGGAGAAGGCAATGGCACCCCACTCCAGTACTCTTGCCTGGAAAATCCTATGAACTGAGGAGCCTGGTGGGCTGCAGTCCATGGGGGCGCTAAGAGTCAGACACTACTGAGCGACTTCACTTTCACTTTTCACTTTCATGCATTGGAGAAGGCAATGGCAACCCACATTTTATCCTTCAAGTCACAATATATAGGTCATTTCACCTTTTCTGAAACCCTTTTATACCTAAACATACTCTTGTATGATTGATTGCATCACGCTCTGAACTTTTCTCTTCCATAGCGCTTAGCACTAGAGTACTAGAGTTGTTTATTCATGTTGCTACTTAAGTCATGAATCTGTGAAGACTGGGACTTTGCTCTATCTTTGGCATTTTTCAGAACTAGCACTTAGAAGGTGTGAGTAAATGAACCAGTGAAGCATCATTATCTGACGTTTTTAAAAATTCACAGAGATTGAATACTTTTTCAAAATTTCCAGCTTTTCGTTTGTATTCTGTCCTGGGGAAATTTGTGTTAACAGTCTTAAACCTCATTTAGGCATTGTTTAAATAAATTGCTTGATTTTGTATGAACTCAAAACCATAACCCTGCAGAGGTAGCATCCTTACAAGTGAAAGTGAAAGTCACTCAGTCATGTCTGATTCTTTACGACCCCATGGACTGTAGCCCACTCTGTCATGGAATTCTCCAGGCAGGAATACTGGAATGAGTAGCTATTTCTTTCTCCAGGGGATTTTTCCCACCTCGGAGATTGAACCCAGGTCTCCTGCAGGCAGATTCTTTACCATCTGAGCCACCAGGGAATCCCTCCTTACAAGTATATTCTTCTTAAAAGAGTTCTTTGTATTATGATTTAGTAGGTGGGGTTGTAGATTTTTACATTTCAGGACATAATCTAGAAAAGAACTTTCTTGTTATCTTTAGGTATCTTTTATGTTAAACTTGATTTTTATAAAAGTAGCAATTGGTCAATAAAGTATTGAAAGATTGTTTCTTATGTGGTAAAGTGTTCCAGACTTGATTGCTACTTTCATAAAGATAGAATTCAAATTTTAAAATATGCCTCTGAAATTTGGTAAATTTAAGGGAATAAAACCATTTAAAGGAAACAGTATGGAACCACCTTATGTATATTCTAACTGGATGTAAATGTGTAATTATGGTGATAAGTTCCTCTTACCCACTGTTTTAGTTTTCTGTAGTTTCAGTTAATCACAGTAAACCATGATTTGAAAATGTTAAATGGAAAATTCTGGAAGTAAATAGTTGATAAATTTTAAATTGTGTGCCATTCTGAGTAGCATTACGAAGTTTCACACAGCTCCACGTGGGCCTGCTCTGGATGTGAATCATCCTTTGTCCAGCACATCCTGCCCCTTAGCTTCAGTTAGCTGTCAGATTGGCTGTTGGACTAGTAACCTGTATTTTACTTAATAGCCCAGAGCATAAGATTCGTGATGCTGGCAATTAAGACATACCAAGGAGAAGCCAGTAAAGTGCTTCTTTTCAGTAAAAAGGTGAATGTTCTTAATAAGGAAAGGAAAAATAATCATATGGTGAGATTGCTAAGATATATTGTAAGAATAAATCTATTTCTAAAATTGTGAAAGAATGAGAAAGCTGTGCTAGTTTTGCTGACACAGACTGCAGAAGATACAGCTACAGTGTGTTAAGATGGAAAAGGCTTTAAATTTGTACAATATTTTGAGAAAGAGACCACATTCACATAACTTATATTACAGCATATTGCAACTGTTCTACTTTGTTATTACTTACGAATCTCTTATTGTGCCAAATGTATAAGTTAAGCTTTATGCTTGATACATGTATGTAGGAAAAAAATGTATATGTAGGCTTTGGTACTATTCGCAGTTTCAGGCAGTCACTGGAGACAGGGGTCTTCGAATGTATCTCCTGCAGATAAAGCTGTGATTGCTATACCTATTCTATCTCCTTACACATGGATTAATGTACCTGATTCTCGCTCATTCTTTTTACAGTGACTATGTTTCTGATCACCAGAGTGTTTTTTAAACACTTGCTAAGAGTTTATAGTGATTCCTTATTGCCAAATTTATATCATTGATAATTCTAAAGGTTCTTGAGAAAGTAGACGGAGTTGGATAGAAAGTAACTGAAAAGCAGTGCAAAGGATTCCTAGGAGTTGGGATTAAAATCCCTATATTAATAAAGAATTGGGTAGTTGTATATTTTCCAGTTAAAACTTTTTCTTCCAATAAATTTAATTTCTGCTTGGTCTTGGCCTCAAAGCTTGTGAAAATAATGTCTAATTGTTATCTAATTACTATTATTAATGTCTAATTCTTATCTTTAGGTATCTTTTATCTTAAACTTGATTTTTATAAAAGTAGCAATTGGTCAATAAAATATTGAAAGATTGTTTTTTATGTGGTAAGTGTTCCAGACTTGATTGCTACTTTCGTAAAGCTGTGTAAAGTTTTATGTAAAGTTTCATAATCACTATGTTTCGTGACAGAGTAGAAGCCTGGTGTTAGTTGATAAGCTCACATTTTTTCCTAAATTTTAGCACTGGGCCAAAATAATTAACTTTTCTGTATTGTCCCTGTGGTGATGCCATTCTTTCATTTTTATTAATGAAGGGAAGCAGTTAGAAAGTGATGTGGCTGTGGAGGGAGTGCGGTGAGCAGAAGGTGATAGTGAGGTTCACTGAGACAGTGCTCTTCCCAGATGTGGTTTGGTTGCCTTCTGGAGTAACAGTGGATGAAAATTTGCAGTTTGGTGATTTGCCTGTGTAATTGGATCCTTGTCCACTCAATGTCATTCAGAGCATTATTTTTTTTCCTAGTACAGTAAGGAAAGGAAATTAAGCAGGTTCTGATTTTGACCCTAGGAGACAAAAAAATATACAATAATTTTTAAAGGGAATCTATTGTAAAACTTGACTAAATGGAGGAAAATTGTAAGTGAAGGAAGTAAACAGTCCATAAGTGTTCTTGAAGTTTGTGTTCAAAATGTCTTGGTTGGTTTTAGGTTGATTTAGACTTTGCTGTCAGGGCTTTCCTGATAGCTCAGTTGGTAAAGAATCTGCCTGCAATGCAGGAGACCCCAGTTTGATTCCTGAGTTGGGAAGATCTCCTGGAGAAGGGCTAGGCTACCCACTCCAGTATTCTTGGGCTTCCCTTGTGGCTCAGCTGATAAAGAATCTGCCAGCAATGTGGGAGACCTGGGTTCAATCCATGTGTTGGGAAGATCCCCTGGAGAAGGGAAAGGCTACCCAGCCCAGTATTCTGGCCTGGAGAATTCCATTGGACTATAGTCCATGGGGTCACAAAGAGTCAGACACAATTGAGCGACTTGAAAAAAAAAAGACTTTGCTGAAATAAAAATAAGAAGTACCCATCTTTCTAAGGAGAGGAAGCCTTGTATACCTTTCCATATTTCTCTCTATTCTTTTAACTTATCTGCATTCACATGACTACCTCTCCTTGTATTCGTGTGATATCCTGTATGTAGCCTTAAACTTCCAATAGACAGGAAAAAGTTCATTGCCTGTTTGTGCTAATGAAACAAAGTCATTACTCTGACCCAAGAAAGTTCTCTTTTAATCCTCAAATCTTTAGTAAAAATAGTAACTAGTCAAACATACTTCTCCCAGGCATTTAATATAGCAGCTTACTTTCTATGTCAGCAGTCCCTAGTGTATTAGCCATGGTCTCAGTGACTTAGAAACATTGTAAACTTTTTATAAGAAATTGAAATAATGTTTATCTTCTTGTATTTAACATCAAAAGTAATTGAGTTTCATTATTTTGAAGGTTTTTGGAGCACATAAAAGTTTGTGGTCGTGATGTTTTCTTGGTAGATTGTACCCTTTATCAATAAAACCCCCTTCTGTGTTCCATCCCTGGCATTTGGTATTTTGTCTGATACTGCCTTCTTTTTGCAAGAATTTGCATTCTGTAACTTTTTATGTTCTTTTTTGACTTGTCATTTTATTTTAGCTCATGCCCGTAGGTGGCATGTAGTTATTTTTAATTTTAAAAGGTTATTTTTAATAGGAAGATTTAAGCTACTCACACTTACTATTGACATGTTTAGTGATTCTTGCCACATTTACTCCACCTTTTTGTTTCTTTCTTTATCCTCCCCTTCCTGCTTTTTTGTTTTATTGATCATCTCCCCCACGTTGGAGTTCATTTTTAGTGGTAAGGAAGTTGTACACCTCAGTTTCTGTTCTTGTGTTAAACCTTACATGCTAATTTAGCTAGGTATAAGATTTTAAGTTCAAGATAATCTTCGGGACTTTGAAATTGTTGCTCCATTGTTTTTAATACATAATGTCGGTGATAGTCTGACCCCAGTTTGGTTCTTTTTTCTTTGTAGGTAATCTTATGTGTTTGTATATGTGTGTGTGTGTGTATATATGTGTGTGTGTGTGTGTGTGTGTATGTGTGTATATATATATATATATATAATTTTTTTCTACCTGAAAACTTTAAGGATTTTTACTGTGAAATTTCACCATGATATATCTAAAAATGTGTGCCAGGAATTTTTCTGATATTTTCTTAAGACACTCCCTTTCTATGCCTTTCCTTCTAACAGAGATAGATAGATGTTGGAACTTTGGGATTTATACTCCATATCATCTAACTTTTTTCCAAACTTCTCATCTCCCTGTCCTCTATTCTTCTTGCATTCTGGCAGATTCACTTGCCTCTGCCTGCTACTTGTTTGCTCCTCAGTTATGCCCATTCTATTACACAGTCCATCTATTTTTATCATGATAATTCTTTTTAATTTTCAAGATGTCTAACTGGTGCTCTTTAAAAGCAGCCTAAAATGAATGTGGTTACTGCTCATTCCTCTGATGTTAAATTTTCTGTTTGCTTTGTTTATCCTGCTTCCTCAAATACTAGTTTTTAAAATATGAGTGGGGTGCCTCTCTTTATGCTATTAATTTTCCTTTATGTTAGCAATTGATTGACAATTGCTATGTTATGTTAGCATATGTTGACAATATGGTTTCTTGGAAGACAGACATAGTGTGTTTGTCACTGGTCTTTCGGGTGGAGGGGCTGCTCGCTCCTGGATGATGCAGCCCTACTGCAGTGTGACTTCTGTTTCTCTAGTGGAATGGGAGGATTGATGAGGTTGCTTCGAGTGCAATTTTCCAGCAACTGGAAACCACAACTATAGTAGAAGGTCCTAGTTCAATTATGAATGTGCTGAGGATTTTTTTACTGTCAGAACTTTTGCAAGATGGTTAAGGCTCTTTACAGGTAAAAGATTTCATATTCATATATTACTCTGTGTCTTAGTTGACTCCTTTCATCCTTTTGCATCTCATTTTAAAATATGCACGTTTCTTATTGGCTTTCCTGGTGGCTCAGCTGGTAAAGAATCCACCTGCTATCCGGGAGACCTGGGTTTGATCCCTGGGTTAGGAAGATCCCCTGAAGAAGGAAAAGACTACCCACTCCAGTATTCTGGCCTGAAGAATTCCATGGACTGTATATAGTCCATGGGGTCACAAAGAGTTGGACACGACTGAGCAACTTTCACTTCACTTGACTTATTGACACTAGCTAGCTTAAACTAGCTGTTTAATATTCTGAACTTAGAGTTCCCTACACATCCTTCTTTGCACACTATACTTTTTAAAAACTAACTGTGGTTTCATTTAGACTAAAGGAGAAGGGAAACAAAAGGTAAATGGAAGAAAAAAGTAGAAAAAAAAGAAGAAGAAGAAGCATGAATAAGGGAGAAGAAAACAGATAAAAAGTTTACTCTCCTCCCACCATCTCTTCATGACTGAGATGTCCTAGGTCCCAAGCAACTTACCCTTCACAAGGGCCCTGTGAACTCACAGGGGCTTTGTGAGTTCGTTAATGGGGGCAGCTACTTCTGCTTTTGCTTTGTCAGTGTTTACCTGTTGGAAATGCATGGGTTCTTTCATAATCACATATTTCTTAAAGTTGAATGATGTTGACAAAGTTTGGGGTGAAGACGTGCCACAGAGCTCTTGGACCAAGTAGCTTGACTAAGTACCTGGATTTATCTACAAAGATGCTTCCCAGATGTTGACTGAAGCTTTTACAACTGTCCTCAGTGGCTATTAGCTACCAACTCATGACGTATGTGAATTGGGTCCTCTAGGAAGCAGATACTGAGACAAAGATAGGAGTGCCAAAATTTTATTCATTTGCAAATAATAGATTTGAGGATAATAGTTGTAATGAGAATGGCAAAGTGTTTCTAGTATCTGTTCCACACTGTTGACCAACAGCTTAATTGAAAAACACCAATACATGTGATTAAATGATTTTCAGAATGAAAAAGTCAAATAGCCAATAAACGTGAACAGATTTTCAAATTCATTTATAAGTGGAGAAAATGTGAATTAATATCAGAATATTATGTTATACTGGGGTTTTGCAACTTTGACACTATTGACATTTTGGATCTGATAAGTTGTTGCTGCAGGGTGCAGCCCTGTACATCGTAGAATGTTAGCAGCATTCTAGTATCTACCTCAGAGAAGGCAACGGCACCCCACTCCAGTACTCTTGCCTGGAAACTCCCATGGACTTCCTGGTAGGCTGCAGTCCATGGGGTCACTGAGTTAGACACGACTGAGCAACTTCACTTTCACTTTTCACTTTCATGCATGGGAGAAGGAAATGGCAACCCACTCCAGTGTTCTTGCCTGGAGAATCCCAGGGATGGCAGAGCCCAGTGGGCTGCCGTCTGTGGGTTCGCACAGAGTCTGACATGGCTGAAGTGACTTAGCAGCAGCAGCGGTATCTACCTACTAGGTACCAGGGGCATCTCCCCGACCCCTAGGTGTGAAAGTCCAGAATGTTGTCAGGCATTGTGAAATGTACCCTAGAAGGAAAATCATCCCTGATTGAGAACCACAGTTTTTGCCCATTAGACTGGTTATGAAAACTCTTGCTGGCAGAGTTCAGTGGAAAAGTTGTATACCTTAAAGCAACACAGCCTTTTGTGGGGGAAAGTGTGTTTTTCAAGTTAAAGATTTATAAAATTTTTGACTTAGCAGTCCTATTAAAGACTCTTATCTCCCATGAAGATATAAATATGAGTGACTTGCATTGTGAACACCCATTCTGCCCTTCCATTTTTTCTTCAGTGTGTCATTTAGTCCCTGTGATCTGAACCTGTTACTGCTTATTGATAAGTGTTTCATAAATTGTTCCCTTGTATTTCAGAACTCGCTTGATAGAGCCCAAGCAGCCAAGAACAAAGGCAACAAATATTTTAAAGCAGGAAAATATGAACAAGCTATTCAGTGCTATACTGAGGCTATCAGTTTGTGTCCTACAGAGAAGAATGTTGACCTTTCCACATTTTATCAAAACAGAGCTGCTGCCTTTGAGCAATTGGTATGTATCGTAGGTTGGTTTTTCTTCTTTTTGTTTCTCTTTATTTGCATAATGTTTGAGCTAATGCCACTCAAATATGTCTAATGCACTTTTGAAGTTTTGAAATTATAGGGGTTTTGTTTTGTTTTTATATCCTTGAATTACATAGGTTTTTAAGAACAAATTTCAATTTTGCTCATTCCACATATAATCCAAAGTTGTATATATCAGATTTTATAAAATTAGATAAGAAAGTTAATGTTTCTGGTGACCCCATTCACCTCAGCAGTTTAAATCTATTTCTTCAACTTTTGCTTCCATATATGTAATAGTAGCATATGTGGCGGGAAAAAGACTAAAAGATTAATTCCCATTACATTGTTTGCAATGTATTTTGCCAGTTGCCACTGTATCTGGTACAACTTTTCATAGCACACACAGATCTGTTTCATTCTTTTTAAAGCCTATAGGTAGTAGCTGTTACATAGCTATATAGTGGAAGTGAAGTGAAGTGAAGTCGCTCAGTTGTGTCTGACTCTTTGCGACCCCATGAACTGTAGCCTACCAGGATCCTCCGTCCATGGGATTTTCCAGGCAAGAGTACTGGAGTGGGTTGCCATTTCCTTCTCCAGATCTTCCCCACCCAGGGATTGAACCCAGGTCTCCCGCATTGTAGGCAGACACTTTACCCTCTGAGCCACCAGAGAAGTCTACAGTGGAAAACATCTCCCTATTGATGAACATTTGAATTACTTCCTCTTTTCCCTGTTGCATTCAGTGTTGCAGTAAATATTTTTAAATACTTTTTTTGCATACTTTTCTGAGAATAAAATTCAGAAATGGAATTATAAAGAGATAGTATTAGTACCTATTCTAATAATAATATTTGAGCATGCTTGTTTTCTAGTATCTCACTGTGTGAATTGGTCTTAATATTTGCCACTCTGGTAGAAGAAAATATCTATCTTCTCATTTTAATTTGCACTTTTTGAGATACTGGTGAAGTGGACCATCTTTTTCTATGTTTATTGGTCATTTGTAGTCTCTGCATTTTTTGTTCAACCATATTTTGTTGACTGTGTTATATATGAAAGGTTGCTGTAGTAGGAGCCTGGGTCTGTAAAAGCAGACAATTGTGCATCAGACTCAAAGATCACTCGACAGTGAACTGTTAAATGACATTTGGATAAACCTCTGATTCTCTAATAGAGGAATGATTGAGGTTGGTGTGTCAAATAGTGGAAAATAGAGTGTTACAAATGGAGAAAACAGTGTATGTAATTGCTTCTGAGGCAGAAAAGAGTTTGCCATGATTAAAGAAGTGTGGATAAAGGATCCTGGGATATAGAGAGATGAAATTGGAAAGGTCGCAGAGGCCAGATCAGGCAAAGCCTTGCAATGGTAAGAAGTTTTGGTTTGATTCTGAGTGTAATGGGAAGTATTTAAGGATTTTTAATAGGGCAGGAACATCATGTAAAATTATTCTCACTGTTCTATCAGTATATTGGAGGGAGGCAAGAGTGGAGGCGGGGGGCTGAGGAAGGATGTTGTAGTTGCCCGGGTGAGACATGAAGGAAAGCTGAAAACCAGCAGAACTTGCTATTGCATTGGGTGTGAAGGGTGAAGAGAAGCAGGAGTTTTAATAATAGTGGTGTGAGGAACGATTGAGACAGCCAAGCAGACGGTTGAATTGAGAAGTGTCTGTATTTTAGGAGAGTGATTTGGATTAAAGAGATAAATTTGGGAGTCTTCTAATTTTAGATGTTGTAGGACCATAGATGTGATTACCTAACGGGATGAGTCCTTGAGCATTCCAGCAGAAATCAGATAGGGGGAGAAGTCAGCTACAGAAATTGGGAAGGAGCAGCCAATGGAAGTAGGTGGAAATTAAGCAGAGTGGCTACTCCTTGGAGGTTTGGCAATAATGAGGGCTGAGAAGTGGGGTGGGATCTGTAGGGAATTACGGAATCAAAGGAGGGTTTTTAAAAGATGGGAGATACTAAAACAAGTGTTTTTATGCTAATAGGAATGATTGAGTAGAGAAGCAGATTGTTGCAGAGGCAGGAGAGCTAACAGGGAAGTCCTTGACGTTGCGGGGGGCAGGGTGGGGGGGTTGGTGTAGATCCTACTGCAAGTGGAGGGTTGGCCTTTGATATAGTGGGGTGTGTCCTCAGTTTTAAAAAGGAGGGAAGAAGGAAATGAAATGATCACATAGATGCAGGTAGGTTATCAATGTGATAGTAGAAAGATGGCTTATGTCCTTTACCTATTTTTAAAAATCAGATTGCTTATCTTTATTGCAGTTATTTGTGTGGAGCTGTTATAATGTGTTGTGGCTATTAACTGTTTGTATGAATTGAGAATATGTTTTCTGTTGTGGGACTCTCAATACTCAGCCTGCTGAGTTTAGAAAACTGATTTCTGTTGAACAATGCTTCCTTCAGTGTGACTTTTTTGTTTTTTGTTTTTAATACTTTCAATTACAGCAAAAATGGAAAGAGGTGGCACAAGATTGTACAAAGGCTGTTGAACTTAATCCCAAATATGTGAAAGCTCTCTTTAGACGTGCAAAAGCCCACGAGAAGCTAGACAATAAGAAGGAATGTTTAGAAGGTGAGGGTATTTTTGTGTTTACATATGAAAATTACTAAAGGTTTTGTAGTCAATGGTAAATTTATATGCAACTCTGCCTATGAGTAGAGAAATCAGTTGTGTTTAAAAGTTTGACTCTTCCCCAATTGAAACTTTGTTCTATAGTTTCAATTGATATTGCAGATAGTTGAGTACCATCTCTGTTCTCAACTATTGAATTAAATGATTTAAAGTTTATATACTGCACATTTTAAACTTGGCAACATCATCGGTGCAATTTCATGAATAAGAAATCAGAAGAGAGGTTTAGTTGAGTGTTTAAGATTCTGCATATTTTCAATTAATATCCTATACCAGTATTTAATAATTTTGAGATGAATCTTTAAAGAAAACATTCATTTTTTTGCCCTTGCTATTTTCAAACATTATCCTTTACTCAAGTAGAAATTTTGCAATTGATACAAAGCATCAAGTGAATTTGCTGTTCTCAGTAAATATCATAAATATTCCTTGGCCTCTAATTAGCCATATCTGTTGCTAAAACTTCAGTTAAGGTATTGGCCACTGACCTACAAAGTACATCATTCCGGTTAATGTAGAGCTAACCCCAAATGCAGATTTCACAGTCTACAAGTGTTTTCCCACTACATACTTAAATCTTCTTTAAAAGCATCAATAATCAGAAATTTAGCCATAATTTTTTTTTAATATCATTATTTAAAAGGAGAAAGCTGTTTTGTTTTTTTAAAATCTGGGTTACCAGTTGAGAATGGTTTTAGAGGACATTTTAGAAAAAAGAGGTTTTGTGGTATTATATACTTCGGTGATGGATAGGAGGAGTGTTGCTTTGAAAAAGAGATTTCTAAGTTTTGAACCAGACCTTGAAGTTATTAAGAGCTAATCATAGAGAGGCGTTTAAATGGGTTTTAGATGGAGAGATGGGATGGGGAAAGGACATTGCCATTGGCACTAGCCAGAGTGTCAGGGGAGCATGTAGTAGATTGACTTGTCTGGAGGAGCATGGGTTTGCAGTTGTGAGAAATTGAATCCAAAAAGAGAGGGACAGTCTTGTTGACTACTTTGAATGAAAGGTTGGGAGGTTAAAGAAACATTGATCTTTTTCATTTCAAACTACTTTATATTGAGTTATTGCATAGCTAGGTTAAAATGATATTTTGAAGCAGAGTTCATTGAGAGCTCTGTGGCAAGATGGCTTTGGAGACAAGGAGTAACATGAGGCCTATTTTAAAAAAAAAAGTAAGACCAGACATGAGAGAGCCACATTATGATTTGGCCTATACTTACTGTCCAGAAGAGAATATTCCTGGGTTACTTGTTTTATTTGCTATGTACAGTGTTAGAGCAGTGAGAAACATCACAAAGTATGTAGCATAGTCCCTTTCATTTCACAGGTGAGGAAAGGGAATTCTGGAGAAGTAGAGTGACTTTCAGAGCTTTGAGTTTGATTGTAAAGTATGTAAAACCAAAGTGTTGATTGTAAAGTATGTAAAACCAAAAGTTAAGAGTAAATTTATTGAAATGATAGCCACGTAAAGCTATGAATTTAGTTTGGCTTTCTGTGCTAACACTGAGCCCATTTGTTGCTGCTAGTCATCTTTGTAGTAAGTTCCATACTCTTTATTTTTTTGATTCATTTCTAGATGTCACTGCTGTGTGTATATTAGAAGGATTCCAAAATCAACAAAGCATGCTGTTAGCTGATAAAGTTCTTAAACTTCTTGGAAAAGAGAAAGCCAAAGAAAAATATAAGGTAAATTAACCTGCATTGGTTAATAACAGAGGAAATATGTATTGTGAAGGGTCAATTGCTAATTTATACTGCTCAAATTTGGGCATGATGGTAATGACTGAAATTAGATCTGAATTATATTTATTTTTCCTATAATACTGGGCTTTTGTGGCCTTTTAAAATAAGAATGTGAACTATGTCCGGATTGTACCTAGAGAGTATTAAAAGAATTCACGTATATTAGAGGTTTCCAAACAGTGGCCTACAGGCCAAATCCAGTCTGCCACCTGTTTGATAAACATGCCAGTAATGTTTTTTTGGAACTCAGCCACTCACACATTGTTTTGGATGCTTTTAAACTACAACAGCAGAGCTGAGTGGTTGTGACACTATATGGCATACAAAACCTAAAATATTTACTATCTGGCCTTTTATAGAAAAAAATTGCCAACTCTTGCTTTCTAAAGTTTTTAAAGGTATACTGTAAAATTGGCACTGGTCTTACACAGTTAGTAGATGGTTTAATTTAGTGTGTGGTTATAAGAGTTCTTGACACATTACATCTTCAGAGAGGGAAAGGCTTTCATTCAAAACATTTTTTGAAAAGCTGGGACTGGCAGCATTACCATTTTCACTGTCTATTACCCTACAGTTTGGAGCCTGATAGTCTTCAGTTATTTGAAAATGAGGTGGCAGTTTTTATGGCAGTGGTTCCCAGTGTTCTATAAATACATCTGCTTCTTTGGTTAGTGTTTTCTATTTTGATGTATTTAAATATGATTAAATTTCAGAATCGTGAACCTCTGATGCCATCTCCACAATTTATCAAATCTTACTTCAGTTCTTTCACGGATGATATAATTTCTCAGCCAATGCTTAAAGGAGAGAAGTCTGATGAAGATAAAGACAAGGAAGGGGAAGCTTTAGAAGTAAAAGAAAAGTAAGTGTGTCTCAAGTATAGTGTCTGCTTAATGCTTTTGGGGGGAATTGGATTGTGGGGGTTTTTGCTGCCATAGGGTGCTTCCCTGATTGTGCAGTTGGTAATCGAATCCGCCTGCAATGCAGGAGACCCCGATTCGATTCCTGGGTCATGAAGATCCGCTGGAGAAGGGATCGGCTACCCACTCCAGTATTCTTGGGCTTCCGTTGTGGCTCAACTGGTAAAGAATCTGCCTGCAATGTGGGAGACCTAGATTCGATCCCTGGGTTGGGAAGATCCCCTGGAGAAGGGAAAGACCACTTTATTCTCTAGGCCAAAATACCCACTCCAGTATTCTGGCCTAGAGAATTCCATGGACTGAATAGTCCATGGGGTCTCAAAGAATCGGACACAACTGAGCGACTTTCGCTTTCACTTGCTGCCATAGAGCCAAAGTGGGACTCTGACTCATCTCTTCAAAAACTTATTTATAGATAGCTATGAATACAATAGAGCCACCTTGGTGGCTCAGACAGTAAAGCGTCTGCCTTCAGTGCGCGAGACCCGGGTTCAATCCCTGGGTCGGGAAGATCTGGAGAAGGAAATGGCAACCCACTCCAGTATTCTTGCCTGGAAAATCCCATGGATTGAGGAACCTGGTAGGCTACAGTCCATGGTGTCACAAAGAGTCAGATACAACTGAGCAACTTCACTTTCTTTTACTTTCTTTATGAATATAATGAAATTATAATATATAATAATATTATTATTATAATAAAAACACTTCTTTTCTCACACATGTCTATTATACCCTGAATGTTACATTTTTGGTAACTCAAGGTTTTACTGTCAGGAGTCTGCCCAGCTTTTAAGGTCTACATAATATTCTAAAGAGAGTTCCCAGAGAGTCAAGTGGTTAAATATATTTGAGTAGGGGGACTAACTTAAAAATGATTGTGTAGGTCAATATCCAGATGTTTTAGTGCAAGGAAGTTTCTAATTTAATTTTTAAAAGTGCCCAAAAGAGTGACTGTCTTCAAGGTTTTTCCTGCATGCCTAGGAAAATGCCATTCTTTGGGTTTGTGTTTACTCTTGTAGAGAGCTGAAGTCAAAGGACAAGGTGCTGTGTTTACAACTGGCAGTTAAGTGATATAATATATAAGCTATCTAGCTTGTTTATCCATTTATATTTAACAATACTTTTATTTTGCTGTTGAGGCTAGCTTACCTCTCCAAGAGAAGACACAATATTATTACCAACATGACATTTTCTAATGAGTTTGGAAGAAAAGGGAATGCTGTTCCCATAGCAAAGCATAATTTTGCCTCTATAGCATATTGGGATGTTTAAGGGAAAAGATTGCTTTTGGTTTCCATCTCTCAATTTTTCTACCATTATTGGCCACCTTTAAAGGAGGATACTACACATAATTTTGCCAAGATGTTCTGATTTGTGTTACTTGATGAACAATCTCTTTAAGAAAATTGTAGATGGGAAGTAAATGTTGAGGGTGATGCCAATAATTGCCTCCTCTGATTAGGTAGTCCTAATCCCAGAAAAATTACAATGAAGTTTTAATACCATTATTCTAAAAGCTACATTGAGAGGTGGTTGGACATAACTGTCTCTCACCAGAACACTAACTGGAGTTGGTCCTAAGTTTTTAAATTCTACTTTACTCTGAGCCTTAGCTTTATCAATTTTGAATGGAGAGATAATAATTACTTTTGAGGCTTATTGTGAGGTATACAGGTCATGTTTGTAAGCATGTGGAACTTAGGTTCTCAGTTAGTAGGAACTATTATTACTTCCAATCTAATTATTTTGTCTTAGTGCAGGAGAATTAGAATGTTAATTATGGGAAAGGTTAACACAGAGTTTCTAAGTTTTGACTGACATAACTTTTAAGTCACTTGCCAATTCTCTCTATTCAGAGTAGGTTGCAAATGAAATAAGAAAACATGATTTTTTTACATAATGTGCCTTATATTGTTTCTTATGTAATATGCCTTATATTTGTAAGACCCCTTAAAGAACGTCTAGTGTAATTTTCCTTTTCAGTTCAAAAAATTCCTTCTACAAGTGTTCTGAATAAAATCATCCTAGACAAGTGATGATATTGTGGTGATTGCTCTTTAAAAAATAAGAGAAGGATGTTTTCTTTAAGTCCTATTTGATGGAAGAGTCTGCTGCTTTGATATTCCCACCTATTCATTCCGAAAGTGATGATGGGCTTCCCTTATAGCTCAGATGGTAAAGAAACTCCCCACAATGTAGGAGACCTGGGTTCGATGGCTGGGTTGGGAAGATCCCCTGGAGCAGGAAATGGCAACCCACCCCAGTGTTCTTGCCTGTGAATTCCATGGACAGAGGAACCTAGTGGGCTACAGTCTGCTTCTTTGATATTCCCACCTGTTCATTCTAGGTCTGTTCTTCTAGGTGAAATAGCACAACTTCTAGATGAGAGCCTTGTAGCTATTCCCTTTGCTTAAGTTCTTGCTCCCTTAACGTTCATTTTGCACAACACAGCTGGAGTGATGTTTACAAAGTACAACTCAGGTCACACCTCTTCTCTTGGGTTCTGGGACCCCCAGCTCACCTGATTATTTTCTCTTTCTCTGTTCTTTCTGTTCGTTATAAAGTAACTGTTCAGTGCCATCAGTGTGCCACAGATAAGAAGGTGACTAAAACAGGATCCTTTCCTATGTTGCATTTCACTCTGTCATTCGCTTACTTTTTCATGTGTCTAAATGTTGAAGCCTGGACAATAACCCTAGGTTTCTACCATTTTCTCTGCTGTTTTCCTTTTTAAAACCTTCTCTCCAAGGCAGCAAGAAGACCCCAGTCTACATCAAAAGTCCTAAGGTGCTACCCCCACACACACCTCCACGACCACCTCCAGTCCCACACTGGCTGGTTAACTTGTTAAGGGGGAAAGGACACTTGTTTGCCTCAGGTATACTGAGTGTGGCAACGTTCAGCATTTGAGCCTTTCTTAGTAATTTGTTATGCTCATTTTATTAGTAATAAATGATAAAGTTTATAATTTTCTCTGCTCATTTTATTTTCAGTTCTGGATATTTAAAGGCCAAACAGTATATGGAAGAAGAAAACTATGATAAAATCATAAGTGAATGCTCAAAAGAAATAGATGCTCAAGGAAAATACATGGCAGAAGCATTGTTACTACGAGCTACTTTCTACCTGCTTATTGGCAATGCCAACGCAGCCAAACCGGATTTAGATAAGGTCATCAGCTTGCAAGAAGCTAATGTGAAGGTACTTTTAAAACTCTTGTGTGTGTGCATGTGAAAAAAATTAATAATAAAAATGAGGCTTTTAGGTATGTTTTGCCAGATTTTGGCATTTCAGTTGCCATTCTCCAAAAGACTTATTTTTTGTTTTCAAAGGAACTACACCTGATAATGATTGAATTGGTGCAGTGAAACTAAACAGACATATCAGTGATAGTTAACTTTGACTAAGAAAGGATTGTTTTTCTACAGCATCTTTTGGCTTCAGCTTTGCTGTATAGCTTCTGTCTACTGTATTGGACTATAGTTGGGTAGGAGTAAGGGTGATGTGGCAGTGCTATAGATAATATAAATACCTTGCAACATGTTATAATACTATAAATAACATGCAGTATGTAGTATAAGAATATACAATGGATTTAATAAAAGTAAGCACATTTAATGTATTCTGAAAGAGTTTATTTACATGAGGATAAAAACAAGATCTAAAAATATAATATAGAAACATACCAAAGTTTTTGCAATTGTGTGGTTGGAACAGCTTTTCATTTTCTAAGTGTTCTTGTCTATATGCAGTTATTTTCATAATTGAGATTTGGTAGGGATCTGTTAAATTATATGAACCCTCTATTTCAGCATAATAAGAACAAATGTTGGCCACCAAAGTACTGTTGGTTGATTAACATCTCTTTTTCCTCACTGAATTAAGTAAACTCTGGTTTCCTTCACCTCCAAAAGAATCATTCATGTATTTTGTGGAAAATGAAAGTTGTTTTCAAGGCTGAAGTATTTGCCTGCAAATTTTATCTTAACTTCTTGTAAACAAAAGGAATTTGAACTAAGTATTTGTTTAAAGTCCTTTTCAAAATGAGATTTTCAAGTTGAAGATAGCCTTGTACTAATTATCTTTATTTCCTGATAATTAGATATGTTCTGTTTTTGTTATTATCATGGGGGCATTCTTGCTTGTTTTATTGAGAACATTTGTGTACTTTTGTCTTGGAAAAAACTTTGGAGAAGAATCTTATTTCTTATTTCCTGATCATGACTTTGTTCATGGCAGGTAGTAATGTACATATCATGACATGTACAAAAATGAGCTCGAAATGGATCAGAGACCTGAATGTAAGAGCTAAAACTATAAAACTGTTAGGAAAAAACTTAAGGAGGAAATCTTCAGTACTTTAAAGTAAGCAGTGGTTCCTTAGGTGAGACAGCAGCAGCACAAATGACTAAGTGATGGTGGGGGACTTATTCCACAGATGGGAGGAAGTCTTCCCAAGTCACATACCTCACAGTGAGCTTGCATGCATACAGTGTTAGATCGTCTTTATAACGCAGCAATAAAAAGCCTAATTTAAAAACAGGAAAGGATCTGAGTAGACATTTTTCTAAAGAATATGTACAAATGACCAATAAGAACAAGCAAATATACTCAGCATCATTAGACCTTAGGGAAATGTGAATCAAAATCACAATGAGGTATAACTTTATACCCACTAGAATGGCCATAATCAGAAATTTGGACAATTAAAAGTATTGATATAGATGTGGAAAATATGGGAACTCTCACACATTGATAATAGGAATGTAAAATGGTAAAATCCCTTTGGAAATTAGTGGGGGGTGGTTACTAGAGTTACCATGTGACCCAGCAGTTACTCTCTTAGGTATATACCTATGAGGATTTATGTCAAGGCAAAAACTTGTACATGAATGTTCTTAGTAGCATTATTCATAAGAGCCAAAAAGTGGAAGCAACTCAAATGTCCACCAGCTGGTGAAGAGATAAGTAGACTGATTTGTCTATACAATGGAATATTATTCAGGCCCTACAATAGAATGAAGTACATGTTAGAATTAGACAAACCTTGAAGACCTGCTGTTTGTGGAAGAAGACAGACACAGAAGGGCCACATAGTTTACGATTCCATTTATGTGAAATGTCTGGAATACACACATCTGTAGAAATAGAAGACAGAATGGTGGTTTCCAGGGACTGAGAATTAGAGGTGAAATAGAGAGTCCTGCAGTTTCTTTTGGGAGCGGTGAAAACATTTCTAGTGGTGACTGGTTGCACCACATTTTAACATTCATATACTAAAAATGACTTACAGCATGTGAACTACATCTCAATAAAGCTGTTATTTTTTAAAAATAACTAAATTAGAATAAAAAGTAATGATGAATCTTTCCTCATTTGGGGTATATAGCTTCGAGCAAATGCGCTCATCAAAAGAGGCAGCATGTACATGCAACAGCAGCAGCCTTTGTTGTCTACTCAGGATTTTAACATGGCTGCCGACATCGATCCCCAGAATGCAGATGTTTATCACCACCGAGGACAGGTAAATTAATTTTCTTAAGGCGTTCTGATCCTTGAATTGAGGGATTTGATAACATTTTTGAGAATGTCTTAAAGTTTTCTTATATCACTTATGATAGCTGTGAACAAAGTATCAGGGTGGTTTAGTTTGGTTTGACATTGTTTAGTTCCATCTTGAACATTTGTCCTGATACTTACTTGTTAAAAACAGAGAGAGAGAGAAGAGGAAGGCTGCAAATGTTGGCTTGACAGTTCAAGTTTGTTTTTTAGGCATTTCTGCTTCATAGATTTTCAATGAGTAAAGCATTAAAAATTTAGTGACAGATTAAAAAAACTTGTAGTGAGCATTTTGAGTTAATGGTTAGAATCAACAGAATGATTTTTGTAGGCATCTTGTAAGGAATTATTAACCTGAGCTATCTAGACAGTATCACAAAAATCTCTTCTGAATAGAGCTTTATAATTCTATGCATATTATATGCATATTAGGTTTTTAGTAAAAATTAATAGTGAAGAAAACAGTTCCCAATTTCAGCCTCATCTGGAAAAACATGGCTTTATAAATCTGTTTGTGTGATGTGGCTTCTTGTAGTGCATTAGAGTGGAAAATATAGACTAATCCATATAACAACAAAAAAGTTTAAGTCCTTTCTAATGGAAAATTTTACCTAATATTTCTGTCTGGAGCATCCTAAGAAGTATCGAGATAACCTTTAAATTCTTGATATTTTGATCCTTACTGGTGTATCTTAAGATTACTATGAAATGTAAATATTTAATGTCTGATCTATCCCTACTTTGAAGTTTGAAAGTACAGACACACTTCATATTCTAGGAGAAAAATCACTTAAGAGTGATTAAAAACTGATAGGTTTATAGTGCTTTTAAAAAAAAAATTGAACACTAGTTCTAAGTTTTAGCACCTTTCCTTTAAAATTATAAGATTTTCTGGTTCACTGTTTCTAGAAAGTAATTCTATATTAGTAATTCCATGCTTAGCTTTATGCTGATAATGCAAAAAGGCACAGTACATGCTTAACTGGTGTAGTTTTTTTTTGAACTGCGCTTATTTGTATACTTTTTTTTCCTTAGCTGAAAATACTGCTTGATCAAGTTGAAGAAGCAGTAGCAGATTTTGATGAATGTATTAGATTAAGACCTGAGTCTGCTCTGGCGCAAGCTCAGAAATGTTTTGCTTTGGTAGGTTCTACTTTCTTTTGTATTTTCCTAAACATCAGTATTTCCCATTGTTAACAAAACGAGTGTCTCGTTGTCTCCAAAATCTTCTGTTTTTTTCCTTTAATCTGTGACAAACAGGGAGAAAAACATGTCAGCTTAAAGAAATAGAAGTGTGTATGTTACTTGAGGTATTTCTCTGGGTACTTTATTTGGTTCATCTTGATAGATGTTTGTCCCTGATTTTATCCTCCCACCAAACAGCACTCTTCTGCCTACTCTTTACCATAAGCCAGTACAAAGAACAAAAGCATTTCAAGGAAATACTTGGCAATCATGGCACCGTATAACGCACCTCTCATTTCACCTTTGTAGAGCTATTCAGAAACACAAAGTTGATAATCAGGTAAAATAAGACCATTTCTAATGAGATGAGATATTTCCAATTAGCCCCATACCCTGAATCCTAAAAGAATTTTCTTTTTAAAGAAAAAAGTCAGTTTACAAATAAGTGAAAATGTTATCAGATGAAGGATACTATAATGCTTTTAGTAAAATGATAATAAATTTCTTTGAGTTCAATATTCCCCTATTTATATGCAAAGTTAGCTTCAAGTTAGTCTGTCTGCTAGGATATGGAGCATCTGGAAATTGTATAGTGGCAATGAAGCCCTAATTGTACATAGCCTTTGAATCCCTGCTCTGCAGATATTCCTGTGGAACCCCTTTAGATGCAGCAAATTATGTTAGCAAATTACCTGCTTTTCTGGAAATATTTATGTAATTTTGTGTGACCATTATAATACGTTAACATTTCCTGAGTTTTTGAGTTCTTGATTTGATAGGCCTCTGTTGATTTTTACACAGTATCGCCAGGCATATACAGGAAACAATTCTTCACAAATCCAAGCAGCTATGAAAGGTTTTGAAGAGGTCATAAAGAAATTTCCAAGATGTGCTGAAGGCTATGCATTATATGCCCAGGTAAATGTCATTTTTCCTGTTTTTTCAGTTGCCAGTTCTGTAAAGAACTGCATTTATATCCTGAATCCTAGAGTGAAAATCAGAAAACAGTGCTCTTGTTTCAGCTTTTGTGGAAGCAAATGACTTTGTTCCTGGTTCTCAGGATGTTCAGAATGGTCCTAAATCACCTCAACGGGGCTTCTTTTCTGTGTTACATAATTTGAAAACTGTGGCTCTAAACTTGTAACCTGGGGAAACTTTAATAGAGCATTTCCCTCATGTTTTCATTTGGATTGGATTTATAAAAATTTAATTATTTTAGGAAGATTTACTGCATGCAGTTGTTGGGGAAAATGTCCTGGGAAACAGTTCTCTTTCTATTTGATTACTGTTCTTTTAAATAGTTAGTCTATAACAGTTCATTTTAAGCTGTGATTTGTCCAAAATTCTTGAAGCTTTCCTTGATTTAGGATTGAAACTATGGAAAATTGGATTTAAATTTGCATTATTTTCACTTTTAATCATAGTTTGAACTCTTTAAAAGTTTATTAACTTTAAATCATTCATTTAGATGAAAATGATTAGCTTCTTATACCCACAGCTAAAGAGTTTTCCCTCTAACTAAATGATATCTGAATGACTGTTGCTTAATCTTTAAGTTAAAAGCTGTTTGTGGTATCTCAAAACCCAGCCATCTCAAAATTCTGTATATTTTGTCTTTTCTTTTAGCCTAAAGAAATGTGTCCCTCCTTCTTCCTTATCCCCCAAACATCACAGAAACAGGAAGCACTTAAAAATGACTGTCCATGGTAGACTCCTACCTCCAAACATCCTTAAGGTTTATTGATTTGTTTCTGATTTCCTTCATGCTATCATTAGTCAAGTTATAACAAAATTTCCACAGGGGTAAAACTTTCTTTTTCAGGAATTATTGAGAGGGACCGTCAGAAGACTGATATGTGTTGGATCTGTTCTGTAAAGTCCTACACACCCCTGCATAGGGGTTGAAATTCTGGATATGAAGTACAACCCAGGAATTCTTTAACCTCAGTTTGAAATCTTAACTATTCAGACTTTAATTTCTAGACAGAATGACAATTAAACAAATGATACATTGGTTACTGACTGCATGCTGACTTATTAATTCTGAAACGATGTACTGTCAGTTTTCAGTTCAGTCACTCAGTCGTGTCCAACTCATTGTGACCCCATGGACCACAGCACACCAGGCTTGCCTGTCCATCACCAACTCCTGGAGTTTACCCAAACTCATGTCCATTGAGTCAGTGATGCCATCCAGCCATCTCATTCTCTGTCGTCCCCTTCTCCTCCGGCCTTCAATCTTTCCCAGCATCACGGTCTTTTAAATGAGTCAGCTTTTCACATCAGGTGGCCAAAGTATTGGAGTTTCAGCTTCAACAGCAGTCCTTTCAATGAACACCCAGGACTGATCTCCTTTAGGATGGACTGGTTGGATCTCCTTGCAGTCCAAGGGACTCTCAAGAGTCTTCTCCAACACCACAGTTCAAAAGCATCAATTCTTTGGAACTCAGCTTGCTATTTTATATAGTCCAACTCTCAGATCCATACGTGACTACTGGAAAAGCCATAATCTGACTAGACGGACCTTTGTTGGCAAAGTAATGTCTCTATGCTGTCTAGGTTGGTCATAACTTTCCTTCCAAGGAGTAAGCATCTTTTAATTTCATGGCTGCAGCCACCATCTGCAGTAATTTTGGAGCCCAAGAAAACAAAGTCAGCCACTGTTTTCCCCCATCTATCTGCCATGAAGTGATGGGAACAGATGTCATGATCTTAGTTTTCTGAATGGTGAGCTTTAAGCCAACTTTTTCACTCTCCTTCACTTTCATCAAGAGGCTCTTTAGTTCTTCTTTACTTTCTGCCATAGGGTGGTGTCATCTACATATCTGAGGTTATTGATATTTCTCCTGGCAATCTTGATTCCTGTTTGTACTTCATCCAGCCCAGCATTTCTCGTGGTGTACTCTGCATAGAAGTTAAATAAGCAGGGTGACAATATATAGCCTTGACGTACTCCTTTTCCTATTTGGAACCAGTCTGTTGTTCCATGTCCAGTTCTAACTGTCGCTTCCTGACCTGCATACAGATTTCTCAAGAGGCAGGTCAAGTGGTCTGGTATTACCATCTCTTGAAGAATTTTCCACAATTTGTTGTGATCCACACAGTCAAAGGTTTTGGCGTAGTCAGTAAAGCAGAAATAGATGTTTTTCTGGAACTCTCTTGCTTTTTCAGTGATCCAGCAGATGTTGGCAATTTGATCTCTGGTTCCTCTGCCTTTTCTAAAACCAGCTTGAACATCAGGAAGTTCATGGTTCACATATTGCTGAAGCCTGACTTGGAGAATTTTGAGCATTACTTTACTAGCGTGTGAGATGAGTGCAATTGTGAGGTAGTTTGAGCATTCTTTGGCATTGTCTTTCTTTGGGTTTGGAATGAAAACTGACCTTTTCCAGTCCTGTGGCCACTGCTGAGTTTTCCATATTTGCTGGCATATTGAGTGCAGCACTTTCACAGCATCATCTTTTAGGATTTGAAATAGCTCAGCTGGAATTCTGTCACCTCCACTAACTTTGTTCCTAGTGACGCTTCCTAAGGCCCACTTGACTTCCCATTCCAGGATGTCTGGCTCTAGGTGAGTGATCACACCATCGTGGTTATCTGGGTCATTAAGACCTTTTTGTATAGTTCTGTGTATTCTTGCCACCTCTTCTTAATATTTTCTGCTTCTGTTAGGTCCATACCATTTCTGTCCTTTATTGAGCCCATCTTTGCATGAAATGTTCCCTTGGTATCTCTAATTTTCTTGAAGAGTTTGCTAGTTTTTCCCATTCTATTGTTTTCCTCTGTTTCTTTGCATTGATCACCGAGGAAGGCTTTTTTCTCTCTCCTTACTATTCTTTGGAACTTTGCATTCAAATGGGTATATCTTTCCTTTTCTCTTTTGCTTTTTGCTTCTCTTCTTTTCACAGCTATTTGTAAGGCCTCCTCAGACAGCCATTTTTCTTTTTGCATTTCTTTTTCTTGGCGATGGTCTTGATCCCTGTCTCCTGTACAGTGCCACGAACCTCTGTCCATAGTTCATCAGGCACTCTGTCTATCAGATCTAGTCCCTTAAATCTATTTCTCCCTTCCACTGTATAATCATAAGAGGTTTGATTTAGGTCATACCTGAATGGTCTAGTGGTTTTCCCTACTTTCTTCAATTTAAGTCTGAATTTGGCAATAAGGAGTTCATGATCTGAGCCACAGTCAGCTCCCGGTCTTGTTTTTGCTGGCTGCATAGAGCTTTTCCATCTTTGGCTGCAAAGAATATAATCAATCTGATTTCGGTGTTGGCCATCTGGTGATGTCCATTTGTAGAGTCTCCTCTTGTGTTTTTGGAAGAGGGTGTTCACTATGACCAATGTGTTCTCTTGGCAAAACTCTGTTAGCCTTTGCCCTGCTTCATTCCGTACTCCAAGGCCAAGTTTGCCAGTTCCTCCAAGTGTTTCTTGACTTCCTACTTTTGCATTCCAGTTCCCTATAATGAAAAGGGCATCTTTTTGGCTGTTAGTTCTAAAAGGTCTTTTAGGTATTCATAGAAGTGTTCAACTTCAGCTTCTTCAGCGTTACTGGCCAGGGCATAGACTTGGATTACCATGATATTGAATGGCTTGCCTTGGAAACGAACAGAGATCATTTTTCGCTTTTGAGATTGCATCCAAGTACTGCATTTCAGTCTGTTGTTGACTATGATGGCTACTCCATTTCTTCTAAGAGATTCTTGCCCACAGTAGTGGATATAATGGTCATCTGAGTACTGTAATATATAAAATTTTATAGCATGTACAGAAATTAAAGTGAGACGAACACACATAATTTTATGACGTATATACTGAATAGTACACTTGTGTCTAGGCTTTATATTTAATTCGAAACAAACCAGAAGGTAACCATCCTCATCCCTGAAATGAAATTCAAAAGGGCGTTTTTGGTTCAGATTTCTATAAGCAGCTAAAAGAGTAAAGTAGTTTTTAAAGAAACCAACATTAGGAACAACTCTTCAGCAGAGGTTTCATAATTGTATATTTCTCCATCATTGTGTTAACTTCAAAATAGGTTTTGGCTTCCTTGAGCATTGTCTTACCAGCACTAGCACTATCATAAGTCTGTTTGCACTAGTATTTCTGTCTTTTGGTCCCTCTTCTGATGTTTGCAACTTTTAATTAATATATATTTAGAGAGAGTTGTATTAGTTACATAGTATGACTTTTTGCTTTGAACTCTGAAGCTTGAGCTTAGATGCCGGCCAACTCTCAGAGTTACAGTTTGAGCATGGTCTCGTCTCCACCTAACCAAGCCTTCCATTTGTGCCATGGGATTTGCCTTAAAAGCCGATTGTAGCTTTTTTTCCTTTCACCAATTATTTTTAAGGATTGACTCTGATAACCATTAACATACCTACCTGAATTTATCCTTCCAAATAAGTATTGTTTTTAGGGTTAACATTTTTAATTAAATTTAATCCCCTAAACAGGGCTTCCCAGGTGGCATCAGTGGTAAAGAATCCACCTGCCAATACAGGAGACCTAGGAGACTCCCTGGGTCAGGAAGATCCCCTGGAGAAGGGAATGGCTACCCACTCCAGGATTCTTGCCTGGAAAATTCCATGGACAGAAGAGCCTGGCGGGCTACAGTTCATGGAGTTGCAAAAGAGCCAGACAGGACTGAGCAACTAAACAACAGTCACCCCAAAACAGTAATTTGGTAGTGAATGGTTAAATGAAGTAAATTGTAATGATTAATAAGCGACATAGTTTTAACTCCTTAGGGATACAGTTACCTAAATTTAACTGAAGTATCTCT
Organism: Nanger dama; assembly: GCA_917880005.1. Lineage (NCBI taxonomy): Eukaryota > Metazoa > Chordata > Mammalia > Artiodactyla > Bovidae > Nanger > Nanger dama. Next base: position 6,206,840 of record CAKJTW010000082.1, on the reverse strand, counting down.
TCACATAGGCATTAACAGATCAACAGCAGTTTGGCAAAGCTGATGAAATGTATGATAAATGTATTAATTTGGAACCAGATAATGCCACAACATATGTTCATAAAGGGTATGTATTTTGGGGATCTGTTTGTTTCAGTAAAAAGCTAAATTGCTTGCATAGTAATAAAATGGATTTGTTGTGCTCACTGAAAAGGGGGACTGTGGTAGAGCCGGTGAGCTAACTGAAAAATCTCTTCATTGCTATGAATGCTTCACTGTTACTTTTTTTTAACGTTTATTTTTTTAATAATGTTTCATTATTATATAATAATTACTAAATGTGCTACTTGCACTCTAGATTAAGGATTTCGGTTCTGAACATCCTGTCAAATGTTACTTGTATCAAAATAGGAGACACATAAATAGGTTTTTCCTGTTCTAGTATAGTTAAATTATCATTTTTAAAACTTCACTTAAATTATACAAATCAAAATATTTAGCTGTGCTAAGGAAGTTAATAATAGAGCCTAGACCATTATAATAAGGAATTTAAACTTCATAATAAGGAATTTAGACTACAAAACCACTTTAAGTTGAGGGAGAAAAAACCGATTTGATACTGATTGTACTGTTTTAGATTTGGGCCATGGTCACATCTGACTGCTGTTTTGCATTTGCAGTTTACTTCAACTTCAGTGGAAGCAAGATCTGGATAAAGGTTTGGAGCTTATCAGCAAGGCTATTGAAATTGACAATAAATGTGATTTTGCATATGAAACCATGGGAACTATTGAAGTACAAAGGTAACTTCTACAGTCTGTCCTTAGGAAAGTTAGGGAAGCTCCACAGATATTTTTCTTTTTTTTTTTTCATCATAGATAGGTTATTGTCATTATTCATTGAATTTTTAAGTCTTAACATGCCTTTGGAGGCAAGATTCCCTTGAAACTATACAACTTTGATTTGCTTGGTTTCATATTTTTTCAATTTAAAAATCAAACTTACAAAAGTAGTTTCAGTCAAGCATCTGCATTGAAAGGGAAGCTTGACCTTTCTTTAACAGTTGTCGTATGGCTGTGCCTCCTGTCACCTGTATCATTGCTGTTGGAGAGGAAATGCCTGCATTGTGCGTGGGCAGTGCGCTGTAGCATAAAGCTTGGCAGCCACACTGCCCAAAGACATAGATCTTGCTGCAGCCACGTGGCTGGGCAGCTGGCACCATCACCTCTGAGCCCTCACATTTTCTTTCAAATCAGGGAGCTGGGTAAGATTTTTGCAGTTCTGACTTTTTCATAACTTCTTGATTTCTGTAAATCCCAAGTTGCACTTTTAACAGATGACACCTACATATGCCATAGACTTTATTGTAGTATGACATCTAGACACTGGCATTGTCATCCATTTGAGTATCTACTCTAGGGCAGGTACTGAACTTTAGGTGCTTTCAAATATTTCAGTTGATTTTTATCTGTCTTTATAAAGGTTGAGATTATATGGTCCTCAATTTAATTGAAGAGTATAGAAACTCATTCCTCAGTCAGTCAATTCAGTCACTCAGTCGTGTCCAAGTCTTTGCAACCCCATGGACTGCAGCACACCAGGCCTCCCTGTCCTTCACAGACTCCCAGAGTTTACTCAAACTCATGTCCATCGAGTCAGTGAAGCCATCCAACTACCTCATCCTCTGTCATCCCCTTCTCCCACCTTCAATCTTGCCCAGCATCAGGGTCTTATCAAATGAGTCAGTTCTTCACATCAGGTGGCCAAGTACTGGAGTTTCAGCTTCAGCATCAGTCCTTCCAATGAAAATTCAGGACTGATTTCCTTTAAAATGGATTGCTTTGATCTCCTTGCAGTCCAAGGGACTCTCAAGAGTCTTCTCCAACACCACAGTTCAAAAACATCAATTCTTCAGCACTCAGCTTTTTAGACCAACTCTCACAACCATACATGACTACTGGGAAAACCACATCTTTGACTAGATGGACCTTTGTTGGCAAAGTAATGTCTCTGTTTTTAATATTCTAAGTTGTTCATAACTTTTCTTCCAAGGAGTAAGCGTCTTTTAATTTCACGGCTGCAGTCACCACCTGCAGTGATTTTAGAGCCCCTGAAATAAAGTCTGCCCACTGTTTCCACTGTTTCCCCATCTATCTGCCATGAAGTGATAGGACCAGATGCCATGATCTTAGTTCTCTGAATATTGAGTTTTAAGCCAACTTTCACTCTCCTTTTTCACTTTTATCAAGAGGTTCTCTTTAGTTCTTTGCTTTCTGCCGTAAGGGTGGTGTTATCTGCATATCTGAGGTTATTGATATTTCTCCCGCCAATCTTGATTCCAGCTTGTGTTTCATCCAGCCCAACGTTTCTCATTATGTACTCTGCATATAAGTTAAATAAGTAGGATGACAGTATACAGCCTTGATGTGCTCTTTCCTGGTTTGGAAGCAGTCTGTTGTTCCATGTCCAGTTCTGTTGCTTCCTGACCTGCATACAGATTTCTCAAGAGGCAGGTCAGGTGGTCTGGTATTATCATCTCTTGAAGAATTTTCCACAATTTGTTGTGATCCACACAGTCAAAGGCTTTAACGTAGTCAATAAAGCAGTAGATGTTTTTCTGGAACTCTCTTGCTTTTTCAGTGATCCAGTGGATGTTGGCAGTTTGATCTCTGGTTCCTCTGACTTTTCTAAATTCAGCTTGAACATCTGGAAGTTCACAGTTCACATTACTGTTGAAGGGTGGCTTGGAGAATTTTGAGCATTACTTTACTAGTGTGAGATGAGCACAGTTGTGCCATAGTTTGAGCATTCTTTGGCATTGCCTTTCTTTGGGATTGGAATGAAAACTAACCTTTTCTAGTACTGTGGCAACTGCTGAGTTTTCCAAATTTGTTGGCATATTGAGTGCAGCACTTTCACAGTATCATCTTTTAGGATTTGAAATAGCTTAACTGGAATTCCATCACCTCCACTAGCTTTGCTTGTAGTGATGCTTCTTAAGGCCCACTTGACTTCACATTCCAGGACGTTTGGCTCTAAGTGAGTGATCACACCATCGTGATTATCTGGGTCATGAATGTCTTTTTGTATAGTTTCCTGTGTATTCTTGCCACCTCTTCTTAATATCTTCTGTTTCTGTTAGGTCCATACCTCTTCTGTCCTCTATTGTGCTCATCTTTGTATTCCTAGAGTTGTTAAATTAATAAGGTGACATTGTGAGTCAGTAGTAGAAAGAAGAGATGAACCCGTATTTCACTGATGGCGAAAGTAGCTGATCTACCCACCATCACTTGTCAGGATCCAGTAGGAGTTGTCTTAATAACATTCAGTCACTCCTGGAGTCCTCTTCTCTCTCACCTCCGGAGGAAGCAGAATGTGTGTGTGTGTGTGTGTGTGTGTGTGTGTGTGTGTAGGGTGATGAAAATTTTTGTGATTCTTTGGAACCATTCTGATAGTTGCATATAAATATTAAATTATTTCTTAATTTCCAGTTAATGTGAATAAAATATTCTTATGCTAGAATATGATTGGGTAGTAGTTCTTAATCTTTTGAGCAAAGATGTGGACTTTTCCTAGAATAATGCATATATGGAAACTCTCTGCACTTAAGTTGTTCATAGAGCATGGGTTAAGGGCCCCTGATTTATGGAGTCTGATAAATTGTATTTGAAATGTACTTTAAGAAATCCTTTCTAAATCCTGCTTTACAAATAGATAAGTGTTAATGAATGAAATTGCTGGTTAACGTAGCAAATCTTCTGTTTACCTAATATCTGAACATGAACTGTTATTTTTTTTAATTGTCTATTATGCACCATATCAATATATGTAGTAGGAGATTAACTATAGTCACCCAGAGATACATTTTACTTCTTAGAGTTTAACTGTCATATATATATGTGTGTGTGTTAGTTGCTCAGTTATGTCCACCTCTTTGTGACTGCATGGACTATAGCACTCCAGGCTCCTCTGTTCTTGAAATTCTTCAGGCAAGAATACTAGAGTGGGTAGCTGTCCCCTTCTCTAGGAGTCTTCCTAGCCCTGGGATCAAACGCAGGTCTCCTGCATGGCAGGCAGATTCTTTACCATCTGAGCCACCAGGGAAGCCTGTTATATATATAATGGGGACTTAATATTTATTGTAAGATTACAGGCATGTATACATATCCAATAGTAGTTACTTTAAAACAGCTCTTGCCTCTTAGTAAGTATATAAAGCCTAGTCACAGACTGTAAGAGGTAAATTTTATGTTTTTTGACAAAACGTATTCATCCACTTATTCAAAAATGGATAATAGTTACCAAGGATTGTCTTGGTTCCGGGAATTGAAAGGTGTCCATTAAGGATCTACTTCTGCTTCATTGACTACGCTAACGCCTTTGACTGTGTGGATCACAACAAACCGTGGAAAATTCTTAAAGATATGGGAATCCTGGAGCACCTTATCTGTCTCCTGAGAATCCTGTATGCAGGTCAAGAAGTGACAGTTAGAACCGGACATGGAACAGACTAGTTCAAAATTGGGAAAGGAGTACAAGGCTATATATTGTCACCCTGCTTATTATATGTGGAGTACATCATGAAAAATGCTAGCCTGGATGAGTCACAAGATGGAATCAAGATTCTCAGGAGAATTATCAATAACCCCAAATATGCAGATGATACCACTCTAATGGCAGAAAGTGGAGAGGAACTAAAGAACCTCTTGATGAAGGGGAAAAGAGGAGAGTGGAAAAGCTGGCTTGAAACTGAACATTCAAAAAACTAAGATCATGGCATTTAGTCCCATCACTTCATGGTGAATAGAAGGGGAAAAAAATGGAAGCAGTGACAGTTTTTATTTTCTTGCACTCCAAAATCACTGTGGACGGTGACTGCAGACATGAAATTAAAAGACACTTGATCCTTGGAAGGAAAACTGTGAGAAACCTAGACAGCATGTTAAAAGCAGACATCACTTTGCCAACAAAGGTGGATATAGTCAAAGCTACAGTTTTCCAGTAGTCATGTATAGATGTGAGAGTTGGACCATAAAGAAGGATGAGTGCTGAAGAACTGGTGCTTTTGAACTGTGGTGCTGAAGACTCTTGAGAGTCCCTTAGACTGCAAGGAGATTAAACCAGTCAGTCCTAAAGAAGATCAACCCTGAATATTCATTGGAAGGACTGAAGCTGAGGCTTCAGTACTTTGGCCACCTGATGGGAAGAGCCAGCTCATTGGAAAAGACCTTGATGCTGGTAAAGATTGAGGGCAAGCAGATAATGCAGGCAGCAGAAGATGAGATGGTTAGATACCATCACCGACTCGGTGGACATGAACAGAGGCATCTAGCATGCTACAGTCCATGGGGTTGTAAAGAGTTGAACAAGACTTAGTGACTTACCAGCAAAGACTGGTGTAAGCATATATATTCATCTGACTGTGCATAGAATGGTGATAGAATTATGGGAACAATGGAGATGGAGCAGCCAATTCCTGCTGGGAAAGGGAAAAATATTTTTCAGGAAGATACTCTAGTCAGTATTTGAACTGGGCCTTAGAAAAGTAAGGATTTGACTAGAATCAGGCAGAGAAGCAATAAATAATCTGACCATTGTTAGCATGAGCGAACTCAAGGCCTGTGTGACTGGAGTAGAGATGTGGGGCTAACGATATGCTGGTTAAGGGTTGCACAGATCTGTGAAGGTAAGGTCCCTGAATACCCTTAATGTTCTTTGAGCTTACATCACTGCTTTCTAAAGGAGCCTCATAATGAAGTAGAAATGAGCAGAATTAGGAACCAGATGTGATTAGGATTTTAAATAAGTCAGTGAATTTTTCTAGTCTCACTGTTCTTATCTGTAAACCAAAGGCCACAAGTGACATAATATAAACACATATAGTATTCAGTCATGTCCAACTCTTTGCGACCCCATGGACTGTAGTCCACCAGGTTTCTCTGTCCATGGGACTCTCCAGGCAAGCATACTGGCGTGGGTTGCCATTTCCTACTGACCCAGCAATCAAGCCCAGGTCTCCCGCATTGCAGGCAGATTCTTTACCCTCTGAGCCACCAGGGAAGCCCTGTATCCCTGTATTTGTAATCGTAGCTAACATTCATTATTTATACGATAGGCATCATCTTGTTATAAAGAAGCATTTTATTTGTATCATGGTTGAGACTTAAAAGTCAGCTCCATGTAATTTTTGTTGTTTTTTTTCTTTAGAGGAAACATGGAGAAAGCCATTGACATGTTCAACAAAGCTATTAACCTGGCCAAATCAGAAATGGAGATGGCTCACCTATACTCACTTTGTGATGCTGCCCATGCCCAGACAGAAGTTGCAAAGAAATACGGATTAAAACCACCAACATTATAAAATATGGGGGAAGGAAATGACCCTCTTTTAGAAGTTTGCCCCTCTTCAGCTGAACCCTGAAGACACTGTTGTGAACTGTGTTGAATGGTGGGACTTCGTGTTTCCATTTGTGCTGTTGTCCTTTGTTACAGCTGTCTCATGTTTAGGTGTTGTGGGAGTGGCTGTTGAAGAAAGTTTGCGGTGTGGCAGCTTTTATTCCCTGTGCAACAAAAGCTTAGAACCTGTTAAAGGGATATGAAAATAAAGTTGCAAAGAGTACAAATGACAATTGGCCATGCAAATAAAACCTGTGATTTGTTGATTTGACTTTTTTTCTGAGGGGGTGGGAGGGTGAATATGTGCTGGTTGATTTTGTCTGTGTGTGCGTGTATGTGTATATATATGAATATTCTAGTTTTACAGCATGTTGGTTTTTTAATTAACATAGTACGTGCTGTAAAATAGGATTCTTTTAAGATTTGTTTAATCCCTTTCAGTTAATTCCTCTGAAGGAAACAAAGCTTAAGTGGGGATTTTGTTTTTACGGCAGCAAAATTGAGACCCTTTAAATCACTGTCAGTCAGCATGCACAATGCCTCTTGATTCTGCAGAATGTTAGACATGGTGGCAACGCTTAAATCTTTGACCCCCTTCAACTCTAATAGATAATGTACATCATTCTTAAAGTCTACAGTAGCTCTTTTTCCTACAGTAAATCATGCAGAAGCAAGATATTCTAGTTGATGTATGTGCAGAAGCCTGAGTATTCAAGGGAGAGCAGACCAGGCATGAGGTAAGACGAAATGGAAATGTGTTTATAATTGCCATGGTTATTTTCTATTTAATAGGTACTACTATTTAATAGTGTACTTTTTAAAGAAAACAAAGATTGGTTATATATATATATAAAGATGAAATGTAATAAGTAATTAGCTTAAAATTTCTAGTGAAGAAACTGGAGCTAACAGTTCAAAAAGGATGAAAGTCTCATGTCTAGAAGCATAGTCTTTCCTAAAGTGACAAGTTTAATGCTTCTTAACCATGGCTATGTGTACTTAAGGGATCGTGAGCCAGTATTTTCAAAGATGCTGAGGACACGTGGCATGTATTTTAGTTTTGAACTACCTTTGGTCTTTAACCATGTCCAGGTCTGTACTGGGGGCACAGACAGCAGGGTTTTCTTTCTTTCATCTTACCTTTACCTCACCCTCTTCCTTAGCAATCACTTTGTTTTTTTCAACATGTCACTTTGATAGATCATCCTTTTCTTATGTGCTGGATTTTTCCTGGTGGGGGTGGGGTGTTCTTAAAGAATGTCCTCCTTGAGATATTTATGGTGGTTTTGAGATATTCAGGGTGGGAAGAGGTTTACTTAGGTCTGAGTAGAATAAAAGAGCAAGCTGTCAGTTGTACTTTTCTGGAAATATTATCTAATTAGAGTTTACATTGTTGGGAGTAAATGAGCATTTTACCCCTCTTTAAAAGGTGCTTTATCCTATTAAAACCAAAAGATTTTGTCAAAAATGCCATCTTTTTAGAAGCTACTAGAAATGACTCCCTTCAAAAGTCAGAGTCTGGAAAGTATTGCAAGGCCTCTAACTAATTTGTGGGGGCAGTGAACATAATTTAAGATGGCTTGGATAATGGAAAGTGGGAGAGCGCGGCATCATTTTTAAATTAGCACCTACTGTAATAACCCCTGAATACAGAAATGTTCTACATCTCTGAACAACCTCTGGCTTAAAACAGTTTTTATTTGCATGGCTGTAGTTACATTAACACTGGTAATTTCTTCTCTCTTCCTATCCCTCGGGGTTTGGTAGAAAACACACAAAGGAAACTGAAGCATGTACCATTCGATACTGTCATTCCAGATTCTCATGGACTATTGCCTGTTCTGAAAATATTTGAAACTGCGCTGAAAGCTGCATCTGTCTGTATCTTTTCTTTTGTAAATGACCTCACATGTAAATTCACCAAATAAATACTACATTCAAGCTTTTCAATCTATTCTTTAAATAGAAGGATAGACAGTTTATTCATTTACCATAGTATTTGGTAAATTCATCCTCTTGTGGGTTCAAGCTAACTTTGACATGTTGGACACAGTAAGTTTTGGGTATTGAAGATGGAGTTTCCCATTCTTCCTCCTGGTGAAACAAAAGCTCTAAGGAACAGTAGAACCAGCTTACTCTATTCCTACCTTTACCTTACTTGTACTGCAGGACAGCCTGGAAGGTTACCAGGCAGACCTGAGCCCTGAGGCTCAGCTTATCCTCAAAGTGGTTTCACCAGTGAGGGCTTTCCCCCTCCTCCCACCAGTGAGTTTATATCAGTCTTCAGCCACTTGGTCTTGTAATCTGAAAAATCCTACCATCCTTAGGTATTTGTGGTATGAATAAGTAAGAGATCTCAGTGTAGTCCTAAGCAGCTTTGGCTTTATAACACAATTCAAATTGTGTTGGATGGAAATTCAAATTGTAAATAGTTTTTCCCAGGAGAGCTCAACTAATTGTCATCTTCTTAAGGCTATTTATAAACAGGAAGACTGTATAATTACCCCCAAAATTTTGAGTAATAATGAAAGTAGCAATTACCCAAGACTGTCCTGGGTAAATTGAGTTGTATGGTCTTTGTATTTATAAAGAAACGATATGGTAGTGGGAGAGCTAATAACTAATCAACCGTACCTTTAATTCTCTGCAAAACTGTTTCAACAGTTCACTCAGTTCAGTCACTCAGTCATGTCCAACTCTTTGTGACCCCATGAGTTGCAGCACTCCAGGCTTACCTGTCCAAAACCAACTCCTGGAGTCCACCCAAACTCATGTCCATTGAGTCAGCAATGCCATCCAACCATCTCCTCTGCCGTTCCCTTCTCCTCCTGCCCTCAATCTTTCCCAGCATCAGGGTCTTTTCAAATGAGTCAGCTCTTCACATCAGGTGGCCAAAGTATTGGAGTTCAGCTTCAACATCAGACCTTCCAGTGAACACTCAGGACTGATCTCCTTTAGAATGGACTAGTTGGATCTCCTTACAGTCCAAGGGACTCTCAAGAGTCTTCTCCAACACCACAGTTCAAAAGCATCAATTCTTCGGCGCTCAGCCTTCTTCACAGTCAAACTCTCACATCCATACGTGACCACTGGAAAAACCATAGCCTTGACTAGACCTTTGTTGGCAAAGTAATGTCTCTGCTTTTTAATATGCTGTCTAGGTTGGTCATAACTTTCCTTCCAAGGAGTAAGCGTCTTTTAATTTCATGGCTGAAGTCACCATCTGCAGTGATTTTGGAGCCCCCAAAATAAAGTCTGCCACTGTTTCCCCATCTATTTGCCATGAAGTGATAGGACCAGATGCCATGGTCTTAGTTTTCTGAATGTTATTAACTTGGTCTATTTTTAAGGCTTTATACACAGTGATAGAATGAATAGTGGTCCTCCAGAAAATATTCATGTGATCCCTGGAACCTGTGTTACCTTATAGGGCAAAAATGGACTTAACAGGTGTTAGTTAATCTCATGATTGGGAAAATATCCTGGGTTATCTAGGTGGACCCCAGATGCAGTTACAAGTGTATTTATAAAAGAGATTTCAGACTGAAGAGAAGACAGTATGACAACAGACAGAGATCAGAATGCTGTGGCCCCAGGCCAAGGAATGCTGCCAGCCACCAGGAGCTCAAAAAGCAAGAATGGATTCTGCCCTAGAGCAGAGTGTGGCCCTGCTGACACCCTGATTTCAGTTCAGTGAAACTGATTTTGGACTTCTGGCCTTCAGAGCTATCAGAAAGTAAGTTTCTATTAAGTCACTAAGTACGTGGCAATTTGTTTTGACAGCCACAGGAAACCAATTCCCCTTTCGCTATTCTGTACAAGGCAGCCTATAATTGAATTATTTTTTGCGTATTGCAAAGTTCAGCATGACCTCACATGCACTGAAACTTTGGCCAAAGGCTTTCAGGCAGAGTGAAGATTTAGTCAAGAAATGGGGCATTTGTGATGGAAAATCCATGTGATCATGGTAAAATCACCAGGCCAAAGCCTGCTCCTCAAGAGGTAAAAAAATTGAGATGTCTCTGCCAGTACCAAGAAGAAATAGCAAAAGAAAAATGCTATTTCCAAATGTTTTCATTTATTTCAAGGAGTGCACAAATTCTGTTGGGGGTTGAGAGCTTGTATCAGTAGACCCTTCTAGACTATCTTCCTGCTGGCAGAAACTGTGCCAACCAAAGGAGGGGAGGAAGTTCAAGGTGAGAAGAGGCTGCAGGCAAATATGACAGCTGCCTTTCGGGGGCAAGGAACATGACTCAGTTTCTCCAGTTTTTGTTTTTCTTTTGCTAGCACTGGAATATACCATGAATCTGCAAGTGCTGTCCTAGAGGCCAGGAGGGTTTGGCAGATAAGGTTCTGTAGCAGAGAGGGGAGGAAGACCACAATTGAAATGGACTCCTGGATACCATTTAGGGGACTAGAAACTTTAAAGCAAAGGGGGACCAGACAGAGCAGGTTGGAGTCTCTGCACAGATGACCTATGGTCTAAACTATCCATGAAGCCACTATATTAAGTAAATTTTACCCAGTTTTAATTCTCAGAATACCTGCTTTACATCAAGAACTGGAAGGGTCAGATTTTTGCCCTAAGTAGTTTCATGAATGCTAGCAAAACATGTGAGACCCTAGGTCAGAGATGGATGGATCTACTTACTTAGAGCATGCTAAGCAGCAGGAGCTTCATGTTCGTTTTGCAGCCGTGCCTCATGGAGGTAACCTGGAGTAACCTAGGTGGCGGTCACACACAGAGTAGGTCTGTGTCACAGCTGAGGAACTCTGAGCTTAGGAAACCCAAATCTTAATGACCTGGCCACTTGAAAACCTGCCTAACTTTTGCATCAGCGGGAAACATTACTATTGTTGTGCTGGTTTATAAACAGACCTGTCTAATCTTATGCTCCAGAAAGAGAGTTTCTGCCTTCTAAAGCTGTTCACTTTACACAGACATCTTTGAAAAGACAGTCTGGAAGAAAAGCGGTCAGTGACTCTTTTGCAAGGCATGCAGAAACTAGAGACCTATGGAGAATGGACTACTCATCTCTACATGTTTTTAGCTTTTATGACTTCATCTCAAGCTTAACTTTCATGAGTTTAGAGGATTACCGTGTCTATTCTGGGCAACAGCATAGTGCAAGTAAAAGTATTATTGGCCTGAGCATCCGGTGACTTTGGTTCTAACACAGCTTTCCACTGGCTGTGTGATCTTAAGTAAATGAAGGTCTTATCCAGCTCTAAATTATATGAAGCTACCCTATGTCCTGGATCTTCCCATGTTAGAATCCAATCCCTTAAATAAAGGAACCACTCCAGAATATGTAAAAGTTACTTCACCCGAAAACTTGCACATGTCATGTACAAGTACAAACTGTAGGAATGAATTCACTTCAACGCAGCCCTTACTGGGAAGCCGTCAGGTGGCTCAAGGAGCTCCAACACTAAGAGCTCCTTTTATGGCACAAAGTTTTGGTGCCATAAAATTATATACAGTTAAATACTCTACACTGTGGAAACACAGGACAGTAATAACTTCTGCTAAGCCTCAAGAAATAATGAAGATGTAGGTCGGGGACTTTCTGGAAGATAAGGACACCACAAAACCACATGAGAAACTAAGTGAAGGGATATCAGTCTGAGCTGAAAATAAGTCGTTGAAGTTGAGTCCAACAAGATGAAGCATGTTTCTTTTAAACTGATGAGGAGACACCAATAGTAAAACTACATATGAGGATTATCAGCGTATGGTCTCGAATAGACCATGTATGTAAATGAGATTACATCAGGACAAAAAGTACTAAGATAAAACTGGGAAACATTAACATCTAAGGGACAAAGATGGCAATGAAAAAAGTGGTCGGAGAGATGGTAAGACCAAGGTCACGTTGATGATGTTTTATTTCAAGAGGCCAAATGGACAGGTCTGCAAAGAGATCACCAGTAATCTGACAGAAGCATCACTAGAATGGTGCGAGGGAGAATCTGGCTTCAAGGAGCTGAAAAGAAACTGAAAAATAATCCTTAGTGAGTAGAAATGACTCCTTTAAGTAACTAGGTGAAGAACAGTTGAGTTTTTACAGGTGGCATGGTTTTTGTTTTGAGTGAGAAACTTTGAGAATGAACCTACAGACAAAAATATTAAGAGTTACAGCACACAAAGGAATACATTTGAAAAATTATGTCAAAAAGAGCTAGGATCACAACACTGCCCCTTGGCCACCATATTCCATTCATCCAGATCCATACTCATTTGGTGAACTATGAACTAGCTACCAAGTAATCATTGAACAGGAGGTAATGTTCTCACATGTATGTGTTTTAGTAATTTGACTGTAGATCTGGGGCCAAATTTTCTACTTCCTGATTTTAACAAGACCATTTTATCCCTAAAGTGAATTTTCTTCAACAATTATCTTTTACTTATCCTCCAATCTCCACTCAAGAAGAAATGAAGATAATTTGACAAGACACTGTGACACAAAGGTATACAGCATAAAAGGAAAAGCCCGGATTAAGCCTGCTGCCCTGGCAATCTGTTTCGGTCAGTGCAGACATCACAGAACACATTTCGTTTCCCTTTTCATCTCTTGGCTTTCATCAAACCCACTCATGATCAAAACCTATACAGCAGTGCTTAAGGAGCAGCAGAAAAGACCAAAAAAAAAAAACCCCAAAAACCCCACCCTAGTGCCAGTGTAGCAGAACATTCATTCAGAAACCTTTTACACTTAGTGTACTTTGCACAGACCTAACTTGGTGGCAGCAAGGAGTCCTTCCCTAAATACCCATTTGATGTCACAATATTACTATTGAGTCATTTTAAAACATGGAATGTTAGTAATTTATTAATTTGTAACCAACACAACACCTATGATCTGTTAGCTCTCAACTTCAAACACCTCGGCTAGAGTCAAGTCACATTTTCATGACTGACTGCACATCCTGATTTATTTCAGCATCTGTTATGTGAGGGAACCAGTTCCATTAGCTAATGTATTGCCTTAACTGCAGGTGACCGATGTCCAAAATGTGACAGCATACTTCAAAGTATTAACACAAAAAAGCATCACTGCCTAACTCACTGAAAGTCAGGGAGTCAAAGAATAGCAGTTAACACCTTTTTCATGGCCTTATATTGCAATGTTCTTCCAATTCAGGTGGACCAAGTTCAAGGTTCGTTTTGGTCAGATACCATTTTCTTCAAGGTGAAATCAGAGACTATGTTGCCACTTAGTTTCTAAGAATACAAACAATATTACTTCCTAATGGGAGATGCCTACTTCATTCATTTCCTTTCATAGTCTTCAAATGCACCAGAAGGCAAGATGACCTGATAATAAATAAAAGGATGATACACCCATTTAGTAATGAAATACAAAAATAAGTTTTAAATCCATCTGCTACTATCTGTTGTAGGAATCCTATATAAAGGGAAAATGTCTTTTCAAAGAGGAAATCAAGAATACTTCAAGACATATAAAAATAAAAACACAACATTCCAAAATCTATGCGATGCAGCAAGCAAAACAGTTTTGGGAGGGAAGTTTATAGCAAAACAGGCCTCCCTCAAGAAGCAAGAAAAATTTCAACCTACATTTAAAAGAATTACAAAAGAACATACAAAGCCCAAAGTCAGCAGAAAGAAGTAATAAAGATCAAAAACAAAACAGAGATTAAAAAAATATATCAATATGCCAAGAGTTAGCTTTTTGAAAAGAAAATTGACAAGCCTTTACCCAGGCTCTTTAAGACAACAGAACCCAAATGAAAGAAACAGAAGAGGAGAAATTAGAACCAGTATCACAGATAAAAAAAAATTACATGCAAGAAACAAAAACAATTATATGCCAACAGGAAAATCTAGTAGAAACATAAATTTCTAGGAATGTACAATCTTTCAAGAATGAATCAAGAAGAAACATAATCTAAACAGACCAATCATTGGTAGTAAAATTTAATTAGTTATCAAAACTCCCAGCAATAGTCCAGGACTGGTCAGTTTTATAGGGGAATTCTACCAAACATAAAAAGAGCTAATATCTATCCACAAACTGCTTTTTAATTTTAAAATTACTTTTAAACTGAAAAGGAGGGAACAGTCCCCTAAATTCATTCTGTTAAGACCAGCATCACCCTGATACAAAAATCAGACAAACACAACACACAAGGGAATTCCCTGGCAGTTCAGTGGCTAGAATTCCACTCTTCAATTGTGGGGGTGCGGGGGTCACAGGTTTGATCCCTGGTCAGGGAACTAAGACCCTGCAGGCAGCACAGCACAGTCAGCCAAAAAAAAAAAAAAGATAGCACATAAAAAATTTGAGGCAAATGTCACTGATGAATATAGATGTAAAAACCCTCAACAAAATACTAGCAGACTGAATTCAACAATATATAAAAAGATCATACACTGTGATCAAGTGGGATTTATTCCAGGGATACAAATTGTTAATTTCATAATGAATAAAGTGACATTCAACAAGATGACATAAAACAGCCCTAAAATATGCACCTAATAAGAGAGTTTCAACATACTTGAAGCAAAATGAAAGAACTGTAATGAGAAATTGACAAATCCACAATTATGCTCCAAGATATCAACACCCCTCTGTTAATAACTGACAGAAAAATTAAGACAAAAAACAACTAAAGATACAGAAGACTTAAAAACACTATCACCCAATGTGACTTAATTGACATTAATAGAACAGTCTACGTATAACAGCAGCCGAACATACATTCTTTTCAAGGGCACATGGAACATTTACTAAGATAGAACATAGTATGGGCCATAAAACAATCTCATAAATCCAAAAGTATTTAAATTATACAATGTACTGTTATCTGGCCACAATGGAATCAAATTAGCAATAACAGAAAGATCTGGAAAATCTCAAATATTTCAAAATTAACATAAATAATCCTTGGATCAAAGAAAACATTAAAAGGGAAATAAGACAGTATTTTAAACTCAATGAAAATAAAGATTTGGAATGCAACTAAAGCAATGCTTAGAGGGAAATTTATAGCACTAAAACAACTCTATTAGGAAGGACAAAAGGTCTTCAGTAAACCTAAGCCCCACTTTAAGAAACTAGAAAAGTAAAAGCAAATGAAACGCAAAGTAAACAGAAGAAAAGAGAATAAGAGCAAACCTTAATATACTATGGTCAAGTGAAGTTTATCCCAGAAATGCAAGGTTGGTTTACCATTCCAAAATGAATATAATTTACAAAGTAGAAACACAGACTAAAGAAGGAAAAAGAGGTTTGTCTCACTAAAGGCAGGAAAAGCATCTGAAAAAATCCAACATCCTTTCCAGAGAAAAACTCTCAGCACACTAGGAACAGAAAGGAATTTCCCCAGTCATAGAGGGCATCTTTAAAAGACTAAATGCTTTCTCTAAATCAGGACCGACACAAGTATGTCCATTCATGAGTCTATTCAGAACTGTACTAGAGGGTCTAGACAATGTTACAGGCCAGGAAAAAAAAAAAGATTGGAAAGGAAGGAGCTTATTTATTTTGTATACTGTATTTGCAGACATAATCATCTATGTGAAAAATCATATAAATACAAACATAAAATGCTGCTAGAATGAGTTTAGCAAGGTTTCAGAATAAAAGAGCACATATAAAAATAAATTCTATTTTATATACTAGCAATGAAAAAACAAGAAAGTTTACAAAACAATAGTGCAGCATTATAAAACTTGTAGGTTTTAGGGATAAAATGGACAAAAGATTTGCATTACCTTTACTCTGGAATTAACAAACACTGTTGAGAGAAATTAAGGAAGGCCTAAATAATTGAGGAGATATCTCATATTTCTGAGTCAGTGATTCAATATTGCTAAGATGTCAACTTTCCATAGATTCAATGAAATTCTAATGAAAACCTGGACAGCCTTATGTTCTATAGAAATTTACAATCTAATTCTGAAGTTTGTTTGGAGATACAAAGGACTTAGTCTAAAGCATTTTGAAAAATAAGCTGAAGGACTAATACTGACTTCAAGACTTAGATTACTAAGTTACAGTAACCAACACACAGTAAGTTAGTTCATGTATATATAAGAATATATATGGCCAATTCATTTTAATAAAGATGCCAAGGCAATTCAATGGAACAACTGGATAGCTAGAGGCAAAAAAAAAAAAAAAACACACCAAAAACCTGGACTCTTACACCACATACAAAAAATTACCAATTCAAATAAAAATTACCAATTCAAAATGGTACCTCAAATAGCCAAAGCAATCTTGAGAAAGAAAACAGAGCTGGAGGAATTAGGTTCTCTGACTTCAGGCTATACTACAGAGCTACATTAAGCAAAACAGCATGTTACTGACAAAACACAGAAATATAGATCAATGAAACAGGACAGAAAGCTCAGAAATAAACCCATGCACTTAGTCAATAACCTATGACAAAGGAGGCAGTGGAGAAAAGGTTAAGTCTCTTCAGTAAGTGGTGCTGGGAAAACTGGACAGCCACATATAAAAGAGTGAAATTAGGACATTCTCTTAACATCATAAACAAAAATAAACTCAAAATGGATTAAAGACCTAAATGTAAGACCAGATACTATAAAACTCTTAGGCAGAACACTCTGACATAAATCACGGAATATTTTCACCTCCTGCTGCTGCTAAGTCACTTCAGTCGTGTCCGACTCTGTGTGACCCCATAGACTGCAGCCCACCAGGCTCCTCCGTCCCTGGGATTCTCCAGGCAAGAACACTGGAGTGGGGTGCCATTTCCTTCTCCAGTGCATGAAAGTGGAAAGTGAAAAATGAAAGGGAAGTCGCTCAGTCGTGTCCGACTCCTAGCGACCCCATGGACTGCAGCCTACCAGGCTCCTCCACCCATGGCATTTTCCAGGCAAGAGTACTGGAGTGGGGTGCCATTGCCTTCACCTCATAATGAAAATAAAAACAAAAATAAACAAATGGGACCTAATTACACTTAAAAGCTTTTGTACAGCAAAGGAAACCATGAACAAAACAGAGAGACAACTCACAAAATGGGAGAAAAATACTTGCAAACAATGTGACCAAGAGATTAGCCTCCAAAATAAGGACCTAGTACAACTCAGTATCAAAAAACAACTCAACCCAATTTAAAAGAATGAGAAGACCTGAACAGACGTTCTCCCAAAGACACACAGAGAGCCAAAAGGCACATGAAACATTGCTAACAGAGAAATGCAAATCAGAACTATAATGAGGTATTACCTCACACCAGCCAGAATGGCCATCAAAAAGGCTACAGATAATAAAAGCTGGAGAGGATGCAGAGAAAGGGGAGCCTCCTACACTTTAGTGGAGATGGAGATTGGTGGAGCCACTAGGGGAGAACTGGATGGATGGCTCTTTAAAAAACTACATTTGTAATTCACCATACTATTCAAGAGTCCCTTGGACTGCAAGGAGATCAAACCAGTCAATTCTAAAGGAAATCAATCCTGAATATTCACTGGAGGGACTGATGCTGAGGCTGAAACTCCAGTCCTTTGGTCACGTGATGCAAAGAGCCAGCTCATTGGAAAAGACCCTGATGCTGGGAAACACCGAAGGCAGGAGGAGAAGATGAGAGGATGAGATGGTCGGACAGCACCAGCAACTCAATGGACATCAGTTTGAGCAAGCTCCAGATGGTGAAGGACAGGGAAGCCTGGAGTGCTGCAGTCCACGGGGTCCCAAAGAGTCGGACGCAACTGAACAATATGATCCTACTCTTGGGCATATACCCAGACAAAACTAGAATTCGAAAAAAGACATGCACCCTAATTATAACACCCTTACAACAGCCAAGACATGGCAGCAACCTAAATGTCTATGAACAGATAAATGGATAAAGATGTGGTACATATATACAATGGAATGTTATTCAGCCATAAAGAAGGATGAAATAAAGCCATTTGCAGTAACATGGATGGACCTAGAGATTATCATACAACTGGAAGTCAAAGATAAATGTCATATGATATCAGTTATATGTGGAATCTAAAAAAAGATACAAATGAACTTATTTACAAAACAGACAAAAAACTACAGTATGATTCCACTTGTAGGTAATTTTTCACTAGTCTGTAGTAACAAAGCTGATCAGTGATCACCTGGGGATAAGAGGAGTAGCCAGAGAGATTATAAAATAGTACAAGGAAGCTTTTAGGGGTGGTGGGTATATTCATTATCTTGACTAATGTGGTTTCATGGACATATACATGTCAAATTTTGCCAAATTGTACACTTATTTTTAAAAAGTCATTTGACTTTTTCACTGTTGAACCCTTCTCAGTATACAGTGCTGTTTTTCAAAGGTTAAATTGCACTCGATAATGTCCAGTTATTCATTATTCTCATAGCTAAAGGGATGTGTATTCATGTATTCTTTTGTTTTAAAACTTTACTTTCTAATATGGCAAATATCTCTATCCATGTAAACAGCAGTGGGCTAGAGACACAAGAGCTAATCAGACTACCAGTGCTGCGTTTCCAAGTGCTATATTGATAGCTTGAATTTGGCAGTAAGTACACCTTAAAAATTGGGAAATGCATCCACAAAATCAACTTTCTCAGACTGCTGGTTGTTAAACATCTACTAACCCATCACCAGCTATAACATACATAAAGAAAAGCTCAATGGAATTCTTCAATTTTAATTGTGTAAAAGGATTCTGAAAACCACTAAGCTAAAAACTTGACTTTATCAAGCTAAAAGTGTTACTAGCTGCTAAGTCACTTCAGTCGTGTCCGACTCTGCGACCCCCACAGACGGTAGCCCACCAGGCTCCCCCATCCCTGGGATTCTCCAGGCAAGAACACTGGAGTGGGTTGCCATTTGACTTTCACTCATCCATATTAAGAGAATCTTTTGCAGCTCACACTTCAGTTGCCTTGACCAAATTATGCCACTGCCAGGGGGCTCAAGTTTGCAACACTTCCCTTAAAACTAGGGAGGGGTCTTAAAATCCTTAACTCCTCCCTGAATTTGAAGAGCCCTAAGGGTGCTTTCATGCATTGGAGAAGGAAATGGCAACCCACTCCAGTGTTCTTGCCTGGAGAATCCCAGGGACAGGGGAGCCTGGTGGGCTGCCGTCTATGGGGTCGCACAGAGTTGGATGCAACTGAAGCGACTTAGCCGCAGCAGCAGCAGCAGCAGCAAGGATGCCAGGGAGGGCGGAGCTGCCATCTCCTCTAGCAAACACCAAGGATCCATCCCACACTTACTCACAGACCAAAATGTGACACTGTGACATTAAGATGCTGCTCAAAGACCAAGGTTTCTGCATAATGTATTTCAACTCCAGCAATCAGAAAAGAGGTTTACCACACAAATATACTTGTACCAGGTAGATCAACCATCAAGGATACCAGGATCTGATATCTTAATGACTGCTTGAGACAACTTGAATATGGAAATTTAGAGCCACCTCCCCCGGCCTGTTCTTCAATGCCAGCCCTTTTTGACCATTTTATATGGTGTGGCGAATACTAGCATCAGCTCCATCATCCCAACAGAGCTTCCCTTTCCAGGAAAGGAAAAGGCTGAAATTATTTTTTTTAAAAATTCCATTAAAGAATTCATAAGATTGTTGATTATCCTGTAGAAACATATCTTCCTGTTTCATGACATGTGGGAAACATCAAGATTTTTTGGCCTCCACTGCATAGAGGTCTGATCGCTTCTGGCTAAAAATGGGGATTTGCTGGCGAATTTCAGCCAACTTCTTCAGGTCTGCAAAAACAGAAAAGTGCACTATTAGTAGATGTGATTCCTTACTTGCCAACAGGAACTTCTTCCCCAAACAGTAGAGAAACCACCAGAGCCCCAGCCAGTAATTTACTCGTGGGTGTTGTCTGAAGGCACATTCAGCCTGGCACTACCCCTGGTATCATTTCAAACCAATTAAGAAAACTCAGGCTGAGACAGAGCCCAGCGCTTAGCCAGAGAACCAGGGATAAATGAGGAGGGCAGGGTATAAAGGAGTCCTGTGTTCTACAGGTACAGAATCTGGCCTCAAGGCACTTAGGGGACACCAGACAGCTAAACTGGGCCAGAGTGAATCTTACCTATATCTGCATACACGATCGTCTCTTCAGTGCCAGCTTTGGCAAGGACCTCCCCCCTGAAAAACATTCAGGGAGAATGAGTCAATTCCCTGATGCTTGCTGTTATTTACTATCTCTGTTTTCCTCCCTATCTCACAGGCCAAATGGGAAGGAATCTGAGATTTAAAACAAGAAAATATGGGCATAAATTCCTGTGATGCTTTTGAACTGTGGTGCTGGAGAAGACTCTTGAGAGTCCCTTGGACTGCAAGGAGATCCAACCAGTCCATCCTAAAGGAAATCAGTCCTGAACATTCATTGGAAGGACTGATGCTGAAGCTGAAACTCCAATACTTTGACCACCTGATGTGAGGAGCTGACTCATTTGAAAAGACCGTGATGCTGGGAAAGATTGAAGGAGGGAGGAGAAGGAGACGACAGAAGATGAGGTTATTGGATGGCATCACTGACTTGATGGACCTGAGTTGAGTGAACTCCGGGAGCTGGTGATGAACAGGGAGGCCTGGCGTGCTGCAGTCCATGGGGTAGCAGAGTCAGACACAACTGATCAACTGAACTGAACTGAACCACTTAAGTAGCTGTGTGGTCTTCTGGCAAGCCATGTGGAATCTCTACTTCTAATCTATAAAGTGGAAATATAAGCTCTGTGAGGACATAGTGAGAAAATAATCATTTTTTTATCTTGAAGGATTGGGCCTGTTGTGTTTGATGTTCCTTGCTCTGATATAAAACTGCTGCAAACAATGCTTCTTCAGAACAATTCCTCATAGCTATCTGAGAAGCTGTCTCTTAGGCTACACTCCTCAGTTTGGCTTGAATAAAAGTTTCCTATTCCTACTATAGATTATTACTTCCACCCTGTTGTGAGTACATTCAAGATCCCTTTCCAAGGGCAGTCTAGCTCTGTTTCTTCACATCTCCCAAGGCTGCTACATAACCCTGGGGATGGAGAGGGAAGGCATGCGTCTGCCTGGATCTCTGGCCTCATGGCTGTGATCCTTGGATCCCTATGTTAATGGCTTTTGGGTTTGGAGGGAGAGATTTCAACCTATAAGGCCTGAGTAGGAGTGGTAGAACCATGCCCCGGCAGGAACCCCACACTGGAAACAACAACACTCCACAAAATCTGAGGAAAAGCTGATTTGGAAAACTATTTCCAGTGCTGAGTCTCTTGGCCCAAAACAGGCCTTCTAAAACATAGCTGTGGGACTTTCCTGATGGCCCACTGGTTAAGAAACTGCCTGCCAATGCAGGGAACACGGGTTCAATCCCTGGTCCAGGAAGATCCCCCTGCTGCAGGGCAACTAAGCCCAGATGCCACAGTTACTAAGCCTGTGCGCCACAACATGAGAGCAGCCCCCACTTGCCACAACTAGAGAAAGCCTGCGTGCAGCAACGAACACCCAGCACAGCCGAAAATTAATCATTAATTTAAAAAGCCTTATCTGTGAAATTTTTCCAAAGCACAAAACAAAATGATCCAATACAACAAACAATCTGATACAATAATTGGTTCCACCTAGGGCCACAGATTTTTGGCACAATAAGCTACAGACATCATCATTAATGCCATTTAACTGAATCCTTTTCTAGTCTCTTTCTTCTATTTTTTTCCCCATTTGCCCCGGCATGCAAAGATCTCTGTGTTAACCTTAGGCACCTATCACAATGACAAATAAGCCACACAGCTCCCAACCAAATGGGGGAAATTCCGCAAAGGAAGAAATACAGGCAAATCTTATGTAATCAACTGTGTCAAAAGCAGCCAGCCTGATGAGTAAGAGTTCACCAGGGAACCAGCTGGGTGAGCAGAGCTGCCCACCAGGTCAGTAACCTGATCACTAATGTCTACAGAGGAACTCAAGTCAAGTTTAAGAAAATTTTGAAGCCAACTTGATCCTTCCAGCCTTCCAATGCACCCCAGATCCAAATGTGCAGGAGGCTCACTGAGAATCTCCAACTGGCCATCTCCCAAGGCCTTCCCTACCACACACGTTCATCCGTGAGTCCTACAAAGTCAGAAGAGAGGAACTCTGGGAATCCCACAGTGACATGTAAGCCCTTGCAGCCTTGTTACTGATATGTTTATTCTGAAATTTTAGAAATACATATCTCTTTATGTGTGTGTGTGTGTGTGTGTGTGTGTGTGTGTGTTGTAATCATACAGACATACTGGAGAAGTAGTATGGAATAAATCTAAGTTCTGAATTCAAAAGTCTTGGCTCCAAACACCAATTCTGGCCACTTCATCCTGTGAACTTCAAGTCTACCATCTACTAACTGGGCTAAATAAAGATAAGTCCTTGAGAGCTCAAATTGAGATAATGTGTGTGAAAGTACCATGTAAATTGTACAAATGCCAGTAAGACATGTCTATTACCATACGGCTGTGTATGTATCTGGGCAGACTTCCGTGCTGGTTTCCCTAAGTAATAGAATGTTTCACCCTCTCACAGAGGACAAGTTCACAGTTCCTCTTAATTCAACCCATCCTCCACTCTCCTCTAAGCATTATGCAGGGAGCAAAATCCTTACCCTCAACTCATCCCAGCCCTAGGTCCAGTGACCCGGTCTAAATTTTAACCCAAAGCCAAGAGTTTGGGAGCCTCTTTTACTAAAAAACCACCCACCCATGACTTCTGCCCCGTTTCCAAGTTTGGTTGACAATGAACGTAACTCAAAAACTCAGAACAGGGCTGCAGCCAAGCACTCAGTCAGGAGAGCTGGGCCCCTTCCCCTCTCGTGAAGCTTTCAAGTGGAAGCTCCTCCCACAGAGAGAGCTAGTGAGCTGGCAGGCCTACGGGGAGATGGCATGGAGATAGGCGCAGGGCCACTGGGGAATCAGACAACCCACCTGCCCAAGCACTCCCTCCCTCGCGCTCCGTGAGCCTGTCCTTGCAGAGCGAACAGCACCCCCTCCCTCGTGCTCCATAAGCCCATCCCTGCAGAGCCAACTCACCAAGGACTCACGACGGTGCTGTGTCCCCAGGCAACATAGGAGGCTTTCTCATCCCGGGCGGGAGATGCTGTGGCCACATACACCTGATTATCTACAGCCCTGTGGTCAATGGACAGAAAAGAGGTAAATCATACAGTACAGACCTGAGATGTTTTTATCCTAAGTGTCCAGACCCTTCTTTCAAAAACTAAGACAGGACAGACTGGCTGGGACATGGAAGAAACATTCAAAGCCACAGAACTCTTTCTTCAAAAAGACCTTGCTGCACAAGCTAGTTCTACTGGGGCAATTTTGCCCAACAGGGGACTTCTGCCAGTGGCTGGAGACATTTCTGACCAGGGGATGGCTACTGACATTGAGAAGTAGAAGTCAGGGGTGCCGCGAACATTCTGCAACACAGAGGACAGCCCCCACAACAAAGCCATTTCCTCCAAAGTGTCAACAGCACCACAGTAAGAAACCCTGGCCCAAGCCACCCTGAAACAGGTAAAGAGCAGAGCTTCTCTGGTTCATGAACCCAGGTGGCCAGAGAGAACGGACTGGCCTCGCTGGAACACCCGGGCAGGGCTGCAGGGCCCTTCCATGCCGATGGGGCAGTCCCATCACCTCAAATTAGGCAAGAATTCCGGATGGTAGTGCAGCTACACCAAGCCACCTGACCCACAGCCCTCTGGGCTCAAACAACAGATTCATGCCAGGTCATCCTAGGCTCTCTCCAGCTTTTCCTGCTTTCAACAAAGCAGCATTTATTAATGCTCACGGGATCACATACCCCTACCACCTCCCATCATGCAACTAGCCAAACACTTCTACATCCCCTTCCCATAAAAATCACTGTCATCTCAAGATGTGAGCATAGTGGCCACCCCTGGGCAGAGAGAGGAGAGTACTGACTGAGAAGGAGAAAAGGGGAGCATTCCAAGGGGCTAGAAATGTTCTAGATTTGATCCTGATCAGAGGTGAATCCATATGTAAAAAAATCACTGATCTGTAAACTTAAAACTAGTATACTTTTCTGTAAGTATATAATACCTCAATTTAAAAAAATCTTTTCACGAACAACCCATCATCTCTGAGCAGCATTTCATGGTTTGCAGAGCACTTCGCAGTCACCTTCCTGTTCCCTTCTATGCTACACGCATCTCTGCTATCTGCCCTTCACCACTCCTCGGGCAACTAAGGAAACAGTAACTGTCCATGCAAGCACAGCCATGCAGCGCTCAGAACTTAGAAGAAAAGGACTTATCACAAGGGTCTTGGCAGAGGACCGAGACTAGCAGGAAACTCTGGAGGATGGAGTAGGATAAGCACCCATCTACACAGCACAGGGACTGCTGAGTGTGACCACAAGTCTCTCCCTCGGGCTGTCAGACTAAAGAACCCTTGCCTTTGCCTTGGCTCCAGCCATGTGTACACTCCATGGGTCTCCAATTCTCTGTAAAACCTGCTGGCAACTCTGTCAGAGACAGAAATTCTCATCTGAACACAGGAAAATCAAATCACTGCCCACTTGATGGGTGAATGCTCGAGCATTCCAGTGAATGCTCCTGGAAATGCAGATATCAGTCCTCAAAATCCACAAGGCTGGTGCTGTGGCTTCTGAGGAGCCCACGACAGAAGCCCTCCTTTCAGACTGGAAGACAAAGAGTCACCTTTGGGAACTGCCTCTGGGTGCCAGGGCAGCCTGAGTCAGAGGCAGCATTCCATATGGGGAAGGCTGATGCTTCCACCAAACCGCAAACATTTTCGCAGAGAAACAGTGAGATGTTTTCTTACCGGCCTCGCTGAAGCAACTCCCCAGTGGGCTGGCCCGGTGGTTAGATTAAACGCTCCAGGATATACCAACAGCTGGCAGCCTTGGGGCGAGAAAGGCCAAAGAAGAGGGGTGCAGGTGGACACCCAACCACATTAGCCCTCCCTCTGCTCCTTACCTAGTGGGGACCAAACTCGAACTCCCCCAACGTGAATAGACTCAGCAGTGTTATAGATGGCTGTGAACTCCTCTAGACACACACACACAACACATACACACAGGTGCAGTGATCTTGACAACCACTTTTCAAGCAAAGGTAACTTTGCTTGAAAAACATGGAGAATCTGTCATTCAGACTTCTCTCAGCACCATGTGGACAGCTCCCAGGGTCAAGGACCATGTTTTGTGATGTTCATCAACTGAAATGAGGAGACAACTAATTGCCCTACTTCTTACAGCTAAGACTCAACTGAGACAGCCAGCCTGGAGCCCTTGCACCTCCATCTTTTGCTGAGCAGGGTGTCAAACCGTCTGCACCCACTTCACGTTATAGTGACAGACAAACTCGAGTCAGAGTACCTCTGGCAGTCTAGTAAGGATGCTAGTACTGTTGAGCATCATATGAGGAGCTTCGTAAGTTCTCTGTCTGTGATCTTCACATCTTTGCTATGAGAAAACTGAGACCCACAGTTCTCCAGAGATTAATCCACCCAAAGCACTGTGCCAATTAAGGGGCAGAGCTGGAACCAAAGCCCAGGGCTTCTCATCTGACTTGTGCTTCTCAAAGTCAGCAGGAAGGTCCTCTGGACCCCAGTGGCACTGATTACCTTTTGCTGTTCCCAACATCTAGGGCTAGTGAGTGGTGAAAGGCACGTGCAGGAAGACCTACTACTGGGGCCCAGGCGGCCAGAAGGGCTCTATCGGCAGAGTAGACGTTTAGTTTGGGAACGTGGCTCCTGCCTCAGCTGTGTGGTGTGTTAACCTACAACTTCCGGAAAACCACACTGCGCATTCACAGAAGCAGCCTGAGAACTCACACAGACGCGGAGCTTAAGACCTCCTTCAGGTTTTCTGACCAAGGATTCCCTCCACCCGCAAAGCCCAGAGCCAATCCATCTCCGAGCCAATCAATTAATGACCAAACCCAAGGCAGCCTCACCTCTCTGTGCATAGATCTGCGCCAGCTCTGAGAAGCGGATGTCATAGCAGATACCCAGGCCCACCCTGCAGTAAGCTGTTCTCCAAACAGAAAATGTACAAAGTTAATCTCCTGAAGCAGGTGCAGCCAGGGAAAGTCTCCAAGATCCAATGGTCACAGAACACTGACGGGAGTACATTCATGCAGGGCCCGTGGACGGAGAGAACATGTAAGTTTGCTCCTGCGTGGATTCTGCCTCGTGAGAACATCATTTACGTCAGTAAAGCAGAAATGAGAAACTCACTCTAATTATTCATAAATGTTTCTTGTCCAGGTGGGAGGTGTTCAGTCATGCCCTACTAGGTACAGGCTGGAAGCTATCACACTAACAAAGGCTGTGGCCAATGGAAAAGCACCGTCATGCCAAACCCTTAGGTCTCCATTAAATCCCCCACTTTCCAGATCTCTGACCACTCTTTGCCCTTCTGCCCCTGGCCTTCCAGTCAGGTTTTGTAAAGAAGTTGGGAAGCAACATAATGAAAAACAAAGGACTACTTGATCCTTGTCTACTGGTACTGCGGAAAGAGGTGAATTTATCTGGTACGTACGAGTATCAAATGTGGAGAAACTATCACCAGGACTCAATGTTTCAGATTCTTGAAATGTGATTTTCCCAGGAACATCAATGTCAAACAGATGGAGCTGCATCACAAATAAAGGATTTGGTTACCTCCTTTCCAGCAGGATTCATGGTAGTAATAACATACACCTTACCATGGTCAGCCACGGGGGTATTCTAAGATCAAGTGTACAAAGGGCAGCGCCAACCTGCCCACAACCCACCCCACAAGCTGATGACATCCTATGAAAACGACTTCTAACACAGGGAACTGGAAAAATGATGCTGTAGTTTGTATGATCCTTCTTTCCTTGGAGGTGTGCAAATCAATGTCTAGATTTCTTATGGAAAGCAATTAATATGCTGCTTTTTTACTCAATATAAATGCTAAATGAAGACTTCTCAGAATCAGAATCAAATTGACACACTGGCAAGGAGAAGTAGAGAGTGGATGAGCGATCAAAAACAGGTAGTTTTCCAAACCCAATGCAGTAACATATTAAAAAGTAACTTCCAAATTGGATTTATTCAAAGAAAGCAAATGTGATTAAACATTTGAAAAATCAAAGTGATTTACCACACAAACATAGTAAAGGAGAAGAGTCACATGATCATCCTAAGAGGTGTATAATGAGCATTTGGTAAATTTCTACATCCATTCTTATTTAAGCCTGGCATCTGCAGTCTATGGAGTCGCAGAGTTGGGCATGACTGAGTCACTGAACAACATTCTTATTTTAAAAATAAAAGAGAAAAACTCTTCTAGGATGGGAATTCCTTTAATAAAGAGAATCTGCAAAAAAAAAAATCTAAAGATAAGTATACCTGCTATTCAACACTGTACCAGAGGTCCTAACCAAAGCAATAAGGTGAAGGAAAAGAATAAAAAGGTAAAGATTAGAAAGAAAAAATTAAAAGCCATTATTCTTAGATAATAATTGTGTACCTAAGGAATGTCAAAGGACATACACAGGTGAATTATTAGAATGACTGAGTTTAAGCAAGGGTATTATATACAAGGTCAATATTTTTAAAATTTGCTGTACGTCTATATATTAGCAAGAATCAGAAAATGAAAGGACATCAGAAATACCATTTAGGAATAAATCTAGTAAATGATATAAGACTATATCCAAAAACTATTTTTAAAACTTTGAGAGAAATTAAAGAAAGCCTAAGAAAATGGAAAGAGAAATATACTCAATTCTCATAGCCCAATGCTGGGTCTGTTTCCAGTCATGGCAGAGTGGCTCCTATAAGACCAGCTTTCTCACAGGTAACCCTGAACTCTGGACAAAACAAAACAAAAAATACAACTACTTAAAAGCACTTGACAATAATCAAAATCAGGCAAATATTAGAGAGAAGTCAACTTCTGGAAGACACGACCTAGTGGTGGGTGAGTTTCCTACTTGTGTACAACTTTTATTTGGAAGCAAGGCCCCAGCTGTTGCTGGGAGTGGTGGTCACAACTACCCACCAACACACCAGCCAAGGCATCAAAGGACAGAGCTTCACAGCAGCTGGAGAGTGAGGGGAAACTACTTAAAAGGAGAAAGCAAAAGAAGAGCCCTAAATTTTACATATAAAGCTGTCCAAATCTCTGACTAACCAATGCACTAAAGATGTGTGGGACAGACTCTGGGCAGCCCAGCTGAAGCTAAACTTTACATCGGGCAGAGCAGCTGCGGATGCCCCCACCTCACCAAGGAGGAGTCTGGCCTGTGAGTATGCCCCAACTACCTACCTGCTCAAATAAACAACTCAACACTTTTCAGGCGAACGCAATAGAAGTTAGAGTCTCAACAACATATAATCCAATAAACAATCCAAAAAACTGGACACACAAAGCCATGACCCAAACTCTTGGGGAAAAAGCAGCAATGGAGCAGACCTAGAAGACCCAGATGTGATCACTACCGAAGACACTAAAGCAGCCGCTGAAACCAACCTCAGGCTAGTAAAGAAACAGATGCTCCTAACAAATAAACAAGGAGGAAGCACAGTAGAGAACAAAAGCTGTAAAAAGAGAATGAAATAAATATTCAAGAAATGAAAAATGCAACATCTGAAATTTTAAAAAATTTCACTGGATTACAGGAGAGGGGAGATTACAGAAGCCTCGGTGAACATAAGAGATCAATGGAAAACATGCAGTCTGAAGAGGACAAAGTGCTGAAAAACAAAAATAAGAAACCACAGCCGTGGTGACCGGGTTTGGTGAACAGTATCCAAACTGGAGTCCCATAAGAAGAGAATGGGATAGAAAAATATTTAATATTTCTTGAATATTTCATTCTAACCATCTCTGCCTTTTAACTGGAGTGGTCACTCTATATTTAATGCTCCCAAGTTTCCCAAATATAGTGAGAAACTAAATTTACAGATTAAAGAAACACAAAGCAGAACGAATACAAAAAAAAAAAAAAAAAACAAAACCTCATATCAGGAATATAAGAGTCAAAATACTGAGAACTAAAGATTATGAAGAGATCTTGAAGGCAGGTAGAAAAAAACATGAATTACATGCAGGAGAACAATACAAATTACCACTGACTTCACGCGTGTGTGCATGCTCAGTTGCTTCAGTCATATCTGACTCTTTGCGACCCCGTGGACTGTAGCCCACCAGGCTCCTCTGCCCATGGGCTTCTCCAGGCAAGAATACTGGAGTGGTCACCATGCCCTCCTCCAGGGGATCTTCCCGACCCAAGGATCGAACCCACACCTCCTGCACTGGCAAGCGGATTCTTTTGCCCACTGAGCCACCTGGGAAGCCCTACTAACTTTGTATCGGGGGAAAGAGAGGCTAGAAGACAGCTGAATAATGAATAACGGTCTCTCAAACATCTGAGGAAAAAAAGGAAAGTGTCAACCCAGAATTCTATTCCACCAAAAACATCTTTTAAGAATGAAGGCAGAGACTCCTGGCGGTCCAGTGGCTAAGACTTCACCTTCCACTGCAGGGGGCAGGGGTGAGACCCCTGGTCAGGGAGCTAAAAACCCACATGCCTTTTGGCCAAAAGACCAAAACATAAGCAACAGAAGCTACACTGCAACAAATTCAGAAAGATTTTAAAAAACAGTCCACATCAAAACATCTTTTAAAAAATGGCAAAGTAAAGGTATATTCATAAATAAAACTAAGAGAATTCATATCTAGCAGACGCTCACTTCAAAATGCTAAAGGAGGCCTTTTTGTTTGATGGTAAACATACCAGACAGAACTAAGATCTTCAGGAAGAAAAGAAAAATACCAGAAATGGTAAACAGTGGGGTAAACATGAAATATTTCTCTTAATTTCTTTAAAATACAAGTGACTACTAAAATTAAAAATTAGTATTTTGTGGGATTTCTAATGTATATAGATGCAATATGTACGACAACAACAGCATAAAGAATGGACTGATACAACTGCAAGGTTCTTAAATTTCACATAAAGAAACAGATTATTAACTAAGAAGCCTACGACAAGATAAAGTGTGTATATTGTAATCCCTAGGGCAACAACTCAGGGGGAAAAAAAAAGGCAAACTACTACTCAACTCAAAAGGATGCAGGAAAGAAGAGCAAAGGGAAGCAGCAATTCAGTGTCTACGTGCTTAAAATCCAATCATATCAATAATTAGGTTAAATATAGAGTGACCACTCCAGTGAAAAGGCAGACTGTCAGAATGAAAAAAAGCAAGACCCAACTACATGCTGTCTGCAAGAGAAGCATTCATATGTAAAGAGGCATACAGATTGAAAATAAAAGATTAGAAAAAGAGGTACCATACAAACAGTAATTAGAAGAAGGCTATAGTGGCTTTACTAATATCAGAGATAAACGTCAAGACAATCAGTATACCAGAAAAAAGGGACATATCATAATGAGAAAAGGATCAATTTACCAAGAAGACTTAACAATCCTAAGTGTATATGCATGCATTACCACTGCAAAGATGTCAACGCTCCCCTAAGTGATCACTATATGCTTAATACTATCCTAATCCAAATTCTTGTAGGTTTTTCCTCGGCCAAAATTGATAGGCTGAGTCTACAATTTATATCAGCAGGCCAACAGCCAGGTATAATCACCTGTGCCAACTAATCCAATGCCTGATGTGTGTACCACAGGATGGGTACTGGGAACTTCAGAGCGAATTCTCAAGAGGCAGTGAGACTTGCCACATTCTCTACTGACCTTTCTGTGCTTTACCAGTAAAGTTCCATCAGGCCCAAACACGGCGCAGGCGTTATATAATTTCCCAGCATCCTTTTCAGGAATGGACCCTTTTGTTGAGAAAGAAACACAGAAAGAAACACAAAGAGACACAGAAAACATTCTGAATGAAGCATTCTTTTATAACAGGACAAGGGTTTGTTAAAGTTTACTATCTTCTTGGGTCCAACAATAAAGTTTACTGTCTTCTAAGGGTTATCTAATCATGATTCTTTTCTTCTTGAATACGATTTTTCAGAGACCAACCTCAGAGTGTAGGTGAAATGTAACTAAGTCAGAGGCCAAAGAAAGGTTTCAAAACTAATCAAACTATTTTTCAGTTTAGCTTTGCTCTTGAGCAACACTTAACCTGAAGCATTAGTGCAACACAGGGAATTCACAGTTGCTCAACTTAAATCCACCAGGTCCTGCAACATAACTGTATCCAAAAAGGCCTTGAGGTGGGATGGTATGCCAGTCTTTCCATCACTAAATATGGTGCCTGTAGTTCTCTCTCTGCTTGCTCTGTCCTCTTTTCTCCACCCCTTATTTATTTCTAATCCTCACTGTATCAGAATACAGAAATAATTTTGTTTACTGTATTAAAGAGTTTTACTGTATTTTTATGTAAACGAATAGAACATTTTTATTTAATAAGCCACATAAATACAGCTACTTTTTAAAAATTATAGTTGATTTATAATATTACACTAGTTTCAGGCATACAACCTAATGATTCAATCTTTTTTTAGAATGCACTCCATTTAAAATTATTACAAAACAATGGTTTTATTTCTCTGTGCTGCACAATATATCCTTGTTACTTATTTATTTTATACATAGTTGTTTCAATCTCGTCCCATCCGTAATGCCCCCTCCCCTCTTCCCTCTCCCCACAGGTAGCCACTAGTTTGCTCTGGAAGTCTTTTCCTGTTTTATGACATACATTCATCTGTTTTCTTGTTTTAGATCCCACATGTAAATGATAGCATAAAGAATTTGTCTTTCTCTGACTTACTTCACTAAGCCTAAAACTCTAAGCTACCTTTGATGTCAGTGGTCTCTTTATGGGGGAAATTCTTAACATTGTGTTAAAGACTTTCAGATACAGTTTTTCCTTCCACATTTCCACCTGCCCTTGTATCCCCAGAGAAAAATTTCAGCAGTTTGGTGTGTGTCCTTGTATAATATTCACTATGCCTTAATACATAAATACATATAAAAATACACAGTTTTTTATGTGGATCATTAATCTATAGGGAAGGACCTGTTCATTTTATACCAAACTTGCTCTTTTTCCACAAAACAGAGTGTGTTTTGCAGATCCTTCCACAATCCTACATAGACAGATCTACCTCATTGTTTTCTATGGCTAATTTGTATTCCATGGTTCAAATGTAACAATAGTTTCTCACATGTTTTTAATGTTTAGGCCATTATACCTTGAGGGTAGGAAGTTACCTCCAATGACATATATGCCGCACTCCTTTGCCACTTCAGAAAGCTTCTGTGTGGAGTCACCAGGAATTTTCTCTGCATATTCAGGAAAATATTTTGTGCCATATGGAGAATTAAAGCATTCCTAGAATAATGTTGGAAGAGAAAAAGGTGGGGTGGGGAACCCAACTTATTTTAAAGTTCTGCTATAAAAAGACATAGTTCTCAAAGAGGTAAAAAAATACAACTGATAAGAAAAACACAGACACCTTAGGCTAAAGAGCCTGTGGCCACAGACAGGACTCGGCCACAGGCTCAGATGGGGCTGGAGTCAGTGTGCTCAATCGGATGCTGGTCACCTGGGCAAAAAGCTGCACTTGTCTCTCCCTGAGTCCACAGAAGCACGCCTCCCCAGCGTCGGGCAGCCGGGACCCACTACCACTGGGCTTGCTCACAGGATTGGGGGTGTTAAGATGAATCCAGACTCTCATAACTATATCATTAGCTACGTAAAGCAATAAAGCCTGTGTTTTTCAAAATACAGAAGCTGTGAAACCCACCGAGGTTAAGACGTTTCCTCATGTATATGGGATACGCGAGAGGATGTTTCTAAGCTCCCTTCCAGTGCCAGCATTCTGATCCTGCAAACTGTCTCACTCCCCTGAATGTGTCTCAACAGCTCTGTGATAAAAGAAAACTCATGGATTTCACCTCCAGTTCATTCATTTACATTCACTGAGACTGCTTGTCTGTGCTAGGAAACTCAAGGCCAAGGATCACCAACTTGTAGAAGACACGTTAGCAGGGGACACACGCAGAATTCAAGTGCTTTCCCTCCTGGCCTTTAGGCTTTGACCCCCAGCAGCCTAAACCGACATGAGCCATGACTAGATACAAGGGGAGGGGAGTCCCACGACTGGAGCAACATTAAGATCTCAAGCGGCCCTGCTGAAGACTCCGACTCACTGGCCTCCCTGGTAAATGGCCCAGAGCCTAGAATGTCAATACAAGCTAGCCCTGAAGAGTCTCCAGGGCTTGCAGAGGGCTGCCTCCTCCCCACTGAGAGGTCGGGGATGGTCAGGAATAGTTCCACCGCTCACCCCTGCAGGCCTCTGCCAGCAGAAGGGGCCGATAGGTGCATCTTCTGACCAGCGTGGGACTGTCCGTGGGGCTGACCCTGTACTTGTTGACAAACAAATGTGGCCCCATCTTCAGCTGATTCTGTTTTAAATAGGTCACCTAACAAACTGATGCAGCATCCTTTGGCTCACTACATACTACAGGCTTCCTAAATGTTTAACAATTTTCAACCATGTTTTTAAAATGTCGGAAGTTCAGCGCTAAAATCAATATCCTGGTCTTGTGAAGACTAGATTATGCAAACAGAGAAGGTAAGCGCCTGAGGCACTGAGTATTTTGGAGTTAGGTAAGTCCCTTTGACTCCTGGGCTTCTGAACCGAGCAGGTGACCTAAAGTTAAAGACCTGTCACCAAGCTGGCCCGTCCTTATCACAAAGACCCTTGCTAGGTCATCTTCCATACAGACGAGGAACCATCCTGGGGTCCAAAGGGACCGTGCTGGCCCCTAGGACCCAGAATGAGCAGACACCACAATACCGGGACAACAGTGCTCAGAAAGGGGTGGCCACCCCAGACTTACAGGCAGGGAGACTATCTGGGCTCCTTGCTTCGATGCCTCCCGGATGAGGCCACAGGCTCGAGTGAGGTTCTCTGACTTGATGGAAGAAACCTGAAGCTGGATGAGAGCCAAACGGAAAGCTGCGGAGGAAGATAAAAGAGAAGAGCGGTCAGGAGATCTGACTGCCGACTCAGACAGAGCAGCAGTTCTTAACGGAGGGTAAGTCTGACCCCCAAGACGTGGGGCAGCATCTAGAGACACTGCTGATGGCCACGACTGCTGGCGCGCTACTGGCCTCTAGTGGGCAGAGGCCAGAGCACTGCCAAACATGCCACAAGTCCCTGATGACTAAGAATTACCCACCCTGGGTGGGAAGGATTCCTCGGAGGAGGGCAGGGCATCTCACTCCAGTATTCTTGCCTGGAGAATCCCATGAACAGAGGAGCCTGGCAGGCTACAGTCCACGGGGTTGCAAGGAGTCAGACACAACTAACTGACTAAAACAACAGCAGCAAATGTCAGCAATGCTGGGGCTGAACTACCTTGAGACAGAGCCACAGCGTGAGCAAAGCCTGCTCCAGGCATAAGAATCTGAAGTGAAGCCAGCAGGGCCAGCCTCTCCCCTTATAAGAAGAGAGGAGACTGGGCTTGAATAGGGAACTATGCCTTATCACTGGAGAAGGTGATGGCACCCCCACTCCAGTACTCTTGCCTGGAAAACCCCATGGATGGAGGAGCCTGGTAGGCTGCAGTCCATTGGGTCACGAAGAGTCGGACATGACTGAGTGACTTCACTTTCACTTTCATGCATTGGAGAAGGAAATGGCAACCCACTCCAGTGTTCTTGCCTGGAGAATCCCAGGGACAGAGGAGTCTGGTAGGAGGCCATCTATGGGGTTGCACAGAGTCGGACACAACTGAAGTGACGCAGCAGCAGCAGCAGCAGCAGCAGCATCCCTTATCATGCAACCTCAGGCCCCAGTCCATTCTCAGCCCAGGTGCTGAGCACTTCCCAGTGCAGCAGGTGAAGTCTCTCTGGCAGTCCCCGCCCCACTGCGAGCCCAAAGGAAGCAGACACGCCTAGCTCAGCTTCCCCATCGCCAGC
Source organism: Nanger dama (assembly GCA_917880005.1). NCBI lineage: Eukaryota > Metazoa > Chordata > Mammalia > Artiodactyla > Bovidae > Nanger > Nanger dama. The sequence goes on along the minus strand of CAKJTW010000082.1, from coordinate 6,171,542 downwards.
TGGGACACAGTGCACTGGTCCAGCCCCTGGCAGACGGGGGAGCCTGGCAGCCGGTGGGCTGCACATGAGCCACAGGGAGGGACCATGGGAGGGAATCTCCTGGTGCCCAGAGGAGCACACCATTAAGCAGCAAATGAGAGGCTGAAACACTGTGGAAGGAAAACCAAATAGCACTTCTTCCTGCGTCTGAACAAGAGGCCCCACATTTTCATTGGAGACTGAGACCCACAAATCACACAACCAGCCCCGCCAAGCAGACCTGCTGTCAGCCTTGGGGCAAGAAGGTCACCGGTTCCTCCAGGCTTTCTTGAGGTTGTCACCACATCTGATACTTGCTTTTCCTATAGAGCTCTCTCTTAGCTCTTACCGTAATCACCTTTACTGGTTAATAGTCCTCTACATAAATTTTTTCCTGTTCAACTGACTAATGTGGTTTCCAAGTCCCGCCTGGACACTTACTGACAGTTTCTGCTTGTGGTCTTGATAGAAGGCTACATTAAAGGTTCCCAACCATGTCATAACCCACAAAGCTCTGTAAAACTTCTGGAATTATCTGGAAGTTAATTGGCCTGGCTTTGCTTCCCTACCCCCAACTCTGCTGTAGAGTCTAAAATTCCACCCTTAGTGACTTCTTTCTCTGGGTGTCTCTCCTGTACCTATAAAAATGTCCCCAGAGAAGCAACATTGACAGACCCTGGCCTTTGAGGAAGAGCTGTTTGGCTTGGGGTTAATCCTAAAAATAGGAAAACTCAATGTCCATTCCTTGTTGTGGTTGTTCAGTCGCTCAGTCGTGTCCGATTCTTCATGACCCCGTGCACTGCAGCACGCCAGGGTTCTCTGTCCATCACCAACTCCCAGAGCTTGCTCAAACTCATGTTCATTGAGTCAGTGATGCCATCCAACTATCTCATCCTCTGCGGTCCCCTTCTCCTCCTGCCTTCAATCTTTTCCAGCACCAGGGTCTTTTCCAGTGAGTCAGCTCTTCACATCAGGTGGTGAAAGTACTGGAGTTTCAGCTTCAGCATCAGTCCTTCCAATGAACACCCAAGGCCGATCTCCTTTAGGTCGGACTGGTTTGATCTCCTTGCAGTCCACAGGACTCTCAAGAGTATTCTCCAAAACTACAGTTCAAAAGCATCAATTGTTAGGCACTCAGCCTTCTTTATGGTCCAACTATCAAATCCATTCATGACTACTGGAAAAACCATAACTCTATTTGGATGTTTCTTGGCAAATAATGTCTCTGTTTTTTAATGTGCTATGTTTGTCATACCTTTTTTTCCAAGGAGCAAGTGTCTTTTTAATTTTATGGCTGCAGTCACCATCTGTGGTGCCTTTGCAGCCCAAGAAAATAAAGTCAATGTTTCCATTGTTTCCCCATTTATTTGCCATGAACTGATGGGGCTGGATGCCATGATCGTAATTTTTGAATGTTGAGTTTTAAATCAACTTTTTCACTCTCCTCTTTCACCTTCATCAACAGGCTCTTTAGTTTCTATTCGCTTTTTGCCATAAGGGTGGTATCATCTGCAAATCATCATCTGATTTCTCCCAGCAATCTTGATTCCAACTTCTGCTTCATCCAGCCCGGCATTTTGCATAATGCATTCTGCATAGAAGTTAAATAAGCAGGCTGAAAATATACCAAAAACAGTACCCAGCTGTGGCTGTGACTGGTGATAGAAGCAAGATCTGATGCTGTAAAGAGCAATATTGCATAGGAACCTGGAATGTCAGGTCTATGAATCAAGGCAAATCGGAAGTGGTCAAACAAGAGATGGCAAGGGTGAATGTCAACATTCTAGGAATCAGCGAACTAAAATGGACTGGAATGGGTGAATTTAACTCAGATGACCATTATATCTACTACTGCGGGCAGGAATCCCTTAGAAGAAATGGAGTAGCCATCATGGTCAACAAAAGAGTTTGAAATGCAGTACTTGGATGCAATCTCAAAAATGACAGAATGATCTCTGTTCGTCTCCAAGGCAAACCATTCACTATCACAGTTATCAAAGTCTATGCCTCAACCAGTAACGCTGAAGAAGCTGAAGTTGAACGGCTTTATGAAGACCTACAAAACCTTTTAGAACTAACACCCAAAAAGGATGTCCTTTTCATTATAGGGGACTGGAATGCTAAAGTAGGAAGTCAAGAAACACCTGGAGTAACAGGCAAATTTGGTCTTGGAATGCGGAATGAAGCAGGGCAAAGACTAATAGAGTTTTGCCAAGAAAATGCACTGGTCATAGCAAACACCCTCTTCCAACACAAGAGAAGACTCTACACATGGACATCACCAGATGATCAACACCGAAATCAGATTGATTATAATGTTTGCAGCCAAAGATGGAGAAGCTCTATACTGTCGACAAAAACAAGACCAGGAGCTGACTGTGGCTCAGATCAGAACTCCTTATTACCAAATTCAGACTCAAATTGAAGAAAGTAGGGAAAACCGCTAGACCGTTCAGGTATGACCTAAATCAAATCCCTTATGATTATACAGTGGAAGTGAGAAATAGATTTAATGGCCTAGATCTGATAGATAGAGTGCCTGATGAACTATGGATGGAGGTTCGTGACACTGTACAGGAGACAGGGATCAAGACCATCCCCACGGAAAAGAAATGCAAAAAAGCAAAATGACTCTGGGGAGGCCTTACAAATAGCTGTGAAAAGAAGAGAGGCGAAAAGCAAAGGAGAAAAGGAAAGGTATAAGCATCTGAATGCAGAGTTCCAAAGAATAGCAAGAAGAGATAAAGCCTTCTTGAGCAATCGATGCAAAGAAATAGAGGAAAACAACAGAATGGGAAAGACTAGAGATCTCTTCAAGAAAATTAGAGATACCAAGGGAACATTTCATGCAAAGATGGGCTCGAGAAAGGACAGAAATGGCATGGACCTAACAGAAGCAGAAGATATTAAGAAGAGGTGGCAAGAATACACGGAAGACCTGTACAAAAAAGATCCTCAAGACCCAGATAATCATGATGATGTGATCACTAATCTAGAGCCAGATATCTTGGAATGTGAAGTCAAGTGGGCCTTAGAAAGCATCACTACGAACAAAGCAAGTGGAGGTGATGGAATTCCAGTGGAGCTGTTTCAAATCCTGAAAGATGATGCTGTGAAAGTGCTGCACTCAATATGCACACAAATTTGGAAAACTCAGCAGTGGCCACAGGACTGGAAAAGGTCAGTTTTCATTCCAATCCCAAAGAAAGGCAATGCCAAAGAATGCTCAAACTACCACACAATTGCACTCATCTCACATGCTAGTAAAGTAATGCTCAAAATTCTCCAAGCCAGGCTTCAGCAATACGTGAACCGTGAACTCCCTGATGTTCAAGCTGGTTTTCAAAAAGGCAGAGGAACCAGAGATCAAATTGCCAATACCCGCTGGATCATGGAAAAAGCAAGAGAGTTCCAGAAAAACATCTACTTCTGCTTTATTGACTATGCCAAAGCCTTTGACTGTGTGGATCACAATAAACTGTGGAAAATTCTGAAAGAAATGGGAATACCAGACCACCTGACCTGTCTCTTGAGAAACCTATATGCAGATCAGGAAGCAACAGTTAGAACTGGACATGGAACAACAGACTGGTTCCAAATAGGAAAAGGAGTACGTCAAGGCTGTATATTGTCACCCTGCTTATTTAACTTATATGCAGAGTACATCATGAGAAACGCTGGGCTGGAAGAAACACAAGCTGGAATCAGGATTGCCGGGAGAAATATCAATAACCTCAGATATGCAGATGACAACACCCTTATGGCAGAAAGCAAAGAAGAACTAAAGAGCCTCTTGATGAAAGTGTAAGAGGAAAGTGAAAAAGTTGGTTTAAAGCTCAACATTCAGAAAACAAAGATCATGGCATCCAGTCCCATCACTTCATGGGAAATAGATGAGGAAACATTGGAAACAGTGTCAGACTTTGTTTTTGGGGGCTCCAAAATCACTGCAGATGGTGACTGCAGCCATGAAATTAAAAGACGCTTAGTCCTTAGAAGAAAAGTTATGACCAACCTGGATAGTATATTCAAAAGCAGAGACATTACTTTGCCGACCTAAGGTCCGTCTAGTCAAGGCTATGGTTTTTCCTGTGGTCATGTATGGATGTGAGAGTTGGACTGTGAAGACGGCTGAGCACCGAAGAATTGATGCTTTTGAACTGTGGTGTTGGAGAAGACTCTTGAGAGTCCCTTGGACTGCAAGGAGATCCAACCAGTCCATTCTAAAGGAGATCAGCCCTGGGATTTCTTTGGAAGGAATGATGCTGAAGCTGAAACTCCAGTACTTTGGCCACCTCATGCAAAGAGTTGACTCCTTGGAAAAGACTCTGGTGCTGGGAAAGATTGGGGGCAGGAGGAGAAGGGGACGACAGAGGATGAGATGGCTGGATGGCATCACGGACTCGATGAACGTGAGTCTGAGTGAACTCCGGGAGATGGTGATGGACAGGGAGGCCTGGCGTTCTGCAATTCATGGGGTCGCAAAGAGTCGGACATGACTGAGCGACTGAACTGAACTGACAATATACAGCCTTGATGTCCATTCCTTGGTTTCTCCAAATACAATGAGAAGAACTAAACCGAACCTGGTATGAAGTGAAGTGAAGTTGCTCAGTCGTGTCCAACTCTTTGCAACCCCATGGACTGTAGCGTACCAGGCTCCCCAGTCCATGGGATTTTCCAGGCAAGAATACTGGAGTGGGTTGCCATTTTCTGGAATGCAGCTTGTCAAATAGTTTCAAAGAATGGATGAAAACAAAACAGGAAACAAAAGCTGGGATGATTTCCTTGGGGCAAACAGCCCGAGCTGTCACCAGAACATCACAGACCCCATGAAGTCTCCACTGTAACTGAGAGGTGGGGCTTTGTCTCTACTTCTGAGGGAGGGTAAGCTGAGATCCCCCATGGCTCTCTGATGGCTTCCTGTCCACGGTCCCACCCAGGAAAGCAGTTGTCCAGGACCAGGGTGGGGACTGGCCAACATCGTGCAAACACCCACTCCACAGAGGGGCCGAGGCAGGACAGTTCCACCGCTGGGGAGTTAGTTCCTTGAGGTGGTGGATGGGATACAAGTCACTTCATCTCAACTGCAAAATGAACACACTTTTCATTTTCAGGTCCCTAGTAGTAGTGTTAGTTACTCAGTTGTGCCCATCTCTTTGCGACACCCACAGACTATAGCCCGCCAGGGTCCTCTGTCCATGGGATTTTCCAGGCAACAATACTGGAGTGGGTTGCTATTTCCTTCTCCAGAGGATATTCCCACCCAGGGACTGAACCCAAGTCTCCTGCATTACAAGCTGATACTTTACCATCTGAGCTACAGGGAAGTCATCAGGTCGCTGGCTATACTATACTAATCCTTGATTGTTAGATTACAATGAATACTTCATGTCCCTGGCTATACTAATATTCATTATAATGTAACAATCAAGGACTCACCAAGAGGAAGGATAAAATATCTTAAGCAAAGAGACCAACAGAGAAACAGCACGGGGAATGTGCAGGTCTTTTACACATATAAGCATCCGTGGGTTATCGTTAGCAGTATTTTGTAGATGAATAAGTAAGAGGCTTGCAGAGGGAAAGGTGCAAGAAACCAGTCAAAAAAGTAACTGGCACAGCCACAATCAAGCCAAAGTCTGGACTGCAGACAGGAGGGGCGCCTTGTTTGTTTGTGGGTGGGTGGGGGAAGTCAGGTAACTTGAAAACACTCCTCAACGAAGTTAGATCAATGCTGCCCTCAACTCCACCAAGAACCAGAGCTCTTAAATTCATTAATCTCTTCTGAAAGATATAGTCACACTCAGAAGGAGGTGTGTAAAAGGACTTCTATACTCCAATCCTGGAGGTTCATTCAGGCACCAGCTTGCACTGCACTCCAGGATGTTGAAATGAAAAACAGAGAGCACTCCCACAAACACTATCACCTTGAGAGAGCCTCACAAGACCTCAGTAGGAAGTTTATGTTCCTTTTAAAGGAGGGAAACTGAGGTCCAAAGCGATCAAAGGACTTGTTGACATGGGCTGCACCAAGACTGTAATAATCCAGGTCTCCAGACTTTTAAGCCCAGAGCACTCTACTGCCTCGTGTAAAAGAATCAGGCACAGACTTGGGAACATAGCCAGAACCTCATCCCTGGGGCCGATCCTGAGTGGGGATGTGTAAGCGACATGTGACACATGCGTGCTCAGCTGTGTCCGGCCCTACGGACCCCGTGGACTGTAGCCCACAAGGCTCCTCTGTCCCTGGGACTTCCCAGGCAAGAATACTGAAGTCAGCTGCCATTTCCTTCTCCGGGGATCTTTTCCACCCAGGGATCAAACCTGCCTCTCTTACGTAGGCAGGTGGATTCTTTACCACTGAGCCACCTGGGAAGCCCCCAAGAAACACGTTAATACCTAACCTGAAAGTTCAAGGTCCAGGTGCAGAAACAAACTGCCGACTGTTGTTGTTCAAGAGAAGGCAGCATTTCCTAGTGGGTGTGAGAAGGGCGCACTGTGGAGCAAATTAACAAATTCACTTACCACACAAGCCCGAATCAAAGAAAACAGGGACTTCATTTTCACCTGACAGGGCTCAAACCACAAATAATCAGGGTTGGTACCTTTGCAAAACCCAAGTTCAAACCAATCTAAAACTAGCAGCAACCTCCAAGAATCCCACGGGACAGACTCTCAACACTTGAGGTATCGTAAGTACTGAAAGCTTTACTCAAAGTGCACAGTCTTCAGGTCGTGGAGCGGGGGTGGCGATAGGGAACAGGAAAGACCACCAGGGAGGGTGCGGAATTGGCATTTGAAATAAGCACCCATCCCGCGCCGATGAATCTGGAGCGGAGTGGACCGGCTCGGAATGCTCGTGGAGTCTGCCTCACGTATCATAAGAGCCTGCGGGGCGGGGAGCAAGGAGCGAGCCCTTCCGGCGCGCGGGCCCGGTGCTCCCGCGACCCCGCTGGCCCTTTCGGAAGCCCAGAACCCCCGGCGTGCGCCGCGCTGCGCTCGCGGCCTCCTCCTCCCCGCGCCGCCCCGCCCGCGCCCACCGCCCTCGCCGCTTGGGCCCACAGCCCCACGAACACCAGAGCAGAGAAGGCCAAGGGCGCGGCGGGGATAAGAGATGGAGAGACACACGGCTGGCGTCGCACCCGAAGCCTCCACTCCGGCCCGAACTTGGGCCGCGGCGCTACTCACTGGCCATGGCTCTGCCGGGAAGCACCATGGGTACTGCTGAGCCCAGGTCTCTGGGCGCCGCGAGGGGCGGGGCAAAGAGACGCGTCCCGGGGCGGGGCTTTATCGCCCGATGCTCCGCCTCTCGCCCCGCCCCGCCCCTGGGCCTTTTGGCTGGGCTCCAGGGTTGTCTTCTTTCTGCTGCTGCTGAGTCGCTTTAGTCGTGTCCGACTCTGTGCGACCCCATAGACGACCTCCTACCAGGCTCCTCTGTCCCTGGGATTCTCCAGGCAAGAACAGGAGTGGATTGCCATGTCCTTCTCCAATGCATGAAAGTGAAAAGTGAAAGTGAAGTAGCTCAGTCGTGTCGGACTCTTAGCGACCTCATGGACTGCCAGCCTACGAGGCTCCTCCATCCATGGGATTTTTCCAGGCAAGAGTACTGGAGTGGGGTGCCATTGCCTTCTCCGTGTTTTCTTTCAAGCACACCTCAAATACCTGTTAATCTCTTGCTGTTTTAGTAACATCCTTGTAGTCAGATACCGAAACGCAAGGGACAACCTAAATCGGGGCGGTGTGCTAGTAATTGTTTAACAACTGATGTCTCCGAGTCTAAACGAAGGGATTGAACCTCTTGCTAGTTGAATCACCTCTGTGGCCAGGGGAGATACCTTACCTTATACTGATTGTTGTTCGGTCGCTCAGTCGTTCGTGGCCGATTCTGTGACCCCATGGACTGCAGCAGGCCAAGTTCCACTGTCCCCCTGTCTCTCCTGGAGTTTGTTCAAATTCATGTCTAATGAGTTGGTGATGCTATCTAACCAGATTGCCTTGGGGGATTTGAACAAATCCCCAAAAAGAGTATAGAATTATCTCGGTTGATTTAGGCACTCTGGGTTTGGAGTACAAGGCTGCTATGAGATGCTGCTGCTGCTGCTGCTGCTGCTAAGTCGCTTCAGTTGTGTCTGACTCTGCGACCTCATAGACGGCAGCCCACCAGGCCCCGCCGTCCCTGGGATTCTCCAGGCAAGAACATTGGAGTGGGTTGCCATTTCCTTCTCCATGCATGCAAGTGAAAAGTGAAAGTGAAGTCTCTCAGTTGTGTCCAACTCTTAGCAACCCCATGGACTGCAGCCTACCAGGCTCCTCTGTCCATGGGATTTTCCAGGCAAAAGTACTGGAGTGGGGTGCCATTGGCTTCTCCGCTATGTGATGAGAAGAGGGAAAAAGAGAAACTAGGCTCAGACAGAATATCATCAACAGCAGTTCAGTCCTGCAAGGACAGCCAACCAGTCCATCCTAAAAGGAAATCAGTCCTGAGTGTTCATTGGAAGGACTGATGTTAAAGCTGAAACTCCAATACTTTGGCCACCTGATGAGAAGAGCTGACTCATTTGAAAAGACCCTGATGCTGGGAAAGACTGAGGACAGGAGGAGAAGGGGACGACAGAGGATGAGATGGTTTGATGGCATCACCAACTCAATGGACGAGTTTGGGTAAACTCCGGGAGCTGGTGATGGACAGCGGGCCTGGCATGCTGCAGTCCATGGAATCAGAGTCAGACATGACGGGTGACTGAACTGAATATGCTGAAATCTGCTAATACTGTTTTAGGATATTTGCTTTTATTAGGTTTGATTTTTAATTGTTTTGTTTGTGCTTTTGTCAAATTCAGGGAATCAAAAGTTATAAAACAAAATGTGCTACCCTTAAAAAATTTTTTTTAATAATTTATTTTTGGCTGTCCTGGATCTTAGTTGCTGCACAGGCTTTTCTCTAGTTGCAGTGAGGAGGGCTACTCACTTGTTTTGGTGTGCTGGCTTCTCATTGTCGTGGCTTCTCTTGTTGTGGGGCACTGGCTCTAGGGTGCAGGATCTTCAGTAGTTGCAGGTCCCAGGCCTTAGACACAGGCTCAATAATTATGGCACACAGCTCGTTGCTCCATGGCATGTGGGATCTTCCCGGATCAGGGACTGAGCGGGTGTCCCCTGCCTGGCAGGTGGACTCTTCACCACTGAGCCACCAGAGAGCCCAATTTGCTACCCTTTGTGATGGTCTGGAATAGTTCAAATTATATTGAAATATATCTTAGTTTTTAAAGATACTGTAAAAACATTTTGAGGATGATTAAGGGACATTTAAATATGAACTGGGTATTTGTTGCTTTAATGACTTTTGTGTGAAACTGTGATTATGCCAGACAGTCTTCACCTGAGAACATGAATACTGAAGTGTTTAGGGGTGAAGCATCACAATGTTTGACTTGAAAATGATCAGCAAAAGAAAATATATTCTTAGTAATATGGGATTTTTGAAGCTTTAACAGACTAGCTGGACTTGGCTTTGCAGCAGGAAGATCTTTAATAACCTATGTGCTGTGTGTTTAGTCGCTCAATCATGTCTCTTTGTGATCCCATGAACTGTAGCCCGCCAGGCTCCTCTGACCATGAAGATTCTCCAGGTAAGAATACTAGAGTAGACTGCCATGCCCTCTTCCAGGGGATCTTTCCAACCCAGGGATAGAGCCCAGGATCCCACATTGCAGGCAGATTCTTTACCATCTGAGCCACCAGGGAAGCCCAAACCAGGGAAGCCTATCCCTTCTCCAGGGAACTTCCCAAACCAGGAATCAAACCGGGGTCTCCCTGATTGCAAATGGTTCTTATGATGGTCTACTGAGGCTCCATATCGATAACCTCAGATACGCAGATGACACCACCATTATGGCAGAAGTGAAGAGGGACTGAAGAGCATCTTGATGAGAGTGAAAGGGAGAGTGAAAAGCTGGCTTAAAAATCAACATTCAAAAACTAAGATCATGGCATCCAGTCCCATCAATTCATGGCAAATAGATTAGGAAAAATGGAAACAATGACAACTTTATTTTCTTGGGCTCCAAAATCACTGCAGAAGGTGACTGCAGCCATGAAATAAAAGATGCCTGCTCCTTGGAATAAAAGTTATGACCAACCTAGACAGCACATTAAAAGCAGAGATATTACTTTGCCAACAAAGGTCTGTCTAATCAAAGCTTTGGTTTTCCAGTAGTCATGTATGGATGTGAGAGTTGGGACTATAAAGAGCTGAGTGCCGAAGAATTGATGCTTTTGAACTGCAGTGTTGAAGACAACTCTCAGTTGGAGTCCCTTGGACTACAAGGAGATCCAACCATCCTAAAGGCAATCAGTCCTAAATATTCATTGGAAGGACTGATGCTGAAGCCAGAAACTCCAATACCTTGGCCACCTGATGCAAAGGACTCATTTGAAAAGCCCCTGATGCTGGGAAAGACTGAAGGCAGGGGGGGACGATAGAGAATGAGATGGTTGGATAGCATCACCGACTCAAAAGCGTGAGTTTAAGCAAGCTTCAGGGCTGGTAATGGACAGAGAAGCCTGGCATGCTGCAGTCCATTGGATTACAGAGTCAAGATACAAGTGAGCAACTGAACTGAAATGATTCAATATTAGCTATTACAATCTGATGAAATGTCCTGGGTTCAATAGTAGTGATGGTTGCACAACTCTAAATAACTAAAGCCCATTGAATTGTAGGTAAACCTAAGAATACATGGACTACATTTCAATAAACATGTAATTTTTCAAGTTCAAGCTGTTAATGGTATAGGTGAAATAATACTTTCATCACACATTCAACCTGTGGAGTCTTCCCTAAGTCAAACTGTCCATTTTAAGTAGAACTGCCAATCTATGGCTCTAAATTTAGTATGTTAGAATATCATGTTAAGAAGTTTTAAAGGTACTGTGTAAAACATACCAGTGGCAAAAAATGGTTGAATAATCATCAGTATAAATTTATCATCCCTACTAGAAACACGTTATTAATGGTGGGCTGCTGCTGCTAAGTCGCTTCAGTTGTGTCCGACTCTGTGCAACCCCAGAGATGGCAGCCCACCAGTCCACCCTAAAGGAGATCAGTCCTGGGTGTTCATTGGAAGGACTGATGTTGAAGCTGAAACTGCAATACTTTAGCCACCTTATGTGAAGAGCTGACTCATTCGAAAAGACCCTGATGCTGGGGAAGACTGAAGGCAGGAGAAGGGGATGACAGAGGATGAGATGGTTGGATGGCATCATCGATTCATTGGACATGGGTTTGGGTGGACTCTGGGGGTTGGTGATGGACAGGGAGGCCTGGCATGCTGCGTTTCATGGGGTCACAGTCGGACACGACTGAGTGACTGGACTGAACTGAACCAAACTCATAATACTGCAACTCCTGCAATCCCAGAGGGTACACAGACGTGGGTATCCCAGAGTGAATTCTAGTTGTCTGTGTATCAGACCAGTGGAGAGAGGATACAGCTATGTAAGTGCCTGGTACAATCAGTGACAAGTATTTTCATTTGATATTCATGAATAACTGGGCTATTAAGATGAGTGAACAATTTTAAATGAGTAGTTCAATAGAGTAATTTACTACATGTAGAATATAATGTCATTAGTTTTAAAACTCCCTCTTTCCTCTTCTCCATCTGCATGAACACAGAGAGGAATCTAATACTTTCAAACCTGAAATTGGAACACTTAAAGTGCACTGTAAGGACAGCCTTCAATTTCCTAATTTTGTGGTATCTGTAGAGATTTACAAATGGGTGGAAAGGGGAAAAAAAAAGAGAGAGAGAGGAAAGATACTGTCATTAAGAACAAAGTTTTGAGGACTTCCCTGGTGGTCCAGTGGTTAAGAGGCTGCACTTTCAATGCCTCCCATGCAGAGGGTACAGGTTCTATCCCTGGCTGGGGAACTAAGACCCTACGTGCATGTTGGCATAGCCAAAAACAACAAAACCCCACAAAGTTTTGAGCAAACTGTACTGATTTATTTACAACTGTAATTTATAAAGAGTAACACAAACATCTTTACATTAATATTATGAAAAAAGTCCCATGGCTGAAATGGGCAAAAAATGAGACTTCAGGACATTTCTAAAAGGGGCACCAAAAGAAGGGCAGAAATGCGATGCAGCAGTCGTGGGGAGTTATAAATATCAAGTATTGTACCAGGCGCAGTTTCATGCAAATGTCTTCAACCACTCAAACTGTTTTTATTTAGATACGAGAATAAAATATCTTGAACTATGTTGTCTTTTATTCACTTGATTTCCTTTAAGTAAATTAAAATAACTGGCTGTAAACAGGATATATCTGAATATTTCTATCAACCCCAAGAGATAATCCATGACATTTTAGGACATGGCAGGTTGTAAGGATTTGTTACTTCCCAAACAGATTTTTATAAGCAGTCATTCCATGACCCCAAATGTGTTCCTGGACTTCTTTCACCAAATGTGTCTAACATAAACCTCAATTAATTAAACTGAGAAAGCTGCAAAATAAAGCAGACCTCTTGCAGTTTTGTCATATTAAGAGAATAAAAATCATTTCAAACCACTAGAACTTTAATAAGAAAAAAACAAAAAACAAGAGAAAAATATTTCATGAAGTAATGATAAAAACTAGTTTATACAGCTCTCTGATCATCTACCTTTTCTTTAAGTCAGTATTAGTGTGGTCACAGACATAATCTCACAGAAGATAAATCCATGTGTGCTCAGCACCTGTTTTGAAATATCCTAAATCAAATACTCCTCTTGTAATAGAAGCCAATGACACTTGTAAAGATACAATTTTGTCCCCCAAGTGTTAATTTTAATCTTAACATGCCTACCTACTTATTATAATGCTTTTAACTGCTCCTTAGATACAATTAAGATGAAGTTTAGTATCTAAAGCACTCAGTGTTAAGATTATTAGCTAACGGTACAAAGATGACTTAGAAACTGATGTTTAAACATTTTACTAGCTGGTCTGAATTTGAGTTGGCTGGAATCTTCATCCATTTTATTAAAAAGATTTCACTCTTTTTAAGATCAGAAATGGCAAGCTAATTATTGACCTATATAATACTTTTTAGTTTCTGATATTGCTCAGTGGGTAAAACTAAATGTAGCAATTAAAGGGGTCTCTTCAGTGAATTCTATCTCTGATTTTCAGTGAAGACATTGCAAATACACATGTGTATGGTTGTTTTAAATCTGAAACTGATGCATGTTCTCTTAAAACAGCTCTTCAAAACAGAACTGCATTCTGCACCCTTAGTTTATAAGGGCACAGGGTCAGCTACTTTAAAGTCATTTGATAACTGACCTTTATAAGTCATTTTACAAAACCAAAAACGCAAAAGAAAATTTAAAAAAATTAACTGTCCAGAGATTGATTATAATAATTTACACTTTCTTAGACTTGCTATTTAAGCACCCCCATAAGCAAATGAAAGTCTCCAATTAGTATTCAGTCAGGAAAATATGTCCATATTTCTCTTGGTTGCCTTAATTTCTTTTGAAATAATTTTCGTTTATATTAACTTTCCAAAGCATCCAAAACTTTCATGATCTGTTGTTTTATGGCTTTGGTAGCATCTCCTGCATTTGGAATCAAATACCTACGGGGGAAAAATATATGTTAATCACAGTGCCTTCTGCTGAGGACTCAGATTCCACTTCCAATGGGGAAGTGACCCACAAATCCAGCACAGGTGCCCTCCCATGTACTCCCCGTCACTTATCTCAACATATACGCGAAAGTGCTATTTTGAAAGAAAGAAAATCCAAATGCAAAATGATTTCTTATTGTGTAGAGCAGGGTGGAATGAACTGGAGATCAGGAGTCAGGAGGGCTATATTTGGTTCTAACACAAGCTAAGTGTGAAGATCTGGAAGTCACTCAATCCCTCTGGGCTTCACACTGTTACCTGTAAGATTAAAGATGATTCAGCTTCAACAGCACTGTGGCTACAGCCCTAATGCCAACCCAAGAACTGTTTGTCACTGGTCCACAAGGCGGCGAGGAGGAGCCTGAATCAGACTGTTAACTAACTACATCATCCAGCACACTGCTTAGTTCACTGAGACTTTTCAAAACCAGAATTTTTGGACGAAGGAAAATAAAAACACTGACTTACATTCCGAGAAAAACTCATTTAACTGCAAAGCAGCATGCAGTGCAGCACTAGCGTAGAGCATTCCTAAAGACCCTTCTGTCAAAGTCTGTGAAGTTAGCTGTGGCACTCAATGAAATCGTGTGCTAATGCTTGATCCATATATTGCAACGAATTTATAAGAAAAGGATAGCAGGAATACCAAAAAAAGTGGTTCAGATATCCTATTCCACCATCCATTTCCCCAAAGAGAGAAACAAATCATGTTTAATAATGAACTAATTCAGTCATTCAGATAATATCATCCTAAGAAAATCTTACCTTTCGATTGCCAAGATTTCTATTCCTGAAGCACTGCTGTTTCCATACTTGAAGGTAATTAGCTCAGGATGTTTTTTTTTTGGATGTTATTTTAACTACAGAATTTAGTGCTTGTCGAGACTGTATATAGGCCAATCCTTTCCGTGAAAGAATCTCCCTTAAACAGTACATATGTGTTGCAGTAACCAACAGATGACTTGAGAGAGACAAAAGATTAAAAAAAAAAACAGAAATGTCATTCAGAACAGCTGCTACTTCAACAGTCCCAATTATAAAAAATGTTTAACTCCAGATGAAACTACTTTTGAAAGCAAAGGATCACTGCTGATTTAAATAAACCACCTAATAACAGCTTTTAATTTTCCTTCAGTTGTAGGCAAAATTAGTGTTTTATTGACCGATAAATCCTGTAACTATTTAAGAGTAGAGTTTATATTTAATATAATAAAAACTATAATTAGAAATTATTAAAATAATGGATTTTCAGAATCTATTCTACATGGTATTGGAAATATACTACCTTTCAGACTTTTAACAGCAAACTATCCTCATGCAACATACCATAGCATATACTTTATATCAAAGATCACTAAGCAATATCTGGACTGCCTTACATATTTACTAATATTCTGAAATGGGCCCCAAAGACAAAATAAGGATAGAATTATTAACATCCACACCATGCCTGTGTCTCAGCTCGCTTTTAGTATAGTAATAGTACTCACACACTTTTATGAAATACAATAAGACAGATATCCAGAATGAGGGACATTCTGCAGAACAGCTGAGCGAGACTCACTCAAAGGATTCACTCATCACAAAGAAAAGCGGGAAGTATGATGAGGGGAGCAGTATTGCTGTTTAAGGGATGAGACTAAGGAGAGAGAGAAGGCAAATGTGATGTGTAAAACAGGACTAGACCCTGGATCAGGAAAAAAGGATAAAGACTATAAAAGATACCTTGCAGACACTGTGAAAAATTTGCATGTGGTCTGCAGGTTAAATGATGCTCATTTTTAAGGTTTTTAAAGATGTGACAGTGTTATTGGAATTGCAGAGACTATTCATATTGAGAGATTTACGCTAAAGCACTTGTGATATTTATACGCTTCTCCTGAGTGGTTTGGAGAAGGTGATGGCACCCCACTCCAGTACTCTTGCCTGGAAAATCCCATGGATGGCGGAACCTGGTAGGCTGTGGTCCATGGGGTCGCGAAGAGTCAGACACAACTGAGCGATTTCCCTTTCACTTTTCACTTTCATGCACTGGAGAAGGAAATGGCAACCCACTCCAGTGTTCTTGCCTGGAGAATCCCAGGGATGGGGGAAGACTGGTGGGCTGCCGTCTATGAGGTCACACAGAGTCGGACACGACTGAAGTGACTTAGCAGCCTGAGTGGTTTGACAATGGAAAAGTGTGTATGTATATACAAAGATATTTACACAGAGAGATGGGATAGTGTGAAAAAAAGTTAAAAGTAACTGAGTTTGAAAGAAGCTTCTATTCAATGTACTATTCAACTTATCTGTTTAAATTTTCCCCAAAAAGT
This sequence comes from Nanger dama, assembly GCA_917880005.1. Classification (NCBI taxonomy): domain Eukaryota; kingdom Metazoa; phylum Chordata; class Mammalia; order Artiodactyla; family Bovidae; genus Nanger; species Nanger dama. The sequence continues at coordinate 6,155,528 of CAKJTW010000082.1, read as the reverse complement.
TATCTAAGAAATATTTTTTTTAAAACCAGGATATATAATACAAGCTGACAGAAGAAATTATATCTAACTGTACTGACATACATAAAATTTCCTTCACAGTTAACCTTCATATCATGACTTCCCTAAATCCAATCTTACTTCTGAAGAAGGCATTTTAAAAAGTATCAAGGGACTTACCTGGTGGCACAGCGGTAAGAATCTGCCTGCCAATACAGAGGACACAGGTTTGGTCCCTGGTCCAGGAAGATTCCATATGCCATCAAGCAACTAAGCCCATGCACCACAACTACTGAAGCCTGTGAGCTCTACCGCTGCAGAAACACAGCTACTAAGCTGTGTGCCACTACTAAGCCTACATACTCCAACTACTAGAGCCTGTGCTTCACAAGAGAAGCCGCTGCAATACGAAGCCTGTGCACAGCAACAAAGAGCAGCCCCACGCCCAGAAAGCCCATGCATAGCAATGAAGGCCCAGTGCAACCAAAAATAAAACTTAGGAAAAAATTCAACTTAAAGAAAAAGTACCTAGGAAACATGTGTCCACTTTCTTTCACTTCTTTACAAGGAAAATGATGCTTGACATCTGGCTTGTTTATCCAAGTCTGAATGTTCACAACCTCTTTTCTATCATCATCTGACATTGAAGAACTGTCAATTTCATCTGTAAAGAATTTAAGATGTTAAAAATGGGTATCACCAACTTTAAAAATGATAGCCTAAAAAAATTTCAGTAGTATTTTAAACACATAGGTTGAAAAACAAAACAAAACAATTCTAACCCAGCTACTATATTTCCTGTGCCAATGATACTAATATAAAAGTATTATGATGAAACATCACTAAATATGGTAAGGAAATCAAGTAAAAATATTACATATATACTTTTATTATAATATTAAGCTACCTGAGTAATTTCAACTTTTTTGATATACACAACATTAACTCTAATCTATGACTAGTCTATAGGGAGATGGTGGAATTGTCCAATAATAATATTACCACCTATCTTGAGGGCAAAAATGGCTGAGTTCTTTTTCTCTTGCTGGTTTCTTTTCCTTTTTTGTTTACTGAAGTACAGTTGATTTACATAATTATAGCAGTTTCAGGTGTATAACATAGTGATTCAATATTTTTATAGATTACACTCCATCTACAGAATTACTGATTTCTAATCCTGGGGGAAAATGACAACAAAATAATCCTGGGATAAGTAAGTCTATTTAGTGGGGTTTTATGTGAGAGAAATGTAAGACATTCCTGTTATTCTGTTTTTCTAATTTAAGAAAGGGAATTACACTCCCTAGAGTTAATTGCAGATGTTCTTCTCTTCACTTTTCAAGAAATCAAAATACAAGAGACATAGTAAAAAAATGAAATCTCACGAATCTATTCACTTCTAGCTTAAATAAAAAGTAAAGCCCTCATGGATTTCTGCCCAATCACATCCCCATTTCTTTTCCACCAAGAAACAGTGACTATCTGAATTTGGTGTCACATCTTTACTTTTAATCAAACAAGAATATTCTTAAATAATATACAGTACTGCTTTGCATTCTAAGTTAACATAAATACCAGGCTGCTCAACTATATTCTCCTCCAACTGCTCCCCTATTCCCAATGTTGTAAATTTTACCCATGTTGATAATTATAGCTCCAGTTTTATTTTCATTTCTGTGTAATTTTCCAGAGTGTAAGTACATATGTGTATATATAAAAATATGATATGTGAAAATACACCAACATTTATTCATCCATTTCCTTCTTCCTTTTGTTAATGGAATAACAAATATTTAGGGAAAGATAGAGACTGATAGGTAACAGGAAAATGACAGAAGAGACAGCAAAAAGGAGAAAGGGAAACAATTACAAATAGCACACAGAAGTTTATGAAACAGAAGGTAGGAATAGCTAGAAAAGGTGTTAGGGGAAAAGCTATAAAGAATAAAATACAATGTACTGATTATTTTGTTACACTATAAAAGAGAAAATGTACTTTTAAGAGTTTTTATACATATAGGAGAAAAATAAAAATTCTGTGTTTTTGCTTCAAAGAAATTATATATAGAAAATTATTTTCCCTTCAATGCAGTTTTCCGGAAGGTGACTGTAATATTCATTAAAATGTCAAATGTGAGTCCCTCCGATCTGGCAATTGTACTGTGAAGTATTTACCCTCTAGATACACTTGCAAAAGTTTACCTAGATATATGTGAATATATGTTCACGTATATACACACACACACACACACACACATATAAAGATAGCCACTGCTATTTGAAATAGTAAAAAAGAAACTGGAAAACTACCAGGGTCAACTGGGAAAAGACTGATTTAATTATGGCGCATTTGTATAACAGTAAGTCAGCTGTGGGCTGAAGTGGAAATACACAATATCTATTATTAAGTGAAAAAAGCAAGATGAGATTTGGGAGTATTCTTCTTGTTTTGTACTTTTATATACAACATATACTTCATATACAATATATATTTTTATATATTTTTCTAACTCAACACACATTAATACTAATTATGATCACTTAATCAGGGTAATCTGAGCAGTGGCATTATGAACAAAAACAATAAATTATTTTTTAAAACATAAAGGCAATCACGAATTTCCATGGCACAATATCCCCATCTTGTGGCCCTTCAGGATATTGCCTCCAATTTCAAAAGGCTCTTTTCAGATGTCTCAATTTTTGAGATTTCCTGAACTTCAGTCTGACAACTCTTAATCCCCTACATGGCTGAATCAAGGGGATTTACATCCAATCCCATGGATTTAAATACTATTTATACATTGGTAATTCCCAGATTATCACCAGCTTATACATCTCTCCTCAACTAGACTCCTATAATTATTTCCCTACTCAGCATTTCTACTGCATAATTGAAGGCATCTAAAACCAAACTCTTAATAGAAAAACCAGACTCTCCAGTCTCCTCTACAGAATCTCACTGTGTCTTGCTGGTCCCAGAATGATCTCTACAATCACTCCTGACGCGTGAGGAAAGCAGTCTATACGCAGAGAAGTGTAGTACTACACCTGTGTCGTATTCTTCCTCATCCCCGATGCTGAAAACAGGCTTCACACCACGGTAAGGCTTACCCACTCTGTCACTGCTGCTCACATGCCTATATTCAGAGAATTGTAAGAGGGAAATCATCACTTAAGTTTCTAAAGATTTTCCCCAAGTATCATCTGAATATTAAAACAAAATATAAATGTTCTTTGTCTACCCCCCCTACCTCACCATGTACCACCCAGCTTCAGGACAGTTATGTTAAGGAAATTGAAACAAGATAAGGAAATTATGTTAGCAAAAGTGGCACAAAGTCTTGGTATGCAGAATGCTTTCAAATCTGTAAAAATTATATTTAAAACAATTTTAATGTTCATATAAACCAATGCACTGGGACACTCTTTAACCTCTGAGCTCTGTGTCTTCAGCTATAAAACGGTAATGACAGTATCTACTCTTCCTGGTTACTGTGAAAATTAAATCAGTTAATATTTGGTAAAGCTCTTGAAATAACGTCTGGCATACAGCAAGTGCTACATACATGTTTCTTAGACAAAACAGTTTATGAAACCAAATATTCAAATTCTAGTAGGAGTGCCTAAGGGTTTTTCATTTGGGTACATATGTCTTAAGGTTTTTCCTCCCATTTTTTTCTTATTTCTGTTACTTCTGTTTCAATAGAAACTAAGATGCTACTTCTTTTACATAAATAAACCATGAAAATGAATTTGCCTTTCATTCTTAAGTGGCAGAAACAAACAACATGTAAACTCAAACTTAATTCATTCTGTAGGAAGCTCTCTTTTTATATAAAAATCAATACCCTGTTACTTTTCAGGTAATCTCCAATAAACCAAGAAGTAAAATTAAAATATTTAGACAAAATATTATATGTTTCTGGAGAAAGAGTACTGTATTATTTGTAGGATAAGGTTCAGCTAAGATAATCTATAATGAAGGAAAATTGTGGCTTGCTTTTTCCATTGTCATGTTAAGAGAGAGTTCAATTAAGTTATGTGTCTTAGAATTCAATTTTTCCAAAAAACAGAGATCAAATCTATATTTTAAATAATTTCTTAACACATAGCATCAATAAAAATCATGACCTAATTTGGCTAAAATACGCTTAAATCTTTACTTCTCCCAAAACAATATTCCTTAACAGAAAACCAACAAGAGTTGAGTGTATGACAGAACTGTAAGTTAATCAATACACTGCTTACAGTTTATGTTAAAATCATAAAATCATTTGATTTTTATGCTAAAGCATATCTAATGTAAATTAGCAAATTTTACTCATTAAACACAAAAAAATGAAAGAAATAATTAAAATGAAATAAATCTATGCAACTCAGATTCAGCTTTCTTAAAAAAGGCAAAGACAAACATACCTTTATGTAACAGTACATTTGTGTCATCTAGGTTATAAAATTGTATGAGATAGTGTTATTGGTTCTCTCCTGATATTAAAGCATAATTAAACTTCTATAATATAGAAAGTAATGAAGATAATGTTTACAGTAAATGCTTGTACCAGAATGTAAGTATGAATAAAGTGACATCCAAAAAAGATACCAAGCTATACATTATTGAGCAAAATGTATAATACAATGCAGTTTTTATAAACAAGATGGCTAATGGTAACTAATAAAGTTCTTAAAGACTATCAAAAACTGAAACTCAATGGCTGGACTCTTTAAAAGCAGTCTATCTATGCTTTTTGCAGAAACAAAATCTACAAAATAGTCTGAATAGATTTTTAACTTTATTTACTGGGCTCAAAAACAAACCAAATTTATTCTAACTTTTCATTAAATTCTATTTTCAAAATGGATATAATCTCTAGGGACCAGAAAAGATAATTTTTAATTTTTAAAAATTCTTTGGGATAAAATTTGGAAGTTAAAAAAATCAGAATAATTCGATGGTCCTGTAACAAGAGAAAACAGAAAGATGATTCACAAATAGATTATAATTTTAAAAGAAGCCATCCCCTTTAAAATTATAAAATTGTAATAGAAGCTCTATAACTGGCATCATACAGGAGCAGTCACAGTAAATAAAATCTCTTATACATAAGTTGAAAGTAAACTGTTGCTAAAAATGCTACTTCTAATTCACTGAAAACATTGAAATGATCTGCCAAAAAAGTCAACTCCATTATTCCAGAGCTTAACTTACTTTTCAAAGTATGACTAGAACTTCTTTTTAAATGTTCATAGGTATTGTTATAATTGATATTCAAATTAAAATTGTAGAAAAGTCATGCGTATAAAAATGTAAAGCCATACAGTATAAGGTTCTATTGTTTATCCTAATTGAAGATCCAGTAGATTTCTAAACTTTAAACCTATGGAATTTAATAACAAGTACCCCATTTTACTGGGATCAGAGAAGAGATGGATTATATATTAACATGTCCACTGCGGCCGAATTTCTTTCAAGGAAAAGCAAAGGCAGAACCCTAGAACTGGAGTTCTTTGGAACTGATTTATATAATGTTGTCTCTCCAACTTAAACACATACATCTTATTAAGAAAATTCTAGCAATATTATCAAATGACATAGTGTACATGAAATAACAAAAAATTTGAACCACAAACTATGCCTTTTTCAGGTGCTACAATTTTCTCCACTGTTAGGGCATGAGACAAAAGTAAATGCTCTCCAAAGCTAATAGCCTCCCAACTCTGAGACTACTTATTTTGTTTCATCTTCCTCTGTCTTAGAATAAAAACATGAAATTTGTTTTATGAAATTGTTGTGTTTGAATTACTTGATTTTCATCTGAGGAATAGGAGATATAAAGGGGGAGGCAAGGAAAAAAGTTTTAATGATCAAGCAAAAAAACCGAAAGGAAAGCGTATCAGCATCACACACTCCTAAAAGCAGAATGAGAAGAGTTCAGCATTTGAGACAGCTCCATGAATTCTGAGCCAAGACAGCAAGAGGCTTAGAGACAGCATGATGCATGCTAAAGGAAAAGGATGGTCCAGTAAAGCTGTGCTACTCATTGGCTTACCGCTCGGTACATGTTCTGTCTGGCCAAGGAAGATTGAAAGACATTCTACAGCAAATTGAGGCAGAGGACAGAACAATATGATTATTAAAAACACAACAGCTTTAAAACAAAAATATAGTATAATCAGTTTTCTAACCCAGAGTGTATATTAAAAAGAAAAATGTTTTGATGACCCCAAGTACAAAGAAAAATGAAGAAACGCCAGTTTCAAGTGATTCTTAAACAAAGAGAATAGTCTTTTCAACTTAGTATTATCACCAGTTCATTTTAAAATAAAATTTTAAGTGTTCATGCTACAAAATGTAGCAATAATAGTACCCTAATTGAGAATGCACTAACTAGAAGTATTTTAAAAAATAAAGCTTTTGAAAGCAGACCAATTTTAATGAGCAAAAAAACCTTTCAGCCTTGATAAAAAAAAACTTTTAACATTATCAGTTGCCCATTTCAGACAAAGTATAGTTTCTTGGATTAGTGAAAATAACTTACATCTTGTTATTTACTAAACGAAAAATATATATATATATCTGTATGCATATGTACTTTATTTAGTAAAATGAAAAACAGTACATTCCTTATATTCAGTTCTTAAAGTCAAATACTTCAACCCTCCTAGGATACTGCAAGTAAGACATGAGATGACATTAAATACTGTAACACATTTCCAAGATCAGGCCTGCTTAGAAACGAATTTCACACTGGAATTATTAGGTTAGTTTTGAACTCCAAGAACAAGAAAGATCAGTGAAACTAACATGTGGAGAAAAAGAAAACATTGTGCACTCACAGTCCCAGTGAGAAACAATGTCACAAACATTCTTACTTATCATTTGTTAGCTGGCCACTGCATTGGCAATTCATGGGAGAAGTGAGGTCACACATGCTGTGAACAGAACTCTATGAAGATCTGAATTCTTAAACTTAAGAAAATGGGGTTCTGTTTTATTTAGTATGACTCAGTTTTCTAGGTTTTAAATTCCTGAAGCCAAGAAAGAGATTACTGCTATGAAATTATTGCACTTAACAGATGATTCCAACCACCTGACAGGTAGGATTATACATAATAGTGTTGGAATATTTTTTTCTAATGAATGGCTTGAAAGGGGCAGAATTATTATTTGCCACCTATTCTGGGCAGTGGGAGAAGAGAGTAATCTTCATAGTCAAGCTTTACAGCAATAAAGAACATCTCTGTGATAATAAAAACTGGAATCATCTAATTTTTAAAAATGTAATTTACAGTCCTTTTTTAAAGCACATTCTAGTCAACTAACATTTACTATGATACTTTTCTTTAGCTTGAGTTACTCATCACAAATTCATACTGTATAAGTAACTCACCGGTCCACAGGAGTTGATGTATTCTCAATAAAGCTGATAACTTTTTCCCTGACGTTAACGGATTTTGTCTTCAAAGCAACAGTCATTTTATTAACTAACGATTTCATTCCTCTATCATTTGAACCATTAGAAGATTCACCCTAGGGGGAAAAAGAATTTACTGATGAATTAACTGCTCTCCAAATGACTAGTAAGACACACTACTGCTGAAGGTTGTCTCGATGTTAAAGCACTGAACTGGGTGCACCTCCTACCACAAAATCGTATCTGAAAGTCCTAGTAACCCAGTATACCTCAGAAAGTGACTGTAGGTGGACATAGGGCCTTTGAATAGTAAATCAAGGTTAAATGAGGTCATGTAATAGGTAGGCCCGATCCAAAATGACAGATGTCCTTACAGGATAAAGGGGAGACATCAGGGACTTACAAGCCCAGAAAAAAGGCCCTGTCATCTGCAAGCTGAAGACAGGTGTTTCTGGAGAAATTAAACCTGTCAACCCTTTAATCTCAGACCTCTAGCCTCCAGGACAATGAGGAAATAAATTTCTGTTGTTTAAGTTACCTAATTGGTTGTATTTTGTTAAGGCAACCCGAGTAGACTGACACACTGGGTGAAACCATTTTAGGAATGGAAGGTAGAAATGAAAATTGAGAATATGTATTATACACATAAATGTGTGGAACCTGAAACTACCTTTTATTCAGTAAGAAATAAAATTATTGACCTCTTAACTCAGGTAACTCTATAAAAATAAGTAAAATTACAATCAGAGTATCATTCATATAGCTAAATTTTGAAACATTTATTCTTTGTAAATTTTTGCTGTTTAAGACATTATTACTTAGGTCTTTATTTCTCAAGAAAAGTCATCTTTATGTACCTAGTGTAATAGATTTGAGTATAATTCTTGAATTGTATGTAACTGTTCCCTTACATCCTACAGCAGCGGTTCCCAGTCCTTTTGGCATTAGGAACCAGCTTCGTGGAAGACGTTTTTCCACAGATGGGGGCTGGGGAATAGTTCAGGCGTTACGGGGAGTGGCAGATGAAGCTGCTTTGCTCCTTCACCTCCAGCTGTTCTGTGCAGTGGTTTTCTAACAGGCCTTGGCCCTCTGCCCTACAGGCAAGTTGGTAGCAGATGTCGAAAGTTTAAAAATTTGCCTATCTTCTGCCCATTAATGCCTCTTCAGGATTTATGGGAAGGAAATAATCAGAAAATGCCCTAGGATTTAGTCACTAAACTATTTTTTAAATGTTTAAAAAACAAGCATTTAAAAATATTAGAAAATGCTCAAACATTCAGTGAAAAAGCAGAAAATAAACCTATTTGTACACTCTGAGCACTACTTTTAAAATATAATACTAAAAAAAGGCATTATAAAAGATGTGAAGAAAATATTTCAAAATATTAACAGTTGTTATCCATGGTTAGGTAACAATTAATTTTGCTTTCTTTATATTTTTAATATTTACATATGATGCTAAAATGAAATGTATTATTTTTATTTTTAAAACAAGTCATTAGTTAAAATGTATTTTTTTACTTTTAAAACAAGTCAGTCATTAACTAAAATATGTTACATTTATTTTTAAAACAAGTAAGGCATTAACTAAATAACATAAAAATCATGTTTCCATTTCCATATCCAACTTCAAAACCAAATTATACTGACCATGGATTTCTTTGGTACTTTAGAAGATAACACATCTTTGAGAAGCTTTAGCTGCACAATTTGACAATAATTTGCTTTGACTTACAAGGCTGAAGATAAGCTTCAATTCATCATCTAATGAGTTACAAAGTTTATCTGAGCCACCAGGGAAGTATAAAGTATGTAAGTGACACTATATAGTATGTAAGTGACAGGTTCTACACTTTATTTGACAGGTACTACATTTTACATTCACTTGTACATTTAACCTTCATGTTATTATTATGAAGAAAGTTCTGTTATCATCAACCCTATCTGCACAGATGGAGAAACCAGAGTAGAAATGACCTTACTGGAGATCATGAAGAAAATATGTTCTGGAGATAAAACCTGAGTACCCAGGTAAGTCTGATTGGTAAGCCCAGGACTGCACTGGACTTTTCCTTCTATTTCTGATTTAAAGAATGATCACCAGGTAGATAAGGATCATTACTTGTGAAGAAAACAATTAAATGAAAGAGCCAGGCTTCAGCAATATGTGTACCATGAACTTCCAGATGTTCACGTTGGATTTAGAAAAGGCAGAGGAACCAGAGATCAAATTGCCAACATCTGCTGGATCATGGAAAAATCAAAAGAGTTCCAGAAAAACATCTATTTATTGACTATGCCAAAGCCTTTGACTGTGTGGATCACAACAAACTATAGAAAATTTCAAGAGATGGGAATACCAGACCGACTTGCCTCTTGAGAAATCTGTATGCAGGTCAGGAAGCAACAGTTAGAACTGGACATGGAACAACAGATTGGTTCCAAATAGGAAAAGGAGTATGTCAAGGCTGTATATTGTCACCCTGCTTATTTAACGTTATATGTGGAGTACATCATGAGAAACGCTGGGCTGGAGGAAGCACAAGCTGGAATCAAGACTGCTGGGAGAAATATCAATAACCTCAAATATGCAGGTGACACCACCCTTATGGCACAAAGTGGAGAATTATTCTTGATGAAAGTGAAAGAGGAGAGTGAAAAAGCTGGCTTAAAGCTCAACATTCAGAAAATGAAGATCATGGCATCCAGTCTCACAAATTAATGGCAAATAGATGGAGAAACAGTGGAAAGAGTGGCTGACTCTATTTTGGGGGCTCCAAAATCACTGCAGATGGTGATTGCAGCCATGAAATTGAAAGATGCTTACTCCTTGGAAGAAAGTTATGACCAACCTAGATAGCGTATTCAAAAGCAGAGACATTACTTTGCCAACAAAGGTCTATCTAGTCAAGGCTATGGTTTTTCTAGTAGTCATGTATGGATGTGAGAGTTGGAATGTAAAGAAAGCTGAGTGCCGAAGAACTGATGCTTTTGAACTGTGGTGTTGGAGAAGACTCTTGAGAGTCCCTTGGACTGCAAGGAGATCTAACCAGTCCATCCTAAAGGAGATCAGTCCTGGGTGTTCATTGGAAGGACTGATGTTGAAGCTGAAGCTCCAATACTTTGGCCACCTGATGCAAAGAGCTGACTCATTTGAGAAGACCCTGATGCTGGGAAAGATTGAAGGTAGGAGAAGAGGATGACGGAGGATGAGATGGTTGGATGGCATCACCGACTTGATGGACATGGCTTTGAGTGCACTCCGGGAATTGGTGATGGACAGGGAAGCCTGGTGTACTGCAGTCCATGGGGTCACAAAGAGTCAGACACGACTGAGCATCTGAACTGAACTGAATGAAGATGATACAAAATACAGAAAATACCTAAAAGACTTATTTGCCCAAATATTTCCAAAGAAGAACAGAATGAATTTACCCTCGCTATTCTCCTGGGACAAACTAATTGGGAGAGTGCGAGAATCAACTCACTTTAAAGCCCAAGTTAATCACAGGACTCAGAATTATCTCTGTTGATATTTAATCAGAAGTAGAAAATTGTCATTAAGTTGCAGCTGGGGAGGGAGAAGTCTGAATTCAACAAGCAGACCACCACAACTCCTGACTAGTTTACCTGTGCAGGTCTGCTCCTGTGATTTCATTAACCTCACAACAATATGCTTCCTCATTGTACGTGCTTGAAACATTTTGACTCCATTTCTGTTATGGTGAATATTTAGATGTTAATCATCATTTTTGAGCATTCATCCAAATCTGGTGACATGTTCTACATACACACTTACATCCACAGAAGAATTGATGCTGCTCCTTGAACCTGAGGTGCTAGCAATCCAATGGCCATATCCGTTTTCTGGTCCATCCACATTGATGTCTGCCAGGTGCTGCTGCAGTGCTTAAAGATAAAGAGGAAGAAGGAAAAAAAAATCCTGATTTATCAACCCCCTTTAGAAGTATGACAGAGATGTCAGACATGACTTAGCAACTGAACAACAACAGAAGCTGAATGAGAAAGATCCAAGGGCACAATCACAGGTATTTCTTTCACAGCACCTTTGTAAAGAATAAAAGATGCCAGGCTACAGAAAGCTTTCTTTCCCTCCTCTTCCTTCTAAACCCCCACACATATAACTTTTCTTAATTGACACTAAGGGTGACAGTAACCATATACACAGATTTGATGTCTTCCTCTTTGGAAGGCAATCTTTCAAGTATTAATAAATAATTTTAGCAACATTTTAATGATATAGAGGATTAAAGGAAAACCTATGATGGCTTTTGTTTACCATAGGAGACATAAGTTAATCCTTCCAATAATACAGAAGAAGTCTTAGCCATTAACTGTTGTGGAAAGAGAGATTATCCTTGGAAAAGAAATAATTCATAGTTTAAAAAATTTTTCCTAAAACCTAGCCTATCTGTGCTATATAAAATAATGCTTTTCAGACACTTTTGAGAACAATAACCAAGTTTTATGTTATGCTGTCAGAACTTCCAGTAAATAACACTAGGACTTAAGCCAATACTTGCTTAACACCAGTACTTTTTTAATATCACTCTGGGTATGAGCCTCAAGGGTTGTTAGTTATCAGGCTATGATACAAATTATCTCCACGACAGGAGATAAAAATTCTTGCTAATATCAACAAAGACCAAGTTGAAATAAACCTTAACCTATCAAAACTTCTAATTTATAACATAAGACCATATTAAGTCAAAACTTAAGCCTGATAAGACTCTATGATTCAAACTCAGGATTCTACTGCCTCCAACAAATATTAACTTGATTTTACTAATAATTTTCCTAGTAATTATAGATTCGATATTTTCATATCTCTTTTACTAATGAAAGGCTATCTTTTAATTAAAAACACCTGACATGCAACACTGTGTAAGTTTAAGGTACAAAATGTTGATCAGATACATTTATATACTGCAGCAACAGGTATGCCTCTGTCATGCCACACAGCTACCATTTCATTTTTGTGAAGTGAATAATTAAGATCTAGATTCTTTGCATAAGTTTGGGGATTATAATACAATATTGGTGTCCACATTCACTATATTATGCATTAAGTACTCCAGGACTTATTTACCTACTAGTTGCAAGTCTGTACCCTTAAGTAACAGAATTTGTTTTTAAAAAAAAAAAAAAAAAAAGTTTTTATTTAGAATCTTACCATCCTGACCTACTCCTTTATAAATTCTCAAATATTTGCTGTAGTGACTGTCATTTTTCTATCCTGAATTACCAGATTAGCTGCAGTTGAAATCATCAGCTTATTTCTTATTCCATTTAGTCAACATTTTTCATCAGCTAATACTTTCAAGTAATTAAAAAATGAGAACAAAACAAAAAAGCAAACAGTAAGAAGAGTTTACAGTGAAAACTACCTCTCCTACTCTTGTCTCCCAGTCTTATCTACCCCTCCTTCTCCATAAAAACAAATCATATGGGCAGTTTTTCACCCATCTTTACAAAAACATTTTTTACAAATTCAAGCTAATTGTATTTACAAATACAAATCCCAATTAGCTTGAATTTGTAAAAATTTTTTAAAGATGGGTGGCTCAGACAGTAAAGAATCCACCTGCAATGAAGAAGACCTAGGTTGGATCCCTGGCTTGGGAAGATTCCCTGGAAGAGGGCATGGCAACCCACTCCAGTATTCTTACCTAAAGAATCCCATGGACAGAGGAACATGGTGGATTACAGTCCATGGGGTCACAAAGAGTCAGACACAACTGAGCAACTAAGCACAGCACAAGTTAAAGACATCCATTTTAACAGTTTCTAAATATTTTCTCATTGTAACTGCCTACTATATTTGTCTTTATCTAATCTGTCCTGCTGGCCTTGCCTTTTCTGAAAACAGTGCATGACTGAAAAGAAAGTGTACCCAATAACTAATTTGGTCACTCCAAATCAGCTCCAGTGATCATACACTTTCCTCTGAAAAGTAGGGTCAAAGGAATTAATAAATTAAAATCTTACCCATAAATCCTCCACTGGCAATGCTTACGTATTCTTTGTTTTTCTAAAGTGGAAAATAAAATTTAAATTACTTCAAAATGCAATCCAATTCATATTTCTTATAGTTCTATAAGCATTGAAAACTATAATAAAAGGCTATATACTAAATTTCTGGATTTTTTTTTTTACATTTTAGACTTTGGCACAGAGACATACATACATTTATCTTGTATACTGTAAGATCTGGGGCTTGCACAGGAACAAGTGGACAACTTCGTGGCTACTGATGAGACTGTACTACAGTCCCAACAATGCAAGAAGTCAAACCAAAATCAGTTACACTGTTATTTTCCAATGTAACGAAAATGTTTTAAAAGCTTTCAAAAATATTTTGGGTTCTTTATTAAAAAGGAAATACAAAAGCAAGTAACATAGCTAATTATGAACAAATGACAGAATGTCAACATTTTACAAACTATTAAAAATTAATGAATCTAAGTAATGATAAAGACACAAGAAAGGTATCTGGGCAGTATTTACTGCCTGAGGAAGTACACACTATCCAAGACTTCCTGTCCCCCCCACCCTCCAAAGTCATCTAACAAGACTCTAGGTCTAATCAGCTTACGAGAAATACCAGGGATAGAACCTGATAAACACCACTATGTGAATGCAATCAGCAAAATCCAGATTGTGGGTTTTTCCAAACAAACAGATGCAAGGAAAAAGAAACTGGAAACAGAGCCAATAAAGAGACTTAAAAGATACTAACCAAGTGCAATGTCTTGTTTTAGATCTTGAGAAAATTAGGAAACTTGAATACTCATTAGATTTTTATAATTAAGTGTAATAGTTACAATGTAATCAATGATATCTTTACAAAGAATTTACAGTTCAATTCTCCCTACTTTTGAATTTGTTTGAAATTTTCCACGTTAAAAATTGGGGAGGGGGAGGGATTTCTAAAGCTACATCAAGAACTCAAATTATTAAAAGAAGTCCACAATATTCCAAATTCTTGCCATCCTTTGTAATATATAGCTTGTTTCAGAGCATTTTAGAATAGCTCAATTAAATTTATAAGTAAAGTGAATCTGAGTCCCTATTTCTGTTCTTCTGTTTAACGTACTAAAATATCTTTACTCCAGTAAAGCAAAAATTATTGTATAATCCCTCTCTCAAATACTTTGTTCCCTTTCTGATTGTGTGTTTCAAGGATTGTCCTTTTGACTAATTTTTTCAAACCAGATTCCCGTTGAAGTGGATACAAACTGAGTGGCCTGTCTCTCCTGTCTTCCTGTTTTCATAGTTCAGGGTCACACAAAATGAGGACTTTAATATATAAAGTCCAAGGAATAACTAATAAATAACTATTTTTATAAAGAAAGAGCTGTCACTGAGTGAGGCTTTGTAGAAAAGGTAGATGGACAGGGTGCATGAAATCAGTGATACAAATTAGTTGTGCTAAAGACAATACAGGAACACAAAAAGGAAAGGTGGTTAAGTGTCATAGACATACATGTGTATTTATTCAATTTCAAAGTGAAGATATTAAAATGAACTATATAGCAACTGTAAAAAGTATTAAGGCATGAATAGGCACAGAGAACAAACAAAAGAATAATCCAGAAACGGACCCTGCTCTATTGAAGAATTCAGTCTATTATGGAGGTGGTATTTTTAATTGATAGCACAACTGGTTAGCTATTTGGGGAATTTTTGTTTTTAATTCCTACCTCATTTCTTACAGAAAAATAATTCTAGACGGTCCAGAAGATTTAAACATAAAAAATATATCATAAAAGCAGGTGAGAGAAAAATGAGGGAGAAGACTTCTTGGCAAGACACAAAGCCAATAAGGTGGTGTTTTTTGTTTTTTTTTTAAGATAAATTTAACAAGGTAGACAACAGCACAAAATTGCCTAGGAGAATTTCTTAAAGGTGACAGCAAAATCCAAGGAAAAACTGAAGTAATCTATCAGCATACCTGTAAAAAGTGTGCAAGGACCATGTTCATATACATGTCTTCCTCCTCTCTACCACTGCCCATGAAGCAGAGGTGCTCCCCACCAGCGATGGAGCCGGACTCAATGGACTGCCTCTGTGCTTCCAGCAGGGATTTTACAGACTGTGCAAACTCAGATGGATTCTGCAGCATCTGGACAATTAAAAAAATTAATGTGGCAAGCCTGTGTTTTTTATACATCTGCAAAACTTGACATATTTTCCCAGCTGGCTGGGAAGAAAACAATGTTTATAGTCCCACCACGAAAATTAAAAAAAAAAAGGGGGGGCCTCTTCTTTTGAGCTGTGCTACACAGCTCCTGGGATCTTAGTTATCTGACCAGAGATTGAACCCAGGCCCTCTGCAGTAAAAGCTCTTAAGTCTTAACCACTGAATAGCCAGGGAATTCCTAAAATAAAGGCTCTTATAAATAAAATCCCTGGGATAAAATAAATGTGTATTAAATGCACCTAAAATACATCAGAAAACAAAAGTTGACAATTCATGGAAAGATTAAATTATGCAAAGAAAATACCAGGGAAAAAAATGTTTTTGCTGGTTTTTTTCTAAATTTCAGTGTCTTCAGGGTATGATGACAAGGAAAGCTGAACAATGAATGGAAGGATCCATGACAAAAACAATTCATTGAAACAAGCTATATTTTTAGTCTCCACTTACATGGCAAACCATGTTATTTCTTAGAGGACAGTTAGAAACAGTGGAAGCACTTATCAGTACTTATTCTAGGTACTAGAGATATGACGATGAAAAAGTTCATTTCTTACCCTCAAGAAAATAAGCATGCCAAAAATACAAAAATTTGTTAAAACTGTTTTAATAAAAAGCACAGTGAAAATCCAAAAAAAAAAAAAAAATTAACAGCACACTCAAAAACATAGGTGCAACATCACTAGTAATGACTACTGCTTTCCATTCGCCATTCGTATAAGATAGAAAATTAGTGATGTCCAATAATGCTTATGGTATAAAACAATCATTCTCACAGTTGTAAAGTATAAGTTGATACAGCCTTTTTAAAGGGCAATATGGCAGACTCTAGTAACAATTCTATATACCCACATTCTATATGCCCACATTCTATAGTCTATATGCTGTAACTCTTACCCCAACAATTTTACTTTCAGGAGTGCCTTTTACAGAAATATTTGCACAACTCCACAAATGTTAACTACATGTTAACTACAGCATTGTTTTATTACAAGAAAATTGAAAACAATCTAAATGTACATCAATCAGGTGATAAATTGTGGTATATCTATACCATGGATCACTATACAGCCATTAAAAGGAATGTACTAAAATGAAAAGATCTCCCCAGAAACTAAGTGAAAAATCAAGTGGAAAAAAAAAAGTGAATAAGAAATATGTAAATACAAGTTAAAGGGCTGGATAATTAAACAAGCTGACAATAATTGTTAACTCTGAAGATACTCTTTGAGCTTTTTAAGAATAATCAAAGTTATTCACAAATGACATGAATAATAAGCATAAAAGATGGACCATCTAGGTCCTCCAGGGCTTCCCAGGTGGCTCAGAGGCAAAAGCCTGTCTGTCAAGCAGGAGACATGGGTTTGATTTCTGGGTAGGGAAGATTCCCTGGAGAAGGAAATGGCAACCAGCTCCAGCATTCTTGTCTGGGAAATCCCAGGGAAGGATAAGTCTGGCAGGTTATCGTCCATGGGGTCACAAAAGAGTTGGACGTGACTTAGTGACCAAACAACAACACATCTAAGTCCTCAAAAAGATGAATGAAGGATGAGAAAGGCACAGACTTTACATTCAGGATGTAAACAAGCTAGAATCACCTTCTTCATCTATAGCACCCCAAACTCTCTGGGTTGTTTTACTTCTATTTTCCATGAGCTTCCTCCTGACGCCACTGAGACCTTTCCACATGCCCTTTCAACCTCAGCGTCAACTTTTTCAGATAAGTTAGAGACAAAGTCATTCCTCTTACTGTCTTCCCCATTCCTGAGGCTCTAAAAACCCCAGAAAGGCTTAAATGATGTCAGTCCCAGTCTTACCAAATGCTCTAAGCATCTCTTGACAATAATTATCTACTTCATCTATTCCTTCAATTCAATCCTAGGACAGTAATTTTAACAACTGAGGCCCTATATGCCAGAGACTACCCTTATTACATATTACTTTATTTTATATGCACAGTTCAGTTCAGTTCAGTTGCTCAGTCATGTCCGACTCTTTGCGACCCCATGAATCGCAGCACACCAGTCCTCCCTGTCCATCACCATCTCCTGGAGTTTACTCAAACTCATGTCCATCAAGTCAGTGATGGCATTCAGCCATCTCATCCTGTCATCCCCTTCTCCTCCTGCTCCCAATCCCTCCCAGCATAAGGGTCTTTTCCAGTGAGTCAGCATCAGTCCTTCCAAAGAACACCCAGGACTGATCTACTTTAGGATGGACTGGTTAGATCTCCTTGCAGTCCAAGGGACTCTCAAGTCTCCTCCAACACCACAGTTCAAAAGCATCAATTCTTCGGCTTTCAGCTTTCTTTACATTCCAACTCTCACATCCATACATGACCACTGGAAAAACCAGAGCCTTGACTAGATGGACCTTTGTTGGCAAAGTAATGTCTCTGCTTTTTAATATGCTATCTAGGTTGGTCATAACCTTCCTTCCAAGGAGTAACTGTCTTTTCATTTCATGGCTGCAGTCAGCATCTTCAGTGATTCTGGAGCCCAAAAACATAAAGTCTGACACTGTTTCCACTGTTTCCCCATCTATTTCCCATGAACTGATCAGACCAGATGCCATGATCTTAGTTTTCTGAATGCTGAGCTTTAAGTCAACTTTTTCACTCTCCTCTTTCACTTTCATCAAGAGGCTTTTTAGTTCTTCACTTTCTGCCATAAGGGTGGTGTCATCTGCATATCTGAGGTTATTGATATTTCTCGATAAAAGGAGGCTTAAAGTAAAAACTTTTAGACTGACTACCCAATCATAATCAGAGCTAATGTTCACAGAGTACTTACTAAGCGCAAGGCACTATGCTGAGTGCTGTATCAGGCAGCTCACAGTGAGAAGTTTAGAATTTACTGACATAACAACGGTAAGCAACAGTAAACCATACCTAACAGTGCTCTCATCTACTCTTTATGATGCCAAGGGTGTGTCCATGGTTAAAAGGAAACCTGAGAGCTACCTTTGTATATGGGCAGAGACTCCCTCTTTAAGCAGAAAGAAAAACATCCCCAAATCTGGTACATGTATATTTATTCATGGATTAAAGAAAAAAATCCATTTTCCCATATTTTTTAAAATTTTAAATCACATTTATACTAACCAAATCTGAATCTAAATGGAAAGCAGTTGATAAATGCCCAGCATTATACTGTTCTGCAGGACGGCAATCCACCACAAAGAACCGGACTCCTTCCTAAAAGGGAAACATTTGACATAATAAAATATTCCAGGAGGATCACATTTTACACAATATAATATTAACAATTAACCAAAAGGGGGGGACAAATGGATTAAAAAATGGATCTCACATACAGTTAGGAAGTCCTATACAGTACAGACTCAAGAAAATATCCTCAAGATCTTAAAAGAGTTGTATTCATTTTAAACAGTAGTTAAAACAGTTAGTCTTAAAACATATATAACGTAGAAGAAAGTATTAAAAAAATAATAATAATAATAATTTAAAAAAAGGTGCCCTGTAAGTCTAAAAAAAAAAAAACATATAGCAGAAAGAACGTTAGTTTGGGCTATAAAACTAATTTGAATTTAATAACAATGTGCATCATGTTAAACACTTTCAAAAACACTATACATAGATATAAACACAGAGGTAGATACAATTTCTATTTCTGAAAATAAACCCACAAACTTATCAACACTGTAATTCATATAAGGATTAAATAAATGTCTTTTGGGGTGACAGCAGGTTCTCCAATGCCAGTCTGAAATGGAGTTCACATGGGTCTCTTTAAACTGGATTACAAGTTATTTTTTTAATAATGGTTCTAATGAGGAAACCACACAAAATGCTTATTTTAAAGATATCTGTTGTAAAAGGCCTATCTTCCCATGTTCTTTCCTCTTCTCTCCATCTTTGACATATAGCCCACCTTTCAAATATACACATGTAATTAACTGCTGCACTATTAGCAAAAAGAACTTATGTTGAAAAAACTGGCTCATCAGATTTTCATAAATACAATAGAGAAAAAAATTATGGTATAGCTTCAATTCTCCTTTGTAAATGCCTTTTGGCATTAAACCATGTAATTCAGTTATCTGTATGCTGCTGCTGCTGCTGAGTCACTTCAGTCGTGTCCAACTCTGTGTGACCCCACAGACAGCAGCCCACCAGGCTCCCCTGTCCCTGGGATTCGCCAGGCAAGAACACTGGAGTGGGTTGCCATTGCCTTCTCCAAATTATCTGTGTAAGTATCTAGAATTTAACTATGAAATAGTAAATTCACCCTTTCAAGTACTTATATAACATTCAGTTGCCCTGTTAAAATATGAAATAAGATTTGGCAATTTACAAAAACTAGTGTCAAAAATCTGGAGAAGGCAATGGCATCCTACTCCAGTACTCTTGCCTGGAAACTCCCATGGACAGAGGAGCCTGGTAGGCTGCAGTCCATGGGGTCGCTGAGTCAGACTGAGCGACTTCACCTTCACTTTTCACTTTCATGCACTGGAGAGGGAAATGGCAACCCACTCCAGTGTTCTTGCCTGGAAAATCCCAGGGACGGCGGAGCCCAATGGGCTGCTGTCTGTGGGGTCGCACAGAGTCGGACACGACTGAAGCGACTTAGCAGCAGCAGCAGCAGCAGTGTCAAAAATAATTGGTTATTTGAGAAATAAAATAACACACAAGCTGGCAGTTTAAAAATGAGCATATGGACAGAAGATTTAATATATTAATCACTCAAAAAAAGCAAAACCACTACATTGTTACAGTAAATTAATTTTTGTGATAATCAACAAACACAGAGGAGACATTGATTCCTTGCATTTAAAGGGGATCATCCTCTAACAAAGAGTGAGGTTTTTTAACTTACCCCTTGAAGCTGATTTGCCTGAAGGATTTCTGACACTGAGATGGCCAGGCAAAGAGCCTGACTCAGATCTGCATCGTCGTCCTTAATTCCCAACAAAGTACTGCCAAACAGATGGTGATTATCCTGTGTGAAGAGGAATTTTTAAAACTTTATGAAGAAAAAAAATAAAATCAAGCTTCCCTCCTAAAACTATT
This sequence comes from Nanger dama, assembly GCA_917880005.1. NCBI lineage: Eukaryota > Metazoa > Chordata > Mammalia > Artiodactyla > Bovidae > Nanger > Nanger dama. Next base: position 6,134,863 of record CAKJTW010000082.1, on the reverse strand, counting down.
TTCAACAGACCAAGATAAAAGGTAAAATAATTATATAACATCTTTGAGTCATGTGATTTAACTTATTACATCAAATCTTCTAGGCTAAAAGCTACAAAAAGGCTAGAAACAAAGCACGTGTTTGAGTTCACACAAAATGAAAGACTAATAAAAAAATAACACAGTCTACCACAGCTATTTTCTATACTATCATATATATTTAAATAGCAAATTTTTAAATGTTTATACTCACATTTTATGCTTTACTACTGAATAAAATTAAAATATGGCATAAATTATGTAATATGCTGCTAATAAAACCTGCTCTAATTAGCAATTGCTAGTGCAGTTTATTTACTATGTCTGAAGAATAAAAACTATTCTCTTAAAAGGCTGGAAAGAAAAGGATAAGACTTCTTTTTCATCTAGTATCATAACCACTACCTCGCCATCTAACTTAGTCAACATTGTTGGGAACTGAGGTAATCTACATAAGGCAATTATTAAAATAACTGAAATTAGTTCCTGAGAAACAAATTTATTTTATAATTAGTTTTGAGGGAAATGTTCTTAAGTTTCTATCATCTGCCTCCTGGACACACTATACTGAACATAATTTAATCTCATCTTAATATTTCAGGGACATAGTAACTTAAAACTAACAATCATGATGGCAGAATGCCTTAAAAATAAAAAGACAATAATGTTCTCATGAGCACTTGATGTCACAAATAGTTTATAAATGGTAATTCTGTGCCACCTCCATTACTAGCTTTAGAATCTAGAGTTTTAGTTTCTAGAAGTTCACAGCACTTGGACTTCTAATCTGATGTCATTTCTCTTGAAAGTTCTTGACTGATGTGAGAAAGGTTCAAGGTCTCCACGGAGCTTAAGTGACCCTTTTTTGTGTAAAAGACAGCATCATCAAAAGTTGGGAGTTTTAACTCCAGATAAAGAAGGCATAATGATACCTCCTCAATTAGATTTCTATAACACAATTTTTAAAGTAAGGAAGCATTAATTTAAGAAATACCTTATAGTCATTTTCTCATGATCAGAAATAATAATCAGAGGAGAGGTAAAATGGCTCCTAGCATATTTGTATACTATCTTTTTAAAAATGTCTATTTCTCTACTAGGGAGAATATGTATAATGAAAAAAATCACACAAAACTGTAATACACAGAAAGAATGACAACCTAGAGTATTTTAATTGAAGTGGATACAACATAAACATAAAACAATACACAAAATGTAAAATACTGAAGTAGGTCATTTCTTGTCTGATACCTTCCTAAATGAAGCTGGTGTTTTACTGCAATAATACTGAGCCAGAGAGGAAAAGGTCTTCTATATCTTCTAGATTCAAACTGGATGGAGTATTTTCCAAGAACTCTGAAATAGGATTATAAATAAATTATAATATATTTTTAAAAATTTTGCTTGTAAAGTATACAACAATAAACATTATATATCAAAGTTGGTTTATCTTCAACATTAGTTTTATAAATGAAATCTCAACAGTGATGCACAGATAACTGCTTGAAGAGATGTGGATTTTCCCCAAAGGAGCTGAAACTCTTAATATAATCCTATTAGTGACTGATGGTATCTAGCAATCAAATCAAATTCATTAGCCTTGATTGGAATACTGTGATTTATTTAACAAACACAAATGCCAGGGCCCCTACAAATAAAAAATAACCAAGAAATGGTTCCTGACTTCAGGAACTTTGTCTTGCTTGAGAAATATAAAGATAAATCATATAATATAGTAAAATAAACACTGTAACAAAGACAGTACAGTGTGCTGAGTACTACAGAAAGGAAGTAAATCTGTGAGGGCTGGAGTGGAGAGAACCCAAAAGGAGGATCAACATTTCAACAATGGAGATACTTACAGGAGTCAGGGATTCAAAAGAAAATTAAGGAAGGAAGGGAAAGGAAGACAGAGAGGAGACCAGTTTATTAAACCAAAGAAACAGTGTACAGAAAAGAACTGAATGAGTGAAAAAAACATGTAAGGGATGAATGAGGGTAGCAAATCCGGGGAGACCATCTTAAATTTAAGGCTTGTATGTGGACAGTGTATAAGATTTGAAGGGAACCTCAGAGCTCTTCCAGACTAATCTTCTAAATTCACATAATAGATGAGAAAACTTAAGTTTCAGAAAATTAAGTGACTTGAAAAATGTTTTCTCCACATTTAGTCATACTTACGGATAACTTCTTCTCTGCTGTCAGACTCCTGCCCTAAAATGACTTCTCTGTAAAAGAGAAGCACATGAATTTGAGTTAAATATTAACAGAGGACCCTGAGAACAGAGAATAGAAAAATTCAGCCAAATGAATACTTACTTTGCATTAACAAGGATTATTAACATTAAGAAATAAATAAAAAATGGATCTGCCTGTTGTAGATATCCATCCCATATTGCCTGAGTGACTTCAATGGAACAATAACAGGCAAAAAGGCTTCCAAGCTGTAATCAGGAAATGAAATGAAAAATATGAACCACTGGAAATGACTTGCTCTTTTTAAAGTATTGAGGCAAATGCTTAAGTAACATTATAACAAGCTGTCTGTACCTGATATTTAATGTGGACCTTAGTTTTATTGTATGTAATCCAAAGGAAGACTGTACGGATTCAAGGCGCAGTGAAGCCACTGGCTAGCTGTGTGCCTTGGGGAATGTCACTTAACCTCCCGAGCTTTACATTTCTACTTCTTTTTTTTTTTAAGGAATATTACCCATGCTCTACCACTGTTGTGGTGAAGAGAAAGATAACTAACCCTTAATATCTAAATCTAAAGTAACTTAAGTTAGCATATATCTGCCACAGCATAAGAACTAGCATAATTACCCATGAGCTCTATAAGGTAACTACTACAGTACTTAACTCGCTAAGTAACTGTGAAGATCAAACATGGTAATTTCAGTTAAGAGCACCAAATGAAATTGTAATAACAATTTAAAGGCCAACTGTGCACCAAGCTTACTTGTACATAATTTGAAACAAATGAGACAACACTGATGTCCTGCAAAACGTTTCAAGAGCTCTATGGTTTTCTACGTCAGTTAAAGAATTGTTAATGTATGCAAGTTTTTCTAGAGCCCAGCTGTGTTTTAAATTGCTTGAATTTAGGGATATTTTTAGATTATCCCATTTTTCTTAGATACAGAAACAATTCCATCTAGAGGCTTAAATTTAAAACATTTTAATGAATAAAGAAAGCTAACAAGAACACATACATTTAGTGAATATTTTGTGCCAGATACTAAATTACTGCCACATATCTTTTATTAAATGTCTCTTATTTTAAATATTCTCATGACAGGCTTTTAAAGTAGACATTTTCCTCCCTGTATTATAGGTAGGAAAATAAACCTGTATGAAATAACCTTCCCTAACATCACAGAGCTAGTGAGTGGTGATACTTGGACTAAAAAAAGAGGCCTGAGACTCCACAGATGATATAACTGCTATTACAGTTGACCACAAAACTTCTAAAGTATAATACATAATGCTTCTAATATTTTTTTGTAGTTGTTTAAAATTTACTATCAGAAATAAGGAAGATGCAAATATAGACAGACAAGGTACGGTCAACATTGACTTCACCTAGCCAAACTAAAGCTACCTCCGCATCATTCTCAGTGATGAGTTCTCAAATCACAGGAGCTGGTTTTGCTTTATCTCATGATTGGAAAAGAAAGGCTCCATTCCATAGACAAGATACTGGTAGCAAGAATGAACTACTTGGGAAACTGACAAAGAGAAACTGGTTGTTTCCATAACCAATTAAAATCCACAACCAGCACTGAGTACTAATCCAGAGTTCTGGCCACAGAAATGGCATTTCTCGGGCATGATGTGACCAGAAAGACGTCTATGAAAATATTCAAATTCTTAAAAGAAAATTTACTTCTATACAAATAAGTAGATTCAACAGCAACATATGAATCTCAGAGAACCTACAGTTTTATTATTTTTATCAAAGTGACAAGACTGTAGCCAAGAAGGAATGAAAGAGCAGGTTCTTGAGGTTTAGTATGCCAGAGCTGAAAGCAGTTAGGGTCTCTAGGGTCTCAGTGTCTGCTCAGCCCACCACCCTCTGAGATAGACTCTATTATTAGTCCCATTCTACAGATGGAAAAATCAAAGTTCAGAGGCTAATGCATTAAATAACACGGTTAATAAATGGCAGAAATGGAATCCTTTCTGAAGAAAAGTTAAGTAACACATCATTGAGAAACATGTTAAAATTTTTGAATATACATATATTTTCTTCTGGAACCTAAACAATGTTTTAAAAAGATCTTCAAGTTACCCTATAAGAACAGTTCTCAAAGTATGGTCTGAGGCATCTTGGACATCTCCAAGAGTATTTACAGGGGAGTTTGTGAGATCAAAGCTGTTTTCATACTAATACTCAGATGTTGCCCTTTTCATATTCATTCTCTCACAAATGAACAACATAATTTTCCAAAGGCTACACAAAATATGGTATCATCACTGACTGAATAAAGAAATAGATATGAGAATGTACTTGCCTGTGATCTAACCAAACATCAATGAGATTTGCAAAGTTAAAAATGCCACTATTCTTTCTTTTGGGGAAATAGTTCATTTTCATTTAAAATATTTATGTTAACATATATTGGATTTATCACTACTTCTAAACAAATACCTAAAATTTCTTAATTTCTAACCAACGTGATCCACATAAATTATGGATCCTCAAAAAATGTTGAGTGTAAGAGGTCCTGAGACCAAATGGCTTGAGAACCACACACCTAAAATAATAAAACTTCCCATTTAAAATATAAATGTAGAATGACAGAGGACTGAGATGTATTTTATATTCTTTTATATCAATCATTTGATAAGCTATTTTCTTCGTGATTGTAGATCAATTCTCAAACACACTATCAACAATTTAACCACACGGTTTTAAAGTGAACTAATACATACCATATATATTTACATATATTTCTAAAACAACAAAGGCTAAACTTCGTATTAAACAATTTAAACTAAATGAAGAGTAAAAACAAAAAATCTTTGAAGTGCTAATAATTTTAATCCTTTGTCTTAAATAATAATGGTCTATAATTTAACACTTTTCTTTTTCTTTGGGAGGGAACTACAGTTTCACAGAAAGCTATTTTTCATTAAGTGTTCCTACTTTCACTTTATTACCCAGTTGAGTGCATAGGAGTCTGGAGTAATTTTCTTTGTATCAAGAAAAGAACAAAGCTCAGGTTCATGGTATTGGATGAGTAATCGGAAAAGATGAAATGGTCTCCCCTTCAGGGAACAATCCCTAAAAGACAAGAGAAGCAAAGTTTCTTGCATTAATAGGTCAAAACTGATCATATCAGTAACCAGTCCTCGTGCAATACCCTCCTCCCCTCCTTACCCCAGAACATCCGACTTAAAAGCACTGACAGCAAGCCTGCCTGACACAACCGGGGGCAGACCTCTCTTGCTTATACCTAACATACCTGACCTGACCTGACAGGAAGAAAAGGCACGTCCACAGCCAACTCTAGGAAGATTCTTTCCAGGTGAACCCAGGCAGCACTCAGGAGAAAGGACTACAGGGACCAATGAAAACAGAGGGACCACTTAGGTTGTTCTGATAAGCTCTGGATCCCAAAGGGAGATCTGGAGAGCCCTGAGGAAGTTAAGCTCCCTTCTTTTTCTGTCAAATAAGAAAGATCTCCTAGGAAGGCTTCAGGTTAGCTCTCTAGTTAACATACTCAATTAGGAATCCTTCAGCAAAGGTCCAAGTCTGAAATGGCCACAGACAAACATTCCAAAAAGAGTGGACCTAGAGCTGTGATTGGAACTGTCCTGGGTACCAGATGCTCAGAGAAAATCCCTGGAGGTGCCAAACACTGACCTTACTGAGTAACTATACTACTTCTTGCCTTGTTCCCTGGTGTCTAATAAATCTGTCTAATAAACCATTTAAAATGTACACAGCTCAAATTGCAGGCCATCTTAATAAAAGTCAGTATTTACTGAGGAAACACCATGTGCCAGACACTACAAGAGACAGTTTACAATGTTATCTCACTTTATCTTTACAAGCAACTCTATGAAAGATACTATTATCACCCTCAATTTATAGATGAGAAAACTGAGGCTTCGCTGTGGTCAAGCAGCTCAACCAAGGTCACGTAGCGAAGAAGTGATGGCACTAAGACTTGTACCCAGAAGCTGGGCATTAAACCATTACACCATGCTACCCTCCCATACATGTAATTTAATATTTGAACTAGTGGTATTTTGGTAAATGTAGTCTTTAAAAAGCAAACTGTAAAAAAAAAAAGAAAAACTGAAATAAGGTGAAAGATTTCATGTAAAAACATTAATGAAAAGCACTGATAAAAAATGTTTCAAAATGCTATTCAAGTGGGAATAATGAAAAATAATCTCTGCAAAATTAAGAACTAAGGTCAATGTCAGGATTTGGTATAACCATTCATCTACCATTTTTAATACTGCAGATAACAGGGAAGTTTTGTAGAAAAGGCCCTAATTTGCTAATTCAGATGCCCCAAAATAGAACTGGATTCATACTGACAAGACTACCTCCTCCTTTGTCTGAACACTTTCCCCACTCTATAAAGGCAAGGCAGTAGACTGCTAAAACAAAACAGACACACAGTGGTAAGAAGACTAGGAACATACACTGTAAGGACTATTGCCTAGTGTGGGGGTCTCATCCTTGGAAAAAGTGAGACGTCTCAGGGAATCAGCCACTGCAACAGCATCTATTCATTTAACAGCTGTGTACTGAAAGTTACTCTCCACTGCAAAGCAGTGTGCTTGATAGAATTCTACTCTCTAATAAGATGTATTATAGTGGAGTTGTTTGAGCAACATTGTGTGGGGCTGAGCCCTATGCAGGGGTATTAACACTGCCTCTGGCTGGAGTACTGTGTTACATGTGGAATTCATGGAAATAGTAACTGGAGTCACCTGACAAAGTATGTTACACGCTCAATGCAAACTTCTAGGAGTAAACCTCTACAATGCAGCCTTTACTAGCATCGACCACCACCAACATCCTGTAGAGACAAAGCTGGAACATCATGTCCCTTGCTGTTACTAGTTTTGTTACACTGAGAGGTGGTAAAAATATTAGCAGTTGAGAGATTTAGGATAACACAGTTGCTCAGTTGTGTCCGACTCTTTGTAGCCCTATGCACTGCAGCCCGCCAGGCTCCTCTGTCCACGGGATTTTCCCTACAGGAATACTGGAGTGGGTTACCATTTCCTCCTCCACTAGTGTAACAGAATGACTCCCAAATGTGAATTCTAGCCTCTGCTTTACCATGAGCATAGCCCTGTATTCTGGCATCTCTAGGCCTGCTTTCCTTACATGAAGCCGTATTGCTTCAAGGTCGCCCCCAGGTTCTCCACTCTGGGATGTATTAGAATTGCCTGGGAATTTAAAAATCGACATGGCTCTACACAGTCTACTTATATTTGAAACATCAAGGGTCAGTATGTTTTAAAAGTTCTTTGGCTGAACAGACATTTCCCTAAAGAGGACAAACAAACTGCATCTAGGCACATGAAAAAAATGCTCAAAGTCATTAGCTGTCAGGGAAATGCACACAAAAAGCATAATTAGATACCACTTCACCCTCAGCCTGGCCATAATTAAAAAAAAAAAAAAAACAACAGTTGGCAAGAATCTATAGAAACTGGGATCTTTATTTACTGCTGGTGGGATTGTAAAATGCTGCAATTATTGAGGAAAAGTCTGGCAATTCCTCAAAAGGTTAAACACAGATTTATCATATGATCCAACAATTCCACTCCTAGGTACATATCCCAAAGCAATGTCCACACAAATATTTGTACACAAATGTTCATAGTTCCATTATTCATAACAGTCAAAAAGTGAAAACAATCCAAATGTCCAGCAACTATTACATGAGTAAATAAAATGTGCTATTTTATTTCACTGTACATACAACGAAATGTTACTCAGCAATAAAAAGAAATAAAATAATGGCATTAATATATGCTATAAATACATACAGATGAATCTTTAAAAGACAATGCTAAGTGAACAAAGGTAGTCATAAAAGACCATTTATTATAAGGTTCTATTTATATGAAATACCCAGAATAGGCAAATCCACAGAGAAAGATGAGTGGTTGCCTAGGGCTGAGAGTGCTGGGGGAAAATGGAGTTGACTGCTAGTGAGTTCACAGTTTCTTTTGGGGGTGACAAACATTCTAAAAAGGATTGTAGCTATGGCTGCACAATTCTGTGACTATACTAAAAGCCATGGAATTATACATATTAAAAGGATGAATTTTATATTATGTGAGTGATATCTAAAGCTGCAATAGAAAAAGAAAACAAAAACAAAAAAAAACTTGTTTAGTTGATTCTAATAAGCAACCAGGGTGGAGAAACTTATAAGCACAAGTGTCCAATCAAACTTAGGTTCAAATCCTGACTCAGTCATACACCAGAAGTATAATGCTGAATAAGTCATTTAATCTCTGTCTTTGCTTCAGTTTCTGTAGCTGTAAATCAGAGATATCTGCCTTATAGTGGTCACTGTTTAAGTGAGAAAATACAAAAAGCACCCACAGCTAACACAGTGCTTTTCACACGAAAAGCAAGGAGGGGGAAATGGTAGTCATTTAACTATCAAGCTCTAGAACAGCAGTCCTCTGGAAATGGCAACCCGCTCCAGTGTTCATGCCCAGAAGATCCCATGGACCAAGGGGCCTGGTGGGCTACAGTCCATGGGGTCACAAAGAGTCGGACACGACTGAGTGACTTCTCTACTCTCTTCGCTTACCTTAGGTGCATACCGCAATCAACCAAGAAGCTCTAAATCTAAACAAACATCAATGCATGGCTGGCCTCTTCAGAGATCTGATTTAATTAGTCAGGTACGTAAAAGGGCATCAGGATTTTTAACCCCACCCCCAATGACTCTCCAGTAGTTTTGCCTGGAGAATCCCATGGACACAGGAGCCTGGTAGGCTGCAGCTCATGGGGTCACGAAGAGTCGGACATGACTGAGAGACTTCACTTCACTTCCAATGACTCCAATGTGTATCCAAGGTTCACTGCGCAGCCCAACCACTGCTCTGGATTATCAAAAGTTCCTTCTGGCACTAAAATTCTGCCTACCTGATCCATACCTGAGAACTACAAGAATTCTTTCTGAATTCCTACCCATCTCCTTTCTTCCTGGTACCTCTTCTATCCCCAAAAAACAACCCACACATCTGTCTAGACTCAATTTAAGTGTCACTTCCCCAGAGAAGACCTTACCCTTACCTCCAGGGTAAGTCAGGTCACCCCCACTGTACATTCCCATACCACTCTGCATTACACCTTCCTAACACTCAGTGCACTTCCAATTACTTCTTCAACATCTGTATTGCTAGGATTATATTCCAGGCTGTAAGCCCAGCACCTCTCAGAAGACAGCAACACTCCAAAACTTTTACTTAGACACTATAATGTTATTTTTATAAGTAAAGAAAACAAAATAGAGATATCATCCAAAAAGTATGAAAAGTTATACTGCATACATAAACTCTACAAGCACAAATTCTTAACTAAAGAATCCTTTTAAAAAATATTTACAACCACAAAATTAAAGTCAAATAACAATTATGATTCAAACAACCTTAAAAATTACTTGAACCTTTTACTTTACCATCAAAATAAATCTAACAACTTCACTTCAAAACAAACTAGAACTTCCTTCATTTTACAGCTATAATAAAAAATCATGTCTTACCTGGGAATGTACTTATTCATGATTGCATAAAAGCAGTTGTATAAATCACTGCGTGGCAGCTGAAGATGCACCAATGGTTTGAGGAGATGTATCCAGCTAAGGGTTGAGCTATACTTAATGTTACGGGATTTACAATAAAAGGTAATTACAGATTCAATATCCAAAAGTAATTGTGCTGCCTTCTCTTCTGGCACTGAAAGCTGATCTAAAAAATAAGAGTCAAAATTACCAAGGGGCTGCTAGATGCTCAGTTATTGGTCAAAATACTTGTTTACAAAATATATAATACTCTCTTACTACATTTAGAGCATGTCAAGGACAAAATAAAACTACACAAAAGTGCATTTTTCCTTTTATCTATTCATATTCACTAGCTATTCAGGATTTATTAGCTTAATATTGGACCTACATATATGTTTCATATATATATATGTCATATGTGTGTATACATGAAAGTAGTGAAAAGTGAAAGTGTTAGTCACTCAGTCGTGTCCGACTCTATGTGACCTATGAACTGTAGTCCACCAGGTTTCTACGTCTATGGGATTCTCCAGGCAAGAATACTGGGCTGGGTAGCCATTCCCTTCCTCAGGGGATCTTCCAAACCCAGGGATAGAACCTGGGTCTCCTGCATTGCAGGCAGACTCTTTACCATCTGAACCACCAGGGAAGAGGGGTGTGTGTGTGTGTGTGTGTGTGTAAAAGAATGCACAATGTGAAGCAGGAAAGTAGGCATCACTCACATTCCTGGAAAGCAAAAAGCGTTTTCCAAATAACAGATTATAAGGATTATCCTCTACCCCAGGACAGGCAGCTGCCACTATGGCTTTGTTGAAGTGAGGGAAAGTGATTCATTCTCCACCACCAAATTCCCTATCCTTCGCCTAGTAATAATGTTTCTCGAGGTCAGCCCATAAAAAGTCTATTTAGCCAATAATCTAAAAAATGACAGAGAAACAAAAAGACACCAATGGACTATAGATGAATTTAAAAAGACAAATATAAACCAAAATAATTTAATCTTCAAAAGACAGTGTGGGGATTTGAAACCTATTCACCCATGATCTATAACACCTTTTTATAGCAGATCATGACTTATGACTTAAAGAGAAACTTTTGGAATAGCTCCTTTTAATCTGAGGGCTGTATACAATCATACAGATGGTCAATAATACAAAAAACAATTTAAAAATATGAAAAATCAGACTCTTTCTTAAATGTTGACATTATTTCATAAGAATTTCCAAAGAGATGTTCTAAAACTATGCCTTTTCAATATATTCCAAATTCAACAAATCCCAACTATAACAAGTTCATTCTACTAAACAGTGACTTCTCCACCCAAAAATTATTTGCAGAATTTATCACTGTTTGAAAACAATTATTAAACTTACCAATGAACTCCAGACAATCTTTGTGAATAGTGTTCTGTTCTGGCAGGTCTAAAATACCATCCCATGATGCCAAACTATCACCTTTTCCTGCAACATTTAGAGCAATCTGCAAGAAAGAGAAAAAAAAAGCAACTGGCTTCTTATGTTACTTCTTACTTTAAAAAAATATGTTATAATAATATTAGAGGTCTGGATTTAGGGATAATAATGTATATTTCAAAAATTACAAGTAAAATGTCTATATCAAATTTTACTATTTTATGTTAAACCAGTGAATAAAATGAATTACACAAAGTATTTACATAATATTTTACACATGAAAGCTTATTTCATGCAAACATTATTAATGCTATAGAATGAAGCTTTGTGTCCCCTCCCCCAAATTCAATTATGTTGAACGAATTTCCCGATGTTTTGGTATTTACAGGTGGGGCCTGTGAGAGGTGATTAAGTCTTGAGGGTAGAGCACTACATGAATGGGATTGGCCTCCTTATATAGAAGACCCTACCAGCTCCCATGTCCCCTCAATCATGTGAGAACACATTAAAGAATTACAATTCTTTTCAATTTAATAGCATTATGGTTATTTTCAAAGTCTTTAGACTTTCATATTAAATATTTTAGCACCCTTCCAAGAATTTGCTTTAAAATAATACAGTGGGTGGAGTGGAGAGAAAAGGATAGACTACTAATCAAATAAGATCAGCCAAATGTTCAGTTCAGTCACTCAGTCATGTCCAACTTTGTAACCCCATGGACTGCAGCATGCCAGCCTTCCATATCCATCATCAACTCCCAGAGCTTGCTCAAACTCATGTCCATCGAGCTGGTGAAGCCATCCAATCATCTCATCCTCTGTCGTCCCCTCTCTTCCTGCCTTCAATCTTTCCCAGCATCAGGGTCTTTTCTAAGGAGTCAATTATTTGCATCAGGTGGCCAAAGTAGCAGAGGTTCAGCAACACGGCCAAATGTTGACAACAGTTACAACTCAGTGATGGGTACATGCGGGTTCACTAAGTAAGCCTCTATGTTTTCACATGAGTTTTTAATTTCTGTAACATTTAGAATACTAAGCACAGGTATAATTCCATTTTTGTTACATATATATATGTGCAGAGGGGAAAAAAATAAGATGTGACACTGAGATATTACTATGCGTTTTACCTGTAAGTGGTAGATAACAGACTAGTTTTTTTGTTATCCTTTACTTACACATTTTAACAATGGGAACTAGTTTTTTAATAGTAACAAAATCTTAATTTAAAATTAAAAAATGATAATACACATGTACTAGAGAACAGCTGAAGCAGAAAATAGAACAAAGGAAAATCTGCTGTAATTCTAACACCTAGAGACCTATTTCCTCTCCCACCTTTTTTTTTTTTTTAATATATAGCTGAGATAATTCCATATCTGCAATTATATATCCTATTTTACTCATTGGTTGCACTTTCTTATTTCACTGAATAATAAATTCTAATGGTTACAAAAGGAAGCACTGCCTTTCAAAACCTAAATTACTAAAAACACTATAGAAACACAGGCTTCCCTGGTGGTTCAGATGGTAAAGAATCTGTCCACAATGAAGGAGACCCAGGTTCGATCCCTGGGTCAGGAGATCCCCTGGAGAAAGAAATGGCAACCCACTCCAGTATTCTTGCCTGGAAAATCCCATGGACGGAGGAGCCTGGCAGGCTGCAGTCCACGGGGTCTCAAACTGTCGGATACTAAAACTTTCCACTTGCACAGAAACACACACTTTAGCAAGCTGCTCTATTTGATAAATTTTCTAAATGTGGAATGCACAAAACATTATAAAGTTCTCTGCAACTAAGAAAGCTGAAAATCAAAATTTTAAAATATTGTTCTTAAGTGATTACATTTTACTTGTTTTAGTTTCCAGTTACCTTCCACACTTTAGCCCTCAGATCAGCAGGCAGTGGCCTCCCTTGAATTATATTTCTCAAAGTTTCAAGATCACAACCTCCTGCTTCCAGAGCTTCTTCAAGATCTTTTTCCCTGAAAAACAAGTCCTCTTTATTAAGATAAATTTTTGGTTTTTTTCCTTCCTTAGTACTTCCTCAATAAATACGGCCTATTAAAGGTTAGCCTGCCATGCAGGAGATGCAGGTTCAATCCCTGGGTTGGGAAGATCCCCTGGAGAAGGAAATGGCATCCCACTCCAGTATTTTTGCCTGGAGAATCCCATGGACCTTCCACAGTGTCGCCAAGAGTTGGACACAACTAAGTGACAGTACATACTAAGAAAAAAAGGTTCAGCAGCCAAAACGCAGGATCAAAGCACATACTGCATTTTCTTGAAAGGAAATCTCAGGTTTCAAATAGTCAATCTACTCTTATTTTACATTTAGTTCTAGCAAGCTTAGTTATCTGTTTTCTAAGATTAATTTAAAAAGAGTAAACAGGACAAACAGTATTAAGAACTCACAGTAATAGTAATATTCATAGTAGTGATAATGACTAATACTTTCTGTAGGACTACCCTTATGCCAGGCATCGTTCCAAACATTTCACGTGTGTGTTTTCTTAATTCTTGTAATAACTGTGAAGTAGGTTATATTACTGGTCCCAGTTTACAGAAGCAAAAACTGAGGTAAAGGGAGGTGGTGTAGCTTATAGTCAAACATCTAGTAGTAGCAGAGTCAGGATACAAATTTTAACAGCCTATTTTTAGAATTTATGCTCTTAACATTATGCTCAGATAGTGGCAGGAAGGAGAAGCCATAAAATTGGGCCAAGAATTCAAGGTATGGGAATACTAGTACAAAACTATACAGATATCATGCCCAGAACAGTGCATGGCTTATAGTGAATAGTCAATAAATGTTAGAGGAACAAAAGAATAATCTAATGGCATCCCTATATTTATTATATATCAAAGCAAACCACTACCACATCAAGTACATTATCAAGCAAATCATCAAGCAGCTACATTTAGTCTACTATGTTTAAGGAGAAAAGCACGAAATAAATTTTATTTTCACTTATATATGGTCAAAATTTGTAAAATTATTTGTAAGTTGAAATAATAATTTAAAAACCTTCACAAGGGTATGGATTATTTTTTAGCTGGGAAATAACTACTTAAAATTCTAATTCCTTCAGAATTCTCAAAAGCTAACGTTCCAGTCATTATTTATAATTTTAGTATACAATGCATAAGAAATAAAAATAAAAATCCCTGAGCGAGGCAATTTCTAAAATTCTTTGGAGCAGGTTAAAAGGCAGAGAATTCCACTAGGATCAGGAAACCAGGATTCTGTCACATGTTTCTTGTTCTTGAAGAAAATAAATTACAACCATTACATATTCTCTCAGTAAGATAATGTAAATCTCCTCTATTTATAGGATTCCAAGAATATTAGTTTAAATATATAACTTTCCTAAAGTGCTGACCCATTAATGGAAAGGAATTAATGTAATCACTCGGGATCATATTTGACAGAAAAGCTGGGATCAAATCTGAAAGATTTTCTTAACAAAGCTACTACAAATTCATATGTTTAAGAATGTAACTAGTAACCACACAAGAAACATTTCATTCTTTTGCTATTTGGTCACCAAAGTGTTGGACCAGAAAATGAAAGAAAGAGACTTCAGTCCACAGCTGAAAAATAGTTAAGGTCTATAAGTGATAAAGACCGGGCTTCATCTATTCTGTTTGGCCAAAGTGTACGAGACAGCCTGTCAGAATCTGAAGGACTGTCTGTAACCATTAAACAGAGAAAATTTAGTGGGATCTTTGATGAACAAATACAATTAATTTTAAATGATTAAATGTGTAAGTGAACTGAAAATACCATTTAATGAGATGAAATTATTTTTATCAAATTAATGAAGAACTAAAATTTTTTTCATTTTTCAGTGCAAAATCTTTGGTTTCTTTTTAAACTTTGCCAAATTCCTTACTACTGACAACAAAGTCAGTACTTTGAGGCAAAATGTTCAACCCTCAATATACTTGATGGTGATAATAATGTACAAGCACCTCTCTGTTGATACAGCCACTATGGATTCTCTGATGCTGTCCCCAGGGGACCACAAATGTGGTTTCCTGGAGCACAACCATAAGAAAGAAACCAGAAAATGCTCCACTGTAAGCAGTCAAAGGCACTTCTCACAAACTAAATAATTAAAAGTAATGTTATCTTCTGAACAAGGAGTTCAAAGGCTCAGTTATCAGAACCTCAACATTACAAATGTGCTTATAAATGTAGTAAAAAAGCTGAAAACAGTGAAGCTAAATAATTCATGTAAGAGTCAATTTCCTATCAAGAGACAGTATTTAGTTTTCAGAATTTTTCCTTTCCCCAGAGGAAGTTTCTTTTTGTTTTTGAACAAGCAACACCTAACATTCAAATAAAAAACGCATGTTTGGTGGAGTATGACTGAGTGGATTGTGCTTTTTAAAGTCTTCTTTGATTATGGTGGCTTCCCATTATCTCTTTAAGCTAAAAGTTGACAGAAATGTACTAGACAGTCTAACAGGCCTTAAAAATAGACAAGAACAGGCCATGTTTAATTATCTTAGTAAATATAAAAATAAGTAATTGTGTATCTCTGCTCAGAAGGTCTAAGACAAAACAAATCCAAACATTTGGGGTTGCAAAGAAGCAGGAATGTATGTCTTCCTGCCTCTGTGACCTTGAAACTATAATACTTTTTGCATAATAGTTTAGGGCTTCCCAGATGGTGCTTGTGGTAAAGAACCCACTTGACAATGCAGGAGACACAGGAGACATGGGTTCAACCCCTGGGTCAGGAAGGTCCCTTGGAGGAGGGTATGGCAACCCACTCCAGTATACTGTCGATGATCTATCAATGATGTATCTTTGAAACTTAAATAAAGTCTAACAAAATCTCTCCAGAGTTGATGTTCTGTAGCAAAATCACCCAATAATAAACACCGTAACCCAAGCTGCTTCAGAATTATAGCTAAGCAAACAGTATATGATAAACTTTGAAGGAAGTTGAAAGATGTAAAAATATTTGGTTCTATTTTTGTAGCATGGAAGAAAATTAATTTTGGTGAAGGGGTGTCCTCCTCATGTCCTCCTTCCTATGTAAGGAGTTAAAAGTAGAGGGTGAAAGGTGGCACAGATTTGTTAGAAGAATTCTCATGTGGCTTCGTCAGTATTATTCCATGGCCTAAGACTTCAAGCACATTCTTAATGCCCTGAAGTTCACTCCTTCACCTTCCTAACACATTCAGAAAGCTGCAAACTCCTAACACTGGGTTATTCTAACCAGTTCTGCCTCCTCTGTTCCCATACTTTGCTCTAGGAGGACTTCATCGGGAAACAGAAACAACTGTTTTTTTCCCAAACAGAGATAATCATGATGCTATCCTAGATTTACCACCATTTATTTTAGGCATCAATCTACCTGAAAACTTTCTCCTATCCACCACTTTCTTCAGATTCCCCTACCTAGTCACTTTACTTCAGGTGACGTTATTTCTGATTCCAAAGAGAAAATACAGGCCAGCAGGCTTCTCTTCCCTTTGATCTCAGCTACTCTCCAAAATAAAAATAAGTAACTGATCTTTATCCCAGACATCATTTCCTTCTTTTCTACATGCGTAGATGTCTAGGGATTCTTTCTCTAGTCTAACACTGATAACTTCAGTGCGTCTTATCTCCCTGACGCTCCCCCCCGCCCTCCGCCCCACACTGACTCCTCCAGAGCCTTGCGCCACCAGTTATCCCCTCTCTCCCACTTCTTTTGCTATTGCTCTTTGCTCTGAGCCAATATGCTCAAGGATTGCTATCAGAAACTAACATCAATAACAAGCACAAAAACTCCTCCAAACTCTCCTGCCCTTCCACACTCCTGGTTGTTCCGGTCCCAGCAAAGCTTTTTGAAAGGATTCTTGACAACACACGTGACTACGTCTCCCTCATCTCCCACTCACCTCCTCCTCTTACACACCCAATTATCCCTCTTCCTTCTCTAATGCCCACAACCCCAGGGGACCACTCTCCCTATGTTACTTCGAATGATCAACTCTTTACCTTGATTTGACGTTCCCAACATATCTGACTACTTTTCCTTCTCCAAAAAAAAAAAAACCCGATACACAATTAGCCAATAAGCACCCGAGGCACACGTCATCATTAGCCATTAGGGAAACTTATTAAAACCACAATGAGGGACTTCCTTGGTGGTCCAGTGGTTAACAACTCATCTGCCAATGCAGGAGACACAGGTCAGCCCCTGGTCTGGCAAGCTCCCACATGCCCTGGAGCAAGCAACCCAGTGCTCTAGAACCCAGAAGTCACAGCTACTGAGCCTGTGCACGCTAGAGCCGCGGTCTGCAGCAAGAGAAGCTATCACAAGGAGAAGCCCACACACCACAGCTACAGAAAAGCCCGAGCGCAGCAATGAAGATCCAGCACAGCCAAAATGTGGTTCCAGGAGCACAACCGCAAGCAAGAAACCAGGAAACGCTCCGCTGCAGGTAGTCAAAGGCACTTCTCACAAACTAAATAGTGAAAAGTACAACCCCCTCATAATTAAAAATACGACCCAGCAGTTCTACTCCTAGGTTTGCAGTATACCAAAGAGAACACAACACATACACCAAAACTCGTACATAAATCACAAGATACTATACAACACATCTGTTACAATATCCAAAAAAGGGGAGGAGGGCAAGAATACGGAGAAATTAGAATTCTTGTGCATTGCTAGTGAAAATGATGTAAGTTAGTGCAGTCAACTGTGGGAAAGTTTGGCAGTTCTTTAAAAAGTTAAAGAGAATTACCATATAACCTAGCAATTCCACTTCAGAGGGATATACCGAAAAGAACTGAAAGAACTAAAACAGGAATTTGTGTATCCATATTCACAGAGATATTATTCACAACACCAAAAAGTGGAAACAACCCAAATAATCATCAATGTACGGATGGATGAGAGTAAAATGTGGTATATACAGACAACGAAATGTTAATCCGTCTTAAAAGGAAGGAAATTCTGACACATGCTAGAAGATGAATAAACTCCGAAGATAAACGCTAAGGGGGTGAGGGGAAAGAAGTCACAAAAGGGCAAACAGTGTATGACTCCACTCACATAAGGTACCTAAAATAGGGAAATTCAAAGAGACAGAAAGTAGAACAGAGGTTACCAGAGGCCGGAGGTAGGGGGGCAACGGGGAACTATTGCTCATTGGGTAGAGAGTTCTTGTTTCGGATGATGATGGCTGCACAACACTGTAAGTGTACTTAATGTCACTTGATTGTACCTGTTAAAATGGTGAGTTTTATGTTACGTATGTTTTACCACATTAAAAAGGCAACAACAAAAAACTTTTTAAAAGTATCTGTAACATCAGTTCTATGTATTGTTCATAATAGCCAAACAGTAATACCTAAATGTATGTATTACTCATAAAAGCTGAAAAGTAGAAACATCATCATGTTATGAATAAATGTGTTTTCTTACACTGGAATACTAAGCAATAAAAAGGAATGAAGTGCTGACAACATGCAGTGCATGCATGAACCTTGAGAATTATGCTCAGTGAAAGAAAACAGACACAAAGGCCACACATATAAGATTTCATTTACATGAAATATCTAAACTAGCAAATGTATACATACAGAAGGCTGATCATTAGGACCTGAAGTGACAGGGGAATAAGAGGGATACTAATGGGTATGGGGTTTCTTTGGGGGTAATGAAAATTCTCTAAACTTAGATCATGGGTGATGATTGCTTAACTCTGGAAATATACTAAAACCATTGAACTGTACACTTGAAGTATGTATTTTATGACTCATAAATTACATCTCAATAAAAATGTAATAAAAGAGTAACAGAAAAAGTTTCAGTTCAGTTCAGTCGCTCAGTCATGTCCAACTCTTTGTGACCCCATGGATCGCAGCATGCCAGGCCTCCCTGTCCATCACCATCTCCCGGAGTTCACTTAGACTCACGTCCATCGAGTCAGTGATGCCATCCAGCCATCTCATCCTCTGTTGTCCCCTTCTCCTCCTGCCTCCAATCCCTCCCAGCATCAGCGTCTTTTCAAATGAGTCAGCTCTTCGCAGGAGGTGGCCAAAGTATTGGAGTTTCAGCTTCAGCATCAGTCCGTCCAAAGAACACCCAGGACTGATCTCCTTTAGGATGGACTGGTTGCATCTCCTTGCAGTCCAAGGGACTCTCAAGAGTCTTCTCCAATACCACAGTTCAAAAGCATCAACTCTTCAGCGGTCAGCTTTCTTCACAGTCCAACTCTCACATCCATACATGACCACTGGAAAAATGATAGCCTTGACTAGATGGACCTTTGTTGGCAAAGTAGTATCTCTGCTTTTCATTTTGCTATCTAGGTTGGTCATAACTTTCCTTCCAAAGAGTGAGTGTCTTTTAATTTCATGGCTGCAATCACCATCTGCAGTGATTCTGGAGCCCAGAAAAGAAAGTCTGACACTGTTTCCCCATCTATTTCCCATGAAGTGATAGGACTGGATGCCATGATCTTTGTTTTCTGAATGTTGAGCTTTAAGAAAACTTTTTCACTCTCCTCTTTCACTTTCATCAAGAGCTCTTTAGTTCCTCTTCACTTTCTGCCATAAGGGTGGTATCATCTGTATATCTGAGGTTATTGATATTTCTCCCGGCAATCTTGATTCCAGCTTGTGCTTCTTCCAGTCCAGCATTTCTCATGAGGTACTCTGCATAGAAGTTAAATAAGCAGGGTGATAATATACAGCCTTGACGTACTCCTTTTCCTATTTGGAACCAGTCTGTTGTTCCATGTCCAGTTCTAACTGTTGCTCCCTGGCCTGCATACACATTTCTCAAGAGGCAGGTCAGGTGGTCTGGTATTCCCATCTCTTTCAGAATTTTCCACAGTTTATTGTGATCCACACAGTCAAAGGCTTTGGCATAGCTAATAAAGCAGAAATAGATGTTTTTCTGGAACTCTCTTGCTTTTTCCATGATCCAGCGGGTATTGGCAATTTGATCTCTGGTTCCTCTGCCTCAATAAAAATGTAATAAAAGAGTAACAGAAAAAGTTCAGAGACTCCAATTTAGGGCTTTAAGAGGTAGCTTGTGTATCAACCTTCATTCACCATTTCAGTGATGAGAGCACATCACTATGAAGGGTCCAAACCATATATATACCTTAGGGTTGCTGAGGGAAAGAGTTTGCCTTGCCTCTTTAACTTCTCAAATTGATACCACTTGTTAAATACCTAGCAGAAAGAAACAGACTCCTAAACAGTTGCCATGGCAGCTCAATAGCAAAAGCATCAAGAATCATGAATATAATGGCTTAGAGACAGTGTGTTACAGAGAAAATTGTATAAAATTTAAAGTCAGAAAACGTGACATCAGATTCCACACACCTTTAACAGCTGTGTGACCTAAGATACAAACTCAGTTTCTTCACCTATAAAACTGCGTAGAATCAGATACCATCTAATCCAAAGAGGTGGAGAGTACTTACACAGCACATGAATTATCTTCTTTTCTACTAGAATATCACTCCCACTCTCTGCTTTCTATTTCATCTTAATAACTACACCTTACCTGACTTTGTCTTCTCCAACTTTCTTGCTCACTCTTGTACAAGACTCCAAAGGCAGTGAAGATTCACTGTTTCCCAAAAAGAAGAGTGTCAGACAGTGAGTTGCTGGTCACATGAACCACTGCTGGTTACACGTGTCACATCTCATGAGGCACAAATGAAACAGTAGTAAAATGTGGAAAAAACTAAAATTAGAGAACAAGAGCAAACCTGAGGGTAAGAATACTAAGTCACTCTTCATTTAGTCAAGATTAAATCTTCAAAGACAAAATAAGCATTCAAGAAGCATGTTTTTTTATAGGAAGCATACATATGAAGTAGCTCTAGAATTAAGCAATCATTCCCAGCAACTTATCAGATGGCCTATATGATTTCCTCAGAATAGACTCTGTCACCCAAGCATACTGAGATAAGTTGCTAAAACACTTAAAACCTAGAATATTTTCTAGGTTGGAAACCAGTTGTCTTAATTCTCAGTCTATCAAGGAAATAAAGTCAACTTTACTAGCTTTCAAAATTCTTTAAAATTGAACCCTTTTCTATTATCATTTCAAAAATCAAAGAGTAGTGTAGTTCAAAAAAACCACTTAGGACCTAGAATGTATACTGTCACCTAAGCTTAAATGCAGAGTACAGAGAAACTAGAAAAACCCAAATGACAAATTTTAAAAAAAAAATTAGTTTTGTGTCCAAAGTGGTCAAGATCTAAGATACATTATTATTTGATTAAAACAAAAAGACAAAAACTGCATTACTGGGGAAATCAATAAAAGCCAACACTTGCTGTGTAAACACCGTGTGTTATTTCTACTGCATAGGGTGTCGTTCAAACCTCAGACTGTGAGCAGTCTACAGTCGTCCCTCGGTATGCTTAGATTGCAAGCCACTATGAGCACAGGTTAAGCAATGTGAGGCCAGCTTCTCCATGCATACACGGCACAAGCATCTGATCAGTTATTTAAAACTAAAAAAACAGCCAGCTTGTGAGCACCAGCCAATTGTGTAACCGTGGCAAGGCACACATGCTGAGTTGCGGCTGCAAGACTTCACTTGTGCCGTCATACTTCTGGCTGTTTCCTAAGGCCCAGCTCATGAGACATCAGCACCAAAGATCTGTCTGAAGTTATTCTGCGTGACATTTGTTAGAAGTGAAAAGAAGAGAACTTTGTTACAGATTCACTTGTACAGTAGATATGGATGGAATTGACCATAATATGTAATATGCAACATGTTTTTAAACATCAATCTCAAACTACCAAAGCATTCCAAGAACAAACAGTATGACGACACATTTGGAAATGACCATGACACCTTACAGTCCATGACAGCAAAATTTGTTGTGAAATCTTGAATTTATCTGGATTCTTGTCAGAGTCAGCCACACTTGTTACAGTATTTTAACAAAATGTATATTTGTTAAAATATACATGTGGGAAAAACAACACTCCATCAGCTTGAAAGAAGAAATGAAACTATTATCAGGATCAGATCTACCAAAGCAGTTTCGGGAGATTCCCCTATCAAATACTGTAATCATCTGCAGAATTTAACTAGGAGCTTTGCCAAGTAGAGAAAGTGCTAAATCTAGGCCTCCTTGTTTGAGAGGACAAGCATACACGTTAGCTCCAATATTTCAGCACTGTGTTGCTCTGTAAACTACTAAAATTAACTACAGTACCAATGGACCAGATGCTTTAAATTTTCATACACTTATTTTTGACCCATAATCCATGTAGATCAAATTGCACCAATGGTATACCAATGGTGCCCCTTCCTCTGCTAAGAATAAACTCAGGAATTTTTGTGCAAGCATTAAAAGAAGAAAGTGCTTACAACTTTACCGTACGTGTAACGTTGCAATGCATTTACTGTTTAAGACTTGGCTCACAAAAGGGAGAACTCTCTCTCCACTAATGAGAAGTTAACTTTAGAGAGTGCTCTAAATCCGTTTCCTCTTCAATGCTTCCTCAAAGCAAAAAGTCCCCAACACTCTGTTTTTTTCTATACACATAAGGTGATTTTCTAGCACATTTAGTGCACAAAGAAATGCATCACAGTCTTTCCCCAACCCAACAGCCAAAGCACTAGTTCATCTGGAAACTGAAAATAGGGTGCCTCTTTTGCCTCAGAGAAAGAAGGGGATGAAAACAGCACAAGTCAACACAAAACAGCACCTTACCTGTTTCTAGTACAAATTTCCACTTTACTCAAACTGGAAGGAAAGAAAGACCCAAGTATCCCATTGTTCATTGCAGCACTATAATAATTAAAACAATGAAGCAACCTAGATGTCCATCAACAGATGAATGGATAAAGAAGTTGTGGTATATATACACAATGGAATATTACTCAGCCATAAAAGGAACACATTTGAGTCAGTTCTAATGAGGTGGATGAACCTAAAGCCTATTATACAGAGTGAAGTCAGTCAGAAAAAGAAAGATAAATATCGTATACTAATGCATATATACAGAACCTAGAAAAACGGTACTGAAAAATTTATTCACAGGGCAGTAATGGACATAGAGAACAGACTTGTGGACATGGGGAGACGGGAGGAGAGGGTGACATGTATGGAGAGAGTAAAACAGATAGCCAATGGGAATTTACTGTATGTCTCAGGAGACCCAAACAGGGGTTCCACATCAACCTAGACAGGTAGGATGGGGAGGGAGATGGGAGGCAGTTCAAAAAGGAGGGGATATATGATACCAATGGATGATTCATGCTGAGATCTGACAGAAAACAACAAAATTCTGTAAAGCAATTCTCCTTCAATTAAAAAATAAATAAAAAGAAAAAAACTGGAATGAGAAAAGAAACACCACCAATATTCCTTTTCATGAAACCACTATTTTGGAAGATAAAGGAACAGTTATTGCAAATGAGATGACAATATTTTGCAACATTTAGGCAGTTCTTCTCAAAGATATTTTACCAATGGAGATCAGAGATGGGCAAAGAAACACATAATGGATTTATTTTTTAACCTGAATTCCATCTATCAGTGATAACTTATTCAACAAAAAAGGAACTCAATTTATTTTCATGTCAGTGGTTAAATCTAAATGGAATCTACAAAATAAGTTCAAGAATGTTTGGTATTCAACTGCTCAGAAGATGAATACATCCTTCTATGTGTCACTTTTATACCTCAAAACAGAGACTAGAAACTATTTAAAGGGGACAGTGACCCTTCCACAAGGAAGTGACAGCTTCCACAAGGAAGCTATTTTAAAAGCAAGTTTCTTAAATCCCTAACATCACTGAATATAAACAACAAAAAAATTACTGAGGTGATAGTAATTAAAACTGTATAATTATTTATATGTTCTAATTAAATATCACTATGCATTCTCACAGACTAAATAAGTATATCAAAATAAATTATAATTTCATTTCCAAATGATATAGATACATATACATTACTTATAGATACATATACATTACTTATATATTTACATATACTTAATATATAATTACATAAATATTTAGTTAAATATATAAAATATTAGATATACAATCTAGATGATATTTGTAACCACAGTATCTCAACATCTATTTAAGTGATTTTTGGCAAGAGGCATGAGAACAGATTATGAAACCAGAGATATGATGTTATAGTATATATCGCTCTGCATCCCATCCCACCACAGCAGACATGAATCAGCCCTTCTTGTGGATGCAAGAAGACAATGTGCCACACAGCCTGTGCATATCCTTAAGGGCCTTATAGGTTCCACAGATAATGCACACGTGGTCAACAAAGCACATCTTTAAATACCATAGGTTCAGAACACATGGGTGACTGCATGTAAGATTAGCATAGTTTTAACTGGGTTCTCTCTATCTGTCTGTTAAAGTATCTGCAAACTATACACGGTGTATGCAATCAACTTTAGGAAGAAAGGCTTAGAGAGCCATGAATTTAAGTCCCAGATTTTCCACTAACTGGGTCTACTGTCTAAACTCCCTATGCCTATCTTCTCAGCCCTAACAAGGAAAGGACAATAACTCATAATTTCCCTTTCTCATAGAATTGTTCTAAGAGCCAAAATGAGATAGTAAATATAAGCATTATACAAAGGATAAAGTTCTATGCAAACATATAGTATTTTCTTATATGTTTTCTTCTTACTAAAATCATTAAATACCACCACAGCAACTAGTTTTATGTTAACAACTGCTTTAAAGTAAGGAAAGCACACATTACAGCATTCGGTTTGGAATGAAAAAAGCAGCAAAATGCTATGTCAGCTTAAAGACAAGAAAAAAACTCCTTTAATCTTCAAGAAGGAAGATGTGAAACAGATTAATTAGTCATCCTTTTCTCAACTCAGGTGAAAAAGGTGAGACAGATCTTAAAAATAAATGTACATTAAATTTCAGGATATAGGTTTTCTTTTAATTGGTTCTTATCGCTCTTACATTCCCAACAAACAACAATTTGCTCTTATGAACTTAATTGATGGGGCCAATTTGCTTTCTGAATGTATTCTCAATATCTAAGTAAGTCACTTTAAGCACTGCCTCTTTAAATGATGAAAAAAATTGAAGTGCCAAAGCAAATCAGAACAATGCACAGTTCTGGTTTTAAACGTTTCGATTTTTTTAAAACACTACATAGCAGCTTGAATATAACCAGTATTTAGTTAATGTTAGCTGAATGAATTAAGAATGCTTTGCTAACCTCTATTTTGCTTTTTAATACATGGTGTGGGAGGACTGGACTGCCTTTTATTTATACCAAGTAGAATCCACATTTCACCATAAGCAGCAGAAATGACTTGTCAGGCATACTTTATCAATTCTGCTCAGAAGACACCTACTCATGAGTTGGCTGTGACAACACTTCATTAGTGAAGAATTACCTGAACTGCCTCACTGTACTTAGATAGGGATGCACCTGTACTCCTAGAGGTGAGTACAAATACATAGAAATAAATTAACTGAATATATTTCTTTAGCATGCAAAAACCAATTACTAACTCTTACCTGTGGATATTAAAACATCCACAGGAACAAGTGAATTCTTATTTAGGAATTACCTCCAAAACCAGTAAAACCCGAATTATTAATAACATTCATATAAACAGCATAAACTAAATAAGTCTTCATAATTTTTAACTTCTGTCTGCCCTCACAAAATCAAACAGTTGTCAATTTAAAAACTCCTAATTCAAAGCAATATGGTTCACTTTCTCTTCATTTTATGTAAGATAATATCTAGTCTTCCCAGAACTACAAGCTATCAATATTCTAAGCAATAGGTTTCATTCTCTTTCATATTAAATGTATTTCTTTATTGATTATATCATTCTGAAATTGCTACCACCTAATCCCTGAGTGATAATTTAAATCTCTATTTCCATGCTTATGAAAAGGAAAGCAGAGAATACTACTTACAAAGTGCACAAAACTTCGAAAAAGACCTCATTATTCTCAAAACAATTCCTATTCACATCTCAAGTTGACAATAGAAGCCTCTTTATGAAACTGATATTTCTAAAATTTTAACAGAAGTTTAGGAACAATTTAAGAAAAGCTGTACAAAAAATTTTAACTTAGCAAACTCAAAATACCAACAGTTGTTGCACAATGTGTTTACCAAAACAAAATTTTTAATCAAGACTTTAGATTTTAAGGAGTTATTTCAGAAAGAAAGCCTCAGAAAATGAAAGCCACAATCACAAACCTGGTTTCTTCAATACCCAGAAGAAGGACCAATCATTGAACTACAATAATTTAATACTTCCTTTATTTTCAAATCTGTAGCTTATATTATTTAATTAAATTTAAGTCAATTCAAACTGTAAACAATTTTACAAGGACTTCTCCATGCTCTCTGAGTTTATACGGCTGCAATTTCATAAAGTTTGAGTACTGAGGCAGTTTCTGATAATCCTAGATTTCCATTAAAAAATGAGTACTACACCAGCAAACAATTATGCAGCTTACAAAAACACTGGAGTTAGAAAATTTCTATGAAATGACATCTTGGTATATTACTGCACATGATTTTACAAAAATCTGTATCTTCATTCAGACAATAAACATTTGAGCTACCTGCCATCAGCACTGCCCTTGAGAAGTTCACAATCTAAAGAACAATAACAGGACTTCCCTGGTTTTGCCGTGGATAAGAATCCATCTGCCAATGCAGGGGACATGGGTTTGGTCCCTGGTCCAAGATTTCACATGACACAGGGCAACTAAGCCCAAGAACCCCCAAGCACCTAGAGCCGGTGCTCTGACACAAGAGAAGTCACCGCGATGAGAAGGCCAAGCACCACAACAAAGAGTAGTGCCCGCCTGCCACAGCTAGACAAAGTTCTCCCAAAGCAATGATAAAGAAAGAAGGAAAATACAGAACTGTGATAAAACATGTAGTCAGATTAAAACTAAAGGGTAATTATGTAATATATACAGTATAATGTGTCAGATGATACAATATAACACAGTAAAGAGAAAAATTCCCCTGACCAACTCATTGGAGATACATATCACCTAGAACTATGCACCAGAAATGCCATCACCCAGTAGCTGGTCAGCCAGAAATATTGAATTCCAGGTCCCAAGCAAATTTACTGAATCAGAATCTGAATTTTAACAAGCTCTCCAGGTAATCCCAGTGCACATTTAAATTCTGAAAAGCACTGATCCAAAACATAACTAAAAAGCAGTAAATAAGTAAAAGTGACACCTTGTACTTTTAGGTTCTTCAGGCCCCATCCTGAGCCTCTTTACAAATGAACAGATAACTTAACAAGTTCAGCTACCGAGTTTCACAGATCAGGATCAAAGAGTGAGATACCACTGACAATAAAGAAAGCATACAGGAAAAACTAATGAAAAGCAAACTCAAAAGGTATGGCTATGGTGGGAATTTAAACAGCAATAGTCTACCCTTTCTACCTAGATAGGCCTTAAAGGTCTCAATGTATTACAGAAGTATAACAGTAAACGATGACCTTAAAACTGCCTCCTCTAACTAGACCACAAATTCCTTTAGGACAGGGACCTAGTTTTATTCTTATACACTCACATTTGTAAACTGAATGACCCTAAATCATTAAGATGAGTTTGGTTACACAATGAGATGTTTAACACATTTCAGAAAATTTTCTATCTCAAAAGATTACAATAAATATGTCGCAGCATTTTTTTAAAAAAGAATAAAGCTGCTCCAGTGTATACAAGCACTATAAGGACAGAGGCTTTACTGAACTTGCGGCTCCAAATGAGAATGTCTTTTCTGACTCTATTCAAATTCACTTCTAGGGGACCAGTGAGTGGAATGAGTAGAGAAAAAGGATAAAGGTTAGAAGAGAATGGAGGGGAGAATAAAAATCAAGAGAACACTCAGGGTTCTTCCACTCATGAAAATAAAAAGAGCAAAAACGAGAAGCCTCATCAAAGAAACAGCAACGCTAAAAGAGAACGAATGCTACCACCAGCAACCATTCACTCCACAGTCCTTGCCCCTCTGAACCAGACACAAGTTCACAATCCTCCCAACCTAAGAACTCCTCAAAGACACCTTCCCTCTAGAAATACTTTCCCTCCTGGCCTTCAATCAGTTGATGACAGCCAGTTTACACTACAACAAATTCACTCTTCCCAAACAGCAAACTTTATGACATTCTAGTCATTACTCTCCAAACAAATCATCAATTTTCTTGTCTATGTCCTTGTTCATCCTATTACTTCATTCAGAGACCTTTCTGCTCTGTTAATCTGACCCTGCACCTTAGCTGCCAGCCACAGTGGCTATTTAACATTTGAAACATGGCTAGACCGGACTGAGATGAGCAGTAAGTGTAAAATACACATCGAATTTCGAAGACCTGGTACAAAAAAGATGTGAAAGTATTGTTTGTTTTTTAACTATGATTACATGTTGAAAGGTTTTGGATATATTCAATTAAAGAAGATACATAATTAAAATTATTTTCACCTATTTCTTTTTAGTTTTTAACATGGCTACTAGAAAATTTTAAATTACTATGTGGTTCACATTGCATTTCTATTGGACAGCACTGATCTAAATCCTATTCATTCTTCAAGGCCTAATTCAAACACCCCCACCCCCATACAGCTTTCCCCAATGACTCCAAGTGGACGTGGTTTCTGTCTCCCAGAACTTTCACAACACTTTTATTAATACGTCCAAAGAACTAGGGCAATTTTTATCTTCTTACCAAGTGTACCTGTTACAGATTCCCAACTCCAAGGTAAGTCAATAGAGAAAAGAAAGTAAGTACATCTAGGTAAGTTTTTATCTTACACCTTGCACATCAATAGTACCTATACTGATGATAAGGTGATGCCTGATGTCTGCTAAGTGAGAGTTTAATTTCTCAGTTATTGTTACTATATTATCTATCCCTTTCAACGATTTCCATTTCTTTCAGAGGGATTAAACTCCGTGTCTACAAATGCCCTGGATTATTATTAGACAAATAGAGTGCTAGTGAGCTGTATATATATGATAAACAGGCAAATTCAAAACTAATACCTGTGGTCAATGCACTTATCAATTGAAAAAAATTCGACAAGCCTCTAAAGGTTCCATTTTTTAAATGATGTTATCCCTAAAAGTGTACTGTGAAGATCAATTATTTAAAAACAGGAGATTTGCCCAGAGATTAACAACTCTAGGCGACTAAAGCCTACCAAAAATCGTCAGAAGTCCTCCCCACAACCCTGACTGTAAATCAGGTAAGCGCGCAAAGGTTTCAGGACAGCAACAGCGGTGTCCTACGTCGCATCCAAAGCTCTGAAATTGAGTTGTGAGCAAAATAGCAGGAAGGAAAAGATGTGTGAAAAGAGACGAAAGGTGGAAACTGTTGGAACGCGAAATGAGAAATGGAAACTAGGACTAAATGTCTCAGTTACGTGGGAGGGAGTCATCCCTAGGTGTATCGCTCAACCTCTGAACCCTCAGGCAAAGGCTACGGCAGTCATTTCAAGTGGTCTTTTCTTCAAATAGTATTCCAGTGCCTGAGATCTGCATCCGCGAAACTTCCTTCCTAATCAGCAGCCTACTCTGACTCCCCGGGCCAGAGACTCCGGGCAAACCCAGCCCCGAAGCCACCCTTCTCCAGCATGTTTTGGAAGCCGGCGGATGAAGCTGGAAGGTCGAACTGAGGCCCAGAACCTGGACGAGACCCCTCTCTCCCGGAGTCTGGCTTTAGCCCCTAGGGCAGGACCGTGCCGGCAGAGGGGAACCCGGCAGGCAGAGGGGGCGGGGCAGGGCTCCGGGCTTCGAGCACTGGTCCTCCCGTTCCATGCCGGCGCCTGCCGGGGCCGCGGGGACGGGCAGGGTGGTGACAACGCAGAAAAAGAAGGGCAGTGCGAAGCAGCCCGGGACTCCTACTCACCAGCCTTCGTCGCCCGACGTCGGCAGTGGCAGGACCTCTTCTCCTTCCGCCATTGCTGTTGACGTCCACGTCACTTTGCCGAAAAGTGGACCCGGCGCCGAGACCGACTCATACCCAACGTCGTAAAGGGTCCTCGGAAGTCTGGGACCAAGCTTCTGGAGATGGAAAGGAAGAGGGAGGAGGCGAGGGATGGGAAGAAGGCGACGTCACGACGTCCCGAGGGCGAAAGGCAACTTGGAGGAGGAGACTTGGAGAGCCGCTGCCCTTCCAAGGACTACACGTCCCAGGATGCCGCGGGCCCTGGGCCGGACGCAGTGGGCGGGGCTTGGCGAGAGCGCGGGTCCCACTAAGAGGCCCTTATGAGCGTCCCTTTTGGCGTCCAGTTAGCGTCTTCTCTGCGTCTTAGCGTCCTGTTTAAAGTCATATTTAACAATTTTAAGGAGTGGAGGGAGGAGTGGAGGGGGAATGCTACAGGGAAGGTGGAGCGGTCAAAAGTACAAGTGGAGGCCACATACTTGATGTCTGAATGCTTTAAAAGTTGGCTTTTTTAAGCTAAACAGTAAAGGAGATATTTTCTAGGCTCCCACCTTTATAAACATATTTCATATATAAACATGGAAGTGAACGTGAAAAGTGGCTCAGTCCTGTTCGACTCTTTGCGACCCCGTGGACTGAAGCCCACCAGGATCCTCTGTCCATAGAATACTCCCGGCAAGAATACTAGAGTCGGTTGCCATTCCCTTCTCCAGGGGATCTTCTCTACATGGGGATCGAACCCTGGTCTCTTGCATTGCAGGCGGATTCTTATTCTTTACCGCCTGAGCCACCAAGGCTAGAATTATAAATTTGGACTTGACATGGCATGTTTGTAAACATATTTCATATGTAAACACAGAAAGTCAAGTCCAAATTTAGGAATCTAGAACTCTGGAGTTCCAAGCAGAGACAGCTGCCACGTTTTATCTCTACTTCCCCTTCACTCCACATTGGTGGCCATCTCTGCCTGCACATCCAAGCTCGGTTCCCACCATCACCACCAAAGCAGGGGCTTTTTGTTCCGCTTTGACCATCCATGGGCCTAGGGGTGGGCAGAGGCTCCGGAGCATGGACCTAGGGAGATGCTTTTGCCAACCTGGACACAGTGCTGATGTAGTAGAACCACATGTAACAATATGGATAAATCTGGGAAATATGATGTTAAATGAACAAGAGTTGGGCTTCCCTGGTGGCTCAGAGGTTAAAAGCGCCTGCCTTTGATGCAGGAGACCCCGGTTCGATCCCTGAGTCGGGAAGATCCACTGGAGAAGGAAATGGCAATCCACTCCAGTATTCTTGCCTGGAGAATCCCATGGACAGAGAAGCCTAGTAGGTTACACTCCACGGGGTCGCAGAGAGTCGGACACGACTGAGCGACTTCACCTCACCTCAGGTAAAGTATGGTGTCATTTATATTTGATTTTAAAAATAGGCAGCACAATATATTTTTATTAATATTTACATGTCTGCTTTTAAACAAAATGTAGCAGAATGACACACAGAAAAATTGGAATAGCAGTTCTCAAAGATAAACACAGACAGCCTTTAGTTAAAGCAGTGAAAACAGATGTTATTCAGAAGCTACTGGCAGTAGGGGAAAGGGCTGAACTCCATTCTGATTTTTGCAGAAGTGATTAGGGGTTTTAAAGGGAGAATGAGGGAGCAGGGAGAGCTGGACTCATTAGAGTCAGACAAGTGAAAAATCACAAAGCATCGGTCAGTGTCATTGTGATTAGACCAGCAGTGTCTGCTAGCTGGCAATTTTCAAGGTTAGGATTCTTCCCTCCCACAGAGATTGAGAGACAGACACCCTGTTCTTCTTGATGATTACATTTCAAAGGAATGGCTCTCAGGCCTTGAGAAGGACACTTCTAAGTTGTAGAGATACAGATTCACAACTGTGAGTCTTTTCTCTCTCCAAGAGAGATCAGCAGCCTAACATCAGGTATTGGCTTGATCAAACAGTAAATTCTCCTGGCAGCTATCCTCCCTTCCTCAGTCAGGCATTTTAGTAGGGTTTAGTGGGGGCCCAGGTCATCCTAGGGACACAGCCTTAAGTTGCTAAAAAATGATGCTGGTGTTTAATCAGGTCTCTAGTGCAAGGGTTTGGACAGAGCTGTTAAGTTCTGTGGTTCTCACAGTTACATTTGTAGGAGGAGAGAAAATGGCTTCAATTATATTTTTAATATTTTGTTTCTAAAGAGCTGGGAAGAGGCTATGTAGGTGTTCTGTATTCTTTATAGAGTCTATACTTGGTATGTAAAATGTTTCATAATTTTTAAAACTATTTGATTAAATAAGCTCTTTCATTTCTAAGCAAAAACATGTTCATTCTCTTCCCCAAAGGAAAGATAACACAGAGCCACATTATTGAATCCACTTCTAAGTCCAGAATGTCTGCATGATGATGATCAGTCCTATGGGGAAACTTTCTTTTTAATGTGGAATAAGAGTCTAGGTGACAGCTGTCAAAAGAATAAAAGGCATGGGTCTGGGTCAAATTACCATTCAGGATCTCTACTGGGTCTCTTCACTTGTTATCAGGTGGTTTTCAGAAGCTTTTCTAAAATGTTTTTAAAACTGTTAAGCCAGTGACATGACAGTTGTTCATCGGTTAAGGTGATCCTAACCCTCAACTGTAATTCATCTTGAGAGTAATTAAGCCAGTGACTGCTTTATACTCCATGTGGTAAAAATATTATTCCACTAAAAATATATCACTTGACATTTTCAAGCATTTTTTTCCTTCTGTAGAAGAAACTTCCAACTCCCATTCTCTTTAACAGGGCCAGGGTCAGCTTCATGGGCATGTAGTCTGTGTAGCAGCACAGGACTCCATGCCTTCTGGAAATTCTTCTTTTATCATTATTCTATTTATGTATTGATTGATTTTTGGCTGTGCTGGGTCTTCGTTGCTGTGTGGGCTTTTCCCTAGTGATGAGAGGGGGGCTACTCGCTAGTTGCCATGTACAGGCTTCTCATTGCAGAGGCTTATTGCAGAGCATGGGCTCTAGGACAAGCAGGATTCAGTAGCTGCAGTTTCCCGACTCCAGAGCACAGGTGGCTCATGGGCTTAGTGGCTCTGAGGCATGTACAGTCTTCCCGGATCAAGAATCAAACCCATGTCTCCTGCATTGGCAGGTGGATTCTTTACCACTGAGCTGTCAGGGAAGCCCTGGAAATTCTTAATAATTTTGGAACAGGAGGCCCCTCATTTTCATTTTGCACTAGGCACCCCCACAAATTATGTAGCCATTCCCAATAGGATCAATATGACATTGATATATACCCCATGGGGACAAAATTTCAATAGAAATTATTTAGTGATGATATCTTCTGAAGTATTTATATCATCTGTTCCTTACTCATCAAACCTTTCAGTGTCATACCAAGTACTCACTCTGAATTCATGATACGCACCAAGATGTCATCTTCTTCCTCCAGTGGTAATTCTAGGGACCTGCTTGTTAGCTAAAGTCTTTGAAACTCCGGGATGCCTTTGGTTCCTCTTGCTTGAACATGTTGCGCTGGCTGCACCACACTCTCTGCAGTGTTTGCTTGTGTTTGCCTTGTTGATATCCAGGCTGCTGAATTCTCCAAGTGAGGCTTCTAAGGTATGTGAACCAAGAACTTCCAGATGTTCAAACTGGATTTAGAAAAGGCAGAGGAACCAGAGATCAAATTGCCAACATCTGTTGGATCATAGAAAAAGCAGTTCCAGAAAAACATCTGCTTTATTGACTATGCCAAAGCCTTTGACTGTGTGGATCACAACAAACTGTGGGAAAGTCTTAAAGAGATGGGAATACCAGACCACCTTACCTGCCTCCTGGAGAAATCTGTATGCAAGTCAAGAAGCAACAATTAGAACCAGACATAGAATAGACTGGTTCCAAATAGGAAAGGAGTACAAGAAGGCTGTGTATTGTCACCCTGCTTATTTAGCTAATATGCAGAATACATCATGTGAAATGCCGGGCTGGATGAAGCACAAGCTGGAATCAAGACTGCCGAGAGAAATATCAATAACCTCAGATATGCAGATGACACCACCCTTATGGCAGAAAGCAAAGAGGAACTAAAGAGCCTCTTGATGAAGGTGAAAGAGGAGAGCAAAAAAGCTGGCTTAAAACTCAACATTCAAAAACAAAAGATCATGGCATCCCATTCTATCACTTCATGGCAAGTAGATGAGGAAACAATGGCAGAGTTTATTTTCTTGGGCTCCAAAATCACTGCAGATGGTGACTGCAGCCATGAAATTAAAAGATGCTTTCTCCTTGGAGGAAAAGCCATTTCTGACCTAGACATCATACTAAAAAGCCGAGACAATACTTTGCCAACAAAGGTCCATCTACTCAAAGCTATGTTTTTTCCAGTAGTCATGTATGGATGTGAGAGCTGAACCATAAAGAAAGCTGAGTACCAAAGAATCAATGCTTTTGAACTGTGGTGTTGGAAAAGACTCTTGAGAGTCCCTAGGACTGCAAGGAGATCAAACCAATCAAAAAAATAAAAGTAAAAACCGTCCCGAATGTTTATTGGAAGGACTGATGCTGAAGCTGAAGCTCCAATACTTTGGCCACCTTATGCGAAGAGCTGTAAGACCCTGATGCTGGGAAAGATTGAAGGCAGGAGGAGAAGTATCACCGACTTGATAGACATGAGTTTGAGCAAGCCCTGGAAGTTGGTGATGGACAGGGAAGCCTGGTGTGCTGTAGTCCATGGGATTGCAAGAGTCAGACACGACTGAGCCACTGAACTGAACTGAACTGAGTTATTGCAGATCTCGGTGTTGGTTGAGTCTTCTGCTCATAAGCCCTTTTCCTTTTTCTCTTGCTCTGGATCAGGGTCATCCACGCTTCCCCTTCACCTTGTCTTGTCTTCTGAAAGGACAAACACCACATTGGGTTGTTGATCTCCAGTCTGCTAAGTTAGTTTTCTAACTCATGAGTTAGAGAAAATTCATTTTCATGAGTTTTCTGATCTTTCCTCTTGATCTGGATCCGTTTATCTACATTTTCCCCAACATGCCTCACTTCCTGAGATGACAACAATATTACTATGCCCAAAGAACATTCTCTAGCTGGCTACAAGTTTTTATGCTTGTAACTTTCCTAGTATTTGTGCTTTTAAAAAACTCAAAGTCCTACCTTTTACCTGGATGGTTGTGAACTTAAAAGATATACAAGCATAAGATTACAGTAAAATTTGTTAAATTCTAGTAGTAAATCTCTGCTTAAAATTTTTTTCAAGAGCCAGAGAAGATTTTATTATGAAATTGTCTAAATGTATTTTCTTACATTACTCTTTTCTCCTAATCATAAGAAGATTCCACCAATAATACTAGGAGCTCTCTCTGCTTTTATTCATCGTCAGTATCCTTCTGGAACAGAAGGAGTTGGAATTTTTTTTTCATAGACCTGCTAATGCTATTAGTTGTGACCACCTGGTACACAATGGAGCCATTCCAAGATATGTCTTCAAGAAATGTATTTCCAGTCATCTAGATAGAGTGTATTATCTGCCTGTGCTTCACAGTTATTTGTATTTTCATCCCCAAATAGGAAGGGGTAGTATTATTCTATATTATCCTTGGATAAAACCAAATTGTATTTTTATAAAGGGAAAATTAAAGTTTGTTGTTTTGAATGAAACTATAAAAACCAAAAATATGTTTAATCACTTATTGGTGTTCTGTGCCATATAATTATGTAATTCTTATTGTATTAGATGTACATAAGTCATATTATGACACATAGCCTATTCTCAATACATACTTGTGAAATGAACTGAAGAATGTTTGTAAAATATTTTGGAATGGATGAAGTCATTCACAAATATAGAAACAGCTGGTTGGAACTAGAGGCAGGTGAGGATTATTACCTCAACTGTGTGGTCAATTTTTATGTTAGGGGTAATAGCGTTTATTTCAGCTTTTATTGTAGTATTATCATACCATTTCTTTTAAAAGGGTAGACAGAAGCAGTCATAGCTCTTGATCTTTTCTTCCTTCTCAAGCAATCTTTTCTAATTTCTCATGCATTCTTAGGTGAAGATGAACACCAACTAATGTGTATTAATCTATTGCTACATAAAAAATTATCCCCAACTCAATGTCTCTAAACTACAAGTATTTATTTATCATGATTTCTGTGGATCAGGAATTTAGAAGCCGCTTAGCTAGATGTTCTGGCACCCCACTCCAGTACTCTTGCCTGGAAAATCCCATGGACGGAGGAGCCTGGTGGGCTGCAGTCTGCGGGGTCGCTAAGAGTCGGACACGACCGAGCGACTTCACCTTCACTTTTCGCTTTCATGCATTGGAGAAGGAAATGGCAACCCACTCCAGTGTTCTTGCCTGGAGAATCCCAGGGATGAGGGGAGCCTGGTGGGCTGCCATCTATGGGGTCACACAGAGTCGGACACGACTGAAGCGACTTAGCAGCAGCAGCAGCTCGATGTTCTGACTTAGGGTCTCTTGAGGTTATAATCAAGATATTGGCCAGGGTTGCAGTCGTGCAGTCATCTGAAGGCCTCCCTGGGCTAGAGAGTCTGCTCGGACAGTGGCTCACTCACATGCCTGACAAGCTCGTGTTGGCTGTTGGCAGGATTCCTGTGGCGCTCTTCAAATGAGACTTTCCATGGGCTACTTGAATGTCCTTTCAACATGGAGGCTGGCTTCCCCTAGAGCGAGAGTTAAGAGAGACCAAGATCAAAGTCACGGTATTTTTTTATTACCCAGCCTCAAAAGTCACACTCTATCATTTCTGCCATATCATTGGTTACCCAGGTCTGCCCTATTCAGTGTGGGAGGAAACTACAAAAAGGCCTGAAGACTCAAAGGCAAGAATTATTTACGGCAATCTTGGAGGCTGGATGCCACTTGAGGCAACATTAGACCCTATAGATTCTTCATTGTCCAATCAACTTACCCTTGAGATTCCTCAAGTTCTACCTCGTCTGAATTTGTAAAGGACTAGCAGCAGGCTCTCTTATCTGGGCACTGGTTCATACAGTATCTTATATTCTTTAACTCTGAGAATGACAACTAGTTCATTTTCTGAGTTCTTTTGTATCCTCCACTACACCAAATGCAGAGCTCAAAGTGTACATAGTGTCCAAAAATTCCTGCTGAATAACAAAAGATTGATTTTTGTTCACGTATCCTGTGAGAGTTTCAGAATTCTAAACTTTCCCAGGAATTTTCCTTATCTTACAAGGACAAATGTTTCCACAATTTTAAAAATTACTTTAGTTATTTGTAATTTTAAAACCCCATCAGGAACAGCATTCCAAGACTCTTTAAACTACTGAAGCCTAACATTTAATTTAATGATGAACAAAACCAAGTTAATTCCCTTTCACAGATGACAAGTGTACAGTTGGCAGCAATTTCAACATCTGCTTTTAATTCATTTAAAAGTGTTGAGCAAACAGTGATTAAAAAAAGAGCTGGAAACTATAATATTTCTCCATTATCCTTCGAGTAGTTGTCTTTGCTAATTGAAGTTGACTCTTAATAGGCTATATGGATGGACTCAAAGTAAACATTTGGACAGGGATTGACCCATTCTCGGGTTTGGGATGGTTATGCTTTAAAGTGGGAGCCTGTTTTCCTCTTTCCTCTTTCCAAATTTGTTCCCAGATGTTCCAGATAAAAGGCTTTTATTAGGGTTGAGACACTGCTGGTTAGAAACAGAGATAGTAAACAATATGTTAGCTGAAATAACCCTTTATTTTAAAGACTTAACTTCCTGCTTTTTGTGAGTCCACACATTCACAATATGTAAACAATATCCTTAGATAATGACTGCTGTTCTTTATGTATCATCTGTCTCCATTCTCCTCATACACTATACTCACCCTTCCTTTTAGGCATATGTCTTTTCAAATAAAAGAGTTAGCAAGTAACCACATAAGGTAACTAGATGAAATTGCATTATAAATGCTTTTAAAATATGTGTAAAAATACGGGTATGTATCACAATTTTTATGAATATGTTATTTGTAGACTGATTTCTCTAATACCCATGCTAACTTGTACAGCTTATCTCACTCCTGGGTATACACCCAGACAAAACTATAATTCAAAAGATATGTTCATAGCAGCACTATTTACAATTGCCAAAATATGGAAACAATCTAAATGTCTATCAACAGATTAATGGATAAAGATGTGGTACATATACACAATGGAATACTACGTGCTAAGTTGCTTCAGTTGTGTCTCTTTGTGAAGCTATGAACTGTAGCCCACCAGGCTCTTCTGTCCATGGGATTCTCCAGGCAACAATACTGGGATGGGTTGCCATGCCCTTCTCCAGGGGATCTTCCCAGTGTGGGGATCGAACCCGCATCTCCTGCAGCTTCTGCCTTGCAGGTGGACTCTTTACCGCTGAGCCACCAGGGAATACTACTCAGCTATCAAAAGAATGAAATAATGTCACCTACAGCAGAGATTATCATACTGAGTGAAGTCAGACAGAGAAAGACAAATACCGTATGATATCACTCATGTGAGGAATCTAAAATATGGCACAAATGAGACCTCCCTGGTGGTGCAATGGATAAGAATCCACTTTGCAATGCAAGAGACAACAGCTTGCCGAGGGCTCTGTGCTCCACAACAGGAAAAGGCACTGCATTGAGAAGCCCATACACTGCGAGAAATAGTCCCTGCTCACTGCAGCTACAGAAAGCCTGCTCACTGCAGCTACAGAAAGCCTGAGGGCAGCTACAGAAAGCCTGCTCACTGCAGCTACAGAAAGCCTGCGGGCAGCTACAGAAAGCCTGCGGGCAGCTTCAGAAAGCCTGCGGGCAGCAACAGAAAGCCTGCGGGCAGCTACAGAAAGCCTGCGGGCAGCTACAGAAAGCCTGCGGGCAGCTACAGAAAGCCTGCGGGCAGCAACAGAAAGCCTGCGGGCAGCAACAGAAAGCCTGCGGGCAGCTACAGAAAGCCTGCGGGCAGCTACAGAAGCCTGCGGGCAGCAACAGAAAGCCTGCGGGCAGCAACAGAAAGCCTGCGGGCAACTACAGCACTGCAAGTGAAAGTCCCTCAGGCAGCCCGGCTCTTTGCGACACCATGGACTATACGGTCCACGGAATTCCCCCAGGCCAGAATACTGGAGTGGGTAGCCTCTCTCTTCTCCAGGGGAATCTTCCCAACCCACAGACTGAACCCAGGTCTTCTGCATTGCAGGCAGATTCTTTACCAGCTGAGCCACAAGGGAAGCCCAACAACCATGGCCAAGATAAATAAATAAATAAATCTTTTTAAAATATAAATAAAATATGGCACAAATGAACCTATCTACAAAACAGACTCACTGACACAGAGCTCAGACTTGTGATTGCCCAGGGGAAAGAGGGCAGGGAGAGGGAATTTGGAGTTGGTAGATGCAAAACATTATGTTTAGAAAGGATAAACAACAAGCTCCTACTGTATAGCAAGGGAACTATATCCAATCTCTGGGATAAACCATAGTGGAAAAGAATATTTTAAAAAAGAAAATATATATGTGTGTGTGTGTGTGTGTGTGTGTGTGTGTGTGTGCGCGTGTATGTATGTATAACTGATCCACACACAGTTTATTGTGATCCACACAGTCAAAGGCTTTAGCAGAGTCAATAAAGCAGAAATAGATGTTTTTCTGGAATTCTCTTGCTTTTTCCATGTTCCAGCAGATGTTGGCAATTTGATCTCTGGTTCCTCTGCCTTTTCTAAAACCAGCTTGAACATCAGGGAGTTCACGGTTCACATATTGCTGAAGCCTGGCTTGGAGAATTTTGAGCATTACTTTACTAGCATGTGA
The DNA here is from genome assembly GCA_917880005.1 of Nanger dama. Lineage (NCBI taxonomy): Eukaryota > Metazoa > Chordata > Mammalia > Artiodactyla > Bovidae > Nanger > Nanger dama. The sequence continues at coordinate 6,094,887 of CAKJTW010000082.1, read as the reverse complement.
GATGAGTGCAGTTGTGTGGTAGTTTGAGCGTTCTTTGGCATTGCCTTTATTTGGAATTGGAATGAAAACTGACCTTTTCCAGTCCTGTGGCCACTGCTGAGTTTTCCAAATTTGCTGTCATATTGACTGCAGCACTTTCACAGCATCATCTTTCAAGATTTGAAAGAGCTCAACTGGAATTCCATCACCTCCACTAGCTTTGTTTGTAGTGATGCTTCTGCCTCTTGAGAAATCTATATGCAGGTCAGGAAGCAACAGTTAGAACTGGACATGGAACAACAGACTGGTTCAAAATAGGAAAAAGAGTACATCAAGGCTGTATATTGTCACCCTGCTTATTTAACTTATATGCAGAGTATATCATGAGAAACGCTGGACTGGAAGAAACACAAGCTGGAATCAATAAAAAAGTTGGCTTAAAGCTCAACATTCAGAAAACAAAGATCATGGCATCCAGTCCCATCACTTCATGGGAAATAGATGGGGAAACAATGGAAACAGTGTCAGACTATTTTTTTGGGCTCCAAAATCACTGCAGATGGTGACTGCAGCCATGAAATTAAAAGACACTTACTCCTTGAAAGAGAAGTTGTGACCAACCTAGATAGTGTATTCAAAAGCAGAGACACTACTTTGCCGACTAAGGTCCATCTAGTCAAGGCTATGGTTTTTCCTGTGGTCATGTACGGATGTGAAAGTTGGACTGTGAAGAAGGCTGAGCACCGAAGAATTGATGCTTGTGAACTGTGGTGTTGGAGGAGACTCTTGAGAGTCTCTTGGACCGCAAGGAGATCCAACCAGTGCATTCTGAAGGAGATCAGCCCTGGGATTCCTTTGGAAGGAATGATGCTAGAGCTGAAACCCAGTACTTTGGCCACCTCATGCGAAGAGTTGACTGACTCATTGGAAAAGACTTTGATGCTGGGAGGAATTGGTGGCAGGAGGAGAAGGGGACGATAGAGGATGAGATGGCTGGATGGCGTCATGGACTCGATGGACATGAGTCTGAGTGAATGCCGAGATATGGTAATGAACAGGGAGGCCTGGTGTGCTGCGATTCATGAGGTCACAGAGTTGGACACGACTGAACTGAACTAAACTGAACTGATGTATAACTGAGTCACTTTGCTGTACAGCAGAGATCGGCATAATACTGAAGTCAACTATACTAAATTTTTAAAATGAAGAAAATAAAGAAAAAAGAAATTGCACAGCTTATCACTGTCATTTCTACATTCCAAATTCACACAAGAATTTAAAAATTAAATAAAAAGAATTCTTAGCATGTAATGAATGAACTCCGGGAGTTGGTGATGGACAGGGAGGCCTCAGTTCCAGTTCAGTTCTGTCGCTCAGTCGTGTCCAACTCTTTGCGACCCCATGAATCGCAGCACGCCAGGCCTCCCAGTCCATCACCAACTCCTGGAGTTCACTTAGACTTGCGTCCATCAAGTCAGTGATGCGAGGCCTGGCTTGCTGCGATTCATGGGGTCGTAAAGAGTCGGACACGACTGAGCGACTGAACTGAATGAATGTGAAAATTACCACAGAAACAGAAGCATTTAAAACATTTAGGTAAAGAATTTCTTCTCTATAATTTTGCTCATACTTTGTTCTGGACAATATCAACTACTTCTCTGTTGTTAATTAGCATCTGTAACCTGATAACTCCTAGGTCTGTATTTCCAATGCTGGCCTTTTATAGTTTGCATAGTAAATCTAGCCATCTATTGGAGCTTGCATTTGGATGACCCACAAACACTCCAAACCCAGTATTTCTAAACATAAATTCGTTATGTCTACCTGCTCCCCAGTCCATATCATCTCTATAGAGGTAAATGGTTTTATTACGTTTATTCATCCAGTCATCTAAGCCAGAAACTTGAGAGTTACTCTAGCCTTCTCCCCTTCTTCCTCCCCATGGGTCATTATGGGACTAGGCAGATTTTCCTCCCTACATAATTTTCAAGCCAGCTAGTTCTTCACCATGCTCCAGTTTTTCTCTTGTTTTTGTTCCTCATGTTTTACATGAACGGATTCCTAATTAGCTTCCAAACTTTTTCCACTATCTTCCCAAACAGTCAACACGGACTCTACATCCAGAGTTCATACTGACAGTCCTCAGATTTGCTTAGCAATTTTTATGCTGTCATTTTTAATCACTTGAATATCTTTACATACTTTCAGTGTGTCTCTTCCACCACTTTGGACGAGCCCCCAATTTATACATTTGTCATTTGCTTGGTCCTCTTGAGCGACTTCCCTTTCACTTTTCATTTTCATGCTTTGGAGAAGGAAATGGCAACCCACTCCAGTATTCTTGCCTGGAGAATCCCAGGGACGGGGAGGCCTGGTGAACTGCCGTCTATGGGGTCACACAGAGTCAGACACGACTCTGAAGCGACTTAGCAGCAGCAGCAGCAGAAGTATTTGAATTTGTGGCCCTTGCTGCATATTTTCTAAAATGGAAATCTACTTAAAATCCTCCGATTGCTCATTATTCTCTATAGAGAATGTCTAAGTTCTTTATCATGGATACAGTACTCTCAGAACCTCAAGTATTTTCCCTTCTTCCCCTTCAACATATGCCTCAGCCATTCCATGTTTGCTGCTGCTGCTGCTGCTAAGTCGCTTCAGTCGTGTCCAACTCTTTGCGACCCCATAGACGGCAGCCCACCAGGCTCCCCGTCCCTGTGATTCTCCAGGCAAGAACACTGGAGTGGGTTGCAGGCCCCCAATGTGCCCTGCTGATCCATGACTTTATGTCTTTGTTAAAACTTACTTCCTCTGCTTTGTTACCTCTAACTTCCTTCAGCTGGTTACACTTAGCCACATGGTTGAGCAACATTTTCTTTGTAACCCTCTTTCTCAAGCAGAATTATTCACCCCTGCCTTTTGCTACCACTTCCCCTTAAATATACCTCAAAATTTATATGCTTATGTATTTGTTTCTCTGGTAGACATGATATCCTTCAGTTCAGTTCAGTTCATTTCAGTCGCTCAGTTGTGTCCGACTCTTCACGACCCCATGAATCGCAGCACGCCAGGCCTCCCTGTCCATCACCAACTCCTGGAGTTCACTCAGACTCATGTCCATTAAGTCCATGATGCCATCCAGCCATCTCATCCTCTGTCGTCCCCTTCTCCTCCTGCCCCCAATCCCTCCCAGCATCAGAGTCTTTTCCAATGAGTCAACTCTTCGCATGAGGTGGCCAAAGTACTGGAGTTTCAGCTTTAGCATCATTCCTTCCAAAGAAATCCCAGGGCTGATCTCCTTCAGAATGGACTGGTTGGATCTCCTTGCAGTCCAAGGGACTCTCAAGAGTCTTCTCCAACACCACAGTTCAAAAGCACCTATCCTTAGGACCAGCTTAATATGTCTTTACACTGCTAGTGCCTAGCAGAGTCTTTTATACATAGCTGTAATCTGTTGTATGAGTAAATGGATGAATGGATTGTGTGTGTGAGTGTGTGTGTGTAACCTTGTTACTGCAAACACTTAATATTTACTATGTGTTGGCATTGTTCTGATTTCCCAGGTGGCACAGTAGTAAAGAATCTGCCTGCCAATGCAGAAGATGCAAGAGATGCAGGTTCAATCCTGGGTCTGGAAGATACTCTGGAGAAGGAAATGGCAACCTGATTTAGTATTCTTGCCTGGAAAATTCCATGGACAGAGGAGCCTGGTACAGTCCATGGGGTCAGAAAAGACAACCCCAGAACTAAGTGACTGAGCACACACACACACACACACACACACACACACACTTGCACAGAGGCATTGTTCTAAGCACTTCTAACTCATTTAATCCTCCCAACAACCTTATGAATTAGTAATGAATAAATATGAAACCAGATACAAGTTAGATTAAATAGGCGAGTAGTTTCTATTACAATTTAAGAAGCATTTCTTTAGAAGTAGAAATGATTGTCATGTTTGTATGAAATTTTAAAAATTAAGTTAATGAAGACACAAAAAAGATGAAGAAGAGGAAGGCCATTACATCTGGGTCCTTATATATATCACAAGTAGGTGCCGTTGCTCAATTGGATGTTCCTGCTTCTGCTTAATGAAATCTTTCCTGGGAGAGGCAAAAATCTTGTGCCATCATTTTAAACCTGAAGGAAAATAATTTCTCCTTGCCATAAAAACTTTATCATTTTTAAAATTATCAATATGTATAAAGCACTTGGTGACAATCTATCAGCAGAAACAAAGCCTACATTCACAGATAATGATAATGCTTAAATTTTATCTAGTCACAGTCTTGACAATGTCCTACCAAGCTCTACATAATCTGCAACTCCAGTGCTCCCTCCATCTAGAAAGCTCTTTCCCCAGACATGTTTATGGCTCACTGGGTAGACAGCGCCCGGGTAGGCAGAGGTAGGGAAAAGAACTTCAGGGAGGAACTGACACCATCGAATACAGAAAAGCCCCGGGCATGTTGGCGGTTCCCAGAGTAGGCCAGCAACAGGAAAGACAGCTCAGCTAGGATCTGCCAGGAATGAAGAGTAACTGAAAGTTCTCAAATAGGACAAGGCTCTGTGACCCAAGGAGAGTTTTACAAAGATGTCCAGGGGACTGAGTTCAGTTGGACTGAAGGTAAAAGAGATCAGCGATAGGGTGGTCAGCCCAGAGCCGATAAGATCCTAAACTGGGATATGAGCCACAGAGCTACAAGAAAAGTAATGAGTGAGAAAGATTGTGGGAAGAGAAAGATGATGAGAGACCGCGTTCCTGATCAGATATAAGAGACAAGAGAAGGGGGTGTGGTCCAGACGCTAGTGGCCACAGCAGGAGCAGAGCCCTCAGGAGGGATCTGTTAGGGATAGAGGTTTGATGGAATTAGGGTATATTAGGCAGCTGGAAATAACGCTGTGGCCCAAAAACGTGGGTTAGGTCTAAGGGATACAAATTCTGTGAAATTCTGCTTCTGGTTCTTTCTGTAGGATGAGAGGTAACGAATCAAGAGACAGAGATGGAAATGGGCACTCTCACGTGCCACTGTGGGAGGTGAACTGATGCAATGTTTTTGGGTTCGAACTTGGAAATACTCACCAATATCTAAAATATGCACACCCTAAATATTCTCTGTAGAATTTATCTTATAGAGATATTTGTACAGTTGGGCAAGAGTATGGACAAGGATGGACTTTCCAGGTGGTGCTAGTGGTAAGGAGCCTGCCTGCCAGTGCAGGAGACACAAGAGATGTGGGTTCAATCCCTGGGTTGACAAGATTCCTTGGACCCACTCCAGTATTCTTTCCTGAAGAATCCCATGGACAGAGAAGACTGGTGATCTACAGTTTCAAGGTTGCAAAGAGTCAGACACAACTGAAGTCTCTTAGCAAGCATGCATGTATAAGGATGCTCATTGATGTATTGTCTGCTTGCAATGGCAAAAAAAAAAAAAAAAGTCAACCTAGTTGTCCATCATCAGATGGTACCTGTGTATGAGAAATATCATGTTTGCTGCTAAACAAAATGAGGTCTAACTATGTATAATGATACAGAAATATGTCTATCATATATTAAGTTAGAAAAAAGCAAGTTGTAAGTTGTAGATATGTTAAAAAACTAGGTATGAGGAATCTTTTTTCTTTTTATGATGTGGACCATTTTTAAAGTCTTTATTGAATTTGTGTCAATATTGCTTCCTTTGTATGCTTTGGGGTTTTTGGCCTCAAGGCATGTGAGATCTTAGCTCCCCAGCCTGGGATCAAACCTGCACCCCCTGTATAAGAAGGTGAGGTTAAACACTGAACCACCAGGGAAGTCCCAGGAAGAAACTTTTCACAATGAATGACACGAAGTCACCCATTTGTGTCTGACTCTTTGCGACCCCATGGACTGTAGCCTACCGGGCTCCTCCGTCCATGGGATTTTTCCAGGCAAGAGTACTGGAGAGGGTTGCCATTTCCTTCTCCAGAAGATCTTCCCGACTTAGGGATCGAACCCAGGTCTCCTGCATTGTAGGCAGATGCTTTACTGTTTGAGCCACAAGGGAAGCCCTCACAATGAATATGTATCGATGAATAATATCATATTATCACCACGTACACTACTTTTTCATGTACATTTTAAGTATCTTTCCATTTTACTTATTATACCTCAATAAAGCTAAAAAAAATTAATTAAAAAAACCCACTTAAAATCCCCACAGCCACCACTAACAGAACAGTTCACTGACGTCTGTTCTGGTTCTACCTAACCTTGAAAAGCTGGGTCCAATAGCGAGTCACTTCTCCATCCCCCAGGAATCGTGTTAACCATTTTATTTATTTTTAAGTAAAACAAAAGGGTGGGGAAAAAGCAAGTTGCAAAATGATGTGTCTACTGCAATTCTACTTTTCAAAAAACAGTGAGATGTGTATTTGGACATGCACCTAGGAAGGTCTGAGAGAATACGTGGAATTATTAACTATGACAATTTAGGCTGGGCATGACTTGAGGGGGCATTGACCTTCCACAGCTATAAATTGTTAGACTTTCTTCCACTAACCATGCATGACGCTTGTAATAAGAATAGGAGTTTGGAATGTTAGGAAAACCACTTTCAGACTTTCTTAAGGAAGTGAAACAGTCACTGTCACTAAAGGTGAGATGAAAGTAGGTCAGAGCAAAGCAGGAAAAGGTGAGGTGAACTGACTGTGCGCAAGGCACGTGGGGTGTATGTATGCAAACAAGTGGACAGGGCCCTGCCCGTCTAGCCTCTTCTCCCAGCACCTTCCCCATCCCCTCACACTTGCCTCCTCTGTGTTCCTGGACTAAGCCTTCCAACACATGTCCTCTGCACATTCTGTCTCTGCGTTGAAAGTACCCCCAAGCTCCAAACACACACAGCCTCCAACATGCACACACCTTGCTCTTACTTCACATACCAGCTCAGCTATCACTTCCCCCAGAGAAGTGATAGGATAGGACAGGCTTTCAGAATATAATAGCAGGCCCCTTTGTTATATGAGTTCTTGGATACGTCATACATGATTTGAATGGAGAAACGAGAAATTTAAAATGGGAAGAGAGAAGGAAGGCAGAGAGTGCCTTCCTTTAATAGTATTCATGTTTTGAAACTTTTCTGCTTCTTTCAAAAGATCCACATTATTTTTTGGATAATAAAGTAAAATCCACATAAAAGTAGATCCGTATTATTTACTCTGCCTGCTTCTCCTACTTTTAAATGTACTTGTGGTTCTTCTTAGATATTTCCTATGAAGAGCAGCAAGAGAACCCAGAAATTGTTAGTAGATTGTTAGTTCCTGGAGCATCATTTACAGTTTCTCTTTGGACAAGTTCGTTCTGTTGTTGTTTATTGAGCACTTTAGCATGCATCAATATTAACTTCTGTTTGAGACCCTGGGTGGAAATGACCTTATCTATCTCCCATCTTCCTATTTATGCCTGTTCTACTCTCTTATGCAGTGCAAGCTCAGCCCATCACTGTGATTGTCAATCTTCTGAGCAGTGGAATAACCCGAAGTGAAAGGGAAAGTGTTTTTTCAGTTGTTTTTGACTCTTTACGACCCTGTGGACTGTCTCTGTCCATGGAATTCTCCAGGCAAGAATTCTGGAGTGGGTAGCCATTCCCTTCTCCAGGAGGTCTTCCTGACCCAGGAACTGAACATGTGTCTCTTGCATTGTAGGCAGATTCTTTACCATCTGAGCCACCAAGGAAGCCCAAGGAGTTTTTTAAAGTGTGGGATTATACCCCCAGGGATTCGGACTCTGCTGATTTAGGGTCAGACCCAAGCACAAGGGTGTTCTGAAAGTTCCTTGGGTGACGCTAATGTGCAATCAGCATTAAGTACCATTGGCCAAGACTAATCTTGAAACAGAAACTCTACTTGGAGAACTGCAGAACATCTGACTTGTGGAAATCAAAGCCTGGGTGGTTGCAGTGGCCCTTGTCTCTTAGATGGTGTCTGAGTTGCTTTGTTCACAAAGGTAGAAGCTGAAGGCAGACATCATGAAGGGTGATGGCTGAAGCATCACCCTGAATCAAGGCTGATGACTTTGGACCCTAGCACTTGCTTGTAGGAAATAGCTTGACCACTTGTACAGCTGGAGTAGGGCAGGTGTTCATGGACGAGCAGACTAAATGCTTCTGGGGACTTATACTAACTTTCAGATTCTGCTCTCTGTCACTCATGTGTCTCAAAGACTTTCAGAACAAGCAAGCATGCTTTTAGGAGTTTAATACATGGGGCACCTGAGGCCCTGGAATGTTTACGCTTTATGCTGAAGGTTTATGGTTTATGCTGAAGAATATTCTTTAGCACAGTCCAGCTCCCTGGACTCCTGACTCCCAGGACTCCTGACTCCCAAACTCCAGAGGTTATCACCGGCTGTCCTACCTGAACCAGGGCCTGAGTTCTAGTCCTGGCTCGGCCACTGAGCGGATAGATGTGGGCCTCTTAAATCACCTCTTCACTCAGGGCTTTCGTTCCCTCGTTCCCTCGGATGAGGTCGGTTAAATCGTATCCAGACGCCCTTCAGCATGAACAAGTGACACTAGGTGGCACTCATGTAACTCCAACGGAGAACGCTTGGCCCATGTTGGCTGCCAAGCTCCTGCCCCTGAAAAGACCCGAGGACAGGCTAAGCGCAACTTGGGAAATTATGCAGTTTTATGAGGACTTCTTGGGCCTCCTTTCACCTAGAATTTTGAATCTGTGAATGTCTGATGTGTTTTACCAGATACTTTTTACTAATGTACTTCAGATTTCATATTCCTCTCCTTTTCATCATCTCAAATTTTTAAATGTTGTAGAGAAAGCTATGTCCCATGGCTTAGCTACACACACATGCTTGTGTGACATAAAAGTGTGTGCTATTACCTTGCCACGTTCTCCCTGTCATGTGCCACTACCTGAGTACCTTCTAGGAGAGAGACTCTGTCCCAGCGCCAAACTGCAAGCAAAGGGATTCTTCCCTGCAATGCGTCACCACTGGACAGGGTGACCCAGACGTGGCTTTTGTTTGAAGCCTTGCTCCCCACAGCTGGTTTGTTCTCATGCTTCCAAGATATTCATTGTGGTCCAGGTTCATTTCAAGTATGCAGTCTGGCTCAGCTTGAATTCAGGCCTTGAGTTTCATGATGATATTATCTCAAAGGTGATGCTTTCTTCACTGACAGAAGTCACCGAAAACATCTTTCAGATGCTTCTTCACTCAAGGACCAGAGTAGTAGTATGCAAGGATAAAAGTGAAAGTGCTAGTTGCTCAATCATGTCCAACTCTTTGCAACCCCATGGACTGTAGAAACAACACCTGCAGCTGCTGCTGCTGAGTCGCTTCCGTCGTGTCCGACTCTGTGCGACCCCATAGACAGCAGCCCACCAGGCTCCCCCGTCCCTGGGATTCTCCAGGCAAGAGTACTGGAGTGGGTTGCCATTGCCTTCTCTGAGAAACAACAGACTGGTTCCAAAAAGAGGAAAAGGAGTACGTCAAGGCTGTATATTGTCACCCTGCTCATATGCAGAATACATCATGAGAAATGCTGGGCTGGAGGAAGCACAAGCTGGAATCAAGATTGCCAGGAGAAATATCAATAATCTCAGATATGCAGATGACACCACCCTTATGGCAGAAAGTGAAGAAGAACTAAAGAGCTTCTTGATGAAAGTGAAAGAGGAGAGTGAAAAAGCTGGCTTAAACCTCAGCATTCAGAAAACAAAGAGTATGGCACCTGGTCCCATCACTTCATGGGAAATAGATGGAGAAACAGTGGCTGACTTTATTTTTGGAGGCTCCAAAATCACTGCAGATGGTGATTGCAGCCATGAAATTAAAAGATGCTTATTGCTTGGAAGGAAAGTTATGACCAACCTAGACAGCATATTAAAAACAGAGACTACTTTGTCAACAAAGGTCTGTCTAGTCAAGGCTATGGTTTTTCCAATAGTCATGTATGGATGTGAGAGTTAGACTGTGAAGAAAGCTGAGCACCAAAGAATTGATGCTTTTGAACTGTGGTGTTGGAGAAGACCTGAGAGTCCCTTGGACTGCAAGGAGATCCTAAAGGAGATCAGTCCTGGGTGTTCATTGGAAGGACTGATGCTGAAGCTGAAACTCCAGTACTTTGGCCACCTGATGCAAAGAGCTGACTCATTGGAAAGACCCTGATGCTTGGAAAGATTTGAAGGCAAGAGGAGAAGGGGACAACAGAGGATGAGATGGCTGGATGGCATCACGGACTCAATGGACATGAGTTTGGGTGAACTCCGGGAGTTGGTGATGGACAGGGAGGCCTGGTGTGCTGCAGTTCAAGGGGTCATAAAGAGTTGGACATGACCGAGAGACTGAACCTAACTGGACTGTAGGCTGCCAGGCTCCCTCTGTCCATGAGACTTCCTAAGCAAGAATACTGGAGCGTGTTGCCATTTCCTTCTCCAATCCAAGGGTACAGCAACATAAATAAACACAGAGAAACTAAGTTTGGCATCCAAACCTGTGAGATCTGAGATTTAAGAAGTTTCATATTGTTAATTCATGTTGGGAGTAATAGGTAGATTTCAGTGATTTCATCAATATAAGAGATCTTGGACTTGCATAAATGTCCTGGGTGAATTATAGTCACGACCTCCCGATGTAGCATGGTGTTAGAGTCAGAGTAAGGAAGTGAGGGTACATATGTATGCACACTGGTAGACTATGAAGATCTAAAGCCAAAATACTAATAGCACTGGTGTTATGGGTAACTTTTACTGTCATCTGTATACATTTCTGTATTTCTCACATTTCATTTAATGACTGTGAAATTGTTTTTGCCTTTTATTATTTCAAAGTTCAAGAGAAAAAATAGGGAAAGAGAAAAGAATGCTCAAGCAGGTTTCAGTAAAGAAGTTGTTATTTGTAACTTACCTTGTTTGTGGTTTGAAAAAAAAAACACCAATAATACTATGATTTCAAAAGGGGATTGTACTATTTCACTGCTGCTGCTGCTAAGTCACTTCAGTCGTGTCCAACTCTGTGCGACCCCATAGATGGGCCTCCCACCAGGCGACCCCGTCCCTGGGATTCTCCAGGCAAGAACACTGGAGTGGGTTACCATTGCCTTCTCCAATGCATGAAAGTGAAAAGTGAAAGTGAAATCTCTCAGTCGTGCCCGACTCTTAGCGACCCCATGGACTGTAGCCTACCAGGCTCCTCCGTCCATGGGATTTTCCAGGCAAGAGTACTGGAGTGGGGTGCTTTCTCCAGTACTCTTTCGCTAGGATGTAGAAATTACTTGACTCTGATGTGATCCACTGATAGTGAAGTAACACCTGAAAACACCTCACATTAACATTACAATTTTCCTAAACATACATGAAAGGAATTGTTAAAATGAATACAAATATTTAGCATAATTTATAATTCTCCTCTTGTTTACACAATATGTACTATGTTAAGGGTGAAACTGTTTTCAACTATGATGTTTTACTGTTCTACTTTATGCTAATTCTACAAAGCTTGGCAGATCCCCAACTGTGTCTTCTTTTAGGACTTTTTGTTGCCACTCATTATTCTGCTTAACATCCCCCGGGGTAAAGAGCACCAAGCTTGGAAGCGATTTGGAGCAAGGTTCTAATCCACCTTTGGTACAGCCCACCAGTGTAAGCATGGTCAGCCTCCTTAAGTGTCCTGGGTTTCAGTTTTTCCATTTGTTAAGTGAAGCATGGTTGTTCTTATTATCTTTACCGCCTCAGTTATTATAGGTATAAAATAAGATAATGGACGTGACAGGAGTCAAAATTCTATAGTGAGTTCTTTTGGAAACAGATGGTGAGATAAAGTTAGGAGTGAAAAAGGTTTTCTGAGGGTGTGACCCTCGTAAAAGGAAAGGGGAGTGCACAGGATTGAGGAGGGAGTGGTCAGAGTGCAATGCTTTCTCAGCACCCCAACAGGGAGCACAGAGCTCTGATGGCCAGTTCCAAGAGTCCGTGTTGGATGGGAATGGCCAGTTCCTACACCACTGCCTTGCTCAGTCATTGCCTCGGGGGCTAATCTCATGAAGAGAGTGACTTCAGCTCCAGCACAGAGCAGGTTATGGAAGGAGCTGACAGCTAGAGGCTTGTCAGCTAACCACACTTCTTGAAGCTGAATAGCAAGTCCTTTCTGGAAAGGAGGATGTGAGCAATAGATCTCACATCTGCCACACTGGGCCCTAATACGATTCTACTTGGGGTCACCACTTGAGACAGGTGTACATTATATGTCAAGATTAGGAGTTCCCTTCCTCTGACCACAGACTTCTGTCCTTTGATACTGTCCACTCCTTCTCTGAGCACTGAGCACGCCCCTCCACCTTCTGTGACCCCCCCTCCTTCTCTTCCTCCCTATCTTGACAGCCATATCCTTCTGATTTCCCTGACCTCTCTAGCAAGGTTCACCAGCTTGGACTCAAAGGTCTGGCATTTTTAATATTGCCTTCTCTTGCTCTTCTTGACCCTTTGATTGTCTGTCCTGCTTGCCAGACTGAGTTCTAATTCTGAGTCACCCCACAGTCTTCTGTCCTCTGAAACTTGAGTGCCAAAACTTACTGGAAAAATTCATGTAGGGAATTCCCTACAGGTCCAGTGGTTAGGACTCCAAGCTTCCACTGCCCGGGGCCAAGTCCCATCCCTCGTTGTCAGGGAACTAAGATCCCACAAGCTGCATGGTGCAGCCAAAAACAAACAAAAATAATTCATGTAAATCTACTGCGTGGTAAACTGCACTTCAGTGACAGCCAGTTTCACCAACCCATTTACTGTTAACAATCCTTTTATCCAGTTCTAGTTGTCTTCCTGTTCCATTTATACTATGTCTAACTTGTAAGACATAATTGACATTTATTCAATTCCACCTTATGCAGAAAGTATCTATGGAATTGATTTACTCCCTTCCACTCTTCTCCCTTCAACTTTTATATGGTAACTTAAAAAAATATTTATTTATTTATTTGGCTGTGCTGGGTCTTTGATGCCGTGCAGGCTTTCTCTGGTTGTGGTGAGCAGGGGATGCTCCTCCTCGAGGTGTGCAGGGCTCTCACTGCGGCAGCTCCTCTTGCTGCAGAGCATGGGCTCCAGGGCGAGTACTGTCAATGGCCCAGGAGTTGTGGCATACCAGCATAGCTGCCCTGAGGCAAGTGGGATCTTCCTGCGGACCAGGGATTGAAACCCATGTCCCCCGCATTGGCAGGTGGATTCTTACCACTGGTCAACCAGGGAAGTCCCTGTATGTGACTCTTGAGGGTTGAGCTATGACCCGTGCATCACCAGAACAGTGCCATAAGCTTATCTGGCACTGAAAAAATTGTTGAATGAAAAGTTGAATGAAGAACAATTAAAGTTGTTTTGTTATATGCCTATTACAAGTTAAGGACAATGTCAAGTATTTTATGTAGGTCGTCTCAGTCTGCACAGGACTCCCATTTTGTAGGTTTTATAGATTTGTTTGTTGCCTATCTCGTGCTGCTAATATAAATTCCTTGAGGGCAAATAGCAAGCCTGATTTGGTTCTTTGAGCTTCACTTTCCAGGTGATGCCTGACACAAAGATGCCGCTCAATAAAAGTTAGATGAGGGGTCAGATAAATGACAGGATGACAAATGAAGGGTCAGTGTTAAGACTCTGCTCGACATCAAAGCCTGTATACTTTGTGCCATGGCATGTGGCTCTGTCTGTTTTAAGTGTTGTCAAGTGCCCAAAGCTTCACAACAATTTCATGATCAAATATGAATTAGAAGAAAATGATCCTCCATACCATACTTCAATCAAAATGGTGGCAGAAATTATAGCTGTCACTTGCTTTATTTACTTCTAAAGAGTGTACCTAATAACATAGGGAGGATAATGGGCCAGCGTGTGCATTTTCTGTTTCTACCTCAAACATCTGACTATAATTGTTTCTTTATCTTGGTCTGAGGTCATCCGTAACTCAGTGTATGTCTGGATATCATTTGGGAGCCATTTGAATCCATAAGTCTTCTATTTCCTACCATGAGAATAAGAATGGACAATATTTGCATATGCTAACCTTAGTGAGAAAATTATAAAAAATGACTTAAACAAAATGGTCCTTAGCAGATAGTGATAATTAAGTTCTTAATCTTTCTGCCAGAATTTGGCTTTTAGTCAACCATTTGATAATAGTCCACATAATGTGGCAAGCACCAGAAGGATGGTTCTAGACAGCTCATGGATCCTAAAGTATGCAAACCTTTGAACCTATTGTTGGAAACTGAACAACAATAGAGGTGAGATTCTAGAATTTCCATTCTTACTACTACTTATAATGGAACAAAACAACTGTGAACGCATTTTAGAGATTACTGAGGCCTTCATTCATAAAGCATTTTATGAACATTTTAGTGTAAATACCAACTATTTTTAAATCTTATGATTCCATAACGAAAATGTTTTCCTAAACAATAGTTCTAATGGTTTCCCTATTAAGTACCTTTCAAAAATAGCCACAACATGTCTTTTTAAAATAGATAACTATTAACTAAATGGAAGCATGCATTGAAAGTTTCTGCTAAAGCAATGAAACCAGAATAGTCTATAGAATAAGGAACTCAAACTAAATAACCACTAAGTTTGCTTTTAGTCATGGGGAAAAGAAATCTACCGCTGTAACCCTGAAAAGTTTAGTCAATGCTAAAACCTGAATACAATTCACATGCTCTGTTAATTCTTGCCCATTTAACTCAAATCTGAAGGGAAGTTAGCAACTCTATGTGAATTCATCCATTTGTTTTTATTAACTCATCTTTCTATCTCCATGTTTATTAAAATGGTCATAACCTAACAAGAACTTCCAGTTAAAGGAAGAGGCATTTTCAGAAATGTTTTTTCCTTATGTTTTTAGCAAAAGTGATGATGTATTTTTGAAATCCAGTTTTATGTTCCACAGTTATAATTTTGTGCCATATTTCCATATAAAAAGACCTGATATTGCAGCACCTCTTCCAATAATAGCTTACCTTTTTATTACACAGTTTAACAAATTTATGTTTTATTTATTTATTTTTTGGCACTGAGACAGGATCTCAGTTCCTTGACCAGGAATGAAACCTGGGCCTTGGCAATGAAAGCATGAAATTCTAACACTAGGCGAGCAGGGAACTCCTCAAATTTATTTTTTCAGTTTTTAAATTTTCTATCACATTCACCACATTAACTCCTCTAAACCCTCTCATCACTCCTTAGGCACCCAGTCTCCTTGACCCCTCATTCTCCACCTTTGATCCCCTCAGTGGCCCTAAAGAGAGGCTTGGCAGGTATTCTCAGCCAGAAATGAGCAAAACAAACCTCAAGGAATCAAAGAAGCTAGCTTGTGGATGATGATGCCTCAGATTACAATTTATATTGCATCCGTGAAGTTAATTTGAATAAAGTTTTGAATGAAAAATAGTCGTTTGGACAACTCAAAATCGCTAAACTTTCTAGGAAAGTTGATAATTGATAGATCCATTTCAAGACCATTTGCCCACCCACAGGGATCCACAGGGACTTCTAAACTGAACTCATTATCTCCTGATGTGTGTTCTTCCTGCTATAATATAGTCGGATTGCTCAGATGGGTTTGAGTTTAGACACTGCTGACTCCTAACTGAGATATGTTGGATGGATGGCACATAACTGAACAAATATTTGTTGAATTAACCAGTTCAGTTCAGTTCAGTCACTCAGTCGTGTCCGACTCTTTGCAACCCCATGAATCGCAGCATGCCAGGCCTCCCTGTCCATCACCAGCTCCTGGAGTTCACTCAGACTCATGTCCATCCAATCCGTGATGCCATCCAGCCATCTCATCCTCGGTCGTCCCCTTCTCCTCTTGCCCTCAATCCCTCCCAGCATCAGAGTCTTTTCCAATGAGTCAACTCTTCACATGAGGTGGCCAAAGTACTGGAGTTTCAGCTTCAGCATCATTCCTTCCAAAGAAATCCCAGGGTTGATCTCCTTCAGAATGGACTGGTTGGATCTCCTTGCAGTCCAAGGGACTCAAGAGTCTTCTCCAACACCACACTTCAAAAGCATCAATTCTTCGGTGCTCAGCCTTCTTCACAGTCCAACTCTCACATCCATACGTGATCACAGGAAAAACCATAGTCTTGACTGGACAGACCTTTGTTGGCAAAGTAATGTCTCTGCTTTTTAATATGCTATCTAGGTTGGTCATAACTTTTCTTCCAAGGAGTAAGCATCTTTTAATTTCATGGCTGCAGTCACCATCTGCAGTGATTTTGGAGCCCCCCAAAATAAAGCCTGACACTGTTTCCACTGTTTCCCCATCTATTTCCCATGAAGTGATGGGACTGGATGCCATGATCTTCATTTTCTGAATGCTGAGCTTTAAGCCAACTTTTTCGCTCTCCTCTTTCACTTTCATCAAGAGGCTTTTTAGCTCCTCTTCACTTTCTGCCATAAGGGTATTGTCATCTGCATACCTGAGGTTACTGGTTCTCCCAGCAATCTTGATTCCACCTTGAGCTTCCTCCAGTCCAGTGTTACTCATGATGTACTCTGCATATAAGTTAAATAAACAGGGTGACAATATACAGCCTTAACGTGCTCCTTTGCCTATTTGGAACCAGTCTGTTTTGTCCATAAGTGAACTTAAATTTTAATAGGTCTTCATATTTTTATTAGCTGTTTCTTTGGTACAACTATTTTGGAAAACAATAAAACAACATATAGCAAGAACCATAGGCATATCTGTGTGATACTGTTTGATTCAGGAATTCTACACCAAAGAATTTTTCATAAAGAAAAAATCCTATGGAGTAACATCTTGAAGGTATTCTCAAGATTATTAATCATAGGCAAAATACCAAAACAGCCTCAAAGCCCAAGATACAGTATCTATGAAGGATATGATTTCTGGCTGCTAAGCATGTTTCTTCCTTATCACTTCCTTCACCCCTTTCAAACATAAAGGTAGGCACATGACCCAAAGTGACCAATCAAACTGTCCCATTTCCACAGCACACAGTGATTGCTTTAGGGATGAGCCAATAAAAGTCCTTTCCTAGGAATTTTCCTTTAGAATTAGTTAGGAAGACATTCTTTTGCTCCTATTGTCAAGGACTGGAAAAATACAACTCCATGTTGCCAGCCACATGGGGAAATTCCGACTGGCTGCAGCAAAATCAAGTAAGGCCGACATGCAAGCAGACACAAGAGGCGAAAAGAGACAGAAACTCAGCTGGCACATTCCTGAAAACATAATTTGAGTCCTGAATCCTAACATCTCTCCCACTCATGTCTACTCCAGTTACATAGGCCATTAAGTCTCTATTTTTGTTTAAGCTGAGTTTCTGTCACTTAGAATTAAGAGCCCTAATTACTACATCCACACAAAGGAATGCTATGTAGCCTTTAAAATAGCAATTTTGCAGACACATGGGAAAATGTTTACAGCAAATGTTAAGTGGTAGTAACAAAAGACAAAATAATAGGTGTGTATGTATGAATATACAGAAAAAAAGGTGGCTGTGTTAACAGTACTTACTCCTGAGTGAGAGTGAGAAGGAATAAAATTTTACTTTACTTTTATATGCTTCTACTACTTAAAAATATTTCAGTGAACATGTGTAATATTGCTATTGTCACTTAAAAAGAAAAAAGTACATACCTCAGGATTACCATGATGTAAATACACTTAAACCACCTGCAATATAATATGAAAATACTAAATGCTAAAATGTGAGGTTTTAGTTGTTTAAACTTTTCAAAAACATCTTAGAGATGACTTTACTTATTTACTGGCTTTTCAGTAAGAAAGTAAACATTTTAAAGAATAAAATGAATAAACTCTTTCACGTGATAACTTGAAAGATTAAAACTAACAAAGGAGAAGAGTAATCTCATCTATTGGGAATTTGTTTACAAATTTTAATTTCATGTCAAATTAACATTTTACTTTAACTTTAAAGCCCTTGTGGGGACATTCAGTGCTCTGCTCTGCTCTGCTCAGTTGCTTCAGTCATGTCCGACTCTGTGTGACCCCATAGATAGCAGCCCACCAGGCTCTCCTGTCCCTGGGATTCTCCAGGCAAGAACACTGGAGTGGGTTGCCATTTCCTTCTCCAATGCATGAAAGTGAAAAGCGAAAGTGAAGTCGCTCAGTCATGCCGTCTCTTAGCGACCCCTCAGACTGCAGCCCACCAGGCTCCTCCATCCATGGAATTTTCCAGGCAAGAGTACTGGAGTGGGGTGCCATTGCCTTAGCTAGATTGTTGATTTTCCTACCATTTGCTTGCCACTTTCTCCTAGTTCATTTTAATGATTGTATAATTGTAAAATTTGTCCAGTTAATTTATACCAAGACAAGTTGTGGAGGAAATCATCTTTTCTTTTGCTTTATTTTAGTATTAGCCCTGGTAGTTAATTTCATGTACGATAGCTCACTTCTGCTCAGTTTTTCTTACATGGGAAATGAGAACTTTAGGTGTACAATTTTGTATATAAAATAAAGATTTTACCTGATGATGTGATTGGTTGTTTGGTTTAGAAAAAAAATTTATTAGTCAACAATTTTATATGGTTACTTCTTTTGGTAAATTTAGAATAATAAACTTCTATATACTTTATTTTTACTTCTACTAAGAGAAGTGAAATATATTTTTACTCATTTTTTTCTACCTGAATATTGGGATGTATGAGATATTGGTATATAATTAGTAACATATGATTCTGAAGTACCACTTCCTACTGAGAGGGAAAAAAAAACATAATTAAGACAAGGCATAATATTTCTTCACCTTCAATACAATAAAGCACTGTTTTAGCCCTGATTCACAAAGTAAAAGTAATTTGTGTACTTTTAAAAGGTTATTTATCTTCTCTTTACCTCATTTTTTTCAGTTATAATATAGAGACATAATATAGCTTCCTTGACAACTTCCTAGGGTTTGTGTATCTACTGAGATTATAAACAAAATATTATTAGAGTGTATTACAGAGAAAAGTGCACACTTTAGAAGTGTGCTGCTGCTGCTGCTGCTAAGTTGCTTGTCGTGTCAACTCTGTGCAACCCCACAGACTGCAGCCCACCAGGCTCCCCCATCCCTGGGATTCTCCAGGCAAGAACACTGGAGTGGGTTGCCATTTACTTCTCCAATGCATGAAGTGAAAGTGAAGTGTCTCAGTCGTGTCCGACCCTCAGCAACCCCATGGACTGCAGCCTTCCAGGCTCCTCCATCCATGGGATTTTCCAGCAAGAGTACTGGAGTGGGGTGCCAAGTGTACAGCTTGATAAATTTTTACCAACTGAGCATGTTCATGTGATAAACATATGAGAAACAGAATGTCACCATAATCCAGAAATGTCACTCACTCCTCTTCAAGTCACTGCTGCTGCTGCTGCTAAGTGGCTTCAGTCATGTCCAACTCTGTGTGACCCCATAGATGGCAGCCCACCAGGCTCCTCCATCCCTGGATTTCTCCAGGCAAGAGTACTGGAGTGGGTTTCCATTTCCTTCTCCAATGCATGCATGCATGCTAAGTGGCTTCAGTCGTGTCTGACTCTGTATGACCCTATGGACAGCAGCCCACCAGGCTCCTCTGGCCATGGAGTTCTCTAGGCAAGAGTACTGAAGTGGGCTGCCATTTCCTTCTCCTCTTCAAGTCACTCAGTTCAGTTCAGTTGCTCAGTTGTGTCCGACTCTGCGACCCTGTGAACTGCAGCACACCAGGCCTCCCTGGCTTCGAAAATGGCAACTGGTCCCATCACTTCATGGGAAATAGATGGAGAAACAGTGGAAACAGTGTCAGACTTTAGTTTTTGGGCTCCAAAATCACTGCAGATGGTGATTCCAGCCATGAAATGAAAAGACGCTTATTCCTTGAAAGAAAAGTTATGACCAACCTAGATAGTATATTCAAAAGCAGAGACATTACTTTGCCAACAAAGATCTGTCTAGTCAAGGCTATGGTTTTTCCAGTGGTCATGTATGGATGCGAGAGTTGGACTTTGAAGAAGGCTGAGCGCTGAAGAATTGATGCTCCTGAGCTGTGGTGTTGGAGGACTTTTGAGAGTCCCTTGAACTGCAAGGAGATTTAACCAGTCCATTCTGAAGGAGATCAGCCCTGGGATTTCTTTGGAAGGAATGATGCTGAAGCTGAAACTCCAGTACTTTGGCCACCTCATGTGAAGAGTTGACTGATTGGAAAAGACTCTGATGCTGGGAGGGATTGGGGGCAAGAGGAGAAGGGGACGACCGAGGATGAGATGGCTGGATGGCATCACGGATTGGATGGACATGAGTCTGGGTGAACTCCGGGAGTTGGTGATGGACAGGGAGGCCTGGCATGCTGTGATTCATGGGGTTGCAAAGAGTCGGACACGACTGAGCGACTGAACTAAACTGAACTGAGGCCTCCCCTGTCCATATCTTTCAGAATTTTCCACAGTTTGTTGTGATCCGCACAGTCAAGGCTTTAGCGTAGTCAGTAAGGCAGAAGTAGATGTTTTTCTGGAACTTTCTTGCTTTTTCAATGATCCAGTGGATGTTGGCAATTTGATCTCTGGTTCCTCTGCCTTTTCTAAATCCAGCTTGAACATCTGGAAGTTCATGGTTCATGTACTGTTGAAGCCTGGCTTGGAGAATTTTGAGCATTGCTTTGCTAGTGTGTGAGATGAGTGCTATTGTGCAGTAGTTTGAATATTCTTTGGCATTGCTTTTCTTTGGAATTGGAATGAAAACTGACATTTTCCAGTCTGGTGGCCACTGCTGAGTTCTCCAAATTTGCTGGCATATTGAGTGCAGCACTTTCACAGCATCATCTTTCAGGATTTGAAATAGCTCAACTGGAATTCCATCACCTCCACTATCTTTGCTCATAGTGATGCTTCCTAAGGTTATCTTCTTTTATGTAACAGTCACTCCAATGGAGAGTGTGACTCTATCCTGAGATGCTGTTTTAATTAGTTAATTAACAAAACATATATTTACAGACTGCATTTCATGTGCTTGACACTAGGAGCTCAGAGGTAAATAAGAGTAAGGAAGATAGGTACATATCTGGCTACATGTATTAAAAGCAATAATAAAGCATATGCAAACAGAAAAAGGACCTTATTTTATTATACAAGTGGATATGGGACACATGAGAAAGATACTTTATGCTCCCCCTATGGCACTTTCATTTACCTCAGTTTCAGGTTACAGTAATTTATTCAAAGAGGAAACCACAGTCTGGCCAATACATTAATGTAACATCAAGGATGGAAAATGCTCACCTTCCATATTCTTGTTCTTTCTTTTGGGTTGTTTTGGTTTGGGGTTGTGTGTGTGTGTGTATGTTTTCTTCTTGCCTTTTTTTTTTTTTTTTCTTTTTGGCATCTTTCATAGCTCTTCTTGGAAATCATTTATTACTCCTTGACTTCAAGCTTATGAGCTATTTTCCGTTGGTCATTTCTGATGGATGCAGGCTCACAATCTTCTCCAAACAGCTGTTCATTGGCTCCCATTTGTATGTGTCCATCCCACACTTTCCATCCCCAGCTCCCAAGTTCACAGACTTGTTACATATGTAAGAATTTAGTGGACAAAAATTAAAAAATAGAATGCCAACAGATTAGCAGAGTACACCGGTTGGTAGAGTGTGCCAGTTGGTAGATTGTAAATTGGTATGGGCCACACTGCTGCTGCTGCTGCTGCTGCTAAATCACTTCAGTGGTGTCCAACTCTGTGCGACCCCATAGACGGCAGCCCACCAGGCTCCCCGTCCCTGGGATTCTCCAGGCAAGAACACTGGAGTGGGTTGCCATTTCCTTCTCCAGTGCATGAAAGTGAGAAGTGAAAGTGAAGTCGCTCAGTCGTGTCCGACTCTTCGTGACCCCATGGACCGCAGCCCACCAGGCTTCTCTGTCCATGGGATTTTCCAGGCAACTAGCAGGTGATAAACCTTAATGAGCAGAGGAATCACTGGAGTGTTGTAAATGCAGATTCCAGATCCTACTCCAAGAAATTTTGATTCAATAGTTTTGACTCAGGAATCTTCATTTAATAGTCAACCCAGTTGACTTTGATGGAGTTGGTTCTTGAACCTCATTTTAAGAAACCTCGCTTTTTTCCTACTTAACAAACACACAAATACTCCACAGAGAAGATGCAGATCTCTGCTTGGCTCCCTCTTTATGCGTATAGGCATTGTGCGTGTTTGTGTGTGTTCATGCATTTTCAGTCATGTCCTGACTCTCTGCAGCCCACTGGACTGTAGCCCACCTGGCTCCTCTGTCCATTGGATTTCCCAGGCAAGGATATTGGAGTGAGCCTACTCCAGGGTATCCTGACTCAGGGATTAAACCCGTGTCTCTTGCGTTGGCAGGAGGATTCTCAGCCCTCTTGTCAGCAGCTCTTTCATGTTTTTTTTTAATACACCTGATTTTTCTAGAAGAAGTTTCAGATTTATAGGAAAATCAAATAAAATTAGAGTTCCCATGTGTGTGCACTAAGTCGCTTCAGTCGTGTCTGACTCTTTGTGACCTTATCAGCTATAGCCTGCCAGTCCATTGGATTATCCCAGCAAGAACTAGAGTGGGTTGCCATTTCCTCTTCCAGAGGATCTTCTCGACCCAGGCATGGAACTCTGTGTCCCTGGGATCTATAGGAAGCCCAGAGTTTCTATAGATCCATTAAAAATCCTGTGTGTTCCCCCTATTCATCCTTCCCTTCACCAAAGCTGTGATGACCACTGATCTTTTCACTGTTGGCATTTGGCATTGTCAATGTCTGGATTTTAGCCTTTCTAAGGGCTTCCCGGGTGGTGCTAGTGGTAAAGAACTGGCCTGCCACTGCAGGAGACATAAGAAACTCGGGTTCAAGCCCTGGGTGGGGAAGAGCCCCTGGAGAAGGGCATGGCAACCCACTCCAGTATTCTGCCTGGAGAATCACATAGACGGAAGAGCCTGGTGGACTATAGCACATAGGGTTGCAAAGAATCGGGCATGACTGAAGTGACTTAGCATGCATGCAGGAGGTATGTAGAGCCATCCCATTGTTTTAATTTGCATTTCCCTAATGACATATGATGTGTATCCTTTCATATGCTGATTTGCCATCTGTATATCTAACTGCTGCTGCTGCTGCTGCTAAGTTGTCTCAGTCACGTCTGACTCTGTGTGACCCTGTGGACAGCCAGTCTCCTCCATCCCTAGGATTTTCCAGGCAAGAACATTGGAGTGGGTTGCCATTTCCTTCCCCAGTGCTTGCGTGCGAAGTCACTTCAGTCGCGTCTGACTCTGTGCGACCCCATGGACAGCAGCCCACCAGCCTCCTCTGTCCATGGGATTCTCAGGCAAGAATACTGGAGTGGGTTGCCATTTCTTTCTCTAATGTAACTGCTAACACCATCTAACTCCCACTCTGTTTAAATATCTCCCTTGGGATGATGTCTCTTAATTCTAATCCCAGAGTGCTGTTGGCTTAAGGCTGTCTGTCCCCCAGTAGACATCTTGCTCTTTACATCCTCTTTACTCCTCTGTTTCATTGAAATGGAGGGCCCATGGATCTTTCAAACAATATACCGGTTCCTCTAGAGGCCTTGACTTGGGTTGCTGACAGAGAAATCTTTAAAAATGATATTATTCAAGACACACATAAGGGAAATGAATGATGAGAAGAGGAGGTACTATTACAAAAGTGGTCCCAGGATATTAGGTTTATCACAAAATTCTTTCCATGAGTCAGTTCATCTTTTCCATTTTCGTTTCAAGGAGGATATTTGACCGCTTGGAATTAGGAGTCTTCTCCTACTATAACCAAATTACTAAAGTGAATATTCAAGTGAAATCTTATCCAAATTCGGGGCTCCCCTGGCCACAGAGGACCCTCTGCCTGAATTATTGCTCCTGAAACTCACACAGCTATCTCTGGAGCACACAGAATGGAGGCCAAGTTTCTTGCATGAGATGCAGTAAGTTTTCCAAGGAGGTGGTTGATCCCAGAAAACACACAGCTAATTCATAAGTAAGCAGCCACCTTGAGGATAACATATGAAGAATTTAAGAGGTCGAGAACTGACCTCCATCCATATGGGAAACTCACTGGTTTTAACTGAAGAAGCTTACATGAAGCTATAGGCTCTCTAAAACCCCTGATGTTTTAGACAGAAAGAGGTCAAAGGTAAAGATCTTGAAGTACAGACTCTCCCTCTGCACTGGCTGGGAGACTCATGGCACCTGAGCTGGCTTGAAGGAGGCTGGGTAGTCGGAAATGCATGCCTAATGCCTGCTAGTCCTGATCCTAGGATTTAACTGTTATTTTCAGGCTAAAAGAGTCCAATGGGTCTATATATTTTAATAGAAGAGAATTCTTCCAGTCTTAGAATCTCTCTAGAAGCCAATAAATCATGTTAAAAGAGGCTAAGATTGTCTGTCTTCCTTCATCCTGATGCCTCCACAAGATTGTGCATGACCTCATAGGACTGGTATGTGACAGATTCTATTCTGAGTCTTCCGATGAGGCCTTCATTTAGTTTTTCTTGAGAATCAGAGTTCAGAAAAAAATCTGTGAAACTGGAAGTTGCCCCCAGTCCCCTGGATCTTGCAGCCCCAGTTTCAAAGAGGTCAGTGTCTTCTTAAGGGCCATGTGGAGGCTCCAGCGTGTTCCCAGGAAAATGCATTCCTTGTTCTAAGAACTTATCTACAGAGCATCTTAGATGGATTTCTGCTCTGTGCTGTAGTGACAGAAGATGTCTGCGGCTGAAGATCCTTTTGAATTGTTAAATAATGGACTGTTTTTAGTGAACCCAATAAACCCTAGTTAATAAAACTCTCCATTGATGTGGACAGTATTCATTTCCAATGAAACTAGCAAGACAGGACTCATACAACAAGCATGCTGTCCTAACTTGTTGGAAGATAACTACAGCTGAAAACTACATCCAGTTTCTCTCCATCTTTCTTACTGATACTTGGCTTGATCAGATGCTTAGCACAAGTGCAAAAAGCCACTCAAAACTGCTTTTTGCCATCATTCTAAATTCCACGCTTGGCACATTGACCTTGAGATTTTTTTTTGGTGGTAAAATAGATATAACATAAAATTTACCCTTTTAACCATTCTTTAGTGTACAGTTCAGTGGCATTAAGTACACTCATACTGTTGAACAATCATCACCAGCCTCTACCTCCAGAACTACTTCATCTTCCCAAGATGAAAGTTCGTACTCATTAAGCGACAACTTCCTACTCCCTTCTACCCCTAGCCTCTGGCAACCACTATGCTACTTTCCGTCTCTATTTGACATAAGTATATCATAAAAGTGGAATCATACAATATCTGCCTTTTGCATATGGCAAATTTTTTTCACTTAGCATAATGTCCTCTAGGTACATCCATGTTGTAGCACATGTTATAGAATTTCATCACTTTTAAAGGCTCAGATAAATACTATTGTATATATATACATACAAATGTATATACACACATACATACACACACATAGTGGACCCTTGAGCAACATAGTGCTGAATTGTGCAGATCCACCTATATACAGATCTTTTCACTAAATATGTACTACATGATATTACATGATTTGTGGTTGATTGTTCCTTGGATCCTGAACTGAAGATGTAAAGTCATACGCAGATTTTGACTACTACTAAGGTCAATGCCCATAACCCCTAAGTTTACAAGGATCAACTATATGTATATATGTCTGTCTGTCCACATATGTATTTACATACACACAAAACAATATATTTTGTTTATTCATTTGTCTATTGATGGACACTTGAGTTGCTGCCATCTTTTGGCTAGTGTGAATAATGCTACTGTGAACATTGGTGTACAAATATCTGTTAAGAGTTCTTGTTTGTTTGGGTATACACCCAGAAGTGGAATTGCTGATTATTTTTATTTTTTTGAAAGATCACCATACCATTTCCCACAGCAGCTGTACCATTTTACATTACTACCAGCAATGGGTTCTCCTTTCTTCAATCCTTGTCAACACTTGTAACTCTGCTTTTTTTTTTTTTTTGGACAATAACGATTTGATATGAATTTCCTTATAGATATTGAGCATCTTTTCATGTGTTTAGTGGCCATTTGTACATTTTTAGAGATGTCTATTCAAGTCTTTTGCCCATTTAAAATTGGATTGTTGGTTTTTTGTTGTTGGGATGCATTTTTAAAATAAATATTCTGGATATTAATCTAAGACATATGGTTTTTTATCCCACTCTTGAGGCTTTTTTTTCACTCTGTTGATAGTGTCTTTTGATGTACAAACGTTCTTAAATTTGACAAAGTCCAACTCAACTATTTTTTTTCTTGACAGTGCTTTTGGTGTCATATTTAGGAAATCATTGCCAAACCCAATATCATAAAGCTTTTTATTATGTTTTCTTCTAAGTTTTAGCTGTAACATTTAAGTCTTTGATCCATTCTGAGTTAATATTTGTACATAGTGTAAGGCAAGGGTCAAACTTAACTTTTTGCATTTGTATTTTTCTGCATTTTGAAATGCAGTTTTCCCAACATTATTTGTTAAAAAGACTGTCTTTCCCCCATTAAATGGTCTTGGCACCCTTATAGAAAATTATTTGACCCTATTTATGAAAGTTTATTTCTGGGTTCTCTATTGTACTGCATTGTGTATATGTCTGTCTTTATGGTAGTACCAAATTGTTTTGATTGCCATAGAATTATAGTAAATTTTGAGATCAGGAATGTGGGCTCTCAAATGTTATCCTTTTTCCGAAGATTGTTTTGACTATTTCAGGTCACCTGATAAAATTCCATAATAAATTCAGGACAAATTTTCTATCTGAAAAACGTGTTGAAATTTTGATGAATCTGTAGATCTTGTTGGGTAGTATTGACATCTTAAAAATATTGAGACTTCTAATCTGTGAACATGGGATGTCTTTCCATTTATTGGTGCCTTTCTTTCAGGAATATATTGTAGTTTTCAAGTGTAATTAACCTCCTTGGTTAAGTTTATTGCCAAGTATTTCGTTCTTTTTGATGCTACTGTAAGTTGAGCTGCTTCATTAATCTCCTTTTAGACTGTTCATTGCTGGCGTACAGAAGCAAAACTAATTTTTTTTAAAGCATGACTGGTGTGTGTGTGTGTGTGTGTGTATCAGTGTATGTGTGTATGTGGTGTTTGTGTCTGTGTGTGGTGTGTATGTGTCTGTATATACATGTGCTTGTGTGTGTGTGTGTGTGCGTGTGTGTGTCTGTGTGGTGTTTGTGTCTGTATACATGTGTGCATATCTGTGTATGTGGTGTGTGTGTGTGTGCCTGTGCTTGTATGTGTGTGTGTCTGTAGTATGTGTGTGTGTGGTATGTATGTGTGTGCATGTGTATCTGTGTGTGTGTGTGTTTGGCTGCACCATGCAACATGCGGGAATCTCAGCTGCCTGACCAGGAATCAAACTCATGCCTCCTGCACTGAGAGTACAGAATCCTCACCACTGGACTACCAGGAGCGCTCCTGTGTGTTGATTTTGTATTCTGCAACTTTGCTGAATTCTTTTATTGGTTCCAACAGAGTGTGTGTGTGTGTGTGTGTGTGTGTGTGTGTGTGTGGTGTTTGTGTGTGTATACATGTGTGCATATCTGTGTATGTGGTGTGTGTGTGTGTGTGTGTGTAATCTTCAGGGTTTCCTGCATGTAGGATCTTATTACTTGCAGACAGAGATAATTTTACTTCTCTGCCAGTTTGAATGCCTTTTATTTCTTTTATCTTGCTTAATTATTCTAAGTAGAGCTTCTAGTACCATGTTGCCATGCCCTTCTCCAGGGGATCCTCCTGACTCAGGGGTCAAGCCCACATTTCCTGCATGGGCAGGCAAGTTCTTTACCACCAGTGACACCTGGGAAGCCACGATGCTGAGATGAAGTGGTGAAAGTGAGCATCCTTCCCTTATTCCTGATCTTTCACCACTGAATATGTTGGCTTTAAGTTTTTCATATACGGCCTTTACTATGTTGAAGTAACCTTTTCTAATCCTAGTCTACTGAGTGTTTTTATTAGGAAAGATGTTGAATTTTTTTCAAATGCCTTTTTTTTCTACATCAGTTGAAATCATGGACCCTGAGATTCTGTAACAAGGGAAACGGCCTTTTTCTTGTTCTTCCACCCCCGCCCCTAACTGGGAAAGGCCTCAGCAATTAAGAACTTGTGGCTTTATTTCTTGAAACTGTTCTCTTCCACATTTCTTAGTGAAGCCAACCACTGTTGTCAGTTACAATCAGATCTAGGTATTCCCTTTCCTTACTGTTTTTCTTAAGCTCAGTAGCAGCAAACTGTAGCACATCCTCTTTCTTGTTAATAATTACATAAAACAGTAAATCAATTTGGACTTAATACAAATGACTGGCTAGAAACTATTTTTAATGGGATGAATTTAATTTTTAAATAATCACATAGTAATCAAATCACTGCAGATGGTGACTGCAGCCATGAAATTAAAAGATGCTTACTCCTTGGAAGAAAAGTTATGACCAATCTAGATAGCATATTAAAAAGCAGAGACAATACTTTGCCAACAAAGCTCCATCTAGTCAAGGCTATGGTTTTTCCAGTGGTCATGTATGGATGTGAGGGTTGGACTGTGGAGAAAGCTGAGTGCCGAATAATTGATGCTTTTGAACTGTGGTGTTGAAGACTCTTGAGAGTCCCTTGGACTGCAAGGATATCCAACCAGTCCATTCTGAAGGAAATCAGCCCTGGGATTTCTTTGGAGGCAATGATGCTGAAGCTGAAACTCCAGTACTTTGACCACCTCATGCGAAGAGCTGACTCATTGGAAAAGACTCTGATGCTGGGAGGGATTGGGGGCAGGAGGAGAAGGGGACTACCGAGGATGAGATGGCTGGATGGCATCACCGATGGACATGAGTTTGAGGGAACTCTAGGAAATGGTGATGGACAGGGAGGCTTGGCATGCTGCGATTCATGGGGTCATAAAGAGTTAGACACGACTGAGCGACTGAACTGAACTGAACTGAATCATGTACAGTATGGGGCATGTATAGTCCTAGGAATAAACACAGGTACAGAGTCACGCAACTACCACCACAATCAGAGCTCATTTCCGTTACCCTAAAAAGGCTCCTGCATTCTATTCTTTTATTATTATTCCCCCTCCTTGAATCACTATTTTTGACTTTTTGAGAATGTCATACAGTGTAAAGCATATATTTGTGAAGGGAAGCTTAAATGTAACTGATGGCTTTGCTAGTAGCCATTATGAATAACAGAATGATTCTAAACCGGGAACCTGGGATCGTCAACATGGTAGGAGACAATAATCATAGATTCATATATTGTATCAGCCTCAGAACTTCTATCAGTTTGCTAGGAAGAATGTTAGCCAAATTACAAGACTAATGGTTAAGGACTGGTGCCAATCTTTAAGCAACTGAATCATAAGAAATAATAGAATGTAAGGTTACCATCTGTGGTACATGGTCATTTCATGGAGACTGTTAACAGGGACAGTGAGGAGGAAATGAACTAAGCTGAAAACTGCAGAACTGCACAAGAGATGATTTCCAACAGATTAGAGAGCAACTACACTTTATTTGCACCGCAGTGATCAGCAATATAATTTTCTGGCCAGATGAAACACATCTAGTGCAATAATATGGAAATCATCACATTTTTATCTATTAGAATGATTTTGGCTGCAAGTCATAGAATATCCATCTGAAAGTGGGTAAAAAAAAAAAACCCTCACATAAAAAGTATCTAGAGGTAGGTAGTTTCAAGACTGAATCATTGGTCTCAAAAATATCATGAGGAATCCAGCTCTTTATAAAAAAAAACCCCACAAGATCATCTCGATAGATGCAGAAAAAGTATTTGACAAAATTCAACACCCATTCATGATAGAAACAAAATCTCACCTAAGTGGGTATAAAGGGAACATATCTTAACATAATAAAAAGCAATTTACATTGAATTCACAGCCAACATAATACTCAAAAGTGAAAAGCTGAAAGCCTTCCCACTAATTGAAGAACAAAACAAGGATGCCCACTTTCACCACTTCTACTCCACACAGTATTGAAAATTCTACCCACAGCAATCAGATGGGGAAAAGAAATAAAAGGTAACGAAACTGGAAAGGAAAGAGCTAAACTGCTACTATCTGTGGATGACACCTGTTTTGTCATCTGACCAGGTTTTTGTCTCAACACAAAAACCATTAGAACTAACAAATGAATTCAGCAAGATAGCAGGATACAAGATCACCATACAGAAATCTCTTGCATTTCTTTACACTAACAATGAAATACCAGAAAGAAATGGCAAAGAATCAGTCCCATTTAAAACTGTCAGGGTGGTCTAGTGGTTAGGATTCTGGGCTTTCACTGCCCTTCAGTCCTCAGCTGGGAAACTGAGATCTTGCAAGTTGTGTGATGTGGCCCACCTCCCCATCAAAAAAAAAAAAAAAAAAAAAAAAAGCCACCACCAACATAAAAACAAACAAACAAACAAAAAAACACCTAGGAATAAACTTAATCAAGGAGGTGAAAGACCTAAACA
This sequence comes from Nanger dama, assembly GCA_917880005.1. NCBI lineage: Eukaryota > Metazoa > Chordata > Mammalia > Artiodactyla > Bovidae > Nanger > Nanger dama. The sequence continues at coordinate 6,064,398 of CAKJTW010000082.1, read as the reverse complement.
CTGAAAAGTATAAACACTGATAAAGAAAACTGAATATGATTCAAAGAAATGGAAAGATATTCCATGCTCTTGGATTGGAAGAATTAATACTGTTAAAATGGCCATCCTACCCAAAGAAATCTACAGATTTGTCACAATCTCTATCAAAGTACCCGTGACATTTTTCACAGCACTATAATAGATAATCCTAAAATTTATATGGAACCACACAACGTCCAGATTTGCCAAAGCAATCCTGAACAAAAGAACAAAGCTGGAGACATAACCCTTCCAGACTTTAGACAATTCTACTAAGTGACAGTAATCAAAACAGCATGGTATTGGCACAGAACCAGAGATATAGATCAATGGAACAGAATAGAGAGCCCAGAAATAAACCCACAAACCTATGGTCAATTAATCTACAATAAAGGAGGTAAATACACAATGGAGAAAAGACAGTCTCTTTAAGAAGTGGTATTGGGAAGCCTGGAAACAAGTGGTGTTGGAAATCAGCTACATTTAAACCAAGGAATTTAGGACACTCCCTCATATCACATACCAAAATAAACTCAAAATGATTTAAAGACCTAAGTATAAAGACATGGCACCATCAGTTCAGTTCAGTTCAGTCGCTTAGTCGTGTCCGACTCTTTGCGACCCCGTGAATCAGAGCACGCCAGGCCTCCCTTGTCCGTCACCATCTCCTGGAGTTCACTCAGACTCACGTTCATTAAGTCAGTGATGCCAGCCAGCCATCTCATCCTCTGTCTTCTGCTTTTCCTCCTGCCCCCAGTCCCTCCCAGCATCAGAGTCTTTTCCAATGAGTCAACTCTTTGCATGAAGTGGCCAAAGTACTGGAGTTTCAGCTTTAGCATCATTCTTTCCAAAGAAATCCCAGGGCTGATCTCCTTTAGAATGGACTGGATGGATCTCCTTGCAGTCCAAGGGACTCTTAAGAGTCTTCTCCAACACCACAGTTCAAAAGCATCAATTCTTTGGTACTCAGCTTTCTTCACAGTCCAACTCTCACATCCATACATGACCACTGGAAAAACCATAGCCTTGACTAGACAGACATTTGCTGGCAAAGTAATGTCTCTGCTTTTGAATATGGTATCTAGGTTGCTCATTACTTTTCTTCCAAGGAGTAAGCGTCTTTTCATTTCATGGTTTCAGTCACTTTCTGCAGTGATTTTGGAGCCCCTCAAAGTAAAGCCTGACACTCTTTCCACTGTTTCTCCATCTATTCCCCATGAAGTGATGGGACCAGATGCCATGATCTTCATTTTTTTTTAATTTTATTTTACTTTACAATACTGTATTGGCTTTGCCATACATCAACATGAATCTGCCACAGGTGTACACATGTTCCCAATCCTGAACCCCTCTCCCACCTCCCCTCTCCATACCATCTCTCTGGGTTATCCCAAGTGCACCAGCCCCAAGCATCCTGTATCCTGCATCAAACCTAGACTGGTGGTTCGTTTCTTATATGATATTAAACATGTTTCAACGCATTCTCCCAAATTATCCCACCCTCTCTCCCTCCCACAGAGTCTGAAAGACTGTTCTATACATCTGTGTCTCTTTTTTGCTGTCTCGCATACAGTTATAATTACCATCTTTCTAAATTCCATATATATGTGTTAGTATACTGTATTAGTGTTTTTCTTTCTGGTTTACTTCACTCTGTATAATTGGCTCCAGTTTCATCCACCTCATTAGAACTGATTCAAATGTATTCTTTTTAAGGGCTGAGTAATACTCCATTGTGTATATGTACCACAACTTTCTTATCCATTCATCTGCTGATGGACATCCAAGTTGCTTCCATGTCCTGGCTATTACAAACAGTGCCGCAGTGAACACTGGGGTACACAGGTCTCTTTCAATTCTGGTTTCCTTGGTGTGTATGCCCAGCTGTGGGATTGTTGGGTCATAAGGCAGTTCTATTTCCAGTTTTTAAGGAACCTCCACACTGTTCTCCATAGTGGCTGTACTAGTTTGCATTCCCAGAAACAGTGTAAGAGGATTCCCTTTTCTCCACACCCTTTCCAGAATTTATTGCTTGTGGTGATCTTCATTTTCTGAATGTTGAGCTTTCAGCCAACTTTTTCACTCTCCAATTTTACTTTCATCAAGAGGCTTTTAGTCCCTCTACATTTTCTGCCATAAGGGTGGTGTCATCTGCATATATGAGGTTATTGATATTTCTCCCGGCAATCTTGATTCCAGCTAGTGCTTCTTCTAGTCCAGCGTTTCTCATGATGTACTCTGCATATAAGTTAAATAAGCAGAGTGACAATATACAGCCTTGACGTACTCCTTTCCCGATTTGGAACCAGTCTGTTGTTCCATGTTCAGTTCTAACTATTGCTTCCTGACCTGCATATAGTTTTCTCAAGAGGCAGGTCAGGTGGTCTGGTATTCCCATCTCTTTCACGAATTTTCCACAGTTTGTTGTGATCCACACAGTCAAAGGCTTTGGCATAGTCAATAAAGCAGAAATAGATGTTTTTCTGGAACTCTCTTGCTTTTTCCATGATCCAGCAGATGTTGGCAATTTGATCTCTCGTTCCTCTGCCTTTTCTAAAACCAGCTGGAACATCTGGAAGTTCACGGTTCATGTATCACTGAAGCCTGGCTTGGAGAATTTTGAGCATTACTTTACTAGCGTGTGAGATGAGTGCAATTGTGAGGTAGTTTGAGCATTCTTTGGCATTGCCTTTCTTTGGGACTGGAATGAAAACTGACCTTTTCTAGTCCTGTGGCCACTGCTGAGTTTTCCAAATTGGCTGGCATATTGAGTGCAGCACTTTCACAGCATCATCTTTCAGGATTTGAAATAGCTCAACTGGAATTCCATCCCCTCCACTACCTTTGTTCATAGTGATGCTTTCTAAGGCCCACTTGACTTCACATTCCAGGATGTCTGGCTCTAGGTGAGTGATCATACCATCGTGATTATCTGGGTCATGAAGATTTTTTAATATAGTTCTTCTGTGTATTCTTGCCACCTCTTCTTAATATCTTCTGCTTCTGTTAGGTCCATACCATTTCTGTCCTTTATTGAGCCCATCTTTGCATGAAATGTTCCCTTGGTATCTCTAATTTTCTTGAAGAGATCTCTAGTCTTTCCCATTCTGTTGTTTTCCTCTATTTCTTTGCATTGATTGCTGAGGAAGGCTTTCTTATCTCTTCTTGCTATTCTTTGGAACTCTGCATTCAGATGCTTATATCTTTCCTTTTCTCCTTTGCTTTTTGCTTCTCTTCTTTTCACAGTTATTTGTAAGGCCTCCTCAGACAGCCATTTAGCTTTTTTTAGGTGCCCAATATGCTACTGGAGATCAGTGGAGAAATAACTCCAGAAAGAATGAAGGGATAGAGCCAAAGCAAAAACAATACCCAGTTGTGGATGTGACTGGTGATAGAAACAAGGTCCAATGCTGTAAAGAGCAATATTGCATAGGAACCTGGAATGTTAGGTCCATGAACCAAGGCAAATTGGAAGTGGTCAAACAGGAGATGGCAAGAGTGAATGTCGACATTCTAGGAATTAGTGAACTAAAATGGACTAGAATGGGTGAATTTAACTCAGATGACCATTATATCTGCTACTGCAGGCAGGAATCCCTTAGAAGAAATGGAGTAGCCATCATGGTCAACAAAAGAGTTTGAAATGCACTACTTGGATGCCATCTCAAAAATGACAGAATGATCTCTGTTCATTTCCAAGGCAAATCATTCAGTATCACAGTAATCCAAGTCTATGCCCCAACCCGTAATGCTGAAGTAGATGAAGTTGAATGGTTCTATGAAGACCTAGAAGGCCTTTTAGAACACACACCCAAAAAAGATGTCCTTTTCATTATAGGGGACTGGAATGCAAAAGTGGGAAGTCAAGAAACACCTGGAGTAACAGGTAAATTTGGCCTTGAAATACGAAATGAAGCAGGGCAAAGGCTAATAGAGTTTTGCCAAGAGAATGCCCTGGTCATAGCAAACACCCTCTTCCAACAACACAACAGAAGACTCTACACATTGACATTACCAGATGGTCAACACCAAAATCAGATTGATTATATTCTTTGCAGCCAAAGATGGAGAAGCTCTACACAGTCAGCAAAAACAAGACCGGGAGCTGACTGTGGCTCAGATCATGAACTCATTGCCAAATTCAGACTTAAATTGAAGAGAGTAGGGAAAACCACTAGACTATACAGGTATGACCTAAATCAAATCCCTTATGATTATACAGTGGAAGTGAGAAATAGATTTAAGGGACTAGATCTGATAGATAGAGAGCCTGATGAACTATGGACTGAGGTTCATGACATGGCACCATGAAACTCCTAAAGTAGAACATAGGCAAAACATTCTTGGACATAAACCAGAATATTTTCTTAGATAAGTCTCCTAAAGTATAAGAAATTAGAGCAAAAAATAAACAAATGGAAATCTAATCAAACTTAGAAGCGTTTGAACAGCCAAGGTTATTGTAAAAAAAATTTAAAAGCTTTTCAATAGCCAGGATATGGAAACAATCCAAGTGCCCATCAACAGATGACTGACTTAAGAAGGTGTGGTATATACACAGTGGAATATTAATGAGTTGTTAAAAAGAATGAAATATTGCTATTTGCAGCAGTGTTGATGGACCTAGAAAATATTTATACTAAGTGAAGTAAGTCAAAGACAAATATATGATATCAGTTATATGTGGAATCTAAAAAATGATACAAATAAATCTGTATACAAAATAGAAACAGACTTACAGACATAGAAGATAATAAACTAGGAGTAGTGATTAACACAAATTAATATACATAAAACAGATAACCAACAAGGATTTACTGTGAAGCACAGGGAATGGTATTCAATGTCTTGTAATAACCTATAATGGAAAATAATCTAAAAATATAGGTGTATATATATAATCATCACTTTGCTGTACATCTGAAACAAATACAATCTTGTAAATCAACTATTCTTCAATTAAAAATAATTTATAAAAAGAATCAAGCTATTTCCATCCTTCATTCTACCACCCTCAGTATGAAAACTCAGAGCCCTCAGATCTTTTACCTCTTGCCACAGCTCCAGGCATCATGTCCTTGTGAAAGTGAAAGTGCAGTTGCTCAGTTGTGTCTGACTTTTTGTGACCCCGTGACTGTAGCCCATCAGGCTCCTTCGTCCATGGGATTCTCCGGGCAAGAATACTGGAGTGGGTTGCCATTTCCTTCTCCAGGGGATCTTCCCGACCCAGGCATCGAACCCAGGTCTCCCGCATTGCAGGCAGACGCTTTAATCTCTGAGCCACCAGGGAAGCCCCTCATGTCCTTGTACAACCACGTTTATATTTAGGAAGCAGACGGCAGGTAAGTGACAAGAGGGCCCTTCCTTTCCCAGTTCCACCAAGAGTCAGTCTTTTACGTCCCATAGTCAGAACTGGGTGCCTTGGCCATTCCTACCCAAAGGCAAAGAATATATTAGTGGGCTTTGACAGGAGGGAAGAAGGGTGGGGGCGTGATTCATGGGAGGGCGACAGATCTGTCTCATCCCTTTGTTGTGAAGATGAAATGCAGTAATGTAGGTAGCAACATCTAACTGGGCCAGACACATCCTCAGTTCTTTGTTTCATTTCCCCTCTTTCTCCCCGATCAGGGAGAGCTTATTCTTCAGCTTTATAAGAAAGGTGGAAATCCAAAAGATTTGCTGATCTTCCCTAAACCGAGGTACTGCTTCTCTTGTCCACCCCAACCTACTTTGTGGAGTTTTGTGGCTCTAGTTTCCACAAACCATTTGGAGTCTCCCCAACATCTCAAGAAATTTCCTGACCTCAAACTCAGGAATATATTTTTATGGTCAACCCATGGATGTTGATTATAAGAAAGAAACAGAGAAATCTTTATAAACAAAAAAGAAAAAAAAATCGACAGAGTCTAAGTTATTTCTGCCATGTTAGCCTGCACTAAAAATCATCTGTTTCAGTGGAGTGAAGCTCTTTCCATACAGAAAAGGGGCGAAAGGCGCCCCCACGCCGGTCTGCACAGACCGCTGGCTCTGTGGGTGCCGCAAGATGTTTCTTACCATCAGAGCAATGACTTCAGTTTTTCCATTCTAACTGTGGTGAAAATGAATAAGAAAACTGGATCCTGTCTCTGGAAGCAGGAGACAGGCTCTACTCTAATCAGAAAAGGAAGATTCGGTGTAAGACAATATTTCACTCCCCAGACTTTGAAGAGTTCCTACGTTTGTCAGAGTGGGTCTGAGTCATCTCGCTGATTACTGCAGGATTAGAATGGGGACATTGCACAAGCCTGACCCTTTGCAGGATAAGTTTTACCCTCACCTAAAGAAGCTTTGCTTGCTATTGAGTCATTGCAATCCAAATCTCATAATTTGACCTTCTTTCTTCTAATCATTTACCAGATGAGGTGAGGTGAAGTCGCTCAGTTGTGTCCGACTCTTTGCAACTCCGTGGACTGAATTTACTAGGCTTCTCCGTCCATGGGATTCTCCAGGCAAGAATACTGGAGTGGATTGCCATTTTCCTTCTCCAGGGGATCTTCCCAACCCAGGGATCGAACCCAGGTCTCCCACATTGGAGGCAGATGCTTTAACCTCTGAGCCACCAGGGAAGCCCAGATAGCTAGCTATTTTAAGGGAACTGGTAGTGGGCCGGGCAGGGAGGAGTGCAGATAAAACATGCCTCATTCTATAATGCATTTATCTAAGAAGTGTCAAAGATACTGACACTGTAAACAGGTGAAAGGAGAATGAAGGCTTTTGAAACCTAGTTAGTAGAGATGAAGGCTTCAAGGTGCTGCGCTTATCTGCCAAACTAAGGCTGAGTTAGCTCCAGACTCATGAGCCAGGGCTGAGGAGTGGGACCCTGGGCTGAGCGCCTGAGTGACTTGTGGCAGCAAGAAAGGGGCATGGGCTTCCCTGTGTTGCACGCAGTAGAGAAGCCACAAGAAATCTTCTGTTCTGTCCTACCACTTAGGAACATCCAGAGACTGAAATGTTGACAACTGCAGGCTGGAGCGTGGTCCTGTCAAGGAAAACCACCAGCAGCTGTCTGAAGCTGGTTTTCCTTTATTAACACTTGGTTAATAAAGCCTCTACATGAAACAAACCAGCTGAAAACCCAGGCTTCATAATGAAGGCTTTAGTGCAGGCTGGGAAGGATTACTTTTTTTTTTTTAATTTATCAATTTAAGAACACTTCTGTGTGCTCAGTGTGGACTTTGGGGTTCTGCGATCACACTACGGAGGTGGGGGGTTGGTGCTGTCCTGAGGGGGGCATAGTCTCTCTTCAGTCCTGAGGCCAGACTGACATTTTAGCAAGCTGCATGATACCCACATTAGGCGAGTGTGGGATCCACACTCAGCTGGGCAAATGGGATTGTAAGGACAGAGAGACCCCTGTGAGAAGAGTCCCTTGATACCAGGGCCCCAGCTGGCTCATTTTGGTATCCTTGGCATTGTGGATTTGCCACATAAGGCAGGGGTTTAATTGGTTAAATTTCCAATAAAGGTAAACTCTACACTTTTATTCCCTGGTGGCTCTGACAGTAAAGAATCTGCCTGCAATGTGGGAGACTCAGGTTCTATCCCTGGGTTGGGAGTATCCCCTGGAGAAGGGATAGGCTACCCACTCCAGTTTACTTGGGCCTCCCTGGTGGCTCAGACAGTGAAGGATTAACCCGCAATGCGGGGACTCAGGTTTGGTCCCTGGGTTGGGAAGACCCCTTGGAGTAGGAAATGGCAACACACTCCAGTATTCTTTTCTGGAGAGTTCCATGGCCAGAGGAGCCTGGTGAGCTATAGTTCACGGTGTCGTAAAGAGTCAGACACAACTGAACGACTATCACTTTCACTTTAACTGGGCCATGGTGCCCAGATATTTGGCCAGACATTGTTCTGGCTGCTTCTGGAAGACTGTGTTCCTTAAGTTAATTGTTTATTCACACTTTGGCTGTGCTGGATCTTTGTTGAGGCTTTCTCTGGTTGTGGAGCACAGGCTCTGGAGCATGCAGGCTCAGTAGATGTGGCAAGCATGTAAGGCTGCTTTTGGACGAGATTTATAGTTAAATCAGTCGACTGAGTAAAGCAGATTGCCCTCCAAAATGTGAGTGGGTCTCATGCAGTCAATGGAAAGCCTGTAGTACAAAGTGCTAACCTCCCTCGAGCAAACGGAAGTCTCCAGCTGACAGACTTCAGGCTCCTCTTGCAACACCAGTTCCTCCTGGAGTTCTAGCAGACGGTCTTCCGGCTTGAACTGTGACTATTTCTTAAGCATCCAGCCTGCTAGTCTCCCTCCTCCATCAGATTTTGCATTTGCCAAGCCCCCACAGTCATGCAAGCCATTTCCTGAAAATAAATCTCCCTATACACACACACACACACACACACACACACACACTCACACACACCTCCAATCTGTTTCTCTGGAGAACCTTGACTAATACAGCAGTTTATAAGCTGACAAACAAGACTGAGATGTAACAGATGTCTTCATGACTTTTTCAATCAACATCATAACTGAGGAGTGTGGACTGAAGGGGAGAGAGCCCAGAGTCTGAAGTCGCTGGGTTTGGTTCCTGTGTGAGCACTGTTCCTTCCTAGCTGGACAGGTCACCTAAGCTCAAGAAACCACAACGTTCAGATGACCAGAGCATTGCCAACCCATGGTAATAATGTATTCGTTTTCTATCACTACTGTAACAACTTACCATACTTGTGCTAAAAACAACACAAATTAATTTTCTTACAGTTCCAGAGGTCAGAGCTCTTAAATTTAGGTGTCAGCAGGACTTTTAGCAGCTTGCATCTCTTGCTTTTTTCAGCTTCTAGAGGCTGCCTGCATTCTTTGGATCACAACTCCTTTGTATCACCCCAACCTCTTGATTCCATAGACACATCCCCCTACTCCTCTGATCTCCTGCCTCACTTTTATAAGGACCCTTATGATTACACATTTGGAGAAGGCAATGGCACCCCACTCCAGTACTCTTGCCTGGAGAATCCCATGGACGGAAGAGCCTGGTAGGCTGCAGTCCATGGGGTCGTGAAGAGTTGGACACGACTGAGAGACTTCACTTTCACTTTTTACTTTCATGAGTTGGAGAAGGAAATGGCAACCCACTCCAGTGTTCTTGCCTGGAGAATCCCAGGGACGGGGGAGCCTGGTGGGCTGCCGTCTATGGGGCTGCAAAGAGTCAGACACGACTGATGCGACTTAGCAGCAGCAGCATGATTACATTAGGCCCACACAAATAGCCCAGTACAGTCTCCCCATGTCAGTATCCTCAGCTTCAGCATGCCTGCAAACTGTCTTCTGGGCTTCCGAGGTGGCACAGTGGTAAAGAATCTGCCTGCCAGTGGAGGAGATGCAAGCAATGCAGGTTCAATCCGTGGGTTGGGAAGATCCCACTCAAAATATTCTTGCCTGGAAAATCCCATGCCCAAGAAGATCCCACTCCAACTTTCTTGCCCAGAAAACCCCATGCCCAAGAAGATCCCACTGCAATATTCTTGCCTGGAAAATCCCACGGAAAAAGCCTACGCCTGGCAGGCTATAGTCCATGGGGTCACAAAGAGCTGGACACGACCGAGAGACTGAGCACACACCCACACGAAGTGTCCTCTGGGTACAAGGTCACACTCACAGGTTCCAGGGATGAAGACATGGGTATCTTTGCAGTGGGCATTACTCAGCCTACCACAACCTGGTCAAGCGAGGTCAGTGGTTGGTACCTGAAACCATTTTGTTTCTTTTGGAAAAGTACTTGACCATTTGGTGAACATAGAAAGTTGCAGCAAGAAATGCTTTCTTGGCTGCTAAAGAGACATCTATGTATTGGTACTATGTTTCTCTCTAACAACGAAAATTCTGCTCTTAGAGTCACCATACAGAAAAGCTTCCCCCAACCTCAAAAAATAAAGATAATATATAAACATGTTTTTACAGTACAATACGATGGTTATCTAGTTATGCAGATCCAACAAGTCTCCTGCCCTGCCAGCTTGACCAAGTACAGCTGATCCTCCAACAACATAGGTTTGAAGTGCAAGTGGCTACTCAGACAGGGATTTTTTTCAATAAACACTTCAGTACTACATGATGCACAGTTGGTTGCATCCATGGATGTATCGATAGAACCACAGGCATTAACAGCCAACTGTAAATTTATAGGTGGATTCTTGATGGCGTGGGGGTCCGCGCCACTAACCCCTGCGCTGTTCAAGGGTCAGCTGCATGCCATTCAGTCTCCTTTAAAGTGGCCTTCAGCAGGACTTCAAATCTTTTAAGAGGGACCCTAACAACTCCTTCAAAATGTATGATTCAAGTACCACAAATCCGCGTTGCCACCCGTGTTCTGGAGAATGTCATTCCGATGTAAGTTTCAGAACTGTGTGCACACTGACATGCTGTGTACAGTTTTTGAGAGCATCAGTCACTTTCAGTACTTCCTTTTTGGCCTCATGGGTAGCTTCAGGGAAATTCCTAGACTTTCTTTTTGGTGTATCGATGTATTTTGGGTACTGTGAAGACTACTGCCATAACCTTTACTTGGCTTACTCTTAGTAAGAAAACTTCATTTTAACCCACAGAAAGAAGAGAACATTGAATAAATCCATTTTCAAAAATCACCCTGATTGTTCAATTCAGTGATCAAAAATTATTGCTGGGGAGTCTATAATTTCAACCAGCCAACGAAGGCTCATGGTCTGAGCCTGACTGATGTTTAAGAAGGACTCACCTAATCTTGGGGCCCCAGGTTTACTTCCTCTCATCTGGTGATGCTGCCCTCCCAGGCATTCACCTGTTTTCAGGCACAAGGGCTTCAAATAAATACCCGAGACTTGGTTTAGAGCTCAAGGATGATTTATCCTCCCCATTCCAAGGACATTTTACTATACCCAATTATGCCTCCTCCCCTTCTTTATCTTTGCTCTGAAACTCTTATTGCATCTCTCTCTGGAAGAGTACCTAGTCAGTCAGTCCAGTTCCCCTTGGTAGAATACCCCATTTTGAGATCTTTGGCTTCATTACGTCACTGTCCATCTCTGTATTTCCTGTTTTTCTTTTTAACGCTTGACTTTACTACTGGAGGAAGAACGTTTTCCTTTCTTTCAGCTTCATGTGAACTGCCATCATGGAAAAGGAGGCCAACAAAGTCACAGCTCCCGTCACCAGATAGGCGAGGGCTAAGAAAAAGGCTACTGCCTCCACTCCACGTCAGGGTGGAAAGAACAACTGCTTTTTGTCCTTGGAACCTGCTTACGGGAAAGTCTAAGGAAAGAAAATTTGTTAAGGATCTGTATCAGTACTTCTCAGCCCCACCTCCACACCTAATATTGCTGTTTTTGTTGGTAATTAATGGTTGACTATTCAATTTCACTTAGCCTAATCTTTACCAAGCAGTATGTTTTATCTTGCTGGTAACTAAGTAAAAACAAGCCTTCCCTCTACATAGTTGTAATTTACGAAAGAAACTGACACAAATAGATCTGAATGACTTACAGATAACTCAATAATATGAACAAATGCAGTTAATTTACAAACCCAAGGAAATGAAAAGCCTATAGACAGATTGTGCACCCAGCCTAAATTTGTGTTTGTGGATCAGGAAGCCCAGGGTAGGCTCAAGTCCTTTAGAGGCTAAGGTTCAGATTTGTACCACAGGAAAATTCTTCAAGAGGAGTGAAGAACAAAAAAGTAGTGAGAGAGATGGCAAAACATTTTTGGTGGTGTATTCAAGTTTTGAAAAGCCAGCATCCCTCACTGCTAGGGAGAAAGTGTTTGAAGTGGCTTTGCTATCATTAGCATTTGAATGATGTCATTTTGATTATGCATGTGGCCTGAGGTTTTTAAACATCTGGTGCTTTTTGTAAACCAAACTAATAAACAAATAAAGGCTTCTCATAGCAACGGCATTTCCCAGCAAAGCTCTTAAAAGGCCTCAAATCACTTGGCAACATGCTATTTAAAGTCACAAAGAAACTTATTAGGAAAGCTAGTTTGCTTTCTTTTCCATCAAAATGCCTCTTGGTCACCAGGTCCCTGGGCTCCTTGGGTGCAGGTCCTCAACTAGCCCTCTGATTCTTTTCTCCCCACTCCCCTAGTTTCGTTAAGAGGGTCTTTTCCTCACGTGGGGTCAGTGATAGAACTAGCTGCAGCTCAGGCTTAGTTCTCTGCATATTAGCCAGGCCGTGAGGCTGGACGGGTAATACTCACACTAGGGTTCAACATAGGTGGTACAGGTATAGGGCTGAGCTCAGGATTGAGGTTCTGTGCTAAAGATTTAGGCTGGAGAATTGTCAGCATTAAAGTTTTCCTGTGAATAAACACATCCAAGGAGAGAATGTTTCACGCTGAGAAATAGTGTCTCCTTTGTTTGAAAGTGGACTCCCTCTTTCCATCCACCTTAAACTCACAGCAGTGCCTTGTGAGAGCACCAGCGCCCAGTGGGCTTTTCCCCTGTGTCTTGATTGCTACCCCAACTGCTTTACTGGAAAGGTCATCACAGAAAAAGCTGATGAGAACTGAAGGTCCAACTCGAAAGACTAATATGAGCAACTTTCAGTCTCAAATTTTCTAGGAGGAAGAGACAGGGGTGGTGAAATCCTATTGAAAAGGTAATGTTCTATGGCCTGGTCTTTGATCTGTATACACAGAGAGAAATTTCTGACTTTGCTTTGCACAGACTAGCATGAGGGACCATGCTAAAGGAACAGCTGAAGGCAAACCATTCTCCTGGTCAGTAAACAAAAGGAAGCAATAAGCTGAGAGGCAGAGATGGTGTCTCTTCAGTGGAGGTCTCTCTGCCCAAGGAACATCCCCACTCCTGTGCCAGGGAGGAAACCTCTGCTCTAGGACAGAAAAAGAAGAAAAGATGGAGCAGGGAACTGGAACACATATCATCATTCACTGACCCAAGAATGTTTCAGTCAAATTCCTCGAGTGGTAAAGAAACAAAAGAGGCAGAGAGTTTGGTGTTCAGATCCTCCAGCCTGCTGGGGGTCTCGTGAAAAACTCCAGTGGCCCTGAGATGCCACGGGGGTGCTGATGCCTAATGGGCTGACATCTTAAAACTGTGTACAAGTCCTGAAAAGACCTGCCTCTGGGAGAATTCTGCCTCAGAGAGAATCAGGAATGGACTTGAAACCTAAGTCTGAAGACCAGAGTTATTACAAATTATATTTATATAGATATATAGATAGATAAAGATAGTGTTTGGTGTCATTTTGAAGTTAACTTTTTGTTCTTAAGAGTGACATTTATATTTTTAAAGTAACTGAAAACACTCAGAATCTCATATTCAAGTATGTCTCCTAATGTGGGCCATATGTCCAAAACCAAGGCCTGGGAGCCTGCTAGCTGGCTTCGTACCAGCAGAGGAAGAGCACGGCATCCTCAGTACAGAGCTGGTGGCTGGAGGAACCCAACCTGCTCCCTGAGTCCAGGGCTGCTCCCTTGGCCCATGAGACTTCCGCCTAAAATACAAGGTTCTACCATCCCTCTCAGTTTTCATTGTTTTCAGTCCGTATTCAAATCTACTTCTTCGTAATCCTATCTTCACTTCCAGGGTCCTCCATGTCATCCCATCCTCTATAACAGGCTTCTCCTCATTGTTTTAGATCTCTAGGCCCAGTGTTACTTAATTTTTCTCCTAGGGAAGAAACAGTCCTTCCTTACCCATACCTGCTTACCTAATGTTGTTACTGTTACTCCTTAAAAAAGTGCACATTTGATTGTGTATAAAGTAGAGACAAATAGCTATGTGGTGATGGACAGTATTGCCTATAAGATAAATATGTATTTCTTTTACAGTGTATATAGATTTGATTGGAGAATAGAGAAGTATAGAATGAAATAGTTCAAAAACTAGTATGCAGATGGACCCTGATTTTCCTTCAGTCCTGGAATAAAAGGATACTGTAGTTTATGATGAAACTATAGCTACCCACAGGTAAGCCTTCAGTAAAATTGCCTATTCGATGGAGTCGGCGGTACAGTTTCTTGAAATTGGGAAAGGCAGCTGTCCGCATCCACACGATGAAGTCATTATTGATGAAGCCGTTGTTCCCTGGGTCCTTTTCATCCAGTTCATAGACAGGCTTAGGCCAGTTCGGAGGCTTTGCAGTTCCTGTGGAAAGTTAATAATGGATGTGGTTGAGAAAAATCATTACCGCCTTCAGTTTTTCTTAAAATGTAGAGAATGAAACAACTTTCATATTCTTGAGGAATTGAAATTACACTTTTTTTTTTAAAGTATGTGTGTGTAAGCTACATGAATATGCAACCTTTAAAGATAATGATTATAGGGCTTCCCTGTTGGCTCAGGAATAAAGAATCTGCCTGCCAGGGCAGGAGACACAGGTCGTGTCCCTGATCTGGGATGATTCCATATGCCACGGAGCAACAAAACCCATGTGCTGCAGCGGAAGCCCTCCTGCTCTAGAGCCTCGCTCTGTAACAAGAGAAGCCGCTGCAATGAAAAGCTTGCGCACTGCACCTAGAGAGCAGGCCCTGCCTGATACAACTAGAGAGAAGCCTGCTTGCAGCAATGAAGAGTTTTGACTTAGCGCAGTCAAAAATAAACAATTATATAAATAAAATAATAAAAATTTTAAAAGATAATAGTTATAAAGACTCGAAAGGAAATGTCGGGGGCGGGGAATGCTGATGATACTGTCATAGGGTTAAAAAAAGGCAGAATATCATATTGCATGTGTATTATTTATCCAACTGTGTGCTGTGCAGTGCTTATCACTTGGATGTGCCCAACTCTTTGCAACCCCATGCACTGAAGCCCACCATGCTCCTCTGGCCATGGGGATTCTCCAGGCAGGAATACTGGAGTGGGTTGCCACGCCCTCCTCCAGCAGATCTTCCCAACCCAGGGACTGAACCCACATCTCCCACATTGAGAGTGGATTCTTTACCATCTGAACCACCAGGGAAGCCCATATTCAACTGTATTAAATGTATAACAATGCATTGAAAAAATAGGTACAGCATAATAATAGTGGAGAGCATCATGGGTAATGTATATTTTCTTTAACTTCACTGATAACGTAGAGAACAAACTAAAACAAGATACCGTTTCACCTCAAAATGGGCTAATATTTAATGAAAAAAAAATAATGAAAATCACTCATGAGGCAGTGGAAATGGGAATTCTTGTACAGAGCAGATAGATGCATGGATTAATGACGTCCTTGGTAATCTAGGAACAGCAGCAAAGATTAAATGCATTTTGCATATATTTTAGCTCAGGAATTCTCCTTCTAGGACTGTATCCTAAGGAAATGATCATGGGAAGTGCATGAAGATTGTGTTACACAGATATTCCCTGCAGACGTGCGCCTAAGAGCGTGAGGGTGGAAGCAAGGAAGAGGAATTGGTAAAAGGAAGAAGGTGGAGAGCAGAGGTGTGGCAAGCCTGTTCTAAAGCCAGGAAGCCTGGTGGGTCTTGGAGCGGGCGCTCGGGTGGAGGGCTGGCGCCTTGAGTCCAGTCTGTTGAGTTTACTCTCATCCTCTACTTCCTGCTTTACAGAGGTAGCCATGTCTCTCTCCCACTGGACAGTAGACTCTTGAGTTCAATGTCTTCCTCATTGTGGTTTCATTGTCATTTAGTCCAATCCCTGGCACATGGTAGGTATTCAATAAATGCCTGATAAAGGGATGAGCGATTACGATGAAAGTTGACAGAAGTTGATAATTAAAAAGCACTCTGAATTTTGAAATAGTCCACAAGAAGAAGTTGTTCAGTGAGCCTTTCACTTCTATAAAAACGGTTCTACTGTTTGTAAGGAACCATTCTTTCTTAACTCTGACCACTGACTATTTTCTCTTAAAAGAAACACAGTCTTATTTCTAAGCATGGGCTGTAGTGCTTATAAAGGTATGTGCCAAGTTTGGTTGGATTAATCTGCTAAATTCTGTTTGTAGACTTATACTTCCTCTGGAAATAACCCTTTGCTGAGGAATTTCCTCTCCAAAAACTGTGGAGAAGTTGGCTGTCCCAAAGACTTCAATGGCTGTTGATAGAAGAATTTTGATCGACATTGAAATTGTTTTCAGTGCCTGCATGTGGATGAGCTTCTCTGGTAGCTCATTGGTCAAGAATCCACCTGCAATGCAGGAGACACAGGAAATGTGGGTTCAATCCCTGAGTCTGGAAGATCTCTTGGAGGAGGGCATGGCAACCCACTCCAGTATTCTGGCCTGGAGAATCCCACAGACAGAGGAGCCTGGCAGGCTAGAGTCTACGGGGCTGCAAAGAGTCAGACATGACTGAAGGGACTTGGCAGGCGTGCCTGCACATGGACCACACACTCTATTTTAGCCAGAGCTCATGCTCCAAGACAATGTGTCCTGTGGACCAATGACATCCAAATCACCAACGGAGTGAAAAATGCAGGTTCAAATATGCCTTTCCTTACCAACCTTCAATCCCACCCTATCCCATGTCTCCAGAGAGTACAAGAAGCATGGTATAGGAAGAACTAATTTCTTTCATTTTCCAAGTTCAGCTGGGCCCTTGGTATCCTTCCATTCACTCAACAATAAGCATTTCTTGATTGCTCAATTATATCAACCACCAGGGATTTAAAACTGCATGAGATCTAATCCTTTTCCTCAAGGAATTAACATACCAAATAGGAATGATAAGCATTCAGACAGATAATTACAGTAAAACATGGTAACTCCTACAACTGAAGTTAAGAACAAAGTGCAGTGGGAGATAGCCAAGGATGCTTTATGCTACATGGCTGTGGTTTTGGTACGACAAAACAATGGCATGTTGCCAAGTTATTTTCTAGGAGTTTAATTACAGATACAGTGCGCATACCTGCCAGTTTGCCTAGGACAGTCCCAGTTTATGTTTGTTGTCCATTTTCTCATCTGATTTAGCATTTATCCCAAGTGAATAATGTTAAGTATCATTTCATCCTTTCTATTCTAGTCATGGTCTTAGCTAGTAGTGAGAGATACCTATATATGGTGAACAAGAGTGCTTACTTTAACATGTTATTGATGAAAGATAACCAGAGGCTTTTCACAGCAGAACGTAACATATCCCCATGACTCTTGCCACTGTTTGACAGTACAGCCAGTTAGACCACAGCCTCTGTTTTAATCTGTGTGATGTATTAATATGAAGCTGCCAGGTTGCAAGTCATTGGGTTTAGTAGAAAAAGTGGGATGTTGCAGTTTATGTTACATGGACATAGTGTGAAATACAGATAGTGTGAAAATATATAGTGTGAAAAAAATATACAGTGTGAGAATAGTGTGAAAAACAGATACGCGGCAGTCTTGCTGATAGTAGTTGGAACTCTCTTGCAACAGTGTTATTTATTATATGGTGTAAAAATATAACTATTTTATTGTTCAGTATCCATTTTTTAATTTGCTAGTAAATTCTTTTAGCTGTGAGGAGCTAAAAACAAACACACATGTTCAATGAAAAATTAAGTATAATTTTTTCAAGGAAGTAGATGAATGCGATACTTGCAATGCTGGTTGACATTTACCCCCTACCACAGGAACCATCATGATGTCAATGAGCACGTGAAAATCAAAAGATATAAATCTGCTGAAGAATATCAGAATCTACTTCAAAAGTTTACACTTATTTTTAAAAGAGTGTATTCAAAATAGTGCTTTACCTCATGTAGGTAGCTACAGAAAGTTCACTTATATACCATTATGTGAACATGACTTTTCATTTAGATCAAATAAGTTTCTGTCTAGTGTCATTAAAAACATTTTTTTTTTTGTAATCAAAGGAAAGTTTTAATGTTTTGGCTTTGTAATCACATAAAGAACCTTGTAAATGGTTAAATGAAGCCAGTTTTACATCAGTCTTTTCAGATGTATTCATCTCTGAATACATTGGTTTGATTTTATTGATTTGATTTTTCATGGAATCAAAGCAAAGATGTTCAATATTCAATACTAGAAGACAAAACTTCTGACACAGTTATAAATATTATTATAAATTCAGTTAAAATATTCAACAATCAAGTGTAAATTTTCTGGTTTTATAGTGATACTATAAATACAAATTTGGTAGAGTATAGGCAGAGTAAAGAAAATGTTCTTAGTAAATTAAGAAATTTATGGAGAGATGGGCTTAAAATTGGTTGTGAAACATAAAATAATTAATAACTATATCCAAACAAACTACAATATTTTGTTAATCAAGAGAGGTGTAATTATGCAAATTTAAATATTTTTATATCATCATAGAGAAAATGAACTGCGAAGTTTTTACAATGACAGAGATGTTAAAGAAATGGTTCAGCATGCAGTACTTTCTTTGCTACACATCATCAATCAAAATTTTAGAAATCTTTGAGCTTTCAAAGGGCTATTTTCTATATCAAATGATGAGTCCTACAATTAGCCTTAACTTTTTCTTGGTAAATGAGCCCTCTAACTTTTGGTGAAATTTTATTCAAAATAGTTGAAAAGTTTTAGACAAAGTATTCTAAATGTGGAATGCAGGAAGTCTTAGTTTTTGAAGGTATAGTTAATTGTAATTATCAAAAATCAAGTTTGCAAACAAGAAGGTACTGAAATTTACCCCTATGAAAGCAAGGGAACAATTTAACATATTATATAATGATCCTATCATATAATATAGTTCAAAATGTGTACAAGATTTAATTTTTAAATTCTATAATTGTGCTTTGGAAAATCTCAACTTATGTGAAAAATATTTTGGTAGAGCTCCTATTTTAATTAGATCAAATTTTCTTCTCGATGAGAATTAAGTGATATCCAGAAAGCCTAAAATTTCGTACCATCTAAAACTTGTAACACATTTTAAAAATCATAGAAAAAGTGAAGTGAAAAAAAAGACCTTGCCTATAAAAACATTTGGCTGCATATTCTAATACAAAAGAATTGAAAATGAGAATATCCTCCATTTAGTAAAATGACTGTGAGCATAATAGGTATCTCAAAACCTATAGATATTTTCTTAAAAAAATATAAAAATATGGCCAAAGGAGAAGGATCAACTAGAGGTGCTACAGTTGAAAGTGATCAACCATAAAATGCTCTTCAAAAAGACTGCGGCTCAGACAGGACAGGGTCCGAAGAAGACCGCCGGCGGGGACCTGCGCGCCCGGAGCCGGGTGCGAGCAGCGGCGCGGCGGCTCCGGGCGCTAATGCTCGCCGCCTCCGCCGCGACCCAGCCCGAGGCCCTCGCCCCAGCAGCCCCGGCTCCCCTGCACGCGCCGCGCCCGCGAGCGAGCTTAACAGCAACACAAATCCTCAGCACCAACCAGGCACCTGGCCCAGAGGAAAAGGGGAGAGGTGGTCATGCCAGGAAGGCTGAGGAGGAGGAGAGGACCGGCACTGATCTGCCGGCACCAGAAACAGAAGGCTGCCCTCGCCGTTGGGGGCAAATTCCGGCCACTGCAGAGAAGGAAGAAGGATCCCAGCTCCCGAAGAACTAGCCTTGCCCTTCACTCTGCTCTCTTCCCTCTCCAAGGCTCTGACTCCCATGAATCTGTGTCTCTTGGTCCCTGTAGCCGCTGGGTGAGGCGGGTTCAACCCTTAGACATTATTTTCTCTGCCCCGTCAAGCCATCTCTGGCCCCTTAGCTGTCGAGGCACAAGGGACGTGTGTGTGTGGAACGTGTGTGTGTGTGTGTGTGGAACGTGTGTGTGTGTGTGTGTGGAACGTGTGTGTGTGCTCAGTCGCTCAGTCCTGGGACTCTTTGTGACCCCTCGGACTGGAGCCTGCCAGGCTCCTCCGTCCATGGGACTCTGCAAGGCCAGAATATTGGAGAAGGTTGCCATTTCTCCTCCAGGGGATCTTCTGGCCCAGGGCCCATCAGGCGTCTCCTGCGTCTCTTGCACTGGCAGGAGGATTCTTTATCACTAAAACAGGAAAGCCTACAAGGAACATGGGGAAGATGAATTCAACAGGCAGTCCCTCGTCTAAGGGTGGACCATTTTCTGCTGGAGGTGTAGCTTCTATGCACAGTGCCTATGCCCGCCCTTTGAGGCTGAAGAGCAAGAGGTTTTGAGGTTGAGAGAGGGACCCCTGGCAATGTGGGAGGGAGGGAAAAGCCTTCAGTGTAGGGTCTTTGAGGCATATACACTGTTCCGCTACCTACAATATTCTCATTTCAGATAGCATTCTTTCCCCTTCATGTCCCCTTGCTGCTGCTGCTGCTGCTAAGTCGCTTCAGTCGTGTCCGACTCTGTGCGACCCCATAGACGCAGCCCACCAGGCTCCCCTGTCCCTGGGATTCTCCAGGCAAGAACACTGGAGTGGGTTGCCATTTCCTTCTCCTCATGTCCCCTTAGTCCTCTTATGAACTAAGCCAGAGTGGGACCTGGAGTCTCTCCTTCCCCTAGGCAGACCTAAATAGCTGCTTCCATGTTGGTGCATGATGAGGGACAAGGAAAAGTTTCCTGCATCATCTAGTCTAGAACCATAAGAAGCAGAAGTGAAAGAGGTTCAAGGAGCCACAAGCAGGGAAATGGGAAGATTTGGAAAGGAAAGAAAAATGGAGTAGGAGGAGATCTCTGAAGACCCAAGTTACTACAGGTAAAGGTGTATAACCTGCCTACCTCTAACCCCCTCAAGTCTAGCCACCCCCAGAGGCCACACAAACCAAGTGACCCCTGTAGCTGCCACCTGCCCCACTGTGGAGTCAGAGCAAAGTTGGAACACCACTCTGTGTGATTCTAGCATGCGTAATAATTATGAAAACAAAACCAAAAGGCCTCAAGTGGGGATATTTGGGGGAAAAAAAGAAAAAGATTGTAGATAATTTTGCGAAGTTTTTTCCCACAAAAATTCAAAATTTTCGTTAGAAAAATACAAAGGCATTTAATTAAGTCTTATATGGCCAAGAAACTGATTAAAGTATGTGATTCCATATCCAGAATAATTATTCTGTTATCTTTTAGCATTTAGATAATATTTAAAGCATTTTTAAAGTTGGTTTAATATACACAGATATATTCTTTTAACTTTTGAAAGAATTGTATTTTAAAAATAATTTATAATAGAATTATTTTATCGGCCCATCAATATGGTAATATCAACTTGTTGATCAATAAACACCACTTTCTAATAAATAGGTAACTTTAGTTATTCCTGTGACCTCTTTCACTCTCAAGAATGCACTAGTTTGGACAGTAAATTATATGATCACTCTAATTATAGATGAAGGAACAAGTTTCTGAAAACATTGCCTTTTTCCTGATGGTAATCTAGAAGGAACCAGGGTACCAATCATTTTGTGTTTCTGATAGGTATGTGATGGAGAGGCTCACAGGCAGGAAAAGTTAGAAACAAAGGTGATAAAAAAGAAATAAAGAAGGAGGAAACATAAACATCCCCCTACAGATCAAAACCAAAGTTTCCATAAGTAGAGGGGAATACTGAGCTAATGTATGGATCTTACCTGCAAATGCACTAGAAAGATTTTGGAAAGTTGGATTCTGAAACTTGACATACTTGTCTGTCCACCAAGCAGATTCAGTGCTTACCATTGGGACTCTGATATGTGTAGATGAATTAAAGTTGTACAAAAGAACAATGGTGTCTGTGGGGAAAATTAAAGACTGTGTTAAGAGATTCAGGCAAGCATTTTTGCCATGCTTGGAAGTGCACAATCAGACACAGCTGAAAAAGCAGGGTTTGAGCAGACTCTCCACATGCTTGCATGCCATAGATGCTGGAATCAGAAGACGATTCCTTTTCTTTCTAAGACCCTGATTATTGAGAAATACTCTTGGGCTCCATTTAACTAATGTTTCCCAACTACTTCAAATCTCTGGTGAAGAACTTACTTGCTAATGAAGTATCATAAATCAGTGGATAATGTATACAAACATTAAAAAAAACAACCTGCCACTCAGCTGCAGGAGTAATCTTCTGGACATTAGGTTTTACACACTTGTGAAAAGAATGATGCTGTAGACAGAAAAAGTCACCTACCGTTGAACATGCTGTTGGCAATCGCACCGCAAGGAGCTATGGGGAGCCCGTTGTCAGAGGTTTTGAATGGAGCACAGTTTCTAACATCCTGGAGGAGAAATGACACAGGAGTGGTTTTGGTAAACTCTTACAATGCTGGAAGTGAAAACACTGGTAATGTAAACCAACCCACACTGATCCATTGGCACAGACTGAGACCATGGACCGCTGCCTGTTGTTCCCAGCTTCTGGCCCACCTAGGCTAGAAAATGTTTGTGTTTTGAAGATATTTATATGTGTATACACACGTGTGTAGTTTGTTTCCTCATTAACAGTACATAGCATACTGAATATGTCTGCAGGAAGAAATTTTACTTTCCTGGCTATGCTAAATATCACACTAAGCCTACACTGGAATACATTTTAAGAAGTTTTTCTTATTGGAATATATAATATGTTCTAAAAACTATATAAATTGTGAGTCTACAGCTACATGACAGACCACAGGAAATCCACCTAACTACCAGAATATATTTTAAAAAGAATGGCTGCTAAAAACCATTTGGTTATCCCTTTTATAGAGTGTCAGTTTAGAAAAGGTTTCTTTTAGCTCTTCTTGCCAGTATGTTGAATATCATCTACCTAGAGTAAAGTTTTGTAATCTTAGGTCTGAAAGGATATTCAGTAAACCAAAGGCTTTTATTCAATCAAGTAGAGCCCAGTTTCCTTAAACTAGGCTGCCTGAAGGCCCCAGTTATTAAAAAAAAAAAAAAAAAAGACAGTGGTGGATACAGAGTGAACCAGATGGAGATGAACCACTCAAGGTTACTATCAATATGGTTGGTGCATCCATCTACTAAAATGGGGAAGTCTAAAGAAAACTACAGAAATCAAGTGTGCAAAAATACTGAAATCTATTTGATATGTCAGTCATTCAAAGAAGCGAACCCTTTACTGTTTGAAGCAGCTCCAATATGCCATCAGCTTATTAACAGAAACAAATCCTGAATTATGATTGAAAAGGTACTTGAAGATTTGCCCTTCTGACACATTCATTATCACCAAGACTTGGGCAGTCCAGTATGAATCTGGTTTTAATAGAAGACGTTGTTAAACTAAAAATGGGTGACACATAAAAGGATAACCATCTCATTGGAGAAGACTCACATTCCTGTTCTGAGGAGGGAAAGGGCTCATTCTCAACAGCAGTTATCCTGAATACTCAGCCCCTTCAGTTCACAAAAGAAAGAAAGGAGCATTTCTGTCTTGTAAAACCTTAGCTTTTGAGTTTATTTTCCATACACTCTTTTAGACTGAAAGATCTATCTGGTTAAAAAAAAAACACAAGGAGTATTATACCAAATTTAATAAAGCCCTACCTTTACATCTGTACCCACCAGCTGGATATTACTTCTGGACAGAATATACCGATAGAGGTTCTGATAGAAGCCATACAATTTATAGTACAGATAAACATTACCCTGTGGAGGAGAACATCAAGATATAAGAAGAAAGAAAAATAAATAGAAATATTAATAAACATGGATGGGATTTGTTAAATATAAGTAATACCAAAAATATTGATTGGGAACTGAAAGTTTCCTTATTTCAAATAGAAACCCAAGAAATTGTTTTTAAAAATCAATGTTGGAAAATCCTAGTATATAGTATACACAGAATTATTAAAATGAGTAAACAACTTATTTTTAATGTTTATGTAAGGGTTACTACATTCCTGCCTTGAAAAAAAGTTATAACTAGGCTTTGTATTCTCAATATATAAAATCTGATTCTTCAAATATTTCCCCAAAGCACTAAGAAAGATGCTTTGCCTAGGGTTGTGGTAAGCATCAAGTTTACGTAGTTTCAAAGCAAATCCATGAAACATAATTTAAAATTGGAGCCACTAAGCATATTTAGGTGCATGTACCCACTGTCCAGAGACATACACCTGGCTCCAGTGCTGTGCCCACTCTCCAGAGACAAAACCCAGCTCCAGAGGCTGTGCTCACTGTCTACAGACATAGACTCAGCTCCAGGGCTGTGCCCACTGTCCAGAGACATAGACCCGGCTCCAGTGCTGTGCCCATTCTCCAGAGACAAAAACCCGGCTCCAGGGCTGCACTCACTGTCCATAAACCCAGCTCCAGGGCTGTGCCCACTGTCCAGAGACATAAACCCAGCTGGAGTGCTGTGCCCACCATCTAGAGACATAAACCAGGCTCCAGTGCTGTGCCCACTGTCCAGAGACATAGACCCGGCTCCAGGGCTGTGCCCACAGTCCAGAGACATAAACCCAGCTCCAGTGCTGTGCCCACTGTCCAGAGATATAAACCCGGCTCCAGGGCTGTGCCCACTGTCCTGAGACATAAATCCAGCTCCAGGGCTGTGCCCACCGTCCAGAGACATAAACCCAGCTCCAGTGCTGTGCTCACTGTCCAGAGACATAAACCCGGCTCGGGGGCTGTGCCCACTGTCCAGAGACATAAACCCGGCTCCAGGGCAGTGCCCACTGTCTACAGATATAGACCCACCTCCAGGGCTCTGCCCACTGTCCACAGACATAGACCTGGCTCCAGTGCTATGCTCACTGTCCAGAGACATAAACCCAGCTGGAGTGCTGTGCCCACCGTCTAGAGACATAAACTAGGCTCCTGTGCTGTGCCCACTGTCCAGAGACATAGACCCGGCTCCAGGGCTGTGCCCACCGTCCAGAGACATAAACCCAGCTCCAGGGCTGTGCCTACTGTCCAGAGACATAAACCCGGCTCCAGGGCTGTGCCCACTGTCCAGAGACATAAACCCAGCTCCAGGGCTGTGCCCACTGTCCACAAACCCAGCTCCAATGCTGTGCCCACTGTCCAGAGACATAAACCTGGCTCCAGGGCTGTGCCCACTGTCTACAGATATAGACCCGCCTCCAGGGCTCTGCCCACTGTCCACAGACATAGACCTGGCTCCAAGGCTGTGCCCACTGTCCAGAGACATAAACCCAGCTCCAGTGCTGTGCCCACTGTCCACAGACATAGACCTGGCTCCAGTGCTGTGCCCACTGTCCAGAGACATAAACCCAGCTCCAGTGCTGTGCCCACTGTCCAGAGACATAGACCCGGCTCCAGGGCTGTCCTTTTGTTTTAGGATGTAACACAGACCCATGGCATGTAACATTTGATCAAGAAATGGTGATCCATTTTTTATGGACAGAAAGATGGAATAGTTCACTAATCTAGAAGAAAGATGATTTTCATCTTAGCAATAAGTAGTCTTGGCGCCATGAGAGATTTGCCTTTTCATGGATGCTTCCATGAGACTGCCCACTTACAGGCTACCATCATGCTTCTACCTCTGTGGTGACATACCAGGGTCCTTCTCTAGGAGGGCTTGATACCAATTTTACTAACAGCACATATGATGCAAATGTAAATGTTCAATGTAGCTATTTACTATAGCCCTCCAGGCTCCTCTGTCTATGGAATTCTCCAGGCAGGAATACTGGAGTGGGTAGCCATCCCCTTCTCCAGGGGATCTTCTTGACCCAGAAGTCAAACCCAGTTCTCTTGCTTTTCAGGCAGAGTCTTTACTATCTGAGCCACCAGGGAAGCCCAAATAACACACTACCTATCTCCAAAATAATAAAGGCATGCATCTAAATCTATGAAGGTCTAAGTTTTTATTAAGTGACTCCTAAATGTTAGGTGCTATATTCAGTGCTAGAAATACAAAAGTATTCCTTTACAATTCCCTGAGCCAACTGATTCTCTTATGCTATGCAAATTTGCCCTTGCCCTAAGGACCTTTAAGAAGATGAGTATGGGAGATGGGATCTGGGACCCAGGGCAGGCAGAAAATAAGGGTCATAGTAAGTGTGGCCAGTGACAGAAAATCACAAAGCCTGAAGAGCTTAGTCCCTGGTAAGAGAAAAGTCTCTGGAACACTGAGAAGGGGAGATGCTGGGCCCTGACAAAGAGGCAGGTTGCAACATTATAAACAGAGAGCATGGATGTGAAGGCAAACAAATCAGGGGTAGTGGGAATGATAGATTACATTTCCTCACACAGAGCTGCTGCTGCTGCTGCTAAGTCGCTTCAGTCGTGTCTGACTCCGTGCGACCCCATAGACGGCAGCCCACAGGCTCCCCTGTCCCTGGGATTCTCCAGGCAAGAACACTGGAGTGGGTTGCCATTTCCTTCTCCAATGCAGGAAAGTGAAAAGTGAAAGTGAAGCCGCTCAGTCGTGTCTGACTCTTCGTGACCCCATGGACTGCAGCCCACCAGGGTCCTCTGTCCATAGGATTTTCCAGGCAAGAGTACTGGAGTGGGGTGCCATTGCCTTCTCTGCCTCACACAGAGAGGTAACCTCTATTGATGACCCATAACTACAGAAAATAGGAATTCCATAGAATGGAACTTGCCGAACATTTTCTTGGGAGCTAAGAAGAGAATTCTACTTACCCAAAGTTATATATTCATATAAACATGACAGAATAAATAGTGAACACTCACGCTTTAGAGACAGGAGTGTTTTTAATAAACATTTTCCAGTGATCCTTTGTCCAAGATTTTACAAGTCCTCCTTGATTGTCATCTTTTTGATTAGTCCTGGAGGCAAATGCACTGTATGGTATTTCTTTTCTTCAGTGCAGGATTCCTAGTTCAAGGCCGTGAGCCTTGCATGGGTTTGTCATCTAGCATGTGTAATGTGTCTGAACTGGAGAGCGGAAGACCCTGTGGTTGCCCTGAACAGTTTGGTTAGATTTTTATGAGAAAGACTCTGTCTGAAAGGAATGGTCAGCAGCTGCTAACACTTATTTGCCTTTAGGATTTCAAAGGACACAGACAGATGGGAAGTTGAAGTCTTTTAAGGTTTTATCTTTTAGATTTTTTTTTTCAATAAAGCACACTGAGCCCCTAAGAAGAAACCAATCCCACTGACACTTTGATTTCAGGTTTCTAGAATTATGAGAGAATAAATGTCTAATGTTTTAAGAATAAAAAAGAAAAAGCAGCACTAACTTTACTTTTGGGTGGTGGTATATGGTGAGTTGAGGAAGGCAAGAAGGGACACAATTTTAGACAGCTAGAATTTTGACCTCTAACAAAAGAACACAGATATAAAACTTCCCCATGGACTTTATATACACATCACTTACGACCCAAGTACTGATTCTCTTATGCTATGCAAATTTGGCCTCACCCTAAGGACTTTTAAGAGGATGAATATGAAAGATGGGAGCTGGAACCCAGGGCGGGCTGAAAATAAAGGTCATGGTACATGTGACCAGTGATTCAATAATTTCCATACAATTTTCATCTGAATTACTCAAAAAATGATTAAAGATATAGTTGTATTCATACTATTACTGATGCCAACATGCTTTCATCTGGGATCAAGGAGGAAAAGGACACATAGAACCAAAGCTTCCTAGAGCATAAAGCCATAACATTAAGCACTTTATCTTTTTTCCATTCATTAAAATTTCAGCGTCTAGACATTACTTTGCTGACTAAGGTCCGTCTAGTCAAGGCTATGGTTTTTCCTGTGGTCATTTATGGATGTGAGAGTTGGACTGTGAAGAAGGCTGAGCGCCGGAGAATTGATGCTTTTGAAGTGTGGTGTTGGAGAAGACTCTTGAGAGTCCCTTGGACTGCAAGGAGATTCAACCAGTCCATTCTGAAGGAGATCAGCCCTGGGATTTCTTTGGAAGGAATGATGCTGAAGCTGAAACTCCAGTACTTTGGCCACCTCATGTGAAGAGTTGACTCATTGGAAAAGACTCTGATGCTGGGAGGGATTGGGGGCAGGAGGAGAAGGGGACAACAGAGGATGAGATGGCTGGATGGCATCACTGACTCGATGGACGTGAGTCTGAGTGAACTCCGGGAGTTGGTGATGGACAGGGAGGCCTGGCATGCTGTGATTCATGGGGTCGCAGAGTAGGACACGACTGAGCGACTGAACTGACTGAACTGAACCATGTATACTGTGCTATGCACTGTGGAGGAAGCAGAGGTTCTTATGTTCACCCCAAACCATTAACTGATAAACTACAGGTTACCAGACATAGTTATAAGTGAGCATGCATGCTAAGTGGCTCAGTTGTGTCCAACTCTTTGGAACTCTATGCACCATAGCCCACCAGGCTCCTCTGTGGGAGGAGCCCACTCCTCTGGAGTGGGTTGCCATTACCTCCTCCAAGGGATCTTCCTGACCCAGGAGTTGAACCCAATGTCTCCTGCATTGGCAGATGGGTTTTTTACCTCTAGTATCACCTGGGAAGACCAGTTGTAGGTGAGAGACAAACAATAAATAATACTTATAATAATCTGTTCATTTATATAGTAAGTTCGAAGGTGATGAGCATAAATGGAAATTACAGCAAGGTAACATCAATCAGGAGTGCAAGGGCAGGGTGAGTAGACCGGCAGCAGTATGAAATAGGATGGTTAGCTGATAACTGAGCCAAGCAAGACCTGAATGCAGCAGGGGCATTAGCTGAGGGGATGCCAGGCATGCGGACGAAGAGAATGCCTGACTTGTCTGTGGAACAAAGAGCCCACTGTGGTCAGAGAGTGGGTAGGGAAGAGAATGGACAGAGGAGGTTAGAGAGGAAATAAGTAGTCAGATCATGTAAGGCCTTGGAAGGACTTGAGGTTTTTCATGGCATGGAAAGAGAAGCCATTGCAGGGATTTTTGAGCAAGGGAATAACATGATAGGACTCAAGGGTTTAAAAAGTTCAGTCTGGCTGTTATTCAACATTTGGATATAACAGGGAGATCTGGTAGGAAGCTATTGCACAAATCCAGGTGAGAGGTGAGTGTGGAGCTGGGAGCAGCAGCAGAGGTGGGTAGAGGTGAGCAGACTCTGGACATATTCCAAAGGTAGAGCTAAGAGGATGGATTGGATGTGAGCTGTGAGAGAATGAAAGTAGTCAAGAATGACCCTGGTCTTTTAGCCTGAGCATCAGAAGGACAGACTTGTTGCCAACTGAGACTGAGAAGTCTGTAGGTTGGAATGGTATATTTTCTGGGGGGAGGGCATGGAATAGGTAAGGGGAAAAAGTGGATATTCATTCAGTTTTAGAAACACTAAGCTTCAGATAGCTATTAGACACTTGAATGTTGACATTAGGAAGGCAGCTGGAAATACAAGTGTGTATATTGGAAGAGATGCTTGGGATAGGGAAAGAAAAGAGAGCATTGGTGATAGAGTGTTTAAATCTAAGAGGTAGATAATGTTTCCTAGGAAGTGAGTGCAGACAGAGAGGAGAAGACTAAAGACCAAGACTAGAGCCCTGAAGCTCTCCACAGAAAGGGTCTGGGGAAAACAAGAGGAACAGCAAAGGAACCAAATAAGGGCAGTCAGAGAGGAAGGAGGAAAACCGAGGGAGAAAGATCTCTGAGAGGAGAAGATGTGTCAAGGAAGAGGGAGTGGCCGCTTGTGTGCAGTGGGTGACAAGGCCCTGAGGACTGAGCCCTGGATTTGTCCAGGAGGAAGTCATGGGTAACTCTGCAGTTTCACTGAGTGAGAGAATGAGAAGAATTAGAAGTAGCCACAATAGACTCCTCTGGCAATGTTTCCTGCTGATCTGAGGGAAGAAATGGGCAGATGGCTGGCTGGGAAATTTTGGAGAATAGAAGAGTGCTTTGTTTCTTAAAAGATAGGTGAGGGACTTCCCTGGTAGCCCAGTGGCTAAGACTCTGTGCTCCCAATTCAGGGCGCCTGGGTTTGATCCCTGGCTAGGGAACTAGATCCCACATGCCCACATGTTCACATGCTGTAACTAAGATCCTGCACAGCCAAATAAGCAAGAAAGTAAATATATATATATATATATATATATGTATATATATATTTAAAGATAGGTGAAACAATGTGTCAGTGCTGGTGGGAATTATCCAGTAGACAGGAAAGTTGATGATGTATGAGAAGTGAGAACTGCTGAGTTAAATCCTTATAAAGCCAAGAAAGACTGGCATCTACCACAGAAGTGGAGAGGTGAGCCTTCAGATGGGAGCATGGGTGGTTCACCTGTGATCACAAGTGGGAAGGCTGAGTATGCAGCACAAAGATGAGTAGGTGTGTAGTTGTGGTGTGGCACGTCAAGCATGGTCCCTGTCCTCAGGGAGGTTCCTGTCCTCAGGGGGTTCCTGTGAATAGCAGAAGTGAGTACAGGATATTATACGGGTGATTGTAAGTCCGTCAGAGGAGAGGAAACAGCGCTCCTAGAATACAGGTGTGGGCAAATTCTTGCTGGAGGCATGAGTGACTAGGAGGCTCAGGGAATACTGGGGGTGATATTAGGGGCTCAAAACTAGTGAGATCTTACAAGTGCAAGTGAGAGGGGAGATTTTTCTAGGCAAAAGACCAGCAAGAACATAGAGAGTTGTATTGTGCAAAGCAAACTTGTCAGTTTGGCAGGAGTACAAGGTCTCTTGCAGAGATAAAGATGAAAATGTAGTTGGTTCTCAGGTGTCGAAAAGCAATCTGAAAGAGTGCACATTTTGAGGGGGTGCAGGGCGTGGTCTACCGTTTCTGCAAATAACAGTGGGAGACAAATAGGAGGAGCCAAAGGCTGGAAGTGCGGTTAAGGTTGCTGTGACACAAGACCAGGAGGGCCTGAACTGGGGTGATGCCAAGAAACGAGGGACAAAGTGGTTGGGAGAGGCACGGAATATCAAACAGTGCTTACACATCACAGGTGTGGATGAGAACGGAGCAGGCAGGGTGGAGTTAAGGAAGAGAATTTTGAGTCGTGGTGATGAGATCTTTCTCAGAAATAAGGAGTCTTTCCCAGAAGTCAGGAGGATTTTTTCAGGAGATGATGCTGAGTCTGGTTTGGGAAGGAAGCAGGGCCTTGAGGATGGGATGGTCAGTGATTAGCTCAAGAGAAGTCCTGCCCACAAGGGAAGACTCCCATGCAGAATCTCTAAGCAGAGGAAGGAGAGGGAATGAGGCAGTTCAGGGAGGAGGGCACTGTCAGGGGAGAGGTGTGGAGACAAGGGGGCAGGATCTTTGAAAAGTTGAAGGAAACACATTTTCATTTGATCATATCTTTGCCACCTAGAAAGACTGTGGAGGCCCTGAAAAGGAGCCTCTTGATCTGATAACTGCAGGGAGTGGAATGAAGGGACCGCCCCAGTGGCCGTGATCTGAGGTCATCCTGTGTTTGCACTGAGGTCATGTTTCCCATGGCTGGTCCCAGCCAGTGGCTTAGCAATAGCAATCCTGAGGCAAGGACTCTCCGTTGGCTTTGCTGAAACTTTCAGAAGCTTACACTGCATCTGAGATCTTCCTTCCCTCCTCCTTTCTATTTTCCCTGTCTCTCTACCCTCCTCTTCCTCTGTCCCTCCATTCTTCCTTCTCCCCTTCCTGCTCCTTCCCCGAGGGATGGGAGCGGTGTTGTGGTTCAACAGCTCTCCCAGCCTTCTCCATATTTTCCAAGGCAGGCAGTTCCCTCGGTACATCTCTGGCGTGTCTAATCCTGTCCTGGCATCTGGTTCTCAGGAGGACCTGAACTAACACGAGACTTTAATCAGTGCAAGAGCAGAGGCGGCTCTTAATATTTCTTCGGCATTTCTCACAGTGTCTGACAGCCAGGCAAGAGTCGCCTTAGGGATTAGGCAACTGCATGCAAAGAATGACTTGGCAAGGGGCCCAAGGAGAGTCCCACCAGGTGTGTGACCCTTGACACTAACTCAGTGTGTGACCTTGGCCAAGTCACTTAACCTCTCAACCCATTAATTTTCTCACTATAAAACGAATGGCCAGATTCAGAGATTTCTATGGTCTCCTCCTGTGCTGACACTTGCCGTACAATCTGTTTGACTGATGTTGAAAATTATGTTACAAAATTGAGTAAGTAAAGAAATCTGGAAATTTAGACACAAAGGAGAAGAATGAAAATTCCAAGGGGGAACAATGGGCAGGGAAGAGAGTTGCACACAAACTCAATACTTTAAAAGACCTGCTGCCATTCCCACCCTGCTTTACTTTTTTGTATTTTCAGTTTTGGAAAGCATTTGGTGGAGATCACAAACTCACTGCCTTGTGTTAATTAGGAACGGAGCAGCACAGAGCCAGATGAAGGGTCCTGAATCTCACCTCCATTTTCTGTGGAAGGTAAAAGGAAACAGAGCAGTTGCATTCTTTGTCAAAATTAGTGGCATCTTCCCGCAGTTTTGCACAAGTTGCACATTTTTCTGTATAATTAATCTGTCAGACAGGGAAAATAACAATCATTAATTAAAAAGGGATGTGAGTACATATCTTAAAATCCTGAGTCCACTTAAGTCACCAGGCTCGCCGGGTCAACGGCATGCTGTCTGGGACATGAACCAAGGGCAGCTCCTGGATGCGCAGGAGGAGTGGGCCTCCTTTCATTCTGGCACCCGGCAGTATTCTGCCATGTGCTGGAGTTCCGGGTTTCTACTGCATGTTTAGCCCGTTGTGATGAAGGCTTACACCTCCATCATAAGAAGTCATCATTAGGAAAGTATTAGTCAGTGACTCAGGAGAACTGGGCCCATGGCCCAGGTCTAATCAGCTTTATGGGGAAGCCACTCCACTGGTTTTCCATGTTATCATATGGAAAATACTCATACTAGTGAATTCTTCTGCATGATGTCTTGAGGAAGTTACTAAAAATGACCAAACATAGAAAAAGAAGTGTTTCAGAAATGCAGAGTTACAGATGTATGCGAAGCAATTGTTTCAAAAATGCTGTTATGTTCTGTAAAAGTTAAATTCTGTGCAAAATAGAATAAGTAGACTCTTTAAAAAAGGGTAGTGTGTCCCACATGGGCAAATCCCGTGAGCTTTGTCTCCACTCAGTGACGTAAGATGGAGTTGGAAGGAGAGTTGGGAACGGAGGCTGAGAGAGAGGCCGTGGGGCCTCGCATTTCCCTCCTGCTCCAGGGAACACTCATCTTGGGCACCAGGGTGGTGTGGCTCTGCTTTTTCCTCACCCGTGCTGAGGAGTAATTAGAAGAGTCTGGGGATGGGAGAGGAGCAGGGACTGGCTTTCTTCCTAGTAAATTACCAATCAGATTTTAGATTCTTTGGGAGAGAAGACTAACAAGAAAGAAGGAATTTTGAATACTTGCAAAGCCACTGGGTGTTTGGAAGTCAAACGGGTAAAGTGTGAATACTAAAGATTAGCCAAAAGGTTACTTAATTGTACTCAGTTGCTTATATTTACTTAAATCATTCTTTAAGTATGCAGCAAAACTTGAACTATTATTTTTAAAAATACTGACACCTTTTCTGTTTGTGAAACTGCATTCTAATTTTTTAAAAGCAATAAAGAACAGGGCTGTATCTAATTGAGAGCTAGCATACTGAACTGTGTTCATCCAGTCTCTGATACTGAGTTAAATACTTAACCTCCAGGGCCCACATTTTGTTCACTAGGATCATTTTGGCTAGCAGCGAGTTGATTTGTGAGCTCACTGTAGTAGCATACATTGTACTTCATGGATTCTTGTGAGAGTTCTATAATGCCAAAACAGAAAAAGTGTCTTTGTTGATGAATAAATTTTTGAGTAGATGACATCCAATGTGCTTTCTAGCTCTAAAAATTTAATGAGGAAAACATATCAAAAATCAACGTGTTTAATCCACTTTGCTGCGTGAGTGCTTCTGTAAGCCTGTAGCTCTAAAATGACAGCAAAGATCAGAGTCTGCTCCTCATAGAATTTTGGAGAGGCAGGAATTATCATTCTTGCTTAAAGTGAATTTGCAAAAGGGCACTTTCTTGTTGTGCCTCAGGGCTGACTGAGAAGAGAAAACCAGCTCAGAACTCTTCTAAGTGTGTGTTGACAACACTGGCCTGATGCACATGCTTCATCTTATCACCCATTATAATAAAACAATTTCATGTACAACAGAGGATCACACTCTATGGGTGGCTTCTGGTTTTTCAGTATAAAAACAAAACGTTTAGAAACAGTCCTAGCTGAAGTGACTCAAAAGAACAGTCGATTGAAAAATCCTCTTAAAATAATGATAAAACCATTCTGTTGAAACTTGTTTGCAGAGTGGCCTTGGCCAACCATGGGTGAGGTTCTCCTCTCACATATAAGGTGACATCATTCAGCAACGGCTGCCTTGTGATGGAGGCTGCACTTCATAGTGGGTGGGGATGGGTGCTCAGAAGGGAGGAAGCTGAAGGACATGGGAAGAGGAGGGGAAGAACAAGAAAGAAAGGGGTTGGTGAAGAACAAAATGGAAAAGTAAACAGGATGAGCTCTTTGTGGAAATGAATATCAACCTTGTAAGCCAATTACTTTGCAATCGCCTTCAACAAGGCAAGCTTATTTTCCTCTTGCCATTTTGGCCTCTGCCACATGGTAGGGCCTGGCAGTTTACATGATCACACTGGAGGACTCAAGAGGACTTAGGGGCATTGAGAAGCCAAGCTGCCAGGAGTGGGACGGGAGAGCAGGACATTTCAGGAGGAGAAAGGCAACACAGCAGGATGTGTTGGTGGGAGGAGTGGGACCTGAAATGATATTTTTCTTCTTTGAAGTCCCACTGTTTGCCCAAATCCGTTCTTTCAATAAGTGAGTGCCTGTTATGCACTGGCAACATGCAAGAAAAGGGTTGTGGATACAGCAAACAAGCCAGCTGCAGCTGAGCTCTCTGTTCTTGGCACCCACTGTCTTGCTTACTCTATCATTAGCTCACTGAAGGCAGGAATTGACTCTTGGAGTTTACTCATCTGCACACCCAAAAGAACTCTGAGCATGTTCATATACTCATGAATGTTAAATCGGTGTTGCCAGACTTGGTCTTGATGGTAATTTTGCCACTACCTATGGGGAGAGGGACTAGATGAGCCTCCCACAGTGGCCTTCAGAATAGAGGTCATATGGTCTTGGTAATCTGCTCAGAGCTGATTGGCATGAAGCATTTACTTAATTTATTAAACCAAATGTGGGTATGGCATCAGGCCAGATCTGAGCTCCCCTCCCCAGACCAGCTTCTGGGCTTCTCATTCTCCAGTGGCTTGTTAGTCAAATTGGCAAAAGGCTTATGACTGAGGGGGTCACAGCTTAGCTTCAGTTTTTCTCACTCTGAGTGGAACCTGATTTATTTTAGTAAGAATCCTTTAGAGGCCAGAAAGATTTGCGTTCTTTCCTTTCCTGGATTAAGACAATGATCTGAGGGCGTTTATTTGCAAAGGCAAAGGGAAATGCTTGAAAGTGGCACAAATTTGAAGACCTGTATCTTTGGCTCTTCACTCTTTTTATCAATATGATTCACAGGCATCTGGCAGGTCCCTATAAACAAGTATGGCTGAACTGACCAGGTTGAGAGTGCCTATCCTCAAGAGGGAAGAGGGATGAATAAAGCACACAGAGGCTCTATCACCATCTGCAAAAGGGATGCTCCAGTCTCATCTAGTTCCCTGTGGTGGGGCTGAGCTCTCAAACCGACCATTCTTTACAGTCTCAAAGCTAAAATTCTTAGAATGCATTAAAATGTAAGATGGGACAAACCTCTACTTCCCTGATGCTCTTTGCAGACAACAGAAGGATGATGCCCATGCCAAGGCAGAAGAGCCCTATGACAAAAAAGCCAGAGAGGATTTCAGTGGCTGAGAGCTGGAGCCGGAAGGCAGGCAACTGCTGCTGCTTCACTGCAGTGTTGTCTGGCAATCTGGACTCGTAGTCTTGGCACTTCCTCTTCATTCTGGTCCTGCAGGTGACCCACATATACTTCTCAGACATTTATGACATTACTGTTCAGAGTAATATCACTTAATGTTAAGAATTATGTGACTCTTCCTTTGTGGTGGCAAAGTATCTCTGCTTCCTAGAATTATTCCTTAATCAGACCTGCTGTTCAGTAAGAGCACAGCTCCCTTCAATCAGCCACGGCTTTGTACATTTTCTTAGGTTCAAACAACTTGTTGTGCTAAGTGCCATGCCTAGGAGGAATAGTCCCCAGCAGGTCTGTATAAACCAACATCTGGCGACACTGGGAAGCAGTTACAGCAGGCTATTTCTGGGATGTGGTGACTAATTCAAGGCAAGCCTTTCCTGAAAGGGGAAAATGGATTTATCTTTAAGAACTTGCCCAAATCCTTGGAGATTAATACAAAAAACTGAAGTGAGTGCAGTCAACTTTCAACAAATGTTGTTGTCCATTAACATGCATATAAACTAAGTTGGGAAAATGCTAACTTTTCCCCAGGTTATAGCTAACTTTGCTATTGAGGGAGGGAGAGAGAAACAGGAATTGCAGAACACAGATGTCTAATCTCAGTCATTTCCAACTCTCTCATATATAAGAAAGACTCTGGTAAGAAGGTGTAGATGAAAAACCTATCTTCCTAACCTTTCTCCAAGCACCTGCTTTGATGGCGCCCAAATGAGGTAAGAGAAAGCAAAAGGAAAATAATCTTTTAAGTGTTCAATATTGTAATACGGTATTATTGCTTGGCTTGGTTTTGCTTTTTCACATATTAGAAATCTACTAACATTATTTTCATTAGGCTATTAATAATTACTTCTTCAAGATGCATTTAAAATGTAGAATTAGGATTTTAAAAACATTAGGCAGCATGTGAGTTTCTAATCTTTTTATTAACATTAGGCAGACAAGCCATGCTGGACTCTTTTATAAGGAGACAATGACTTTGGCAAATCTACCTAGTTTAAAAGAATACAGAACAAATATAACTACTTACACTGGGATGTTTCCAACTCAGAGTCAAAGTTTCCCCTTGCAAGACTGGAAAAAAGCAGAACGCCAGTGGGAACTTTTCAGCAAGCCATCTGAATCAGGCTTGAGGGGAGTGACAAGCATGGCTGTTGGTATCAGCAGATTTGTGAGAGAAGACGGTAGAGAACACTTCTAGTTCATACCTACTATTTGTTTTAAAAAGTAAATGTGGTCAAGAACCTTAGTTCAGTAACAGCCTGTGAGATTAGATTAAGTGTGCAGAGTTGGCCTACAAAATATCAGATATATTTGCAATCTAGGTACTTGTTTCAACACTGGGTGAGATTATAGTAAACAGGTAACGTCTACCAGAGGGGTCATTACAATAACAAATCAAGAACAGTATTTGTTACACTTTTTATAGAGTGACAAACCCGATCTAACCAAAATCCCAAACTAAAAGGTGCTTCACAGGAGTATATTAGGATTTCCGGAGAAATCCTAATCACAAAGAATTGGCTCACAGGACCACAGAGGAGGTTGACAAATCCAAAATCTGCAGAGCTGATGTTCCTCAAGTCTGAGTCTGAAGGCCAAAAGCTGCTGAAGAACCAGGAACCGGCGGCGTGTCAGTTTGAAGGTCATCAGGCAGGAAGAGGAGATGCTTCAGTTGGAAGGTGGAATTCTCTTTTACTTGGGGGAGGGTCAGCCCAGCAAGGGTTACACTGAGCTATATATAGCTTGCGTGAATTTTCATTCTGTGGAGGCTTTCTTTTTCCTCTAACTTTTTGAGTTTGATCCGAGGTCCTGCAGAATGGAACTTGCTCCCTTAGCCTTGGAATACCTGTGTGTGGCTTCTAGCCCACAGAGGTGCATGAGCAGCAAGCGGCTGGTGTGAGGAAGCAGGTGATTTGCTGGAGTGTGATTTGCCATGCTGCTAGGCTCATTTAAAATTTCACAGCATTTGAATGTGGAATGCACTAATGCCATCTGTTTGCTTTATTTTCTCATTTGTTGTATATGCCTGAGTCTCCAAACAGATAACCATGGTGTCTCTAAATGAGTATGGCAGATCTGGGTTTGCCTTCTGGTTCTGCTACTTAATGTGTATCCTTTCTGAGATTTGGTTTCATCATCTATAAAATATAAATAATAAGACATTTCCTCCAGAATTATTTTAATGATTAAATGTGACAGAGTATACATATTTTTCTAAATGTATTTTGTAGGGAATGACAACTATATGCAATGTGGGATCCTTGACTGGATCTTGGAATAGAAAAAGGTCATCAGTGGGAAAACTGGTAAAAATCCAAATGAGTCTGTAGTTTAGTTAGTTAAATTGTACCCATCTTGATTTCTTAGTTTTGATAACTGTACTAAGATTATATAAGATGTTAACATGGCAGGATGCTAGAGGAAGGGAATATGGGAATTCTCTATGCTATTTTTTTCTGTAACTATGAAATTATCTGAAAACGAAGAGTTAAACAGATGAATGAGGTAGCTGTAGTTATACTGTTGTCTTTTATTAGTTTATAAATTGCCCCATGTACTTGCAGCTCTTTCTACCACCGTTCACATGGGGACCAGGCATTGCAGTTGATAAATCTGTTCTACATGTACTATCTCATGACATACTCAGCAATCCTGCAAGGTGGTATTCCCATTTCACAGCTAATGAAACTGAGGCTCAGAGAGGGAAGGGGCTTGCCTGAGGGTGCCCAGATGCTCCTTCCCTTTGAAAGAGAGTGCAGCCCTTAGCAGGCAGCCGTTGCTGCGCATCATGACCCTGTACCCTGTTACCAGGCAATAGGTCTTGCTCACCCACTGGTCAGAGCCTCACTGGGCCCTGCCCGCAAGCAACCAGCTGTCAGTGGGTGACCGTTAGTAGTCCTGCTCAGCTACTAGTCCTCACTGCAGGGGCCCTGCCCACAAGTAACAAACCGTCAATGAGGGTCCATCAGGGAAACGATTAAGCCAACAGTCAGTGCTGTGGTGGTCGTCAGGTATAGAGCGAGGTAAGCGGCAGGTCCAGGCCTTCTCTGGGAGGCCCCCAGTTGAGCTAGCTCTGGGCCGGTGGGCAGCCTGGGGGCTGTGCCCAGCAGGACTCCAGAGCCCTGCCAGGGCCACTCACTGGCCTTGAGGCTGTGGTGAGCCTCTCCCCAGTCCTGTCTCTGCTGCCTGAGAGCAGTGGCCTTCTGCCTGGGTCTCAGTCTGAGGAACCTGGTTCCACCCACCATCCCCCCACCCCTTGTTTGGGGGGTGAGGAGCCTGAGGGCCAGCTAGGCTGGATGTCTGGCTCCCTCAGCAGTGACGGCTAGGCAGGGTCACCTGGGAACCTGGCTCTGAGGAAGCTGCCGACTAAGATCTACCTCCTCTTAGCCGGACCAAGACCCTGAAGGATGACAGCTATTCCTTGGGACCTTGCCCTTTCTTGTCAGAACAGAGAATAACATTTGTTTGGTAGAGATTTACAGGAACATTGTTTCCTGATCATGACCTGACCTCAAGAACAAAGGATCTGGCACCAAGAAATCTGCAACAACTATACACACTTTCCCCACCTTTTCTAGAAAATGGCTTAAGCTTTCAGTAATTTTGGGGCTCTTAAGGGATGAGCTACCCATCTCCTTGCATGAACCTGTAATAAACCTTTATCTGTTCCAAACTTCTGTGTTTTAGTATTGTCTGGCCTCACTGTGCATCGGGCAGATGGACTTGTGATTTGGTCATATTGTCTCTTGTATAGTCACATCAGAGGCCAGCTGGTGAAAGAAAAACTCAGTCTCCTTAACAAAAATCACACACAAGTTAGTGATGCTTTATTACACAAGGGATTTGGCAAAGGACACATTCATTTTGTAAAAGAATCCCCACCTAAGATTCCTAGTGATCCATCCGGTGATATAGTCAACTTAATAAACAATAGCTGGTATTTACCAAGTGCTTGCAATGGGCCAGAGCCATACAAATCCCCCAGGAAAACAGGACTTTGCATTAGGATCTGGATTTAGAAAAGGCCCAGCTTCAAAGATTCCGTCTTGCACAGACTTAGGACTCCCATTTCCAGAAGTTCAAAAACTTCCTTTCTTATCTAAGGGAGAGAAAAGAAAAAAAAAAAAGTTTACAATCAAGAGAGGATGGATTTGGTGAATAAATTCAACTATCTGGATTCCCTGGTATTTATGCAGCTGTTATGGCCAGAATCAGGAAGAGTAAAGCCTGCATTTTATTCAGGTTTGAAATATTTACATAAGTAAAGGGAGAGGAACTATATAAGACATCAGTTTCATGTAGATGTCCTCTTGTTTGTAGCCCTTCAAAATAAAATCTCATAGAAAAAATCTTACACAATGGTGTTTCAAGATATCCAAAGTATGTCTAGACTATACACAGTATTTTAATGCATGGTAACTACTAATAATGACATCATCACAATAAAATAAGTCTGGGTTAAAAGGGTTTTTGTCAATACTATTTCTTCCTCATTATTATAATTAGAAAATAGTGGTGGCTTACTCAATTAAACATTATAAGCAAAATCATCAAATGTGACCTCATGTGCCTGACATCAAGTTGGTTAAACTGGTTTTAAGAAACCAGTCAGTTCAGGAGACTCTGTGTGTGTGTATACGTATGTGTGTGTAGGAAACTCAGACAGTCATTTCTAGCCTAACTCACTAATCAGTTAAAATCAGGTTTGGTTATTCTGAGGATATAGTTTTATACAGCAAATTAATTCAGCATATGTGGATTGCAAGCTTCTTTGATAGTCACTGTCATGATTTAATCCTGGTTGGTGACTGGCAGCCATGTTAATTACTGCACAACCCTGTTCTCTCCAGCAGCTACTTCTAAGCATCAGGCTAGACTGAAAGATTAGCCCTATGATAACATGGTGGGTGTCAAGTCAGTTGGCACATTATGATGATAATGGAAATGTAAATCGCTCATTAAGTAACCAGGTTTTTGGGTATGTGGAGATGCAAGCAATGAGGCAAAGTTTGTGCCCCTCACCTCCAAATGCACTTCTAAGGATAAAAAGGCAAAGATGATTGTGTTTCTAAAACAAGGCACCGGAAATACACCAAGTCCTCCAGACATT
Organism: Nanger dama; assembly: GCA_917880005.1. Lineage (NCBI taxonomy): Eukaryota > Metazoa > Chordata > Mammalia > Artiodactyla > Bovidae > Nanger > Nanger dama. The sequence continues at coordinate 6,023,668 of CAKJTW010000082.1, read as the reverse complement.
CCTGTTTCCCAAAGGTACAGTATAGATGTGGACCCCAGCAGGGCAGAGGCCACTGGGCATTTAATGAAGAAACAAAGCTGATTCCTATAAAACACATGGAAAGGATACAGTTATGTGTAAGGGATGAGATGGCCTCTATAATTGTAGTTACTTCAGAGTTAAAAGAAATCATTTCAAAGGCCAGAATGTGCTGGCTCCCCATGTCAAAGACTTTATTGCTGTGTTTGAACTCAAGTTCAAATTGAAAAAAAAGATTAAAGGGAAGTGCTGGATTGTTGGTTACACGGTACCTCGGGAATGTCCATCATCCTTCTCAACTTCTGATCTCTCCAGTTCCAGTCAAAAATCAGAAACTTTAAGGGGTTCAAATGAAGGCCACCTGAAAGAGACAGAGAGTTGCTACATTAAAGAACTCATGATGTAAGCTTATTAAAAGGATTTTTATTCCTTTGGTTGCTTTTTTTTCTTTTTTTTCCTGGCCTCATTTGTTCTTTTCTCCCCACCGCATCCCCCAACAATGGCAACTAATCTCTGCACATTAAGTGCTGTCCCTGTCTGATGGAAAACAAATGCAGCACTCCGAGACTTGCTCTCCTTATAATCTTATCACTGATTCTCGGGAAGCTGCTCTTGCTAAGCTTGTGAAATGCTCAAGGGCTGGCAAAGAATCAATCCCAGGCCTCCATTTTACCAAGCCCCAGAGGGTGAAGTCTCATTCTGACAGGAATTTGGTAAGATGTATCCTACAGTTCATGAGTTTGAGTAAACTTCGGGAACTGGTGATGGACAGGGAGGCCTGGCATGCTGCAGTCTATGGGTTGCAAAGAGTCGGACACGACTGAGCAACTGAACTGAACTGATCCCTCAGGGCAGGGCAGGGACCCTTCAGGAGTTGAATCCAGTAGGGTCTGCCTGTCTCTGGAAAGGTGAATCAGCAGAAGTTTGAAGACAGGGTTGGGAGGTTAATTTCAGGCAGAGAAGAGAGTTAAGATGAGTGAGCTCCAAAGTCTGTTGTCCTTTGAGAAGACTGGTAAATGACTCATTTCTACTGTCTTCCTGTCTATCTAGAGACAATATTGAAATGTAGGTTGGAAGGGGACCTCAGAGGTTGTCTGTTCCTGAGGTCCCAGAATTGGGCAGTTAGCTTTTTCCCACTCCCCACTGCCCCCAAGCTGTCACATCTGGAAATGTAAATAACAAAGCCTTCTTTTATCCGGCAGCCTTTCCCCTCAATACTGGTTTATTTCAGTAATTTTCTCTCTCCCTAAAGACTTTTTCATGCTTCTTATAACTACAATGCCTCTTATTTAAGACTCTCTCTGTAAATTAAAAATGATATAAATGAAGAAAGACAATGGGTTGATAGTGTTCACTTAAAAATAATTGACCTGATGGTGGGATAGCGAACAGGTACAGCATCTCTGGAAGGCAACTGGACATGATATAACATGTGCTTTAAAATGCTTGGAGTTTGATAAAATAATTCTTCTATTTCAATAAAACACCAGAAACTTAAGCACAGTTACTTAAAAGATGATAACTGTGCACCTACTTACACGAGCAAAAAAATTAGAAACAACCCAAATATCCTGCCTTAATAGAACTGTTAAATACCCATATAACTTGGAATCAATATCCAAAATATATAAAGAACTGGTAACAGCTCCATGGCAAAAAAAAAAAAAAGATTTAAAAATGGGTGTAGGAACTGAACAGATATTTTTTCCAAAGTAGACATCCAAATGGCCAACAGCTATATAAAAGGAGCTCAACATCACTAACCAACAGGGAAATGGCAAATCAAACCCACAATGACCTATTACTTTTTACCTGTGAGAATGACTGTTACCAAAAGACAAGAGATAACAAGTACAGGCAAGGATGTGGAGAAAAAGAAACCCATGTGCACTTCTGGGGGATTGTGAATTTGTGCAGCCATTATGGAAGACACTACAGAGGTTTCTCTAAAAATTAAAAACAGAACTCACACTACGGCCCAGTAAATCCACTTCTGGGTATATATCCAAAGGAAATGAAATCACTATCTTGAAAAGATATATGCACCCCAATGTTCATTGCAAAATTATTTCTAATAACTAAGATACAGAAACAACCTAAGTGCCCACTGACAAACGAATGGATAAAGGATGTCAGTGTTCTTTGTCATACACATACACACACGAACATTAAAATCCTGCCATTTCTGACAACATGGGTGGTCCCTGATGGCATTATACTGAGTGCAATAAATCAGACAGAGAAAGACAAACACTGTATTATTTCACTTATATGTTGAGCCTGAAAAAAAAATGAACTCATAGCTACAGAGAATAGATTGATGGTGGTTGCCAGAGGTGAGAGGCAGGAATAATAGATTAAGGTGGTCAAAGGGTAAAAACTTCCAGTTATAAGGTATATAAGTGCTGGGGATGTAAAATATAGCATGGTGATTACAGTTAACAACACTGTACTCTGTATGAAAGTTGCTAAAGTGAGTGGATCTTAAAAGTTCTCATGACAAGAAAAACAATTGGAACTATGTGAAGTGACTGATGTTAATCAAACTTATTATAGTAATTATTTCACAGGTATCATATGTACCCATGATAAGAAAAAAAAAGGAACTATGTGGAGTGACTGATGTTAATCTAATTTATCGTAGTAAGCATTTCACAGGTATCACATGTACCAGTCACGCACACCTTGGTTGATGCAATGATATATGTCAATTATATCTCTGCTAAACTGGAAAAAAAGCTCAACAGGATATTATGCAGCCACTAAAAATGAAAAAATAAAACTATTTCATGACACAGAAAATTCTCATGAGATATTGACATATTGGGTGCTGTGCTTAGTCATGTCCCACTCTTTGTGATCCCATGAACTGTAGCCCGCCAGGCTCCTCTGTCCATGGGGATTCTCCAGGCAAGCATACAGGAGTGGGTTGCCATGCCCTCCTCCAGGGGATCTTCCCAACCCAGGGATTGAACCCAGGTCTCACATTGCAGGCAGATTCTTTATTGTCTGAGCCACCAGGGAAGCATATTAAGTAGTAAAGACAGTTATAAAGTTATGATATGCAGTATGATTTCCATTTATAAAAAGATATAGATAAATGCATAGAAAAAAGACTAAAAAGAAATATAGTTAATATTAACTGATAAGCGGTATCTCTAAAGTAACTTATTTTCTTTTCTGTATCTTTTGCATTTTACAAAGGCTCTTATAATTAGAAAATCCCCTTATTAAATAAAACAATACAATTCTATCTGTAAATGTTATGGGATAGCTTTTGGCGTTTAGAAACTCTCCTTAATATAGCATATATATAAACATCTCAAGTCATAAACAGCTACATAAAATGTGTTATGTGCCATTTGAATTACTTTGTTAAATTTTCAGTTTTTAGAGTGATGGAATTGTTTCTCTTTAAACGCTTTGTATATAGCCTAACATCTGTAGTCAATGAATATTAAACCACTCATTCAGTCAGAATCAGAAGTAAGAGTTATTTTCCTTTTTAAAAAAATCAACAGCTCCTTAAATGATTTTTCCACTTCTTAGATGAAGTAAGGTTTCACAGTGAGTTTTCACAACTCTGTAGAACTCTAATTTCAACAATCTGGACAGCTTTGTTTTCTCTGTCTCCCTCTCTCTCTTTTAAATATTAAATATGGAGAAAAGTGACCCTGTTGCCTGGGGTGAGGGGGTGGGGCAGTGGTGGTGACACATAAAAACGGGCTGAGTGGTGGAGAATGACCCGCGCATCCCTGGGCCCTCCAGCTGCCCAGCCAATCTCTCCTGACTCCATGTCTCCCAGATGGACTATGAGCACCTCTCATCTGCTCTTTCACTTTGAACACCTTCCTGAGGCCACAAGACAAAAATCCAGCCAATCACTGTGCAAGGGCCTTCCTCCAAAATCTGACTTTCTTTCCAACTGAAGTACAGACTACTACAGCCAGTAAAGTCTCCAATCAAGAAAGGTGGTCTCTTGAATAAAAGTAGTAACTAGTATTTGTTGAGTTCCTAAGGAGTGACACTCACTGTGTTTAGTTTTTATTGGCATAACATATCCCTTGTTGTTCGGTTGCTCAGTAGTGTCCCACTCTTTGCAACCCCATGGACTGCAGCACGCCAGGCTTTTCTGTCCTTCACCATCTCCTGGAGCTTGCTCAAACCCATGTCCATTGAGTCAGTGATGCCATCCAACCATCTTGTCCTCTGTCGTCGCCTTCTCCTCCTGCCTTCAATCCTTTCCAGCATCAGGGTCTTTTCTAAGGAGTTGGGTCTTTTCTAATGAGTTGGCTCTTCGCATCAGGTGGCCAAAGTACTGGAGCTTCAGTCTCAGCATCAATCCTTCTAATGAATATTCAGGACTGATTTCCTTTGCGATGGACTGGTTGGATCTCCTTGCAGTCCCAGGACTCTCAAGAGTCTTCTCCAACACCACAGTTCAAAAGCATCAGCTCTTCGGTGCTCAGCCTTCTTTATGGTCCAACTCTCACATCCATACCACGACTACTGAAAAAACCATAGCCTTGACTAGACGGACCTTTGCTGGCAAAGTAATGTCTCTGCTTTTTAGTATGCTGTCTAGGTAGGTCATAGCTTTTCTTCCAAGGTGCAAGTGTCTTTTAATTTCATGGCTGCAGTCACCATCTGCAGTGATTTTGGAGCCCCCAAAAATAAAGTCTGCCATTGATTCCACCGTTTCCCCATCTATTTATCATGAAGTGATGGGACTGGATGCCATGATCTTAGTTTTCTGAATGTTGAGTTTTAAGCCAGCTTTTTCACTCTCCTCTTTCACTTCCATCAAGAGACTCTTTAGCTCTTCTTTGCTTTCTGCCATAAAGGTGGTGTCATCTGCATATCTGAGGTTATTGACATTTCTCCTGGAAATCTTGAGTCCAGCTCATGCTTCATCCAGCCTGGCATTTTGTATGATGTACTCTGCATATAAGTTAAAACAGGGTGACAATATATAGCCTTGACATACTTCTTTCCCAGTTTGGAACCAGTCTGTTTTCCCAAGTCTGGTTCTAACTGTTGCTTCTTGACTTCCATACAGATTTCTGAGGAGGCAAGTAAGGTAGTCTGGTATTCCCATCTCTAAAAATTTCCACAGTTTGTTGTGATCCACACAGTTAAAGGCTTTAGCATAGTCAATGAAGCAGAAGTAGATGTTTTTCTGGAATTCTCTTGCTTTTTCTATGATCCAACAGATGTTGGCAATTTGATTTCTGGTTCTTTTGCCTTTTCTAAATCCAGCTTGAACATCTGGAAGTTCATGGCTGAAGTACTGTTGAAGTGTGGCTTGGAGAATTTTAAGCATTATTTTGCTAGCATGTGAAATGAATGCAATTGTGCAGTAGTTTGAACATTCTTTGGCACTGCCTTTCTTTGGGATTGGAATGAAACCTGACCTTTTCCAGTCCTGTAACCACTGCTGAGTTTTCCATATTTTGCTGGCATACTGACTGCAGCACTTTAACAGCATCATCTTTTAGGATGGCCTTCCTTGGTGGCTCAGCTCCTGCAATGCAGGAGCTCTGGGTTCAGTCCTTGGGTTGGGAAGATCCCCTGGAGAATGGCATGGCTACCCACTCCAGTATTCTGGCCTGGAGAATTTCAGAGATGCAGAATCAGACACAACTGAGCGACCTTCACTTCTTTTAGGATTTGAACTAGCTCAGCTGGAATTCCATCACCTCCACTAGCTTTGTTCACAGTGATGCTTCCTAAAGCCCACTTGACTTCACACTCCAGGATGTCTGGCTCTAGGTGAGTGATCATACCTCGTGGTTATCTGGGTCATGAAGATCTTTTTGTATATTTCTTCTGTGTATTCTTCCCACCTCTTCTTAATATCTTCTGCTTCTGTTAGGTCCATACCATTTCTGTCCTTTATTGTGCCCATCTTTGCATGAAATGTTTCCTTGGTATCTCTAATTTTCTTGTAGAGACCTCCAGTCTTTCCTATTCTGTTGTTTTCTTTTATTTCTTTGCATTGTTCACTTAGGAAGGCTTTCTTATATCTCCTTGCTATTCTTTGGAACTCTGCATTAAGATGGGTATATCTTTCCTTTTCTCCTTTGCCTTTTGCATCTCTTCTTTTCTCAGCTATTTGTAAGGCCTCTTCAAGCAGCCATTTTGCCTTTTTGCATTTCTTTTTCTTGGGGGTGGTTTTGATCACCACTTTCTATATAATGTCACGAACCTCTGTCCACAGTTCTTCAGGCACTCTGTTTATCATATCTAATCCCTTGAATCTATTTGCCACATCATAAGAGATTTGATTTAGGTTATTCCTTTATGGCCTAGTGGTTTTCCCTACTTTCTTCAATTTAAGTCTGAATTTTGCAATAAGGTGGGTGCATTTATCATCTCTGTCATTCAGATAAAGAAACAGGTTCAGAAATGTTAAGAAACTTGTCAAGTCCCGGAGATGGTAGCTGCCAGATCTGGGATGTGCACCCAGAGGCTTCAGTCTATAGCAGAGGCTCTTCTTGACACGATATTGCTTATATATTGCCTCCTCTATATAGACTGTGTATCTATATGCCTACTTCTGATTCAGCTGTTCTCTCATTCCTAAATGCTTTTCTCACATCTCCATACTTCAAAGATCCTATATGAATCCTATCCATACTTCAAATATCAGTTGAAGACTCCTTTCTCTATAAAGCCTTCCTTGCAGATTCAGCCACCGAAACAACCTCTCCTTCATTTCAACTCATATAGACTCAAGTGCTGGTTTGGCCCTCGGCACTTACTGCTGTCATTCTCATTCTATGAACATTTATCTCTTCAACTAGATCAGGAACTCCTTGAAGGGAAAGCCTCTGGAATCAGGAAGGCCTAGAATGAGAGGGTCTTGGGAGAGGCTACGTAACCCTTCCAAGCTGCAGTTTTCTCTCTTAAGAAATAAGAATGCCAACCTGCAAGGATGCTGTGTGTACTAAATGAAATATGTAAGGGTGTTCAGCATAGCACTCAGTACAAGCAGGAACTCAAAAAGTATTTATTTCCCTCTCCTTGTCTGGGTCTACCAAGTTTGCTACTTGTAATTGCACATACTTCTGCATAAGGTGGGTTCACTTATGCATGGTTTTCATCTGGAGAGAAACAATAGTATTTTTAGCTCTTTTTTGCTTCCAGGTAAAAGATTATCTCTATACTGAGATACTATGTTGATGAACACATTACTTTTAGACACACAGAAATCAAGGAACAGCTCCAGACAGTTATAAAATAAAGTTTTGAACAAGTCATTTGGAAATGAGCATTTAAAAGAAACACTTTAATCTGTCTGGCAGGTAGAAAAATGTACTAAGATCATCAGCAGGCCAGAAGGTTTTTAGGCTACTGGCTTTGAGAAAGTCATCAAACTGTAAAAACCCACCAGTGGATGTTACCTCCTGGAATACTTTCTGGGTAAAGCACTAAAAGGAAATGAACTTGCAAGAAGTGTTCTAGAATACTTGAATTTCATCCATAGAAACTGCATTTTTTTTTTCAACATATTTTCTATATCAGCCCTCAACTGGAATGGGAGCCTCTCAATTAAGTGAGAGGGAAACACTCAACACATTAGCTTACAAAGTCCAGAGGCTGCAAACTGGTGTAATGAACTGTGAATCCACCAACGTGCTTAAAGCAACTGGAATGTGAATGTGTTTAGATGGGCACACACACTGTAGACTGCAACAGTCCTTATCATTCCCCACTCCACTCCACCTGCTGGCTGGTTTTTTGAGACTAAAGGCTGAGCTTCCAACCCTGAATTAACTAAAAACACAGAGGTCTGGTCTCACTGCATCACACATGTGATTTCCCAGACTCACACAGGGTAAGGCAAACACTCAGCTCTGGGGGAGCATTACTCCCTCTTTTCATACCTTGTTTAATGAGTTCTTTAATCCTCCCCGGAGTTCCTACCCCCAGGTGTACTACATGCTTCTCCAGCCATTTTACCTGCTCCTGGACCTATTCCAAAATGGAAGAGAAGGGAGAAAAGAAGAATCATTAGAAAGTTCAATCACAGCCCAATTTTAGAGCATTTAATCTAGAAGCTAAACAGCAGAAGTGAAACAGCAAAAGGAGCTGCTCCTGTTTAGGGTCAACTTCCAGGGCAAAGAAGGTTAACATCAAGACAGAAGAGAACATCTCCCTAGAAAACTGGTTAAGCCTCTGCTTCTGTACAGGACTATCAGAGCACAGAGGAATGATGACTGTTGTGGGGACAAAGGCAGGGAATACAAAGAAAATCAGACTGGGCGTTAAATGTGTAAGAAAGGCACCAAAGAACATGCTTGCTAAGGAGATAAGGTAAAGCGGTTGAAGTGAAAAAACTGACATCTGGAAGTGGCCCTGAGGTATCACTTCTACTCCTCACCAGGAACCACAGGCCCTCGCTTACCTTTATGTGTTTTGCGAATAATTTCATAACTTTGCTGTCTCCTTTGAATGCAGTCATTGACCTAATGAAAAGAAATAGATTTACTCATAAGAAAACTCACTCATTCAGGGCCATGCCAACTACTTAAACTACCCTTTGATTTATTTAAAAGAATATGCACATTTATGTGTGTATATATGTACATATATATGTGGATATGCACACAAAACAGAAATCCCAATTTTCAGCCCATCTCTGGAACAAAAGTGGGGTGGTCTTTATTCAGGCATGCATCTGGGTTGGCTTTTAATTTTCAGAGACAAGGTAAACTTTACTTAGGTTTCCTTAATTAATGAAACATGTACACTTGCCTTTTACCTGTATTAAAATGAAAACCACAGTCTCAATATGGCATCACTCTTCCTAAAAGCTCATGATACTGAACCCAGATTTAATATCTGATCTAACTATCGTTTCCACTTCTCTCAGAAATGTAATCTTAATCAACCAGTCTGAAATTTCTGGTCAGGCCCCAGTAAGATAACCTGTTCTGTGGGGCTCTCCAATCCCAAAAGGAAGCTAAAACCTTGCTGCTTTCTCCCCCACCCCAAAAGATATTTTGGCCTAAAAATAAGTCGTTCTGCTCTCTCTTTTTCCAAAAAACCTTCCACTGTGCACAACCCCCTCAGGGTACCCTTCTAGTAGCTAGATGGGATGCTGCCTGATCCATGAATTGTTGACAAAGTTGATTTGACCTTTAATTTACTTGGTTGGGTTTTGTTTTTTAACACCTTTAATACAAAAGTTCTATATTTTAGATCCCTGGCAGAGAATTTATCTTCAAACTCTGCAGTATAGTTCTCACCCAAAATTTGGTTGTGAGAGTCTTAGCAGTGATGTCAGCCTGTGCTCCCTGGAGCCCCAGGCCATGTGCAGAGGTCTGCGTGTGGCTGCCCAGAGGGCTCAGGGTGAGCGGGCTCCTGCCCTGCTTTCAGAGGAGCCTCCTACTTTTATTGACTTTGCAGAGGGAGCTTATCTGTAAAATTTTACATGTGGAAATTCTTTGGGTATAAATGTGTAAAACTGGGTATAAAAGAATAATCTTCTAGTTGATGTCTGGGATGAGAACATGGGAATGCTGCTTGGAATATTACTCCCCTTTATATATCACTATTATACTTGAGAAATATTACTGACCAGTGGGAATATATGAAGTTACAAAGTGGTGACTTATTCTACACAAATTCTGTTGCACTTGAGTCTGTACTTATATATGAGCTTTCTCCATGGCGAGGTTAACTAAGAAGACAATTTAGGGGCCATATTTAATATAGCTTACGGTTCTCAAGAGAACAGGTAATCGTACAAAATTTAGAATTATTCAATAGTCACCTTTATGAATAGGGTTCATTGTGCCTGCTCAGAAATCACCTTCTGCAAATCACCTAACCTTGAAATGGATCGTAATATTACTGAAGACACAGAAAAACACTGAGAATTGGCAAATGAAGTACAACACGGTACTTCTATGCCCCTCAGAAAGGCATTTATGTGCTCAAATCGATGTGACAACTTGTTTTTAAGAAGCCACCTTCAGGCCAACCCCTTTGCCACTAGTGTTTGAATCGGAAATAAGTTCTGCAGCAGTAGTTTTTTAAACACTGAAAAGTCAATGTGAACTCCTATGATTTCAGAGCCAGCAAGTACAGCTATCCAAAAGCAGTTGGAGTCTTGAAGATCAATTATGTTTAGAGCAGAAAAAGGAACACTTCTGTTTTACTGAGAGGGAATTTCACCATTTAATGTGAGTGCCGAGCAGGAAAGGAGGATTTGAAGGACTATTAACAATCTTTAAAAACTACTCATGGTCAGATTACTTCATTTAGAAAAATAGAGGCTAAATAACTACCAAGAATCTACTTTGCACTTTACTGTAGTTGATCAAGTTCTTTTTCTTCAGGACTTGGATTCTTCTTTGTTTTGTCTCTGGTCAAAGCTAAACAAGAGCCTGGCTCGGGAGAGGGCCGAGTCTCAGTAAATCCCATTTTACTTGGATGGCTCTTCTTTGAATACTGAATGTTACTACAGATTCAGTGGAAGTCTTTTTGTTTATTCTACAAAAGCTACAGTAAATGAAAAGGTATGTGAAAGCACTTAGTAAAGTACCCACAAATTATCTATAAAATGTAATTTTTATATGTAAATTTTTGGTCCATTTGGTATTTTTCTTGGTATAAGAAGTGAGATGTGGATCCAAGTTAATTTTGTCAGATGGCTACCTGGTTGTTCCAATACCAATTATTAAAGTCTATTTCTCCCTACTAATTTGTCACTTTTGCCATAATCTGTAAATATACATATGGGTCTACTTATGAACTTACAATTCTGCTCCACTGTTTTGACCTGTCATGCACATGCCAGTTCCGTACTGTTTTGATTGTTGAGACTTTGCAATATGGCTCTTAATAAAACAATCTGATGGATACTATAGGCCTTCATTAGCATTCTCTTTTAGAATTTCCACAGCTATTATTTCTTCTGTATCATATGAATTTAGAACTATTTTATCTAGTTTAAAAAACAACTTTATAGAAGTTTCATTGGAAATCTATGAAATTTGCAGATTATTCTAGGTAAACAGATATATTTACATCAAATTTTCCAGTTTAACAACATGGTTCACCTTTCTGTTTAAGATGCTCTGCATCCCTTGTGTAATATTTTTTTCATCTAAATTTTGAGAGGTTTATGCATTGGTGTTCTATTTTTTCTTGTTATATGGTTTTAAATTAGATCTTTTCTTTCATTTATTTCTCCAAATTGGTTTTTGCCTGTATAATCTCCCAGCTTTTACCCTTGCCCTCTACAAAGTGTGTTCTCCACACAGGAGCCGAAGTGAACCTTTAGAATGATAATTCAGATCATGTGACTCCTCTGCTCAAATCCTCCAACGGCACTCCATCTCAGGGCCTTTTGTATCTACTATGCCGCCTGCCTGGAGCACTCTTCTCCCAGACATCTGCTTGGCGTTCTCATTCACTGTGTAAAACTCTCTGTCCAAATGTCAGTCTCCTAAGAGAGGTTTTCTGCAATTATCCTTTTAAAAGCAGCCCCCATTCTCTTCTATTCTTTTGCCATGATTTGTTTTTTTCTTACATAACTTCTCACTACTTGACATTATAATGTGTATTTTATTTGTTTATCATCTGTCTCCCTCACTGGAGAGTAAGTTCCATGAGAGAGGAGACTCTGTGTATTTTGTTCACTGCTACATTGCCAGCAAATAGAACCTATCAGCTTGGCATATATTGGTTACTCAGAAAACATTCACGAAATAGAACAGGTGAAGCTTCCAACCTAATGAGCTCCAGAGCTCGGATGGCAGAGCCACAGATAATCAGCATCAGGACTGATTTCTTCTCACTGTGGTTCTTCCGAAGTTTCACCCATTTGGGGCAGACTGAAAAAGCAGCATAAGGAAAACATCACCCTTGTATATATATAGCAAACTAAGGCTCCAAAGTTGAACATTGTCCAGTTACTTCACTATTGTTTAATACAGTGAGCATTGTTCAAATACTATTCTCTGGTTATGCTAGATATTTAAATGGAACATCATTAATTTATACCACAAAACATAAAATATGCTAAGTAACTATGTGACCAGCTTTAGGACTAAGTTAAAAAGTTTGTACAAAAAAAAAAGAAAGAAAGACAAAGAAAACTTAAAAATCCAGTGAGACTGATTCTATTATTACCTGCATTTACATTTGCTGTATTTGAGGCTAAGAAAGGTTTATGAACTCAAGTTGAGTGAATTGGTTAGAATATGAAAAAAGAATGCTAAATTACTATATCTAAACTAGTTGATTATTGGTCGCAATAAATGATTATCTAGCATGAATAATCTAATTATTACTGCCTACATACAATGAAAAAGACAAAGTCAGACCGAGCAATAGCCATGGTATGAGTTCTGAACATGGGAACAGAATTTCAGAATCTCAGAGTTGGGGTCAAGATCATAGTCCCACTTTCTTGTCTTTCAGATAACAAAATAGAGTCCTGGAGGAGTCCTCAGTAACTTGTGCGAAGTCAAACATCAAATTGATGGGGTACTTGGGGTGAGAACACCAATATAATTCTCTGGATTCCAAGAGAAATACATCTAATGTGCTGTACAACAAAAACAAGACCAAAACTCAAATCCCCAAAACCAGAGAAAAACAAGAAAAAATTAAAGTAAATAAAAATTAATATCAAGATGGACCTAAAAAACATTAATTTAAAATCCACTTAGGATGGAAACGTCATTTTAAATTTGAGGTTTTAAAAGTTTTTATTTTAAAGAGACAAACCTCATGTTTTAACGGAACTAACAATTTAATGAATAGTTTTTAAAAAATGAGTTTACTTACCTTCTTTTAGATATGACGAAAGACTGTGAGTTAAATCATTGGCTTTGAGGAAGCAGGAGTCTAGAAATATAAGAAGCATACTTTGTAGAGGATTTTGCAAACACACACTTGAAACATTAAATGTGAATGATGTATTCTTGAACAGGTTGTACAACATTAATGAGTTGAGGACTCATTTATTTTTAAAGTGTTGTCTAGCATTTTAAACAACAGCAGCACCAACAATACGACTTTTAACTGCCCATCTTTTTTTTTTTTTTTTTTTTGAGCTGTGAGTTCAGTTTTATTTGGGACAAAACGAGGATTATAGCCTGGGAGACAGCATTTCAGAAAGCTCTGAAAAACTGCTAAAAAGAGGCAGGGAGGAAGGTCAGGATACATATAATTTTAGTAAAGGGAGAGTACATGCAATCAAGCACATTTTTTGCAGAAAATTTCTGCTACTACTAGTCATATGAAGGTTACTGCTAGTCACAAAGAGCATACACTCACCATGAAGGCTTTTCTAGATATGAAAAGATGCAAGAATTGGGCTCATAAAATCGTCTCCTGAAAATAATCTATCTGAGGACCTGTTCTGCCAGTTTTTCAGAGCACAGGGTGCCTCATTTCTTTTTCAATATAAATTTATTTATATTAATTGGAGGGAGGCTAATTACTTTACAATATTGTATTGGTTTTGCCATACATCAACATGAATCTGCCACAAGTGTACACGTGTTCCCAATCCTGAACCCCCCCACCTCCCTCCCCATACCATCTCTCTGGGTCATCCCAGTGCACCAGCCCCGAGCATCCTCGATCATGCATTGAACCTGGACTGGCGATTCATTTCACATATGATATTATACATGTTCCAATGCCATTCTCCCAAATCATCCCACCCTCTCCCTCTCCCACAGAGTCCAAAAGACTCTATACATCTGTCTCTCTTGCTGTCTCTTATACAGGGTTACTGTTACCATCTTTCTAAATTCCATATATATGCGTTAGTATACTGTATTGGTGTTTTTCTTTCTGGCTTACTTCACTCTGTACAATAGGCTCCAGTTTCATCCACCTCATTAGAATTGATTAAAATGTATTCTTTTTAATGGCTGAGTAATACTCTATTGTGTATATGTACCACTGCTTTCTTATCCATTCGTCTGCTGATGGACATCTAGGTTGCTTCCATGTCCTGGCTATTATAAACAGTGCTGCGATGAACATTGGGGTACATGTGTCTCTTTCAATTCTGGTTTCCTCAGTATGTATGACCAGCAGTGGGATTGCTGGGTCATAAAGCAGTTCTATTTCCAGTTTTTTAAGGAATTTCCACACTATTCTCCATAGTGGCTGTACTAGTTTGCATTCCCACCAACAGTGTAAGAGGGTTCCCTTTTCTCCACACCCTCTCCAGCATTTACTGCTTGTAGACTTTGGATAGCAGCCATTCTGACTGGCGTGAAATGGTAACTCATTGTGGTTTTGATTTGCATTTCTCTGATAATGAGTGACCTAAACAGACATTTCTCCAAAGAAGACTGCCCATCATTTTTTAGAGTAGTGAAATAGAAGCTTGTTGTACATTCAGTGGTCTAAAGAAACATTTTTATTTTCAAATCCATGGAAATAGACAATATACAAAGGTAAAGCAGAAACAGCTAAAGGATCTTTGTGGAGATGCCCAAACTCACCAGTCACCCTAGACGTGCAAATTAATATAAGATGAGATAACATTTTGCATATACATTAGAATGGCAATTGTTAAAAAGATGTATAATCTACCAAGTATTGCTGAGAAGGTAGGATGATGGAAATTCTTGGGAACTACTGGTGAAGTATAAAGTGGTACTGCTATGCTGGATAGTAATAAAATTAAGGTGTACATTGTGAAGAAAGCTGAGCACCGAAGATGATGCTTTTGAACTGTGGTGTTGGAGAAGACTCTTGAGAGTCCCTTGGACTGCAAGGAGATCCAATCAGTCCATTCTGAAGGAGATCAGCCCTGGGATTTCTTTGGAAGGAATGATGCTAAAGCTGAAACTCCAGTACTTTGGCCACCTCATGCAAAGAGTTGACTCATTGGAAAAGACTCTGATGTTGGGAGGGGTTGGGGGCAGGAGGAAAAGGAGACCACAGAGGATGAGATGGCTGGATGGCATCACGGACTCGATGGACGTGAGTCTGAGTGAACTCCGGGAGTTGGTGATGGACAGGGAGGCCTGGTGTGCTGCAATTCATGGGGTCGCAAAGAGTTGGACATGACTGAGCTACTGAACTGAACTGAACTGATATCCCTATGAACCCAGGATTACATTCTTGGAATGAAATGGAAAGAAAAACATTATGGAAAGAAATTCTCATGTAGTCTATAAAGACACACTCAAAACATTCATACACGTATTATTTGTAATGCTGGAGAACTAGAAGCAACCTAAACATCCATATAGGAGAAAATGCATGAACAATAAGTGGTAGATGAAATCACTGGAATACTATGTAGCATTTTAGAAGCAATGAACTACATGTACATAAAGCTATACAGGTATCCTGAAAAAGTGTTCAGGGAGGAAAGAGAATGAGAGGTGCAGCACAACTTCATTTAAATAAATTGTAAAAAGCTTCCACATGAAACAATGTGACATATGCATATTAAAAATGAACAGTAACTCATTACAGTTGATGCCTATGGAGAAAGGAAATTGGAGTGTGGGTGGGGAAGAACAGGAATAACACATCAAAATACAACATTAACACAACAGAGCACAACAACACAATGAAAGACAATGAAACAAGCTGCAATAAAACACAGGGGTCTTGATCAACCAATGATGTACATGGTCTAGCAACTAAGTAGTATTATTAACTCTGTACCTAAGATGTATAAAAAAGCATGTTTATCATCCAAATTCTTTATACCAGAAGAAGTCTGTCTATAAATACATCAGAGTGTTAGGGAGTAAACTATTACTGAATTAAATGAGACTTATGTTGTGACCCAGTGCATATAAATTCACAGTATGTGAGTAACTTCAAAGATGTTGCCCTCTATATCCTGTTGTAGAGCCTCTGATGATCTTTAAAATTATAATCTCCCAAGTCTGGATATCATCAGACTTGCCTGCAGAGCATTACAATAGATACAGATTCCTGGAATGGAGTCCCCTTGGCACAGTAAGTCAGAATTCCTTGGGGCTGGGCCTGGAAATTTGCTTTTAAGTTCCTGGGTGATTCAGTTGCTTACAGGCATTTAGCACCGATCTGAACTACAATGCAGCTCTCGGGAGGACAGCTGAGTTAGCTCTAAGTGATTCTTGCTTCAAAACTCTGATTAAGTTCCCATGTATATGACATTAACAATGTATAGTGCACAGTATTAATTGAAAAGACATGTTCCTTCCCTACAGACACAAACAACTTGCAAACCACAAGTCAGACACTGGGTAAACTAAATAGGAACAATATTTTATTACTTATATCCATATAAGTAATATATGCCCCCTTCCTGAGACTGTTCTGATAACCGATGGCATGGCCCTCCTTCAAATAACAGAGACCTCCTCTCTGTCTTGGCCCTGACAGTGTAGTGATGGGCCTTTTCTCTAAAACCTTCCTATGATGTTTCAAACACTGTGACTCAGAATGGCCTAATTTCTTAACTAAAAAGAAAACCTGTTCCTTTCGGCTACAACAGTCTTCTTTTAACATATTTTAAATATTTTCCCCTAAGTCAATCATGACCACATATTCTTACCTAACTGTGTTATTGAACTCTAATGATGATATAATATAAACTCACTATGGAACTCAAGTGACTTCTTAAAGAGTTCTTCTGACTTTTGACTCTCTGCAATTCTAACAAAGAACTAGAAGGGAAAATTGACTGCTGAGTCACAGTGAACTCAAACTTCAGTTAAACCTTGAAGAGGCTTTGTTACAGCACCTGGTTCCTGAGCTAGAGGAGTCAGGAGGAGCTCTCCTCCTGAGGAGCTGCTGTACTTAGAAGAGTTATCTCTAATTGCTATTGGGGTTTCTGAGCTCAGTAAGTAGGAAACTTCAGGACTCACTCATGTAGAAATGAGTTCCTTCAATTCTCTACAGGGCATTTCTTTAGGAAAAGGATCAGACAGGGGAACTGGTGTCTCCAATTCAGTGTGCATTAAAAAAAAAAAAATGTACACATCATTTTATAAAACAATTATAAAAATTCAGGAACGGGCTTTCAGCTTCTCAAGTCTCTTGAAAGTATAAAGTTGTAATGGAAAAAGGAAATCAAGCCACCTTTGACTTTTTCCAAAAGTGGTGTTAGATATTCGTAGTAGTCTACAGATAGCTCATCTGAAGCAGTGGTGCCTGACATTTTGTGGTGTGATTTTATGACATCTATTTTCTTCAGTTTCAGAACAAAAGAGTAATAGATTATGTCATTATTTTGAAATTCATTAAAATTGGTTTTTAAAAGAATTTTCCAATATTTAAACTTAATTATAAATATTCTAAGGCAGCAGATCTCATATAATAGTATACTTAAGAATCATATGTGGTGAGGTGTCAGCCTTGCTAAAAAATGTAGAATTTTGTTCATATCTTTAGATGGTTTACTTGAGAAAGTCTTGGTTGGAAGCTAAAATACTACCCTAAAGGCAGAACAATGACTAGACATCCACAATGAGGGCAACAACAGAACTAAAATGTTATTAAAGCTAAAGTTCTTGTCTGTAAAGGATTAGTAAATTAATCACCTATAGTTTTAAATGTGTGCTTTATTTTTATTTAACTTCTATCCTCATTAAAGATTCTTATTCATTGAAAAATCTGCCCCCAAACACACCCGCTACCTTTGCGGTAAAAGAATCTACCAGTCTATTAGGCTGAACAAATACATTTAGCATCCTACTGAAGAAGCCATCCAACAGCTAGAATGATAAGGTTCAGGCAAGGAGCACTAGCACGCGGAAACACATTCATTAGAGGGAAAAACAGGAAGCCTGGATGTACCTGGCAGGGTTAGTTCTTCTAGTTCAATCACGGAGCGACTGCTGCTGTAATAGTCCTTCATCAGCTTCTGCAGGTCTTCAGGTGTCCCTGGCTTTGGCTCTGATTTGGCAAGAATATCAGTAATTTTCTTCTGATGAGAAAGAAGTGAAAACGGGAAGACAGATTTTTAGAGTGGCATTTGGCTGAGGATAGGTTGATTCCTCTGGCATTTAAACTGTATAGGTTCTGGTGATGGCCAAGCACGAATGGGAGTTCTAATAAATACACTTGAGAAAACTTGAAAGATACTTTTTAGACATAACTACTGCTTTGAAAAGTGGATGATCTAAGAGACTCCTTGGTCTATGATCTCTAGAACTAAAAATTTTGCAGGAGTCTATAATACGTACTGCTGCTACTGCTGCTGCTGCTGCTAAGTCGCTTCAGTCGTGTCCAACTCTGTGCGACCCCACAGACGGCAGCCCACCAGGCTCCCCCGTCCCTGGGATTCTCCAGGCATTTTCTGTTAAAAGTCAGTAAGTGTTTATTTTATTTTTGATTCTTTCACTTACTTGTGTTATATACAGAGCTTGCAGTCAGTACAATACTATTTATTTAAAAACTGTTATTGATACTTGCATTATGCCCAGGCATGTGGTCAGTTTCTGTAAATAATCCTTGTGGGGTTTTTTTTTTTAGAGTTTTTATTTATTTTACTATTTATTTATTTATTTTGGCCATGCTGGGTTTTCATTGCTGCACAGGTTTTTCTCTAGTTGTGGCAAGCAGGGGCTACTTTCTAGTTGCGGTGTGCTGGCTTCTCATTGCGGTGATTTCTCTTTGTGTGGAGTGTGGGCTAGGGTGCTCGGGCTTCAGTAGTTGCTGCATGTAAGCTGAGTAGTTGCACCTCCCGGGCTCTGGAGCACAGACTCAACAGTTGTGGCACACAGGCTTAGCTGCTTTGCAACAAGTGAGATATTCCTGGATCAGGGATTGAACCCGTGTCTCCTGTACTGGCAGGTGGATTCTTTAATCACTGAGCCACCTTGGGCTTCCCTGATGATCGCTCAGATGGTAAAGAATCTGCATGCAATATGGGAGACCTGGGTTTGATCCCTGGGTTGGGAAGATCCCCTGGAGAAGGAAATGGCTACCCACTTCAGTATTCTTGCCTGGAGAATTCCATGGACAGAGGAGGCTGGTGGGCTATAGTGCATTGGGTCGCAAATAGTTGGACACGACTGAGCAAACTATGACTTTCACCAAGGAAGTCCTAAAAGTCAGTAAATCTTGTTGCTTATGGAAACCCCTTTCTAGGTTTCAGACAATGTATATTCCTGGGAGAGCAGAATTTGAGAATTTCTTGTATAACCTGGATCTTAAGGCACTGAGTTCCAGTTTGGATTTCTGGGATTCAAGAGCTGCAGGAGTAATCTCAGCAAAGGAGCACACTGAAAAAGGGTACTTAAGACCCTCAATGCTCAAGTCTTGGGAGAGACATCTCGAATTGGCCCCATGAAAAGCAGAACAGGAAATGCTCTACAACATCTATTTTGATTTGGATTTATTTGTGTAGCATATACTAAATGCCTGCAATGTACTAGGAACATAAATTGTTCATTTAACTTTCATCATTAATTTCCCTTCTTATATCGTTCTAATATTTCACCAAAAATTCAGAAAGGCCCTTCCTTGCTTCCTACACCACCTTTTCCTCCTCTGTCCATACTATGTTCCTTTTCACACCACTGCCAAGAACAAAGCTCTGTCAAATGAATCAACTTTACCAAAAAAAAAAAAAAATGTCATCAGTGGGCACATTTCAGCATGACCTCAGCCAAGGCTAAACTATCTAGCTAGAGTTCTAACCTTGAGCCCCAAGAACGTAACACTCTTCAGGCTATTAGTGTACAAACTATCAAAGAGAAGTTAAACTCATTTCTTTAAGGACTTGCCAAACCTCAGCCAATTTGGCATCTCCCATCTTCCTATCTGGCCATATGCAGGCAAGGAAAACATAGGCACACACACTCAGTTTTCTAAAAGCTTGCTGTTAAGTAATTGGTTTGAGTCCATCTTCTTTCCTCTAATCCCAATCATATTTCCTCTGCTGACTACAGCAGTAGACCCTTCTTGGCAGGGAGAGAATTCCACTGCTGTTTTCACAACAGTGGTAGAAGGTCAAAGCTAACCACACTTTCCTCAAGGCTGAGCCATAAGAAACTCTGTATAGGAGCAACAGAGTTTCCCACATGTTCACAGGCAAGTCTGAAAATGCAAGGGTAGTCTTTTGCTTTAAATTATGGTTCAAACTTAGAGTCAGAAATGCCTTATACTTACACTACTTTCATCTGCTTAATCTTTTCTTATTAATACTTTAAGATATAAGATTTTTTTAAATGAAATTGTTAAGAAAAGAAGGTTGGTAAATTTCTTTTCTTGGATAAATCCAGAGGGGCCAGAGGGCAGGACAGCTCTGGGCCCCTTCTAGAATTAGAAACCCATGTCTGACTTCTAACCACAGTGAAAACACAGGGTAACAAAGATGCCTGGTAATCCACAAGACTGAAATAGGAATTCGAAGAATTTATTTTTAGCTCCAGCAGAAACACTTATTACTAGTGACCTTAAAAGAGTCACCAAAGCTCATGAGTTTTACAACTTTTGCATCTCTAAAGTGGAGATTACAATCACTGCCTCATCAAAGTACATGATATAACAATGTGATAAAAAAAGAAAAACAAACAACAACAACAACAACAACAAAAACAATGTGAGGAAAACCATACAGGGCCACACCACTGTAAAAATAACTAATATTACCTTTTTTCCTCTTTCTGGGCTTGGTGGCATCTTCATTTGTTTCCTTTGGTTGTATCAAGAAACATTCTTTAGGCTATAAAGAAACGTAAATGAGAAAACTTTCATCTTAGCATGATGAGCCATTCCCTGGTGCCTCAGCTGGTAAAGAATCTGCCTGCAGTGTGGTATCCCTGAATTTGATCCCTGGGTGAGGAAGATTCCCCCGGAGAAGGGAACAGTTATCCACTCCAGTATTCTGGCCTGGATCTCTGGAGAATTCCATGGACTATATAGTACATGGAGTCGCAAAGAGTCAGACATGACTGAGAGACTTTCACTTCACTTAGCATGATGAGGTGTCAACTAATGGTATGAATCCCAAAGTACCTATTATCATGCATGTATTCTTCAGAATATCTTGGTAATATGGACAAAGAAATGTTGCAACATCCACTGTAGGCTATTATGCAGGGGCTGGCTGAGAGAATTTGTAAAAGTAATAAAGTGCAGATGACCTAAGACAGGAAAATCTATGAACAAAGGTCAAAATGTGTGAGTGAGTGAATATGTGTTTTGAGGTGGTGGTGCAGGGTATTCAGAGTGGAAGACAGTGGCCAGGTTTGTAAAATATAGGCAGAAAGAGATATGGTTAAAATTAAGATGTAGTAAAAATAAAAGTCTTTGACTAGCATGACTGGTGTGGTCTACGAACTAGCAATGTGTGAGACTGTATTTCCAAGTCACTGACTTATCATTTTGTTACCCATTTCTTTCCTCTTCTCAACAGGCATAGAAAATTTGGAGTAGGATATATTTACTTACATTTTTATAAAACCAGCTGCACCAAATGCCTTATCTATAGTGACTATAAAATGAATGTTTCTGCTAATGGTCTGACAAAAGTCTCAGCACCATGGCATCCTGAGTAATTGATTTTGCCTGTTGCCTTGACCCTGGAGTACCCTATATAGTTTAGTGCTATTTTTACCCTAAGGGTTTTTTTTTTAAGTGTAGAAAAACAGGAAATTTGGGCTAAGACTTTGATTTATAAAATGGAATGCTTCAAATTCCATATTTATTAATCATAAACAGTTGTATAAAATGTTTCCTGTGTTGGATCTTTTATGCAACATTTTCAAACCAGTTGCCAAGTAAGATATAAAATGTAAGTGAAAAATTATTCCGAGTTTTTTCTTCATTGAGTTTCCATTCCAACTAGAGAGTACTCAGTTTTAGCTGGTAAACTACTAACTAAAGCAATCTTGTCTCCACTAGTTCTGTTTAAAATGAGCACAGATGAAGTTTGCAGACAGTCTGAAGATTAAGAATGCCTATGGCCTGAAGCCAGAGAAATATAATGCTATATAATTTCTTCAAGACATGGGGCCAGGACCAGCAGTTTCTAGACTCTATTTCAGCGGTAGAGAAGTAGATTTAAATGGGAATCTTGAAATCTCAGCTTCTTCTTAGTTAAAACAAAAACCCTGCAAAGTACAAATGCATCATAGCTAAAGAAAGAAAGATATTATGATCTCTCTTTTATTTAGAAAGTTAAACTGTCTTGTAGATGCAGATACACTCTAATTTGATGCCAATTAGAACCGGGGCCATGGCCGCTAATATGTCACAGAAGCTGCCAGACAG
The DNA here is from genome assembly GCA_917880005.1 of Nanger dama. Classification (NCBI taxonomy): domain Eukaryota; kingdom Metazoa; phylum Chordata; class Mammalia; order Artiodactyla; family Bovidae; genus Nanger; species Nanger dama. The sequence continues at coordinate 6,001,435 of CAKJTW010000082.1, read as the reverse complement.
TCCTAAGAGTCCAGTTACAGATCAGGTCAGCATCGGCTTATGCTCCAATGGCAAAGCCTGCATACAATTAGTAGATCCCTAGGTGCCTCAAGGCATACTGCAGTATCTTGTCAACAGTAGCAAGGTTTTGGGGAAGCAAATGTAGAATCTACTTCATTTCCCTATTTAGCAAATAGAGGTGCTCTCTGAGTATATGTTCAAAGTGTGGAGTTGTATTCATGTTAGGTTTACAAAGCTGATTAAACACAACAGAAATTAAACGTGGAAATGAGCTCAGTTATAAGGACATGGATTCTCCAATTCCAGAAGGAAAAAAAAAATCAACAATTCTGAATCATGCAAAGGAGAAAAAAACAGGCTTGACAATTGCTTTTGTCAAGATTCTGTATGTTAGGTTCAAATTCTTACATCATCTTAAAGGAAATACAATATGACATTTATTTTCCAGGAGCAGTCACTTTAGCTGGCTGCAGTAGGATGCTAAGGAAGATGCAAGTTTATGGGGTAAATTTCCATAGAAGTAAGATGACTTTATGAAGAAATACAAATCCCACAGTATTGAAACTTCTTAAACTTTGCTAACTGCATTACAAATGCTGATGTTTACCCTCAGAGAGACGAGGTTAGAAGATGAGGAAGCACCACAGCCAGCCAGCTAACCATTTATAGAATCAATTCTAACAGTATCTGTCTTTGGCAGGTAATAAAGTAATGTCATTTCTTTATGCAGTGATTTTTAAAATATGTACCTGGAGTATGAAGTTAGAGATATAGAAGAATCACATCTGCCCCAAAACATTTAACAGAAAAACTTATTAAGCATTTAGAAAAGCAATTAATTGGGGGTATGTTTTCAATTATTTAAAGTCAAAAAAAATTATATTCTTTAAGAATGAGGCTTCTGATTTTAACCATGGCAAATCATTTTCAAAACACTACTAAATGAAAATAAAGGAAACTGAAAAGATATAAATCTATAAGGACCAAGAAACCAGAAGAGAGGATGACAGTAGTGGAGAGATTTCAACAATTTTTTGAAAAATGAAAAGTGGCTGAAACTGGATGGATGCTATTTAGCAGAGGGAGAGAGACAGCTAGGCCCTGGGTTTCTAGAGAGCTGGTAGCCAGCAATAAGTGTGTCTGTTTCACCTACTGGGCCCTGAAAAGGTTGAGTAGTGGGTGGTACAGGGTACTACCAAGGGGAAAGGGCTTGAAATAAAAAGAGACTGGATGAAAGTTTACATTTAAAATGATTTGCCTCCTTCCTACTCCCATCTGGCTCTATCTTCTGTCCAGGCAGCCAAGCAATTATCCTACTACTGCTTCCTCTCATCTTGCTCTTCCTGACAGAAGACTGGAGATTTACGCTCTGGAGAGAATAAGACCGAGAAGTCTAGCACCGGGGAGACAGGGCTGAGACTGAGACTCATCTCCTTTTCTTGTTCCTCTTTCAGGATGTCTCAAGCCAGGTTATACAGTACAGGCAGGAGACTATTGAATTCTTCTCTGGAAAAATAAGACAAATGCTACAAGAGAGTGACTTTGGGGGTTCCATAGTAGAAGTCCTGCTTTCTTATCATACCAAAAGGTCTTATCTACCAAAAGGTCTACTAATTGACAAGTCCCATTTATGCACGAAAGTTTTCCATCAACTTTTAGCATATCTCTCTTCAGTATGACTAAACTGCTAAAGTTAATCAGACATCTAAGGAAAATCTCTAACATGAGAGCAAATAAACAAAAAGAAAAAGGAACCCCAAGGAAACAAATTACAATACCATTCTTAGAAGTATAATTACAAACAAAATGATTACAAATTATTCAAAACAATTACAATTAGTATTCACAGAGAGATGAGGGAAGAATTTCCAGCTATGAAACAAAAACAGGATGCTATACACAAGGGAAAAAAATCAGAAAAAAATTAAACATTAAAACAAATAAGAAACTTGGAATAAAAATACAGGAGGAAGGCTTGAAGAAAAGTAGAAAAATCTTCCAGAAAGATGAAAAATAATAAGAAAAAAGTAGTAACAAAATTAGAGAATCAGCTTAAGAGAGTCAATAAAAGGTATTATAGAAAGTAAGAATCATATAAAACAGTGGGAAAGAAGTGATAAAAAAATAAGAAAAACTTTCCAGAACTAAAAGAAACTTTCTAGAACATGAAACTGCAAATTCAAAATCCATTAAGTATACAGTACAATGGATAAGAAAAATACCCACACTAAGGAAAATTACCATGAAATTTCAGCACATCATGGACAAAAAGACTCTAAGAACTTCAAAAGAAAAATAGTAACATAAATAATAAAAGGTCAAAGAAAATAATAGTGTCAGACCTTGCAACAACAGTAATGAAAGCCAGAACTCAGTGGGACAAAGCTTTCAAAATTATGGGGGAAATTTATTTGCAAATTATAGATTTTTTTATACCCAGAAAAACTATCAGTCAAGTTAAAAGGAAAATGTTTAGATTTTGGTAAACATTCTCAGATATTTAAGGTCTCAAAAATTTACTTCCTACTTGCAGATACTAAAGGCTCTATTCCAGTACAATAAAGGGCTAAATTAAGAAAGAGGATGATATAGGATTCGGAAAATAGAGAGACCAATCCAGAAGACAACTGAGGGAATAGCGAAGAGAAATCTCAGTTGCTCTGCAAGTCTAGAAAATAACCAACTCCAAGTGGAAAAAAAGTGTGGAGATGCGTAGGAAAGAACAATAACTGTTCTACTTGAGCATATGGAAAATATTATTTATGGGCATGTGGAAGAGATGTTGTAACATATGGGAGCAATTAACATAGGAACACAGCAAGTCAGGCAAATGAAGAAATGAGGTAATTATTAATGCCATGAAAATAAACAGTTGTATAGGAAAGTAGAGATGATTATAGCTTCTCTTTTTCTCGGCATTGAACAGTGTTTCCATGGCCATAATAATAAAAGAGTGACAACTGTTCTAACCAAAATGTAATATTGTGTTGGCAGAGGAGGTAGCAGTTGGCAAGGGAACAGGGCATAGATGACAGGATTATGTCCTTGTATGTCAGCTCAGGAAGATAATGTCAAAAATTGGGAAATCAAGAAACTGTAATATAAAATATAAAGTAGCAAATAAGAAAAACAGCTAAAGACTGAGAGTGGTTGCCACTGAGGAAAGACTTAGATAAGAGAAGGGAAGAAGACTGCTGTTTTACCACTAAAAACCTTTAATCGTCATCATCATTGTCGTGAAGTCGCTCACTTTGCGACCCCCATGGACTGTAGCCTACCAGGCTCCTCCCTCCGTGGGATTCTCCAGGCAAGAGTACTGGAGTGGGTTGTCATTTCCTTCTCCAGGGGATCTTCCAATCCAGGGATTGAACCTGGGTCTCCTGCATTCTAGGCAGACGTTTTAACCTCTGAGCCACCAGGGAAGCGGTGAAAAAACCTTTAATAGTGTTAGATTATTGCTTTAATAAAAAGATAAAATTTATAACAAATTTTATAACAAAAACAAGCATGTTCACTATAAAAATTAAGACAACGTAGGGACCTCCTTCATGGTCCAGTGATTAGGAATCCGCCTGCCAATGTGGGGGACATGGGTTCAGTCCCTGGTCCAGGAAGAATCCACATGTCATGGGGCAACTAAGCCTGTGTGTCATGAGTGAGCCCTCAGCTCTAGAGACTGTGCCCCATAGCAGCAGAAGCCACTTCAATAAGAAGCCCACACACCTTGGCTAGAGAAAGCTATGTGCAGTGGTGAAGACCCAGCACACCCAAAAATAAATAAAATAAATGAGTAAATAAAGAAAATACTAAAAAAACAAGCAACTTAGAACTGCTTATTTGGTTTGGTCAAAAGTCATTCAATATACACTCACAAAAATGTTTAAATAAAAGATTGATAACTCCAAAAGTTGAGAAGAGAATAAGGCAAGTAAAACTAATACACTGACAGTGGAAGTGGAAAAATGGAACACTCAGTTTTGAAAAAAAGTCTAGCAGTTTGGGTACAAAACTAAATATAATCCAGCAGTTCTATTCCTATGTGTTTACTCAAGAGAAATAAAGATTTATGTTAACAAAAAGGCTTGTATATGAATGTTGATTACAGATTTAATCATAATAGACCCTAACAAGAAATAGTCACAGGCATCCATTAATAGAAGAATGGATAATAAACTGTGACACATTCATATAATTGAATATTATTTAGTGTTCTGGACTGAATTGTGACCCCCATAATTTATATGCTGAAGCCCTAATCCCTAATGTGACCATATTTGGAGACAGGGCCTTTAAAGAGGCAATTAAAGATAAAGAGATCATAGAGATGAGGTCATAATCCAGCAGGACTTGTGTCTTTGCAGGAGGAGGAAAAGACACCAGGAATGTACATACACAGAGAAAGACCACACGAGGACACAGTGAAAAGGCAGCCATCTACAAGCCAAAGAGAAAAGCATCAGGAGGAACCACACCTGTCAATACCTTAACCATGGACTTCCACCTTCCAAAACTGTGAGAAATAAAATTCTGCCGTTTACACCACCCAGGCACTTTCTTATGACAGCACTACAGACTAATACACTCAGCAAAACAAAGGAGAAAGAGAAAACAAAGAAAGGCCACTGTCATCAACACAGATGAATCTAAATAATATTGTGCTGAATAAAAGACCTCTAGAGCCAAAGAGTGTACCCTGTATGAAATTCTAGAAAGAGGAAAACAAAAATTTGGGGGAAAACATCAGAACAATGGTTGCCTCAGGGGCAAGCAGTTTTGAAGAAAACATTCGACACTTCTTATTTTTTTGTACGTTAACTTTACTTTAAAAGGGTAAAAAGAACTTTAAAATTTTTATTTATAAATATTTTAATCATATTTATGTTAAATATTAGAATACATATTTTCAATATTTATTTTAAAGTAAATATTGAACTTTAAAAAATACATGCATGCTGAAGCATCTGAGCGGATTGTACTGATTTTGCAAACTACTTTGAAGTATATAAAAATAAGGTGATAGATGGATAGTATCTGAGCACACTGTTCGAAACTTTTGGACAGAGACACAATCACATAAGAAATCTTGAAAGGGAATTCCCTGGTAGTTCAGTGGTTAGGACTCTGTACTTTAACTTCTGAGGGCCCAGGTGTGATACCTGGTCAAGGAACTAGGGTTACACAGGTTGAGAAGAAATATACTCAAAGAGCTATACTTAAGGGATTAAATCCAAGGAACCTCAATTGCACATGGACTTGATCTATACAATGAAATTCTGGGCCCTGAACTCATGCTGTAAGGAGATTTTTGCAGCCTTGGGAGGGGTGAATATATTCTGCATATGTAGTAGTAGTAGTGCTAGTTGCTCAGTCGTGTCCGACTCTTTCTGACTGTATGGACTACAGTCCGCCAGGCTCCTCTGTCCCTGGGATTCTCCAGGCAAGAATACTGGAGTGGGCTGCCATGCCCTCCTCCAGGGGATCTTCCTGACCTAGGGATTGAAACCAGGTCTCCTGCACTGCAGGCGGATTCTTTACCATCTGAGCTGAGCTTCAGGGAAGAACCATTCTGCATATGGGAGGAATGTAAATCACTAGGGGTCAGAGGACAGACTCACCCAGACCCCAGGGTGCTGCTGCTGCTGAGTCGCTTCAGTCGTGTCCGACTCTGTGTGACCCCATAGACAGAAGCCCACCAGGCTCCCCCGTCCCCGGGATTCTCCAGGCAAGAACACCGGAGTGGGTTGCCATTTCCTTCTCCAATGCATGAAAGTGAAAAGTGAAAGTGAAGTCACTCAGTTGTGTCAGACTAGTGAACATTATATCCTGGTATTCATCCTCTCCTCTTAAATGTGGATCAGATTTACGGATCTACTTCTAATTGCATATGGAGGAAGTGATGTGATGTCAGTTCTGAGTTAGTCTGAGATTAATTCCGGTTTCAGTCTTGAATGATCTTGCTCAATCCCTCTTGGGTCATATGGCCTGGAGGAAGCCAGGGGCAATGTTGTCAGGCAGCCCTAAGGATAGGCTCATTTGATGAGGAAGTTCACTTTAGTTCAGTCCCTTAGTCATGTCCAGCGCTTTGTGACACCATGGACTGCAGCACACCAGGCCTCTCTGTCCATCACCAACTCCCGGAGTTTACCCAAACTCATGTCCATTGAGTTGGTGATGCCATCCAACCATCTCATCCTCTGCCATCCCCTTCTTCTCCTACCTTTAACCTTTCCCAGCATCAAGGTCTTTTCAAATGAGTCAGCTCTTTGCATCAGGTGGCCAAAGTATTGGAGTTTCAGCTTCAACATCAGTCCTTCCAATGAACACCCAGGACTGATCTCTTTTAGGATAGACTGGTTGGATCTCCTTGCAGTCCAAGGGACTCTCAAGAGTCTTCTTCAGCACCAATTCTTTGGTGCTCAGTTTTCTTTATAGTCCAACTCTCACATCCATACATTACCAATGGAAAAACCATAGCCTTGACTAGACAGACACCTTTGTTGGCAAAGTAATGCCTCTGCTTTTGAATATGGTATCTAGGTTGCTCATAACTTTCCTTCCAAGGAGTAGGCGTCTTTTAATTTCATGGCTGCAGTCACCATCTCCAGTGATTTTGGAGCCCCAAAATAAAGTCAGCCACTGTTTCTACTGTTTCCCCATCTATTCCCCATGAAGTGATGTGGCTGGATGTCATGATCTTCGTTTTCTGAATGTTGAGTTTTAAGCCAACTTTTCCACTCTCCTCTTTCACTTTCATCAAGAGGCTTTTTAGCTCCTCTTCACTTTCTGCCATAAAGGTGGTGTCATCTGCATATCTGAAGTTATTGATATTTCTCCCAGCAATCCTGATTCCAGCTTGTGCTTCATCTAGCCCAGCGTTTCTCATGATGTACTCTGCATATAAGTTAAATAAGCAGGGTGACAGTATACAGCCTTGACGTACTCCTTTCCTAATTTGGAACCAGTCTGTTGTTCCATGTCCAGTTCTAACTGTTGCTTCCTGACTTGTATACAGGTTTCTCAAGAGGCAGGTCAGGTGGTCTGGTATTCCCATCTCTTTCAGAAGTTTCGACAGTTTATTGTGATCCACACAGTCAAAGGCTTTGGCACAGTCAATAAAGCAGAAATAGATATTTTTCTGAAACTCTCTTGCTTTTTCAGTGATTCAGCGGATATTGGCAATTTGATCTCTGTTTCCTCTGCCTTTTGTAAAACCTACTTGAACATCTGGAAGTTCATGGTTCACGTATTGCTGAAGCTTGGCTTGGAGAATTTGGGGCATTACTTTGTTAGGGTGTGAGATGAGTGCAACTGTGAGGTAGTTTGAGCATTCTTTGGCATTGCCTTTCTTTAGGATTGGAATGAAAACTGACCTTTTCCAGTCTTGTGGCCACTGCTGAGTTTTCCAGATTTGCTGGCATATTGAGTGCAGTACTTTCACAGCATCATCTTGTAGAATCAGAAATAGCTCAACTGGAACTCCATCACCTCCACTAGCTTTGTTCATAGTGATGCTTCCCAAGGCCCACTTGACTCACATTCCAGGATATCTGGCTCTAGGTGACTGATCATACCATTGTTGTTATCTGGGTCATGAAGATATTTTTTGTATAGTTTTTCTGTGTATTCTTGCCACTTCTTCTTAATATCTTCTGCTTCTTTTAGGTCCATCCCTGGAGAAGGAAATGGCAACCCACACCAGTACTCTTGCCTGGAAAATTCCATGGACATAGGAGCCTTGTAGGCTACAGTCCATGGGGTCACAAAGAGTCAGACATGACTGAGTGACTTCATTCACTCTGTTAGGTCCATACCATTTCTGTCCTTAATTGGGCCCATCTTTGCATGAAATGTTCCCTTGGTATCTCTAATTTTCTTGAAGAGATCTCTAGTCTTTCCCATTCTATTGTTTTCCTCTATTTCTTTGCACTGATCACTGGGGAGGCTTTATTATCTCTCTTTGCTATTCTGTGGAACTCTGCATTCAAATGGATATATCTTTCCTTTTCTCCTTTGCTTTTTGCTTCTCTTCTTTTCACAGCTATTTGTAAGGCCTCCTCAGACAGCCATTTTGCTTTCTTGCATTTCTTTCTCTTGGGGACTGTCTTGATTCTTGTCTCCTGTACAATGTCACGAACCTCATTCCGTAGTTCATCAGGCACTCTATCAGATCTAGTCTCTTAAATCTATTTCTCACTTCCACTGTATAATCATTAGGGACTTGATTTAGGTCATACCTGAATGGTCTAGTGGTTTTCCCTACTTTCTTTGATTTAAGTCTGAATATGGCAGTGAGGAGTTAATGATCTGAGCCACAGTCAGCTCCTGGTCTTGTTTTTGTTGACTGTATAGAGCTTCTCCATCTTTGGCTGCATAGAATATAATCAATCTGATTTCAGTGTTGACCATCTGGTGATGTCCATGTGTAGAGTCTTCTCTTGTGTTGTTGGAAGATGGTGTTTGCTATGACCAGTGAGTTCTCCTGGCAAAACTCTATTAGCCCTGGCCCTGCTTCACTCTGTACTGCAAGGCCAAATTTGCCTTGGAGTTTCCTGACTTCCTACTTTTGCATTCCAGTTCCCTATAATGAAAAGGACATCTTCTTCGGGTGTTAATTCTAAAAGGTCTTGTAGGTATTCATAGAACCATTCAACTTCAGATTCTTCAGCATTACTGGTTGGGGCATGAGTGAGTGAAGTTGCTCAGTCTTGTCTGACTCTTTGTGACCCCATGGACTAGTAGCCCACCAGGCTCCTCCCTCCATGGGATTCTCCAGGCAAGAGTACTGGATGGGTTGCCATTTCCTTCTCCAAGGATCTTCCCGACCCAGGGATCAAACTTGGGTCTCCTGCATTCCAGGCAGACGCTTTCACCTCTGAGCCACAGGGATTACTGTGATTCTGTCGTTTTTGAGGTTGCATCCAAGTACTGCATTTTAGACTTTTTGTTGACTATGGTGGCTACTCCATTTCCTCTAAGGGATTCTTGCCCACAGTAGTTGATATAATGGTCATCTGAGTTAAATTCACCCATTCCAGTCCATTTTAGTTCCTAAAATGTCGACATTCACTCTTGCCATCTCCTGTTTGACCACTTCCAATTTGCCTTGATTCAGGGAACTAACATTCCAGGTTCCTATGCAATATTGCTCTTTACAGCATCGGACCTTGCTTCCATCACAGTCACAACCATAGCTGAATGCTGTTTTTTCTTTGGCTCCTTCTCTTCATTCTTTCTGGAGTTATTTCTCCACTGATCTCCAGTATGATATTGGGCACCTACTGACCTGGGGAGTTTATCTTTCAGTGTCTTATCTTTTGCCTTTTGATACTGTTCATCAGTTTCTCAAGGCAAGAATATTGAAGTGGTTTGCCTGTGGTCCAGTGGACCACATTTTGTCAGAACTCTCTGCCATGACCTGTCCGTCTCGGGTGGCCCTACACGGCATGGCTCATAGTTTCATTGAGTTAGACAAGGCTGTGGTCCATGTAATTAGACTGGTTCAATTCAGTTCAGTTCAGTCGCTCAGTTTTATCTGACTCTTTGCAACCCCATGAATCGCAGCATGCCAGGCCTCCCTGTTAGTTTTCTGTGATTGTGGTTTTTAGACTGTCTGCCCTCTGATGGAGGATGAGGAAGTGAGGCCTGCCAACAGCCACCTGAATGAGTTCTAAGGAGGCTTCTTCACAGTGGAGCCACTAACCCTCAGCTCATAACCTGATGACGACCGATGAGATATAGGTAACAGAAGCTGAGACAAGGAATCTTTTATGTTTTAAGCTACTAACTTTGGACGTAATTTGTTATGCAACAAGAGATTATTACAAAGAGAGAGAGCATTGAGACACCATATGGAAAGGAAGAAGGTAAATCAGAGAGTGGATGGGACATAGTTCTCTTTTTTCTTCATCAAGAATAATACTGAAGTTAAAGAGCAGGAGAGGTATGAAATGATCACTGTGAAAATAATTAGTAAAAATATGCTGCAGTGAGAAAGATAAGTAAGAGGGGAAAGTGATAAGTACTCTTGCTGAAGATTCTTTTATGATCCAAGGAGAGAAACAAAAAGCTAGTTCAAGAAAAAGAAGTTCAGTGTGGTCTCTGAGGGGGAGAGGATGGGTCATGGAACCATTAAAAGGCTACTGACATCATGGAGGCATCAATGAAAAGTCACGAAATCCCTCATAAGGGATTACATTCTGGGAACCATAATTACAAAGTCACTAGGGCTAGCTCTGAAATGACTGGTGTTGAGGAGGAAAGAGGGTGATGCAATCTCTAGAAGTAGGGGAGTTCATGATTTATTTTGGAAGCAGTATTTGGGGAAAAAAAAGAACTCTTGGCAAAATCTTTATACTCACATTATTAAGGAGGCCAAGGATGATTATTCAGATGTAAAATGGTTGCTAGAGATGATGTAGTTGTAAGGGTAAAAACTTTTATAAAGTTATAAATCTGCTGCTTGAAAAACTGGACAGATGGGAGATGTAGACTCAGTAAGAGAAATGCAGGCCCAGCTATGGCAAAGGAGGAAACACCATCCAACTAGACACATACTCTCGTCTGGTGATATTAAAGTCTAAATGCACATTACAGATAAAAGCATCAGGCCAGGCAGCTACCATGCAAGTTTAAAAGATCAAAACAAACAATCAAAAAACCTTAAAGAACAGCAAACAACTAAGGGAATTTGAAAAAAAAATCAAAACTTAAATATAGCAAAAAATAATTTCTTTTTATCCAGGAAAAAAAATTACTGTTAGAAAATAAATACTTGGTTATATGTGCCAAACGAATCATGCACCTATGGCTGTACTAGGTTACCAAAGTGGACACAAATGAAATGCTGGTCCCTAGAAGGCAATGGCACCCCACTCCAGTACTCTTGTGGAAAATCCCATGGATGGAGGAGCCTGGTAGGCTGCAGTCCACGGGGTCACCAAGAGTAGGACACGACTGAGTGACTTTACTTTCACTTTTCACTTTCATGCACTGGAGAAGGAAATGGCAACCCACTCCAGTGTTCTTGCCTGCAGAATCCCAGGGCCAGGGGAGCCCTGGTGGGCTGCCATCTATGGGGTCGTACAGAGTCGGACACGACTGAAGCGACTTAGCAGCAAGGTCTTTATGGACTAGTTAGAGACTCAACCTTTATATGCATACACAGCTCAAGAAGGACTCAAGAAAGCACAGTTAGCCTGATGAAAAGGTGGTCCTTGGGGTGGTGAGATGAGTTCCAGAGGAAGCAGAGCATCAGGAGACAGGATGTGGAGGCCAGAGAGGAGCTCAAGGGACTGTGTGGTATTAGGGCTGGAAGAGGAAAGATTCCCAGCTCTAGTATCAAGGTGGGGGACCCTTCAAGGAGGGGGCTGATGATAGGACAAGGGTCAGGGAGCTCCACTGGCAGCAGAGTCAGGGAGCTGATGCCTCACAGCTGGGACATGAAGGGTTGAGATGGGAAGAGTGGTAAGAAAACTGGGACTCCAGTCTAGTCATTCATGCCTCCTTTTCACAAATGAGTGTCAGTTCAGGGAAGGTTCTGTGCCAGGGGCAGTGAAGATGCACAGAGGTGTACAGCCTGGTGGGGAGACCAGGGAGTGAGATGGATAACAAATAAGGCAGAGAGTACAAGCAGGTCCCTGTGTGAATTCTCTAATCAGGACAGTAAAGACAGGCCTGGGAGAGTGATTAGTGCACTGTGTCTACCTAGGACCTTGATTCTTTAAAGCAATTTGTTAGTGAAAGAAATCAGAGCAGGGTGAAAGAGGTTAAAATGAACAGTCAAATCTTTTTTGTGATTTTTTTTTCTCCTTAGCAGAAAATACCAATGGTATGTGACCAACAAAGCACTTGATGACACAGTAAATCTAATTTTTCCAAGCTGAATGAGGAAGGACAGGTGGAAAGGGAACTGGAAGCAGTGTCATCCTCAGGGGGTGCCTTGAAGGCAGTCAAATGGGTCCTAACTCCTGGTACCCCTCACTCTGAGCTTCAGGTTCTTTGTCAAATGGGATCTCCCTGCCCTCGCAGGGCAGCTGTGATGACTGTGAGTTATGACCTTACACAGCGCCTGTGCTGAGTGCTCAACCAATTGTTTTATTGTTATTGAAACTTGGGTTGCTGAAAGATAGGTGAACGCTCATGGCAATTAAGAATGTGTTTAAATTTTTCTTTCTCAATTTTTCTCTTTTCTTCCTGTGGTTCTCTGTCATTTATCTAACTTGATCGTGGGAAAAGAAGACTCAAGGAGGAAGAAGGTAAAAAATAGGTGGATATTCAGCAAGGTGAAGGCTCTGCCAATGAAAAGACAGTAAAAAGTCAGACCTGAGTGAGTTTATTAATGCAAATTTATTCTTTCACCAAAGAGCCAAAAAGTGAGGTGCAATCAAAAAGAAATTCAAGGGAGAAAGTAAGGAAAAAGAAAGTCAATGGGCTACAAGGATACTGGGAAACAAGTTCTGCAGGGAGGCACCGATTAGAGGCGGAGGTTAAAGAAGGCATGACTATGGTGTGGTCAGTGGAGTAAGTTAAGATAAAAATCAAACTCAATCTTGGTGAGATAAATTGAAAAGCTAAAGATGTTAACCTGTACGTCTTAGAAAGAATGGTTAAAACTGAAATTTATACAGGACGTTGGAGTTAAATATTTAATGGCTGGAGAGAAAACCAAGATGGATTATACATCAACTATGTAAATTTTTCTGTATCCCCCACCCCACAAAGAAAAAAATTAAAGACCTGAAGTATATTTCACTATAATATTTATCACTTCAGTGCTTACTCTTTGCCAACCACTGTTTAAAGAGCTTAATCATTCAATCCCCATAGCAACTCTGTGAAGAAAATATAATTAACACCATTTTACCAATAGAGAGATGAGGCCCAGAGAGTTTAACTTGCCCAAGGAATCACAGCTTGCAGGTAACTGCAATGCAAAAACTGCTTCCCACAATTATCTTAAGCCTGGTCACAAACTTTGAGTAGAGTCACCCTTAGTGGAATGAGTTCAGGGCCACCTACAATGAGAATGGTCTTCCCTGGTGGCTCAGTGGTAAAGAATCTGCCTCCCAAAGCAGGAAACCCGGGTTTGACCCCTGGGTTGGGAAGATCCCCCAGGGAAGGAAACAGCAACCCACTACAGTAGTCTTGCCCGGGAAGTCCCAAGAACAGAGGAGCCTGGCGGGCTACAGTCCAGAGGGTCGCAAAGAGTAGGACGTGATTTAGTGAACAGACAACAACAATGAATAAGATCACAAATCATTCCTGAGAAGGAGATGGTGACTTTGGACTGACAATAGGTAGTCCTTTAAAAATCACACATGGTTGCCACTTCGGCTGGAGGGACACATAAGGTGACAAAGCTGCAAATGGATGTGAGTGGCCAATAAATAGAATGAAAAGGCAATGAAAGATCCTAAGTCCAAGGAGCAAAGTTTATCAGATTCCCACTTGTGGTAATATGAAGGTGGAGAATCTCTGATAAGAATTCACACAACAGACATGATGCTAGATAGTCATGAGGCCCTGAGAGCCTCCTCGCAGCATGGTTTGGCCGTGAGATCATGTATTGGTGTGGGGCTCATCTTGCCTATATTTATGCTATTTGTCTCCTCCTAGGAACGATACCCAAAAGAAAAAGGCTGGGTCTTTGGTAAGAATATACTACAAGAATCTGAGATATCATTATTATACAATATATTTCTATTATATAAAAACAAACAAACAAAAACCACTAGAGGGAAATTTTACCTTGCTGCTGCTGCTAAGTCACTTCAGTCATGTCTGACTCTGTGTGACCCCATAGATGGCAGCCCACCAGGCTCCCCCATCCCTGGGATTCTCCAGGCAAGAACACTGGAGTAGGTTGCCATTTCCTTCTCCAATGCATGAAAGGAAAAGTGAAAGTGAAGTCGCTCAGTCGTGTCCGACCCTCAGTGACCCCATGGACTACAGCCTTCCAGGCTCCTCCATCCATGGGATTTTCCAGGCAAGAGTACTGGAGTGGGGTGCTATTGCCTTCTGGTCTGTAATTAATGAAGCCTGACTCTTTCAAAGGCAGAGAAGGTATAAGCTTCCCTCAAATCCCACTCACAACTGGCACTGGAACACAGGGAACGCTGCAGAAGGGAAGAAGAGGCTGATTTCAGAGCCAACAATTGTGACTCTCACCGGTTTGATTTTCTTTGACAGGGTAGGACCTGGAGCTGTCTCCTGCGGAGTCATTTCCGTGTCTCCTCCTCCTTCACCATCTGATGCTTCTAGGAAACATAATGTTTAAAAATTAGAAAAGCACCTCTCTCTTTCTCCCATTTCTAGCATAATCTTGGTACCATCTTTTCAGAAGGTTCTGTCCCTTGACTCCTTAATTTCACCTCTAAGAAGCTGAATTTAAGAAAATGATCCAAAATGAAGAAAGCGATTGAAGAACCAAGGTGGCAGTGTTATTTATAAAACTGCACAAATGAAGATTATTCAGATGTCTAAAACTGAGACTGTTTAATTAAGGAACACGCACTGAGTTCCATGGTTGAACTCTTCATTTTCAGACAGAAAAGTTGTTGTTTGCAGGGATAAAGTAATTTGCCCTAGGTCACATACCTGGAAACCCAGATCTATCTGAGTCCAAACTCTTCCCCCACAAGTGACGCTGCCTGTATTGAGAACCAGCCAGCTCTCAACACCTGTGTGTTGGCCCCAGGGGTAACGAAAGAAAACGTGACAAAAGGATTATACAGCATGAGAAATTCTTATTTTAAATTTATAAAATCTTTCAACACTGGAAAAAATAAATTCTTATCCTAAGAATCAGGAAAAAAAAGTTTTAAACAATTTTTCTGTTTAAAAAGCTCTTTTAAAGAAACATGGTAACCATAAGGTTTTTACTTCCCATAATGCTATCCTGTCTTCCAGATTTTAGTGGCTGTTCTATCTGAACACATTTTTGAATCTTTGAAAGACTTGGCTTTGAAGACTCACTCCCTTTGAGTTTTTCTGTACATCTCAAAGCCCAAAATGTGAGTCTTGAGTAATACTGGTCAGAAATCATATTCAGGTACAGATTAACTAGTCTGGTAGTCCTGAGACGGTTAGTTTTATGTACCAACTTGATTGGGCCAAGGGTGGTCCAGATATTTGGTCAAACATTATTACTCTAGATGTTTCTCTGTAGGTGTTTCTGGTTTGAGATTAACATGTGAATGGGTGGACTGAATAAAGCAGACTGCCCTCCCTAATGTGGAAGGATATATCCAATCAGGTATGGCTGGAAGAGAACTAAAAGTATGACCCACACTGAGTAAGATAATTTTCTCTGCCTTTGGACTTGAAATGAAACATTTGGCTCTTCCTGGATCTGGAGTCTGCAGGCCAATGAGCTGGAACTATACCATCAGCTCTCCTGTTTCTCAAAGCCTTCTGACTAGAATTGCAACTAAACAATTGGCTCTCCAGGGTGGCCAGCTTGTCAGTGCACACTGCTGATCTTGAGGCTTGACAGCCTCCATAACTGCATGAGCTAACTCCTTTACACACACACACACACACACACACACACACACACACACACACCCAGAGAGACAAAGAGAGAGAACAATAAATATAGATAGATATGTAGCAAAGATATCTATTTCCCTATTGCTTCTGTTTTTCAGGGAGAATCTTGCTTAATAACTATGTAGAGTGAAAAAGGACTCTACCCAATGAAGCAGTAGCAAGTAGAAGATTAACAGGGCTTTTAAATGAATGATTAAGTTGGCACTAAAAGTATTTATAGAACTGCTTCTGGGAAGAAAGTAGTAGTAGTCATATTTTCCCCTATTCCTCCTGTTAAGTTACAGCGAAAACCCCTGAACATTATACATAAAACAAACAGAGGAAATCTCTGAAAGGTGGAGAGAAGTCAGACGGGCTAGGAGCTTGAGGCCCAGGGAGCAACACAGTGGTGAGCTCAGTAGATTTTCTTTTAGCTCATTATCTCAGACTTGGAGCTAAAGAAGCTAGTAACTTGAAATGCCACGTGAGAGCAGAAAAAAAAGCCCCAACAAACGTATGCTATATTTAACAAAATGACCAGGAAAAAGACAGCCTACCGACTGAAAACCTTTAGATAACAACTACTCGATTCCAGCCAAACACAACAGAAAAGCTGTGACCCTGCCTATACCAGCAAAGGCTGAGTGGGGGACCAAGCCTTCCACCTTTGTCTGGCTGTAATGAGGCACCCCAGCTTCTCTTCCACCTTCCCTCAGGGTGGTGGTCAGAAGTGGTCAAGTAGGGACTGAACTCCTGAAGAGATTTTCATCCTTGAAGGGTTGCGGGAAGCCCCTGGTCTCTAGCACCACCACCAATGCAGTCCAGTGGAGAACACTTTGGGAGCCTGGACTTACACCTCCTCCCGGGAGTAATGAAGGTGGGCACCTCTCTTTCGCACTAGGGTCAGAGAAAGCCTAGTAGAGAATCAGGACTCTCCATACTGCCCAGTGGTAAGGAGGCCAACACCTACACTAGTGTTTTAGCAACCACTAAAAAGCTATACAAAGAGGTACACTCAAAAATATCAAGACAAATCAAAACAGAATTCTAAAAAGTTCAAGTAACTCACAAGAAGGCAGAAAAGATAAACAAGAAATAGCAAATAAACAGAAAAGATGAAATAAAATGACAGATTTGAATCCCAACATATCAATAATTATATAAATTTAAATGATCTAAACACACCAGTTTAAAGACAGAGACTGACAAAGTGGATTAAAAACATGACCTAACTATATGCTGGGGCTTCCCGGATGGCTCAGTGGTAAAGAACCTGACTGCAATGTAGGAGACGTGGGTTCAGTTCCTGGATCAGGAAGATCCCCTGGGGTAGGAAATGGCAACCCATTCCAGTATTCTTGCCTAGAATAGTCCATGGACAGAGGAGCCAGCCAGGCTATAGTCCACGGGGTTGCAAAGAGTCGGACGTGACTGAGCATGCGTACAGCTATTTGCTATTTATAAGAAACTTATCTCAAATATAACAATATAGCTAAAAGCAAAATGATGGATGAAATGTAACATGTAAATATTGATAAAAAAGCAGGGGTTATATTAATACATTATACTCTATTGATTATATTAATATCAGCTTATATTAACATCAGATATTAATATCAGACAATGGTTGAATAAATTAGTTGTCTCTTTAGTCTGTGATGCTTTTTAGTTCCAAAAAGAAAACTGCTCTTATGAAGTAAAGATGCTAGTTCTGTGATTTCCATTAAGAAAGTATGACAAGAACAGCATGGGGACCCAATCTAGCCAGCCTGGCTCCAGCATCTAGATCCCTCCAGGACTGCTGGCATTTGAGGAATTGAAGCCAGGACTGCGCCACTCAGTCCCAGTGGCTGATTCAGCCCACGGAGTGGAGTCCCCAGGACGGGCCGCCTTGTCTCCAACTCCCTGAGGGTCTACGTTAAAAAAAAGGACACAACCAGATGGGATTTGTTAAACTCTTCCAGAAGTGGAGTCAAGTACACTGTTCTTTTTCAACCCCAGGCAAAAAGAGCAAACAGCTAAAATTAAAAGTTCTACATATCTTTTTTCTTTCAATCCCTATCTTTGTCCTCTTCATGAGAAGTATCAGAAATCCAATTTCTCAGCAACTTCTGTAAGCTGAAGTATTTGCTTGCATGGACTCCTTCAAGTCCCTAGGGAGAGTACTGGCAGTGGATAATAGTTAATTTTTCTTTAAAAATTAGCAGAATACAAATATATGGGGATTAAGATAAATACAATAGACCACTGTCTATTTCCACTCAGAACTCATCTCTGTCGCTATCCTAGTGAGTCATGCTGGAGCTGGAGTGAGCATTCTGGAGATCCAATTAGAGGGAGATGATTGGACAGATTCTGAGTTTAATGAAATATTATAATATAACCTTATAATAAGGCTCATAACCATAAAGCCTATAGTTAAACTACTGCAGGCTGTCCTGGTGTAGGAATGTTTCCAGGAATATTCCTAACACCCTATGCCAACTCACCAGACATCTGACACAAAGTGTGCAGGGCCAGAAATTGTGGATTGTGACGCCTCCTTCCTTGGAATGATGCAGGAAGTGGAGGAGAAAGCAGGTTTGGGATGAATGAAACCAGAAACTAGTCAGTGGAAAATTCTTCTAATCATCAGAAATGTAAAACTGTAAGCAGAAAATTAGGTTCTCGTTTTGTGTGGAAAGTCTTTCTCATATAGGAATATATTAGATAAAGCATTTTACTGTTAAAAAAACATTTTTCTTATCTAATGAAAATGAATAAAATAAAACTTTTCAGAATTCTTGTATTTATAATAGTACTGTTATGATTTATTTAAAACAATGTATTTCATATCTTATTTTGTATCTGTAATTTTGTATTCTTTTTCTGAGAGGCCCCACTCCACCAAACTGCATAAGATTCAGGCCTCACAAAAACCTAGATCTGCCCTAGCTATAGACCTGCTTAACTCCCTCATGGTTCTCATATTTTCTCAGCAGAATAAATTCCTGAAACACACAACCTGGTAAGTTTCAAAAGCATGACTCTAAGCAAAGGAAGCCAGAATCAAAAGGCTATATAATATGTGGTACTAGAGAAGGCAAAACTATAGGAATAAAAAACAGAGCAATAGTTATTGGGGACTGGAGATGGGAAACTTCTGGGGCTGTTGGAAATGTTCTATATCTTAATTGTGGTAGTGGTTACACAGCTGTCAGTCAGTCAATATGTGCTCAGTTGTGTCTGAGTCTTTGTGACCCTGTGGACTGTAGCCTGCCAGGCTCTTCTGTTTATGGGATTCTCCGGTCAAGAATACTGGAGTGGGCTGCATTACAAAAACTCGGAATCATACACAAAAATGGGTTAATTTTACTCTGTAAGTTATTTACTATGTAAATTATTCCTCAATAAGCCCAACTTTAAAAAATAATGATAGAAGCTAACTTTTTAATGTCTGAGTCTACAAGCTTAACCCTCACACTACCCTTGCATGAGAAGATGGTGCTTATTAGCTAAATGTTTAGCTGAATGACATTTCCTTCTATTCTGTTTGCTAAGGGGTTTGTTTGTCCTTTCATTTTAAAACCATGAATAGGTGGACTTCCCTGGTGGTCTAGTGGTTAAGACTTCACCTTCCAATGGAGGGGTTTTGAGTTTGATCCCTGGTAGGGGAGCTAAGATCCCACATGCCTAGTAGCCATAAAACAAGAAAAAACGACCAAAACATGAAACGGAAGCAATATTGTAACACATGCAATACAGACTTTTAAAAAATGGTCCACATCCAAATAAATAAATAAATAAAACCATGAATAGGTGTTAAGCTTAATGCAGTGCTTTTGTTTTTGCGTTAATTGAGATGATTTTATGGGCTTTTCCTATAATCTGTTAATGTGGAAAACTGTAAAAATAAGTTGTCTAATATTAAATAAACCATTCTTGCTATTCCTAGGATAAATCCCAATTTGTCAAGATATATTTCTTTTTAATAATGTTGGTTATATTTTGGCTACCATTTTATTTTAGACATTTATTTAGATAATTTTCCTTCCTACTATTGTTCCTGTTTGGTTTAAGTACTGAGGTTATATTAGCTACATAAAAGGGCTTTCCTGGTAGTGCTGGTAAAAGTCTGCCTGCAAGCAGGAGACATGGATTCAATCCCTAGGTGGGGAACACCCCTGGAGAAGAGAATGGCTACCCTCTCTAGTATTCTTACCGGGAGAATTCCATAGACAGAGGAGCCTGGTAGGCTACAGTCCATGGGGTTGCAAAGAGTCAGACATGACTGAGCAACTAACACTTTCACCTTTTTAACTTCATAAAAGGGTTGGGAACGTCTCCTCATTTTCTGTTCTCTGAAATATTTGTATGTAGTTAAGATGACCTGTTTATTGATACTTGGTAAAATCTGTTAGTAAAAGAAGCAGAGTGTAGTATTCTTTTTATAGGTATGTTTTAGCAAATGCTTCAATTTCTAATGGTTATATAACTATTTAGATGTTTTATTTTTTTAACTCAATTTTGGTAAATAATATTTTTCTAGGTAATTTGTTGTTTTACTTTTCAAATTTATTGGAGAGGGGTGATTATTATACGTATATATGTTTTCCTTTTTCTTTTTTGCATTTTTTTTTTGCAACCTGTTTTTCTTGTTCTATCTTGGAGATGTATTTCTTAAAAAAAAAAACAACTAGGTTCTTTATTATGCTTTCTATTGCTTCTTTGATTTCTAGTGCACTAGTTAAGATTCTTAAAGTATACTCTATTGAGGTCTTAATTTTTGTAGCTGGATATTTAGCCCACTGTTTTTCTTCATCTGATATATGCATTAAGGATATAAAATTTCTTGTGTTTGTGTGCTTAGTCGTTGTGTGCAACTCTTTGCCACCCTTTGGACTATAACCCATCAGGCTCTTCTGTCCATGGGATTTTTCAAACAAGAATACTGGAGGGGGTTGCCATATCCTTCTGCAGGGGATCTTCCTGACCTAGGGACTAAACCATTGCCTTCTGTGTTTTTGCATTGCTGGTGGATTCTTTACCTCTTGAGCCATTGGGGAAGTCCATATATTTTCTTAACACTTTATAACTTAATCTGAATACCATACATTTTAATATTATAGCATTTTCATTATTATTTAATTCTAAATATTGTTAAAGACTCTATAATGACTTTCTTTGACTGATGAGTTATTTAGAAGTGTATTGTTACATTTCCAAACTGATTTTTTAAAGTTACCTTTTTGTTATATTGTGGTTGGAAAAATGGCCTGCATTTTTTAATAAAAGACTTATTTAATAAGACTTTTTAATAAAAGACTTGTTTTATTTTCTAGCACATGGATCAATGCACTTTTTAGGTTTTTAGGGCCACACAGAAGATAATCTGTAGGATTTGCAGAGCAATAGGGTCTCTGTCATTAATTACTGGATTCTGCTATTATGCAAAATTAGCCCTAGACAGTATGTAAATGATAAGGTGTGGCTGTTTTCTGATAAACTTTATTAACAAAAATACATCTGGGTTGGATTTGGTCTGTGGGTCATAGTTTGCCAGCTTCTGACCTAGTAGATAAATATTTTTTTAAACATATTTATATATTTTTTAATAGTTGACATACACTATCACGTGGATTTCAGGTAAATTACATAGTAGTTTGATATTTGCATACATTATGAAATCATCACCACATAAGTAACCATCTGCCTCCATACACAATCAATTAAAATTTTTTTTTAATAGAATATGCAGTATCTAATTGTTAGGGGCACAGTTCTATATAGCTGGGCCTCCTTGGTGGCTCAGTGGCAATTACTGACATGTATATTAACATCTTCCACTCTTATTTTGAAGTTCATGTTTTCTAATAATTCTATCAGTTTTTAGTTACATATCTAATAGGTATATTAAATATATGCAAGTGTAGAACTGTTATAAGTTCCTGTCGGTTGATCCTTCCTTTTATCATTATGTAGGGACCCATCTCATTTAAAAAATCCATCTTGTTTACTTTAGTTCAAATTCACTAATTTGGGGAGAGGTGTTCTATATTTTTAGAGGCGGTCAGCTGTTCTCTTGGAAATCTAACTATACACACTGAAAATTCATGTTGGAGACACAGCTGTAGTTCAACAGTCTGAAGTGTTTTGCTAAAATTACTCATCCCTAGGAACCAGAATGTTTTATTTGGCCAGGCGAGGCCAGGCTAGGAACTACTCTTTAAGAACCGTGTTCCCAGCTCATTAAGGGACTCCCACCAGCATCACTGAGAAGGAATACAATTCCCACATCCAAAGAACAGAACCATGTGAAAAGTGAACTCAGTGAAGGCCCAAAGCAAATAACACAGGGCAGGGGAAGGGGTGCGCAGAGGACGGGGGAGGGGGGAGACTAGCAGGAGGGAGGAGGAGGGGAGAAACAGTGAGAAATGTAGCCAATGAAAGAAGAGGGCTCTCAATTCTGAAACCGCGTACACTACACCAGTCATACAGTGAAGGAAGCTCCATCCAAAATAATTACTACAGGTATGCCCCAAAGTAAGGGCTTACAATTAATGAGCCTATGCCAGAAAAGAATCTGACATCTGGAAGTGGACCTCTCATTGACTCTGGGTGTGCAGAATGCCTGCTTCTCCTTTTATCTCTTGTCATTTCTCCTTCTCTATCAAAATCTTAGTCCCATCTTCTAAAATTCAACACAAGTCATGTCTTCCCCCCTACTGCTTACCTGTGTAGAGACCTTCCAAAAATAGAAACAAGAATACTTTAGGGCTATAATTTAGCAAAGAGCTCCAACTTTCACTGGTTAAAGAAAATGCTGAGAAGAGAACAGGATCCAGCATGCAAACGAAGAATTACGTGATCAGCCGCAGGAGGAATAGCAAACCCTGGGCCAAGTCTATTGTGCCTAATCCAGGGCACCTGGCTATATGGAAGCGCTACTCTGAGAAGCCTGGGCAGGTTCAATCCTTAGCGTCCTGGCCTTTTCTGACCGCAGAGTCCCCACCTTGGATACAGGGACACTGGACCACTCAAAGTCTTCTGTAGCCTAGTGGTGGTTCGTTAGACTTTACATTAGCATGGCATATGTCTCTCTGATTTTGTTTCATTTTTCTGAGGTACCATCTGTTTCTTTTTCATTTGCATATGCAGCAAGAAACTGGGCATGTTCACCTTTTCCAACTCTCAGGCTCTTTAAGATGTTCTCTTCCTTCCTCCAAAAGATTTGAGAGAACAAATGCTTCTGAATATAAGTCCCCTGTGAGTTAGTTCTTCCCATCAGAAGTTTTCCTTGCATTCTCAACCGGAATGGGGAATGGGGTGGGGAATCCCTTTTCCCATTAAATTTTGCTGTTTCCAGTGGCAACTGCTACAGCCAATAATGTTCCAATTAAGTTCCTATTTTCATAGCTGAAGATGTCCCTAGCAACATTCCAGACTTTGTTTATAAAATATGTTTCCAGTTTCCACAGAAAACTTTAAAGTTAGATGGTACAACTCTAACCTGTTGTCATTTTAAAACTGTGAAAGAAGGCAAAGTACTAAGACCAATAACATCACCTCAAAAATACATGACCAAAGAAAAATACTTCACCTTCTATGGGGATCTTAAACACTACACAATTTGCTGCCAGTCACTTGTAATTATACATTACAAGTTGTCATGTATAGAACTATGTAATCACTATGTTGTGGACTGGGAACTAACATAATGTAACAGGTCAGGGAAAAGTGAAAGTGTTAGTTGCTCAGTTGTGTCTGACTCTTTATGACCCTATGGACTGTAGCTCTCCAGGCTCCTCTGTTCATTTTATTCTCCAGGCAAGAATACTGGAGTAGGTAGCCATTCCCTCTCCAGGGCATCTTCCTGACCCAGGGATTGAACCCTGGTCTCCTGCATTGCAGGCAGACTCTTTACCATCTGAGCCACCAGGGAAGCCCAATTATACTTCAAAAACAAAAACATAGAAAAAGAGATCAGCTTTGTGGTCATCTGAAGGAGGGGGTGCTGGGAGAGAGAACTGGATGAAGGTGGTCAAAAGATACGAACTTCCAGTTATACAATAAACAAGTATTAGGAATGAAATGTACGACATGACTAACACTTCTGTGTGTTATATATGAAAGTCATCCAAAGAGTAAATTGGAAGAGTTCTCATCATTAGGAAAAAAAAATTCTCTCTTTTTCTTTCAGTTTATATCTATATGAGATGATGAGCTTCCCTGGTGGCTTAGCGGTAAAGAATTCATCTGCAATGCAAGAGATGCAGGCTCAATCCCTGGATCAGGAAGATCCCCTGGAGAAGGAAATGGAAACCCACTCCAGTATTCTTGTCTGGAGAATCCCATGGACAGAAGAGCCTGGAGGGCTACAGTCCATGGGGTTGCAAAGAGTTGGGCAAGACTGAGCAACTAAACAACAACAGTATGAGATGACAGATGCTCACTAAACTTACTGTGTTAATCATTTCACGATGTATGTTAGTCAAATCAGTATGTCATATATCTGAAACTTACATAGAGCCATAATGGGGGTCCACCTCTCTGCCTGGAAAAGGTGTGGACATGACCCATCTTTAGCCAAGAAGGCCTGAGCCATGTTTTGATGGTAGAAAGGTTTACTTTTTTATGGACATGATTGGTCTCACGGGATACCATGACAGATTTTTCCAGTCTCCAAGTCGGCCAACCTGGATAATGACTTGCCTCATGTTGCTCTAGTTTGCATAATAATAAAGACTTTATTTTTAAAAAGTAGATATCTATAAAACTGGAAGAAAGACAAAAAACACTTAACTAAAAAGCAAAACAAACAATAACATATACAGGACAGGCTCCTCATAAAGGGGTAAAACACCCAAAGCTACAAGAGCCTGATCTCTTGTGTAAATGCTCACACTTAAGCATGGCTGTGATGGCAGCAAAAAAAGAACCTTTAATGCCAAAACTGAGGGTGCCATGGACCCTAATGATAACTTAGTCCTTATTTTGAGCAAAAGAGTGTTCTAAATGCTCTATACATATTAACTCATTTAATTCACATGTCAATCTTACAAGATGGGTACTGTTAATCTATTAATATAATCTCTGTTTTACAGAGGTGGAGATGGAAGCACTTGCCCAGGGTTAATGAGAGAACATACCAGGATTTGGATCTAATTGGTTTTTATTCAGTTTGCTCTTAACCATTATACAATATGGGCTTCCCAGGTGGTGCTAGTGTAAAGAATCTGCTTGCCAATGCAGGAGACACAGGGATGAGGGTTCGATCCCTGAGTTGGAAAGATCCTCTTGAGGAGGGCATGGCAACCTACTCCAGTGTTCTTGCCTGGAGAATCCCATGGACAGAGGAGCCTGGTGTGCCGCAGTCCATAGGGTGTCAAAGAGTCGGATGCGACTGAAGCGGCGCACGAGCGTGCATTGTGCAATACTGCTGCCTCTCTAACTTAGAAAGAAAACGAGGTGTCTCTCAGGTGGTACTAGTCATTAGGCTGGGTACTGGATCACAGGGCTTTTTATGCAGAGCCCAGTTTAACAATAACATATGTTCTTACATTTGAATAAGACTCATCTAACTGGAGAAGGAAATGGCAACCCACTCCAGTATTCTTGCCTAGAGAATCCTGTGGACAGAGGTGCCTGGACACCTCTGTGTACACAACTGAAGTGACTTAGCATGCATGCATGCACTGGAGGAGAAAATGGCAACCCACACTCCAGTATTCTTGCCTGGAGAATCCCAGGGACAGAGGAGCCTGTGGGCTGCCCTCTGTGGGGTCGCACAGAGTTGGACACAACTGAAGTGACTTAGCAGCAGCATCTAACTGAGGCAGAAGCTGCTGCTTCTGGTGACTAGCTCCTCTCCTCCAAAATAAACACACCCAGAATCTGTTAGCAACTCTCCCCCACCACCCCTGCTTCCATCCTATATTTTGGCTTGGGAGAAAATATATTCTGACTTAGCGAGGGTATTCCTCGTTTATGCTTGTCATTCCCACATCCCATCTGATTTAGTATCTGTCTTTTGCAGGGATCCTTTAATGTATTAATATGCATTACTACTCTCCAAGTGTGAGAACAGAAATGAGATCATCCTTGGGTTTATTTAACCCCTGAACTCTGCTCTTTGCAGCACAACTGTTAACAGCTCCCAGAATAGCACTCTGTGCACACCTTTTGGGAAGTTCCAGCATAGACGAGTGAAAAGGAAGTTCTAGAAGTCTCAGCTTCTAGTTCCAACTTTTGTGATCTTGGGCTAATCATTTATTTTATGCCACAGTCTTCCCATTTATGCAATGGTGAAGTCATACTGCTATGATTTATGATTCTCTTCTGGTTCAGGCCAATTTCTATTAAGAATGCTGTATGCCCTGGACAAGTCAAAATTTCCAGAGTGAGGTGAAATGTTGAAGTACAGAGGTATAGGGTAATATTAAAAAAAATATAGGTGAACGTGGCTTGTTACGTGATTATGTGAATTACGTCATGTCCCCTGAACAGAAATTTCATAAGGAGAAGGCCTATGAGGCTGCAGTTAGACCTGCTATCCATTCACCCTTGTGAAAAGTATGAGCCCAAGAGGAGAAATGTTCAAGGGAAAAGAACACTGTTTCTGTTACGACTGCCCTAAGCCTTCACAGAGACTTCCACTACCTATTAGATGACTTCATGTAGGCTGTTAATGTGCATCCTGTGAACTGTTAAAGGTGGGGGTAATGTTCACATGACCTGCCTGCTCCAGGATCCTTAACCTTCTTGTCCAGCTTTCTCAGTGGAAAACCCAGATCTTAACTGTCTTTTTGTATACCTCAGGAAAAGGTACTTTATTGTTTTAAGGTACTTTATTGCTTTAAAGGTACTTTAAAGTTTCCTGCAGGTAAACTGGGCTTAAGGATGTTCGTTAAAGTTGCTCGGTTGTGTCCAACTCGTTGCAACCCTGTGAACTATACAGTCCATGGAATTCTCCAGGTAAGAATACTAGACTGAAAAAAAAAAAAAGAATACTGGACTGGGTAGCCTTTTCCTTCTCCAGGGGATCTTCCCAACCCAGGGATCGAACCCAGGTCTCCCACATTGCAGGTGGATTCTTTACCAGCTGAGCCACAGGGGAAGCTACTTATCAACTAATTGCCAACTACATGGGAAATATACAGAGAGGGGTGTGTGTTGGGAATGATCTTCCAGAACTGTAACGCTGAGGTCTTCCATGATAGTGTGGGATAAATCTCAGATGTAACAGTCAAATGTGGTAAATAAATAAGAGATTAAAATAAGACTTGATTTGCCAATCCTATGCTATCATTTTGATGGGGTCATCATTTAAAAAATTTTTTTACCTTTTTCCTTAATATAAAGTCATACATACTAATCATAGAGAGCTCAGAAAATACAGAAAAGTAAAAATCTGGTACTACCATAAAAAGATAGTCCCACTATAATAAGAGATATATTCTTATAATTGTGACACAATAACTTCTACTTTTGTTCTGCCTCTGTGTATATGAGTATGTGTGCATGGGTGCTAAGTCACTTCAGTCAGGTCTGATTCTCTGTGACCTCATGAACTGTAGCCTGACGGGTTCCTTGGTCCATGGGGATTCTCCAGGCAAGAATTCTGGGAGTGGGTTGCCATCCCCTCCTCCAGGGGATCTTCCCGACCCAGGGGTTGCACCTGCGTTTCTTACGTCTCCTGCATTGCTAGGTGGTTCTTTACCACTAGTGCCACCTAGGAAGCCCATGTATACATATGTTACACATATATGTGTGTGTGTGTGTGTGTGTGTATACCTACATATACATATGAGTATGTGTTAGTCACTCAGTCATGTCCAACTCTTTGTGACCCCAAGGACTATAGCCCACCCTCCAGGGATTTTCCAGGCAAGACTACTGGAGTGGGTTGCCTTTCCCTTCTCCAATATATGAGCATATGTGTGTATTTATATGGGGCTTCCCTGGAGTCTCAGATGGTAAAGAACCTGCCTGTAATGCTGGAGACCTGGGTTTGATTCCTGGATTGGGAAGATCCCTTGGAGAAGGGAATGGCTACCCACTCCAGTATTTTTGCTGGCTGGTGGGCTACAGTCCGTGAGGTTGCAAAGAATCGAACAGGACTGAAGCGATTTAACACAAACAAATACATACACATATATATCTGGAACTACATGTTGTATACAAATACTTTATCTTTTAATATTATGTCATGAGCATTTTCCCATGTCAGTAGTACTGAAAAATATTTTTAATGGCTATATGACAAACTATTGCTTACTTACAGTATATTTAATTTGTCCTTCTATCATTAGATTATTTCTAAAAGTTGCTCTTGTAAATTTATTGTAATAGACATTTTTATAACTTTTATGCATTTCTGATTAGAGCAGAATTCTAGAAGAGAAATCACATTGTGAGAAAGTATGCATATTTCTTAAGGGTTTTAATAACTTTTGAACTGTTTTTCAGATGGTTTGGGGTCAATTTTAAAGTCATCAACATGTATAAAAATACCTTTTGCATCACACTACAGCAAATACTCCACTTTTAGACATTGCTAAGAGGTAAAAATGATGCTGTATTTTAATTTGCATTCATTTGATATGAACGAGAGTACTTTGCTCTTTTTACTAGCTATGTGTATATCTTATAGGAATAGAATGGTCTTCACCTCTGTTCATCTGTCAAGAAGGGTTTTAATGTTTTCTTTGTATAAATCTTAGTATTTGAAATAGAAAATACAGATTTGAAATACAAAATACAAATACAGATTTATACAAATCTTTCAATGTTAAGGTTAACTTAAGTTGTTTTATCTCTTAATTTTTAAAATTATTTTTGACCTAGAGATGCTATAAATTGTAATGAGATCAAATATGTCACCTTTCTTCATTGCAATTATGCTTTGCAAAGTTCACCCTAAAGTAGATACTTTTATTTAAAAATAATTATATGATCCTTTTTTAAACATTTAACTTAAATCCTATATAGATTTTGTTGTATAGTATAAAGTAAAGCTCTAACTTTATTGTCTTTTCACATATTTAATCAGTTGTCCTAACCTCTTACTGAAGGATTCTTTTTTCTCTCATTATCTTATTCTAGCATTTTCATTTAATCAGAATATAAATCATACACATTCTCGGGGGTCTGGTTCTGTTGATCTGCATGTGAGTCTTCTACAGGTACCACACCATCATGTTATTTTAAAAGACATATTGAGCTTTTAAAAAAGTTTTCTAAGTGGCTAAAACATTGGGGTGCAGGGAGTAGCAAAATAGGGAGCACTAGATTCAGGCCAAAATCTCTGGTAGGGGTAGAAAGCACCGTGGACGATGGAGGTCAGTAAGGATGTAGGGATAGAAGTTGAGCTGCTTCTCTCCAGAATCTCACGTCACACCTCTGTCACTCAGTAGCTGTTTGGCTTTGGGCAAGTTAATTCACCTTTCTGTGCCGATTTCCTTATATGAAAAATGAGGTTGTTAAGAGGTTAAATGAGTTAGTGTAAAACTCTTAGGACACTGCATAGCTCATGGCAAACATTATTGTCAAGTAGTTATTTGAAGCGATCTTCTACTTCCATTGGGCTTCCCTAACGGTTCAGATGGTAAAGAATCCGCCTGCAACACGGAAGACCCAGGTTCGAGCCCTCGGTTGGGAAGATCCTCCGGAGAAGGGCAAAGCACTCCAGTATTTTTGCCTGGAGAATTCCATGGACAGAGGAGACTGAGGGGTTATAGTATATGGGGTTGCGAAGAGTCAGACATGACTGAGCAACTAATACACTTTCTGCTTCCATCATGTCACTGACATTACTCTTGCTAAGGACATCAATGATTCCTTAATTGTCAAATTAACATGGGACAGGGATTAAAAATACAGGCTCTCTAGAATCAGGCTGCCCAGATTAAAACAATACCTCTGCATTTTAAAGCTGTGTGACTTTGGCAAAGTTACTTGCTCATTCTTTGCCTTAATTTCTTCACCCATAAAATGGGAATATTAATAGAGACAACCTTACAAGGGTATTACATGGAGTCCAGGCACAATAAATGTAAATTGCTTGATGCACAGTCCTGACATAATAAATGTAAATTTCTTGGTGTACAGCCTACCACACAAGTAAATTCTCAGGAAATGGTCATTATAACCATCTTCTTATCTTACCTGACTGCCTTGGGGAATTTGGCACTGATGTTGACCCTCAACTTTTTGATACAATTTTCTCCTTGGTGTTCTGGCACACTATGGTTTGGTTCTCAAGCCACTACTTGCACTCTCTTCTTTTATCTATCCTGTAAAGTGCTGGCATTCTCCCAGGTATCCTCCACTTACCCTATTCTTTGGTGACCCTACACTTTCTTGGTGTTCCTTCCTCTAAGCCAGGAGTTGGAAAAATTTTTATTAGAGAATCAGACAGTTAATATTTTAGGCTTGTGGACTCTACAATCTCTGTCACAACTACACAGTGAATCATGAAAACATTCATTGAAAACATGTAAATGAATGGGCATGACTTTGTTACAAACAAAACTTCTGTGTACAAACAAAACTTTGTACATGGAAACAGGCAGTCAGAAAATGGGCCAGAGTTTTTCAACTCTTCCTCTAAGTAGTTGTTACAGCTCAGGTATCCCTTACTTAGACTACTCATCACATAGTATCTGTCCTCCCTTTTGGACTGAGGGCTACCCAAGAGCCCAGTGCCCTTCCATCCTTGCATGCTCTGAATGTAGCATAGAATCTGGCTGCTATAGTAAATCACCATCTGCTGAAAACACTGAATGAGATGAGCATATAATATCAGTCTTAACAGTTAAAACTTTGTTGTGCTGTAGGGAAGAAGGCACTGCTTCCATATGAACCCTTCAGTAGCTACTAAAACAAACTATAGAGGAGACCTCATGGCCTGTATAACACACTGGAATGCCTACTAGAGTTAATCTTTCTTTCCCAAATGTGAAAGGGAAACTCAGGTCCAGGAAATTCGCAATTTCAAGGACCAAGTAATACTGCAGACATCAAAACAGAGCTGTCCAGCATGATCTATAAAACAGGACACATTTTATAGGAATTGAGAAACAGCTGTTTCCCCATTTCTGCCTTAAAAGGAATAGGCAACAGGGCTCAGGGGTATATGGAAAACATATGGAAAAAATTTATTTGCTTAAAGAAATGTGACATGGAGCTGGCAAAGGGCTCAGTTTGTAAGAGATAATGTCGTGGTGGGTAAAATTAAGAGTATTAGAAGGATATATACAGAGTCATTTCAGCATTGTGATTAATGAAAAAGGAAACACCAATAAACACTGGAGGAAAAAAAGAAAAGTAAAGCTTAAGCTGAAAAGAACCGAATATACACCAGGGAAGACAACTGGCTGGAGGAACGAAGTATCACTTGCAATAATAATGACTTTAGCAAAATAAATTTTAGATAAAGGTGACAGTGGTTTAGTGGAAAATAAGGAAACCAAAACTTGAGTCACAAGTAACAGGGTGAATACTGAGCCTCTCTAAATATAGTGCAGAGAATACTTATAGACCTAAGAATACCTGGAAAATATATTAAAGACTCTGGGAAGAATTTTAGACTTCTGAAATACCCTCAGAATAGGTAATAGACAAAGAAGCATGTTTAACTGTTTCCTTTTAATTTCCATGTTTAAACTTAACCGGTAGTAATATTTTCAGTATAATCAAACATTTGTTGAACTCCTTTTAGGGGTGATTACTCATTTGTGTGATCCAACATATTTTCTCAAGTGGCCAATTACCAGGCAGCACTCTTTAGAATTTTGTAAAATTATAAAATTATTATTCTGTGAAAAAAAGACCTTAAGATTTTCTTAAAAAGAACAGAATTAATATTGATTTTCTTTAGCTTTCTACTTACTCTTGCCTCGTAAGAATTATGAGAGGATTCATTATGTGGCTGTGAAAGCTGTTCAGTCATGTTCAACTCTTGTGACCCCAGGGACTGCATACTCCACGGAATTCTCCAGGCCAGAATACATCTCCAGGGGATCTTCTCCAGAATACTTCTCCAGGTGATCTTCTCAACCCAGAGATCGAACCCAGGTCTCCAGCACTGCAGGTGGATTCTTTACCAGCTGAGCCACAAGGGAAGCCCAAGAATTCTGGAGTGGGTAGCCTATCCCTTCTCCAGCAGATTTCCTCGACCCAGGAGTTGAACTGGGGTCTCCTACATTGCAGGCAGATTTTTTTAACCAACTGAGCTATGAAGCTCTCATATGTGGCTACATGGACATTAATTCATTCATCCTTCAAGTAATTAATAGGCACCTGCTTATGTACCAGGTACTGTGCTAAGCATAGATGAGGCAAGAGGAATAAGTAGGATCCTTACCCTGTAAAGGTGATAGTACAGTGAGAACAACAGATGTGTATAAGCAATTAAAATGTAGTGTGCTTAGGGACTTGGGGTGGGAGGAAGGCAGGACCATAAAGGGAGCACCAGGGAGTTTTCTAAGGTGACAGGACTATTTGCATTCTGGCTGGTGATGGTCATACACGTCTGTAAGCATGTTAAAATTCACAGACCTGTATGTCAGAAGAGGAAAAGGATAGTGCTACTGTCCAACAATTTAAAAATGAGATGAAAAAACGTGATAGATGTTCAACAATAGGAGAAGAGATAAATAAACTCTGGTATATTTGTACGATGGAACACTAATGAGCAATAAAAGGAATGGACTATCGATAAATACAACCAGGGAGGTGAATCTCGAAAGCACGTAGTGAAAGCTGAGTGAAAGAAATGAGAAGCAATGAAACACAGGCTGCTTGAGTTCATTTATACGAACTTCTAGAGTAGGCGACATTAATATGGGATGGCAGAAATCAGATCGGGGTTGGCTTTGGTAGGGAGGGTGAGGGTGGGGCAGCTATTGACTGGGAAAGGAGCTCAGGGAACTTCAGGTGTGACTGAAATGCTCTGGGTCAAAGTTGACTAAAGATTTGAGAACCTTAATACATGTAAATTACATACCTCAATAAAAAACATGCGTTTAGCTATCTTGACTTCTCTTTCATAACACAGAATTTATAATTGTGTTTAAAGTTGTAAAAATAAAACATTAACAACCTGTCTACCATATGAAATAATTTTCTTTTTAAGATAAATTAGAGTTCCTTTTGATTTCTTAATGAAATAAATATAATAGCCAACAGTAAATCTCACAACAAACATAATTAAGATGCAAGTGCAGAGTATGCAGCAGTAGGAGGGCAGGGAGGTCAGAGCCCTGCATTCTGCTGGGTTGAGGATGCATTACCAGGGAAGACCTTCAGAAAGAAGTGAGTCTCATTGGGATGCTGAAGAAAGAGTAGGAAATGCTCAGTGCAAAGACCAGGAAAAGAAGGGCCTTCCAGGACGACATGTGCAAAGTCACAGATACGAGGGTTAGAGCATGTCCTTCTGGGTGAGGAGCACTCAGGGGACATGAAGCTGTAAAGGAGGGCTGGGCCTGGACCATAAAGACCACCTCCTTCCCTCACCCACCCTCTGGCACACCAGTGCTAAGCACTTTATGTGGACAGTTTAATTTAATCACAGCCATCTCCAGTTTTCAGAACCGAGTTTGGCAAGGTGCAGGACCCTACACAGGGTTCTTGCCCATTAAGATTCCCACACAGATAGCCCAGCTCCAGCTTTCACTCTGATCCTCAGCTGTGTGCTCTTCCTATTCTCCACGCTGAGAAGTCTGGCCTTGATTATGACACTGATGGGACCTAATGGAAGCCTTTACTTGTCCAGAATCTGCTTTACAGAGATAACAGGCCTCTGACAAGGATGGATCATTTGAACTGTGGTTCTCAGTCTTTTTCCCCTGCCTAAATTCCTTTGAGAACTATTTCTAATATCATTAGTAATGATGGTTAAGCAGTGATCACCAAAGGCTGTCTCCATGCCCTTCTCACCATTCTACAAATATTCCCCCACCAAGAGGTTCTAATTTGGGGACTGGGTCAGCAACAAGATGACTGCTTTATAAGTCTTTAAGTGGGAGATGGTATATCTTTGGAATCCGCAAATCTAAATGGGAACATGTGTGGAATGGAGGGGATGGTATTGGGGAATTCTGTGCAGAGTCTGAGATCCTAAGGTAAGTGGATTTGTTGATCAGCTATTTTCCAGGCTTGGTGATCTAGATGGTCCTGACCCCTGGCCCATCTGAGCTATGGAACTCTGTCAAGTTCAAGCTTTCAGAAACATGCTTGAAGAGAGGACATTGCCTCTCTGGTGCTCCAAGAATTATGGTTCTCTGCTGTAAGGAATCCCAAGAAGGCTCTGATCTCAGAGTAGATACTTCCTGAGAAGCACCATCTTCTGGGTAGAGATGAAGACTGAGTAAAGGGCTTGGCACTGGCATTGGAGAATTGCCTTGATAATGGATTTAAAATAATCACAACAAAGTGTCACAGAGCTCTGTAACCTATCAAGTGTGTTTACATTTGTTATCTAAAAATAATTTTGAGGCCCAAGAAAATGCTGGAGGGCAGATGAGGAGAAGCTTGGTAGGCTGCAGTCCATGGGGGTCACTAGGAGTCGGACATGAATGAGCAACTTCACTTTCACTTTTCACTTTCATGCGTTGGAGAAGGAAATGGCACCCACTCCAGTGCTCTTGCCTGGAGAATCCCAGGGATGGGGGAGCCTGGTGGGCTGCCATCTCCGGGTTGCACAGAGTCGGACTCGACTGAAGCAACTTAGCAGCAGCAGCAGCAGCAGCAGATGAGGAAACTGAGGCTTAAGGAGGTTAAACTGTTGATACTTGCATGGTTTGCTTGCCTTCCTTCTTTTTTTCCTTAGTTCTCTTCCTTCCTAACTTCCTTCTTTCAGTTTAAAAAAATATCTA
The DNA here is from genome assembly GCA_917880005.1 of Nanger dama. NCBI lineage: Eukaryota > Metazoa > Chordata > Mammalia > Artiodactyla > Bovidae > Nanger > Nanger dama. Next base: position 5,967,050 of record CAKJTW010000082.1, on the reverse strand, counting down.
GCTATTTGAGTTAACTATGGGCCATCTTTTTGTAGAAAGGATTCAAGGCAGCTTGAGTGAGTAAAGTTGCTCAGTTGTGCCCGACTCTTTGCGATCCCATGGACTGCAGCCTATCAGGCTCCTTCATCCATGGAATTTTCCAAACAAGAGTACTGAAGTGGGTTGCCATTTCCTTCTCCTCAAGGCAGCTTACAAGGTTACAAAAAAAAAAAAAAGATAGTATAAAAGTGGGAGTGAATGTGAAAGAAAAATAAGTATTAGAACTGAAATCAATCCAAGAGTTACACTAAAGATGTTATAATAACATATATATTTGTTACTGATGGGGCACAAATTGGACTCTAAGTTTCTAGTTGTCAATGTGAAAAAGGAAACCATAACACTATTCAGAGTGGCCACTTGCTAAAAACTAATAGCAGTAGCAAAACAATCAATTCCTCAGAAATATGGCGTTGGGTTCTTAATTACAACATAAGCCAAAATGCATAGCAACTTCCTTTATAATTTAACAGCTTTGAACTTAGGCCTTAAGGGGCTTACCTGGTGGCTTAGATGGTAAAGAATCTGCCTGCAATGTGGGAGACCTGGGATTGATCCCTGGGTCAGGAAGATTCCCTGGAGAAGGGAATGGCTAGCCACTCCAGTATTCCTGCCTGGAGAATTCCATGGACAGAGGAGGCTGGTGGGCTACAGTCCATGAGTTCACAAAGAGTAAGACATGATCGACTGACTAAGCATGCACACAACTAGACTTTAAAAGGTAATTCTGATTTTCATACAAAAGAAACTACCATGTCATGGTTTAAAGAACATGAAAAGCAGACCATCTCTCTGAACTCCTGTAGCAAACTCTATTTACAGAAACCAAAGCAGGTGAGACCTCAGTGAACTCATTAGTTGTTGAAATGGCTTTAGAACCAAGGGAGACAAGCAGGGTGACTATTTCCATACCTGCTAAGGGGAAGAGATTAAAAAAAAAAAATTCACCTACCTACCAGGCTACAGAAATAAGAAGGTCTTTGTAGTGATAGTTCATATTATTTTGTAAATTATTTTAACTTCATGATTAGCACTTGGTGGCAAATATTAACATGACCTTTTTATCTCTTAGGTTTCTAATGATGACTATGTTGGACTGCCAGTTTCTATACCGTACATCTTGTGTCTTCAGGTCCCAAGGCCAGGTTTTATTTATATTGGCTATTTTGTACTTTCTTCACTCAACTATCCAGTTTCCCTTACTTTTACGACAAGGAACAAGCACAGAGTTTTTCTTTTCTATAATTCATGTATGCAGAAAAATAATCCAGGTCAGGAATACTCCTTGCATCCACAAGAAGAGTCTGGAGCCACCTGACTCACTGACACACGAAGCCCCAAAGCAGAAAAAGCAATCTGGATGAAAGGCAAAGATGAGTGGAAACTTCTAAGCCAGCACTAAGGTGTTATGTCATATGAAATTAATTCTCTGAGGTCAGCGATTAGAGTCAGGTTACACCCCAAATGTAATTCTGCCTGCTAATTACTTGACCCAATATTTATTTCGTTGAGCAAGATGCCCAGCCACAACTTCTAAGTATGGGCTTGGGGGAAGAGGGAAGGAAGCAGACAGCCAGAGAAATAGCAGCTCTTTTCTTTTACAGATAGATGTGTCTCCCAGGCCCCTAACTGAAACGATTTACCTTCCTTTCTAAAGTGAGAGATCAGATGTGTCATGCTCTTCCCTTTCCAGCAAAATGAGGCACTTGAGATCAAGGAACTCTTTAGCCAGTGGATAAGATGCCTGAAGAAACAGTCGTGTCCTCTCACAAGAAGCTCAGACCTGAGACGCTAACAAAACCACCCTTTGTAAGGCAAAAAGGAGGAAGCCAGGTGGGAATGGAATGGTGGATGTATGTATCTTTGGACTTCTGAAGACATATATCTACCACAATAAAGACATTCAGAGTGGCAGTAAGAAGGAATGTCACTTGCCAGATGGAAATGTTGGATTAATGAAAGTACCATGAACAGGAATGACTCTCAAATACAGGGAGTAAATTAGGACAACAGCCCTTAAATTAGGACAACACCTCCTTCCTTAAAGGAGGTGTCACACAGTTGCCCGAGGGGTTGATGAGGGTGCAGAAAAAACAGTAGAAACAGGATAAGACAGCTGGAACCTGACCAAATTAGACTCATCAATAATAAAAATAATGGCGTCAGCAGGTGCTGCCACCCTACGCCATGAGACTGCTCTGGGCCAGGCAGTGCAGCTAGGGTTTATGTCTGTGACCTTGCTGATGAGCGCTCTCCCTTTCCACATGGCTCCCAGGGGGCATTCTGCCGTCTTCCCCTTACGGGATGCCGTGATATTCAAACAAGCCAGTGGCACCTAAATAACAATGGTGGACGGAAAGAAGACATCTACCCCATGACTGGCTTGATGCTGGCCCTGAATCATGAGGCTGCTGAGAGGGTCAAGGTCACCAGCTGTGTGACCTGGGGGCCGATGGGAAGGCCAGAGTTCCCCAACCTCTTTCTTTCTCCCATCATTCTCATTTCTGCCCCTAAATCAACACACAGTGAAAGAAAAGAAGGGAAAGACTGATGCCTATAGCTGAAGTGTGCAGTTTAATGGCCAGAAACCAGACTTGTCACATGTAATCAAATCATCATAGTGTTGGTGACAGAGTTAAGACAGTTGAAATAACAGTTGCTATTCCAACTTTCAATTTTCAAGTTATTGTTGGGGCTGAAATTTCTCTCACCTCAAGACTTTTTATTTTGGAAAATCTCCAAAGCACACTTTTAGCCATATTCGGGTAACTGAAACATGAAAAAACAGCAATGCTTTTCAGTCATATTAAACTCTAACCAGATGCTCTTAAAAACTTTTCGCACATACACAGCACCTTTTATTCTAGAGGAGTCTTTTTTTGTTTCACCCTGAATTGTATTCACTACAGACTGACAATACTAACTCTTTAAGAGACCTGGTAACCCCACTGACAGACCATCTCCAGAGAGGAAGTAAAGAGGAGCTCATGGGCCTTCCTAATTCTCCCTCTACTCACACTACTGGGAATCCAAGTCAAATCAATCTAACAAACAAAACATTTACTGAATACTTTCTGCATACTGGGAACAAAGCTGAAGAACAGTGGAAAGTTGGCATGAATTTAACTGACCTGCAAAGTGAAAAACACACGGAGGATTCCTATAAAAAACTGCTAGGGCAAGAACCCTACCTGAATAGCTCATCTGACTGACTCACCTAAAAAACAGTGCTCCTGGCATCTTTTCGTCTATGAACCACTAGGCAAAGAGAGAAATGGCTTGGTGTTTGGAGGAAAAGCAGAGTGGAGAAAAATCAATAATATTGTCTAGAGTCCATGAGATCTCAGGTCACTATCCTCAGGAAAAACCCAGCAGTACCTTGCCTGGTCCCCCACTAACCACTTTGACTCTTTCTATTCTCTACATGAAAGCCAGAAAGATCTTTTGAAAATATAAACAGGACTACACAATCTTCCAGTTTAAAACTCCACAGAACTTCGCTTTACATGTAGAATTACATCCCTATTCCTCACCACAAAGCACAGGCCCTGCCGCGACTGGCCTCTGCTTACCCTTCTGCCTCCCTTGTTCTCCTCCGTGGCCCACTGCACCCCAGTCACACTGACCTCCCGAGGCTCCTGGAACGTGCCAACTCTCTTCTTGCCTCAGAGCATTTGCGCTCAGTGTTCTCACACTTGGACTGCTCCTCCTGGCCTAGCTCCTTCACAGTACTCAGGTCCAGCTTCCATGTCACCTCTTCAGAGGTCTCCTCTGACATCCAAAGTGGGTCCCCTCCTCCCTCTCCATCCTCTGTCTCAATTTTCTCTTATTTTCTACCATAGCACTGTTGCAAGTTGTCATCACCTGATTTATTTATTTGATCCATCCATGACTTTAAATTCCAAAATGGCAGGAACCAATAATGTCTGTTTTGTGTGTGTTTGCCATATTTCCAGGGTTCAAGATAGTCTCTGGACACAGCAGAAAGGCAATAAATAATTGTTGAATGGACAAACGAAGTGAATACAATTGCAAATAGTAAACTGGAAAAAACAATAGAAGAGAATCACCTTTTTATGTTTTTACTATCATAAATACTGTTATACTGCTGAAAATGTTGGCTTTGTTTGAGGTTTTTCATGTATTCATTTTAACCAGGACCACCCTGACTGAACTTAAAAGAATGGTGACCTAACTTATGGCTACAATTAGAAAGCTTCAAAATGATTGCTTTATAAGACCAGGTTTGGCATACAATACAGTTTGAATAAGAGGGGGTTAGCCCTTTCTCATTCAGACATACTTGTGGTTGAAAGTAGGGCTGCTATTATGCATGTAGCACAGTGTTCCTTAGGAAACGTGACAAAAGAACCTTCTAGCCAGGCACCGGAACGCTAAGAATGGTGACAGGACGAGGTATTCCTGGGAAGCTACTAAGAAGCTGGTCCCAGTGGAATGTCCTTGTCACCCTGCCGTGTGGCCCTGGCCTGGGAAGCTGAGTTGCCTGGAAACTCAGAAGGACCCTGGGTAGCAGGTCTTCCTCGTCACCTCTGCCCAGTGACTAAAAAATAATATCAGGAGTGTGTTCTGTCTGGTTCTTTGGTGCATAAGAACCATGACTGGTCTGGCCATACCAGAAAGGGAGCCTAGAATTGCCTTCCTGCTGGGGGCACTGCCTGGAGTGGCTGCAGTGGCCCCAGCTCCTCGTCCACTGGGCGCAGAGCATACTTTTCCCAATTACCTCCTGATTTGTCCAGCCCTTAGGATAAAATTTTCTCTTTGGTTTCCTCAGCGTATTCAGTTTTTCTGCTCGGACTACAGCTGCTCAGCACCTAGTTATTTGGGTGGGGTTCAGCTTTCTTGCACAGTTCCTGTCTTTCCCTGTCTCCTCCTCCCCATTCCCTAGCTGCTGCTCGGGATCTGGTCCCACCTCAGGCAGCTCACTTGGCACCACACTGCAGCCGCCTACCCAGATTCTCCCAGCTGGGCTGAAACAACTCCACTTGTAACGTATGCTGCCCAGTCCCCATGCTGAGGCTGGCTACCCCATTCCCCATTCTCCACCCCACAGAGGTCCTAGCATCTTTCATCAACCAAGTGCAGAGAGGTGACATTAGTGGCCCCTTCAGGTCACAGGGACAACCGTGTTTAAACCCAGGGATGACTCTAGGGAATCTGTGACGCAGTGGCTTCTTTAAGGCTTCATGTCAAGTAGAGGGCAACCAGGGGTGTGAAATTTAAACCCGAGTTACACAATTTTCATGAATAAAACATGAGGCTAAAATTAGATGAGCACTGAGCTTCTTTTCAGGAGAAACATCCCAGAGTCCCACACAGAGCCCTTCCGGATCCAAATCCTAAAGGTTTCCCACTATACCTCTCTAACCGTAATTTTCTGCTAAAATGCCTCCGGTGGCTCCCCACTGTCTGTGTGGTTATAACATCTGGCATCACGCATCAAGGCTCTTAACATTTTGGACCCAAATAAAGATTCCTCTTTACCTAAGACAAGGCTGGACACCACACCCCCTGTTCTCCGGGCATGGGAGCAGCTCGACTCTGTTGGGCCCATCATGTGCTTTCCTGCCAGCCTGCTCGTGCTCACACTGTGTCCTCTATTGAGAATGCTCTCCTTCTTAACCCTGTCCCTGGCAGAAACCCACTCCTCCTCCCCCAAGGCGTTCAGTTCAAATATTTCCACCCCACCTCCACCCTGTGCAGCTTCCCAGACCTGCAGTTCAAGTAGACTCAGACAGCATTATGTTAAGCCCTATATTACAATGCACAGCCCATCAAAATTATAATTGCGATGAGTGTCTCTCCTACTACATTCTGAGTTTTGCATGGTATGTTGCGGGCACTCAGTAAATATCTGTGGAAGTGAGCTAAAAACGATGTGCTTATACTTGTATAACTGGCTATTAAAGACAAAAGTTACTAAGCCAAGATTTGAGCTGAAAAAGGAATCAACTTTTTGCTGATATAACTTGTCTTTGTAAGATGTGTCATTAGAAAGGAAAAACAAGACTAGACTAAAACAACATTGTCGAGAGAAGAAGCGCTGAGAGGGGAGAAATTCTTCTAACTCATGTATTTTCCTGTTCTACTCAAGGAGAAAACATTGATTCACTTTGAGAGGTTGCTGGAATTCTCTCCTTTTTCCTCTAGTTTTGGGAGAACTAGTATCCATTTGGAAAAGTAATGGGGATATAAAAGTGAAGACAGCAATGCAGCAATATGCATCCACAAGGCTACTGAGTGATGATACAGCTATGCCAAGAGAGAAACATTACAGAGCGACATTAAAGTAGGACACTTGAGGCATGCCTTAGAACTGAGACAGCTGTCACCTGAGATTTCAATATTTTTGAAGTATATGAAGAAATAGCACCTGGAAACCGAAAAGTACAAATTGTTTGTAACAACGACATTCCAAAGTCAAAAGTATATTTTCCTCATCTTTTAAAAAAAGTTAACCTGTTAGCATCATTCTCACTTTAGAAAAATGTGAAACCCTAAAATATGTATAATTCTAGAACATTGTCTACAGGTGGCCTTCAAAAGAGAGAGCTGCCCTTCACTACACCAGATTTTCCTAAACAGACCTGTTTACCTGGAGGTACTTTTTTCTGTTTTGTGGATTAAACAGAACTTTTTTCCACCTCTTAAATTTTTTTTTTAATTGGAGTATAGTTGCTATACAATGCTATGTTAGTTTCAAGTGTAGAGCAAAGTGAATCAGTTATACATGTTATACAGACCTTCTATTTTTACATGTAAGTCATTAATCCAACCCTTAGGGAAGATGAAAGAAAGGATAATATGTGAAATTTAAATCTGTCAATTTCTCTGCTGGTAAATGTTTACTAGGAAAAATTTTAAAAGCCTGGAATTTAAAAATGACTGATTGATAGGTTTAATATGTGAGCTTTCTTCTTTCGTGACCTTTCAGCTCACTGAGACGTTATTCTAAAGCTGCTTTACTTGAAGGTTGCGTCTTCTTCTATCCACTAAAATGGCCAGTGATCCTGCCTCCATACAGTACATATTTACTGAGCTCTGACTTTGTGCTCGGGGCTGGGGCTACAGCTCTCTACTCTAAGAACTCCCAAATGCAGAGGGGGAGAGACAAGTGTGCTCGCAGTTGCAATTAAACTGGGATTGAGGGTAAGGTACAGTTAAGCTCTGGGTGCCTTGGGAGTACCAGAGAGGAACATAATCCACGTGGGCCGGGAGAGGACAGTGGGAAGGAAGGGTCTAGAATGTGAGTCAGCATGAAGTGAGGCATGCCCAGGGAACACTGTCTCGGATGCCCAGTGATCCAGCTCTGCTGATGAGACCCCCTGCACTTCTTTTCACAGTTCACAGAAATAAAGAGACAAAAAAGGACAAACAGTTTAAAATGAGTTTAAATCTCACTATATTTTTAAGAAGTGATACTGATACATCTCTCAATACCCTGCAGACATCCACAGTGATAACTATTAGTAAGAGTTGAGCAAAAGGCATACATGGCGTTAGTGTTTTCCTGGATGATTTTCAGGTAGTCAGTTGACAGGCTCATGGAATATTAGTGCTTAACCAGAACCAAGATCTTTCAGTCCAGAACCTTCACAGAGGGGGAAATTGAAGCTCAGGTTCAGTGAAAAAAAAATGACCACTAAAAGATAAGGGACACTTTCCCCTGCTATTTCCCTTCTTTACTTGGTTGTTTGGTCACCTGTGAGTAGACGGAAATACGACCCTTTAGAGAATCTGTTCTGGTTATGTCCTCACAATTCCATCAGCTGTCTATTCCACCACAGCACTACGAGTCTGCCCAGCTTTCTGTTCCCTCCTCCCCTGCAGATACCCGTTGGCAGTCGACACTGTGATAGGAGGGCTACAGGAAGGGGAGAGAATCACTGTCTTGGCACTCAGTTTTCAAAATTTAATGGTCAGACTAATATTAACTCCATGGACCCAAAGACACTTTAATCATGATGGAATTTATGACAATTATATTTCAGGGTATACATAAGTGAAAAGTCGAAGTGTTAGTCACTCAGTCACGTTTGACTCTTGGTGACCCCATGAGGGGGGTGACCCCCCACCCCTGGTCAGGCTCCTTAGTCCATGGGATTCTCCAGGCAAGAATACTGGAGTGGGTTGCCATTCCCAACTCCAGGGGATCTTCCCAACTGAGAGACTGAACTCAGGTCTCCTGCATTGCAGGCAGCTTCTTTACTGGCTTAGCCACCAAGCTGAGACAATTATATCATTTCTGTATAGAGGCCTAGTGGATACTATGCAAATGGAAAATAAGAAATGATTAAAACAACAAATGGTTACTTGTCTCATAAAGTTGCTTATATCTCAAAAGTATATCTTATTAGTATAACTTTAAGTGAAAAGCTGCCCTTTAACATTTTGCAAAGGTGAGTGAACAAAAAGTGAAAAGTCTGATTCAGGCCCATGGCGGTAGACCAGAATCTCTTCAATATACCATGTGAAAAGGGAAAGACTGATAAGGAATTTACTTCTTTGTATTCATAAATACAGTACTATAGCAGTGCTGTCTGACAGAGATATAAGCCACCTATGTAATGTGAAATTTTTAGTAGTCTCATGAAAAAGTTAAAAAAAATGATAAAAACAATTTTAAAAACTATGGTAAAATATAAAAAGAATTTACTGTCTTAACCATTTTTGAATGTAAAATTCAATGGTATCAAGTATATACATTCACACTGTTGTGCAACCACCATTACTATCCATTTCCAGAATTTTCCTATCATCCCAACAGAAACTCTATATCTGTGAAATAATAACTTCCTAGCCCTACCTCCCAGCCCTTGGTATCTTACTTTACTTTCTATCTCTATGAATTTCACTATTCTAGGTACCTTATACAAGCAGAATCAGACAGTATTTGTTCCTTTGTCTGGCTTATTTCACTTAGATTTGTCGTCAAGTTTCATCAATATTATAGCATACATCAGATTTCCATTCTTTTTAAAGATTGAATAATCTACTATAGGCATATACCGCATTTTGTTTATCTACTCATCTGTTGTTAGACATTTGAGTTGTTTCCACTTTTTGGCTACAGTGAAGGTAAAAATAATTTTAATGTATTTTATTTAACTCAATATATCTGAAGTATTAAACTTCAACATAGCCAATATAAAAATAATGAGATATTTTCTATTCTTTTTTGAAATAAGAACCTGAAATTCAGTGTGTATTTCATAACTATAGCACATGCCAATTTGGATTAACCAAGTTTCTTGTACTAATTAGCCACATGTAGCTAGCAGTTAATATAGGTTTGTAGTCAAGTTTTGGTAAATCATGATTCCTCCTGCAATACATCTTAGTGGATAATTACACTTTATTGGTTCTCATGTAGCCCAACTGTTTAGAACTGGGGCTCTGGAGTCAGATTAATCTAAATTCAAATTTCAGATCTCTCACTAATTACCTCAGTATATTAGAAAGTTTACTTATTAATAATATTTCCAAATGTGAGTTTCTTCATCTGTAATGTGGATAAAAAACACTTTTCTCTCACTGGGTTGCTGCGAATTAAGTAACACAAAATGCCTAACATAGCATTGCCATAAAATGCTTAACATAGCATTGCCACAAAATGCTACTAATAAGTATTAAAAAAAAAGTCGTATTCCGGGTCATTAAGACCTTTGTTTTTGTATAAGTCTGTGTATTCTTGCCACTTCTTAATCTCTTCTGCTTCTATTAGGTTCTTACTGTTTCTGTCTTTTCACACCCATCCTGCATGAAATGTTCCTTTGATAGCTCCAATTTCCTTTAGTTCAGTTGCTCAGTCGTGTCCGACTCTTTGCGACCCCATGAAGCGCAGCACACCAGGCCTCCTTGTCCATCACCAACTCCCAGAGTTCACTCAGACTCACGTCCATCGAGTCAGTGATGCCATCCAGCCATCTCATCCTCTGTCGTCCCCTTCTCCTACTGCACCCAATCCCCAGAGATCTCTAATCCTTCCAATTCTATCGTTTTCCTCGATTTCTTTGCATTTTTAATTCACATATTCTTGCATTGTTCATGATGGTGTGATCACTCACAGACACCCTAGAATGCAAAGTCAAGTGGGCCTTAGGAAGCATCACTAAGAACAAAGCTAGTGAAGGTGATAGAATTCCAGTTGAGCTATTTTATATTTTAAAAGATGATGCTGTTAAAGTGCTAAACTCAATATGCCAGCAAATTTGGAAAACTCAGAATGGCCACAGGACTGGAAGAGGTCAGTTTTCATTCCAATCCCAAAGAAAGGCAATGCCAAAGAATGTTCAAACTACTGCACAATTGCACTTATCTCACACAATAGCAAGTTCAGTTCAGTTGCTCAGTCGTATCTAACTCTTCGTGACCCCATGAATCGCAGCACAACAGGCCTCCTTGTCCATTGCCAACTCCCAGAATTCACTCAAACTCATGTTCATTGAGTTGGTGATGCCATCCAGCCATCTCATCCTCTGTCGTCCCCTTCTCCTCCTGCACTCAATCTTTCCCAGCATCAGGGTCTTTTCCAATGAGTTGGTTCTTCACATCAGGTGACCAAAGTATTGGAGTTTCAGTTTTAGCATCAGTCCTTCCAAGGAACACTCAGGACTGATCTCATTTAGGATGGGTTGGTTGGATCTCTGAGTCCAAGGGACTCTCAAGAGTCTTTTCCAGCACCACAGTTCAAAAGCATCAATTCTTTGGCATTCAGTTTTCTTAATAATCTAACTCTCATATCCATACATGACTACTAGAAAAACCATAGCCTTGATGAGACTGACCTTTGTTGGCAAAGTAATGTCTCTGCTTTTGAATATGCTAGGCTGGTCATAACTTTCCTTCCAAGGAGTAAGCATCTTTTAATTTCATGGCTGCAGTCACCATCTGCAGTGATTTTGGAGCCCCTCCAAATAAAGTCAGCCACTGTTTCCCCATCTATTTGCATGAAGTGATGGGACCAGATGCCATGATCTTTGTTTTCTGAATGTTAAGCTTTTAGCCAACTTTTCGCTCTCCCTCTTTCAATTTCATCAAGCTCTTTAGTTCTTCTTCACTTTCTGCCATAAGGGTGGTGTCATCTGTATATCTGAGGTTATTGGTATTTCTCCCAGCAATCTTGATTCCAGTTTGAGCTTCCTCCAGTCCAGTGTTTCTCATGATGTACTCTGCATACAAGTTAAGTAAGCAGGGTGACAATATACAGCCTTGATGTACTCCTTTTCCTATTTGGAACCAGTCTGTTGTTCCATGTAAAGTTCTAAGTGTTGCTTCCTGACCTGTATACAGATTTCTCAGGAGGCAGGTCAAGTGGTCTGGTATTCCCATCTCTTGAAGAATTTTCCACAGTTTATTGTGACCCACACAGTCAAAGGCTTTGGCACAGTCAATAAAGCAGAAATAGATGTTTTTCTGGAACTCTCTTCTTTTTGATGATCCAGCAGATGTTGGCAATTTGATTTCTGGTTCCTCAGCTCACTTCAGTTCAGTTGCTCAGTCGTGTCCGACTATTTGCGACCCCATGAACCTCAGCACGCCAGGCTTCTCTGTCCATCACTAACTCCCGGAGTCCACCCAAAACCATGTCCATTGAGTCGGTGATGCCATCCAACTGTCTCATCCTCTGTCATCCCCTTCTCCTCCTGCACTCAATCTTTCCCAGCATCAGGGTCTTTCCCAATGAGTCAGCTCTTCAGATCAGGTGGCCACACTAGCAAAGTAATGCTCAAAATTTTCCATGCCATCCTTCAATGATACATGAACTGTGAACTTCCTGATGTTCAAGCTGGATTTAGAAAAGGCAGAGGAACCAGAGATCAAATTGACAACATCCACTGGATCATCGAAAAAGCAAGACAGTTCCAGAAAAAACATCTACTTCTGCCTTATTGACTATGCCAAAGCCTTTGACTGTATGGATCACAATAAACTGTGGAAAATTCTGAAAGAGATGGGAATACCAGACCACCTGACCTGCCTCTTGAGAAATCTGTACACAGGCCAGGAAGCAACAGTTAGAACTGGACATGGAACAACAGACTGTTCCAAATAGGAAAAGGAGGACATCAAGGCTGTATATTATCACCATGCTTATTTAACTTCTATGCAGAGTACATCATGAGAAATGCTGGGCTGGAAGAAGCACAAGCTGGAAAGATTGCTGGGAGAAATATCAATAACCTCAGATATGCAGATGACACCACCCTTATGGTAGAAAGTGAAGAGGAACTAAAAAGCCTCTGATGGAAGTGAAAGAGGGGAGTGAAAAAGTTGGCTTAAAGCTCAACATTCAGAAAACGAAGATCATGGCAACTGGTCCCATCACTTCATGGGAAATAGATGGGGAAACAGTGGAAACAGTGTCAGACTTTATTTTTGGGGCTCAAAAATCACTGCAGATGGTGACTGCAGCCATGAAATTAAAAGACGCTTACTCCTTGGAAGAAAAGTTATGACCAACCTAGATAGCATTCAAAAGCAGAGACATTACTTTGCCAACTAAGGTCCATCTAGTCAAGGCTATGCTTTTTCCAGTAGTCATGTATGGATGTGAGAGTTGGACTGTGAAGAAGGCTGAGTGCTTTTGAACTGTGTTGTTAGAGAAGACTCTTGAGAGTGTCTTGGACTTCAGGGAGATCCAACCAATCCATCCTAAACGAGATCAGTCCTGAGTATTCCTTGGAAGGACTGATGCTGAAGATGAAACTCTAATACTTTGGCCACCTGATGTGAAGAACTGACTCATTTGAAAAGATCCTGATGCTGCGAAAGACTGAAGGCAGGAGAGGGGATGAAAGAGGATGGCATGGTTGGATGGCATCATTGAATCAATGGACATGACTTCAATTAGGCTCCGGGAGTTGGTGATGGACAAGGAGGCCTAGTGTGCTGCAGTCCATGGGGTCTGAAAGAGTTGGACATGACTGAGCAACTAAAATGAACTGAACTGAACTAAATTTCTTTGCATTGTTCATTTAAGAAGGGCTTGTTATCTCTCCGTGGTGTTCTCTGAAATTCTGCCTTCAGTTGGGTATATCTTTCCCTTTCTCCTTTGTCTATAGCTTCTCTTCTTTCCTTAGCTATTTGTATAGCCTCCTCAGACAACTCTTCAAAACTGTCGTCACCAAAGACAAAGAAAGACTGAAACACTGTTCAGATTGTGGGAGAGCCATTACCACTAAATGCTACACATAATCCTGGAACAAAAGAAAAATAAAATTTCCCTCTGCAAATAATACTATGAGACAGTTGGTAAAAAGTTGAATGGGGACTATGGATTAGAAAATAATTTGGTATCAATATTAATATACTGAATTTAATAGTCATAGTTATGTAGAAAAGTGTACTTGCTTTTAGGATAATAACACTGAAGCACATAAGTTGATTCAGAAAAACACACACACGTATATAAACACAAGGGGATAGGTGGGAAGAGGGAGATTAGAGGAAAAAAGAGAGAGAGACAGCAAATGTGGCAAAATGCCAAAATTTAGAGAACCTGAATGACGAATATATAGGAGTTCTTTACTATTTATGTGTCTTTTCTGTAAGTTTGAAATTATTTCAATGATAATAGCTAAAAGAGCATGGGTTTCAGTGCGACTCAGATCGAAGTTTGAATTCCCAAGTCTGATATTTATCATCCAGGAGACTGTAGGGAAGTTAATTATTGTGAGCTTTGGTTTTCTTATTTGATCACCAATTCAAGACCAGCTTGGTCTTCCCAGATGGCTCTACTGATAAAGAACCTGCCTGTCGATGCAGGAGACATAAGAGACACAGGTTCGAACTCTGTGTCTGGATGATTCCCCTGGAGGACGGGATGGCAACCCACTCCAGTAATCTTGTCTGGACAGAAGAGCCTGGTGGACAACTTGCACGCACAGGATGAACTTAAAGGGGTGCTGTGATGGTTACGTAAAATAATACACAGAATGGAGCACCTGGCTAGTGGTGAGTCTGCCTGGCAGAGGACCTGATACCTAACTGGTGAAGAAGTATATACTCGCTAAAGAAATGAACAAGCTCCTTCCTCCTGCCCCTCCCCACCAATCAGATTAACTGACAGCACTTAGAGAAAACTAACAAATTTTAATGAAGTATGAGATTTTTCTTAACATCTGCATAACACAAAACAAAAACCTTGATTAATCATAATAAATATCATCATATATTTGAATGTTGCTCTTAAGTTTCCTCAGCATTTTGCCCTCATGTCTCATATGACACTGAATGGAACAGGCAGGCATTCAAGTTAAAGTTCAACACAGCGTTAATAATAGCGAGTCTCTGCAGTGCCTTGGGTCATGACTGTCAAAGAAGTGGGCATGCCCTTATTACTTAAATCTCAAACAGGACTTGCATCAGTTCTTGGTTGCAGGGTACAAAATGAGGTGCGGTCTAACGTCCATCTGGGCATCTGTTCTTAAGATGCTGGCACCGCTGTTTGTTGTGGTTCACAGTGTATCTGGGGCAGTGACGGGGCACAGAAGGGGACCCAGGTTGTGCCTGGGAGGTTTCTTCTCTCAGCCAAGATGTGCACATAAATTTGAAATCACCCAAGAGGGTGGTTTCAGAGTTGCCTGCCAAAGAGTGGTGTCTTCTAATCTGGAGAGCAGCTGCTGGGCACAGGCATGCAAACACACACACACACACAGACATACACACACCCAGACACACTCACGGAGCCTATACCTGCCTCTACTTGTCTGCTCTGGGCAGATGGCTCCCGGGTCTTGGGTCGTCTCACTCTGCACCTCAGTCCAGTTAGACCCTTTCTTCTGTGGAGGCTGGCAAGCTGTGGGGTGAGGGATTCAGCCAGGTTGCCTGCCTTCTGAGTATGAAGGACACAGCCTGGAGAAGGACAAGGGTTATATTTAGTGTTTGGGCCCAGTCAGCGTTGGGCTCCCACTGCCTCTCCTCTGCGGAACTGTCAGTGGACCCTGGTTGCAAGTTCTCCTTGACTTTGAAGCCCACAAAACAAAAACTGAGAGACTATCCAAAAAGAAAAGAAGAAAACGCTGTTGGTCCCCTGATTCCACTGTTGGATTTGGTGGGGATGAGAAGCGAGGACCACCGGGTGTGACTGAGCAGAGGCACCTGTGCAGTAAGGTAAGTGTCCCCAGTGCCACTGAGAAGAGGCTTTGGGGACGTGTCTGTGATATCCAACATCCAGGAACTGCCCCCACTGCTCTCAGGAGCAGAAGCTTCTGGGCATTATGCATGGGAATAGAGTAAATCTTAGGCATGATTAAGGGCTTATGAAGGGTGATGACGTTTTTAATATGAAGAAGAGCTGCTTGCAAAATAGAGGAACTATCCTGACAGGAGATATGAAAGGAGACCAAAATAAAATCTTAAATTGCTATCCTCTTTAGAGTAAAACAAATGGTCAAAAATTTTAAAATGGTTTGGGCAGATGACTTTGCTTGGTAATAGCTTGATTTTGCAAACGATGTAAATGATCAATGCATAATTTGAAAATCATCTCAAATGTGGTATCAGTGGAGAAGTGTATTGGATAGGCTAGACTGGTTAGGAGGCATTTTCTTTTAATGGAAAGACAGAAGAAATTAATATCTTAAAATGGCAACTTAGAGGTATTCCTTTTCGTTTCCTTTTGTTCATATTTCTTTGGTGCTAAAGATTTGATGAATAAGCAAGATTTGATCAATGGGGGCCAGAGAAGAGAAGCAGATTCTTGAGGTGGGGTTTTTGGGAAGGTCTTGGAAGATACCTATCACCCTAAAGCATGACTGGATGTCTACAGCACAACAAACCTCAGTGTCAATGGGAAATGAAGCCTGATTGCTGCCAAATGATACCAGAGAAAGTTCTGTACTTGCTCAGAGGGAGTATTAGTGTTTAGGGTGAATGCATAGTTTTGAATACAAATCCAGTTCAAGAGATACATGTTCAGCTAAAATTTTTGTGACATATTCAATCACTCCTTTTCATTACACTTGATGATCACCTCTATGCAAGTCTTACGAAGGACTGCAAGAAATGCAATGCACACACTGCTCAGCTACATTCACCATGTTCTATGTGTGCGTTAGGCTCATAATAAAGGAGGGCAAGGAGTAGCGTACTACTGGTGAAAACTTTTCCAAACTGTGGCAATGCTCCTCTTGCTTCAACTAAAAATACTTTTCCTATGATGATACTTTCTAATACATCAATCTTCTATTCTCCCAAAAGAAATATTCCAAGCAAATACATCTCTACAGTCATCAGTTGACCCTATTATGAAACTCATACTTAACTAAAAATCAGCATAAATACTTAGAGAGCTCTTTGCTATTGAAAATTTCTAAAGGCAGCAATAATACTCATGGGCTATTTTTATTTCTTTAAAACAAATACATTGGGCAATCAAGACAAGTCTATGCTTACAAGAGTTTTTCAGGTAATTTCCCAGAGCAATGTTGACTTTGGGTTCTTAAGATTACCAATGCAAAAATATTCTGTAAAAATTCTAGGACGAAGAAAGTATTGATTTTAAACAAAAATTGTAAAAAAATTTTTAAGAGTTTAGCTTCTGTTAAAGTTTGTATGTAGTTTTCTTTTTCATTTAAACTGTTGTTGAATAAAAAAATTTGTTAGCCAAGAATTGGTCTTAGGTACTGACATGGTCACTGGAGATACAGATACTTTATTGTGGTTTCAAAATGATGATCCATTTACCTATTGTATGGGACAGATGTTGTAATGTGCCAAGAGTTCAGGAGCAACGAGGATGAGCTCCAGGGATGGGGAAAAACAAAAGTAAAGGGCTCCGTATTCTTCAGAAGAAAGTCCATGTTATTCTTGTGTTAATGTAAAAGAAAGTTTTCATTACTACTGAAATAAATGTCTCGCCTCTTCAATATGTTACATTAAAAAACATTTAAAGAAAAAAATGTTGCTTTTATTTGCTTTCGAACAGAACTAAGTGGCCACCAGCATTTAATAGCCATTCATACAGAGAGCAACATAATTTTTCCTTTTGTTTGTTTCATTATAATTAGGTAGACCACTCTTATGGTAAAAGGGCTTAGTTTGCTCACTTGTTCATTCATTCAACAAATGTTTAGAGTGCCTACTACATGTTGGGTTACCAGAGATACAGCAGTGAACGGACCAAAAGTGGTTTCCATATTCTCTGAGTATAGAGATCTTCACAGAGGGGCCAATTATTAGTGATTTGAACCTTAATACTGTTCATGTTTCTCAAGAGGCAGGACAGGTGGTCTGGTATTCCCATCTCTTTCAGAATTTTCCACAGTTTATTGTCATCCACACAGTCAAAGGCTTTGGCAGAGTCAATAAAGCAGAAATAGATGTTTTTCTGGAACTCTCTTGCTTTTTCCATGATCCAGTGGATATTGGCAATTTGATCTCTGGTTCCTCTGCCTTTTCTAAAACCAGCTTAAACATCTGGAAGTTCACAGTTCACGTATTGCTGAAGCCTGGCTTGGAGAATTTTGAGCATTACTTTACTAGCATGTGAGATGAGTGCAATTGTGTGGTAGTTTGAGCATTCTTTGGCATTGCCTTTCTTTGGGACTGGAATGAAAACTGACCTTTTCCAGTCCTGTAGCCACTGCTGAGTTTTCCAAATTTGCTGTCATATTGAGTGCAGCACTTTCACAGCATCATCTTTCAGGATTTGAAACAGCTCAACTGGAATTCCATCACTTTCACTAGCTTTGTTGGTAGTGATGCTTTCTAAGGCCCACTTGACTTCACATTCCAGGATGTCTGGCTCTAGAGGAGTGATCACAGCATCGTGATTATCCGGGTTGTGAAGATCTTTTTGTACAGTTCTTCTGTGTATTCTTGCCACCTCTTCTTAATATCTTCTGCTTCTGTTAGGCCCATACCATTTCTGTCCTTTATCAAGCCCATCTTTGCATGAAATGTTCCCTTGGTATCTCTAATTTTCTTGAAGAGATCTCTAGTCTGTCCCATTCTGTTTCCTCTATTTCTTTGCACTGATCACTGAGGAAGGCTTTCTTATCTCTTCTTGCTGTTCTTTGGAACTCTGCATTCAGATGCTTATATCTTTCCTTTTCTCCTTTGCTTTTCACTTCTCTTCTTTTCACAGCTATTTGTAAGGCCTCCCGAGACAGCATCACCAACTCAATCGACGTGAGTTTGAGTGAACTCCGGGAGATGGTGATAGACAGGGAGGCCTGGCGTGCTGTGATTCATGGGGTCGCAAACAGTCGGACACAACTGAGTGACTGAACTAACTAACAGTTCATGTTGCCTACCATGGTATTTTCTTTTTACCTAAGTAAAAGACTAGAAAAATATTTTTCTTACTTATAAAGGTTGATTTAGTGTCTGCAAGATAGGGAGAGAATTCCAGGGACCAAATAATCAGATTGGAATATACATTTTAGTGAAACTACTTGAGCCTACTTTGAGGGACGTTAACATTTCTGTTCTAAATTATAGATGTCACACAAAGGCTCATATACCAATTGTTTGCTCCTTCAGAACTGGGTCAGACAAGATGTCTCTAACAAGGACATTAGAGCAAAATTTGTATTAGATAGCCTCATGGCTATCTGGGACTCAAATCTGATGAGAGTTCAAGATGTTTCTGTCTAATTTGTCTGACAAAGACAGTCAATCACTAGAGGCTACAACAGAAAGAGTGGCAGTACTGTGTTTCTCACTATGGTTGAGGAAACTTTGTATAATGGCGTCATTCGTAACCACAGGGTCATTTTATACCTGGGAGGTGTCCTATATTGTTTACAGAATTCGAGTATCAGTCACTCACTTGATCCTAACATGACCCTGCATGATAGGAAATGCAAGTATTATTCCCTGTTCAGCCGATGGAAAACTAGGTTTTAGATTTTTAAGAAACCAGCCCAGCTAATGTTCTCTCTAATGTAGTCTCCTTAAATAATTTCTCAAATAAAGTCCAGAAAAATTCTGAGTTTTCAACTTGAGTACTCACAGTTCCGAGCACTGGTTGAAGGTGGTGTTGGCCAACTAGAAGCTGCCAATGGGAGAGTTTCAGGCCTTCCCACACACCACTGTCTTCCTGTCTCTACCTCCCTTCTACACTCACCCAGCAGTTCTTTCCTCTGGCCCTCAAACTAGTGTAGTTTCTAAACAAGATATAAGCTACTGCTTTTTTCTTCTTTTATGATGGGAACAGGATAGTATACTCATCTACATGTGAATGCAAATAAAATTTTAAACTTCTGGTGAGTACCAAAGTCTGGCAACATAAAAAGCCATCAGACCAGATTAGACCAATTGTCCACCCAGCCCAGATCCTGCTACTGGTGGATGCATAAGTGGGCCCTTACGAGAAGCAGTTTATCAGCGGTAAGTGAAAATACCACAGGACAAAATTATGGGGGAAATGATAAGCTGACGGCTGTATCAACTGAGACATATGAGTTAACTAAGAGCTCTATCAAGCTAGGCAGAGCTGATCAGAGCAGTCTTGAGTGAAGGTCTCCCTGGTGGATTTCAAGAGAGTAAACTGATCTGCGGGTAACTGGGATACTGAAGATAACAGGGTTTGGGTACCACTCATAGCTAGTATTCTCTGCTATGGCTAGCTATGAGATGAGCAATCAAATGCACTTTATTTCTTCCTTACATTTTTTTTCCTGGAATTTATTGTGTACCTATTTAAGGTTTATTATAATTGTTTGGAGGTGTTTAGCTGTTGGGTTGGCCAGAAAGTTTATTTGGGTTTTCTCGTAACATCTTATGGGAAAATCCGAACAAATTTTTTGGCCAACCCAATACTTTGCTCTAGTGGCTTGGACAGAATGTCTCAGATCCCCTTGACGGGTCCAGGGACAATCCTCTGACCAGGAAAGTAGAGTTTAGGGAGGACAGGAATGTGGGTAAAGCAGAGGCTGCTTCTAGGAGCTGCTGCTCCAGGCCTTGAGACAGAAAGAGACAGAGGCAGCTGCCTCCGAGCCACGGTATTAACTGCCAGGTTGTGACTAGGGACACCAGCTCCTTGGTTTTCAGCTGCTCCACAATCTTCACGCGGAGCTATTTTAAGAACCTTTGCATTTGATCAGGGAGCATGTGGGGTTAAGCCTTGTGTTTTCCATTTCAGTTTTAGATCCCAAGCAGGTGCAGTTAGTAGTTCAGAGTTTAAAAACTTATTATTGTATTTCTCTCCAATCAATGCAAAAATAACTTCATATTAGGGGAGAAAATCATGTAACTGAGATCAAGACTTGTTTCTTAAATAAAATTAAAAGTATTTAGAACTTGAACTTTTTAAAAAATCACTACCATTTTCCATTATAATTCTTGTTTGGCAAACTTGGCTAAAAGTATGAAAGAATAAATAAAGTCATTTGGCTAAAGTAGTCATGTATGGATGTGAGAGTTGGACTATGAAGAAAGCTGAGTGCCGAAGAATTGATGCTTTTAAACTGTGGTGCTGGAGAAGACTTTTGAGAGTCCCTTAGACTGAAAGGAGATCCAACCTGTCCATCCTAAAGGAAATCAGTCCTGAATATTCATTGGAAAGACTGATGCTGAAGCTGAAACTTCAATACTTTGGCCACCTGATGCCGAAGACCTGACTCATTTGAAGAGACCCTGATGCTGGGAAAGACTGAAGGTGGGAGGAGAAGGGGATGACAGAGGAGGAGATAATTGGATGGCATCACTGTCTCAATGGACATGAGTTTGAGTAAACTCTGGGAATTGGTGATGGACAGGGAGGCCTGGCGTGTTGCAGTCTATGAGGTCACATATTGTTGGACATGATGAGCAACTGAACTGAACTGAACTGAAAAGTCAAGACAATATATGACTATTTATGCTACTGTCCATTAATCTAATGTTGTGCATGTGTGGTCAGTAGCTCAGTCATGTCCAACTCTTGCAACCCCATAGACTGTAGTCTGCCAGGTTCCTCTATCCATGGAATTTTCCAGGCAAGAATACTGGAGTGGGTTGCCAATTCCTACTCCAGGGGATCTTCCCGAGCCAGGGACAGAATCTGCATCCCTTGTGTCTGCATTGGCAGGTGGATTCTTTACCATTGAACCACTTGACAAGTCTCAATCTACCCCTATGTTCTACTTATTATGCTTAGAATATTGCTGACAAGGACATCTTTGTATATTAGGGACATTTACGATGGTCTGACAATATCAAACAATGATTTACCACTTGAACTTTGACAATCAGAGAAAGGTTTCCTCTAAGACTCAGGCTACTCTCTGAAGAGATAGAGTTGAAACAAAAGTGAAGGCAATACAAAACAAAAAATTATTTCTTTTACAAATCTTTTAAGCTAGTTCAGTTCAGTTGCTCAGTCGTGTCCAACTCTTTGCGACCCCATAAATCGCAGCACGCCAGGCCTCCCTGTTCATCACCATCTCCCGGAGTTCACTCAGACCCATATCCATCGAGTCCATGATGCCATCCAGCCATCTCATCCTCTGTCGTCCCCTTCCCCTCCTCCCCCGATCCCTCCCAGCATCAGAGTCTTTTCCAATGAGTCATCTCTTCTCATGAGGTGGCCAAAGTACTGGAGCTTTAGCTTTAGCATCATTCCTTCCAAAGAAATCCCAGGGCTGATCTCCTTCAGAATGGACTGGTTGGATCTCCTTGCAATCCAAGGGACTCTCAAGAGTCTTCTCCAACACCACAGTTCAAAAGCATCAATTCTTCGGCACTCAGCCTTCTTCACAGTCCAACTCTCACATCCATACATGACTACTGGAAAAACCATAGCCTTGACTAGACAGACCTTAGTTGGCAAAGTAATGTCTCTGCTTTTGAATATGCTATCTAGGTTGGTCATAACTTTTCTTCCAAGGAGTAAGCGTCTTTTAATTTCATGGCTGCAATCACCATCTCCAGTGATTTTGGAGCCCCCAAAATAAAATCTGACACTGTTTCCACTGTTTCTCCATCCATTTCCCATGGAGTGATGGGATTGGATGCCATAATCTTCGTTTTCTGAATGTTGAGCTTTAAGCCAACTTTTTCACTCTCCTCTTTCACTTTCATCAAGAGGCTTTTTAGTTCCCCTTCACTTTCTGCCATAAGGGTGGTGTCATCTGCATATCTGAGTATATTGATATTTCTCCCTGCAATCTTGATTCCAGCTTGTGCTTCTTCCAGCCCAGCATTTCTCATGATGTACTCTGCATATAAGTTAAATAAGCAGGGTGACAATATACAGCCTTGATGTCCTCCTTTTCCTATTTGGAACCAGTCTGTTGTTCCATGTCCAGTTCTAACTGTTGCTTCCTGGCCTGCGTACAGATTTCTCAAGAGGCAGGTCAGGTGCTCTGGTATTCCCATCTCTTTCAGAATTTTCCACAGTTTAATGTGATCCACACAGTCAAAGGCTTTGGCATAGTCAATAAAGCAGAAATAGATATTTTTCTGGAACTCTCTTGCTTTAAGTATCTGTAAATTCCTCAAAAATTTATATAGGTCTTTCTTGGTCTGTTCAAGTTCTGTATCTCTAATGGTCCACTACATACTTATGAATCTGAGCCAGAGTTGCCCAATTTCTTAGTTTAAAAGATTTATTTGTACTCTTCAGGAGATTCAACAGAGCAGAAGTGCTGTATCTGGGGCTTGGATACAGCTCTGGAAAAATAAAGGAGGTAGGACAATCATTGGTCGAGTTGTATTTGGGACTGAGGAATTTTCTAGGCTTCAGGACTTTCACCGCTAAAATCAGGATTGTCCTGGGAAAACTGGGGCAGTGGGTCACCCCAAATGGAGAACGGACAACTGAAATGATCAAATTATAGTGCCTGTTGCTGTAGAACATTGAGGTACAGAAACCAGGTGTCCTAATTCTTTCTGGTGCACTGTATACATGGCAGACTCCTTGTTTAGGAAGATGTGGGGAGAGGTTTGGTCATTAAGATTCACCTGTTTATGGAATCTCACCCTTCCTAACACAAGAAGAGATCTGAAGGCATAATAATGAAGTGCCATCTTGAAGCTTGGGAAGTTCAAGTTTCCCAGTGAATTGGCTCAGCTTCTCACCCAAAACAACCAAGACTCCAAGATTCCACTGTTATATTTTTTGTTTAAAACTTTACAAGGGCAACATAGACATATGCACACAAATTCAAGGGGAAGCATTGCAAAAGTGTACAAGTCCACCAAACTTGTAGATCAGAGTAGGAAAAGAGTAAAGGCTATCTGAACTGAACATATCAATATCAGACAAAAACCAGTTTTTACTAAACCAGCAAATGGATGTACTCATTAGCATAACGCCTAATGCCTAAGAGCTTGGATTTTTTTCCAGATGACATCCAGATGGGTTTTAATCTCCAAAAGTTACTTAACCTCTCACAGCTTTAAGTTTCCTCATGAAATGAAGATAATAACTGTATTTGTCTTTTGGGGAACAATAAATGAGAAATATAAAGTGTTAACTACAGTTAGTGACAAATAATAAGTGCTCGATAATCAGGAGATATTTATGGCAACCCACTCCAGTATTCTTGCCTAGAGTATTCTGTGGACAGAGGAGCCTGGTGGGCTGCTGTCTATGGGGTTGCACAGAGTCGAACAAGACTGCAGTGACCTAGCAGCAGCAGCAGCATTACTATCATCATTAATAATATAGAAAATTCCCAGGGTTAGAGATTGGGTCTAACAAAATTCAGTCTTGAAAAGGTGGCATGTCAGGTCTTCCTGAAAAGCTGGTAAACATTACAAGAGCCTGGATACACAAAGACACAAAATTTGGGCCCCTTGAACCAAATTAAGAAGTCTTGGGCTAGAAATGTCATCTAGAAACCAAGGGAACCGGCATTTGAATAATGTGCTTCCTTAGGGACTCTAAGACCACTGCTTTAGATACTACATGCCCACAGACAGGTATGAATGTAAAACGCCAAATTTTGTGGTTTGGGCATAAAAAAATGTTCAGAAAGTTGATATCTGAAAGTAAACCACAAATTTCCTTGCAGTATGTTAAATAAGCAGGAATATTCTTTTCCCTTCCTTGAGCTTCTCTAACCATAGTGTCACTACTTTTTGCAATTCTCTTGCTCTCTCCTTCCATAAAAGTTAGATCGTGTAATGGAAGTTCCATCAAAATGTAATAATTTATGGGCCCACAGCCCAGAAGATTTTGAGGAGACAATCAAATTCCTAAATGTGTGCAAATTATTCCAGAATGGGAAATGACTCTTCCGGTGTAGCAGTAATTATTTATGTAACATTACCTTGGGAGAATGTTAATGGCAGAGCATTAAATTTCTCCTGTTAAAACAAAGGCACTTCTACAGGGTTTTATATCTTCTTTCCTAATTTGGAAAGACAGCATTTGTACACACAGAATAGCAAGTTTTACTATTTTACTGCTAAGTGGTTAGGTCAGGTTTCAGACAGACTGTCTTGACACATTAAATACCTGTCATTTGTGTGGAAGGAAAACTCCAGTTCAAATTGTGACAGAGTTGCAGATCCATCACTCTTAAAGTAAGCAAAGTAAGCAGCAAATTCCAATACCAAAAAAGTGCCAAAAGAGGCCATAATGCCTACTGAAGGGAGAAAAACTTTAGTTTACCTCAAATTCACATGCACTTAGTAATTTCCCCAGATGGCATCATAAAACTGCAATCATGACCTAAATAATCTCAGTTATTTCAGCATGCAATTCTTTTATTATGTTCCCATCCACATCTGGATAGTTCATTTGTACAAGGAAATTTCAGTTGAAAAAAGAACTCCAAATTTCAGCTAGGTCTAGTGGAACTAATCTGTGTATAAACAAGGATTTTTTTTTAAAATAGGATGGAAGAATATAAAGATCTTCACCTGTATTTGCAGCACTAAAACAGTAGTTCAGTCTGAACTAGGAGCTACAGATTTACTTCTCTTGACTGTCACAAAATCCGTAAGAACTTAATACTTTCAGAGTTAGACCAGATACAGTCAGTGGCAAAATGCCAGCCACCATCTTAGTGGGGTTTTTGCATTTCAACCCATTGCCCTAGTGACCAAAAAACATTTTCCTTAGCGTTTCCTTTAGCACACTTGTGCTATCTTATTAAATTTCATCAGTTTGTTGTTGTTGTTGTTGTTTTTTTAACAGTAAAACAACCTCTGGCATTTTAAAATTTCCAAACATGTGAAAACATACTATGGGGATCACAATATCAGCCTGGGATTATAGAACAGCCAGACACCACTTGAGTGAATCAGATGATGCTGAATTTATCTAAAGGATTCCAAAGGAAGTGAGCATTCCTAGCAGGAAGGTGAGCAACACACCCCAGCACAAGCAAAGGTACAAGTTTCTGAACTGAGAACTCTCACGAGGACGTGCATGAGTCCTAAGTCACTTCAGTCGTGTCCAACTCTTTGTGACCTTATGAACTGTAGCCTGCCAAGCTCCTCTGTCCATAGGATTCTCCAGGCAAGAATACTGGAGTGGGTTGCCAGGCCCTCCTCCAGGGGGATCTTCCCGACTCAGGAATTGAACCTGCGTCTCCTGCATCTCCTGTATGGCAGGTGGATTCTTTACCCCTGAGTCACTGGGGAAGCCCCTCTCACAAGGACACACAGTTATAGAATATGATGCCTGTGCATGAAGGCAGACCTTTAAAAAAAAACCAAAACAAACCCACAACTCAGTGATCATTCTCTAGCTTTTAACTCTTTTAACTCTTTTTAAAAAGCCAAAGTAGGGCTTCCTGGAACAATCCTTCACCAGGTAGCTCTAGATTTCCTGCCATTCTTTCTCCCTAGCTCCACCACAGTCCTAGAAGTCACACTGAACCCTGCATAATCTTGAAATTAATGAATCTGTCCAGATGGGAGCGTTGTTAGAACAGATCTAGATTAGCAGGCATGCAGAATCGATTTAGTCTACATTGGCCTGGAGAAGTAATGAGATTCCACCAAGTCTGGCATTATAAGAGTACAGCTCTGGTGGTATTCTGCAGTCTGGAAGCATGTACTCTGTCTATCCCTGGCCAGACTGACTTGTTTCTGTGTCCTTATGATGAATCAACCTCTTCAGATTTCCTGAGGTGTTGTCTAGGTCTGCTGCTGCTGCTGCTAAGTCGCTTCAGTTGTGTCCGACTCTGTGTGACCCCATAGATGGCAGCCCACCAGGCTCCCCCATCCCTGGGATTCTCCAGGCAAGAACACTGGAGTGGGTTGCCATTTCCTTCTCCAATGCAGGAAAATGAAAAGTGAAAGTGAAGTTGCTCAGTCGTGTCTGACTCTTAGCGACCCCATGGACTGCAGACCACCAGGCTCCTCTGTCCATGGGATTTTCCAGGTAAGAGTACTGGAGTGGGGGTGCCATTGCCTTCTCCGATTGTTCCATTAATCCCAGCCTAACACTGACAGTGACTGCAGCCATGAAATTAAAAGATGCTTGTTCCTTGGAAGAAAAGCTATGACCAACTTAGATAGCATATTGAAAAGCAGACACATTACTTTACCAACACAGGTCCACCTAGTCAAAGCTATGGTTTTTCCAGTAGTCATGTATGGATGTGAGAATTGGACTGTGAAGAAAGCTGAGCACCGAAGAATTGATGCTTTTGAACTGTGGTGTTGGAGAAGACTCTTGAGAGTCTCTTCGACTACAAGGAGATCCAACCAGTCCATCCTAAAGGAAATCAGTCCTGAATATTCTTTGGAAGGACTGATGCTGAAGCTGAAATTCCAATACTTTGACTACCTGATGTGAAGAGCCAACTCACTGGGAAAGACCCTGATGCTAGGAAAGACTGAAGGCATGAGGAGAAGGGAAAGACAGAAGATGAGATAACTGGATGGCATCACTGATGCAATGGACATGAGTTCGAGTAGGCTCCAGGAGTTAGTGATGGACAGGGAAGCCTGGTGTGCTGAAGTCCATGGGGTCACAAAGAGTTGGACATGACTGAGCGACTGAACTGAATTGAACCACTGACAGTAACTTCCTATTTCCTGCATATCTTATGCCTTGAATGCACAAATATGTTATTTAACTGAAACCACAGGAAATATATTCTGATTGGTTGGATTTCTAGATTCCCAAGCACGACTCTGTTCACACCAATAAATGAGTCTGACAGTGAGAAGCTATGTGAAAACAAAGGACTTCCAGGATGAGTTTCATTTGAGAAAGAGTGTGAAGAGGAAGCCAACTTATAAAAGAGATTTTGTTTGTGGAGAAGGGGACTGGGACAGTAGTTAAGTATGGGCTTCTGCAAAGGTAACATCTTCTGAAACATCTCCTGGGACTGTATCATCTTGACCCAGCTGTTGTTTTTCATTCCTACTTTCCAAGCTACCTTTGTGTAAGGATTAATGACTTCCCTCAGTCCATTAACTCAGAGTGTCATTAACCTCCAGGAAATACCTTGTCAGTACTGCCTGAAGGATACATGAGAAATGCTATATTTAAGGTTAAAAATGGTTAACTGTACACCTCCTTAACTACCTTTTTTTAACAGAAGTATTTTTATTTATTTATTTACTTTACAATATTGTATTGGTTTTGCCATACATCAACATGAATCCACCACGGGTGTACACGTGTTCCCAATCCTGAACCCCCCCTCCCACCTCCCTCCCTGTGTACCATCCCCCTGGGTCATCCCAGTGCACCAGCCCCAAGCATCCTGTATTATGCATCGAACATGGACTGGGGATTCATTTCTTATATGATATTATACATGTTTCAATGCCATTCTCCCAAATCATCCCACCCTTTCCCTCTCCCACAGAGTCCAAAAGACTGTTCTATACATCTGTGTCTCTTTTGCTATCTCACATACAGGGTTATCATTACCATCTTTCTAAATTCCATATATATGCATTAGTACACTGTATTGGTGTTTTTCTTTCTGGCTTACTTCACTCTGTTAATAGGCTCCAGTTTCATCCACCTCATTAGAACCGATTCAAATGTATTCTTTTTTAATGGCTGAGTAATACTCCATTGTGTATATGTACCACTGATTTCTTATTCATTTGTCTGCTGATGGACATCTAGGTTGCTTCCATGTCCTGGCTATTACAAACAGTGCTGCGATGAACATTGGGATACACGTGGTCTCTTTCAATTCTGGTTTCCTCAGTGTGTATGCCCAGCAGTGGGATTGCTGGGTCATAAAGCAGTTCTATTTCCAGTTTTTTAAGGAATCTCCACACTGTTCTCCATAGTGGCTATACTAGTTTGCATTCCCACCAACAGTGTAAGAGGGTTCCCTATTCTCCACACCCTCTCCAGCATTTATTGCTTGTAGACTTCTAGATCGCAGCCATTCTGACTGGCGTGAAATGGTACCTCTTGTGGTTTTGATTTGCATTTCTCTGATAATGAGTAATGTTGAGCATCTTTTCATGTGTTTGTTAGCCATCTGTCTTCTTTGGAGAAATGTCTGTTAAGTTCTTTGGCCCATTTTTTGATTGGGGCGTTTATTTTTCTGGAATTGAGCTACAGGAGTTGCTTGTATATTTTTGAGATTAGTTGTTTGTCAGTTGCTTCATTTGCTATTATTTTCTCCCATTCTGAAGGCTGTCTTTTCACCTTGCTTATAGTTTCCTTTGTTGTGCAGAAGCTTTTAAGTTTAATTAGGTTCCATTTGTTTATTTTTGCTTTTATTTCCAATATTCTGGGAGGTGGGTCATAGAGGATCCTGCTGTGATTTATGTCAGAGAGTGTTTTGCCTATGTTCTCCTCTAGGAGTTTTATAGTTTCTGGTCTTACATTTAGATCTTTAATCCATTTTGAGTTTATTTTTGTGTATGGTGTTAGAAAGTGATCTAGTTTCATTCTCTTACAAGTGGTTGACCAGTTTTCCCAGCACCACTTGTTAAAGAGATTGTCTTTTCTCCATTGTATATTCTTGCCTTCTTTGTCAAAGATAAGGTGTCCATAGGTGTGTGGATTTATCTCTGAGCGTTCTATTTTGTTCCACTGATCTATATTTCTGTCTTTGTGCCAGTACCATACTGTCTTGATGACTGTGGCTTTGTAGTAGAGCCTGAAGTCAGGCAGGTTGATTCCTCCAGTTCCATTCTTCTTTCTCAAGACTGCTTTGGCTATTCGAGGTTTTTTTGTATTTCTATACAAATTGTGAAATTATTTGTTCTAGCTCTGTGAAAAATACTGTTGGTAGCTTTGATTACAGACTCTTCTTGGAGTTCTCTTTGCCCCAGAATTTAATATTTTAATTAGAGTCTTACCTTGTAAGCTGTGAAGTTGCTAAAAGGGACTGCAACTGATCCAAAAGAAATGTCTTTCTGGAGGGTAAATTGAGTTTTCAAAAATACGTGTAAAAAGGGTTCTACCAAACTAAATTCCTGTAATTCCTATGTGTCTTATGTATTTGGAAACTGAATGGTGCCAACCCCAAATCTGCATTGTTGGTCAGCTCCAGTTATGGGTTATTTCAATTTTAACCTTTGGTAGAAGAATATATCATCTACTAAATCAGCTTTGTAAAATGTCTAGAACAGTTGATATAGGCATAAATATTTGTATACTTTTAGAGGAATGTTTAAGAGACTTAAATAATACTTCCTGTTAAATGTTCTTGAGGGCACTCCAAGAAAAGGCTAAAAAGAGTAATAGCTACAGTCAACAACAGCAGGAAAAAAACACTCATACATGAGATTTCCTATAAAATATAAATTATCTCCTGAGGAAAAAGTTAGATAGAGGCAGATTACTTTAATAGAAATAGAATGAAAGCATAGTGGGGATTTTGGCTGTTGCAGAGAGAAGTGACAACAGAAGCAGGAAGCGTGCAAGCAACGAGGATGCCCACGGCTGGGCAGTGAACTAGCTGCGCTAAAGTCGGTGGCTCAGTCTCGAGCTGAGGGCAAAATACCAGAAGTGATTGTTTTCATCCCCACATTTCCTGAACTTCTCTTCCACTTGAGGAGAGTTAACAAGCTGAGGGCACTGGTGTAAATCAGCAAAGCAACAGGGCCAGACTCACTGCCATTCCAGCAGAAAGGGAAGAGGCCCTCAGTGCTAACATTTGGGTTCCTGGCTTTTGCCGGAGCAGGTCTCAGTCAGCCAGCTCTGAACTGGATTCTTCTATGCTTTGGTCATGTCCTCGGGGTCCTGAGAAGACTGGCCTGTGCTCCAAAGCCATTGTTCTTTAAACAAAGTTGTGAACCGCTAACAGTTTTGTTTAAAAGTTTATAAAATGGTAACCACATTGCTACATCTTTCTGGAATATCTCAAACAAAATGTGGTTCAAATTTCTTGTTAAAAAAAAAAAGTCCAGAGTTCCCAAATAAACAAAGACAGCCGATATAGTTAACAGGCTTTGTGTGACCATAGCTCTGTCGTTTTGTCTTCTGTTTCTTGCTTTGGGCAGAGGTCAGGGTGGCCATGCAGCGAAGGAGCCTCTGACTAGTCCCACAGCTCAGGAGCTGCCTGAGCAAGCTTCTATGCCGCCCCCCTCCCCTGCACCTCGGCAGGACTGATGGGAGGGGTAGGCAGAGAGGCTACCTTACCTGGAGCCTGTACCCTCCTACCTAGACACATACACACAGCAGTTACTCCATTTCGGGCAAGTGAGAAGCCAGCTCCATGTGGAGGATCACAAGGAGCCCCAACTTGGTGACTTGGCCTCTGTGCCTTTAAGAAAATAAGAGGTGCAAATGGACACCTCTACTAATTGAAAACTACTGCATTGATGCAGCTAACTAAACAAATGATGGAAATCTTGGCAGGGACCTGCTCATGGCTTTTATTAATAGACATTGATCTTTATATAAAGATCACTGATAATGCCTCAAACACACAGGGTACAAAGATTCTTTTCTTTAGGGTAGATGAGACAGATCCATCTTAGTGCAACAATCTATTATTTGGACAAACATGCTTACCCCAAAGCCAGGCCACCCAAATCCAGGCAACCACTGGATATGACCACCCTAGAGCTTCTTGTACAACCCACGCTGCAGGCAACATGCATCTCCCCATCCCAGCTTCGGTCCTTCATTGACCATCCCTCCTTTCTGCTTAACATTCAGGATGACTGTAGTTACTTGCCCAATCGATGCTTCAACTTTCCAAGAAAGGCTAGATTCAAGATTTGAGGTGAAAAAAACCCCTAAAGACTCTAGCTCTTTAGTTTCACAGAGGGATGCGTGCTCAGAGTAGATTATGCAAACATTAAAACGGCTGTCCTGTCACTGATTTGGTTTCCTGTCAATGTCTGTGCAGCAGTTTCTGAAGGAGCAACAGCAGCCTTCAGGAAAGAACTGCTCTGCCTAGGACTCGGGGTTCCATGTGTGTCCTTCTGGCTGGCTCTCCCCGTTCTCTCTGCTCTTGCCATTCTGAGCTTCTGCCATCTCCCTGGGCTAAGTGGCTCCCTCTTAAAGGGCCACTCTAGTCATCAGTTGCTTCTGGAAGACTCTGAGCCTGAAATCACTGAGTACACAGGAATATACAAAGGTCGGGGAAGGTATTTAAAACACACACAGAGCTCTGCACACTGGTTGGTTGGTTGGCTCCATTTTTACAGCATTTAGCATCCCAAGCTGCAATCACACACATTTTCCTCCTCTCCTGGCACCTGTGCTGCTGTGAGCAGAAGGCATTACATTGCTTTTTCCTTTGAAATCACCCTTGCCAATCTGCTCTGCCCTGACGGAGCTTGGACGTAGATGGAAAGGCTATTTTTGATGAGAGGGCTTAGCAACATTCCCTAAACAGAAAGTATCTCTCCTACACACTCAAAGCATTATAGAACACTTTTTATCTACTTTAGTCCCTGATCCTGGAGAAAGGAGAAAGTTGGCTTTGTAAGGTGTCATCTTTGTTGGCCAAGAGTTTAGTAAAGAAATTTAGAGGAATCACAGTGCCCTTGGGTTCGTTCTTTCAGTAGAACACCGAAGAGCTACTGAATCCAAAGCGCTGCAGATGGTACAGAATGTAAAGTGTACTGTCGCTGTCTCTGAAGACTCACCAGTTCAACAGAAGCAGAAAAAACAAAAACTACGAAAGAGTGTGGAAGGTGAAACATGTCACAACAGAGGTGGAGATAAAGTGACAGCATGATTCAAGGGAAAAAGAGAATCTTCCACCTGTAAAGAAGCAGAAATCACGTTTACAACAAGGATCCAACTTCTGCAAGCAGCCTATGCCTAGCACAGGCTTTTAAGGCTATTTCCACTTCTGTTTCCTTATTATTCCCTTTCTGGGGGCATTTCTTCATGTTCTCACTGCCCCAACCCCTCCTGTGACGAACGGGATCAGACGGCACATGTGTTACTTTGAAGGGCATGTTTATTTTTACCTCAATCAAGAATTCCAGCAGGAAGACCATAACTGAAAGCAAGGTTGTGAGGTTCATAACTTCTTCAGTTACTTACTTGTCCTTTTTCCTGTTCTTTGCGTCTTCTAACCTGATCTCTCTCACCTGAGGCCACTCTTACCTGGCTGCAGAGCTCGACTGCCACCACTCCCCTTAGTTATTAAAACCTGCTTCCAGAAAAGTCTCTGGTACTGGCCTGTGCCCATAAATGTCGATGTATAATACTACACATGAGATTGCTGTTTCAGCTGCAGCATTAACTGTCCCCTAGTAAAGGAAAGTAGGACGTTAGCTGTGCCAGGATGCTGAGGAAGGAAAAAAAATACTTTACTCCCCAGACTCTGTTAAAAAGCCGTCTTGGACAGTAACTACTAACTGCCACCTGGGAGAGGCTGATACACGTGTTTGCTTTTCACCATAGTCTAATGAAAATTCCAGCTTGCATCACACAGCTCCAGAGGTCCCCAAGCACAAAGTGGCCAAGGCACCGCAATATCTGAAGGGCTGCCACCCTTCATGCAATGAGAGGTCATCGCACACATCCTTCTCTGCTCTCTATTGTCTGGGCTGAAAGACTGATCACTGACACTTAGGAAGCTAAGCCTCTTTGACCATACCGCCAGGAGTGAAAGAGCCAGGAGAAGTTGACCTTTGTTACTATCTGCCCTGGGAGAATTTTCTTCAAAAGACATTACAATACCTTGACAGCAGTGCTCCCCCAGGACCTGTAGCAAGGCAATCACTAGCCTTACCAGGCCTCATCTCTGCTAGAGGGCTCAGTGGCTCTCATCCTCACAGCCCTGGCATTTCCAGCTACCAGCAAAAATCACTAGGGAATAGTTCTCTATTGTATCTTCATTCCCATGTGACTCTGCTTCCTCCCTCAAGTTCTTCCCTTCTCTGATTTCCTCCAAATCCCTTGCATGGTGCTCTCTGAACGTCTCTGAAGACATGTGAAATGGTGCAAAAGCTCAGCTTTGCAGTCAGGCAGATATGGGTTTAGAGGTTCTAATGTGGACTTGCTGTGTGACCTTAAATTATGCATGTGACCTCTTTGGACCTTATGCCCTTATTTGTAAAATCCAGATGACAGGAATTAGTTTGTAGCATCCTATGAAGACTAACTGTACAAAAACAGCCAAACACAGTACCTGGTACATGAGGTGCGCAATAAATAAGTTATTGCTATTACTGGAAGCCCTACATGCTCAAGGGCTTCCCAGGTGGCTCAGTGGGTAAAGAATCTGCCTGCAATGCAGGAGACACAGGAGATTAGGGTTTGATTCCTAGGTCAGGAAGAGCCCTTGGAGGAGGGCATGACAACCCACTCCAATATTCTTGCCTGGAGAATCCCATGGACAGAGCAGCCTGGCAGGCTCCAGTCCATGGGATCACAAAGAGTTGGACACGACTGAAGCGACTGAGCAGGCACGTGCATGCTGCATGCTTACCCTGCTTACATACTCGTCTTCCCTCCTCCTGCTCCACTTGCTGTCCAGCTCTTCCCCCAGGACTTACACTCTGTCAGCCCCTCAGGAGAAGACTGGTCATACTCCCATAGCCCAAGACCTAAGCCTGGGGCACTACCATTCTCCAGGCTTCACAGTGATGCTTCCTCGCCATTCCTTGCCATCTTCACATCATCGGCCATCGGCTTCCCTTGAGGTTCATGTCATCTGCCCTTACACGCTTGTCCAATTCCCAGTTCTGCCATCTACTGACTTTTCTTCATTATTCCACCTATTTAATAAGGACTGGCAACTGGATCAAGCTTTTTTCCTCTTAATTCCCTCCATGTTGAGGGTAGTCTCAACTTGAACATAGATGATCTTTACAATAATGTGTCTTCAGTGTTTCTCAACTCCAAAAGCACACTGCACCTCAGTAATTCAGTTCCACTTCTACCCCTGGAATGTTCTGCCTCTGCACACCTGTGATGTTTCACTGTACTTAAGTGCTTCCCGTGTGTCTCCTTGGTGAACTGTTAAACAGTAGGACTGTTAAACAGTAGGTGTCTGGTACCCAGTAGGTGTCTGTACACAGTAGGTGTTTAATAAATCTTTATGGAATGAATAACACAGTACATCAGTATAGTTTTTTAGAGCTTATATGCTTCTCTGTCCATTATCTTATTTGATCATCACTTTAGGAAGGCAGAGACATGGTCACAGTTCCCCTGTATAAATATGGAAATGAAGCTCAGAAAAACTAACGACTTACTCAAGGTTACCTGGTTAGACCACAACAAACACCTATTTATTATAGCCCACAGACGCCAGCTGGGGCTTTTCCTGACATCCTAGCAATGAAAACAGTCCTGTTCTTCCCTGCCTTCTTTACCTCTGTGTACTTATTTCCTTTGAAAACTTAAGAGAAAAATTGGAAACATGATAGCTTGTTCATCTTAGGTACATACGAACCGTTCTGAGGAATATGTCTCTCTGTGCTCCCAAGGGTCTCCTGCCATCAGACTATACATTAAACTCTCAGGATCTTCTTTAAAGAATTATGTAATGTTATATTTCATTGCCCCAGTGTGAACACTAACATCATAAATGTTCAGTCTATTACTAACATTATGCAGATTTCAAATCTGGAAAATGCAGAAACCCAACCTTGTGTTCTCTGATTAATTCAATCCTGGATTTAAGCTCCCCGATGAAGCCCACAAAATGACAACTCAAAACTCCTCTGGTTACCAATGAAAGATGAGCATTGGCAGAGAGATGAAAACTCTCTTTTCATATATAAAGATGAGTTCTGCAATTGGCAAAGCAAAAGCAGCTTCCTGAATCGCCACATCCCACACACACAGCTGAATCCAATAAGTTCTTAGGAATTTGATTTATAATCCCAAACTACAAAGTATCTAGTTTCAGGCAGTGAATGAAAAGTCTTTCTTATCTGGGCCATTTGCTATCTTTAAAGCATTTTCCTAGTTTAAGGAAGCCATTTTAAAAAAGAGATTACAGCTAATGGGTTCTTTTCATGGTAAGATTCCACTCCTGTATATGGCAATGATTTTTGTGAAATTCAACATTCTTCAGGAAGGTACTGTGCTAGACACTGAGATGTAAACAAAATATGTAAAGTACTTGTTCCCTGAAAACGACAAAATGCTGATGAAAGACATCAAAGATCTAAATAAACAGAGATACTATGTTCATAGATTGGGACACTCAATACAGCAAATATTTTATTGTTGTTGTTTAGTCGCTCAGCTGATTCCTTTGTGAGCCCATGGACTGCAGCCCACCAGGCTCCTCTGTGCACGGGATTCTCCAGGCAAGAATACTGGAGTGGGTTGCTATTTCCTACTCTAGGGAGCTTCCCCACCCAGGGATCCAACTGGCATCTCCAGTATTGCAGGCGGATTCTTTAGTGCTGAGTCACAGGGGAAGCTCTGCAAATATTTTGATTTGCCCCCGACTGATAAACAAGTTTAATGCAATTCCAACCAAGATTTCAACACACTTTTTTTTTCTGTCGATATAGACAACATAATTCTAAAATTTCCATGGGAAAGTAAAGAAACTAGGAAGCTAAGATACTGTTGAATAAGAAGAAAAGTGGGAGCTATCAGTGTACCTAATTTCAAGATTTATATAGCTGCAATAATCAAGACTGTGCGTATTGGTGGAGGGACAGACACACAGATCAATGGAACAGAACAGAGAACCCAGAAATAGACTCATGCAAATATGCCTGACTGATTGTCAACAAAGGTGAAGAAGGAATTCAACAACAACAACAAAAGATATGTCTTTTCAACAAACAGTTCTGGAGCAATTGGACATTCAGAGGAAAAAAAAAATGAAACTCAACCTAAGTCTACTGCCTTACACAAACACTTAACTCAGAATGGATCATGGATTTAAATATAAAAGATATACCTGTAAAACTCTTAGAAAAAACAATAAGTGAAAATCTTTGAAGTTGAGGACTAGTCAAGGAGCTCCTACACTTGACACCAAAAGCTCAGTCCATAGAAACAGACAGACCTTAGATTTAATCAAAATGAAAAAGCTTCTGCTCTGTGAAAAACTTTTAGAGGATGAAAAGAATCTTGAGATTGAAGGGAAAAAAAAGCAAACCACATATATAACCAAGGTCCACTGGCTAGAATACACAAAGCCTCAAAATTTAATAGTAAAAACCATACAATCCAATTAGAAAATAGGCAAAAGATAGGAACAAACACTTCATCATTGTGGATATTCAGATGGTAAATAGGCATATGAAAAGATATTCTACGTCATTAACCATTCAGTTCAGTTCAGTTCAGTTCAGTCACTCAGTCGTGTCCGACTCTTTGCGACCCCATGAATTGCAGCACGCCAGGCCTCCCTGTTCATCACCATCTCCCAGAGTTCACTCAGACTCATGTCCATCGAGTCCATGATGCCATCCAGCCATCTCATCCTTGGTCGTCCCTTTCCTCTCCTCCCCCGATCCCTCCCAGCATCAGAGTCTTTTCCAATGAGCCAACTCTTCTCATGAGGTGGCCAAAGTACTGGAGTTTTAGCTTTAGCATCATTCCTTCCAAAGAAATCCCAGGGCTGATCTCCTTCAGAATGGACTGGTTGGATCTCCTTGCAGTCCGAGGGAATCTCAAGAGTCTTCTCCAACACCACAGTTCAAAAGCATTAACCATTAGGGAAATGCAAATTAAAACCAGAATGATGTATCATTACATGCCTCTCAGAATGGCTAAAATTAAAAAAAATAGTAATAATAAATGCTGATGAGGATTTAGAGAAATTAGATTACTTCACATCGCTAGTGTGAATGTAAATTGGTATAACCACTCTGGAAAACAATTTGTCAGTTTCTTAAAACTAAAATATGGCTTAGTAATTGTACTTCTGGGCATTTATCTCAGAGAAATGAAAGCTTACGTTCACACTACAAGTTATACACAAATGTTTATGGCAGCTTCATTTGTTAGCAGTCCCAAATTGGAAATAATGCAAATGTTCTTTGAAGGTGAGTAGTATGGTTTATTGGAGAAGGAAATGGCAACCCACTCCAGTACTCTTGCCTGGAAAATCCCATGGATGGAGGAGCCTGGTGGGCTGCCGTCTATGGGGTTGCATAGAGTCAGACACGACTGAAGCGACTTAGCAGCAGCAGCAGTATGGTTTTTATAACCATGCTATAGAATGTTACTTGGCAAATAGAAGGAACAAACTATTAAGACACATAGCAACCTAGATAAATCTCCAGAAGATTACGCTGGATGGAAAAAGATTAAACTCAAAAGGTTATATACTACATGATCCCATTTATACGACATTCTTGAAATAATAAAATTACTGAAATAGAGAACAGAATACTGGCTGCTAGGATTTAAGAAGTGGAGGTGGCAGGGAAACGATTTTAACTATAAAAGGTCATGTTCTGTATGCTGATGGCATTGATGTTAACGTCCTGGTTGTGATGTATACAACAGCTTTGCAAGATACCATTCAGGGAAACTGGGTAAAGGACACCTGGGATCTCTCCACATCACTCTTACAATGGCATGTGAATCTGTAATGATCTCAGAGTAAGAAATTTAACTAAAAATATCAAAAGTATATATTTCATTTTTTTAATAAGAAAAAGAATGAGAAGCTATGTATCAGAATCTTTACCCTTAGGTAGTAGTAAATCAGTGACTTTTATTTTCTTCTTTTGCATTATCTGACTTTTTCTACAATGAACATTAATTGTTTTGGTAATTAAAAAGGAAGACATTGGCTGTAAGGAAAGAACTAAATTCTTATGTCTTAAGCTGTCCTACTTGGAATACTTGGTTTTATGTTAGACCAGGGGTCTCTGCCTTGACTTTGAGATTTTAAAGGGTCTAGTTTAAAATGAGTCAGGCTTTCTTTTTTAAATTTCACATTTCAATTTTTTCAATTCAGTATTCTATTTTTTCAGTTAGCCAGTAATATCTAATCTATTAAGGTACTTATGAAATTGCACAGATTCCCAATTTATGATACTTTTAGCATTAGGCTGGATCCATACATCAAGAAAATTATGTGTATCTAGGAGAAGAAAACACTTATGGACAGCCAAACTAAATGGAATTTGACCAGAAAGTTCCAGTAGTTATACTTGGAGTGAGTTTGTCTCAGGAGAAGAATAAAACTGTGATCCTAATAGAGCTAACAGATTTTTCTGATAGTTAGTGGCCTAATTCTAAAATTAAATTACCTGAATGCAGACAGGTAAGGCTTGAGGACAAGGTAGAAACTCAAAATAAGTAGGCATAATTCTTTCTGGAGGTGGAACCTGACAATAATAATAGTTATAATAGTTCTTACTTTTTGCTCAGGGCTTATTAGATACCAGGAAATGTTCTAAGAGCTTAACGTTTACTGACTTATTTAACCAACTAGTGGTCTTCTTACCAAGGTACTAGATATGCAAATATTTTACAAGATAATGCACATGCAGGGGTATTTTAAAGAAATTAGTCTCCAGACCTTAACTTTCATTTGTGGTTTATTTTTTAACTGCTTGAGAATTCACCTTGCATTCGTATCAGCCCTTTCTCTTTATTAAACAGCAAATGCTTCATCCAAGACAAGTATTATAATTATTGTCTTGGACTTCTTTGTCTTTGGAGTACACAAACTTTCTGCAATCCAAACATGTTGTGATTAGCAAGCATGCTGTCTTCTATCTCATACTCATTTTTATTAAGTGTGAGATTTAGTCAATATTGAGATGTTCTGAATTCTTAACAATGGCCACAGTAGAATATATAATGATGCAGATTCTTTTACATGCTGTGTGTATCATTTCTGAGAATGAAAAATTACTCAAATAGAGATTCAAAAAATATGAATACCTGTTTTCATTTCTTTCCAGTTTTCTCTGAGTTACTCAGCAAAGCAGGTCCAGCATATTTTCAAATCGTGTTAACTTTTTCAGCCGTATCAATCCTCTTCTTAGTTCATGTTACACTCCTTTCTGCCTGTGCACGTGCTAAGCTGTTTCCAGTCATGTCCAACTTTTGGCACTCCATGGACTGTAGCACCGGCAGGCTCCTCTGTCCATGGGATTTTCCAGGCAAGAATACTGGAGTGGGTTGTCGTGCCCTTCTCCAGGGGATCTTCCCTACCTAGGGATTGAACCCAGGTCTGTTACTGTCCATCTGCATTGGCAGGTGGGTTCTTTATCACTGACACCACCTGGGAAGCCTGTCTACCTCTTACCAAAAATACGCTTTGAAATCTATGATGAAAAGTTTTAGATCTCAACTTGAAAATGTGTGAGGATGTATACAGATTTTAAAATTTATTTTGGGAGTACATTTTTCAAGACCTCTACTCATAACATCCTATGAGGTAGATATTAATACCCACATCCCCATTTTACAGAACTAGCATAAATGAAGCCCAGAGAGACTGAGCAACTTGCCCTAGAATACACAGCTTTTAAAGGTTAGAGTTAAGATTCTAACTGGTAGAATCTGGCTCAGAACCTGAGCTCTTAACCACAAGACATACTATCTTCAGAGTTTCAATTAGATTTACTCAGGCCTGACATGGAATCAGAACTGTGTACCTCTGATTCATGAGAGAAGATGGCGAAAAAAGACTCTGTCTTAAGGAAATGTTGGAGAATGTCCATAAAGAGAAGTTTAGCTTGTACCTAATGATACTGGTAGAAAATTGTTAGTTTTCCAAAATTACTCTTATTCTCTTTCAGAGAAGATGGAAACAGGAATTTGGGATGTTCAACTGGGTTCAAATACAAGGATTATTTGGAAAACTGAGGGGCCCATATGTGTTTCAAACATGCCAGGCACAAAGTTAGAACATGTTTATACTTCTAGTGACAGAATAACTTTTGATGCTTATTACTTGGGGATATGGAAGAAGCCATACAAGCTAAGTGTCGTTAAAATTAGATGCTCTTTCCTTGTTAACATTTTTCACACTTTGCTTCTTCCCTTACAAAACACTAGGTCTTTCCAATCAAGTTCCACAAACACTTATGAAAGCATTTTGTTTTAAGGGAAGTGGACACACACACACGCACATATACATACACACACACCCCCTTAAAGACAGGGTACCAAGAATGGCATTTTCCAAATGACCATGGGTTAAAATTACTCGTAAGCCCAAGTCTCTTTGCAAATGTTTAACCTTTACACTAAGTTCAAGTTTTAAGATATACTTTAGACTATGTGGGATGGAATGAAGTAGGCCAGCCTGGGGAGGTTTGGGGACACCCAGGGTAAGACTGGTCCATCACACCGGTACACCTGCAAGGAGCCCTCTCTGCTCAGAGAGTGCAGTGAGACAACTTTTGTGGTTCCTTTAAAGCTTTTCTCAGCATTCAAACAGGCTAATATTGTAGATCTCATTGTTCATGCTGACAAAACTCATGCTCAGAGTGAGGCAGGGAAGGCAATGGGAAATGCTAGAGGGAACATGACTGCAACCCCCAAACAGTCTGCTGTGGCTCTGTAAAGGCTGAGACTGGTAACCCAGGGGGAGGGCCCAGTCGAGGGTCCCAGAACAGCTTTACAACCTACTGTCTCAGAGGCCCTGGGCAAGTCACCTATCTCTAGGGCTTGCCTTACTCTCGAAGTCTGTGACTCAGAAAATCCGAGATGGAAGTTTCTTTAAATTTATTAGAAAACATTAGAGAAACAGGATAGGTAGAGAAATAACCTTTTCCTTGAAAAAGCAAGCTCAGCATGACAGAATTGCATGCTTGCATTCCCAGCTGCACTTTCCTAAAAGGTGTTTTCAATTATTTTCAGTGAGCTAATGTTCCCCCGACTATCTTAAAGTCTTAGAAGCACAGGACAATTAAATCTGAATCTTGACGAAAATGAGCAAACAGCTGCACAGTGGACCTGGGCAGACACAGACGCCTGTGGCTGGACTGGAAGTGGCCCTCACAGAGTGCTGCCCGGTCCACGGAGCCATGGCCCTGGAGCAAGCCCGCCATGAAAGGCGCTCCAATGAGGCAACCACAGTGAAAAAACAGAGCAGAAAGAGCTTTGGGAAAATGTGAAGGTTTTCTGTGGCCACACGCACCTGTACTTTTATTATGAGAAAAAAATGGCTGGCTTTGGGGTGGGTATAGGGTAGGAAACTCAGTGTGTGACTTCCACCCCCCCTTGAATTTTGTTAAGAACCAGGAGACCTTAAAGATCATGGAATTTATTTTTTACATTTTGCAACTGAGGAAATGTAAAATGAAGG
This sequence comes from Nanger dama, assembly GCA_917880005.1. Classification (NCBI taxonomy): domain Eukaryota; kingdom Metazoa; phylum Chordata; class Mammalia; order Artiodactyla; family Bovidae; genus Nanger; species Nanger dama. The sequence continues at coordinate 5,925,501 of CAKJTW010000082.1, read as the reverse complement.
CCTAGCTGACTTGTCCGAGGTCAGCTAGCCAGCTGGTTAGTAAGTGGCAAAATGGAGACCAGAACCTAGCTGTTTCTACCACATACGCCACTTAAAGAGCCTGCCCAAAGCTTCCTCAATTATGCACCAGTGTTTTCTCCTTCAGATTACTAAGGAGCAATGAAACATTACTTTATATAAATGAAATGGATGTTTATACTATTTATATTACTTCCATAGAGAGCTATCTTTTCCATCAGGGTAAGATATCAAGTACATGTTGCAGTCACAGAGGACCATATAAAGAATCATAATGAAGAGTGCTGAATTCCACTTTGTCAAACTAAAGCATGATTATTTTAGAAATGTTTCCTGCTTCACATGCTTTTTGCTTGACATAATGCTTTGACCTACAGGTGAATATGGAAATATCTTCATATCTCCATTTCCTCTTTAATGCTTTTAATTAGGTTACTTCATTATTTGTATAAAGTTCAGTTCAGTTGTTCAATTGTGTCCAACTCTTTGCAGTCCCGTGGACTGTAACATGTCAAGCTTCTCTGTCCATCAAGAACTCCTGGAGCTTGCTCAAACTCATGCCCATTGAGTTGGTGATACCATTCAACCACCTCATTCACGGATCCACGGTTGTCCCCTTCTCCTCCTGCCTTCAATCTTTCCCAGCATCAGGGTCTTTTCCAATGAGTTGGTTCTTCACATCAGGTGGTCAAAGTACTGGAGCTTCAGCTTCAGCATCAGTCCTTCCAATGAATATTCAGGACTGATTTCCTTTAGGATGGACTGGTTGGATCTCCTTGCAGTCCAAGGCACCCTCAAGAGTCTTCTCCAACACCACAGTTCAGAAGCATCAATTCTTCGGTGCTCAACTTTCTTTATGGTTCAACTCTCACATCTATACATGACTAATGGAAAAACCATAGTTTTAACTAGACAGACCTTTGTTGGCAAAGTAATGTCTCTGTTTTTAAATATGCTGTCTAGGTTTGTCATAGCTTTTCTTCCAAGGAGCAAGCATCCTTTAATTTCATGGCTGCAGTCACCATCTGCAGTGATTTTGCAGCCTGAGAAAATAGTCTGTCACTGTTTCCATTGTTTCCCCATCTATTTGCCATGAAGTGATGGGGCCAGATGCCATGATCTTCGTTCTTTTGAATGTTGAGTTTTAAGCCAGGTTTTTCACTCTCCTCCTTTTTCTAACTTATATAAAGTTAGTAAAACTAAAAATATTTAGTTTTTAAGAAATTAGCCATTATTAAGCAGGAAAGAATTAGAAAGTCATGTAAACATCTTGGATGGTTTACATTGTGGATATGCATGCAGTAGTATGAGGAAAATGAAACTGAGGGTCAATAAATAAAAAAAACCTTCTGTCAGGAAAATGTAGTCAGAAAATTGGAAAGTAAAACAATAAAATGACTAAATTTCTTTAAACTGCTGAAAATAAGGGTTAGATATTGGAATGTATTAACAAAGTAACCATATCTAGAGACTGTTAAAAATAAAAGAAGGAACAGAGTGTCCCTCATCATCCAGAAACTCAAAGGGTTAAGTTATAACCCACTGCTGCTGCCCATCCACAAGGCAATGCACCCCAGAAGGGAGTTCAGGATGGAAAAAAACCAGGATGAGGCATACAGTGCTTTGAATAAATGGGCCCACAGATGGTTATGATGCACATCTTAGGAAGAATTTCAACAACTCCAGATTTTTGCATCTTTCCATACACAGAAAAGCATGAAAAGTATCCACCTGAGAAATCTGCTCTTTGCGGACAGCAGTAATCTTTTACCAAGATACTTACTCCGCTACATGTTTTTCCTAGCCAATAAAAAAAAAAAATTCATATACATACTGGTTCCTCCCCTACTTCTCTGGAAAGGTTTACTCAGAGCTAACTGACAGGCTGTCTCCCAGGCTACAGTCCTCAGTAAGACCTTGAACAAAACTTCAGCTTGCAACTATCATGCTCCATGTTTTCCTTTAAGTCAGCAACACCTAATGTTAATGATATCAGGCACATTTTTAAACTGGGATACTTTACTGGCAAAAAATGGCTAAAAGAATCCTTGATGGTGCTTTCAAATACTGATTCTTTGCAGAGCAGAATGGCTAAAATAAGAGAAAACAAACAAAACCTAACCAACCAACCAACCAACCAACCAACCAACCAAACACTGACAATTCCAAGTGCTGGTGAGGATGTAGAGTAACTGGAACTCTCATACACTGTGGGAATGCAGAATGCTACAATCCCTTTGGGATACATCCTTATAAAATGTTAAACATACATTTACAACAAAATACAATAATCTTACTCCCAGAGAAACATCCCAGAGAAATAAAAGTTATGGTTACTTAAAAACCTGTTCATGAACATTTATAGTGGTTTTATTCATAATGACTCCAAACAGGAAACAATCCATGTGTCCTTCAACCAATGAGTGGATATGCAGACTGTGGTATGTCTACATGATGGAATATTACATGGTGACAAAATGGAACAAGCTATTGGTATATACAGCAACCTGGCTGAACTGCAAGTAAATTATGCTAAATGGAAGAAACTGGATTAAAAATGCTATTACTCGATTCATGTGACATTTAGGAAAAGGTGAAATTAGAGGAGAAAACAGAGTGGTTGCCAAGGGTTGAGAGTGGGGATAGGGGTTGACTTAAAAGCCAGCAAGAGGGAATTTCTTGGATGTGATGAAAGTGTTCTATATTTCGATTGTGGTGGTGGTAACATCACAGTATGCATTCATCTATATCACGGCACTACACATAATAAAGTGAATTTAAATCTATGTAAATTTTTTAAAAGTGAAAAAATGGGTTACCCATTGCTCTCAACTTGCCAGTGAATTTATTAAATATTTGTAAGAGGTTCTACACTAAATGGTTGCAATGATCCATAGGAATAGACATCATATTTTGGACTACAGCCTGCTGGGTAATATCTTACAATTAAAAAAAATAATTTAAATTGAAAAATAAAGTACTCAATGTGTCAACTAGGGGTCAGGTACTGTTATTAAATGGTAAAAATACAGCCATGAATAGGATTTGTTTTGGGCCTTATACAGTGTTAGAACTGGAAGGTGCTGTACAGTAGGGAAGCTGAGTCAATGGTGTTTCTCTAGAGCCAAACTTGAAATGATACAGTCATTGTTGTTGATGTCCAGACAAGCACAGGCAACTTCGTGGCTTTTGTTCCCTTTCATCTGTAGTGCTGACAATGAATTGTTCTGCTAATCAGCTCAACAGGTTAACTGTGTGAGACTGAATAAAATAAAGCAGCATGTGGCAGGTTAAAGATTTCCTGCCACTGCCAGTAAAGAAATGTAACTATGCTATGTGCTTTATGCTGGTCTGCTGCAGAAAGGTACACGTTTATTTCATTAAAAGTTATTTTATTACCTGGGGGAAACCAAACGTCAAGTTTAGCTCTCTAACACGAATCATATTTTATCCAAATGCAGATGTACTTTTGAACTATGGCAGTCATTTGATTAACTCGTCCAATGACTAAGCTCATGACCTTCTATATTAAATGTAGTGATCTTTCTGCCAAAGAATCTAACCCAGAGCAAAATTATCCATTAAAATCCAACTTGGGACTATGTTACTCTTCACAAAAAAGTAACCTCCTCTGTTTCTGCTAGAGGGGTTCTCTAGAGAAACACCAAATGAATAAAAGACACATGCAACTTCTTTTATTTGGCTGTTTAGGAAGGGGGTCATCAACACACAGAGCTCTGATTCTCAGGTAACAGACAAAACTGGCAGAACACTGAGGTGGCTGAAGAATACTTCAGAAACACTTCAGCTGGAGGAAGGGCATTCAGTGTCCTCAGGAGAGCTGGAAGGCCTATCTATGTATGAGGAGGGTATTTGCTTGCATCTTAGGGCTGTGTTGACATGCAGGATAGAAGAGGACCATAGAGGGGCCCTGGTGATAAGGGAAGATGAAATAGGAACATTTTTGCTTCTGAACAAAAGAGGAAAGAAACTTTGGACTGACACACAGTTTTGAGAAATCATAAATGCCTATAAAAGCATAGTCCCAAATGGGCAACATATATATGAAAAAAGTCTGCTATATAGTAAAACTCAGTCATTTTCCCCTAAGTGCGGAAAACATAGTAAGAAATGGATTCTTAAAGAGAACTCACAACGTCATTTGTCTTGCTGTGAAATACTCTCATTAATTTACAGTCACCATCAAGTACTATAATAAGCTGTCCTGTCCAAAAATCAATGTTCTGTTCAGGCACACAGTTATCCACCCTGCCAGCACAGTAGAATCACCTTAAACACCTAAAAATATTCCAACACCAGTGAGTTTAAAGCCACTGATCAAGGTTGTGTACAAACATCAGCAGGTTCCAAAGTTCCTCTTGCGATTCAATGGAGTAGTCAGGGCAGTGAACCACCTTAGGGGAAAAGACTTGGTTGTTAGGATGATCAACTCTGAAGCTAAAGAAATGGACAGGGAATAAACTTCTACATTATGAAATCATTCCTGGATCCACTCCTTAAAAATGGCCCTTCATATAGTGGCTATTTTTCACTAACTTAATGTTAAGCTGGGGATAACTGGGGATAGGTGTTTTAGCTGCCATATTCCAGCTAAGCTAGCAAAAGGGAAGATACAGCATCTATAAGATGATAATATGAGCCAACTAAAACTATGATCTTATTTATAAATATTGTTTTTATCTGACTTTTTAGGAATACATCTAAGTGGAAAAAGTGAAGAACACCTGTATATCCATATGCTTGTGTTTATACATAAGTGATGACTTCTCTAACTTATGATTTTATAATCAAATCCCTTGCAAATATAGAGTAAAACCACAGCAGTTCCTGTTTATAAAGCTTCTTTGAATAGACACAGTCACCATACGGTTCTTATTTCCCATAATATCATATTATCTTCCAGTTTTTAGAGGATGCCTCCTTCAAGCAAATCTTTGAGTCTTTAAAAATCTTAACTATTCTGTGTGTTTTTCTTTGAATCTCAAAGTGAACCCAAAATGTGAATTAGAAAGCAACCTGATCAGAATTCATATTTAGGACCAAATTAACCTGGTAGGTTGACCTGAGTTTATCAATGCTGGCATACTTTAAAGAATGTAGCATGGAAAAAAAAAAATCTCTACCCAATAGGATAGTGAGAAATAGTGGGTGGGAAAGTAAGAAGGCATTTTAAAAATGATCCATTCAAAAAGTTTGCATTAAAACTATTTATATGTGTGCATGAAATAACAATATGGAGCTTTTGGTACACATGAAGAATCTGGAAGCCCAGACATGCAGTGAATGAGATGAATCTCTTGGTCCCAAGTTTTCCTTTAAAACTGAGCACCTTTCTGGGGTTTCCATGATGGTCCAGTGGCTGAGAATCTACCTTCCAGTGCAGGGGATGTGGGTTAGATCCCTAGTCAGGAAACTTAGGTTCCACATGCTGAGGAACAACTAAGCCCATGCATCACCAATACTGAGCCCATGCACTCTGGAGCCTGTAAGCCACACCGAGAGAGAAGACCATGCGTCAAAACAAAAGATCCTGTGTGCTGCAACTAAGGCCCGATGCAGCCAAATAAATAAATAATTTAAAAAACTAAAAAAATCCCACAAAACACAAAGCCCCCAAACCCCCAAACAGCACCTTTCTGTTGGCATGAAGCAAGTAGATTCTTAATGCAAGCATTATTCTTATAACTTTATGATGGGAAGGAGTAACACAAATTATCTATGACTTAGTGAAATGAACCTTGAAAACCAGTTGTCAACTTCAGAATATATAATTTTTATAGATCTGTTCAGAACCTTAATACTTTTGTTCAAAAAGCTACTGAAGATCATCTATGGCAGAATCAAAGAAATGGTGATGCTTAAAGTTTTTTGTAAAGCTGAAAACAGAACTTAGTTAAGACTGATTATTCTAGTACCTTTTTAAAATATGAGAGTAAATGTAGACCTCATTTATTGTGTGTGTGTGTGCTCAATCGCTCAGTCATATGTCCAACTCTTTGTGACCCCAGGGACTATAGCCCACCAGGCTCTTCTGTCCATAAAATTCTGCAGCCAAGAATACTGGAGTAGGTAGCCATTCCCTTCTCTAGGGGATCTACTCCTAAGTAAATTACATTTTCTTCTTGATAAAAATCTGCTTTTTATAGCATCAGAGACAATGAGCATCAAATCAGGTAGGGGGAAAAAGTCACAATGATTTTGATAGTCTAAAACACTGGTTCTCAAATCTTGGTGTGCGCCAGAACCACTCAGAGAGCTTGTTAAAGTACAAGATTTCTGGGCTGCCCTGGTGGCTCAGTGGTAAACAGTCCACCTGCCAATGCAGGAGACATGGGTTTGACCCCTGGCCAGGAAGCACCCCACGTGCCACGGAGCTGCTGTGCTGGTGCGCCACAACCATTGAGCCTGTGCTCCAGAACTGGTGAGCCATAGCTTCTGAGTCCAAGTGCTGCAGTGAATGAAGCCTGTGTGCCTAGAGCCTGTGACTGCAACCAGAGGAGCCACTGCAACAAGAAGCCAGAACATTGCAACGAGAGCAGCCGCCCTCGCTGCAACAAGAGAAGAAGCCTGTGCAGCAATGAAGACCAAGCTTAGCCATAAATAAAAAGGATACAGGATGCTTGGGGCTGGTGCATGGGGATGATCCAAAGAGATGATATGGGGTGGCAGGTGGGAGGGGGTTTCAGGATTGGGAGCTTGTGTACACCTGTGGCTGATTCATGTCAATGTATGGCAGAAGCAATACAGTATTGTAAAGTAGAATAAAGTAAAAATAAAAAATAAATAAATAAAAATAAAAACTAAAAAAAAAATAAAAAATAATAAAAATAAAATAGATGAAAAAAATAAATGCATAAATAAAAATTATTTTTAAATTAAAAAAATTTCTGGCTCTCAACCCCAGAGTTTCTGGGGTTGGGTCCAGAAATTCTCATTTCTAATTAGTTCCCAGGTGATGCTAATACTGCTGCTGCAAGTAACATACTTTGAGAATTGTTCATCTACAGTAATCCTTTTGCAATTAACTAGTTGGTAAAGATTTTTTTCTTTTTTAAAGCATCTACAGGTTCAAGCACTCCTGAGATTCAGTAAAAATCCTTTCCTTGAATCATTTTCTAGACAACTTTGACCCTAGTAAGGCACAGACTACCACCATGTCTGACCCTGAACAGTAAAACCCACATAACTTTTCAGAGATTTAAACTGCTGCTAAAGAATTGTGATTTCATTAATGTAGCCAGTCAGATGTATATATTCTAAATTACTCTATTAAACTTGAACTTTTCTAAATAGCAAATAAAACCACAAGGGCAAGGAGTTCTCCATTTATTCTTCTTTCAAAACCACAGGCAAGTCAATCCTACAGATTGTGGAATGTATGATAGGTCATTTTTACAAAAGAAATCCCAATGGGTGAATTCTCTCTTCAAACTAGGTGGTGTCTTAAGTCAGCAAGGATAAGTCTTTGAATATCATGCTGACAAGCAGATTTTGTGACATTTATGGACCTCACAGAAATAGAAACATGTAACAATAAATTTAAGCAAGGGTATAAGAAAGTAGGTGTGTTTGTGTGGTGTCTATAAAGTTTCCCTAAGGAAAATTTGTTAGAGCCACTAAAAAGTGGCTACTCTGGGGAACTGTTTCCCAGAGCTCATTCTTATGACCAGAAACATGGATGCCATGTTGCTATTAAAGGCCTTCCTAGCTGGCTCATGTTTCAGCCAGGTTTTATGGGCCATCTTCTCCAAGACATTTCTGCAAATGAATAATATTTTGCTGATAGCAGGGAATAAAACCATTAACTAATTACCAGCCTTAAGCTATTAATGAATGAGTTTTCTCATCTATAATGATAAAAATTTTTTTCTCCCTAACACTATAGAAGAGTTCCTTTAAGTTTCTGCTATACTGTATTTGTAAATTTTTGCCCATGAGTTACATGATTACTAGGTAATATTTTTAGTTTCAGTGGGTTAAACAAAAACAAACACTATTTTAAGAATGCTACGTGGTCTCCTTTATTCTATGATACTGGGCTCCTTAGTTTAACAAGAATGTTCTTGGCGTGTTAGAGACAACATAATGAAGAATCAAGATTATTGTATTTTGCATCTCCATTCTAAAGATTCAGTGGAACTAAAAAAAAGTTTAGAATCGTGCCATCTTTGAGTAATGACACTTTCAAAACATTACACAGTTCTTTTTGAAGAAGGAGAGGGAATATAGTAAGTTCTTTTTCCAACAGCCTTAGGTCTAAATATGTCATGCCTCATATTCTAAAATAGTGGTTCTCAGCTGGAGGTGACTTTGCCCGTGGCAGACCTCTGGCAGTATCTGGAGACATTTTTAATTGCTGCAATGGGAGAGGACTACTTGCTTCTGGTGGACAGAGGCCAGGGATGCAGCTAAACATCCTACAATGCCAAGAACAACCCCCTACCCACCACACTCCCCCAACTTAGATATATCGAGCACAAGATGTCAACAGTGCTACTGCTGAGAAACCAACCCTGCTCTAAAACAACTAAGGGACGACATTAACCATTAAAAAACATGATGTAATGTAGTAACAGCGCCAGCCTGACCATCCTGCTAAAGATTCTATTATTTTCTTGCATTCATGTATATAAAAAGTACACTTCCTAGAGAACTTTTGGTGACAGTCACACTAATAAAATCAAACTACACTGGCACAGAGGCTTTAAGGATGCAACAGTTAGAGTGCAGAGGCCAAGCAACAAGATTTCAGTCCCAAACCAAGAAATCGTCATGAGCAGTTAATCCCTAAGCTACCCACAGAGATTGTTCTACACAAATATATATATGGAAGATAAGGGGTGCCAAGTACTCTTTCAAGGGGTTGACATTGAGAGATAAGATTAGTCTGAGCAAGAGTATGACATTGGGCTTTCAAATACTGCTAGGTTTCTCAAGGACATAAATTAACTATCAGCATATCTGCTGGATGATGATAAAAGGCGGTATATAATTTGCTTTATATGAAAGATGATCCACTATTCTCCACTGTTATTGCTGAGAAAAAATAGAAAGTTTTCTTTAATTGCATCAATGTAGATTAAGATTAGCAGAAGACAGGCAGAGACTGTGAAAAATGTCAGACTGTAAATTATTTTAAAGAATCTTCATCTCTTGAAAATGTTAAGAGCAGAAGATGGACTCTTGGGTAGTTTAGGCAAGGTTCACTTTAGGAGCAGATTATGTACCATGGAAGTGGTGTGAAGTTCCTCAACTTTTCCCCTAAAATTAGGGAGCATCAGATGAGGGCCCAGAATATCAGTAAGATTAATGAATAAAACACTGGCTGCTTATAGCACTAAACAACGCCTTCCACATACAAGACGCTCAATAGACATGTCTTGAATAAATAATAATGACAGAAATACACGAATCTATCTTTTGCAAACAAACCTAAAAGCAATCTGTAGTCTAAACTCATATTTTAAGACAGCAATACGAGCCAGTTATAAGTGGACTGGTTTGGTAACCATGGTGGGAAAGCGTACATAGGTACCTCAAAAAAGGGCCAAGCAAGAAAATCCAGTCCATGCCCTATTTGGGTAATAAGTGATGGCATTTCTGATCTATTCTCACAAGCCTTCCAGCTCCAATGCAAATAAATAATTAGGTGAAGAAGCCCAAGAAATGACATCATTGTAACTATTGATAAATCCATTAACTGCCTTGCTGTCACTTTAACTGCATCTTGTCAGTGAGGGAATAGAAAGAGGCATCTACCTCCAAACCTCACCAGTTTCAGTCTTTCTAGGACTGATAGGGAGAAATTTAAGAGGGATTTCTCAAAATGAGGCTCACAGATTAGCTCTACCTGCATTACCTGAAGGATTAAGTTCATATTCCTGGGTTCCACTTCTCACTATGGAACTGGAATTGTCTGGGGTGGGGGTCCTTCCAGGAATTTACATTTTAACATGTTCCCTGGTGATTTTGACTTTTGTAAAGAGAGACTCTGCTCAGGGAGATTTAGAACCCTAGAATTATAAAAGTTTTTGTTTTTTTTTTTCCCCTCTAAGTTAGCTTATGAGATCTTTAAGGATAGTGGCTAACTTATTTCAGCAGAAGGATGCAGTAAAGGTTAAAAATACTGTGGAAGACCCAAAGCTGAAACTATCACTTTTAAAATGCAGTTTCTCACATGGTTGCTTGATTGATCTACTCCCAAGATTCTACTGTTTCTCAACATATCACGGGAATCTTTGATAGAGATTACATTACACCACAAGGGAGTTTGTTATACTTTAATAAAGTAAAAAAAGGAAACTCACAACCATGTCCATTTTATTCTGTGTGAATTCTTTTTAAATAATGGGGATATCAAACCTTGAATTTTTTTAAGGTTAACATAAAGGTTATGAGCCATAGAAATTTTAAAATGGCAGTAACCACCTCAGTCTGGGCTTCACCAGGGAATTAATTTTTGTTCTGAAATATGAACATAGGTATTTAATATTTTGGGAATTCACATGATCTCATTAAAAATAATAGAATCTGCAAATGAAGAGAAAATCAGAAAAATTTGGATGACTGTTTTCATTCCACACACTTATAGAGTTTTAATAACCAGAAGTGACATTAGCTGTATCTATCAAAAATTTTAAGAATCTACTTTCTTGCTGATATGCTGAAACGATTTTTCATGAAATACAAAATAAATTCCCCTACAGAGTGACAACATAGGCAGCACCTCAAATGCAACTAAGGACATTAAGAAGTTCAAATATAACATTCATATAGTCAGTAAACAAATATTTACTAAGCAACCATATGGTAAATTAAAGATGGCCACAAATTCTTTGCCATTCATGATGTCAAGAGATATTGGATATTTCCTTTCACCTTGGATCTACGCTGGCCTTGTAACTGCTTTGACCAATAGGAAGCACCAAAAATGACCCTCAGCTGTTTCTGGCTATAAGTTAACCTTTTTTTTTTTTTTTGGCTGCACCGAGTCTTAGCTGTGGGATGCAGGATCTTCAGTCTTTGTTGAGGCATGCAGGTGCCTTTAAAAAGCCCAATTCTAAGTTATCAATAGGATAATATTGCTAATATAATTAATAATCTAAGTGCCCTGATTAGGGACTGATCTTGGGCCCCCTGCATCGGGACTGTGGAGTCCTAGCTACTGGACCACCAGGGGAAGTTCCTATAAATTAGCCTTAAAATGGCTTGGTGCTTTCGTTTTTGTACTCTTGGAGGCTAGCCACCACACTGTGAAGAAATCTGCTACAGAATGCTGGATACTGAGAAGGGTATGGATAGAATCCTTGGAGGATGAGGGGCTATTTTGTGTGTTTTCAGCCTCAGCTGAAGTCTCAGCTGAATATTACTTCAAGAGACCATTACTCCACACCATGTGGAGAAGAGCCACTTAGCTAAGCTCAGTCAATAAATGAACCATTGCTCTGAACCACTTGGAGTGGTATGTTATGCAGCAATAGAGAACTAAAATAACCATCATGTACCATATTCTTTGCTGCTCCAAGTCTCAGAACTAAAACAGAGAAAAAAAGTAGACAAATGTTTCCTATTTGCTCTGATTTAATCTACTGTTAGCTAAAATAAAAATATGTTAAATATGAAAGGTTGTTATTTCTGGTGAGCATTTAATTTTATTAAGAACTGTAATTTTCTCTGCAATATATTGAGACTTTGAGAAGTTCATTTTTCTCTTTCTTTAGTTGTTCCAAATGAGAAGTGGGTCTAAATATATTAACACCAATATAATGTTTATATCCTGAAATACTGAGATGAAATTGTTATCAAACCAGTATTTATTACCATCTTAAAAAAGCCCAATTCTAAGTTATCAATAGAATAATATTGCTAGTATAATTAATAATCTTTTAGCTGGTCATTATATTGTGTTGTTGGAGAAGGCGATGGCACCCCACTCCAGTATTCCTGCCTGGAAAATCCCATGGATGGAGGAGCCTGGTGGTCTGCAGTCCATGGGGTTGCGAAGAGTCGGACACGACTGAGTGACTTCACTTTTGCTTTTCACTTTCACGCATTGGAGACGAAATGGCAACCCACTCCAGTGTTCTTGCCTGGAGAATCCCAGGGACGGGGGAGCCTGGTGGGTTGCCGTCTATGCAGTCGCACAGAGTTGGACACTAGTGAAGCGACTTAGCAGCAGCAGCATACTGTGTTGTGCTTAGTCACTTAGGTGTGTCTGACTCTTTGTGATCCCATGGACTGCAGAACACCAGGCTCCTCTGTCCATGGGATTCTCCAGGCAAGAATAATGGAGTGGGTTGCCATGCCCTCCCTTCAGGAGATCTTCCCAACCCAGGGATTGAACCCAGGTCTCCCGCATTGTAGGTGGATTCTTTACTGTCTGAACCACCTATTGACATTCTATTTTAGAGTCTGACTGAATGAAAGTACGTTTCTCCAATCTCTATTTTAATAATTCCTCATTTAAAAAAAAATTTATACTCTTGTTAACAAACATTTCATTCTGTATTATTTACACAGCAAGTTAACTCAGGAATACAGGTTATTTTGTAATTCCTCTACCCGGAATGTTATTCTCCCCTCTTCATTTGCCTAAATCATCCTTAACTTAAATATGCACTGCCTTGTATTAACTTTTTATACAATAAACTCCTTGAAGGTGGAATCTAGCCATGGTCTAGTAGCTAAACACCTACATATTTAAGAACTTTCATTTTTCGAGTCCAGTTGCTGCCCTGAAACACTCTAGTGATGTGCAAATACATTCTGCTTCTCAGACTGTAACTGAGAGATAACACTGTACTTCCCTAGGAGTCTGCTTCTTAAAAATACCATGCTCACAGGATACTGGCAGGGTCTCTGCGTTACGGCGTGCTGCCATTTGCTCCCACAAACCTATATGTCTATGAACAATGTGTGCATAACTGGTTTTCCTAAGGTCTTTGCATGTCAAATAAGAGCTCTGTTGGAACATCTACTCTTTTTTCAAAGGGCCCAAATTGCAAAACACAGCTATCTGTGATATTGGGAGAACTAACCAGAATTTGCAAACAAGCTTACGTAAGCATACACTGGTCAGCCTTGTACTGAGAGGCCTATGTGAATGAGCGTTTTGATTTCTCTTGTGGACAGCAAAGGATCTTCTTGAAAGAGGCATCTCCTGTCTGAACTGTAATCTGAAGAGTACCCTCTGGATTTTATTCTTAACTGTACAGGACAAAATGCTGGGCAAGAAACAATAGCAGAGATGTAAAACACTGAGTCTGTATGATATCCAAGCTGTGCAACAGTTTCACTAACAACTTTATTGATGACCTGGAAGCTTGAGTGGATGCTACAATATTAAGTCTCTCAGATGGCACTAAATGTAGAGATGGCGAAGGAGACAGAATTGAAGTGAAAGTTGCTCGGTCATGTCCGACTCTGCAACCCCATGGACTATACAGTCCATGGAATTCTCCAGGCCAGAATACTGGAGTGAGTAGCCTTTCCCTTCTCCAGGGGATCTACCCAACCCAGGGATCCAACCCAGGTCTCCCACATTGCAGGCGGATTCTTTACTAGTTGAGCCCAAGGGAAGTCCAGAGGAGACAGAGGTGAGGCCAAATAATATTAATGGACCTGTGGAGATTATGGGCAGTAAAGTACATCAGGAGTTCAGTTTGGCAAAAACACAATGAAGTACAAGCATCAAGGAAAAAATAACACAGAAGACTGACATTCACTGGGTAGATGGAACTTCAAACACATGTCAAGAACAACTAGATAGATACTATAACCCAAAGAAGAGATAGGATTTTGCTGTGTAATGGAAATAGCAAAGTATGAAGTTTATAACAAGCTTTCTGTCAGAGGGCCTCAACAAATGATGATGGTTGGCGGGGGGGAGTTAGTAAAAGAACTCAGTTCTTGGGTACAAGAGTGTGAGCTCTTGGACTTCTGCTTTGATTTAAACAAACTTTCAGGAAGATGAAAGGGCCTGAAAGATGTGAGGGATTTTTTTTTTTTTTAATAGAAATAAACTATGATGGAGTTTCCCTGGTGGTTCAGTGGTAAAGAATTTGCCTGCCAATGCAGGAGATATGAGTTCAATCCCTGGGTTGGAAAGATCCCCTGGAGAAGCAAATGGCAACCCACTCCAGTATTCTTGCCTGGGAATCTCCATGGACAGAAGAACCGGGCGGACTCCATGGAGTTGCAAAAGTGCCTAAACAACAACAAAGCTTATGATGAGAATGTAAACAAATCAGACAAAACTCTGATGAGTAATGACCAAAAGGGGTATTTAACTCTGATAAAAGTTGTTATTTACATTTTAAGGGTTTTCCAGATAAGATAATAAATATATTTTTAGTTATACATATGGGCAGCTTCCCTGGTGGCTCAGAGGTTAAAGCGTTTGCCTTCGATGCGGGAGACCCAGGTTCGATCCCTGGGTTGGGAAGATAGATCCCCTGGAGAAGGAAATGGCAATCCACTCCAGTATTCTTGCCTGGAGAGTCCCATGGACAGAGAAGCCTAGTAGGTTACAGTCCACGGGGTCGCAAAGAGTCGGACACGACTGAGCGACTTCACCTTCACCTTCATACATATGGCAGACAAAATAGTAAGTTTATGGGAAGCAGCAGACTTGCACAAAGCCATGCAATTGAAAGAAGACCCAGGGGGATCACAAAATTTTAGAGAAAAGGGGATGTAAGAGATGATCTATTTTGTTGTCTTCAAGGAAAGGTCTGAGGGCCACCTAATTCAGAACTGCCTGGGGAACCTGTTAAAAATGATTTCTCAGCTCCTACTCAGCCCTCCTGGTTCCTAATACTGAAGGATTGCCTAGAAAAGCTTGTAGTACTTAAGGGTCTCTTCCTATAAATAAGGAAACTGAGACTCAGACACGTAAGCTGCCCAAGGTCAGGCACCAGTGAGTCCTGGCTCCTGGGTCCAAGGTTGTTACCACCACTTGGGGGTGAAACTTTCCTGAATCTGTAACTTGTCCTTATTATCATATTATGTAATTTTCTGAAAATATAATTCATATTCTAGATGTTGCTTCAAATAATAAGGGAAGGAAGATGAAAGAAAATAGAGAACAAAGATTGGGGTAGGAGGCAGAAGGAAAACCTCAGACAGGCAGAAGCAGGAATCACAGAGTCTCTGATGAAGATGACATAATATCTACATGGGTGAAGTTAGATCACAGTCTGAATAGAAGGGCCTTCCATCCACTCCACAACTAACTCCCTCCACACGTCACCAAAACACACACTTAGAAAAAAACATCTGAGGGAAGTTGGCCTGAAAAAGGAATCTGAGGTTAATAAATAGGTTTGGGTTTTGGCTTAATCCTCTGGGCCTTGTCCAAGTTATGTTGAAAGAGATGGACATGAGATGGGCTACCACACAGGGGTGGTACTATGAGGACCGCTTCTCCAATCCTAGATTATTTCTAAATACAGAGTGCCATGTAAAACACACAAAGACAGAAGCAGATGATGTGCTGTATTCAGAGATTTTTCTTATAGCTTTTCAATTCTCACAGACTTGTTCCCACAGCTCAAGAACTACTGGCCAAAATTTTAAAGAAATTAAATCAAACTTCTCATCTTCCTGTTCCCATAATCGCATGACGGTTGTAGAATTCCGCCACCTTCTAGATTCTCTGATTTATATTACTTTTAACTTCTCAAGAAAAAAAAAAAATTAAAGTGTAATAAAGCTTCCATGGAAAGAGAACTTAGAAAAAAAAAAAACAAAACACTGCCTTATAATCACACACCTTTTGCTCCTATGGGGTGAAGGTCATAGGGATAAGACGCAGATTGTGGCTTATCCCTGTTACTATTTCTGTGGCAGCGATTGGCATGTTTTGATAGTTTTCCCATCTCATTAGGGGCCTGTTATTTGAAAAGTGATCGTGCTGCATTGCCATGGCATCAGAAGCAAGAGTTGGCCAAGGAGTATTTCCAGGTTGGCCACTTCTTGTTTGACAGTTTCTAATCCTATAATGGGAGTCTGGGTCTGCCCCCAAGGCAAAGCAAAACAAACAGAAATGAAGTAACATTGATCAATAACTTAAATTATGAAAAATACAATAGGTTAAAATAGCTTTATTAAAAAAAATCGCTTATTATCAAAGAGACCTTATGTTTGACATGCATAGAAAATGAGATGATTTTAAAAACTGGAAACCAAACTTTAAAAGAAAGATGTATTACTAAAGGCACAGTTGTTATTAGTTTTCAGAAAGAAAGAAAGCTCATTGTACTACGATTTGCCAAACTTATTGACTATAAAATGGACTTACGAAAAGATTTCTGTAACATGATAAAAAGATCTATAGAGAAAATAGTGGATGGAAGATTATGCATTCAAGTTACATTTTAGAGTATAAAAGGCCTCCGGAAAACAGATCTCAAAGAACATATTCATACAAAGGAAGAAGACCCTTGATTTCTTATAAAGGCACAAGTCTGACATCTTGTCTGTTCCTGTAGGGCAGGAGGCAGATTCAGTAGCAGGTCTTTGCCTTATGTTTTGGAACAGTCCTGGGAGAGCAGCAGAGAGCTCGCCACAGTTGGCCTGGAGGGCCCAGTGGGGGCTTTCCAATTTAGAGCTCTGGTACTCTTCTGCAGGATAAACAGCTCCGGATTCTTCTTTAATGACAACAGCATATCAGCTCCTTTTGAGGTTACAGCATACATAAACAGGATCTGCCTCATATTTTCCAATTGTGGAGAAGGGAAGGCAAAAAAAGAAAAAAAGTTCCCACAAACCTTTTCCTGCAGTTGACTATGGAAGACAGTTGACCCACATGCAAGATTAAAAAAGGTAAGAAGGGAGAACCACAGAATAGAAAGAAACCGTTTCCAGAAAGGAAACAGGAAAAGCATTACTTCCTCTGTGTGTGAGAACATCAGGGAGCAATCAGAGGGAGAAAGAAAGGTAATGCTGAATGAACTCTAGGGTTTTAAAGTCGCTTGGTCATGTTGGACTTTGGGACCCCACAGACTATAAAGAAAAACCTAAGAAGAGTGAGCAGAAAGGGTTCCTAATAAAGTCTTCTTGGTGCCAAAACCCAGACACATCAATTGGCAAGTCTTGCCAACACGCTCCCTGCTCTTTGAATGTTAGAGTGAACACTGGTTGTCAGGTTAAGGAGACAAGCAGGCTATTTCCCAGGATCCCTTAAGGGATCAGCGTGACACTGAAAACTTCCTGGCTTTCAAGAAGCCCCAACAAAATGCGCCAAATGAAGATATTTGCTCACAGAACTCACTTTTTGCATCCTGAGCCCAAATTCCTTATTTGGTTTTGCACGTAAGGTCTAAAGGAAAAACCTCAAGATTTCTGTTTTATTGACCTAGGCTTATCAGTCTCCCCCTTCACCTCCCTGACCCCAGTATTTTCCAGAAAGCTGCAGAGGAAAGCTATTTCATTTGTATTTAAGATATACTTTAGTGATGTGAAAGCTTGCTACATTTTTCTATCAATCAGGGGTCAGCAAACTTTTTCTGCATCATTCAAAATAGTGAGTTGACAAAGTGAGAGTCACACACAAAAAAAGAGAAGCCAGTTAGTTAGGATCAGAAGTAGAGGAGATACCAGCCAGAGACAAATCTATTGTCAGAATCCCAAGCCTGAGTCAAAGGGAGCTCTCAGATTCAGGCTCAAGTTAGAGTCTGCATTTGGAAATGCAGGGGATCAACTAGGGCAGATGGCCAGTGAGAACATTGCCTCCCATCTCTAAGAACATTCCCTTCACAGCTGAACAGTCCATGGGTCTGTGGAAAAATAGATGGAGGATCTTTGCACATGAGATCTGAAGTGGCTAAGATCAGTGAAATGCAAGAAAGCAAAATGGCTGTCTAGGGAGGCCTTAATAGCTGTGAAAAGAAAAGAAGTGAAAAGCAAAGGAGAAAAGGAAAGATATAAGCATCTGAATGCAGCGTTCCAAAGAAGAGCAAGAAGAGATAAGAAAGCCTTTCTCAGCAATCAATGCAAAGAAATAGAGGAAAACAACAGAATGAGAATGACTAGAGATCTCTTCAAGGAAATTAGAGATACCAAGGGAACATTTCATGCAAAGATGGGCTCAGTAAAGGACAGAAATGGTATGGACCTAACAGAAGCAGAAGATATTAAGAAGAGGTGGCAAGAATACACAGAAGAACTGTACAAAAAGATCTTCATGACCAAGATAGTCACGATGGTGTGATCACTCACCTAGAGACAGACATCCTGGAATGTGAAGTCAAGTGGGCCGTAGGAAGCACCACTACGAACAAAGCTAGTGGAGGTGATGGAATTCCAGTGGAGCTGTTTCAAATCCTGAAAGATGATGCTGTGAAAGTGCTGCACTCAATATGCCAGCAAATGTGGAAAACTCAGCAGTGGCCACAGGACTGGAAAAGGTCAGTTTTCATTCCAATCCCAAAGAAAGGCAATGCCAAAGAATGTTCAAACTACCGCACAATTGCACTCTTCTCACATGCTAGTAAAATAATGCTCAAAATTCTCCAAGCCAGGCTTCAGCAATACGTGAACCGTGAACTTCCAGATGTTTAAGCTGGTTTTAGAAACGGCAAGGAACCAGAGATCAAATTGCCAACATCTGCTGGATCATGGAAAAAGCAAGAGAGTTCCAGAAAAACATCTATTTCTGCTTTATTGACTATGACAAAGTCGTTGACTGTGTGGATCACAATAAACTGGAAAATTCTGAAAGAGATGGGAATACCAGACCACTTGACCTGCCTCTCGAGAAATTTGTATGCAGGTCAGGAAGCAACAGTTAGAACTGGACATGGAACAACAGACTGGTTCCAAATAGGAAAAGGAGGACGTCAAGGCTGTATATTGTCACCCTGCTTATTTAACTTCTGTGCAGAGTACCTCATGAGAAATGCTGGGCTGGAAGAAGCACAAGCTGGATTCAAGATTGCCAGGAGAAATATAACAACCTCAGATATGCAGATGACACCACCTTTATGGCAGAAAGTGAAGAGGAACTAAAAAGCCTCTTGATGAAAGGGAAAGCGGAGAGTGAAAAAGTTGGCTTAAAGCTCAACATTCAGAAAACTAAGATCATGGCATCTGTTCCTTTCACTGCATGGGAAATAGATGGGGAAACAGTGGAAACAGTGTCAGACTTTATTTTTTTGGGCTCCAAAATCACTGGAGATGGTGATTGCAGCCATGAAATTAAAAGACGCTTACTCCTTGGAAGAAAAGTTATGACCAACCTAGATAACATATTGAAAAGCAGAGACATTACTTTGCCATCAAAGGTTCGCCTAGTCAAGGCTATGGTTTTTACAGTGGTCATGTATGGATGTGAGAGTTGGACTGTGAAGAAAGCTGAGCGCTGAAGAATTGATGCTTTTGAACTGTGGTGTTGGAGAAGTTTCTTGAGAGTCCCTTGGACTGCAAGGAGATCCAACCAGTCCATTCTAAAGGAGATCAACCCTGGGATTTCTTTGGAAGGAATGATGCTAAAGCTGAAACTCTAGTACTTTGGCCACCTCATGTGAAGAGTTGACTCATTGGAAAAGACTCTGATGCTGGGAGGGATTGGGGGCAGGAGAAGGGGATGACTGAGGATGAGATGGCTGGATGGCATCACTGACATGAGTCTGAGTGAACTCTGGGAGCTGGTGATGGGACAGGGAGGACTGGCGTGCTGCTCTTCATGGGGTTGCAAAGAGTTGGACACGACTGAGCGACTGAACTGAACTGAACTGAAGATCAGTGAACTTCTAATTCACATATTACTGCTGAGCGCTTCTGTCCTAAAATATGGTCCACGCAACACTCAAAGAGTGGTAAATACAACTTGCTTATCTAAAAGAATGACAGTTGAAGGATGACATCTTTCTCCTGACATGTGCTAATTAGCTTGCCACAGGAAAGACTAGTCCTTTACCTCTGCAGGTAAGAGTACTCTGTATTTCAGTTTTGGTTTGTGGATCAAGTTTTGGTCTTGTGTATCAAGTTATAAAAATGTAACCTGATCTGGCAAAGCCCTCCAGAAGGCACTTGATTGATAGCTCACTGGTTCACAGTTGGGAACAAATCCAGTTGGGGGCCCAATCCATGTGAGAACTTTAATCACCTCTCCAGATTAGCTGTCACAGAGACTTTTCTAGAGGAAAACAAGAGCCAGTGGCAGCTAAGAGAAAAAGAGACCAGGGCAGGAAGAAAAGGACAAGAGCTGAAATCACAGGCAAGGCAGACATGTACCATCCCGGGAGAAACAGTGTCGGCTAGGATAAGTGAAGTAGAGTGACAGAGAGGCCTGAGCATGGACCAAGAAAGGCGTGTTCAGGGTCTGCCTCCAGGGCTGCCAGCCCGCCCCCACAACACACACACCCCAAACTCCCCGGCCACTCCACACACACACACACACGTCAAAGGTGCAGCTTGGCTCTGACTGAAATCAGCACCTGGACACTGACACCCTTGGTCTTTTCTAAACTTCCTCTATCCCCCTTTCCAAGGAGGTTTCAATCAATGCCTTGAAACCAGGGAAGGTTTACCAAGAAGCTGAAACAATGTCCTTTCTGAGTGGTTTGCACAGGTAGGGGCAATATGGGAGAGGTTGACAGTCTCAATAGGGACTGAATATCTACTGAGGCATTTCGTCCCCAGAGAATAGCCCTATTCTTGACTATCTTCTGGGCCTATACGTTTCTCCATCATATCCAGCTAGTTGTGTAACAAGTGCAAAATTTTAATTAAAAGATGCAACGGGTGAGAGAAAATCAGGATCAAATCTACTTTTCCTCTACTTCTCCAGCATAAGTTGATAGTGATATATCCAAAACAGGGGCAATTATAAGGACTTGACATAAAAAGGAGTTTAGAAATGTTAGCACACCTAGACTCTTTAAAAACAGAAGTTTTTTAAGTCTAGGAAAGGCGTACTACATAGGGGAGAGTTTAATAAGGAAACTCACAAAGAGAGAAAACCACAATATTACTGGTATAAAATATTTTTTCATGGGCAACTTTTGATAGGTTTGGGGTAGCAACTTATCACAACCTCATATATTCTCTTAAGTTGGCACAATTGATCTTTAGGTTATATAACCTTGTGATGTACTTAGGCTGAAGTGTAAGCAGATTAGGAGAGTAAAGCAACATGCAGAGTATTTGAAATCAGTGTCAGTGTGAAAAAATACTTCTAATTCACTGTTTAGAAGAGAGCAGAAATCTCTGATGTGTTTTATCAGTTTTTTACTCTTGACCACATTGTTTTAGAATTACGGAGATCACCTTCCCTCAAAAACTTGCATGGGAAAAGCAATGAGAGTCTCCATCCCTACCCCAGGCAAAAACTAAGTTCAATCAGTGTCCTAGAGCAACATTCGATATCTCTTACATTAATGAGATTCAGATCTGTGCTCTGGCCATAACAGGGGTGAGCAAAGAGCACCGAGAGTTAGCCATTTGGTAATAATTACCCAAAGCCATGGCCTCTTTTATGCATACCTTATGGCCATACCACGTGTGCATCCATAATCAAATGCCATTAATTTTTAATGCGTGAGTTTTCTATTTGAGGATCAAAAGAGTTCAGAATTGTGTTTGAAATAAGAAAGAAGAAAATGAGAGAAAAAAAAAATCTCTCAGTGAACCATAGGCTTGAGTTGCCTTCTCACATCAGATTATTTTTTTAACTTTGCCAGAATGAGCTGGAATTTGTTTATGGCTTTAGAGCCATCTGGAACTCATGTTCAGGGCAGGCATCACCTCTCAGTCTTTCGGCAAATGTACAATTTCTTCCTATGCACCCACGAATGGTCTGGTGTGCCATCGCCCCACCCTCTATACCAGTTCTGAAATTTCTGGCAGAAAAGAGATCAGTCAAAACAGGTTACTTGTATTTTTATTGGTTCCTCCAGACCATGATGACATTTCCTGAAAGGCAGTGCCAGGAAACTATTAATGTCTGTTAAGAAGAAGTGAAAGTTCTTATGAGCATAAGCTGTCTGGTGGCCCAGGAGACCGCAGCCTGAAGGAGCCACTGGTCTTAGACTATGACACTGATTCAACTGGCTGATATACAGGAACTCCAAAATGCAACCATCGGAGTAGAGGAGGAAAGAGTCCTTCCAAAAGGAGAGGCCTGGGAGACACAACAGGCTATTTCCCCTCTTTCTCTTAACCACTTGCTTACTTAGAGCATCTGCTGCTGCTAAGTTGCTTCAGTTGTGTCCGACCTTGTGCAACTCCATAGACGGCAGCCCACCAGGCTCCCCCGTCCCTGGTATTCTCCAGGCAAGAACATTGGAGTGGGTTACCATTTCCTTCTCCAATGCATGAAAAGTGAAAGTGAAGTCACTCAGTGGTGTCCGACTCTTTGCGACCCCATGGACTGCAGCCCACCAGGCTCCTCCGTCCATGGGTTTTCCAGGCAAGAGTACTGGAGTGGGGTACCACTGCCTTCTCCGGTAGAGTATCTGAGCAGGCAGCTAATAATGACTGGCACAGTCAAAGCTGAAACACCAATTAGTTATTTCATTCAAGTAGCTAATGGATCCTTTTCCAAGCAGGAAGTGTAATAAGGCCTACACCTGGAAGAGGAGAGCGTGGCCTTCTCCACAAATGGGAAAAGAGAATCCATTCTAACATCCAGGTGCAGAACCAGGATTGTACCTTTTATAGGACCTCAGCAATCTGGTTAAGGCTAGAGTCACAATGCTGTGAGCACTTCACATGGCTGAAGAAGCTTTACAGAAGACTGGAAACTAAACATAACTTGTTTGAGGCACTAGACCTTTAGGAGACTTTCAAGTATTTCAACTGATATGTTAAGTGCCAAAATCATGTGGGTACTTGCTAAGGCTGCAACTGGATTTGCGGGAGCAGAAAGGCAGCTTACTGCACTGTCATATCCCTCTATTTCACAGCGCCACCTGCTGGGCAAGGGTGGAAAGAGCTGAACTTTGTTTCTTGGATTGATAACCTATGAATTCAGGAGAAGGGGACGGCAAAGGATGAGATGGTTGGATGGCATCACCGACTCAATGGACATGAATTTGAGTAAATCCTGGGAGTTGGTGATAGACAGGGAGGCCTGGCATGCTGCAGTCCATGGGGTCACAAAAAGTCGGACACGGCCAAGCGCCTGAACTGAACTGACTGACTGATAATGAATTCAAAGAAAGAAGAAAAGTCTTCACCTTTTCCACGGTATACAAAACACTGAGAAAGTGTTGCGGCAAGTTCACAAAGGGGACAGCTCTGCTCATCTTTGCTGCTGTCCTAGCCACCCACAGTCCAGTGATGAGTGCTTTCTCTGAAGTGTCCAAACAGGAAACAGGAGCATTAAGACCAAGAACATAAACTATGAGCTTTTGCATGTTGACTAAACAGCCAGGTCTTCCGAATCATGACGTTTAACGTAGGAATGGTTTTTTTTTCATTATCTTTAATAGAGCGTTGTAAGTGTCCTTTCCAGATGAAGTTAATTTATTCTCATAATTAACCCTCTTTGGCTTCCCTGATAGCTCAATTGGTAAACAATCTGGCTGCAAGGCAGGAGACCAGACTTTGATCCCTGGGTCGGGAAGATCCCATGGAGAAGGACTTGCCTGGAAACCCATGGGTAGAGGAACCTGGTGGGCTATAGTCCATGGGTCGCAAGAGTCAGACACGACTTAGCGGCTAAACCACCACTAACCCTCTTCAGGAGAATATTTAATATCCAGCCTCAATATATGAATAGTGAACACCTAAACTCAGGGAAACTAAGAAAAAACTGGCTAGAGAAACATTCGCTGTCACATAAAGCACTGGGTTCCATACATGGAATGTTACAAATAAGTCAATCCATATCTGAAGCACTATTGTTCAACTTTGAATATGTCCATTTCTCCTTGCTGAAGAAGCTCCAAATGCCTCATCAGAAACTCCTAGACCAAAAAATTTCCAGAATTTTTTAGATTTTAGAAAGGTAAAATCGTATATACATTATTATATAACCCTTCCAGTGGGTTCTTGGGCAAGACTCACTAATCAAACAATATTCCTGCAGGAAGATAAATGAATATTCACAGCCAACGATTAGAGACTCTAAACAGAATTGTGACAGTTCAGATAAGGTTTTGTTTTCAAATGAGTCTGTATAAAACTTAACAAGTTGCACTTTGGGGGACTTCTTGAATTCCAGAATTGAGGATCAAGGATTATGGACCTGTGCAAGTCAGTCTTGATGTTAATGAAAAAGAGGCAAAGCAGTAGAAAAGAATTCTTTAGAAGGCTGAAACCCAGGTGTTAATCTTGGTCATTTGATTCTGTGGCCCTTACTTTGCTTTTAGCCTTGGTTTTCTTGCTGGTGGCATTGTGGTGGGGATGGAGGAGGGAGTGGCAGTGGATGGGGGTTCCAAGAGAGGTAGGAGAGAACCAGCATCCACCCAATGACTACAAAATTTCAGTCCTGTGTTAACGGCTTCTAGTTCTTCAATAGTATAAACAGTAGTGTGATAAGCAGTAGACAAATCTTCATACATGTCCCTTATGACTTCTTTGGGATAAATACCTTAAAATGTAACTACTGGATCAAAAGACTGCCTAATTGTTGTCTGTCCGTCCATCAGTCGGGGTTTATGCTAACATTGCAAAATTGCCTTTGAGGTAACTTACACTAATAGCAGTGTGCAAGAGCACCTATTTCCTGTACCTTCGTCAATGCCAGGAATGACAGTAACAAAATTCTACCCATTTGAAATGTGAAAAAGGGTATTTCTTTGATTAAACGTGCATTTCTCTGACTGTCCTGCTTTTCTACATGGGCTCCATGTAATCTTCCATAATTTTATGAAGCAGTTATTCCGAACTTTCCATCATTAGCAGTAGATCCAGGTCTGTTTGACTTCAGAGCTTAACCTCCTTCCAGACTCTCCGTGAATTTTAAGTTGCATTGCAGAGGGGCTTGAAAGGGGCCCCGGAGGTGAACTGGGTCTTTGGAACACAAGGGCGCGAGTGAGCTGTGAGGCTAGCTTTGAATGTATCTGTGTACTGCACTGTGCTTCTATATGGTGCTTCTCTACTGTACTAAGCTAGGGGTTCCCAAGTGGTCAACAAAACCTCTTTGAAATGGCAGCCCTCATGGCTTAAGGCTTGGAGAGAGACCCTGGGGAATGTATTTTATATTAGTATTCACCAGCACTCAGAGCAAAGTACATAGTTTTAAAACTTGCTAATCATTAATTTGTTAACCAAAACTAGTATGCCACTGACTTGTTGGATAGCCTAGATAATCTTATTAGTTCTAGACATTCCTCTCTCCCCATATGGGTTTATATTGACATTAAATAAACCTGTAAAACAATAACACATCTGCAAAGCTCAGATGATATGACAGCATTTTAGATAAAGTGACTGAGGTCAGACTTTACCAGCAAATCACACACTATTTTCAGTCATATGCACCCATGGAAGAATGGGATGAATCGGACACAGGGATTCAACAACATTCCAAAAGCCATCATCTTTCTTAATCATAAAACCCTCAGCAGGGTATTAGCTACTAGCTTTGCAATGTATGAGTGTCACATTCTTTCTATACCTGCTCCACAGGAGAGACATAAATAACTTGTGAAACTGCTGAGAAAGGACAAGAAGGTAAAGCGTCAGTGTAAATCAGTCTGAATAAGAATCTCCCATGTTAGGCCGACTATGAGCACTGGCAGTCTCTCTATTTCATAAACGCAGGCAGGGCGAGAGCGGGGCAAAGCTCCTGTAACTTATGGGACCGGGAGTGTGCAACTTGGTGCCCCCTATATTGGATAACCCAATCACAGTGCAGGCTTGCTCTTCTGTATACAAAGCACACCTGAGTGGAAATCTGTGTGGCATACACATTTTTCAGGTGCCTCTCTGAAGAAGACAAACAGATTTCTCTTGAAATATAATATCCTGAGAAAAAACAAGCAATGACTGGCTGTAAATATATCAAACAAAAATCTTTAACTGTGACCCAGGATTTCAGATGTTGGTCTGGTCTCAGGTTATTTAGGGAGCACAGCCTTCTGCATTATCTTTGCTTTAATCCTCACTGTCATGATGTCACCATCCAGACCATTTATTTAGTCTGTTTTCAAGCTCACCACATGGCAAATGACTGTCTACACCAACAAAACAATTCAGTTCTATAAGAATTCTTTGCAATTGAGACCCCTGGAGAGAGAAGAAAAAAAGTGTAATTGTCATCTAAAATATGTTGAAATTTCTATAACTGGTTTTATAAATAAGTGACTGATTCTCATTAAAAGAGAAAGGAAAACCCCCACAAACTGCTGCAGAAGGCATTTCTGAATCTTGCAGACACAGTAAAGCAAAATTGGCAAAGCAAAATCATAATACTTCCATGAGCTCTTAGTTATCAGAAATCCCCAGTTGAATTTAGCCATTCACAGGTGGGCAAGGTAACACAGATAATATCTTTCTCAGTGAAAACAAGGTCTCTAACTTCTCATACCCTTACGGTGCATGTGTGTGCATGTGCTAAATTCCGAGAGTTTCTATCTAACTCTTTGTCGCCTCATGGACTGTAGCCTGCCAGGCTCCTCTGTCCATGGGATTCTCCAGGCAAGAATACTGGAGTGGGTTGCCATGCCCTCCTCCAGGGGATCTTCCTGACCCAGGGATCAAACCCATGTCTTCTGCGTTGGTAGGCAGGTCCTTTACCACTAGCACCATCCAGGAAGCCCAACCAAGAAAGAACTCTTCAAGAGAATGTTTTCATGGTTTTCAAACTTTAGTATGCATTGGGATCATCTGCAAGAATTTTAAGAACAGGCTACTGGGCCCCACCCCCAGAGTTCCTGACAGAAGGCCCAGGTAAGGCCCAATATGTGCACAGGTAACAAGTTCCCAGGTGATCCTGCTGGTCCAGGGACCACATTTTGAGCACCACTGCCTTATAATGCAGAGCACACCATTAGGCAAATGGTAGGTGGAAATATATATACATAAACGTATGCTGATTAAATAGAATTCAACTTCCCTGGTGGCTCAGATGCTAAAGTGTCTGTCTACCATGCAGGAGACCTGGCTTCGATCCCTGGGTCGGGAAGATCCCCTGGAGAAGGAAATGGCAACCCATTCCAGTGTTCTTGCCTGGAGAATCCCAGAGATGGGGGAGCCTGATGGGCTGTTGTCTATAGGGTCACACAGAGTCGGACATGACTGAAGCGACTTAGCAGCAGCAGCAGCAGGTGGAATATATATACATAAATGTATGCTGATTAAATATAATTCAACTTCCCTGGTGGCTCAGATGGTAAAGCGTCTATCTACCATGCAGGAGACCGGGGTTCAATCCCTGGGTCAGGAAGATCGCCTGGAGAAGGAAATGGCAATCTACTCCAGTACTATTGCTTGGAAAATCACATGGACAGAGGAGCCTGGTAGGCTACAGTCCATGGGATTGCAAAAGAGTCGGACACGACTGAGCGACTTCATTTCACTTCACTTCAAAAATAAGGTTTTCTTCCTCATCCCAAATCTAATTTGTACTGACATGCTGGTGCACCAATCAGGCACAAGGATGTAGTTGTTGGGGATAGCAACTGATCATCTGATGATTACATGGTCAGAAAAACAAACCTAAAGTGTTCTTTGCACCTTGGCCTCACGGTGACGACAGCTATGGGGCACTACGGCAGTGGCAAGGTTATTAAAGTCAGTGCTTTCTATGTAGACAGAAAGAGTAACACCACAAGTGGAAAATCAAGAAAGAACTCTTTCAGAAAATGTTTCTCATGGTTGACACTTTCTAGGATGAGACAGCTGGTGGTGGCATGAGGACTACAGACTGCATGACACAGATATGGTCCAAGAGAATCAGAACTGTATTAACAATATTAATACTGTTGATACTATAACAGTAATATCAGCTGTTACTTTTGGCAAAATTAATCTCTGACACTCCCATTTCCCCTCACCTCTGATTTGGATGATAATAACTACCAAGAAAATTAGAGTAGCCCGGGGAACTAAGGCTTAGAACAATGGTTCTCAAATTTTAGAGGGCGAAAGAATTACCTGGAGAATCTTGTTAAAACACAAAAACTTCTTAAAATACAGATTACTGGGCCGCCCCTAGTCAGAGAGTCGGAACCTGCAGATCTAGAGTGGGCCTGAGAATCTGCGTCTCCGGTGCAGATGCCGCCAGCTCTCAGAGGACACTTGGGTGGCAATCCACTTCCAGCGCCACAAGCATCACACCAAGCAGATTTCTCAATGTATATCTCAATTAGATCACTTTCCACATTCTATTTCCTCAGTTGGGCTCACGGGTCTCAACCCTATCAGACTTACCCTAAAGCAAGAATTGCGTCTTGTTCTTCCCCTATATCAAACACAATGTCTAGAATAGTGTTTTGCTGTGCACACACAGGGGTGAGTGTGTGACATATGCTAGGGTTGATATATCCTGCATACATGGGTAACCAACAAGAATAAACATATTGTTTGCTTATTTAGGTTTTCTTTTGCTCAAATCTGCCGTCTACCAATCTGTTTACTGCGTACAAATCTACCGCTGAACTTCTTAAAAAATTAGTTACTTGGAAAAATCAGCCTTGTGTGGTAGATGGCAACACGGAACTTATTAAAAGCATTCTTATGAGTGTGATTTGCCAACATGCCCTCAATGAATCTGAGGCTAAAGAAAACCAGCAAGTGGAAATCACAAGTTCCATTAGGACTGTAAGCATTTTCCAAGCCCTCTGCCAGAGTCTCCCTCCCTCCATTTCAAGGCCTTCTGTCCCCTAGAGAACCAAGGGGGTCTTTAAGTCAGTTTTCTGCATTTAATACTGGGCTGCATATGTTAAAACATAAAGAATGAAAACTGGCTTATACCACTGGAGTGGCTCTAATGTTAAAGTCGCCTCTAGAGGGGCTTTACTGTTAAAAAGAAAAAGTGTGTGTGTCTGGGTGGGGGTGGGGGTCTCGTGTTGGGGGGTCAGATGGGTGAGTAGTTGAAAAAGACAGGCAGTGGGTCTGGGAAACTGGTGACAAATTTGTTCCTTAAGATATACAGGAAATAGTCTGAGGTTTTATCTACTTAGTAAGTAAATTGCAAAGCAGAAGCTCATATAATGTTTACTTTGGTATATCCTCTGTCTTCCCAGTCCACTACGTTGCAAATACATTTTCAGAAGAAAATCCTGGAACTCCAGAAGAAAAGAGGCCTAGACGGTTTAGAGCAGACTGAAACCCACTTTCAAAATCTCCCTTCCTAAAAAAAGATTTTTAAATAATAAAATAAAATTCCGTTCTTCTGGGATCTCTGACATTAGAAATAATAAAACAAAACCCAAAGAAAACAAAAAACAAATAACAACAATGACAAAACCAAGGGCTCTACCACCTGATTCTAGAAGGTCCAGAAGTTGAGTTTGAGAGGAGGACTAGAAGCAACTTTTCTAGTCTTTGGTGTGAGCATTCAGTACCAGCAATGGTTATGATTGATAGTTTGATTTGCAATGATCTTGGAGGTGGGGGAGAGGGGGACATGTGGAGAGATTTTAACATTTGATAGGTTTCATCTCCATACTTCAAACAACAGGACAGACCAGCTTCTCTCTTCAACTGGAACCCTCTTTACAGAGAGAAGGAATGAGATGCTTTTAAAAATTACTTTTCCCACTGTGCCTCAAAGGCCAGAGTTTTAATGAGATTTTTTGCAGACTGACTTTTCTTATGACCACGTAAACTAGAAAACAAAAACTAGCTAATCAAGTTTTTTAAAATGAAAAGTAAAACCCTCAAGTTAAAATGATCCTTAAAGTAACTTCTAAAGACTGTCAAACTCCGGACAAGAAAGTATTCATCTCTGCACATTAGCTGCTAGTTGTTCAGGGTACAGTAGAAGCTCAAGAGTTTGTAAATTTGGCTTATAAAGTTGCTTACAAAATTAAATTATATATATGTGCGTGTACAACCCGCCCCCACCCCAAATTCACCCAGAGGAAATTAAAGCTGTCATTCTTTGAATTATGATGATCCAGTTGCTAAGTTGTGTCCGACTCTTGCGACCACATGGACTGTAGTCTGCCAGGCTCCTCTGTCCATGGGATTCTCTAGGCAAGAATACTGGAGTGGGTTGCCATTTCTTTCTCCTCTTTGAATTATAGTAGTAAGCTATTTGGATAAGACAATAATAAAAATAATAACACAGTAACAATAATTATGTTCACAGTAATAATACAACTATTCAGATATATAGTAATAAGACATTTAGATTTGTACTGGTTGACTGAAATCATTATTAAGGATGAAGTCAATTTTAAAATTTTCTGTTGAAAAATTTTTGCTTTAAACTGGGAAGACAAGGGAAAAGGAGAAGAAATACCAGGGGTTATTTGAGAATAAACAGAACAGAGACAGCATCTTGGGGTAACAAGGTTTTCAGTGACCAACACACAGGTGAGGGCATTGGTATTTCAGCAGTAAAGAAAACAGGGTACTCTATCATGTAAGAAACAAATCGTCAGTCTAGGTTCCATACAGGATACAGGATGCTTGGGGCTGGTGCACTGGGATGACCCAGAGAGATGATATGGGGAGGGTGGTGGGAGGTAGGGGTTCAGGATTGGGAACTCATGTACACCCGTGGTGGATTCATGTCAATGTATGGCAAAACCAATACAGTATTGTAAAGTAAAAACAAAAAAGAAAGAAAGAAAAGAAAAGAAAAGGAAACAGGGTACTAAGTGGCACAACAACTACAAAGAAATTTTAATCCGGCTTGAAGTTCTTTTGACTTTGACAGCAGTGCCCTCCAAATTCCGTCTTGAAGATGCTTGAGAACTCCTAAAATCTTAGTCTCATGACTCAAAAGGAAACATCTATTTCTATGCTCCTCTCTTGCTGAACAAACTGCCTACTGGCTCAGAGAGATTAAACGAGCTCTCAAGCTTATAGAACTAGAACCAGGTTTTAAGATGTCTAGCCTGTCCAAGCAACTGAGAACTGGGAGGCCGGTTATGACAGTAAACTAGAGTGGAGGGATGAGGCTTGGATCAGAGTGGAGGTAGGGGGGATGCTGAGGAACCAGAGCAAAGCTACTTCAAGTGATATCTTGGCCTGAAAGAAGACTAGATTTCCTCAAACCTAAGATACATGGCTTTTAAACTTCTATAGTTTAAGAAGTTTTGAGAGCAGGATGCAGCTTACAGTTAATTCAAAGAGAGGCTGGAGAGGCAGAGTAGCTGTCAATACCCGTGCAGGTGCCAACACAACTTTCCAGGAAGAGGTGTGTGTGAGAGTGCTCAGTCGTGTCTGATTCTGGGCAACCCCATGGACGGCAGCCTGCCAGGCTCCTCTGTCCATGGGGATCTCCAGGCAAGAATACTGGAGTGGGCTGCCATTTCCTACTCCAGGAGATTTTCTTGACCCAGGGGTCGAGCCCTTGTCTCTGGCCTCTCCTGAACTGCAGGTGGATTCTCTGCCATCAGCGCCACCTGGGAAGCCCTAGGAAGAGATAGGGGCATGTTTAAGCTTGGAGGGCTTGTGTGACTCTGTGAGGGACTGACTGTAATGCATACAGTGGCTCAGAGGGCAAGTGGGGGAGGAATGGATGCTAATACTGGTAAGTATTAAATCCGCTGAATTAAAAGAAGACAGTTCTACCACAGAGAGTGGTGGACTGTTTGAGATCTCTAAGTATCATTAGGGAGGCAAAAGAGATGGTTAAAGTGAAGTAAAGCAGAAAGAATAAGGATAAATAAAATAAGGGCCTCAGAAAATTAATACCACGCATGATCCGATCTGGAATAACCAACTGCCTACATCAACTGGACATTTAGATTCCAACCACCAAGCAAAATTGTGTAGGGTTCTGAACCAAGCTATGAAGATGTTTAAAAGTCCATAAGCCTGGACCCATCTGAGCTAACCAACGCTGAGGGTCCAAGGTGGGGCACAGCGAATGGTCCACTGATGTACAGGAAGAGCCCGTCATCTCACAAACATACTCTGTACTTAGCGATGACTCATCTTTGGCCCTTTAGGATCATCTGCAAGACTGCTATATATTGTAACATTGAAAAATGTGTGCCCTCCCCTTTTATAAGGCACTTTTCTGTATTCTATGAGCACATCTATTGGTCACTTAAAAAAGAAAATTTTGCAATAAATGTTAGGTGGTTTCTGACCACCTATTGCTGAGCGAGTCCTGATCAGCTAGTATACCTAATTAGAATGCAGGTCTG
This sequence comes from Nanger dama, assembly GCA_917880005.1. Classification (NCBI taxonomy): domain Eukaryota; kingdom Metazoa; phylum Chordata; class Mammalia; order Artiodactyla; family Bovidae; genus Nanger; species Nanger dama. Next base: position 5,893,240 of record CAKJTW010000082.1, on the reverse strand, counting down.
CACCTTCCCGTGCCCGTTTTAGAGACACGTAGGTCTTGCTTATTACATAGATCTGTGTCTCAAAGAGATGCCCCATTTAGTTTTTAAACTGTGTCCCCCTCACCCCTCTCTTAGGGAGAGGCGGTGGCTACAGTTTGTTTTTTTTTTTCCCTGGTGTGGGTACCATTCTAATTTGGTCTGATTTCATTTTCCTGTTCTGATTTAGGGCACTGGCATAATTTAAAGCTATCTTGCTAGAGGGTGGCTTCTTCTCTTAGAAGTACATTAGGTGGACAGTTTGGGGATGTGTGCAGAGAGGTGGAAGAGGAACTGGAGTGGAAAACAGGAAAGCTTGATGGCAAGAGTCTGCTGATGGTTTCTTCTTGCATGCTGCTTTACCCCTTACTCACCGACGGCTTTCATTTTCTAAATTAGCAGATCAACAAATCCTCAGTGGCTCCCTGGGACCTAGGAAGTCAAGTCCAGTGTCCTCAGCCTGGCACTGGAGGCCTCCTACCACCACATGGCCTCAGTGGGTCTCTACATTCTTCATACACACTCTCCAGTTTCCTCACACCCCTCACCTGCCTGGTGCAGCCCCGAGGCCCATCTTTCTCCCCTCTCCTTGGTCCTTCTTCTCCTTTCTCTGAACTTCTCCAGCAGGCACTCTCTGTGTCACTCATTAGGGCTTAGTCATAGTAGCCACATTTTAAATGATTTCATACATGTATATTTATCTCACTAACCAGACCAGAGTTCCCCAAACTGGAGGCCCATGGGTTGAATTCAGCCCACCAACATGTTTTGTTTGGCCCACACAATGTTTTTGAAGAATCTGAACTAGTTGCCAGAATTTTTTAAAAATCAGGAGATGGCATATCACAAAAATTTGATTTTGTGACTTCTCGTGACAAGCCAGAGGCTCTGACAATGCTGGGCTCACATTCTAGGATGGCTCCAATCACCTGGAGCTGCTGACTGGAGTAATGATGGTCCCTTCAGAGTGATGCGTCCTTTCCACCTTGGCAGGGTCCGAATCGTGCCTCTGACCTGCGCTGGCCCCTTCCTGATCTCACAGACCTTCCTGTCTCCTGCAGTCATTTAAACTTGCAACCTCTGAACTATACCCTCTGTCCTTGGAGGACATGGTCTTTGTCTTCATTTCTTCACCTCCTCAGTATCTGCACACTGCTATTTACATAACAGTGCTGAAAAAATACTTCCTTGGAAGAAAGGCCAGAATTGAAGAAGCAGATGAAAGTGATAGGGAGATGAGGGTTAAAGGAGGCCAAGACTAAGGACAAATGATGAAGTGTTTTCCAGTGCCTCAAAAGGATGTGAAACCAAGACTTTAGAAAACCTACAAATATGATTAAAATCTAAACTGTTTTGCTTTAAATCTTTTTAATATACCAAAAGTCCTGCTTTAGTGACATATTAGTCCCACCAGAAAATAACCCCAACACCCTCTTTATAGCTTCAAATGGTAGTGATTTATAAAGCTCTTTTAGAAAATAAAAACAGGTATTTTGTTTTTAAAATGATAGTTTCCCAGAAGCTCAAACACAAAGTGGGACAAGAGAAACTCAGATATCTAGTGAGGCTCTTCAACTCTGAGTGTACTTTACTGTGTCAATAGCGAAATGAGTCAGTCTATCCTTTTTAAAAGAAAAACCACAAAACTTGAAGCCTTACTTTGTACTGCTGACTAGGTAAGAGAAATTACCCCAAAGGCTGCCCTCAGTTCACATCTGTCTACAAAATCTCAAAAGAAATACAGTATTTAAGAGATGCATGTTATCAAGGACATTTTCCTGAACTTGCACCAAATTCCTCCTGGGTGTCATCCAAGCTGCCCCTTTCCACTCAAGTGAGAGTCAAGTTCAGAAGATTAGGAAGAGCAGGGCTCCAGAATACTAGACACATCATTCAATGACTGAACTTTAAGTTAAACTTCACAGATGAAACTGATTCCAGAGGAGAAACTGGGCCTTAACTCAGTGTTCTAACACTGGAGGTTTTACAGCCTTCCTTTTCTCTAAAAACCCTCTGAACTCTGTTGTGAAGGGAACAGGAGGGAAAAATGGGTCTTACTGATGCCTTGACACCTCTAGGTTTGAGGGCATGAAGTGAATGGAGCTGGCACTGAGGTGCTGGGGAGAGATGAACTGGAGAGACTTCAACTCGTCCACTGTGAGAGTTTGTGTTTGAGCTAGAAGTTTGAGGAACTAAAGCTGAGCAAAGCTTTAGGTCTGGGATGTGAGTATTTCAAGCTGCTGGGATAGAGAGGAACTCGCTAATGGGAGATGTGTAGAGGCATCCAAGAACAGACATCTGCCTCACGTGACTCTTAGTCAATTTTTTTCTTCAGTCTGCCTGCTGAGATGACCTAACTTTTTCACTTCAAGAAATGATAACTTAAAACCCATACCCACTTATAAGCATCAGATTGTGGAAAGTTTCATTCCGTAGGCAGGGGCTTATCATCGTCTTCTAAAATCCTTGTGTCCTGAGAGACAGTAGAGTGTGGCGGTAACAGTATGGGTTCTGGGGTCAGGCAAGACTTAGGGTTGAGTCCTAACTCCACCAGTCAGAGGATCTGCAGCCCTAGGAAAGTCAGGTAACTTCTTCCAGCCACACTTTTCTCACCCCCAAACGGAGAATAAAAAGAGTACAGTTGCATGGGATTACTCTTGAGGTGTGAGTGAGAGAGCGCATGCAGACGACTTATCACAGCACCCACAGGGAGCTGGCCACCCCAAACATGCTGTTTTCATCAGGGTCTCTCACAGTACAGGAAAATTCAGACGGTAAGTTGGGTGAAAGGTCATTAGGACCTTCAAGGAGTTCATAACTTGGCTGGGCATACTGCTCATAGTTCGTAATTCTAAACAAGGCTGAGGTCACTTACTCCTGTCAGAACTTGGGCTGGAAATGATTTTTCCAGTAGGAAGGAGGTTATGCTGAGCTGGCCATACTCACACCTCTGCCCTCTGTGACCAGATATATGCATTTCTGAACCAGCCAGGCAGGGAGAAGCTGCTCTGCAGGAAGCCAACTGTCCCATACGGGGCCTGTCCCACAGCCTTGAGTTTTATCTAGCGGAGTTAACTGGTAACAGATAACCAAAGGCATGCTCCCGACTTGCAGAAGACCAGCAGACTTTTACAGGGACATAGCATGAACACTTTAATAAGATGCAGAACACAAAATGCATTTCAGTAATACCCAAGAACATGTAATGTTTCAGAGTTTGGAAAAACACAGCTACTCTGTCCATTCCAATTTATAAGCAGATTCTACAGCCTGAGAGGTCTGGCTTTTACTGGCCTTTTTCCCTGATGATGTAATGAGTATCTGAAACTGACAAATCTAAGGCTGAACAAGAAACTCAGAACTAGAGAGCACGTCATCTTTCCTTAAAGTAACATCTCACTGCCTGCTTGCTTTCCTGCAGAAAGACTGGACTGAGACTCACCACAGTAACCAGTCATGTCACACTTTCAGCCAGTAATAATTCTTGGTACCCTAACATTTTCTATTTAAAATGCACCTGAATGGCTTTCCTCTCTATTCTCTTGCCTTTTCTCTTTAAACCCCACTTAAGATCTTGGTCCATCATAGCTGACACGATCATGCATTGGGTTCTACATACTACCTTTCTCAAGTATGACTCTTCTTATATCTACAACCAGATTAGTCAGGAATCCCTTTCTTGAATACTGTCTTAGTTTAGACTGCTTGAATAGAATACCATAGAGTGAGTGGCTTATAAACAACAGAATTTTATTTCTCACAGTTCTGAAGGCTGGAAGTCCAAGATTGGGGTGTCAGCATGGTCAGGTACTGGTAAGGGTTCTTGTCTGGATTGTAGATTGCTGACTTTTTATGTCTTTCCCCAGTGAAGAGCAGAGAGAGGAAGCAATGTCTCTCATGATTCTTTCAAAGGCACTAATCTCATTTATGAGGACTCTGCCCTCATAACCTCTTCTAATCTTTATCACTTTCCAAAGGTCCTACCTCCTAATATCATTACATTCAGGGAGAGGGTAGGGGTTCAACATGCAAATTTGGGGGAGGGGAGCACAGTTTGGTTTATAACAGAGGTCTAAGTCTATACATGAGTTGGCCATGATACAATCTATCCTATACCAGAAAAACGAGAGGACTATACAGCTCATCTATAGACTCCTTGGGGGTAGTCATGAAAAAATCTAGAATGATGTTGTAGAAGGCTAAAATAATTTAACATAAAACAAGCAAGAATGTATATAATGTTGAGAACATTCTGAAATGGTTAAGGCTAGAATTTTCTCGAGTTACATTAACTATTTCTTCTAAATTTTGGGGATAATCATAGAAATTATCCTTCTCTCAAGACTATTTGAGTACCAAAGAAGTGGGCAAGGAAGGGATTAAAATGTAAAAGAGATTAAAGTGAAGATGAAGTTAAAATAAAAACAAACATGTCAAAATGCTAGCAGTCATTATTTCTAGGTGCTATGGTTATGGGTAATTTTGATCGTTTTCTTTGCATCTTTGTGTATTTTCCACATCTTCTACAATGAAGATGTGACTCTGATAAGTGGAAAGAAACTCCAAGAAGCTGTAAGATACAGATAAAGATGAGGTCTTCCAAATATTTGATGAAAGACAAATTAGGGTTCTTCTATCATCAGTTGATGATTGCCATAACATGATAATATATCCTGTGAATTTCTAGGAAGAGTATGTGATCACAAAAATCATATAACAAATACAATTTTCCATGGGCTGTAGGGATTGAGCATGCCAATGGTGTTGGGGATAATGAATAAGTGAATCTTTCAGTGTCATCGATACTTTTGGGGAAAGGAAGAGAGGCACTGCTCAGGACTCCAGGGTCAGTGCTTTAGGTAATAGGCTTATACTGAAGGGCTGTGAGTACAAAAAGAAACTGGTGACAGGACAGGGAGAACGGGAGACTCTAAAACCAGGATAGCAGCTGCCCAGACATGTTCTATAGGGAAGACACCAGTAAGAGTCTGAGATAAGAGACTTCCATAAAGACAGTTGTAACGTAAAGTCAAAATACTGTGGGACAAGGGGTAAAGAGTGAAGCATGGGAGCAGCATGGACGAGTAAGAAGGGCCAAAGGAGGAGCCACAGGCTTGGAAAGGGCATTTAAAAGTGTCTAGAAGGGCCTGTGTTGTAACTGATGATGTCCAAACTTGAGGCTGAATTTGAAATTAACTTGAATTTGAAAATTTCAGTTCCTGCATATGAATTCAACTGTAATACCAGAGATGGTGAGGAAAAATAAGGGTGGGAAGGCTATGGGATCCAGAGGCCCTGTAAAGGATACTGAAGGGTTCTTGAAGGATATTGGTTGAAATTTGCCAAAAGACTGCAAAACAGAGGGAGGGAAAACCAGCTGCCCTCCTTTGCCCCAGTGTGTTCGATATAGTTTCTTTGAACAACACAAGGAAGAAATGAACGCTGAATTCCTAAGCCTTTGGGTCAGACAGATAACAGAAACAAATGAAGCAGTCCAGTCCAGAGTGGTCTATAGTGTAGGCAAGAGCCCCTTGTACTCTGCTTGAAGGGACAGCTGTGGAAATATGGGCCTATGGTTGCCAAGTCTGAGTTTTCAAGAAAAGCCAGATATCTGGATTTCCCTGAGAAGTGTTACTGTTAGTAACTAATCAAATCTCTAAAAACTATCAAGTAAGTCAAAGAAAACATACATGGGGAGGAACATGGGGTCGGGGGCCTGGGCGAGTTTGTGACCCTCTCCTGCACCCCTTCCTCAGTACAACTGCAACTTTGGTTAAGGAAGAGATTTAAACATGACATGCTATCTAGAAAGCACACAGATATCTGACCTTTGGCCAGTCCTGAGACTACCAGGGACACTCAAGCAGCAAAAGAAATTGGTATAATGGCATCACTGCTAATACCTTGGAGAGAAAACTACACAAGTTTAAGAAAGCCTAAAGTCCAGATGTATAAAGAACAAAGTATAGAATCTGGGAATGACTTAAATGTGGGCCAGAGTCAATGCCTGAAAGCACTTGCACACTATTTTCTAGTAGAAAGCTGCACTTGAATACTGAAGAACAAAACCTGCCCCTGGGGGCAATTTTACAAAATAATACAGACTTGGCATACGCCATGGTAAGTGACCAGAGAATTGATTAGTTAGGGTTTCTGTGGCTTTGGATACATTTCCAGATAAGAGAGATGTTATAATGGATGTTACAATTATCCATGTCCCAAATGGATGGAAAGCTCAAGACTGCTCTGTTTCAGGTTGGAAAGTAGAAGTGCTTAAGTGCAGACCCCTAAATGCTCAGAGGAGTGACAGAATTAACAAGATTCCTACCACCTACACCAGGTTCATTAGTGTGTGTCCCCTTCTCCCTCCATTCATGTTCACTGAGAACCTGTAAATCTGACTTCATTTGGAAATATGGTCTTTCCAGATATAAATAAGATGAGGTCATACTGGATGGCAGGGGGCCCTGATACAATGATTGCTGTTCTTATAAGAAGACGGAATTTGGACACAGACACACGTTGAAAAAAGACAACCATGTGATGGCAGAAGCAGATTTTGGAGTTGCCACCACCACCACCCAAAGAATGCTAAGGATTGCTGGCAACCAGGAGATTCCACAAGAGTCAAGGAAGGATTCTTCCCGCAGGCCTTTGCAGGAAGAAGCATGGCTCTGCTGGCACTTTGATTTCTAGCCTCCAGAACAGACAGAACACGTTTCTATTGTTATAAAACACCCAGTTTGTGATAATGTGTTATAGCAGCCCTAGGAAACTGAGTTTTTTTCAAGCTACTTCTGGAATGAAAGGCTTGCTGTGGTGAGTTATACAATGACTTACAATTATGCCCCAAACTAGAGCAATATGGAGGGTACAAGATAAAGGCACAGGAAACATTCTGCCAACAGAGCATGAAAACCTGTGTTTTTGGAAAGAATGGAAATGAGGAATAATGACTAGTAACCAAATAGGAGAGCAAGAGAACTTCCAGTTCCAATGGTGTTATACATAGCATTTATCCCAGAGTTGAACTAAATTTAATTTCATTTAAGGGAAACTACACATTACAGATTTAAAAATTCTAGTCATCTTATCCTTTTCCAACTTAGTTTCCTTTCTGTAAAGAAAATATCAAGCCCTGAAAAATAACTACAAGTCACTTTAGGTTCTTTACATATCTGAAGAACAAGATTAAATATTAAGTTATTTATAACTTTATCCCACTTCATATGCAGAAAGTTTTCCTAATATACACTTACATGATTGTTGAGGGGTGGGGTGCTTTTCATTTGCCTTTGTAAAAATTTAAGTGTAGTTATTTTAAAATCTGGTTATATTAGAAATAAACATAGTATTGATTTATCTATGGGTTTGCAGTGTTACTTTTTCTTTGGTTTTGTATTTTATGTCTCAGACCTCTTTTCTCATATCAACCAGTCTAAGGCAAGGGAAAGGAAGGAGAGGCTTCATTTATCTCACTTGCTGCTGCTGCTGCTAAGTCGCTTCAGTCGTGTCCAACTCTGTGCGACCCCATAGACGGCAGCCCACTAGGCTCCTCTGTCCCTGGGATTCTCCAGGCAAGAGTACTGGAGTGGGTTGCCATTGCCTTCTCCAATGCATAAAAGTGAAAAGTGGAAGTGAAGTCGTTCAGTCATGCCCACCTCTTAGCAACCCCATGGACTGCAGCCTACCAGGCTCCTCTGTCCATGGGATTTTCTGGGTTGCCATTGCCTTCTCCGTTATCTCACTTAGAGGTTCAATTAATAAAACCACAACAATAACACGAACCATGGCATTAAGGCCTATCGTCCAACTAGATGTACTCACCCACATTATCACTACCAACTATAATTACTACCACCACACAGACCTTGGACCAAAGCCTGTCTTACAATTTTGGCACATATAAGTGAATTTCTTTTAAAAGTGCTGTTCATTAGGAAGGGTATTGCTCTATATCATATTTGAATGATTTCTAGACTATGAGTGTCTGCTCATGTAAAACTCCAGGGCAGTACATAACATGTGCGTGCCACACTCAGTTACACATCAAGAAAGTTTAAACACATCCACCTGTTTACATCATATGATCCTGGCCAGCTCTGCGGGAGCTGACACCTCAGACCACAAGTTATGCCTACTGGTAGCCTAAATAACATGACAGATAATACATATACCATGAGAATATTACAGATCAGTTAAGGGTGTATAGGTAAATTGTGCTTCCTGTGTGATATATTTGTATTTATTATACATTTATAATATATATGTATAACTATATAACATATTTGATATTTCATATCATGAAAATGTCATTACACAAAATATATATTTATAAATACATGATATATAAAATACTGGGGCTGACAGAGAATGATATCCATTCAAATTTCTGATTTGTGGAAAGGGTTTCAGTGGTTTCAACAATTGTCTTTAAAATAAGTAGATTTGTGACAACCTAAAATTAAATTTAGAGTAATAAAATATCACTTATGTGTATTCTCTATGTTGAAGGTAGACAGATGACTGTTTGGAGGAAAGAATCTTGCTGCGTAGAACATTTAAAAATGTTTTGTGGAGGGCATTCCTGAGCTGCCTTTGGACCAAATTCTGACTGAACACTTTCACCCACAAGGAACCACCTCTATGTTTCAAGAAATAAGTCTGAGAGAGGCATCTTCCAAGGTCCTATGTGATAATTAACAAGAATCAGAAGGACAGGCAGAATTTACAGAGACTTCTGTTAAAAAAGAAAATCATGAAAGTGTACCTGGTCTAATTTGGATTTATCCATAAACAGGTAAACATTCCATTTTAGCATTAAAACATGGCTAAAATCAATTTTAAGAGATTTTATAATTACATACAGAGCACTTCACACAAATCTAATAAAGATATGCCTTTCTCTGAAACTGCCTGAGAGCTCTGTCATTATAAGCTCCTAATACATTAGAAGGTGCTCAAGGAATGATGATAAATTATAAATGGGTAAAAAACCACTGCTCCTGAACACTGCCCTGTGATGCCCTTAATAAATTTATTCCATGGGATGACTCTGGGTGATTAAATCGGTATGCTCCCTTTCACTTAGGCCACTAAGAAGCTTAGAGCTACATTTGTGATTTACTTCTAACAAACATAAAGGACCAAAGAGTATAAATTTCGGTTTCCCATTCTTATCTCTGGTTTTATATTCCAATTTCTGATTCCCTCAACTACTTTTCTTATTCTCCTGTATTGCATGTTCTTTAGAAGTGAGGTATAAAATAGACTAAATAGACTAATAAAAAGAAGAATCTTTATTAAAACCATAACACCTTACTAACCTCTCCTGTAACACTCAGTGGTTTTTGTTTTTTTTTTTAAAAGAGCTCTCCCCAAAGTAACCATTCTGCTTTGTTCTTAGCTGCTCAGTCGTGACTGACTGTGACTCCATAGACTGCAGCCTGCCAGGCTCCTCTGTCCATGGGGATTCTCCAGGCAAGAATCCTGGAGTGGGCTGCCATGCCCTCTAGGGATCTTTCTAACCCAGGGATTGAACCCAGTCTCCCACACTGTAGGCAGATTCTTTACCGTCTGAGCCACCACAGAAGCCCAATTAACCATTCTATCTTTGGTAAATTCTAGAAAATCCTAGAGTTTAATGGGAAAGTTAGAAAAGCAATGGCCTAAGCCTCTGATCGGTGTTGGATCTGCTTGTCCCTCAAAAGGGAGGCTATTCCTCTGAAGCAGTACTAAACGAAACAAGAGACTGAGCTGTTTGCTCTTGTGGCTTATATTTGCCATTTTCCTATAGTGTACAGAAGCATATGTTCCCAAAGGCTTAACTTTAAACACCAGGGTGAGAAGGTAAGAGAAACTAAAGAGGAGAGAGAATTGTCTGTGTCAGAGGCAACTCTCTACAGTTCTTTCCCACTGAATGTAGACATCAACTTAATTTTGGCCTAACAAATTTATGCTTTTTTTTTTCCTATGCTCTTTTATTCTCTTTAAGATGCAATCCATTTAGGTTTCAAAATAGACTATTGTATATGTGGTAACTTTCATTCCAAGACACAAACAAAAGTGCTTTTCAACAATTGTCCATGTCCATATTTAAGCAATTAGTTTAGACAATCATGTCAAGCCTTATACAATTCTGCACAATGGATTTTCTTTAAAGAGTAAGATACAATTTAAGAAGCTGAAAGTAAGCTTAACTAGGAGAAAAACCCCAGGGGGCTAGACAGGAAATTCTGGAAACCCAGTCTCTATCCATGTATAGGAGTTAAGAAGCATAAAACCCACCTGGACTTGAAGGCTGCCTTCAGCTGATATGTCAAAAGAGGAATGGATTCCTGACTTGGGTTTTGTTTTCCTTGTCTAAATGGTAGTCCAAGAAAGTAGAATAAGAAAAGTGCTGTTTCGGTTCTCTGTAGCTGGATCCGCTCTCCCTTCCTTCTCTTCTTCCCTGCCCCCTGGCCCCTGCCCCCCAACTAATGCTTCCAGGCAGCTGCCACACTAAGGTGGTGGCTGTGCCCAAGGCTCTGAAGAAGAGGGAAGGGGAGAAACAAGGGGGAGCTCTGTGACTAAGGTGTAACCCAGTGCAGCGATGGGTAAGTGAGCTAAGTGTAACCCTGCCGCTAGTCTTCCTGGTAGAATCAAGACCATAGAGAAGGCATGTGGCCCAGACTTGTCACTTGTCTGTCTCCTTCCATGAGGGCAGCTTAGCAGAGCTTGGGATTCCAGCGTTTGAAAGGAGGACAGGACAAGGATGGATGAAGACGATGGAAACATAAGTGGACATGGAGTGTGGCTAGGTGCTCCATACATGCCAGTCTGCCTGAGATAGTTCTGGTATTATTAACTGTGTCTCCCTTTACTCTCCACAGCTCTGATCCAGTGTTTCTCAGGAGTGCGTATTTGTGCTGTAAGGAGACAATTCTTCCTTTCAGGAGACTGCTTTGCTCAGTGTAGAAGATTTAGCAGACCTACTCTGCCCACTAAATGCCAATAGCATCCTCCCCAACTCTATCATTTTTTGCACACCCTGTCATTTTGACAAGCAGAAATGCCCTCCCTCTTTTCAAATGCCTTCTGGGGAGAGTAGTAAAGCCCTGGTGAAGTCACTGAATGCCTTCTCAGTGATGAAATAAGTAAGGTGAGGTTCAGAGAGGTGAAATGATTTAAAGCCATTGCTAGAAAATGACCCAGGAATTAACTGTTTCTTAATTTTACATACTGTGCTCCTTCCAGGACAAAATTCTACTGTCCCATGACACACCTGTAGCTGAATCACTGTCTGCAGAGGCCCAAACTGCAGGGAAGAATTTACACGTGGTAAAAGCAGTGTTTTATTTGCGACCATTTGCTGGTTATGTAGTCAGTAGTCAAACTTCATAACGTTGAAAAATACCATTATTATTAAGAACCTTTGAAACTACCAAGGGTTAGGAAGCTATTGACTTTAGATTTTAAAACACGTGACATGTGGAGGGAAGCACAAATGCTTTCCAGAAAAGGCGTAAGGTTGTCATTATTTTTGAAATAAATGAAGCTTAAAGAGAGATTTACCAGTTAACAAGAATGGCACCTATAAATATGCTTTTGAAGACTCTTTTCTTCAAGGAACTAAAAATCTTTTTTCTTCTAAAAATGTTTAAGATTACGGTATTCTCAAAACAAATCAATAATAACACTTACCTCCTATGGTTCTTATTAGTTTGACTTTCTGAATAAGATTTAATTCTGAAAATAACTCTAGGAGGCAGGCTGAGAAAGTATTATTCCCATTCTGTATGCATGCGGGCATGTTCAGTCACTTCAGTCGTGTCCAACTCTGTGCGACTCCACGGACTGTAGCCCTCCAGGCTCCTCTGTTCATGGGATTCTCCAGGCAGGAATACTGGAGTGGGTTGCCATGCCCTCCTCCAGGGCATTTTCCTGACCCAGGGATTGAACCCACATCTACTCCATCTCCTGCACTGCAGGCGGATTCTTACCGCTGAGCCACCAAGGGAGCCCACTGACCAAGAAATTGGGGTTGAGAAATTTTAGGGGCTTGCTAGAGGGTCGGACCTCCAGTCCAGCATTCTTATATCTTGGAAACTCAGGTCAGGAGCACTGCTGAGAGTCAACTATTACACTTACCTAAATAATTCCACCTCTTTCTCCAGCATTTAGGAGAAAATATTTTTTTCCTTCACATAATTACTCATGGTTGTTTGCAGTCACTAACAGCAGGCCTCCTGAGCCATGGGGAATGGGCAAACTGGGCTGCTGGCACACTCACCACTCACTGAGCACTTACTTGGTCTCAGGTCTTGGCTGAGGCATTGAGGCTGCAATGGCTAATCGCCAGCTTGCCTTTGATGGGTTCAAAACCATCTTCAGAGCACCTTTAATATTTTCAGTCAGAGCTGACTCACTTCTGTTACCCTGAGCTGATATGGCCAAACGGTTCACCATGACTGGCTGGCCATGCCCGAGCCAGGATCCTTCCCTGAGATGCCTAAGTGACCCCTCTTTTGCTCAGCCCTCCCCTCACAAAACCCTCAACAACAACAGACTGTAACATGAACTCCAAACCCTGGGACACAGTCTTTGTGTAGATAAATTCTAGAAATAAACCTATGGCACGCCAGTTGGACTACTACTGCTACATTGAGGAAAAACAAAAAGGTTGTTTATTTGGTTTTGCTGACAACATTGAGAAGCAGATGAAGAATGATCTGACACTTTCAACTACATTGCCAAAGAACGATGATTTTCAATTTCTCTTTTTCAGACACATTTGCAGTAGGAGGAGAGGTGGAGTGTCTAGAACTAGGCTTCTGTACAGCTCTAAAGTAGTTACTGGGATCTAAACTGCTGTAATATCCTGTGCTGAGCAATTTCAAATACTCTGGAGATTAGATTCATAGGCTTATCAGTACCCTGGAGATTTGATTCGCTTGTTACTGTGAATACTGGTAACTGTGCAGCTTTGGGCGGGGCAGGAGGAACCTCCTATGAAACAGTTCCTCACCATCCCCTAGTCTCTCCATTCCCTCTTCTTAATAAATAGAGCAAGCATGTGGCAAATATGTTTCTATTTTTCCACCAAGAATACAGATGTGACAGCTTCGTCCTCTCCTCTTCTCTCATCCTCCCTCCTCAGCTCCATCTTTCCCCCTCCCTACCAAATGACCTCATTCCTGCGCAGAAAGGACTCCAGCTGCAGGGAGGGTGCCTGCACCAAGTGGGGCATTATCATCATTAGGAATGCCAAGACGCTCCGATGGCCTCATCCACATGTGCTGTGTGCTACCGCTCTGCGGTCTCCCAGCATCCACAACCAGGCTGCTGTCTGGAATTGGAAAGGCTCGGCCTTCCTGAAAATAGTGTTACTAAAAACCATTTAGATATTTCTTAACAAACCCATCAGTGACAGGAGCAACAATGAATAGAACCTGCCATGATGATGAACCTGGTGGCAGCCTTAAAAGTCATTTGGGGGCAAAATTCCCATTTAAGAAAAATGAAGACACGTGAATTTTCAGGGTGAGAATTGTTAACAGCTTGTTTTCAAGGGGAGGGCTGCCCAGAAAATAAAAATTAGAAAAAGAAATCTAACATACAGGCAACAATAAAAGGTAATGTTATGATCTCTATTTTCACAGGCACATCCCTGCAGATCCAGGTTCATTTCTTCATGGGCTCATTCATTCTTCTCTACACTACTGTCTGTTCATTAGTGCTAACACATTCCAGAGAATGAGGCTGTGAGGTTTTATGAGACACAGTGGGAATAGCAATTACCATACACTGAGTGCCTACTATGAGCTGGACATAGGGGGCTATGTGCTAAATGCATGCTTCTCAACATCTCTGCACAGACAGACCATTACTTTCATGTTACAGATGAGACAACTGAGGTTCAGAGAGGCTTCCACGTCCTCTTTTATAAACAAGCACTCTTTCAGTGGTCTTGTCCACACTCTTAGCTGTAAATGTCATCTATAAGCTGTTATCCAATTTACATCTCTAGTCTGGATATCTCTTCTGAGCTCCAAATCTGTTCTTATAATTAAATACCTGCACAACATCTTCATTAGGATGAATCACAAACATTTTAGATCAAACATGCCTCAAACTGAATGTGGGATCTACTCTTGCCCGCTTCCCTCATCTCACCCCACCCCCAGGCTAGGCTCTGCTCCAGTGTCAGAAACTGGAAGTCATCAGTGACACCCTCATCTTCTGCAATGCCACCAATCCAGGGAGCCATCAAGTCTGGTAAACTCTATCTCCTAAATCTGTCTTGAATCCATCGATCTTGACATTGACTGCCACCATCGCTCACCTGGAAAATGTCATTAGCCTCACTGGTTTCCTTTTGTACTTCCCTAGTCCAGTGTGTGAGGAGATCAAAAAAAAAAAAAAAAAAATCACATAAATATGACCATGTTTATCCTCCTCCCACCCCTACAAAAAACCTTTCACTGCTTCAGTTCAGTTCAGTTGCTCAGTCGTGTCAGACTCTTTGCAACCCCATGAATCGCAGCACGCCAGGCCTCCCTGTCCATCACCATCTCCCAGAGTTCACTCAGACTCACGTCCATCGAGTCAGTGATGCCATCCAGCCATCTCATCCTCTGTCGTCCCCTTCTCCTCCTGCCCCCAGTCCCTCCCAGCATCAGAGTCTTTTCCAATGAGTCAACCCTTTGCATGAGGTGGCCAAAGTACTGTAATTTCAGCTTTAGCATCATTCCTTCCAAAGAAATCCCAGGGCTGCTCTCCTTCAGGATGGACTGGTTGGATCTCCTTGCAGTCCAAGGGACTCTCAAGAGTCTTCTCCAACACCACAGTTCAAAAGCATCAATTCTTCGGCGCTCAGCCTTCTTTCACAGTCCAACTCTCACGTCAAACTTTTCACTGCTTACTTGTTGCTATTAGAAAAGACTCAAAGCCTCATCAGTGCCTACAAGGCCCTCTCTAATACCCCTCCCCCACCCCTCACCTTTGCTTCTGAATCTCTCCATTTTCCTCTCACTCACTGGGCTCTAGTCTAGCTTGTCTTCTCTCAGTCCTTTTTGCATCAAGTTCCTTCTTGACTCTGGTTTTGGAGGCTTGGCCCTCAGCCTGTGATGCTCTTATGCTGCCTCTTCATCTGGCTAACTCCTACCTATTCTTTAAGTCTCAGCTTAAATATTATTTCACAAAATTGTCTTCCCTGCTCCTTTGACTCAGTTAAATACCCTGTGTATTTCTTATTTTTTATATTTACTATTATTGAAGTATTTATTTGGAAACTTATTCTTCTTTGGCTTTCCCAGCTGGAGTCTAAACTCAACAAGGTAAAGAAAGACCTTGTCTGTCTTGTTAACAACTGCATTCATCATGCCTAATGTAATGCCTGGAACACAGAAGATAATCAATATCTGTTAAATGAATAGAAGAGACAAATAACTTGCTCAGGGCCACAGGATTTGAACCCAAATCTCTCTGTCCTTAAGTGCATTCTCTTTGAAAACCTTGCAAAGCAGAAAAAGGACTTTATAATTCAACATATCATAATCAGTTTTAGGGATGTAAATTTCCCAAGTCTCAAAGTACTGACTGACTGAAATGGATGGATGGATGGATGGTTATATGGCTGAAAGGAATGGGGCCTGGGAGTAAGGTGGGACTGGGAGGAAACTACCTCCCACAGTCTATGTAACATAAAAACATCTACCAACCTTCATGAGTAGTCATAATAGAGAAATGAGAGTATGGATGAGAGGGGAGATCATTAGAGATTGCTAAGCTGCTACTGCTACTGCTGCTAAGTCGCTTCAGTCGTGTCTGACTCTGTGTGACCCCATAGACGGCAGCCCACCAGGCTTCCCTGTCCCTGGGATTCTCTAGGCAAGAACACTGGAGTGGGTTGCCATTGCCTTCTCCAATGCATGAAAGTGGAAAGTGAAAGTGAAGTCGCTCAGTCGTGTCTGACTCTTAGCGACCCCATGGACTGCAGACCACCAGGCTCCTCCGCCCATGGGATTTTCCAGGCAAGAGTACTGGAGTGGGGTGCCATTGAAGCTGCTACAAGTCTGAACAAAAATCATTTAAAACCAAGGGAACAAATCTTTAATATGGCTGAAAAGAGCAAAGGTAGAAAGATTTTGAATAGACAAAATATCATCTTTTATGAAGGAAGAAAAATTACTGAAGGTTGTTTTTGCATATATCTTCTCTCCGTGTGTGTGTGTGTGTGTGTGTGTGTGTGTGTGTGTGTGTGTGTGTGTTAGGATGTGGTACAGATAAAGCAGAAGAGGATGAAGAATGGACTGTTGGGAATGCCTGAAGAAAGCTTCTTTGACCTTTGAGGAATGGGGAATAATTCTTTTCCATCTGAGACCTAGGATATTTGCCTCTATCAATACTTTCCTAAAAGTGTTTTTTGCTTGGTGGGCTGTCAAGACCAACACAGGGTATTCAGGCCCTTATTCCTTGAGTCTGGTCATACAATCCAATTTTCTTCTAAAAATGCAAGACTTCACATTTTTCCACAATGAATGCAGACTTCTTACATTTGCCCAAGTTGTCAAGGTCTCGGAACTTTGGCTTTGTTCCTTAACTTCAACCCTTTTATTTTCTTGAACTGTCCAAGCTTCTCCCAAGTTCTCAATTATTAGGAACTTTTAGGAAAGTTTATTTTTCATGTTGCTGTCCCTTTGTAAGGATGGATGGTATGATAACATTAAGTTATCAGCTTTGTGGCAAAAGAAAAAGATAACAAAAGCAAAAACAAAACCCTGTTCTCCATTTCCTCCTCCGATTCTTCATAAAAGGTAACAAAGCTCTTCAGTAAATTCAGTGTCATCCAGCATGGTTGAAATTGTTTTGATTAATTACATACTTTGGTTAATAGTGTCTCAACCACACACGGAGCACCAATTTTCAAAGAATTAAAATAACATATACTTAGGGACAGGGGAGCCTGGTGGGCTGTCGTCTATGGGGTCGCACAGAGTTGGATACGACTGAAGCAACTTAGCAGCAGCAGCAGCAGCAGTACTAAATGACACAGGACTCTAACGTCATCTCTTAATGAATCAGAAGGTGCACAGGATCCTGTAGTTTGAACATTTTGATCATTTTACTGCATGACTGTGCTTAGCAGCTGGCTAATGAAACATTAGATAACAGAGTTTACAGTATCTATATTGGCTGGTCACAGAGCCAACTGCATTTGCTACTAGTTGGTTTTCTATTAGAATACAAAAAAAAATGAAGCTATACATTGATTTTGACATTTATGGTACTAAGTTCTTAATTGGATAATTCTGTTTGTTTCAAGGTTTTGGGGGCATTTTCTGATTTCAGTAACTAAGTTTTTTTCCTTCGGTGTCATGATTTTTGCCCTTTTCAGCTCCTTTTATCTTTGATAATAACTTCAAAGACAAAGGTCTAGCATTTCTATTGATCTGACGTTTTAGGAAAAGATCAAGATCCTGGTCTTATGGCAAGAGAAAAAAGGACAGAGAAGGAGATCTGTGTTAGAGGAAGACGTGACAAAGAATGCACCTCCTAGGTGGCCCAAGTGGTAAAGAATCCACCTGTCAATGCAGGAGATGCAAGAGACGCGGATTCTACCCCTGAGCTGGGTGATTCCTGGATTGGGAAGATCCCTGGAGAAGGAAATGGCAACCCACTCCAGTCATTTCTTGCCTGGAAAATTTCATGGGCATAGCAGCCTGGTGGGCTACAGTCCATGGAGTTGCCAAGAGTTGGACACAACTGAGTAGGCCACACGCTAGACAAAGTGACAAAGACAATGCAACAGAGAACAGAGGAAGGAAGGGCTCATGCCCTGACAGTTCAGAAGCTGCAGACTGTGCCTTTCCATCGCATCTTCCGTGTTCACTGTTTTAAAAATCGAACTGTAGCTGGGGTCTATGTACACGAGAGACTATCATTTTGAAAGAAGAAAAGGCTGAGAGAAACCAAGGCACAACGTGAATTATACTTTCCCTGAATTTTAGAGTTTGAAAAGATTCCCCAGTAGACTTAAAACCATGCCATGTAGCCATAAAATACTCCATTTCACCCCTATAGCTTGGCTGTCTGCACTCATTCCCCACTCCCCAAAATGAATACATACAACAAATTCTATTTTCTTTCTTTTGGAGGGCAATTGTTGATTAATGAATCATCTTTCCTGTAATTTTTATTTTTGTAGACTTAGTTTGGCTAGGTTCCCTGGCATTCCTGTTGAGATATGTAATGGAAAATTTGACCTCACACTCTTTGCTTTTTTGTAACATCACTAAACACTGATATAACAGATTTACAAAAAAGTAGCTTGGAAATGAAGGGATGCACACAAAAAGAGAAAACTCAGTGTGGAAAGGAACAAAGATACATTAAATCATCTGGAAAGTAAATATTTAGCTTCACAGACATGGAGTTACATTTATCTTTAAGAACAGCTCGTTTGTTACAGCCTAGGATGTCACAGTGTTTCCATCATAATTCTGCTTTTCTAAAGAGATTATAAACCAGACATAAAAAGTCATTCTCAAAATTAACTTGGAACACAGGCAGCCCATTTTGTAGATCTTGTAACTTTTTACCAAAATGGTGATTTAGGGAGGGGCAGATAGAATAAAGGTGTCAGTAAGTGATTTCTTGCGTTTAGTCATATCTGAGTTGAAATAAAAGCTTGGCAATCATCCTTCTGTGATCACATCCAAAAGTCTATGGAAAATGTAACAGGTCATACAGAGTCAACTTTGGTACCATGAAACTTGGGATTTGGCAGTAGAGTCATGCTTTAGGACAGGTCTGTCAACAGAACTCAAAGAATGAACAAAATGGCTGTTAAAACTGTCTTTTTACATGTTAATATAATGAGACTGTACTACTCAAGATGAGACTATACTCTCTTCCCAAAGTTAAAGGAATCAGTTCTTTAAATGTACAATCCTAAAAATTTTCTAGGTCTTATTTGGTCTCTGGCTTCTCTGATTTACTCACACTGAAGAGGACACTGACCCAGCCCGCTGACTATGAGCTGAGAAATTACTGACTGAAGAGTCCCACATGGCTCCCACCACCAGCCTCTCCAAAGTCCACAGTGCCCTGGTATAGGGCATCCCATGAGGTGTTTCATGATAACGACACAGGGTGATGTGTGTATTCTCAACCCTCACAAGTCCCCACGGTCGTCAGAATGCATATACAGAGAGTTCAGTTTATTAATCATCTGGACATGCTGAAAAAGGAAGAGAGAAGAGAGCAGATGCAGAGAAGGCTGCACAAATCACTACTTAGTTACTCAGGCTGCTGGAAAATGCGCAGATGTTTCTTGATGTTACCTAAGTTGTTTCTAAAACCACTATCACATCTGTGTAGTCTTGTCTATAAAAATGCAGCATTATTAACTGGAACTATACAAATAATTTTCAGTGGAAAAAGCTTTATTATATACTACTGATGGACTGGATAAGTAATCTTTATTTGAATAATAATGATTTTTGGTTTTTTAAGAAGAGGGAGTTACAACAGGAGAACCATGAAGTATGCAAATAAGCCACAAAAAGAGTTTCTCTTTGTTTTTATGCTGTAAGTGGTAACAGATGGCTACCTATTCCAGAGACTGTCTTAGGTTTTACTTCTCACTGATTTTGGCAGACGCAGACAAAAGATATTCAGACAGCTTGGAATAATTGTATTTATCCACTTATAAAATGCAGGTGGACTGATAAAGAAAGCTTTTAACTACAAAGAGAACCATTAGGGAAAAAAATTAGTATGTGCCACTTAATATCCTGTTTAAGGGAAGCACGAGATTTTGGTTGAAAAAGTTGGTGATATATTAAAATATCAACTCCAGGGAGGATGTTCTTCTAGAGTCTTCTGAATTTCTAAAAAATTTCTAGGTCTTATTTGGTCTCTGGCTTCTCTGATTTACTTACACTATGGATTTGAGAGTTGGACTGTGAAGAAAGCTGAGCACCGAAGAATTGATGCTTTTGAACTGTGGTGTTGAAGACGCTTGAGAGTCCCTTGGACTGCAAGGAGATCCAACCAGTCCATTCTGAAGGAGATCAGCACTGGGATTTCTTTGGAAGGAATGATGTTAAAGCTGAAACTCCAGTACTTTGGCCACCTTATGTGGAGTTGACTCACTGGAAAAGACTTTGATGCTGGGAGGGATTGGGGGCAGGAGGAGAAGGGGATGACAGAGGATGAGATAGCTGGATGGCATCACGGACTTGATGGTTGTGAATTTGAGTGAACTCCAGGAGATGATGATGGACAAGGAGGCCTGGCATGGTACGATTCATGGGGTCGCAAAGAGTTGGACGCAACTGAGCGACTGAACTGAACTGACCTGAACTGACTGAACCTTACATTAACTTGAAGTAAATTTTACCCTACACTTCCCATGGGGTATTAAACCAAATTGGTATTTTGGTAGAATCCCACTTAAATCAGTTTTATACTTTTCAGCTCTTAATATTCCTGTGAGTCTTGTGTTCATTTATGGGATGTACTCCTGTGACTAAAAACACTTAAGAAACAAAAACTGATCAGTCTTTTTTGCGTTCACGTTAATACGTGAATTGGAATAAGTGAATCAGACAAAAAGCATAATGATTTACATCTTTATAGGGAAAGAGCTGGATGTTTTTGATAAACTATCATTTTAAGACAGCAATTTTCACAACAATAAACCAGAGGTGAAAAGTACCACTTCTTATTTTCTTCTGTAAGTATTAAATTTAGGAACATCGATTAATGCTATAGGGCTTCCCTGGTGGCTCAGACAGTAAAGAATCTGCCTGCAATGCGGAAGACTCGGTTCGATCCCTGGGTCAGGAAGATCCCCTGGAGAAGGGCATGGCAACCCACTCCAGTATTCTTGCCTGGAGAATTCCATGGACAGAGGAGCCTGGAGGGCCCCAGTCCATGGGGTTGCAAAAAGTCGGACAGGACTGAGCGACTAACACTTTCACTTTTCTCTCACTAATGCTATTGGGCTTCCCAGGTGGCTCAGTGGTAAAGAATTCACCTGCCAATGCATGAGATGCAAGAGACATGGGTTTGATCTCTGGGTCAGGAAGATCCCCTGGAGGAGGAAATGGCAACCCATTCCAATATTCTTGACTGGAAAATTCCATGGACAGAAAAGCCTTTAGGGCCCCAGTCCATGGGGCTGCAAAGAGTCAGACATGACTGAGTGACTAGGCACGCATTAATGCAATTAATGAACTTGTTCCCCAACATCAAATTCTCATTTCCTTATGCAAACAATCTTGAATGTATGTATCTTTTCAGTGACATTTCATTCATATGCAGACAAACATATATACTGTATATATATACACATATACATATTCTGTCTTCCTTTTATTATATGCAAATGGTAGCACTCAATATACACTGCTCTGCCTGTGCTTTTGGACTTAACATTATTCTTTGGAGATCTTTCAATATCAATACATAAAGACTTTTCCAGTCTTTGTTTATTGTATTCCATCAATATTAAACATCCTTATCAAAGTACATTTATTTCCAATCTTTTGCTATGACAATGTAAATTTTTAAATTAAATCAAACTATTTATAAGAAAATACATTTGACTGATGAGTTATTGCTGGCTGCTATGTCCTAACCCAATTCTCTATGAACAGAAAATAAGTTTAAAAAAAAAAAAAGAGGAAGAGGCAAGATGGGATCTTGGCTAATCGGTTTTTGGATAACAATGTCTTACTCTTTTTTTCGTGATTAGTAAAGCAGTATTTTTAGGATAGCTTTAAAATCATAGACATGTTATCGCATTACTATTCTTATTATTTCTGTAACAGTTATATTTTAATGAGAAGAAGACAGAAAAAAGGGAAAACTCAAGAAGTTCAGAGCTAGCTCTCTTAAGGCATGGATTCAAATAACCTGAAAAAAACTACTCAGGTAATTGGGAAAGAGGAATCTGAAGTACAGCCTTAGCTCTGCAAAAGCCTTAATCTGTATTTTGGAGCAAGTTATCAATCACCCTCATTTTCTTCAAAAGCATTTAAGCACAAATACAAAACCAACTCTATGTTGTGAGGAGCTCTGCAAAGCCAGCCAGCCAGATACAGCAACTCTTAGTGGAAGAGAGCTAAAAGAAATGCAGCTATACTTCTCTTTAAAGATGGGGTTTGGGAAATTGTCTATATTCATTACATTTTAAAAAATCTTATAATTTTAACAGAAAAATTATTAAATGATTTCTGTAGCAAATTTGTTGGGAGAAAACATTTTATATTCCCCACTTTATCTTTTGGTATGAATTTCAGATTTCCGTATTTTGAATTAGTTTTATTTAAATTGAAGACAACTAATTCTCTGTGCCTGTGTGTATGCATATGTGTGTAGCTGCTTTGTTTTAGCATTTAAATTTTCAAAATTTTGAATCAACTTCAAACTTGAGAGAAGTTGCAAGAATAGCATAAAAAACTCTTCCATCTTCTATCCAGATTCACCAAGTGGTAAAAATCTGCTTCTTTTTCTCTTTCCATATACACATTGTTTTCCTAAGCCATCTGAGTTGCAGATATCATGTCCTTTTGCCACTAAATATTTCAATGTATATTTCCAAAGAATAAAGGTAATCATTTAGTTTATGACAGCACATTAAGAATAAGGAGACTTACATAGTCACCTTGTTATTATTTAATTCACAGAACTAACTTGAATTTTACCAACTATCTCAATAATGCAACTTTTTCCTAGTCCAGGATCCAAACTGGGATTAAACATATGTGTAAATATTCCTTTTTCTTTGGTTTTCTTTAACCTGAAATAGTTCCTCAGCTTTTCTTTGTGTTTCAGGACACTGACACTTTTGTAGTGTATCTTTCACTTTGCGTTTGTCTGATATTTCCTTAATATTAATTATGCATTTTTGGAGACAAGGATATCACAGATGTCTCTCTCAATGCATAACATCAAGAGGCACATGATGTCAGTCTGTTTGACTACTGGTGAGTTTAATTTTGATCACTTGGTTAAGGTGTGACTATCAGGCCTCTCCACTCGAATGCTACTATTCCCCATGGATGTTCCTAGGTTGGTGCAAAGTAATCATGGTTTTATATCGTTGAGCTTGGCATTTGACACTGCAGTACATTCTTAAATGTGGTTGTGTTTACATCATTTTAATGTGCATTCCCTTGCTTTATCTTTTTTTTGATAATGACTTATTACTTGCTGTTTATTTTATATTTATTTTAGATTATGGAAATGATGTTACACAGAAAGCAAATTATAGCAATTTTTAAATTTGATTTCAAAATGGGTCATAAAACAGTGGAGACAACTCAAAATATCAACAACCTATCTGGCCCAGGAACTGCTAACGAATATACAGTGCAATGCTGATTCAAGAAGTTTTGCAAAGGAAATAAGAGCCCTGAAAATGAGGAGTGTTGTGGCTCACCATTGGAAGTTGACTATGACCAACTGAGAGGGTCATCAAAGCTGATCCTCTTACAATTACATGAGAAATTGCTGAAGAACTCAATGTCTACCACTTTACGGTCATGTGGTATTTGAAGCAAACTGGAAAGGTGAAAAGGCTTGATAAGTGGGTGCCTCGTGAGCTGACCACAAATCAGAAAAATCATCATTTTGAAGTCTCATCTTCTCTTTTCCCATGCAACAACAATGAACAATTTCTCGATCAGATTGTGACATGGGACAAAAAGTGGATTTTATATGACAATCATTGATGACCAGCTCAGTGGTTGGACTAACAAGTTCCAAAGTACTTCCTAAAGCCAAACCTGTACCCAAAAAGGTCATGGTCACTGTATGGTGGTCTGTTGCTGGTCTGATCCACTATAGCTTTCTGAATCCTGGCTAAACCATTACATCTGAGAAGTATGTTTGGCAAATCAGTGAGATGCACTGAAAACTGCAAAGCTTGTAGCCAGTATCAGTCAACATAATGGGCCCAACTATTTTCCATGAAAACACCCCACTGTACGTCGCACGACCAACACTTCAAAAGTTGAACAAATAGGGCTATGAAATTTTGCCTCATCTGCCATGTTCACTTGGTCTCTTGCCAACCAATTACCACTTTTTAAGCATCTCAGGGACTTTTTGCAGGGAAAATGCTTCCACAACCACTAGGAGGTAGACAATACTTTCCAAGAGTTCATCAAATCTTGAAGCACAGATTTTTATGCTATGGGTATAAACAAACATTTCTCCCAGAGTTTGTTCAAACTCATGTCCATTGAGTCAGTGATGCCACCCAACCACCTCATCCTCTGACATTCCCTTCTCCTTTTGCTTTCAGCCTTCCCAGTATCATGGTCTTTTTCAGTGAGTCAGATGTTCACATCAGGTGGCCCAAGTATTGGAGCTTCAGCTTCAGCATCAGCCCTTCCAATGAATATTCAGGGTGGATTTTCTTTAGGATTGCTTGGTTTGATCTCCTTGCAGTCCAAGGGACACTCAGGAGTGTTCTCCAGCACCACAGTTTGAAAGCATAAATTCTGTGGTGCTCAGACTTCTTTATAGTCCAACTCTCACATCCATACGTGACTACTGGATAAATCATAGCTTTGATGATATGGACTTTTGTCTGCAAAATGATGGGTCTACTCTTGATGAAAGTGAAAGTAGAGAGCGAAAAAGTTGGCCTAAAGCTCAACATTCAGAAAATGAAGATCATGGCATCCGGTCCCATCACTTCATGGGAAATAGATGGGGAAACAATGGAAACAGTGTCAGACTTTATTTTGGGGGCTCCAAAATCACTGCGGATGGTGACTGCAGCCATGAAATTAAAAGATGCTTACTCCTTGGAAGAAAAGTTATGACCAACCTAGATAGTATATTCAAAAGCAGACACATTACTTTGCTGACTAAGGTCCGTCTAGTCAAGGCTATGGTTTTTCCTGTGTCATGTATGGATGTGAGAGTTGGACTGTGAAAACGGCCGAGCGCTGAAGAATTGATGCTTTTGAACTGTGGTGTTGGAGAAGACTCTTAAAGAGTCTCTTGGACTGCAAGGAGATCCAACCAGTCCATTCTGAAGGAGATCAGCCCTGGGTGTTCTTTGGAAGGAATGATGCTAAAGCTGAAACTCCAGTACTTTGGCCACCTCATGAGAAGAGGTGACTCATTGGAAAAGACTCTGATGCTGGGAGGGATTGGGGGCAGGAGGAGAAGGGGACGACAGAGGATGAGATGGCTGGTGGCATCACAGACTCAATGGATGTGAGTCTGAGTGAACTCCAGAGTTGGTGATGGACAGGGAGACCTGGCATGCTGCAATTCATGGGGTCTCAAAGAGTCGGACATGACTGAGTGACTGAACTGAACTGAACTTTTTAATATGGTGTCTAGGTTTGTCATAGCTTTCCTTCCAAGAAGCAAGTGTCTTAATTTCATGGCTGCAGTCAATGTCTGCAGTGATTCTGGAGCCCAAGAAAATAAAAATCTGTCACTACTTTCCCTTTCTCACCATTTATTTGCCATGAAGTGATTGGACTGGATGCCATGAGCTTTGATTTTTGAATGTTGAGTTTTAGGCCAGCTTTTTCACTTTCCTCTTTCACCTTCATTAAGAGGCTCTTTAGTTCCTCTTCACTTTCTGCCATTAAAGTGGTATCATCTGCATATCTGAGATTGTTGATATTTTTCCTGGCAATTTTTATTCCAGCTTGTGAGTCATCCAGCCTAGCATTTCACATGATGCACTCTGCATATAAGTTAAATAAGCAGGATGACAATGTACAGACTTGACATACTCCTTTCCTAATTTTGAACCAATCAATTGTTCCATGTCTGGTTCTAACTGTTGCTTCTGGACTTGCACACAGATTTCTCAGGAGGCCCGTAATGTGGTCTGCTATTCTCATCTCTTTAAGAATTAAACAAATCCACACAGTTTGTTGTGAACCACACAGTCAAAGGCTTCAGTGTAGTCAATGAAGCAAAAGTAGATCTGGCATTTTTTGCAATTCTTTTGCTTTTTCAATGATCCAGCAGGTATTGGCAATTTGATCTCTGGTTCCTTGGCCTTTTCTAAATCGAGCTTGTACATCTGGAATTTCTCAGTTCACATACTGATGAAACTTAGCTTAAAGGAATTTGAGTATAATCTTACTAATTTGGGTCATTTTAAAAATTCCATATATAAGTGATATTATACAATATTTGTCTTTCTCTGTCTGCCTCACTTTAATCTCTAGATTCATTCATGTTGTTGCAAATGGTATTATTCATTCTTTATTTTTTATGGATGAATAATATTCCACTGTATGTTTGTATGCATGTGTGTGTGTGTGTGTGTGTGTGTATAATTTAAATAATTGATAGTCAAAACATTAAAACCAGAAAGTAGAAAACTACAGTCATTTAGATACCTTACTCTAGGGTGAAAAAACCCACCTCAGACTGATACACAAACACAGACACACACACACACACAAACACACACATACACACACTGATGAGTGTGGACATTCTCCTGAGGCTGCTTATTTAACAAGAAGTCTTGGCTTGTAAAGCATGGTGCTCCTTCCCATTAGGAAAACTGACACTGATATTCTTGATCAGCATAACTTCAAGAAAGCTGGTTTTGAATTATAAAGGTTTATCCAACATAAATCTGAACTGACTTACTAGTCAATATTTTCTGTTAAATTTAAAACAACATGTCTGCTTAGTTTGACTGATAAGGAAATATACTCAAGTGACCAAGAACAGCCAATTCAGATGGGATTTGAGGCCCCCAATCATTTTTTCCTTTATTCAAGCAACAGAAAGAACCTTTTAGGGTTCTGAAACTAAATGGCAACCTTTTATCCAATGTTGATTTAAAAGGTGCATTCCTTACAAAAGGTAGTGTTAAAATGCTAGTGAATTCTTTCCATTATGTCTGGGTACAATCAGTATGCTCACATTCTGTAGCTTGCACATTTTAAATAAATACAGACCAAATAACTTCTTACTGCTGCCAGGAGCATAGATTTTCTCCAGACAGTAAGTGGTACATTAGCACATATTTGTCTCCTGGCTGCAGCTTTTTTTCCTCCCTGATTTCCTTGACATACTATGGGACAGTCTAGAAAAATCAATGTTGTGATACATACAGATCAGGAAATTATCTCCTGATGGAGTTTTGTGTCTGTAATCACCAGCAGCCAGTCTTGCCAATTTCAACAGATGATGATGCAAATATACTTTTTCTTAAGTGTATTAATGTTATTAATGTAAGCAAAATAAAGCATGGCAGGGTAATAACAGCAACCATATTTCTTGAACTGAATATCCATACTGTATGTCTGGTTGTAGTTTCAAAGAAATCTGGATTAAATAACATGATTCACATAGGAAAAGACTGCTAAAAACTGGATTTTGGTTTCATGCAGTCATACAAAAACAGCTATTTTGTATTATATTGCCATATTCAGAGAAAATGAAATTGCTTGCTCTGAGACATGTATACTGGACAGCTGAATCCTGAACACAATTCATAGAAAGAATAAAACTGAAAGGGATAAGAAGACGGCTAAATCACCTGATATTCTTGGCACACCAGGGATTTTTATTTAATTCTGATTTGTCAAAGAGGCACTATTGGAAATTCATTAAGCTTTCCAATTTTCCTACTGAATATCTGAAATACTCTCATCCTAGTACTGAAATACTCTCTCCAGATTACTGGGTAAAAATTTAGGTCTAGCAGTTGAGGAGCAGTAAATGTCTTGGTGTGGAAAAGTTAACACAGAGCTCAAGTTATGGGAATCCTGGTCTTGCAGACAGTGTTTTGCAGTGGAAGTTTTACAACATTACAAGCATTAGTCATAACCTTCAAGATAACAGCAAGCTCTAGGAACTGTGATTTTCAAAGGGGATGTGGGAATGAGGGTTTTGATGGAAGCTTTCCAGAGCTGCAGCTGCCGAGCCTGTGGGTTTTTCATTGGCTGTCACTTGATAGAGTTAGGGTGGGAGAAGAATTCTTTGAGGGCAAGTTCAGACAGTGAATAGTTCAAGGCTGCAGCCTGCCGAAGAGCTGCGGAGCAATAAATGGACACACAGAACACAAATGTTAAAAGACACAATTGGTTTGATTTCCGAAGGTTTTAAGGGGCTGAAATCATTCTTTTACTGTACAATAACCATGCAGAGTAAAACTAATATGAAATAACAATAGTCAACAACAGAGTTGAGGATGGTTTTTCCAAATTCTGTTCTTTTGGACACCATTCCTCATCATGGTAATGGTGAGGTGGAAACAGCATCAATTTTTGTGTTAGGGAAACAAAGATTTGGCCCTGCTACTTCGCATGTGTGTGGCCTGGGCTCAATTTCATCTTCAATAGGGTAGTAACACCATCTTGCAGGGTTGTTGTGGGAATAAATGAGATAGTGTATGTAGCATCAGCTCAAAAAAAAGGTAACTGTATCATCATTATCTTAAAATTGATGCTCTTTCGTTGTAAGAATTACATTACCATCTACGCAATTGCTATCAGTAAGCTGACCTACAGAGCAAGAAATGCTGTATTCAACTGTATGTAAATCACTCATACTATTTTTTAAAAAGGTCCTTTATGGTTTTGAGTTTACAAGATTTTTCAATTTAAATTTTATCAGTATAGTTTTTATGTCATTAAAATAGAGATTTTTATGGGTTCTTTCAACACAGTAGAAAACATATTCTATGAGAGCTTTACAATGTCATGAACTAGTTTCTGCTAAAGAATAATACACTTAGCTGTTTCTTCCCTGCCTCAGACAGATTTCACAGTGATTCACCAATAATGAAAACCACCAGCTGCCATTCCTAATAAAATGGTCTATTGGAGCTGCATACCTCATGGTAAACTCTAAGTCACATGCCCTCTTCTTATTTCTGCCTTTCTTCTCTAAGGCCAGTTAAAACCTGTCTTTCACTAATTTTAAGAGAGTAAATCAAAATAACCAACCTGGAATTTGACCAAATACCAATCAAGATTACCTAAAATAGAATCAAGGGTCAGGGCATCTCCATATATGCATAGTTGTTCATCATTTCCCTGATGACATTTAAATCATCTGTCCTTCAGGTATCATATTTTATCTCTTCATGTTTTAACACCCATAGTCTTCCTTGTATTTTATTATTTATTCCTCAATGGCAAGGGTTAGCAAACTGTGGCTAGTGGTTCAAAAATCTGGCTCACAAGTTTTTTTTGTATAGCCCACAAGAATGACTTTTTACATTTTTAAACAGTTGAGAAACAAAATCAAATAATCCTTCCTGACATGTGAGAAATATACAAAACTGAAATTTCAGTGACCATAAATAAAGTTTTATTGGAACACATCCATGCTCATTTGTTCACATGTTATCTGTGGTTGCTTTTGTGTTACAATGATAGAGGTGAGCAGTTGTTATAGAGACCATACGGCTGGCAAAGCCTAAAATATTTACATCTGACCTTTTACTGCTGAAGTTTGTTGACACTGCCATAGGGGGTCTTTCTCTTGAAAGAAAGTGAGGCAAATACACATAAGCTTGACCTCCATGTCTAGTCAGCCTTGGAAAGAAAGGCAATTGAGCCTAGCCTGACTTTTCAGTAAGGGTGGAATGGAACATTAAAAAAAAAAAGAACTGGCATAGGAAACATGAGACATGGGTCTCAGGTTTTATTTTTATGGTTGTTCTGAACAATTATGTACTCAACTTTCCTAGACCTATAACATGACTTCTCTCTTGCTGTGTTCAGCTTATTTGGAAAAAAAAGTCAGTCCTTCACTGCCTTATAGAATCACCAGGATAATATGTGAAATAGTACCCTCATCCCCTCCCTTACTCCATTTCCCCAAATCAATCCAGGGTCAGCAAAATCCAAGGAAATGAGGTATTCCCAGACGACTATGGGATGGAAGTTTAAAACTCAGTTTTAAGCCTATGGAGATAAGCCCCCAATCACATATTTACAACAATGAATAATTCACCTTGGTCTCTACTATGTTATGGCAACACTTAGGGGCATATGAAACTTTCTGGAAATTCCCTTTTATAAATATGACTGTTATCTACATAGTCTGAAAATGTTGATACCTGAGAAAATATCTTCTAAATTATAGCAGAAAAACGGATCTAAAGCTGGACAAAGGGATGGTGATGGGATGAAGAGAGATAACTTTATATTCATAGTAGAGCAGTATGCAGAGATATGTACATTCATACAGATATCATCAAACGCCAAATACGCTTTTAATCAGAGTTCCTATCTCATGCATTTTCTACGGCAATGAGAATCTACACCTTCTCATTCCTAAGCCAAGATTAGGCTATATAACTGCACAGTAAAGAGATTTTCTTACCATCATCTATTTTAAAAATATATTTTATTATATTATTGGATTATGAAACACCCCAAACTTTATATTATTCCAATTCCTTGCTATAGAGTAGGAGAGGGGATTGATTTCTCGCATAGATTTTCATTTTGCTAACTATACCAATTTATATTTGTGTGATAGAAAAAGTCATTAATTACTGGATACTAGTTTAATGTAAAAGGTTAGAGTTATGGGTACAATGACTACTCATCATTAAAAGTGGTGAACAGAGCAGGGAGCCTTGGCATTCTTTCTGGCCACACTGAATTACTAAGTCACTTTGGAACAGGTGCTCTCAAAGGGAAAGCAGGTTCTGAGAAAAGGCTACAGTGAATGACATAAGCACGGATGAGAATGAATAAGAATTTTTGTAAGCTGGGAGAACAAATAATTACTCTGCTACAAATATTACTAAAATCACTGAAACTCATTAAATTAGAGTTGGAAAGGTTCTTAAAGGGCTCTGAACCAAGTTTCCTTCATGGAAAGTCAACATGCATGTCAGGTAGCCATTTTTCAGTTTCTACCTCATTATTCATTTCTTCCCGTCCTCATTCATACCAGCTCACTCCATTTTGGTACAACTCCAGTGATTACACAGTCAAAAATGCACAAGAAAGTAGATAAAATAATTCTGAAATAGAAAATAGTTCCAAATTCCAAATTCAGTCTCCATTAACTCTAATTGTGTGACACTGAGCAAGTCTTTGGTATTCTCAGCTTCCTCACTGTAAAATAAGGTTTTTTCCAGTTCTCTCTGGTGGTTTACAGTTCTGAATTTCCCTGTGTCTATAATGTGTACCTTATGCTATAGAAATGAAAGCTACAAAGAGCTGTAGACTTTCTTCTTATATTTTTATTTATGTCAAACCTGGGCTGCCTCTGTTTATTCCAACACTTTCTAAATTTCATCCTAACACTTTGTCTTAACCTCAGCTTTCCAGATTACTGATAGCTTGATTTTTCTAATCAGAGTTCCTATCTCATACATTTTCTATATCTCAATGCTACGATGATTCAGAATTTGCCCTTTTATAGTCACTCAATAGCCAAAGCTAAACTACAAAACCCTCCATGTGGCTTAGTTTGGCTTGGAAAATCCTGAAGTTAAAAAAACAAAAACAAAAGATCATGAGAAATGTTTTATGTTCTTAAACAAAACTAAAAATGTCTTCAGTCTTCAACAGACTTAGTAAACTGCTCAATATTTGATTTGACTCTTTTTCATGATGAGAACATATGGGTCAGAATAAACTGTGAGCTCAAAGAAATGGTATACTTTTATAAAAATTACAATGTACATTTGGTATAGTCTAAGTATATATAAAAATTTTTTGGAAGTAAAAATGCTGCATATTTTAATATGATAGTAGCTTGGCAAAGGTTGCAAATGCAACAGGAGAATGACTATCTGGCATTTTCTTTTTGTAACTAGAGTGGGTATAACTAAAAAGACTAAATGTGTCTGGGGAACCTTCCTCTGCTAAACAACCATTATAACCCATAACTACAGTGTTATATAACTAAAACCAAGTTTATTATTTTTTTTGCTAAATAAATACATTTAGTTATGTAAGTAAGATATTTAAAAATTAACTTCAATATTTTAGTTATAAATGTGAACATAAACAATATTTTCTCAGCTATTTAAGTTCAAAAACAATTTTTTTAAGCAAAAGGAATGGAGTCTAGGTGATAAAATAACTGCTAACAATTGACTGACTTGTTTGAAAAATATCACCAGGATATATATATGCCATATGTCAGTAAAAAGTTGCATCAAAGAAATTACCATTATGAACAGTTTATAGTAATGTAATGAGTTTTGAGTCTTCCCACTGAGCCAAAGAATCAAAACTCATTATCATGGCCTGTAAGATTTGACCTGCCTGCCTCTCCAATACCTTTTCCTCTATCTTTTCTCCTTTACTTCCTACTTACTCTAAGTTTCACTTGATCTATTCCAAAGAATCAAACTTTTTTCTAGCTATGTGTATCTATGTATGATTTTCCCTCTGTTTCTGTGGGCTTCCCAGGTGGCTCTACTGGTAAGAAACCTGCTGTCAATGCAGGAGACGTAAGAGATACGGGTTTGATTCCTGGGTCGGGACGATCCCCCGGAGGAAGGCATGGCAACCCACTCCAGTACTCTTGCCTGGAGAATCCAATGGACACAGGAGCCTGGCGGGCTACAGTCCATAGGGTCACAAAGAGTCGGATAAGACTGAAGCAACTTAGCACGCACTCTGTTCGTGGTGCTCCTTCTCTTAATCATTGCTTGTACAACTCTAAACTCTGTTGTTGAAGCTGAACTAATCCACTTACCATTTTCTAGATTCTAAACAGCAGTGCATCAAGACAAACAGTGTTGAGGGTAAAATAAAAAGCAAGCACTGAGTTCTGCAGGGTGGAGCAGGAGGACACAGTGTGCAGGGATGAGGGACTCTTGTTGTTTTCTGGGCAGGGCAGGTGTGACACAGTCATGAAACCTGTTCCCAAGCCACTATACGCAGCTGAAGAACTGCTCTCTCTTCTCGACCCTGCGTCAGAAGACGACCTGTGTTTGGCCCACTTAAGAGTTTGGTCTGGCTAGAAGCTGAAAATCGGGAAAGGCGTACGTCAAGTTTGCATATTGTCACCCTGCTTACTTAACTTATACACAGAGTACATTATGCGAAATGTGGGGCTGGATGAAGCACAAGCTGGAATCAAGATTGCCAGGGGAAATATCAATAACCTCAGATATGCAGATGACACCACCCTTATGGCAGAAAGCGAAGAACTAAAGAGCCTCTTGATGAAAGTGAAAGAGGAGTGAAAAAGCTGGCTTACAACTCCACATTCAAAAACGAAGACCATGGCATCTGGTCCCATCAATTTAAGGCAAATAGATAGAAACAGTGGCAGACTTTATTTTTGGGAGCTCTAAAATCACTGCAGATGGTGACTGCAGTCATGAAATTAAAAGATGCTTGCTCCTTGGAAGAAAAGCTATGACCAACCTAGACAGCATATTCAAAAGCAAAGACATTACTTTGCCAACAAAGGTCCATCTAGTCAAAGCTATTGTTTTTCCAGTGGTCATGTATGGATGTGAGAGTTGGACTATAGAGAAAGCTGAGCATTGAAGAATTGATGCTTTTGAACTGTGGTGTTGGAGAAGACTCTTGAGAGTCCCTTGGACTGCAAGGAGATTCAATCAGTCTATTCTAAAGGAAGTCAGTCCTGAATATTCATTGGAAGGACTGATGCTGAAGCTGAAACTTCAGTACTATGGCCACCTGACATGAAGAACTAACTCACTGGAAAAGACCCTGATGCTGGGAAAGATTGAAGGCAGGAGAAGAAGGGGATGACAGAGGATGAGATGCTTGGATGGCATCATTGACTTAATGGACATGAGTCTGAGAAAGTTCTAGAAGTTGGTGACGGACAGGGAGGCCTGGTGTGCTGCAGTCCATGGAGTCACAAAGAGTAGGACACGACTGAGTGACTGAACTGAACTGAGAAGCTGAAAAAGTTGTTGTTGTCCTTTTAAGATTAATTTATTTATCAAACATTTATTGAGCATCTACCATTTATTGAGGCACTTTTCTTAATGCTAACTATACAGCGGGGACCAAGCACACAAAAATATACAAAGTTCCTACCCTTTTGGAACCTACAGTCTCATGTGGAAGACAGGTAATAAACAAGAAAAATGTGTAGTGCATTAGATCATGAATCGTGCTAAAAACAAAGCCAAGGGGGAAAAGGAAGGGTGTGAGTCTGTGTGCGTGTGGCAGCAAGTTTAGACAGTGTGGCCAAGGAAGGCCTCATGGAGAAGGTGACATTTCAGAAAAGGGTTGGAAGGGATGAATGGGTCATGGAAATACCTGAGGAAAGAGCATTCCAGGCAATGGAACAGCAAGAGTGAAGGTCTTGATGAGGTAATGAGTTGGTACATTTGAGCAAAACTGGCAGGAGGCCACTGTGGCTGCAGAGATGACATCAGAAAGCCTCATGGGGCACTGGGAGAACTCTGGCTTTCATTCTGAGTGAGACAGGAAGCCAGAGGGTTGTGAGCAGAGGAGCAACATGATCTGACTTGTGCTTCAGTAAACAGATCCCTCTGGGTGTAAGAGAGAAAGCATGGATGGAAAAGAAGTTGGGAGACTACTGCAGTAATCCTGGAGAGAGATGATGGCGGTTTGGGCTACAGTAGTGCAACAGGAAATCACTAACAAGTGATCATATTCTGAATATATTTTGAGGGAAGAGCCAACAGGATTTCCAGATGGATTAGATGTGGGTTTTGAAAGGAAGAGAGGAGTCAAGGACAACTAAAAAGTTTCTGGCTTAAGCAAGTGGAAGAAAGGAGTTGCCAACATTCAAAATCAGAAGGTTTAATAATCCATACTTCCATCTTCTCCTAAAACACTAGAAGATGCGGTCAATGGTTTATCTGCTCTTTTCACAAGACAAAAATCAGCCGGAGCTGGGAAGCAGCTGGTCCTGGAGAGGGGCCACTGGCCCTTTGGTACATATAGGTCTTACTCCCTGTTGTCTTCAACTTGGCCTTTTGTATGAGCAGCTGTTTGGGCCAGCCTGACTGCTGCAGAAAGCTTGGGTTTGGGACTCCTGCCCAAAATTCTCTCATAAGTCTACTGTCACAAAAATACACCATAAACTTGCCCAGAATTCTGACTGAAGAAAGTGACGTTTTGAGAAAGTATTTTTAAAAAACAGGGTATAAATAGCACACCTCTTATTCTAGCTTTCCCCTCCATTAGTGATTTGATAGCAACCCAGGACAGAGGTCTCACCCTCTGTCTCTCTTCTCAGTGAGAAGAGAAACTCGTTGAAGAAAACCCTCTTCCACATATTCTGGCTTCAAGTCTAAATCCCACTCACTTGACTGTCCATGGCTCCAGTGCCCAGTGGTGACTCTGGTTAATATGGTTCTGAACCATAGCAGGTCAAGTACCACATTTCACTCTATCCATAAATTACAGTTTCAAAATGATCATTTCAGAATTTGACCATAAAAGAGTAAGATTAACTTATTTAAATGCATCAATATGATCTTCGCTCAATGCAGCATACATTGTAAGGACACCTCATGTTTAAGATATAAATTATAAATATTTTCTCTTTATTTGTAAATTAGATTCACCATAAACATGTTCTATGATGATTACCTATCTCACTCAGTTCAATTCAGTTGGTCAGTTGTGTCTGACTTTTGCAGCCCCATGGATTGCAGCACACCAGGCCTCCCTGCCTATCACCAACTCCCAGAGTTTACTCAAATTCATGTCCATTGAGTCAGTGAAGTCATCCAGCCATCGCATCCTCTGTCGTCCCCTTCTCCTCTTGCCTTCATTCTCTTCCTGCAGCAGGGTCTTTTCCAGTGAATCAATTCTTCACATCAGGTGGTCAAAGTATTGAAGTTTCAGCTTCAGCATTAGTCCTTCCAGTGAATATTCAGGACTGATTTCCTTAGAATAGACTGGTTGGATCTCCTAGCAGTCCAAGGGACTCTCAAGAGTCTTCTGCAACACCATAGTTCAAAAGCATCAGTTCTTTGGCACTGAGCTTTCTTTATGGTCCAGTTCTCATATCCACACATGACAAGTGGAAAAACCATAGCTTTGACCATATGGACGCTTGTTGGCAAAACTGGCTTAGCATAAAGTGCCTGGTAACAAAGTCTAAGTGCAAGACCTGCTATGTTTGCTAAAGTTGTATGCTTTAGCAAATAAAAATAATGTGAATCTATCAGGAAGCTCAGAGCTAAATGTAATGTTCAATAATAACTAAAACAATAATACTAACTTGGGGTTTGAATACAACATTTTCCCCTTTCCTCCATATTCATCCTAATGGTTTATTTTTAGCTGCTCAGTTCTAAGCACATTTTGACTCTAGGCAACATCAAATCTTTCCTGATAGGGGGTAGGGCAGGAGGGAAGCACTGGAAGGAAGGGTGGGGAAAAGGAAAGTGATTTAAAAAACCTTTCCTATTTGATATTAGAAAAGTCAGCATATATGGTTTGTGAAACAAATCAAATAATATAAACCTCACTGCCCTGCCTAAACCCCAAAGCAGCTTTGTCTCACAAAAGCAGCCATGAACAGGACAGGGATGTAGATTGGGGGAGGAGGATAAGTCCTGCCAGGAAAATTCTTCCCCACAGTCTCTCTCTCTTACCTAATTATGGTCATTTAGACACAGAAACAATAAATCTCATGACATGGATTAACTCCCTATAATAAAGAAGGCTCATTTTTGATATCAAGGAGAATTTAAAGAAAAACATGTGCTAATCAGTAACCCCAAAACTATGGGTAAAATAAGTGTCAAGACAGATACTTTGTGGTAATAAATCGAAATGCATTTTATAAAGCTGCATTCAGCCAGCAGAAGGACAAGTACAACAAAGGGCTTGGATATCAGTTCTCTGGTGTCAAGAAAACTGTGGCTTGGGATCAGGATACTCAGCTTGGCTTCCATCTAGTTTGGTGACGTTGCATATGTCCTGTAACCAGGCCAGGTCTTGTCTGTAAAATGAAGAGAATGTGAAGAGCAAAGATACAGAAGTTTTCATACCTTCAGTTCAGTTCAGTTCAGTTCAGTCACTCAGTCGTGTCCAACTGTTTGAGGCCCCATGAATCGCAGCATGCCAGGCCTCCCTGTCTATCACCAACTTCTGAGTTCACCCATATTCATGTGCATCAAGTCAGTGATGCCATGCAGCCATCTCATCCTCTGTCGTCCCCTTTTCGTCCTGCCCCCAATCCCTCCCAGCATCAGGGTCTTTTCCAATGAGTCAACTCTTTCCATCAGGTGGCCAAAAGTATTGGAGTTTCAGCCTCAGCATCAGTCCTTCCAATGAACACCCAGGACTGGCCTCCTTTAGGATAGACTGGCTTGTTCTCCTTGCAGTCCAAGGGACTCTCAAGAGTGTTCTCCAACACCACAGTTCAAAAGCATCAATTCTTCGGCACTCAACTTTCTTTACAGTCCAACTCTCACATCCATACTTGACCACTGGAAAAAATATAGCCTTGACTAGACGGACCGTTATTGGCAAAGTAATGTCTCTGCTTTTGAATATGTTATCTAGGTTGGTCATAACTTTCCTTCCAAGGAGTAAGCGTCTTTGCTTTCATGGCTGCAATCACCATCTGCAGTGATTTTGGAGCCCAAAAATAAAGTCTGACACTGTTTCTACTATTCCTCCATCTATTTCCCATGAAGTGATGGGACCAGAGGACATGATCTTCATTTTCTGAATGTTGAGCTTTAAGCCAACTTTTTCACTCTCCACTTTCCCTTTCATCAAGAGGCTTTTTAGTTCCTCTTCACTTTCTGCCATAAGGGTGGTGTCATCTGCATATCTGAGGTTATTGATATTACTCCTGGCAATCCTGATTCCAGCTTGTGTTTCTTCCAGCTCAGCGTTTCTCATGATGTACTCTGCATAGAAGTTAAATAAGCAGGGTAACAATATACAGCCTTGACGTCCTCCTTTTTCCTATTTGGAACCAGTCTGTTGTTCCATGTCGAGTTCTAACTGTTGCTTCCTGACCTGCATATAGGTTTCTCAAGAGGCAGGTCAGGTAATCTGATATTCCCGTCTCTTTCAGAATTTACCACAGTTTATTGTGATCACACAGTCAAAAGTTTTGGCATAGTCAATAAAGCAGAAATAGATGTTTTTCTGGGACTCTCTTGCTTTTTCTATGATCCAGCGGATGTTGGCAATTTGATCTCTGGTTCCTCTGCCTTTTCTAAAACCAGCTTGAACATCAGGAAGTTCACGGTTCACGTATTGCTGAAGCCCTACTTGGAGAATTTTGAGCATTACTTTACTAGCGTGTGAGATGAGTGAAATTGTTCGAGCGCCTCTTATGAAATTTGGTCCTTTTGTTTAACTCAGGGCCAAGCCCACGCATACTGAATGCTGGAGGTTAGAAGGCTATTCTCCAGTGAGCTCCCTGCAACTTCTTCCAAATGTTTAAAGAGTGGTTTTTGCTCTCAAGGCTGGTTGGTAATGCCTGTTGAACTTGCAATTACATAACTTAATCAAGTATTATGCAATTTGATGAAACATGACAGTGAAAGGCAGAGTTGTTTTCCACACAAACTACACTGAGTAACTGAGAAGACCTGATAAAGGCAAATCACTTAAAATGGCTATTAAGGCAGATATAGGTTAGACAATTCTAAAAGAATGGAAAATGAATTGTAAAAATCTAGGATTCTTTCTAAAGCCTTTTTCTACTTTACAAAATTGGTATGGGAAACCACAGAAAATGCAGTCAGTAAGGTATAATTAATGCAAGAAAATGTTAGGAAATTATAATCAACAGATCTATAATTGAAGAAAAGGTCTTGACCCTACATCAAGGCTTCTACTACAATGGAAAAAGAATAAGAACCATGGAGAAATGTTACCAAGTCCCCATGCTCTTATTTAAAACCAGATGAAACAGGCAGCGATGACACTGAAACAGCTTTCCGGTAAGTGGTTAGGGAGGGAGAAGGGAAGTGGAAGATGGGTTAGGGGCATGGGAAGCAGGGGGCAGCCAGACACACAGACACTACTTCTGACAGTCTGGCATGTCCTTGATCCACCTCTTCAGAGAGTCACAGGTTCATCTCTACTAAAGATTTCTTTAGCTAGAAATCTTAGTAGATTTTAGTTAAAAGTTACTAACTGTACAAAGTTAGTAACTAAACTCCACCCTTGCATTCTCAAGTTTTAAAATTATATATTTGATAAATTAATGAGTAATAATGTGAGTTGAATTTACTTGGGCAAGGAGCATTGAGAACAAGAACCCCAGATGCTTTGGTTTTGTAAGAGTAAGACATGCAGAGTGTGAGTAGTCCTAGGTAGAAATAATAGTTTTCAACAGCAAGACCAGGCCTATAATTTTCTGCAGCACACTATGACATCATGGTTTACATGAGGCCAACTCCATAAATCAAGATTTACCTAATTAGAGATTCTTCTGCAGATCTATTCAATACATTATTAGAGCAAATAATTAAAACTGCCTAGGCAATAATACAAGCCAGATCTGTTTACAAAAATGTTCTTTTCCCCCAAAAACTTTTTTAGTCGCACCACCACTTACAGACCTTTCACATTTAGTAAATTATAGACTCAGAGCATTTCTTTTAGTCTGACTTCACTTTCAAGGAATTCTTCAATTAGCTTTACGTTGCTTTAAGCTGTTCATCCAATGAGAAAACAATCTGTGGCTTCTGACTCCTTTGCGTGCCAATGGCTGCCATCCATGTTTGACTTTCAGATACACTGTCTCTTGAGAGCCAGGCTCTGTTTGCATAAAACCAGCCAGTTGTCATAGCATTCTGACAAGCACTATAGAAAAACAGGGAACAGCACTGCAGAGTGGCCACACTGGGGAGAATCACCACCGCAATGCTAATCGCACGGGGGACGCTCAGGCCATCCACACCCGACCACCTGGCCTTAGCCAGGTCACACATGCTGCACTTTCATCTGTGAGCTTTCCACGTTCAGGCGTCATCTCTTTATCATCAGTTCCTTCTTGTCCCTTCTCCTCTTTTTTCAAAATGGATAAAACACCAGAAACTCGTAGACAAGTGTGGTTACTCTAACAACCGGCAAAAATGCCAGTGGCAATCTAGGAAGCAAGAGACTGTACTGCCTTTCCAATGGTTACAATGCATCTAGTGTCAGATCATCAGCCAAATACAGGTTAGAAACAAAACAAAAACATGAGCTCAGAGGTAGGACCTTAGTCGCAAACTTTGAATTTTCTCAGTAGAGTACCTCACTCTTCTTTGCTTCTTAAGGCTCACTCACTGATGCTTTTTTTAAAAAGTAGTACAAAAATAACAATTGGACAGTGGAAGATAACCATGGGAACAAATGAAAACAAATGATGATCACTGAAGAAAAAAGATCTTTAGACTTTCTACTCGTTATAGCTGGCTTGGGCAGCATGGCATGTCTCTCACTTTCCTTCCCCCTGGGTTGTGGCAGTTTCTCCATGCTCCTCACCTATGTCTGTCCTAAGGAAGCACCCGTGAAGCCAGTGGCGTGATAAACCAAGAATGATGTTTTGAAGGACTCTTGAATACTCAGGCTCAATGTAAGAGGCTCAGGAGGTGCCCCCCCTTCCCCCAGTTAGGCTCAGTGCTGTTCCCCGTAACAGGATGTGCAACTGTTGAAACTGAAGGCCTTTCCACAGCAACAGAATGAACATTCAGGCAGAGCCAGAGGAATAAGAAAGAATGCACAGGCCGGTGAAGCCCAGTGGCTGGTAGCGGACTTGGCACTGGTTCACAACGGGCTGACGA
This sequence comes from Nanger dama, assembly GCA_917880005.1. Classification (NCBI taxonomy): domain Eukaryota; kingdom Metazoa; phylum Chordata; class Mammalia; order Artiodactyla; family Bovidae; genus Nanger; species Nanger dama. Next base: position 5,852,532 of record CAKJTW010000082.1, on the reverse strand, counting down.
GGGATGCGCAGACATACGGAAAGTCTCCTCTTCAGAACAGAGCAGCACCTTGACCTCCCCTTAATGTTCCTGCTTCTGTACCTGAATCAAAAGACCTGTAGGCTTCCTGGTCGGAGTCACGAGATGCCTAAACTTATTTTAATAGCATTCTTTCCCCTTAGTCTTCCCTCCCTATTTTTATTTAAAATCCCCACGTGAATTTGATTATGTTTTGTTTGCAAGCTATTACAGCTTCTCTGTAGAAAAAGAGGATGGGTAGAACTATGTCTGTCTCATGTCTGCTGTCTTTCTCTCATCTTCTGAAAGGGACCAATACAGACACACACACACACACACACACACACACACACACACACACACACACACACAGAGCTAGCACCTACATTAAAAGGATAAGAGTTTTATAAAGTATCTGATTTCTTTTTCTTTAACTTACAAATAATCGTATCTATAGAATTATCTTTATGTCTCTTCTGAGATTAAAAAAATACAAACCAAAGATACCTGATATACTAATCTGTTCAAAGTGCTGCTTAATGGACGGCCAGCACTTTTATAAGGAGGGTCGTAATTCAGACCTTGCTTCAAACTCAAGAGCTCAAGAGAGCTCTTCTACTTCTTTGTTTTCTCTAATACTTAGACTCTTCAAATAAAACAAAATGTTCTATAAATTTTCTTTGCAATGAGGCAATCCTGAAATTTGGAAAAGGGTTCCTTTTCTCTTGAAGCTTCTTGCTTAATCTTGTGTACCATTAGCTTACTTCTGGAAGTAAAGGTGGCTGAGATGCCTAACTTAGAAGGAACAAATGAATCAAAGGGATAGAGTTGAGGGTATAAACATATTACACCCCACTTCTTGGAAACTTCAAAGAATAAAGAACTTACTATGTATAAGGAGAACTCTAGAGTGTGTCACCAGTAACTCAAGTACTTCAAACAGCTTTGTTTGATCCCTAGCAATAGCAGTGGCAAAGGGCTGACTGTGTTCTCAATTTCGAGGTGAAAGCAGTGAGCTGGGGAATTCTGTATTGGGATTTGTGGTCTAGGCAATCGACAGGCCTTGAAAAACAGAGCATATTGAGACAAAGAAAACCCCAAATTATTCATTACCTTATAATAAAATAGCTCTTCATAAGTAAACAGCAACACATTTAGTGACTTAGTAAGTTTTAAATCATTAAAAATAAACGGTTTTAAAACACTTTAAAACTTATGTGCAAAAAATGTTATCAGTTCCTATTCAACTCTAATCTGATATTCCCTTGGTGAGAGTCAGGTGAGAAAAGCTTCTCTCTTCTAATTTATATCTTTATGTCTTTTCAGTTCAGTTCAGTCACTCAGTCGTGTCCGACTCTTTGTGACCCCATGAATCGCAGCACGCCAGGCCTCCCTGTCCATCATCAACTCCCGGAATTCACTCAGACTTACATCCATCGAGTCCATGATGCCATCCAGCCATCTCGTCCTCAGTCTCCCCTTCTTCTCCTGCCCCCAATCCCTCCCAGCATCAGAGTCTTCTCCACTGAGTCAACTCTTCTCATGAGGTGGCCAAAGTACTGGAGTTTCAGCTTTAGCATCATTCCTTCCAAAGAAATCCCAGGGTTGATCTCCTTCAGAATGGGCTGGTTGGATCTCCTTGCAGTCCAAGGGACTCTCAAGAGTCTTCTCCAACACCACAGTTCAAAAGCATCAATTCTTCGGCGCTCAGCCTTCTATTAGGCCTTGGCAAATATACCACCCCATCTGCAGCTCTCAAGAATGGCCAAAACAATGTTGGGCCTCACAAACTCTGTATCAGACCTTCAAAATACTGCAGAGCTTAATAAATCAATTCTGTTTCTTTGCTGATGGCATCTAACTTCCTTTGGAAATTCAGGGACCAAAGAGAAAATATTTTGGCTTTCTAGTGTAAATTTGTACAGATTTTGAACTTACAGTTTCTGGCTGTAAAGTTGTCTTTCACCAAGAAGCCACAATACTAGACCATTAAGTGAGATAATTCCACTTTTAGAAAATCTGCAGATGATTTAAGATTTACTTGAAGAATAGAAAAGTGAATTGCAAAGAATTGTCTGAAATAGAGAAAAGGGTGTAAGAGCAAATAAGATATATGAGGATACAAGGTTTTTGAAAGGTTTCATGGGGGAAATGAAGACATCAAATGCCACGATTTCAGAAAATAAAATTACAAGGTACATGATATGCTAGCAAAGTTCTCGATTATAGGAAGGCTTTCCAGGAAATAAGAAAACCTGTATGGCTGTTATCCAGGGTGATTATTGAATCAGAGATATTACTCAGAAAATAAAGCTGCCTATAATACATAGGCATCTCAAGCCAGTTTCCTTGTATCACACTCTCCCTGTCCTTAATGTCACACAAGCCACTTCCTCTAACTGACCAAAAAAAACCCAAAAACAAAAAACAACACCACTGTGCAGCTTTCTGGGATTTACCCATAAATTCCAAGTGAATTTAAAAAGATGAAAAGAATCCATGAAAGCAGATGACAATATGATGAAAATTCTCTTATTTTTTAAGGCTCTGATAACAGCTTGAAAAAAGATTATACTCCCATAGAATATAAATAGCACCCTTACACACTCCTCTGTTTACCTTTATTTCATTTAAAAGGAGAAGACTTAAATAGCACCCTTACACACTCATCTGTTTACCTTTATATCATTTAAAAGGAGAAGACTTAAATAGAAAAGGGTTGGAAAGAGACATTCAAACATTACAGTTAAGAAATCGAGAAATAAATTTCAGAGAAAAAGGATCGTTAAGTAGACCAAAAATACAAAAATGGCAGATGACCCATGACTCAGGTTTCTTTATTAATTGACTCCTCAGAAAAGATCCCAGTATATATGTTGCTGGAAACACAAAGTACATATAGAGGAATTTCATTTTTAGTTACTATGGTGCTTCTTGCTCTCATATGGTAAGGTGGGTGCCAGGTAGATTTGAGCACACAAATAGGACAGAGGGTTAAAGAGGATAAAAAGGTGCTGAAGAGATGCGAAGAGCTAACTAACAGTTACCAGTAACTGGTGATATAATAGCAGTACTGTTATGATTAACACGAGGGCTTCCCTGGTGAGATGCAGGTTCAATCCCTGGGTCGGGAAGATCCCCTGGAGAAGGAAATGGCAAACCACTCCAGTATTCTTGCCTGGGAAATCCCATGGACAGAGGAGCCTAGTGGGCTGTAGTCCATGTGGTTGTAAGAGCTGGACACGACTTAGTGACTAAACAACAGAAGCATGATTAACATACGTTAGAGCTCATCTAGCTTTATTTATTGTTCGAAACCATATCAGACCCTCAGAATCCCTTGCTGATCTGATCTAACATGTTAGTTCTTTCAGCTCTGTATAATATACAGACTGAGTTAGACTTTTCCCCAGAACTTGCTTCATTTTCAGCTTAACTGGTAATCAGAGCCACAAGATTTTTTAAAATATTCTGTAAATACTGCTTTTTAATGATAGATATTCTCAGGACTTATCGCTTTGACAAAGGAGAAAATCAATATTAACCTCTTAAAGGAGCCTTTTTAAAAATGGAAGTGTATTTGATTTATAATTCATAATAATAATAATATAATTCATTTCAGGTGTATAGCATAGTAATTCAGTATTTTGGTAGATTATACTCCAGTATTGGCTATTACAAGATAGGAAAGGTTATAATTCCTTGTATAAAAAGTATATCTGTGTTGCTTAACTATTTTATATACAACAGTTTGTATCTGTTAATCTCATACTTCTAATTTGTCTCTACCCCAAAAGCCTTTATTAAGAATATACACACACAGTCTCACAAAATGTGAATTTGAAAAATGAATACAAATTCACTTAAAAGTCTCTACTGCAGCTTAAAATTAAAACAAGTCTCAGGGAAATATGAAATGGTACACAAGGAAGATGTGGACTATAAAAATTTGATGAGAACACTAGGATTAATATTTTAGACACAACTAATTCTCACTTGGTCCTTGGATAACAAAGGCCAAGGTGTTGTAAAACCTGAATCTGTTTCTAGAAGCACTATTAAGAAAGGGAATAAAGGAAATGTGTGCTTCATAAACTCATAGCGACATTTTACATAAAACAACTCAAAAGATTCAAGAAACAAGCAAAAGGATAAAAAGGAGTCTTGAACAACCACAATCTACAAATTTCATGGAATTTACATATATTAAAGAGCCTCTTAGTCTGTACTTAATTTATATGCATATTTGTATGAATGGTTATTTTAGCTTCACAGTCACAGAAGGTTAGAAGTACAGACTAGTGAGGAAGGTTCAGAGAGTTACCCTTACAGGAATATGCCAGTCTTCATACCAATAGTCCCAAAACACAGCAATCTGAAGCTGTGTAGTAAAGTGGTAAAAAGATCTATGCTTCCAAAAGAGGCTGGGAGGGACATTACACATAGGAGATGCTAAATAAACACAAGCTGAAATGAACTGAATTATGACCTTGAGTTATCAAAAAAGTTTAAATATGGTTAATGTATGTTCTTTTAAGGCAAATGAATGGCAATATTTTAGAAAATTTTTCATCTAAATCAGTTAAAATAATATACATGCTCTTGAAATGGCAACCCACTATAGTATTCTTGCCTGGAAAATCCCATGGACGGAGGAGCCCACGTGGTCACAAGAGTCAGACACGACTTAGAGACTAAACCTCCACCAATGTGGTTGACATTTTACATTTATTGTATCTCCTCTCACCTATCAGATACTCAGTGAGTAACTACTGTGGCCTGGCAGTATGACAACTGTCATAGGTACTGAAATGAGCAAAAGGAGACAGTCCCTAAATATGGGGCTTTGGCCCACTGAATTTAAGAGCTTATTTCTCTTCTCTAATGTCAGTCATAGCTGCAACAATTTTTACTTCAATAATCTTAGCATTCAGTTTCAAGGACCATTAGAATTCTAGAAGCAATGCACTTGAGATTGATAATACTTTAAAAATATTTTTCAAATGTTTAGAAAGAACTTATTTCTAAACAAAAAGAATATGGTCATTCCATTTTCTATTAAACTTAATTTCAAATATTTTCTGTATTAATTTATTGATCTTAAAGTGGGACTGCTATCAAAATCTGCTTGGAGTGGAATGAAAGACACTCAGTCATGTCTGACTCTTTGCGACTGTATAGTCCATGGACTTCTCTAGGCCAGAATACTGGAGTGGATAACCTTTCCCTTCTCCAGGGGATCTTTCCAACCCAGGGATCAAACCCAGGTCTCCCTCATTGCAGGAGCATTCTTTACCAACTGAGCCACAAGGGAAGCCCCAAAATCTGCTTAGTGAACACAGAAATCAATGCACCACTGGTGTCTTAGTCTCGATATCAATTCATTTCATAATTATCAGCCATATGCTTTTTTTTTTTTTTTGCTGAGGGCAGTTTAGCTGAGATAAAACTGAACTGAGTGTATACTTTATGAGTGCATACTTACTTTGGCATGGGGTGGGGAATCTGAATTCCTCTTTAAGCACAGAACTTCTCTCAGTCTTCACAGTATTAGGAAGGATTCTTATCCCTACATGCTCTAACACTTTACTAAGTGACATATGTTCTTCAAAAGGCTTCTGATTTTCTCTAAAGTTATAACACTGGAATCTTCTCTGGATGACCAATCTCTTCGGAAATGTAAAAATAATTTTCTTGGTTTTAGGCTTTTAATGACATTAATGAGAAACCAGAGAGATTCTTAGCAAAGAAAAAGGGAAAAAATTTATTTTTATACAACTCATATCTAGCAGACTTTATGAATGGTTGACAAGACAGAAATTCTACCAATCTTCTTTCCAATAAAGGGACCAGACAGAATTTTTAGGTATTTTATACTTTTGAAATATAGAAGACAAATGAAGATGTTAAAAATTCAACTTAGGTATAGAATCAACCAACATTTTGGTTTTGCTTAAATTGTTTTTTGAATACTTCGAGTTAAATCCACTCCTGCTCCTCACCTAACATTCCTCTCACAGAGGTTTTCAAAACACATCTAATTTAGGTACATGATTATTGATAGGGAATGATCAGAATCTCAATATGAGAAAGCATCCACACAATAGGATTTGTGCCAAGCATAAGGTAGATATGACTAAAATGGGAAGTTCTCCATTAAAAAATTCCGGCATTACAGGCCAATATCACTAATGAACACAGATGCAAAAATCCTCAACAAAATTTTAGCAAACAGAATCCAACAACACATTAAAAACAGCATACATCATGATCAAGTGGGCTTTATCCCAGGGTTACAAAGATTCTTTAATACATGCAAATCAATCAGTGTGATTGAAAAAGAAATACAAGAAGGCAAAGTGGTTGTCTGAGGAGGCTTTACAAACAGCTGAGAAAAGAGAAGTGGTAGGCAAGGGAGAAAGAGAAAGATATACCCAACTGAATGCAGAGTTTCAGAGAATAGCAAAGAGAGATAAGAAAGCCTTCATAAGAGAACAATGTAAAGAAACAGAGGAAAACAACAGAATAGGAAAGACTAGCGATCTCTTCAAGAAAATTAAAGATATCAAGGGAACATTTCATGTAAGAATAGGCATGATAAAGGACAGAAACAGTAACGTCCTAACAGAGCAGAAGGGATTAAGAAAACGTGGCAAGAATACACAGAAGAACTATACAAACAAGATCTTAATGACCTGGATAACTATGATGATGTAGTCATTCAAGAGCTAGACAAGAGTGCTAGACATCCTGGAGTGCAAAATCAAGTGGGCTTTAGGAAGCATTACTATGAACAAAGGTAGCAGAGGTGACAGAAATTCAAGTGAGCTACTTAAAATCCTTAAACAAAATGATGCTGTCAAAGTGTTGCACTCAATATGTTAGCAAATTTGGAAAACTCAGCAGTGGCCACAAGACTGGAAAAGGTGTTTTCACTCCAATCCCAAAGAAGAGCAATGCCAAAGAATGTTTTAACTACCTCACAATTGTGCTCATTTCACATGTGATCAAGGTATTGCTCAAAATCCTTCAAGGCAGGCTTCAGCAGAATGCGAACTGAGAACTTCCAGACATACAGCTGGATTTAAAAAAGGTAGAGGAAGCAGAGATTACAGTGCCAACATTTGCTGAATCATTGAGAAAGCAAGGGAATTCCAGAAAATCTACTTCTGATTCATTAAATATGCCAAAGCCTTTAACTGTGTGGATTACAACAAACTGTGGATAATTCTTAAAGAGACGGGAATACTAGACCACTTTAGGTATCTCCTGAGAAACCTGTAGGCAGGTCAGGAAGCAACAGTTAGACCCGGACATAGAACAATTGGTTCCAAATTGGGAAAGGAGTAAGATAAAGGCTGTATATTGTCACCCTGCTTATTTAATTTACATGCAGAGTACGTCATGTAAAATGCTAAGCTGGATAGATCACAAACTAGAATCAAGACTACCAAGAGAAATATCAATAACCTCAGACATGCAGATGAGACTACCCTAATGGCAGAAAGCGAAGAGGAACTAAAGAGCCTCCTGATGAGGATGAAAAAGAAAGAGTGAAAAAGATGGCTTAAAACTCAACATTCGAAAAATGAAGCTCATGGCATTCAGTCCCATCACTTTATGGCAAATAGAAGGGGAAAAAGTGGAAGCAGTGACAGATCTTTTCTTGGGCTCCAAAATTACTGCAGCCATAAAATTAAGACACTTGCTTCTTGGAAGGAAAGTTATGACAAACCTAGACAGTGTATTAAAAAGGAGAGACATCACTCTGCTGACAAAGGTCCATATAATCAGTTGCCAACAAAGGTTGGTATAGTCAAAGCTATGGTTTTTCCAGTAGTCATGTACGGATGTGAGAGTTGGACCATCAAGAAGGCTGAGCACCAAAGACTGATGCTTTCGAACTGTGGTGCTGGAGAAGACTCTTGAGAGTCCCTTGGATTGCAAGGAGATCAAACCAGGCAATCCTAAAGGAAATCAACCCTGAATATTCATTGGAAGGACTGATCTGAAGCTAAAGTTCCAATACTTTGGCCACCTGATGAGAAGAGCTGACTCACTGGAAAAGACCCTGAATCTGGGAAGGACTAAGGGCAGAAGGAGAAGGGGGTGACAGAGGAAGAGACGGTTGGATAGCATTACCAACTCGATGGACATGAGTTTCAGCAAACTCCAGGAGATAGTAAAGGAAAGGGAAGCCTTGTATGCTGCTGTCCATGGGTTGCAAAGAGTTCGACATGACTTAGCAATTAAACAACAACAACATATTCACAAATTGAAAGATAAAAAAACCATAAGATCATCTCAATAGATGCAGAGAAAGTTTTTGACAAAATTCAACACTCATTTATGATAAAAACTCTCCAGAAAGTAGGCATAGAAGGAACACAGCTCAACATAATAAAGGCTATATGCAACAAACCCCAGCAAAAGAAAGCATTTCCTCTAAAATCACGAACAAGACAAGGGTGCCCACTCTCGCCACTATTATTCAACATGGTTTTGGAAGTCTTAGCCAGAACAATCAGAGAAGAAAAAGAAATAAAAGAAATCCAGACTGGAAAAGAAGTAAAACTCTCACTGTTTGTAGATGGTACAATACTATACATAGAAAACCCTAACGATGCCACCAGAAAATTACTAGAGCCAATCAATGAATATAGGAAAGTGGGAGATATAAAACTGATACACAGAAATCCCTTGCATTCCTATACACTAACAATGAAAAATCAGAAAGTCACCTCTGTGCCATAGAATCCTGGTTTTATGCTTCTAAAATTATATGTTTGTTTCTTCTACTTAATAATAATGTTTTTAAATCAAACAGATTCTGAAGACTTACAATTCTGATTCCAAAGAAAAGCCCTCTGATGATACAGAATGGCTTTCCCAAGATGTAGATCAACATTTTGAGGAATTTTCACCAAATACAATCAAGAAACTACTGCTCTAAAACTTAATGAGATTGTCTGAAGTAAGCCCAATCTTTCCTAAATACAATTAAATATAATAACTCAATTCCTGAAGTTCTAATGAGCAAAACTGATGAAAATAGCTATAAAGATGTAGGTTTCTTTCAACAGTGGGGTTTCTTTGGACATAGAAATAATCTTTAGTTGTTTGCCTTTTCACTTATTTCCTACTTTTCTCCCTTTCTCTCTCTCTCTCTCATATTTTTTTGTCCTTAAGACAGAGCATATTTTAAAGGTCAATGTTGTGGGAAAACACAAACTGAGAAATCACAAAAACCAAACTTTATATCATTTGATAAAAATAGTAATACTTTACCAAATGGAAAATTCCATCAAATGAAATGTCACTCCAATTAGATGACTTACCTAAAAACAAGAGTGTTAGAAGACAGTGAGCATTTAGTAATGTATTCAACCTTCAATAGCCTAGAGTTACAAAACATGGCTGTTGCTGCTGAGTCGCTTCAGTCGTGTCCGACTCTGTGTGACCCCATAGACAGCAGCCCACCAGGCTCCCCCATCCCTGGGATTCTCCAGGCAAGAACACTGGAGTGGGTTGCCATTTCCTTCTCCAAATAAAAACATGGCAGTTATCTTAAATTGAAGGACTATCCAAAACAAATAGAAAGTATACCAGGTCAGGAAACACCAATTCCTTCAGAAACGGTAATTAATGTTAGAAAGGAAATGACAAACAGGGAGCAAAAGCAATGAAGAAAGGAAGTGGCATCTACTTTCAAAATCACTTGACTCATATATATTGTAAGAGGTCAGTTTTGAAAATGTGGACAAATATGTGTATAAATGCCATAGCTAAACTGTGACGGTATCTGCATGTTACTTTCTTTCCCAAGGCTTCTGGTTACTGTCTTAAAGAAAGACTGTCAAAGCTACAAATTTTCAAATAATTTCATCTGGTATGACTCAAGAAAATGGTGCCACTGTATCAAGTGCTACTGTAATTTCCTCTGTTGATTTTCTTTCCCTCTTAACACTTAGATGTTTTGGGTGTTTGCTTTTTTATTTTCCAAAGTGAACACTGATGTTCATGAAAGGTGCCAGATTAACAACCAGGGGAAATTAAGAGCTTGCTCTATCGAGAGAAAAGGCTCAGTGTAGCGGAGGTGGTGAAAGTTTCCCCTATACTGTGCTTGCCTATGTATGTTAGCTCTGACCCACGGTCACCCCAGCTCTCCAGTTTTCACGGTCCATTAATGCCTTTGATTACTCACATTGCTAACAGGGGCAGGCAATCTTGTTCCTGCTTTTAATGCTATCATTATTGTTACCACTACCATGAGCTCTAACTATGTGGAAATTTATATCAGCCATCATTTTGTTTTAGGATAACAGGAAAATAAGCTGCAGATGACTCTTGTATTCTTAACTAAATTGCAGGTTTGGTTAAAAATCCCTTAATTTCTTCAAACAAGAGGGAAAGTTCTGAGTGGTTAAACTGAAACAGGTCTTGCTAAATTCAGTCACCTGCACTCAATCTAAACTCCCACTCAGGGACATCCTAATAATTAAAGGCCACAGATTTTTTCTTTTTCTTTTGAGTCTACCATAAGCCAGTCAACTCTATTACTCATTAGCAACTATGGTAAAGTTCTGGTGAATGTTGAGGCTAAAACTATCATTATATATGAGATTTGGAAATCACTGTCAGCCAAACAGAAAAAAAAAAAAAAAAAACTAAACCTTTTCCTTGTATTTATAGGTAGGTGTTCCAGGTTTCTGAATGGCCTGAATATTTTGTAAGTATTGATTATTAATATTCCCTATAACCAAGGATCTATGAAATCATTTTGCTTCCTCTAGTCAGTTACCCAACAACTGTTTATTTTGTGTTGGCACTTTCTGTGCTATGTTAGTTCTTTATGCAGGGCCAGAGCAAGATCACAATGCTTTTTTTTTTTTAATTTTATTTTTACTTTATTTTATTTTACAGTACTGTATTGGTTTTGCCATACATTGACATGAATCTGCCACGGGTGTATACGAGCTCCCAATCCTGAATCCCCTCCCACCTTCCACCCCATATCATCTCTCTGGATCATCCCCGTGCACCAGCCCCAAGCATCCTGTATCCTGTATCCTGTATCAAACATAGACTGGAGCTAAGTTTCTTACATGATAGTATACATGTTTCAATGCCATTCTCTCAAATCATCCCGCCCTCTCCCTCTCCCTCAGAGTCCAAAAGTCCGTTCTATACATCTGTGTCTCTTTTGCTATCTCGCATACAAGGTCATCATTACCATCTTTCTAAATTCCATATATATGTGTCAGTATACTGTACTGGTGTTTTTCTTTCTGGCTTACTTTACTCTGTCTATCTAGACTTTGTAACAATAAGGGAGGCAAAGCTAACAAACACACAAATATGAATGTAACAATGAAGTACAACATTGAGTGCTGCTGTCTTTAACAGACAATTATTTGGAATGATAACAGTATTAATCCCACAGTTGTTCCGTCTTTACATTTCTGTCAAATTCTCTGTAGCTAGAGTGGGTGTCCATTTTGACATAGCTAGCTAGCAATTCCTATAATTTCTAATCTCTAGAAGAGCTGAAGAATGAGAATTGCAGGGTGCCAATGACTATGGCAAACACAGGGTAACTATTAGATGAAGGGTGCCCTAACTACATCTCATATGGAAATCTCGAAAAAAAGTTTGGGAATTTTGTTTTTTCCTCTGCCATGCATAGCCTTTATCAAATGAGTCCTTATGGCATTAAAACATTTGGCACTAACTCAAGTCTATGCTATTGCTGGCAGGGGATCTAACTGGGAAGGAGGGGTGGAGTAGTTACCTTTATCAGGAAAAACCTTAACTTTATGGAAAAGCTCTTTCCTCCCCATTGCTTAAGTAGCTTTACTTAAAGTAAGACTTAAACCCAGATGTGAGAAGAGAGATTATCTTCAAGAGCAGCAGCAATTTATTGTAATTATGTTAGTACAAAGATTAGGAAGGTGGAAAATATTATGCTAGGTTAGTGGATGAGAAGGGCAACACCCTGTATATAGGGCAAGGTTGTGCTAGGAAAATCAACTCTAACTCCGAAGTCCCAGGGAGGCCTCAGTTTCCCAAACTGCAAGAAAATAAGAACTACTTATAAAACCAGTTAACCCACAGTATGTAGTAACCAATGGGTGGGGGCCGTAAGAATCTGCTCACCAATAGATATGATTTGATATCTGCCTCTGTTCCCTCAGTGGTCAGCTCTTGCCATCTTCCTACTGCTCCCAGACAACTCATACATCTCCTGTCAGCCCTGTATGACAAGTCATCACGGTGGCTGTCAAAGTAACAAAGCAACAAGGTCCATTTTGCCTGTAGAACACTCTAGCTTCCCTCAGTGAAGAACTGGTCTGATTTAAAGTACTTAGAGGTTGGCCTTGTATATCGTTCGGTTGTGTCCCACTCTTTTGACCCCATGTACTGCAGGCTGCCAGGCTCCTCTGTCCAAGGAATTCTCCAGGCAAGAATACTGGAGTGGGTAGCCATTCCCTTCTCCAGGGGATCTTCCCAACCCAGGGATCGAACCCAGGTCTCCTGTATTGCGGGCAGGTTCTTCACTGTCTAAGCCAGCAAGGAAGCCCTGCAACTGGAGCAAAATCTGTATATACTCTGGGTCAACTCTAGGCTTTCTGTGCCTCAGCCATCCAACTAAGTATATTTGTCCCTAATTCCTTTCTGCATTGCATACTGGATCTCTTATTAGTTTCTCCTGACTGGATTTTTGCTTCCTTCATAATTTGATTTGTCTCATCGTACCAACTTTTATGGTGGGAGATGTGTAAGCATACATTTTCAGAATTTGGTATTTCATACAAAATGGATCAGTGAATAAAGCTAAAACTTTTCTGTGGGCAAGTCAGTCTACTCTCCGTGGTCTTCTAGTCGAATGAAAATCTCAGGCAATAGGACATTTTGATTTTGGTAAGCAAACATAAAAGGCTAAACCTAAGAAACCCAAATTATTGACTCTCATGGTCATGAAGATAAAAACAGGACAAGTAATAAAGCCTTTAGAGCAGAAAACAACAGGTGATTTCTTCTTTTCTTCCCATTACAGACATCTGACAATAGGATAATGGATGCCAAGGACACAAGAAATGTAGCGAGTCAGAGAAAATTATAGGCCACAAGATGGTATAAACTTTATATGAAAAAATGCTAGCACTAAAAAGTCAGTACATACTGAAAAAGTAATTAAGATTATTATGCTCAGGTTATGAACAAAGAGTACATAAATTAAGACCAGACAAAAATACTTTAAAAACAAGTTTGTGTTTTGTTTTGCTTCTCACAATGCACATTAGAGCTCAATTTTAACAGCTTGCAGAGGTTTAGTAATCAAACAGCTCAAGAGAATGCATCACAGGTCTACCTATCAAGAACGCTTGCTCACTTTGGCTGACACGCTTCAATTATTAATTTGATTATCTGATGCTAAACAGAGTCAGGGACACTTGCTCTTAGCTTTAATTTCTTTGCTTAATGAGCAAATTCTAGGAGTTACCATGCTAAGGGTTGAGTGCATTTAAAGTTGGAATTTTCTTACGGGAAGAGAAATTATAAGATAAACAAGCTGAATTCTCATCATTCCAAAGCCAAGTTTTAATAATATAAAATTAAAAGGGTAAAACTAAAATGTCTGGAATTTGGAAGATGGATGCCATGACTATGTAGAATAAATATTATTTTAAAAGGAGCCTTTAGAGCAGAAAATTGCAGATGATCACCCCCTGAAAAGGGGTGAAAGGAGGGACTCAAACTGACCAATCTGTGGGTAGTAGGGATGTTGATTACAAGGAAGGAGGAAAGGAATGTGTTGCTGAATGTTCTCAAAGGAGCTACATAATTTGAAGAAACTTTGAGATTTAGGGAAACGACTTATACAAAGGTAACAATCAAAGACAACAAAAACAAAATTTAAATAAGAGCCAAAGAACCGAGGAGGGCTGAGGAAGAGATTAGTTTGGGTTAGTTTCTGAGGCTATGAACAGGAGCAGTGGAACTGGAGCCAGTCTTTATTGTTGCCGCAGTGGTACCCCACTCCAGTACTCTTGCCTGGAGAATCCCATGGACGGAGGAGCCTGGTGGGCTGCAGTTCATGGGGTTGTTAAGAGTTGGACACGACTTCACTTTCACTTTCATGCACTGGAGGAGGAAATGGCAACCCACTCTAGTGTTCTTGCCTGGAGAATCCCAGGGATGGTGGAGCCTGGTGGGCTGCCGTCTATGGGGTCGCACAGAGGCAGACACGACTGAAGGGACTTAGCAGCAGCAGGAGCAGCTACCCCTAGCACTTCCCCAAAGCGCCTACATCCCACATAGTTTACAACCACAACAAACGGTTTTATTCAAAGAGCTATGGCTAAGGGCTTTCTGTCTTAAGGTTTCAAGTCTTTTTAGAAACTAGAAATCTTGCTTCCCTCCTTTTCATAACTTATACAACTTCAATTCTATTTCCTATCAAACTGCTTTTCTCTTATCCAGTAATTACCCCCTCTAGTTCTGGTGTATCAGGGTCGAAAAAGCAGTAGCGGAGGTGGGGATGAATGGAACACAGCTGACTTGTGGAAAAGGACTGTGAGTAGGAAGCAGCTGTACTTTAGAGCAAGAAGAACAAAGAATTAAGATCTTCAAAGCTAGGGAAAGCTTCTCCCTGTGTTCTTCCCTCCTTTCACCTCTTCCTCTTCTTGGGAAAAGACAGATATTTTACAAAACATACAGTCTTTGTGAATTCATAACAATCTTATTTTCTTCATACCCACATGTTTATTACTACTGCTAACATTTTACATGTAGTTGGTATTAACATTTTTCTCTTAAAGAGTTTCAAAGAGGTTTATAAATTTCCATTGAAACAAATATGCCTGAGTATATTTTTATATTAATAAAATTTAACTTTAGAGTAATGAGAATTCAATCTGTTAAAATGTTACTTTTTAAGAATTTAGGAATATATTTCCTAGGTCAGTGGTTCTTACATTTTAGGCTTCATAAGAATCCTCATTGGGCACTTATTAAATGCATATTCTTGAGGCACATCTGATCATGGATTTATATTTAGTTGCTCTAGAGTGGAACCTTGGAATTTACATTTTTAATACGCAGCCAAAGAGATTCTCATACACACAGTGGGGGTGGAAGGGGCCCCAGAGACCCTGTCCTAATTGGGGCATCCTAGCCTCCCAGCTTCAACTTTTCCAAGGCAGCCTATTTCTTAGGGGCAGCAGTCAAGCAAGCAATCTCCTATAGTCCACACAGAGCAGTGAGTCAAAAATACAAAGTGAGCAATCTGAGAGAAAGAAAATGATCAACAACAAGATTTCACTTTTAACAATGCAAGGTGCTATTAGCTGCACAAACACAGGAAAGAAAGGGAGGTGTCCCTGTTTTAACTTCACTTCCTTGAATGTGATGAGGTTTGGTATTATGAATGAGTTGGTGTTCTGTTCATGAGAGCTGAACCTTTACTGGCTCTCCAGCTGTGTATGCTGCATTCTGGCACCCTTTTCCCTAACCCACTGAGAGCCTTGCACAGCCAGCTTTGATTTCTCAAATTGCAAGCAAATTGGAACCTAACTACTTAGAAAAGCAATTGTGTGAGATCCAAAGTGCAGGGGGTACAAAGCTACGAGAAGCTGCTTGTCAGTACACACCAAAAACTCTCCTGCCTCTGCTCCCTCAGAGGTCAGTGCCTGTCCACCAGCACTACACGGGGAATCTCAGATAAACTCAGAAGCCAGAATTCTTCTTGAGGATACCATGTGCTTCTACTTTTAACCTCCAAATCCTACATTTTAGGTACTACTGTCACCAACTCATGTCCTCAGTTCTGTGACCCTGTGCCCTGACTTACTGCCATACGGTCAGAGTCATATCTTGCTGACTACTCTGACCTACTATTAGATGATGTTTAACTCCTTGTGCTTTCCTGGTGGCTCAGTGGTAAACAATCCGCCTGCCAATGCAGGGGATGTGGGTTCGATCCCTGCGCTGGGAAGATCCCCTGGAAGAGCAAATGGCAATCCACTCCAGCATTCTTGCCTGGGAAATCCCACGGACAGAGGAGCCTGGTGGGCTACAATCCAAAGAGGTGCAAAAGAGTCGGATACGACTTCGTGACTAAACAACAATAACTCCCTGTATCTTGCTTCTGACCTTATGGCTGATCACAATGACTCTCAGACCAGTAGCTGAATTCAGTGGATTTTTCTTAATCCTCTCCCTCCACCACTGTGTTGAGTGACCCCATCATACTTTTCCTCCCATTGATTCTCTTCCCTTGGTTTCAGTGATGACAAAATTCTCTTGACAACACAGTTCTTTCATGGACATAGTGAGCATCTGATCTGCTTGGTATTAATCCCCCAACCTGGCACAACATACAAAAATACATTTAGCCACCAGTATGTACAATGTTGAAGAGCCCAAGACAGTTTCAGTTCAACCTAAAGAAAAATTCCTTGCCTGATTATATGCAAGCCAATGTCAACCTAGAGCAGTTGCATTTCACTTGGGGTTTGGGCTTTTAAAGAATATGTAAGGAAAAAACAAAAACAAATAAGTTGTGTCAAAATTACTTTGAAAATACCCTAGGAAGGCCCCATGCTGGAAGTCAATATACTGTCTCTCAGTAGGCCCCATCCAGGTGGGTTTTTCCTCCTGCACTGGTATAGATTATTATGCCTTTGGTTGTGTGCGACCCCACAGACGGCAGCCCATCAGGCTCCTGTCCCTGGGATTCTCCAGGCAAGAACATTGGAGTGGGTTGCCATTTCCTTCTCCAATGCATGAAAGTGAAAAGTGAAAGTGAAGTCGCTCAGTTGTGTCTAACTCTTTGTGACCCAGTGGACCACAGCCCACCAGGCTTCTCCATCCATGCAATTTTCCAGGCAAGAGTACTGGAGTGGGTTGCTAGTGCCTTCTCCACGACTACAAGATGGAATAGTTGGCTTGTATTTAGGATGCAGGCTATACCAAACAGGACACTGAGCAAGGCAAGATACTTACCCTGAGAGAGAACATGGAAACAGTCACGAACTGAGAAAAATAATATACATCTCAGGTTCATGCCTGGGCATAGACTCATTGAATATAACTTATACCTGAGTAGACTTGTCTGCAAGATGTAAATTATTCTTCCTCCTCTTTTTATATTCATTTGCTGGGCAGGTGTAGTTGAATCCATGCAAATTTAATGTTTGTATGCTACAACTCCACCAAATGACTTGAGTTTGGCTGGTTATTTTGGTAACTATACACATGCCTACTCTCTTGACTTCTAGTATCCCAAGGAAAATGAATGGGGGCGGAGTGGTGGGTACCAGATCAAGTATGAATATCATCCAGACAGAACTGGATATTTTTTTGGCAAAATTTTTTTTTGATTACATAAATCAAAGTCATTTGTTATGTAGCATAAAAGTACTATATTTGCTGTCAAGAGACCAGGATTCCAATCCCAATTCTGACACACTTAGTTGCACTGGGCCAGTGTCCTAACCTCTAATCATAGTACAAGTAGTAACGGCTTTGAGGTCTATAAGAAAAAGCATAAAGTATGCATCACAGTCACTGACACAGGTAGGTACTTGTTAGGGTTTGTTCACTGTGAATCTGTTGAACTGAAGCTGAGAGACAAAACAGCCATCTAAGGAAGAAAACCATTAGCATCAATATTATGGGGCACATAGTTAAGTACTATGTAAGTATTTAACGATTCATATTGAGAGATCAAGCTGATCTGACCAAGTCAATATGTAATTTTCCTATTTGAACATTCTTTTCTTTTCTCTACATGGTCATCGGTACAAGTCCAGTTAAGGCTTCATAAACATGGGCTCAAAACAAAAGTGCTTCTAATCAGATTTGGCAAGAAAAGGAGAGAAACATAGGGTGAGGTAAGTGTGAGGCTACAGTGCTGAATAACAGGGATGGCAGTGCCTCAGTACATGAGTCACAGGGACACGGAGCAGTACACAGCTAGAGATAATTCTCAGGTAAACGCTGCATGAGCCATAACGTCATCCCTCCTTTGCCCTTTCTTCATCAATCATGTCGCCTGGACTCTGATGCAACCTAGCAAGAATGTCTGATTTGCAGACAGTAGAAAGAGCCTTAGAACACACACATACTCATCATGGAGAGGAATATGAACCCAAGCTAAAGCTTCTGGCATTTCCTTTTGTTTAAATCATGCTTTAGAGAATTAGTCTTATGGGTGGGATGTGTAACTACAGGTTAAGCCATCTGGTCTGAAGACCTCAAGGACTAGGCTTCATCATTTCAGACAAGTCACTCCACGTCTATAAGGCCCTTTCCACATCTGTACAATTAGATGATCATCAAGGTCCCTCCCAGTTCTGTGATTTCATCATTAAAAATCCAGGCCAATCACACCCATACAATAGGCAGATAAACATTTAGTTGTATAAGTCAGCTTTATTTGTTCTCAGCCAGACAGGTCATTCAAATATTTGGCTACTTCCATCACCATTCTGAAATACTGAAAGAGCATGTAGCTATGTACAAATCTTGTTAAAGCACAGAAAAACTGGTGGGTAGAAACTGGTGGTTCAGAAAATATGATTGTTCATACCTGAGGTAATGTGCTTTGTCGCTCAGTCGTGTCCAACTCTTTGTGACCCCATGAGTAGAGGAGCCTGGCAAGGAATTCTCCAGGCAAGAATACTGGAGTGGGTTGCCATGCCCTCCTCCAAGAGATCTTCCCAACACAGCAATCAAACCCTGTCTCCTGCACTGCAGGCAGATTCTTTACCATATGAGACAGCAGGGAAGCCCAGGAACACTGGAGTGAGTGGGTAGCCTTCTCGAGGGGATCTTCCTGACTCAGGAATAGAACCAGGCTTACCTGCATTGCAGGTGGATTCTTTACCAGCTGAGCTACTAGGGAGGTCCTCTAAATCACATAAGCGTAAAAGTAAATGCTCCTCAGGGGACATAATGCATTAACACCTACTTTTCTGTAGGGGCAATGGTTTAAACAAAAAGAAGAGTCACAAGGGATGCAAACAAGAAACGGGGTACAAAATGGGCAGTCTAGCTTCCAAATAATTCAGATTTAAGAGAGATGTTATAACCCTAACTCTAAACCAAATGCAGGGCCAGTATGCGCATGATTTAGTCAAGAGCTATCGGTTTCTAAGTTCACACACCACCAGTCCAAAGGAAGCACTCATTAGAGACCAGGAAGATCTGGTAAGCCTGTCCCACCATAATGCTTTCCATCTGTCACGGCGCTGCATCTTTCCAAACTGACCAGTGCAAACACTTTAAGACCTATCACTGCAAGATTTTCAATGAATCTCCAGAGAGGAGCATTTTCAACAAACTTGATACTGGGAAAAATAGACAAGCTCAGTGAAGGAAAAAAACGAAGACCTTCCCTCACAGCCAACACTGTGTGGGGTCCCCTACCTTGTATGCTGAATGGCTGGGGTTGGGGGCGGGTCGCTGCACCTGGAGCAGCATTCAGCAAAGCACCCAGCCCTTTAATTTTTCAGCCAAATGATTTATGAAGCTTGGCAGCAAAGACAGGGCAGACTGGTTTAAATGCAAAGGATCCAACCTACAGGTATTTTGAAAACCTTGGGCGCATCTGTAACAAGTACTGTTCTTGGTAGGGGAGAGAATAGGAAAGGAGAAGATGTGACCTGCCTGACAGGAAAATGGGACCTAGCTAGACACAACATGCCTCCCAATCCCTTTCCTATCCTATCACTCACCCATCCTCTGGCAGACTTCCTTGCTACAGAAAGCAAACAGACATATACAGTCAATTCTTTCTTTAGCTAGAAATGAGTAACACCTCAGAACCATCAACACATTCTTACACACTGGGCTCCCATGGCTTATTCTGATTGTTTCCTGATTGTATAATATTTTTAATCAACTGGGGCAGAAATCAACCAACTCTCCCCTCAAAGAACCAGACAATAAATATATTAGATTTTGTGGGTTCTGTGATTTCTGTCACAATACTTACCTCTACCATTACAGCAAATAAGCAGCTAAATATGGTATGTAAATGAATGAGCACAGTTCATTATTTATAAACACAGGTGAAGGGTTAGACTTAGGCTGCATGGTTCACTGACCCTTGAACCAGTATGTTTCCAAAGAGCTAAACTGTGAGAAACTCAGGAAGTACTATAAAGCTTACCACCCTTCAGTTCAGTTCAGTCACTCAGTCATATCTGACTCTTTGCGACCTGATGAATTGCAGCACGCCAGGCCTCCCTGTCCATCACCAACTCCCGGAGTTCACTTATATTCACGTCCATCGAGTCAGTGATGCCATCCAGCCATCTCATCCTCTGTCATCCCCTTCTCCTCCTGCCTCCAATCCCTCCCAGCAACAAAGTCTTCTCCAATGAGTCAATCTTCCCATCAGGTGGCCAAAGTACTGGAGTTTCAGCTTCAGCATCATTCCCTCCAAAGAAATCCGAGGGCTGATCTCCTTTAGAATGGACTGGTTGGATCTCCTTGCAGTCCAGGGGACTCTCAAGAGTCTTCTCCAACACCACAGTTCAAAAGCATCAAGTCTTCAGCACTCAGCTTTCTTCACAATCCTACTCTCACATCCATACACAACCACTGGAAAAACCATAGCCTTGACTAGACAGACCTTTGTTGGCAAGGTAATATCTCTGCTTTTCAATATGTTATCTAGGTTGGTCATAACTTTCCTTCCAAGGAGTAAGCGTCTGTTAATTTCATGGCTGCAGTCACCATCTGCAGTGATTTTGGAGCTCAAAAAATAAAGTCTGACACTCTTTCCACTGTTTCCCCATCTATTTCCCATGAAGTGATGGGACCAGAGGACATGATCTTCGTTTTCTGAATGTTGGGCTTTAAGCCAACTTTTTCATTCTCCTCTTTCACTTTCTTCAAGAGGCTTTTTAGTTCCTCTTCATTTTCTGCCATAAGGGTGGTGTCATCGGCATATCTGAGGTTATTGATATTTCTCTGACAATCTTGATTCCAGCTTGTGCCTCTTCCAGCTCAGCATTTCTCATGATGTACTCTGCATAGAAGTTAAATAAGCAGGGTGACAATATACAGCCTTGACGTCCTCCTTTTCCTATTTGGAACCAGTCTGTTGTTCCATGTCGAGTTCTAACTGTTGCTTCCTGACCTGCATATAGGTTTCTCAAGAGGCAGGTCAGGTGGGCTGGTATGCCCATCTCTTTCAGAATTTTCCACAGTTTATTGTCATCCACACAGTCAGAGGCTTTGGCATAGTCAACAAAGCAGAAATAGAGGTTTTTCTGGAACTCTCTTGCTTTTTCCATGATCCAGCGGATGTTGGCAATTTGATCTCTGGTTCCTCTGCCTTTTCTAAAACCAGCTTGAACATCAGGAAGTTCACGGTTCACATATTGCTGAAGCCCTACTTGGAGAATTTTGAGCATTACTTTACTAGCATGTGAGATGAGTGCAATTGTGCCGTAGTTTGAGCATTCTTTGGCATTGCCTTTCTTTGGGATTGGAACGAAAACTGACCTTTTCCAGTCCTGTGGCCACTGCTGAGTTTTCCAAATTTGCTGGCATATTGAGTGTAGCACTTTCACAGCATCATCTTTCAGGATTTGAAATAGCTCCACTGGAATTCCATCACCTCCACTAGCTTTGTTCGTAGTGATGTTTTCTAAGGCCCACTTGACTTCACATTCCAGGATGTCTGGCTCTAGTTGAGTGATCACACTATCGTTATTATCTTGGTTGTGAAGATCTTTTTGTACAGTTCTTCTGTGTATTCTTGCCACCTCTTAATATCTTCTGCTTCTGTTAGGTCCATATCATTTCTGTCCTTTATCGAGCCCATCTTTGCATGAAATGTTCCCTTGGTGTCTCTGATATTCTTGAAGAGATCTCTAGTCTTTCCCATTCTGTTGTTTTCCTCTATTTCTTTACATTGATCGCAGGAAGGCTTTCTTATCTCTTCTTGCTATTATTTGGAACTCTGCATTCAGATGCTTATATCTTTCCTTTTCTCCTTTGCTTTTTGCTTCTCTTCTTTTCAAAGCTATTTGTAAGGCTTCCTCAGACAGCCATCTTGCTTTTTTGCATTTCTTTTCCATAGGGATGGTCTTGATCCCTGTCTCCTGTACAATGTCACAAACCTCCATCCATAGTTCATCAGGCACTCTATCTATCAGATCTAGTCCCTTAAATCTATTTCTCACTTCCACTGTATTGTCATAAGGGATTTGATTTCGGTCATACCTGAATGGTTTAGTGGTTTTCCCTACTTTCTTCAATTTAAGTCTGAATTTGGCAATAAGGAGTTCATGATCTGAGCCACAGTCAGCTTCTGGTCTTGTTTTTGATAGAGCTTCTCCATCTTTGGCTGCAAAGAATATAATCAATCTGATTTTGGTGTTGACTATCTGGTGATGTCCATGTGAGAGTCTTCTCTTGTGTTGTTGGAAGAGAGTGTTTGCTATGACCAGTGCATTTTCTTGGCAAAACTCTATTAGTCTTTGCCCTGCTTCATTCCGTATTCCAAGGCCAAATTTGCCTGTTACTCCAGGTGTTTCTTGACTTCCTACTTTTGCAGTCCAGTCTGCTATAATGAAAAGGACATCTCTTTTGGGTGTTAGTTTTTGTAGGTCTTGTGGGTCTTCACAGAACCATTCAACTTCAGCTTCTTCAGCGTTACTGGTTAGGGCATAGACTTGGATTACTGTGATACTGAATGGTTTGCCTTGGAAATGAACAGAGATCATTCTGTTGTTTTTGAGACTGCATCCAAGTACTGCATTTCAGACTCTTTTGTTGACCATGATGGCTACTCTATTTCTTCTAAGGGATTCCTGTCCACAGTAGTAGATAGAATGGTCATTGAGTTAAATTCACCCATTCCAGTCCATTTACCACCCTTAAAATAATTTAAACCTAAGCCTCAATTTTGGGCGAACTTACTTCTAAAACAAACTTCATTATCAGTAGCAACAGTAAGAACTCATTTTCAGAAAGTGTGTGTGTAAAAAACAAAGTGAAACAAGATAAAGTGAACACTTTCAATCATTCAGTAACTTAGGTTTTTCATTTTTACAAAATCATCAAGTTACCCTTACTGGTCGTCTTGCCAAAGGGCAACTGCAGGCTTTAACTACATGTTTACATATACCACAGTTACTGAGTAATACACTTTTAAAGTGTTCAGTTCTGTTTTATCCAGATTGTATATGACTTGTGTACATATTATAAAATACTTTAAATGATAAACACTAAACTAAAAACAATGGTTACTCCTGGAGAATGGGGGTTAGAAGTTACACTTTTAGCAGTGCTGCTTGAATTTGTAACAACTATATACTACTTAGTGAATAAAAAGGCGGTTTATTTTTCTTTTATAAAGAAGTGGTCACAGTGGGTAATCTTTGGCATTGCAACTTATATCATCAGCTGGCCAGATCGAAGGCCAGCTACGACTTTCAGTTCTAACAGTAGATGCCAATAAATATCTCAATAAGTTCATAACTTAGCAACAGGGTCAGATAATAAACAAAAAAAAATCCATAAATACATAAGTTATTTTCAGATTATGGTAAATGTCCTGAGCCACAGGGTAAGGGAGGAGGCCCACAGAAAAGCTGACACTTAGGTAGAAACCTGAAGGATAAGAAGGAGGCAGTCATGTGAGATAAACTCCAAGCTAAGTGTTAGGTTTTCTGGCCCGATCAATTTGCCAAATCCTGGTTAAACATTAAAAGCAACTGGGGCACTTTCAAAAATACTCATGCCCAGGCACTGCTGCAGGCCAGTAACTCCCTGGAGGTGGGGTCAGGTATCGCTTTGCCTTTTTTAAAGCTAGGACTGAGAATTGCTGTTCTAGAGTCTAGACACTTCTATGTCAGCATGAACAGAGGCCTTCAGAGATTAGAGGGAACAACAGTATGGGTGAAACTGAACTGTTAACTTTTAGAATGGTGTGGGTTTTTTTCTGTTTTGTTTTAATCTAACAAGATTAACTGGATCCATTGTTCAGTGATGTGATGAAGGCCTGGGGATTCTCTCCTTACAGTTGAGCAAGAGACCACAGAAACACATAGATCTTTTAATTGGGACCTTTTGCCTGGGCCTCTGGCAAACTGTAAAGCAAATGAACCATCAAGTGACAGACTTTGATGTATTTAGAAAAGGGCTAACTGAAAAGGCTAGGCCCTGAGCTCCTCCCCTGAAGGCTAACAGATTCATAACTGGCTAAACCACAAAAAAGAAGTTCCCATGGCAAATATTTACCCTATAGAGTGTTAGGACAAACACATTCTCATATTCATACGCCCCTATTCACCTAACTCTCAATGAATTTGGTAATAAATGACAAGGAGGGTAAGGATCACAAGAAATTGATCATCATCTCACTAAATTTAGGCAGCTGTTGCAGTTTCCTTTCATTTACCTATCCATCCATCCATCCAGCATATAATTACCGTTGCACACCTACTCTGTACTTCCCACTGTGATGCATGAGATATGCATGCCTGTGTTCCACCGGGAAACATAAGTAATAATCACAAAAATTGTAACATGTGCTATGAGACAGTGTCCTGATTCTTCCTCCCTGTTATTTCTTCCTCCCTGTAATTTCTCTTCTACAATGCAAAACTTAACATACTTTCTATAATTTACTTAAATATTTTTTCTCAGCTAGAGGTCTTTAAAAAAAATAAGGGCTGTCTTATTCTGTATTCTTAATGCTAAATATAATTCACAGCATAAAGTAGGCATTCAACAACTGTGGATTGAATCCAATGTGTGTGTGTGTGTGTGTGTGTGTGTGTGTATACACACACACACACATGTGATCAAATCAGATTATACAATATAGACATACATACAGTGGAAGAAGTGCCTATGGGAACCAGGGAAGGCTTCACAGAGGAGTGATGTCTGAGAAAAATCTTAAAGGATAAACCAAAAATCTAGCAGAGGTTTCCTCTCAGTGTGTGTTTGGACTTTGTTCCAACGGTGGTGGAGAACTACTGTAAGTTTCTAAGGTGAAAGGAAAGATGCTGTGGTGGAGACAGGTTTGATCTTAAGAATCATTTCTCTGGAAGCACTGTGGGAAGTGAATGGGAGGCTGGGAAAGCAGTAAGTTTGGGGCAGGGAGGGTGAATAGAGAGGCTGTGATATTGCCTTGCTGGCAAAGAAGAATCCAGAGCAACTCAGGATGTTGAACTAACTGGCGGGATGTAGCTGGCTGGACTTCATGGCGTGTGTTCTGTGTACCTATCTCACTTCTGAGTTCATCTATTTTTCTTGTCCTTACTTCTCTTTTGCCCAGATCCCCTCCTTTACTACCACTGGGAGAGAAATTATTCTGTCCTGTCCTATACACATATTGTTGAGTTAACTAAATCTTCTGTGAGACACAGTGGAGACATCCATATATCAAGTAGATGCAGAAGTTCTGGCTCTCTGCAAGGATGATAGGAGAATGGTGGGGCTGTTAGCCAAAGCATGGACTAGGGCAGGAGATCGCTGGATTGGGAGAAGATAATGAGTTCCATTTGGGCCTTCAAGAGAAGCTGGCCAGAAATCAGCTGGAAATAATGGCTGGAGCTCAGAAAGTGTGAGACACAGGTTTGGAAACTGGCAGCATACACGTCATTGCTGAAGCCAGTGGTATGCTGTTAAACTGACTGTCAGAAAATAAAACAAAAAATACCCCTCCTTGGTCTGTAGCATTTGCCTGTTTCTGTGGCATACATCCTCCCACACGGGCTGATTTCAAACTACCAAAATGATGGTTATGAACAAAAAGTTGAGACGAGATGTGCACAACTCGTTCTTACAAACTGGCACTAACATACCACTGACTGAAGCCAAAAATGAACAAAATTATCCAGAGACTAAATGCAAAGCAAGAGAGCTGGGAATAAAACTGTGGGAAGTATGGACATTTATGAGATGGATAGAAGAAGATGAGCCATCAAAGGGATTTGAGAAAAAGCAGACATAGGAGCAGGGAGAAAACAGGAGCAAAAGAAGTCACAGAGGACAAGGGAAGAATTAATTCAAGATGGATATGGTATGATATATATGGTATGATTAATAAATGTTATTAAAAGGTTAAGTAAGATAAACAAGGGTAAAAAGTATCTACTGGTTGTGACTACAAGGATACTAGAGGTGACCTGTATGGTGGGAGCTCAAGTGTTAACACTAAAAAGTCTTAGCAATGTTTTTAGGTTGAGAGGATGTTGGGGAGAAAGGGAGGCTGAAGCTACATGAGTGAGAAGGCCAACTTGAAGTTGTCTGTTTTAGAGTAAATCAGCTGTTATTGAATTGAGGATACAGATTACAGATGAAATGAACTCACTGTGGGTAGGAGAAGGAACTCTTCTTTTTCTAAAAATGGGATACCAAGTGATTATTAGGAAGACTAACAACATTGAGTTTCATCTCTCTTTAATTAGCCCAAAGAAATCTCAGGAAGTTATATAATAAAAAGACAATCAGGAGATGAAAGGAATAAGAGGCTAAGAAAAGGCCTACATAATCCACAAGAGAACTAAACTCCAAAAAATTTTAAATAGGCTGTACTTTTCCCCTAGGAAAGCAGCACCACCCATAAACCCTACTTCCCTTGGAAACTATGGTTGGTAAAAGTCTAATTAAAAGATGAACATTCTTTTGATATGTATATAAATATAGCTCTTCCTCTCCATTTATACAATATATTTAGAGACTGTGGTGGTACACATACATTTAAACACATGCAAAATGAATTCAAACTCATCTTATTTAAAGATGTTTTCAATAGGCTACAATGATAGAAAATATCATCTAAAAAAAACAAAAAACAACCTTTTAGGATCTACAGTCCTAGTCTAAACTAGGACTATGGCAGCCCACTCCAGTACTCTTGCCTGGAAAATCCCATGGACAGAGGAGCCTGGTGGGCTGCAGTCCATGGGGTCGCTAAGAGTCGGACACGACTGAGCGACTTTACTTTCGCTTCTCACTTTCATGCATTGGAGAAGGAAATGGCAACCCACTCCAGTGTTCTTGCCTGGAGAATCCCAGGGACGGGGGAGCCTGGTGGGCTACCGTCTGTCTATGGGGTTGCACAAAGTCGGACACGACTGAAGCGACTTAGCAGTAGCAGCAGGCTAGATCTATACTTCACAAATAGTATTACTTTATAGAATTAGTAATTTTTCAGATAGAAACAGATCTTGCTTAGATTAAATACTTTTTTGATTAAATACTTTTCAGTAATGCAATATGATTCTGAATTTCCATATAAGACTAAACTGGTTTCAACCCTATGGTCTAGCAAGAGCCTGGAGTGATTGGTCTGAAAAACTTTATTCAATTTGATCTTGACTCATGATGTG
This sequence comes from Nanger dama, assembly GCA_917880005.1. Classification (NCBI taxonomy): domain Eukaryota; kingdom Metazoa; phylum Chordata; class Mammalia; order Artiodactyla; family Bovidae; genus Nanger; species Nanger dama. The sequence goes on along the minus strand of CAKJTW010000082.1, from coordinate 5,825,164 downwards.
GAAAGCATTAGTCCATATTTTCAAAGCAATTTTCTTTAGGATACATTACATTTAATTTACATTTTAATAAAGTTTATATAATAAGAGAGTGACTTGTGACTTAGGTTACCAGACATTTGGTATTTATGGGATATCAAAACTCTGTTACTTCATGCTACCCTTATTTTATTTCTTCGTAAAAACTCTCTAGTTTCATAGCTATGTACAAAGTTTTAAACTATTAACTCATCTATTCTAATGTTCACCTCAGAAGGGGTAACACTAAGGCTCACAAGCACCTACGTTATTTCCCTGCTGCCCTCCGTGTCTTCATCTCCCGCTGCTCCCTCCATATATTATAGGCAATACCGATGAGCTGCTGCTGCTAAGTCGCTTCAGTCATGTCTGACTCTGTGCGACCCCAGAGACAGCAGCCCACCAGGCTCCCTGTCCCTGGGATTCTCCAGGCAAGAACACTGGAGTGGGTTGCCATTTCCTTCTCCAGTGCATGAAAGTGAAAAGTGAAAGTGAAGTTGCTCAGTCGTGTCCGACTCTTCGCGACCCCATGGACTGCAGCTTACCAGGCTCCTCTGTCCCTGGGATTTTCCAGGCAAGAGTAGTGGAGAGGGGTGCCATTGCCTTCTCCACTGATGAGCTGGTCCCTGGTAATTTTGAAAAAGTTCCCTGAGTATTCTGATGTGTACTTAAGATTGAAGGCCACTGGATATTTGAAAGAACAATGGACGTGGAAGACTTAAGCTCAAAAACTAGATTACTTAATAGTAACAAGTGGTTCATTTTCTCAATAATGTCTTTGTTGAGGATTAAATAGTATGTGAAATCACATATTTTCAACAATAGGAATATTTCTTGAAATAATTATTATATTCCTAAATGTATTCCTATTCATAATTATTATTATGAAAGTGAAAGTTTAGTCACTCAGTCATGTCCAACTCTTTGTGACACCATGGACTGTAGTCCACCAGATTCCTGTGTCCATGGGATTCTCCAGGCCAAGAATACTGGAGTGGGTTGCCATTCCCTTCCCCAGGGATCTTTCTGACCCAGAGATCAAACCTGTTATTATTATATTCTTCAATAAATTCCTATTTATTCCTAAAAACATCACTGGGAACATTCATTGACTATTGTCAGCCTTTGGAGACGCATGTGACCTGAAGTAGATATCACAATTCACAAATTGTTATTAATAGATCAGTCATTTGAAATGGTTACATTTATTGCTAATGAGAGCATCTTCTCTTGCTTCTTGAGTGAAAGGGCACGCTTTATACTTTTTCCAACTCCCCTCCATTCACAGAAGGAGTCAAATGTTTATTTACTGGATAAAAAGAGAAGGAAAAATAAGAGTCTACTCCCCCACCTTCTTCATGAATTCCAGAAAGGTATTATCTTTTATAAACATGAGTGGATTTTTCTTATTTTTTAAATTTATTTTCCCTTTGAGCACCCAATGGGAAATGAACTCTCAACTCTGGCTGTATATCAAAATAACACTAGGAGAAATATTGATGCCAGGATGTCATCTCCAAGTTCTGATTTAATTGGTTTCAAGAGGAGTATATGGAAAAGTGTTAGTTGCTCAGTCATGTCTGACTTTTTGCGATCCCATGGGCTATAGCGTGCCAGCCTTCTCTGTCCATGGAATTCTCCAGGAAAGAATACTGGAGTGGGTAGCCATTCCCTTCTCCAAGGGATCTTCCCTACCCATGAACTGAACCTGGGTCTCCTGCATTGCAGGCAGATTCTTTACTGACTGAGCGACCAGGGATGCCCAAGAGGAGTATAAGCATTGTTACTTTTTTTAATGGTTCTGCTGTAATTCTAATCGTAGCCAGGAGTGAAAACTTATAGGAACACATAACAGGTGTTCACTAAATAAAGAAGTTGAGAGGTGTGGTTGGGATTAGGGGGCAGCAGCTCTCAGTGTAACTGTGGTGGGATAGTAAGCAGGTAGGGGAACAGATCAATGTTAAGTTCTCTGATGTGCTATAGTTCCACCATGGTTGTGGGCTCAAGTTCTGATATGGGAACTCTGTTTCTGTTTCTATTTTTACCTTTCTCTCTTCTCTTGACCTCTTTCTCCTGCCTCCCAGTGGAACTGTCATTAGGGCTGGCACTTTCTGATTTATTCGTCACTGTATTTCTAGGGCTGACAATAGTATCAGGCATATAATTGTTGTTGGTATTTGGTCACTAAGTTATGCCAGACTCTTTGCAACCTCATGGACTGTAGCCCACCAGGTTCCTCTGTCCATGGGATTCTGCAGGCAAGAATACTAGAATGGGCTAACATTTCTTTCTCCAGGGGATCTTCCTGACCCAGGGATCAAACGGACATCTCCTGCTTAGCAGGCACTTTCTTTACCACTGAGCCACATTGGAGGCCCCATCTGGCATATAATAGACACTCAGAAAATATGAGTTCAATATACTTCTCTTTCTCTCTCAAGTATACACATAAAATGCAAATAAGGAATTGCAAAAATAATCCTTTTATGAGATTTTAAGACCCAGCCTTCTTAATATTACATTCAGATACAAAACACTGGCATTTATGCTCTTGTAAAGTAAAATTCATTCTTCCACTAGCAAGAAGGTGCCAGGCGCTTTAGAATTGAGGGAAGAACCACCCCAGTTTCTCTATCTGAAACATAGAGTCAGTCTTAACATAGAGTCAAAGAGTCAATCTTAACATTGACTGTGAATAATATGTCTTGTTAAAACTAATCTGAACAAACGAAAGTTTGTTATTTCTACTTTCTTTTCTCTCACATTAATGCTAACTTTTAATATTAACACACCAATACCATATTAGTATATTAAAACTTGATTAGTCTTGCACTTTAAATATTTTTCTGTAGGAAAAGACATAAAGGAGAATAAACTGATGAATATTAATTTTAAAAACTGCTTTGGATGTAACAATTCCACAATTTAAAAAAGTTTCATTATACAGGCAAAGTGCCTTGTAGGAACAGTGAAATAAGAGAACAGGGTCACAGCTTCGACCAATGAATGAAACTGAGAGCTGGAGTCACCTGGAGAAACTGGACAAAACAAGTGCTGCAGTACTGGGGCTTCAGAAGAAACAGGTTATTACACAGGAAGAGATGCTCTTCTTGACAGGGGATTTTCCTGTTTTTCCCCTTGCTGCCCCTGCCTCCCCCCACTCCCCTGCCCCCTACTGAATTGCCTACAGTCCCAAACGCATGGCCTGGAGTCCCTGAGAAAGCAGAGCAGAACTCAGGACTGGAATCCAAAAGGCAGGAACCACAACACCCGGCTGTTAACTTCTGGAGGCTCAGTTTGGACTTTGTGAGCTTCTGAGCCATAAGGGAAGTCACTGAGTCATGTCTGACTCTTTGTGACCCCATGGACTGTAGTCCACCAGGCTCCTCCATCCACAGAATTTTCTAGATAAGAGTACTGGAGTGGGTTGCCATTTCCTTCTCCAGGGGATCTTCCCAACCTAGGGATTGAACCCGGGTCTCCCGCATTTCGGGCAGACGCTTTACCGTCTGAGCCATCAGGGAATCCCTACTCTGAGACATAAGCCTCACTTAAATTGACAGTTCATTTATCTCCAAGAAGAGTATAATAACAACAGTCACTTCATACAGTTGTTGCTAGATCCAGACAAGATAATACATAGGAAAATGCTCTGTAAACTGTGAATCATTAGGTAAATGTTATTCTCAGTGTTAGATTGAAGAATTTGTTGAGGAAAAAAATCACCACTAATTTTTCCTTCACAATCCATAAGAAAAGGTACCTGTGCTAAAGGTATAATCTTAGTTATACCACATTTCTAACAATCCCATACAAAAATCTGAAAACACAGAAAGTTTCTAATTACCTGGTACTATGAAACAAGTTTTAATAGAAACCAAAATAGCTGCTTTTAGCCAGGAGAATGAAGGCACCTGCCAGATTTAGGACTAAGGCACAAATTACTGACTGGAAGTACTGGTTCCTACAATGAACAACTGGCCATTATTGCAAGTTAAAGTGTATACGTATATAACAAGTGTTCCTGTAAAAAGTACAGAGCTAATCTAGACAATTCTATGTATCCATGTTTTCAGGAAGCTAACAGAAAGGGTTATTTTTGTTTATTTGTACCATCTAGCTACCAGTCAGAACTAAACTGATAGAAATGGCTTTTAAAAAGTTTTTCTTACAAGAGAAACTCAGAAGACTGAAATTTCAGACTTCCTAAAGAAGAGAAAACATATGGTATGGATTAAAATCGAAGGCCTCATAACAATGCTTTTAGCTTTTATTCATTTATTATAGGAATAAAAAAGTTGTTAAAAGAGACTAATAGTTTTAAAAAAGCTTATTATAAACATTTATTGGCAAACAACGAAATTAATCCATCTTTGCATTCTGATGTACCAGCTTTTAACTTTAATTTGATTAGCACATAGATGTTTCTCAAAAACAGACTAATGACCTAGAAGAATATGATCCTTGAAATCTTTTAAGAATCTAACAGGATAAGAGATTGGTGGCTCTATTTTAAAACTATGTGCATTATTGTTTGCCAGATCAAGTTAATGAAATGTTTACTGCTAGAGTGTTATTTTTAAGTTAACAAAAGCATTTTTGCTGAGTTGCTCATTGGACATACGCATGAAATTTAAAATGGAATTTCAAAATAGTTTTATTACATGCACCCATCAAGAGAACAACGAAGGTCTCAAAACCAATTCTGACATTGTGTTAATAAAAGAATTATTAGTCTTGTCAAAATTGTGGCTTTGTTTTTAATAAGATTAAGGCCTCAGGGTTTAGGCTTCTTCAGTCTGAATTTCTTGCACCTCAAGATTCCTTTGTACAGTCCCCCAGTGTATTCTTGCTCTCTCAACTAGATCAGGGTTTCCCAACCTTGGCACTATAGGTGTTTTGGAATGGATAATTCTCTTTCGTGAGGGGCTGCTCTGTGCACTGTATGATGTTTAGCAGTAACCATGCCAAATGCCCAGTTAAGTAGAGGAAGACCCATTCTTCTCCTTCTACTTGAGTTCTTGGGTCCATACCCATGACCACTTCATTTCTTCCTAGTAAGTCTCTCTCTCCCCATCTGCCATCTGCGCTTTCTCTCTTCGACAAACTAACATCTCAATTCCTCCCATTAAAAGAATGTAAACATACTAATCAGCCAACCTCAAGTAAATTCTATAACTCATGTAGTTACTCTCCTCTTGTTCTCTTTCACTAGAAATTTTTAGAAAACTAACCTTCATTAGCACTTAAACTGAGCTGTTAAAAATAATCTATGCCATTGATATGTCTTTATTTTTTTAAAAGCAACAAAACCCACCAAACACACACATATCTTTATTCTCTTTATTTTACAATGGTATGTCTTTATGATTATGAAATGGAGGGAGGGCCATTTATTTAGTGTACCAAGCTTCATGAAAGACTCCCTAATCTAAGATGTATTTATCACAATCAACTTACACACTGATGCCTAAGCACTATCCATCAAGCATTCTGTTGATGGAAGCTATCTGTATTTCTTACAATTTCAATACATTTGGCATATTTGGTTCTTATTAAAATAAAAATGATTAGAATTTTCTACTTTGTATCCTGTTACAAAACTCAAAACATATACAAAAGAACATAATATCTTACAGCAATTAATTCTTTTGTGAATACATTTCTTGCTATTGACTTAGATCTATGTGCAAACTGTTATCTCATTAAGGTCGTACTAGTATCAGAAGACCCTGATGCTGAGAAAGACAAAGGGAAAAAGGAGAATGAGAAAACAGAGGATAAGATGGTTGGATGGATTCAGTGATTCAATGGGCATTGAGTTTGAGGAAACTCAGGGAGGTAGTGAAGGACAGGGAAGCCTGGCATGCTGTAGTTCATGAGGTATCATAAAGTCAGACACGGCTTTAGGGACTGAATAATAACAACAATTAGTATCAAAACATTATGATACAAATGTGTCCTGGGGTCACAATGGCTTTAGTCTTCAATGTACTTCATGGATATATTCAACAGGACTTTAGAAATGGCCTCTGAAACAAAGCTTTTCTTATGGTAAGACACACTCAGAAGGTTGAAGGGAAATTTCAGACTTACTTTGAAAGAATGGTTTGGCTAGCTTACTTTCCTGGGACTTATATCTTACTAGACAACCAGTTCCATTTGGGAGCTCTTTAAATATTCTGAATCAATGTTTCTTAACCTTAAACAAACAAACAAACAAACAAACAAAAACTATGACTGCCACTAGGATTTGTCACTCAACTCTCTCTGTAATCTGATTAACCCAAGTCTTACTGAGTTTAATTTTGGCAGTCCATGTTTTACAAAGAAAAAGGCATTGAATATACTATTTCTAACTACATGTATGTCCTGCACTCTCACCTCTCTATACCTTCCTTGTGGCAAATGCCTTAAATATTTATATTTAACAAGATTTATTTTGTTCCCACTAATTTTTTTTCTCCCACGATCAAACCCCTCTGTTTATTTCACTCTAGAATCCTAGCTATACAAATTCCCTGTCACTGTGGTCACTGGCTTGTTAATACATGTTTTAAAATATGGCACCCTGATCAAAATGTGTTATTTCATATGAACATTGAATTAAGAGATGATTTCAGTATCTATGCTTCCCTGGTGGCTCAGCTGGTAAAGAATCCGCCTGCAGCACAGGAGACCTGGGTTCAATCCCTGGGTTGGGAAGATCCCCTGGAGAAGGGAAAGGCTACCCACCCTGGTGTTCTGGCCTAAAGAATTCCATGGACTGTATAGTCCATGGGGTCGCAAAGATTCAGTCATGACTGAGCTACTTTCACTTCAGTATTTATTCTGTACACTATGCCTTGGGCTGGTACTTGGCAGCACAGAAGGTTTTCAATAAATATTAGCTGTTTATGACTTTAACTTAGCTTCTCAATCAGGCAGGATACTGAGTAGAAAATAGGTTTTTCTGTTACTACTACACAAGCCTTTCCTTTTGACACACTGCGATTCTGCCCCCACAGCGGTTAAAATGGCTGGCCAGAGAGGAGACTTATTCTTTCTAAAGTACACTCAAAGGAGGAAATTCTTGGCAAACACCATGAGAATAGAAGCCCCTTGCAGTGACCAGGGATAGAGGACAACTGACCACATCAGAAAGCTGTAAGAAAGTTAATGCAAGTGATAGAATTTCACAAACCTTTAGAGTTCACAAAAAGTTATCCAGGGCTCATGAGCTAATGCAGACTAACTGGTGCCTTCTGTTTCTGCTCTGCCATTATCTATCAGTAATAAATGGTTTAATCCTAAAAATATATTATGTGGTTTTTATTCTTGGCTCTAGATTACTCGTGGAGAAGACAAAATATAACCTTTAATTTGGTTTGACAAGACATCCTACATAATAAATAAATGAATTGCTACTAGTAAAATTGCACTCAAAGAATGCATTTTTGGCTCCCAAACAATCACATTCCAGTTTCACTATATATGTATACAAAAATCTGTTTAAGTCAATTTGTGATATATGTCCAGAAGTATGGGTCAATCATATCATACCTCAACATTTGATAGAACTCAGTTTTATGTTTCCCTGTGCTTTATACCTGAACACACACACACACACACACACACACACACACACACACACACACACACATATACACACACACACACACACACACACACATATCTTTTTCCTTCTGATGAACATATCACAGAAAACAAAACAAAAAAGGAAATCTATTAGGTAACTGATTTATATCATGTAGTACAGGGATTTTTCCCCTTCTGGCCTTCCTCCAGCCTGTTCAGACCAAACCCACATTCTTACTTCTTTTGGCAAGTAATTCTACATTCTGAAATGATTCCATCAGATGGTCTCTTCTTTACTTTCATCCTCTGATTTTACTTTTCTCAGTAACTACCGTAGGATCCAACTGGTTTGAACAGTTGATAATGGAGATTGTAGGTGAACAATGGGATGCTTCAATTTCTCTATATCAATACTACAGAAATTTTTCTTGGCTACTTCAATAACCCAGAGAAGTCAGAGAAAAATATCCTTGAGAAATTATTTTCAAAAGTCTTTAAACACAATTGCTGTAAAAAAGGTTTTGACCCATCTGAAAGGCATTTTTGATTAAGTTCATTATTGTGTTTTTCATTCCTCATGGACACAGAACAATGAATTCCCTCATATTTGTATAGTGGGTACAAAAGCTCTGCTAATATGGGGGTACTTCAAAGACATCCTCCCTACACATTCTCAAACAGCACTGTATGTATTGCTTTGATGTAAGAGACTAAAAACATGCTTAACACAGCTGCCTTCAGCTGCAAGCCAACATTACATGGATTTATTTATCTTTTTATTGCTGCATAAATTACCATTTCATAGGGTTGGGTTGTTCAATTGTCATCACAAATTTTATAAGCACATTTTTGAAACACGAGGATGGATCTTTTATGAAATACTACATATGGCGTTACAGAATCATACAAATGAGTGGTAGTCTGGATAGTTCCATGATTCAAAATAGTTTTAAAAATCACCTGAACAAAAATTTGTACTCACTCACAAAAACAAGGCCTCAGATTAAATTGGTGGCTGCAAAATGTATAATAAGCATAAGAAAAAAAGACAGCACAATGAAGAAAAGGTAATATTTGTACATTTATACCATTAAAGAGCGTGTGTGTGTGCGTGCGTGCATGCTAAGTTGCTTCCATTATGTCTGACTCTGTGATCCCATGGACACAAAGTCTGCCAGGCTTCTCTATCCACGAAATTCTCCAGGCAAGAATACTGGAGTGGGTAACCATTCCCTTCTCCAGGGGATCTTCCTGATGTGGGAATAGAACCTGGGTCTCCTGCACTGCAGGCAGATTGTTCACTGTCTGAACCACTAGGGAAGCACATATACTAAAGTACATATATCAAAATACTTCTACAGTGTACTACCCCAAATTTTTACATGTCTTCAGAGGAACAGAATCTTTAAAACTAGACAATAAATATTATCAATTAGTACTAGAATAAAACATGGAGAATGAATGGCTCAGAAACATCACTGACCTGAGCACTCATCTCTGAATTCATCCAGATAGGATGATAAGTCTACAGGATAAAAGCTTTAATTATCTATGAAATATTTTAGCATGGGATATGTTCAGATATGACAGTCTCAAACGCTTTAGTCTCTATGTAGTAATCTCCTAGAAGTACCAGTTTCAGAAACATACAGGAACAGCAGGACTATTCAGTTGTCTTTTCAGTACAAAATGAAGATATCTGCTGCTCTAATTACTGAGAGCACTAAAGAATTTATCAGTTCATATATATTTACTATATATATGATATAGACTGCTGGGTCTCCTGCATTGCAGGCAGATTCTTTACCATCTGAAATACTATAAAACCCCACTTATGTAAATTATGAACACAGGTCTTCATCCATGGAGAAATATCTAGAATGAAGCTCATTAATATCTTATATTTCAGTTCAGTTCAGTTGCTCAATCATGTCTGACTCTTTGCGACCCATGAATTGCAGCATGCCAGGCCTCCCTGTCCATCACCAACTCCCAGAGTTCACTCAAACTCACGTCCATCGAGTCAGTGCTCCATCCAGCCATCTCATCCCTTCTCCTCCTGCCCCCAATCCCTCTCCCAGCATCAGGGTCTTTTCCAATGAGTCAACTCTTCCCATCAGGTGGCCAAACTACTGAGGTTTCAGCTTTAGCATCAGTCCTTCCAATGAACACCCAGGGCTGATCTCCTTTAGAATGGACTGGTTGGATTTCCTTGCAGTCCAAGACTCTCAAGAGTCTTCTCCAGCACCACAGTTCAAAAGCATCAAGTCTTCAGCACTCAGCTTTCTTCACAGTCCAACTCTTGCATCCATACATGACCACTAGAAAAACCATAGCCTTGACTAGATGGACCTTTGTTGGCAAAGTAATGTCTCTGTTTTTCAATATGTTATCTAGGTTGGTCATAACTTTCCTTCCAAGGAGTAAGCGTCTGTTAATTTCATGGCTGCAATCACCATCTGCAGTGATTTTGGAGCCCCCAAAATAAAGTCTGACACTGTTTCCCAACCTGTTTCCCATGAAGTGATGGGACCAGAGGACATGATCTTCGTTTTCTGAATGTTGAGCTTTAAGCCAACTTTTTCACTCTCCTTTTTCACTTTCATCAAGGGGCTTTTTAGTTCCTCTTCATTTTCTGCCATAAGGGTGGTGTCATCTGCATATCTGAGGTTACTGATATTTTTCCGGGCAATCTTGATTCCAGCTTGTGCTTCTTCCAGCCCAGTGTTTCTCATGATGTACTCTGCATATAAGTTAAATAAGCAGGGTGACAATATACAGCCTTGACGTACTCCTTTTCTTATTTGGAACCAGTCTGTTGTTCCATGTCGAGTTCTAACTGTTGCTTCCTGACCTGCATATAGGTTTCTCAAGAGGCAGGTCAGGTGATCTGATATTCCCGTCTCTTTCAGAATTTTCCATAGTTTATTGTCATCCACACAGTCAGAGGCTTGGCATAGTCAACAAAGCAGAAATAGAGGTTTTTCTGGAACTCTCTAGCTTTTTCAACGAAAAGCAGATTCATTGGCAATTTGAAAAAATGGATGTTGGCAATTTGATCTCTGGTTCCTCTGCCTTTTCTAAAACCAGCTTGAACATCTGGAAGTTCACGGTTCACGTATTGCTGAAGCCTGGCTTGGAGAATTTTGAGCATTACTTTACTAGCATGTGAGATGAGTGCAATTGTGCTGTAGTTTGAGCATTCTTTGGCATTGCCTTTCTTTGGGATTGGAAAGAAAACTGACCTTTTCCAGTCCTGTGGCCACTGTTGAGTTTCCCAAATTTGCTGGCATATTGAGTGTAGCACTTTCACAGCATCATCTTTCACGATTTGAAATAGCTCAACTGGAATTCCATTACCTCCACTAGCTTTGTTGGTAGTGATGCTTCCTAAGGCCCACTTGACTTCACATTCCAGGATGTCTGGCTCTAGGTGAGTGGTCACACCATTGTGATTATCTGGGTAGTGAAGATCTTTTTGTACAGTTCTTCTGTGTATTCTTGCCACTTCTTCTTAATATCTTCTGCTTCTGTTAGGTCTATACCATTTCTGTCCTTTATCGAGCCCATCTCTGCATGAAATGTTCCCTTGGTGTCTCTAATTTTCTTGAAGAGATCTCTAGTCTTTCCCATTCTGTTGTTTTCCTCTATTTCCTTGCACTGATCGCAGGAAGGCTTTCTTATCTCTCCTTGCTATTCTTTGGAATATCTTATATTTAATAGGAAGTTATTTCTGGGTAGTGGATCTTGTATGGTTTATACTAACTTCTTCCCATTTTTCTATATTGTTTTAGTGTTTTAAACTAATGTTCATGTTAGATTTACAAAAATATAAGGAGGTGTGAAAGGACAGGGTTAGGAGTCAACAACTATTTCAGGGACTTTCCTGGTAGTCCAGTGATTAAGACTCCATGTTTCCACTGCAGGGATTTGATCCCTGGCTGGATAACTAAGATCCTGCAAGCCGTATGAAGTGGCAAGAAAAAAAAGAAGGAGGAGGAGAAGGAGGGGGAGGTAAGGAAGAGGAAGAGGAAGTAGAACAACAAGAAGAAAAGAAACAACTGTTGCCAAGCATAAACTTCTACTTATATTTACAAATGACTAAAAGGACATATTGTACTATAGGAAAAAAATTCTTGGTTTTATAAGACCCTCTCATGTACCTTCACTAGTATTCACACATGTACATGTGTGAGTGAACATCTATACACATTTTTTTTCCTCCTTTAGGTGAAGATGAGAAAATAAAATGGACTTTAGAAACAAGCATACCTGGTTTAAAACCCCAATTCCAACCAGACTGCACAATGTTTTTGAAATAGTCTGACTTCTCCACTTGGAAAGTGGAGATTCGCACAATGATTAAATCTGTGTTAAATGTCAGTTGTGTGTTGTTGAGGATGCTGGGAATACTAATGGGAATGGAAAGACTGAACAGACACATGAGAAAGAAAGCAACATGCCAAATGCTGTGACGGAAGCCTGGATGGAGGAAGAAAGGTTTGACTCTTCCTAAATCATTTAAGGAAGGCTTCACTGAAGAGGTAACATCCAAGCTTTGTCCCTAGTGATCAAGTAGGAGTAGGCCAGGAGGCTGCGGGCAGAGTAAAAATTGTGGCAGCAGAGGTACCATGGTTAAATGTAAGGAGGTGTGAAAAGACAAGGTCGGGTGCCAAAAACTACAAGCAACATCCCCCAGCATAAGGTGCTCATGAGGGTCATAAAGGTTCCCAGAGCAATGCACGGGACGGGGCTCTGACGGTGTGCCCACGCAAACCCACAACGCCATTTGTTTCCCAAACCTTGGGCTCCTTTTACTTCCTCCTTCACCCTTCTATCTCCCAACAAGTCCACTGTCTCTTTGCTCTCACTATTCTCCCAGGTTCATTACATGTAATTTGGCTGGAAGGATTGCAACTGTCCAGCAAACACAGTATGTACTTCACCAGTATCAGACACTTTCAACCTCCTGACCCTGGCCTAGCTAGAGACCTTGGAAATGTCATCCACTCTCTCATGTCACTTGTAACTAGCAATGCACTGAGAGTAACAATGAACACTTACCAAGCACCAGGCAGGGTGTGAACCCTTCAAATATACTATTCCATTCGAGTTTTACAATAACCCTCTGAGATGGTACTACTACAGGCCTCTAATCCTTTATCCATAATTTTGAGATCTAAAAAGCTCTGAATTTGAGGAGTTTTCCCTTAGTCTGTAGCAAATTCATTTGGATAAAACCTGAATTGAATGCATATAAGACCATGTATCAATTTTCCACTTATAAATTCCCACATTGCCTGCTGTGAAAACACAAATGCACTGGTTCTGAGGCACTGCCTGAGACTTCGTTGGGGAAGTTATCTAACACTTCTAATCCCTATACAATATAATTGTTCTGAAAAATTCTGAATTTCAAAACATCTGATGTAAGAATTGTATTTCTTATCATAGATAAGCAAGCTGAAACACAAAGAGGTTAAGTAACTTGTCCAAAGTCACACAGCTAATATTTAGTAGACCCAGGTCTCAAACCCAAGCAATTTGACTAGTTCCTAGACTCTCTTAACCTTTTAGTTAAACTTGGTCTGAGTGTCTAATAAACTCCAAAGGCTTCCAAAGACAGCTATCAGGTACGGCTAAGTCTCACTTTATTAACCTTATTGCTTCATCTGAAATAGGTTTTCATCACTTCTACGACATATTCTTTGCTTTCCAACTTCTACATAATCTTTGCTCAGATTTCCCTTTACTCCATTGCTGCTTTAATACTTCCTTCCCATCCCTTCAGGTTCAGCTTCAATGTCAGGTTCATCAAGATAATATTCTGGTTTCCCTCAGCCACAAATGAGTTTAGTATCTCACTCTTCATAGTACTCTGTATTTCTTTTTTAGGCATTGTGTGTGTTTTAGTCGCTCAGTCGTGTCCGACTCCTTGCGATCCCATGGACTGTAACCCGTCAGGCTCCTCTGTTTACGGAATTCTCTAGGCAAGAGTACTGGAGTGGGTTGCCATTCCCTTCTCCAGGGGATCTTCCTGACCCAGGGATCAAACTCAGGTCTCCTGCACTGCAGGCAGATTCTTTATCATCTGAGCCACCAGTGTAGACCCTTGAATGGAACTTCGTTAGGAGACAATTCTCTCCTGCAGCTGAGCTAGGGGAAAGCAGGAGGAAGCCTAATGGTGCTGGGGTCCCCTGAGAAGGAGGCCACCTCAGGGAAGCTGAATCAGAGGTGGAGGGGGCCACTGAGCCTGACAACGTCCCTGAGCCCCCAGACAAATTCAATTTCATTTAATTGTTATTTGTGAACCTGTCTCCCAACTAAATTGTGCCCTCTTTCAGAGCTGGCAGAAACCATGTCCCATTCATTTTTTATATCTCCAGAGCACTAGTCAATTGCTATGGACTTGACTAGTGCACTGTCCCATAAATGTTGGTTGCAAGAATAAAAAGAGAACCATATTTTAATTAATGAGTTTCATATTGACGTACATAGGTGATGTTCTAACACTCACACAATTGACAGACTTAACCTTTCTCTTTTAAAAACATGACCATCTTCAAGTGGAACTTTCATGAAAAAAGAATTTTCTCCTATTTCTTATGAGACTGAACTAAAAAAAGCAAAACAAAACCCCCCAGACAGGGAAAGAAAAATAAACTATTTCTACTTACAAACATCTAGACTCTAATGCTGGCTCATCACCGTAAACTTTAGTTCCCATGAAGAAATTATCCTATTAGGAAAATGAACATGATATAGCATCTTATTAGAATCTTTCCATTCTGATGAATTTGGTTGGCAGAGGGAATTATTGAAAGGAGCAGTTCATATTTATATTCGATTCTGAGTATACAAATTCTAAATGCTTTACTATTAAGACTTTATTTCTAATATTTTCCAGGGGTAGGGCTTAAAAATATTTGAAGTGTCTGTTTCATATTTATGTAAAGGATGGCTATAGGTAGAATTATGAGGGGCTTTAAAATGGAATAATAATCTTAAAAAGGACCAGCTGATATAATAATTTATACATGGAAATTTTGGCCTATTCCTATTTTCCTTGCAATTTTTTCTTTCTGGTTAATGATGTATATATGCATATTATGTGCTCTGAACTGGCTTTCTAGCAATGGCAATTGATTCCTCTTATTCCATCTACATTTACATTCTATTGTGAATGACTGGCTAGGATTAAGCCATCAAACAAAACAAGCTAACTGTTCCATAAAGAAATCCATCCAACAGTTCTGATCTCAGAAGTCTCCTGCTCCATTCAAAAGATTCCATTCTATTATTTTTCTGAGAAAATTTGGAACTTAAATAAGCTTGGTTAAAATATACTATTTGTGATGTACATTTTATGGCCTCTATGCTAAAACACTGTTGCTGAAATGTATTTCATGGAAATACCAAAGAATTTTATTCCTTTTAAAGTCAAAATCCCATGTAAACAAATCATTTTGGGTGTACTTACTAACTTCCTTGGGCTTCCTCTGTGGCTCTGTGGTAAAGAATTTGCCTATAATGCAGGAGACACAGAAGAGCTGTTTGATCCCTGGGTCAAGAAGATCCCCTGGAGGAGGGCATGGCAACCCACTCCAGTATTCCTGCTTGGAAAATCCCATGGGCAAAGAAGCCTGGTGGTCTACAGTCCAAAGGGCCACAAAGAACTGGACATGACTGAAGTGACTGAGCGCGCACACACTATCTTCCTTAGCATCTCTCATATTCGATCCACCCACCTCCTCTCTGACTTCGCTTCTGTTGCCTACCGGCTCACATCATATCATGCTGAACCACTGGAAAATAGTTTTAATTTGCTTCTTCTGCCTTGGGTCTCTCTATCCTCCTAAGCTGTCCTCCTCTTAGATACTAGAATGACTTCTAAAATGTGAGCCCATTAATGCTATTTTTTCAATTTAAATCTCTTCCCTGGCTTCCCATTGTCTCTAAGATGGTCAGCTGCATTGTGTGGCATACTTTCTTTCCATGCTGTGCTGCCTACCTGCTCATCTACTTAGATGCTCCTTATAATGTAACTGTGTACAATTCATGCCAGGTTGCTTCATTCCTCCATGCCAGTGTGCCTATTCTCTCTATCTAGAAAACAAGAAATAGCAGCAAATTTCAACATTTAACCAGCTCTCTTGACATTTGTTGATTGGCACTGGTTGGTGTGGGGCTTCCTAGGCGGCACTAGTGGTAAAGAACCTGCATGCCAATGCAGAAAACATAAGAGACATGGGCTTGATCCCTGGGTCAGGAAGATCCCCTGGAGGAGGGTATGGTAATCCACTCCAGTATTCTTGCCTGGAGAATCCTATGGACAGAGGAGACTGGCCAGCTACAATCTGTAGGGTTGCAAAGAGTTGGACATGACTGACGTGACAACACGCCTGCACACACTGGTTGGTGTGGAGCTTCTGGTAACCTTTAATCTCAACTTTAGAGGTCAAATGACACCGCCCTTATGGAAGAAAACGAAGAAGAATTAAAGAGCCTCTTAATGAAAGTGAAAGAGGAGAGTGAAGAAGTTGGCTTAAAACTTAACATTCAGAATAACATTCAGAAAACTAAGATCATGGCATCTGGTCCCATCACTTCATGGCAAATAGATGGGGAAATAATGGGAACAGTGGCAGACTTTATTTTTGGGGGAGGGGGCTCCAAAATCACTGCAGATGGAGACTGCAGCCATGAAATTAAAAGAACACTTGGTCCTTGGAAGAAAAGCTATGACTAACCTGGACAGCGTATTAAAAGCAGAGACATTACTTTACCAACAAAGGTCCATCTAGTCAAAGCTATGGTTTTTCCAGTAGTCATGTATGTATGTGAGAGTTTGCACTATAAAGAAAGCTGAACGCCGAAGAATTGATGCCTTTGAACTGTGGTGTTGGAGAAGACTCTTGAGAGTCCCTTGGACTGCAAGGAGATCCAATCAGTCCATCCTAAAGAAAATCAGTCCTGAATATTCATTGGAAGGACTGATGCCGAAGCTGAAACTCCAATACTTTGGCAACCTGATGTGAAGAACCAACTCATTGGAAAAGACCCTGATGCTGGGAAAGATTGAAGGCGGGAGGAGAAGGGAACGACAGAGGATGAGTTGGTTGGATGGCATCACCGACACAATGGACATGAGTTTGAGTAGGCTCTGGGAGGATAGACAGGGAAGCCTGGTGTCCTGAAGCCCATGGGGTCACAAAGAGTCAGACATGACTGAGCGACTGAACTGACAAGTGGTCCAATCTCTGGCTTCCCTGGAATCAGATCACTGTCATCATGGCAACTTCTGTTGGTCCCTACCCTATATGAAAACTCATTAGGATTACCTTCATTAGTGCTTGTAATCCAAACATTTACTCAGAAATGATTTTTAGGAGAAGCCTACCAGAAATAACAGATGCTGTATACACTGCTTTTGTCTAAAACTAAACCAGGGTTTAGTATTTAGCACAAAAAATTCTGAACTGCTCTACAGTAACAAAACACACTATCATAAACACTAATTTCTTTTTCATTCATTTAACAAAGTTTCACAGTGTAGCTAGGCTTTTAAAATCACTATTTGGAGAAAAAATTCAACAAAATTTTCCTATGGAAAATGTGAGCCAACAAAGAGGCATGCTCTACAGCAGAAAGAAATTGTCAAATTATAAATGAAGTTTCTTAAAATGTGTAGAATATCTTCAATTTATGCTATATATACCAAATAATAAGAGTTAACCTTTGAAAGAAATATGATTTCTCTAAGTATATCTTGATTACCATCTAACCCTTATGAACTAAAGCTTGTAAATCCAGTCTCCTAAGATATGGAGATTTCAATAGCTTTCTATGAAATGTCCATTTTTGACTACTTTGTGATGTTTTCTATCAAGGATAAACCACCAGTTGACATTCAGAATGAAGATGTCTAGAACTACAGAGAAATACCTGATAGCAGGAGATTCAATGTGGCTCCCTCTCCTATCCATTCTATCATGTTTACCAAAAATAAAACTGATAGGCATATTTCAAAGCATGAATGATTTTAAAGTCCTTTCAAGTCCCAGTCATCCACAGTTTAATTTGATTCTCAATGACTTGGCTTTCCTGAAATGCTACTTTACTTAAAGGGAAAAAAAAAGGCACTTTGCTTAATTTCTTCACCCTAGGAATATTATTTTTCCATTTAAAAAGCCCAATCTCAAAACTATAACCATTAAAATTAAATACTATTCCTTAGGGACTTTTCTTCTACAGCAAAGACTTTGACTGTCACTTAATAAGCACACACAATGCCTCAACTGTGAGCACCAAGAGAAGGAATGCCTACAAGTAAGGAAACAAATTTTAAGCTACTTAATTTTCCAGACCTGGCTGCTCAGTGCCTCTGGCACTCAGTGAGTGTTCAATGAGTATATGTTCAATGAAGAATGAATGAAAATGTCTGCAGTAGCAAGTGGAGGTAGTGGAATGAATAAGACTCTGTTGACACATACAATTTCTTAAATTTACTCTGAAAAGAAAATAGACCAAAACAAACCTGCTTTCCATAATTATGCTACAGTCTTTTGACCTTTACTTTCCGACTCCTAAAGCATTTTTAAAAATATTTACTGTATTGAGTCTCATTGCATCCTGAAGGGTAACAGCACAATTATCACTTAATCTACAAGTGGAAAATGAAAGTATAGCAAAAAAAAAAAAAAAAAGGCGAGATTGAGAGACACACACACAGAGACCTATATTATATAGGAAAAGAAATAAAATTTCACAATGAATTCAGACTCCCACTTAAACATTCTAATTACCAGTATGGTTCATGGTTTGAAACCCATACTCTGGAACCAGTCTGCCTAATCTGAGTCCTGAGTCTGCTCTTTGTTAACTGGGCATGCATGTGCTAAGTCTCTTCAGTCATGTCTGACTCTTTGTGACCCCTTCCTTATCCATGGGATTCTCCAAGAATACTGGAGTGGGTTGCCATGCTCTCTTCCAGGGGATCTTCCTGACCAGGGACTGTGTTA
Organism: Nanger dama; assembly: GCA_917880005.1. Lineage (NCBI taxonomy): Eukaryota > Metazoa > Chordata > Mammalia > Artiodactyla > Bovidae > Nanger > Nanger dama. The sequence continues at coordinate 5,806,550 of CAKJTW010000082.1, read as the reverse complement.
TCTCATACATACCATATATCTATTCCCTCATCTGATTAATAGGAATGATAATAGTACCTACTTCATAGGGTTGATATAAGGATTAAATTAATAATACATACGTAAAATGCAATGTACAAGTAGGTGACTCATTGTAAGGTCTATTTAAGTGTTTGCTAATATTATTATTCTTTCTACTAAATCAGTGAAAATTAAATATATTTCTTGGGGCAGGCATATATGGCAGTGGAATTACTGAAAACCAAATATGCAGCTGCTGTTGCTGCTGCTAAGTCGCTTCAGTCATGTCCAACATTGTGCGACCCCATAGATGGCAGCTCACCAGGCTCCCTGTCCCTGGGATTCTCTAGGCAAGAACACTGGAGTGGGTTGCCAGTTCCTTCTCCAATGCATGAAAGTGAAAAGTGAAAGTGAAGTCGCTTGGTCGTGTCCGACTCTTAGTGATTCCATGGACTGCAGCCTACCAGGCTGCTCTGCCGATGTGATTTTCCAGGCAAGAGTACTGGAGTGGGCTGCCATTGCCTTCTCCGAAATATGCAGAACCTCAATAAATAAACACATAAAGGAGTTTTTACTTTAAAAATTATCTCATACATTTAAATGTATGATGCAGTCTAAAGTTAACTGTGTTCATAATGAGGATGTTATGTCATAAAAATTTATAATTTGTAAAATGATAGTTACATATGTCTCAGTTTTGATCTTACTTGTTTTCATATTTCATTTTTGTTGCACCGTGTCAAGAAAAGTTTGATTTACACAGATAGGTAGTCTTTTCTTTAAATCTTCAATGAAATTGATTCAAGGGCTTGACAAAGGAATAGAAGGAACTTTTTTCCAAGTATAATTATTAGAAATATTTTAAAACTTTTTACACTCCTTGTAATAAATCAAATAAAGAAAAGAACAATATGTGCTAATAACATAGAGTCATGATGCAGCAGCTAGCCATTCACTTGTTCCTGCATAACCAACCAGTGTACAGTGAAGACAGGTGCCATTGATGCTGCCTGGCATTTAACTGACTGCTGTATGTGTGTGCTTGCAATAGTTAGCCTGCCTTTGCACTTTTACATGTGCTGACAGGAACAGGGTTGGATTTGGACATGCAAGGTCATAGTCTCCTAATCAATGCCATAGGTACAGAAGTTCAAAGATAGTGTGAAGCATGACAGGAGACTTCTTGAGGTCTGAAAAAAACAATAGTTAACAGAACAACACAGTTATTTAAGTTGGCAGTTCTCCAATGTGACTTTGGAGTATAAAGCATTTTAGTGATTTATTTTATTATAATTTTTAGACAGTTAAAATATTTATAAAATTAAATTTGAATTACATGTTTGTGGAGCTCCTAAAGCACATCTGTAGAATAATTTAAAAATCACTGGACTAGGATTTTAATTCCACCCAACATATAGAAAGCTGGTGTCACATTCACCATAAAAAGAAGAAAAAGTAGAATAAAACATAAAAACATGTTGAGTCCAGAAAGTTCAGAACACAGGGTAAGCAGTCTGAAATCCAAGAAGGAACAGGTTCCTCCAAGGAAATTTGGAAACTGTAGACTGACTCACTTGTGGCAGCACACAGAGACAGCATACACTACAAATAGTTAAGAAGAATTCAGCTAAATATTTAAGAAATTGCTAAAGAACAAGTATAGGTTAGACTGAGAGTATAGGATTTTGGGGGAGCTGCAATCACCAGGGCATTCAAACCCACTCTCCACCAGGTGCTCATGAGAAAGATGGGGGAAGGGTGGGAAAGAATAGGAGAGAACAAGAAGAAAATGGTCAAAATCCCCCCACTCATATAATTAAAGACATAAACCACAGGTCCAAGAAACTCGGAGAACCCTGAGTAGGATAAACAACAACTACAAAATCATATATTCAAATTTCCCAAAATTAAAAATAAAAAGGAAATTTTTTAAGGCAGCCAAAAAAAAAAAAAAAAAAAGATAGTATATAGAGAGGAACAAGCATAAGAATTGTACCAAACTTCTTGACACAAACTATACAAGCCAGAAGACAATCAAGTGACATCTTTAACATGCTGAAAGAAAATCACTAGGCTAAGACTTCTTCTTGGAGTCTAGCTTAGATCCTGGAGAAGGGAATGACAACCCATTCCGGTATTCTTGCCTGGAAAATCCTATTGACAGAGGAACCTGGCCGGCTACAGTCCATGGCGTCACAGAGAGTTGGACACGACTGAGTGTGCATACACAGCTTAAGATCCAACAAGAGTCCTACTAGTAATCTGGCTGCACTTCTCATGAGGAGTTACTTTTCCCAGGTTCACTGTGTTTATATATTTGCTTTGGGCATGGCTTAATAATCTACCTAAAATATCCAATAAATAGACAACACCACAGTGTTGATGTTGTTTAGTTGCTAAACTGCATCAGATTCTTTGTGACCCCATGGAAGACAGCCTACCAGATTCCTCTATCCATGAGATTTCTCAGACAAGAATACTGGAGTGGGTTACCACTTCCTTCTCCAGGGGATCTTCCCAATCCAGGGATCAAACCCATGTCTCCTGCATTGGCAGGTGGGTTCTTTACTGCTGAGCTACCAGGGAATTCATATTACCACATTACCATTCAATTGTATTCTGTATGTATGGTTTCTTATGATTGCTATTTAGTTATAAACAGAGATGAGTAGTGTATGTAGGTTACAGTATCTTTGTACTATCTTCAGATAGAATAAAAACAGCACATACTTATAGAGCCTCACCATGTTCTACTTCTACGTGTTTCATATTTAATAAGAGACACTATAGTATTACCGTTCGCATGCTAGCCCAAAGAAAATATACATTAATATATGTTGTTGATTTTTCTAACCTTTTTTTCTACAACTCACTGCGTATTTGATTTCTACATCTGAGTAAGAATGTTACTTTTGGAATGACTCTGATACTCAGATTGCTGAAATGTCTCTTTCCCTAGACTATTCTATCCAAAATAGAACTTTCTTCCTCTTCCATGTCTCCTGGTATTGCAGTCACTTTCTATCTGCTTACTCTATTTTATTATTCTTTTATAGCACTTATTATTACATGACATATAACATCTTAAATATATTCGCCTGTCTATTGTCAGTCTCCTGTGCTGGCATCAACAGTAGGGGCTTTGTTTCTCTTGGTCACTCACTGTTGTATCTCCAGCACTTAGAATAGTTCCTCGAACTAGAGGAATTCATTATGTATTTGTTGAAAGACCATGTGCAAACAAATGGGAGAATACATGAACAAAAAAGCACAATCCCTTTTGCCTGAGGAATCTGGTAAACTTGGGATGGGAAAGAGCAGAAGTAGGTAGAAGGTTAATGCCTGCTACTTGAAAGGGGCTTCACTGGTCCATCTAGTCAAGGCTATGGTTTTTCCAGTGGTCATGTCTGGATGTGAGTGTTGGACTGTGAAGAAAGCTGAGTGCTGAAGAAATGATGCTTTTGAACTGTGGTGTTGGAGAAGACTCTTGAGGGTCCCCTGGACTGCAAAGAGATCCAACCAGTCCATTCTAAAGGAGATCAGCCCTGGTGTTCATTGGAAGGACTGATGCTAAAGCTGAAACTCCAATACTTTGGCCACCTGATGTGACTCATTGAAAAAGACTCTGGGAGGGATTGGGGGCAGGAGGAGAAGGGGACGACAGAGGATGAGATGGCTGGATGGCATCACCGACACGATGGACATGAGTTTGAGTGAACTCTGGGAGTTGGTGATGGACAGGAAGGCCTGGCATGCTGCAATTCATAGGGTTGCAAAGAGTTGGATATGACTGAGTGACTGAACTGAACTGAACTCACTGGATTCAGCTAAGATGTCCAGCACAGACTGTGGAGCATTAGCAGACATTCAGTATTATTAGTTATAATTACCAATTGTCCTTATCTCATGAACTCCTCTTAACAAAGTGGTGAGGACCATTTTCTGGTTTTGCAAATTCATAAAAGTCCAATAACACGTTCATGTTTACAGAGTGAGGAAGCGGTTGTGCTGAATCTTCCCAGATGTGGCAGGCACCAGAGCCCATACCCAGAGGTGGGAAAGAGAACACTAAACTGTTGCCTGTCTATTTCCTTGAAACTTGCTTCATGCATTCATTACTTCATCTTGCTTCCTGAGGGCTAAATTATGATCTTTAGTTGAATAAAACTGAATGAATTTTTTATTATATGTCTTTACTCTAAATTTGGATTTTTATTCTTGTTTCTAATTTGACTTGACAGTGATAACTTTAAAGTCAATAAGATTTAAAAAAATAAAAAAAGGATTTTACTAAAGTTACCAAAAAATTTCAGTTTAATGAAGCCCACTAAAAACTGCAGGTCCACACCATAATAAATCAACCTTGTTCTTGAAAGCACAAACTGTATATACTGGCACCCAATTCAGTTAAGATAAAAATGACAAGTACTTCAATGATAAATTGTCCTCTCCATATTATCCAACGGAAATATTCAAATTGTCCAATACCTACAAGCAACTAGAAGGATTGAGTTTAACTTTCAAATTAAAAGGACATTAAGACGGAGCACAGTCCCCCCAATCTGTACTGAAAAATATTCACAGAACATTCTTGGTCTTAAAGCTTGGGAGGAATAGGGTATGTTTTCAGATAGCAATTCAGCCAGCTATTACAACTGCAGACTACAAGAAACTGAGGGATAAAATAAAATGAGAAACTATGCAGGATTTCTTACCAGTTGCCTGTGGTGGTGGTGGTTTAGTCGCTTAGTCATGTCCGACTCTTGCAACCCCATGGACTGTATAGCCTGCCAGGCTCCTCTGTCCATGGGATTCTCCAGGCAAGAATACTGGAGTGGGTTACCATTCCCTTCTCCAGGGGATCTTCCCAACCCAGGAATCAAACCCAGGTCTCCTGCATTCCAGGCAGATTCTTCACTGATTAAACTATTAGGGAAGCCCTCTGGTAGCTTCCCTTGAGAAGGGAAGCAATTAACAGTTGCTTAACAATTACATATTACCAGTCAAGGAGAGCTAAACTTTGAGCAAACCTGCTCTCTGCCTCCCCCTGGACCACAAAACTAGGCCCAGGTAAAGAGGATATCTGCATCCCCAATCTCTGTCTTTCTCATTGTTCCCAAAACTGGGAAAGTTGTGTCCTGAAAAAGAGGTTTAAGTCCATTTATCTCTTATAAAGTGTGTAGTGTGTTCTTTATTCCCTTTACCATGGTGGGATTTTGCTTTTCAATCTATGAGCTACCTACAGGATGTGAGTATGAATTCTATAAGGCATGAGGCGAGATGTTGATAAGTTCTACACAATAAAGCAGATAATAGATATCTACCAAGACTTGGCAATACAATTTGAATATCTGCTGCTGCCGCCAAGTTGCTTCAGTCGCGTCCAACTCTGTGCGACCCCATAGACGGCAGCCCACCAGGCTCTGCCGTCCATGGGATTCTCCAGGCAAGAACACTGGAGTGGGTTGCCATTTCCTTCTCCAATGCATGAAAGTGGAAAGTGAAAGTGAAGTCACTCAGTCATGTCCGACTCTTAGTGACCCCACGGACTGCAGCCTACCAGGCTCCTCCATCCATGGGATTTTCCAGGCAAAAGTATTGGAGTGGGGGTGCCATTGCCTTCTCCATTTGAATCTACCCACTGATATCAATAAGGAGTTCTCAAATGAGTATTGCAAGTTTATTAACACACCCACTAACTCCTATAGAGATCACAGGAAGAGAGATAGAGAACATTTTTATTTCTTTCCTTTACGCTCTGTGTACATAATGCTCTTAAATTTTCATGAAATTCATTGAGTTCTAATACCGATCTCCAAATCAGCTTTACCATTCAGGTGGACTCATTCTGCCCTTCAACTTTCTTAACAATTGTCATTTCATCCACTATGCCTATAGTTCTGCACCCAATTTTGTGAATAGATAAAAGAGAAGCCTTTAGTGATGTCTGCCCCAAATTCTTTGGCCAGTTTCTGGCTCTCAGCTTTGATTGCCAAAGGCGTGAAGATCAAAAGATGTTCTCTGCTGAAGTGTTTACTGCCCTGTAACATATCCTCTCACAACAAAGGAGTTCTTTATTTACATCTAAGATGAAAGAGTAAGTTACAAAGAAAAAGGCTTACATTAGACAGATGCAAGTGACAGAATTTGCTCGACTCATCCTCAAGAAAATTCACATCGTTAATATTAATATAAAGTCAGCCTAAAAGTCCTCCAGAGCAAAATATACCTCTCAGGGAGGGGGGTGCAGCTCTGGCTTTCTGAAGGATTTCCTTGGCTTCACCCATAACTTCAATCTTCCCCAACAGGGTGGTGACATGCACTCATTTCACAAGCACAGCAACATCTCGCGACAGCCCTAGAAACATGAACCACTATTTACACTGGAAAGAATGACTGGGAGCAGCTGTGCCCAGCAGCAGACAGCACTCGAGGCAGAAAATGGGGCTGTGTCGCCAATCTGTATTACGGTAATAACTAATGGAGAGGAATAAAATGGATTACCAGTGCTAAATCAAACTGGGAGGTTTCTGATGCTGCTGCAGGACATTGGCTTCTTACAGTTTATGATATCATCAGGCTTCCTGATGAATTTACAGTCTGGTAATCCTGCCATGGCCTTAGTTTTCCACACGCAAATCCTTGGAATATAAGTCAACTCCGCAAATGAACAGGACTAGGGAACTCCATTGGGCCAAGTTTATTTCAACCTCAGGGAAAGCTAAGACTGGTTGTCTTCCTGTTCCTTACTATGTTTATTAAGCCCATGAAATGAACTGTTTGAGTGGCATCTTTTAGTTAAGATGCTTTGTATATCGTTGATTCTTAATATGTCTATGCAATATTGTTCTGCTGGCCTCAGAACCAGGCCCCTTCCCATCAATAACATTAGCACTGATTCACTCACTTCTCAGCTAGACTGCATTATCTATATTTTACCATTTTACCCATTTGTTGACTATATTTCTTGCTGGTATGCTAGTTGTATGCCTAATTCACAGTTTCCATCTAGTCTACAAAACCTCGGCCAAGAACTAGATCTATATAATTAACTTGTACCAGACCCACCAAAATAGTATACAGGTGGCTTTTTAGGATGACTTAAATTCAGAAACTCCAATGTGATTATTCAGTCATTCATTCATGCTAGTGTTTAAAAAAAAAACAACAACCCAGAGTGTTGCTCATCATCCAAATATGTGAAGGGTTAAATCTCATCCCACTGCTCCCTGAGGGGAATTCAAGTTGGGGTGGGGGTAGGGAGGCACAGGTTGAGGTATTCGATGCTAAGGATAAAAGGCCCTTAGATAGTTAAGATGCATATCTCAGGAGGAATTTCAACGACCCAAGATTCTCGCATCTCCTCCACACACAGAAAAGTACTAAAATCATTAACTTCAGATATCTGTTTTTCCTGATTAGCAGTAATCTTTTACCGGAGATGTGTGTTTGACTACTTGTTTCCTTCCTTATCTTTTTGGGGAGTTCCTCAGAGCCATCAGTGAGGCTGTTTCTCAGGCCACAGTGCTCAGAAAGAACCTGAATAAAACTTGAACTCACAACTTTGCTTTTGCACATTTTTCTTTCAGTGGGCACTAGGAAGCTGCTCTTCCCCCTTCATGGGAATGATGTTGCAGGGAGATGTTGCCTCTCAACAGCTGGAGGCTTACTGGCTGTCCCAGCCCCTACCCTGGACCCTTGCATAATTGCACAGGGTGAGGCCGAGGAAGGCACCTGGCCCAAAGCGACAGGCCACTCAGGTCCCTGTCTCTACATTCTGTTACTAACTTAGATCAAGGAATGGCCACACGGGAGATACTGATGGAGGTAGTGGCAATTTTAGAAGTGAATCTCAGAAATACCAGGGAATACTAACACATTTTCATTTGCATTTCCTGTGACACCTGGTTCCTGAATCCCAGACCTGTATTTCTACTTGGATTCTAGAGACAGCTTGCACTCAACATACAGAAAAAGAGAATTTCTTCTAAATCAACATCTTTTCTTGCATGGTCATCTTAGTTGCTGATTTAAGGAATCCACACAAACCTGCCTATTCTTGCTATTAAATACCTTAGGGAATATACCCCTCCTTTTTAGTTACATAGCTAGGATCATTGCCAAGCCCTATTCCTTCATATATGGGCTTCCCAGGTGGCTCAGTAGTAAAGAATCTGTCTGCAAATGCAAGAGACAGGAGACATGGGTTTAATCCCTGGGTCAGGAAGATCCCCTGGAGGAGGAAATGGCAATCGTACTCCAGCATTCTTGCCTGGGAAATCCTATGGACAGAAGAGCCTGGCAGGCTCCAGTCCATGGGGTCACAAAGAGTCGGACACAACTGAGCAGCTGAGCATGCAGGCATTCCTTCACATGGGTAACTGCAGCAGCTCCCTAACTCAGTTTCCCACCTCTAGGGGTTTTCCCTTAAACTGCATTTTTACATTTATCTACAGTTGAACCTTGAACAAGGGGGTTTGGGGAACCAACCCCCCTATAGTCAAAAATCTGCGTTTAACTTAACAGTCCTCCATATCTGTAATCACTCCACATCCACATTTCTATGACTGTGGGTTCAACCAACTGCAGATCATGTAGTACTGTAGTACTTACTGCTGGGGAAAAAAAAAATCCATGAATAAGTGGATTCAGGGAGTTCAAACATTGTTGTTCAAGAAGCACCTGTATAATTTGTTCATGGTATTTCGCTGCTTAAAATTGTTCTGATGGTTGGCTACAACATGGAGGATAATGTTTCAGTTCTTCAAACTGGCAAAAAGTCTTTCAAGACCCACCCCCGCTTCTGGCTTAACCTCTATCACTCCCTCTTACAAACTCTACCTCCCCCAATATCCTGACTGATGTCCTATGTATAGCATGCTTTGTCATTTTCTGAATGAATTCTTTGCTCTTTCTCAAATTCCTATGACCCTGTAAATAAAATGGTTGGAATTCTCCTCCCTGTCGACTAGTAAACTCCTTCTAGTTTACTAGAAAATCAGGGACACGTTAGTTTCAGTTTGGTAAGGAGAGAGAGAGCACTCTCCCGCTAGGTCTGAGGGGTGAAGGAGAACACAATAGAAAGGGTGGGGAAGCCCAGAGCATGTGGTATGAGATTCTGTGAAGGACTAGATGGTGTTCATTTGCTTTAGGGCAGGGGTCCCAACCCCGGGCCAAGGATCGATGCTGGTCCAGGGCCTGTTGGGAACCTGGCCGCACAGCAGTGAGTGAACAGGCACAGCTTCGTCTGTATTGACAGTCGCTCCTCATCTTTCGTATTACTGCTTCAGCTCCACCTCCTTTCAGATCAGCAGTGGCATAATAAATGTAATGCACTTCAGTCATCCTGAACAACCCCTTGCCCCCAGCTGGGGAAAACTGTCTTCCATGAAACTGGTCCCTGATGCCAAAAAGGTTGGGGACTGTTTTGTTGTTGTTGTTGTTGTTGTTGAGTTGCTAAGTCCTGTCTGATTCTTTTGTGACCCCATGGACTGTGGCCCACCAGGCTCCTTTGTCTGTGGGATTTTTCCAGGCATGAATACTGGGGTGGGTTGTCATTTCCTCCTTCAGGACTGCTGCTTTATGGCTTTTATCTCAGTTTATTATACACTTGAGAGGAGTTCAGTCTCATATATCTCACTCCCTGCTCAAGTTTAAAGGGCAGTAGGGGGAGGGTGGGCATTCTCTACTGAGAGATAGACTGCAAGCTCCAGAGCCAGACTGCCAAGGTCTGTAGCTGGGCTCAACTTCTGTCAACTTCTCTTCTCCATTTATCCCCACCACTGCTATTAATACTTATCAGATGACCTTGGGCAAGTTACTTATTATTCCTGTGGTTCTGCTAAAGGTGTTTAATTGTTAAATGGTAATCTACTTCAGAAGGTGGCTGTGAGCATGAATGAGCTAATACATATACAGTATGAGGCTGAACAGTATGAAATCACCCTGGTGGCTCAGACAGTAAACAATCTGCCTGCAAAAGGCAGGAGGCCTGGGTTCGATCCCTAAGTTGGAAAGATCCCTTGGAGGAGTGGGCATGGCAACCCAACTCCAGTATTCTTGCCTGGAGAATCCCATAGACAGAGAGGAGACTGGTGTGCTACAGTCCATGGGGTCACAAAGAGTCGGACACAACTGAGTGACTAAGCACAGTACAGCGCATGAGGTTGAATAGTATGAAAATTACCATTTTTATAGATCAAAATGTCCAAAACTCAGCAAGTGCATATGGTTCAACCAAACATTTAAAATAATGTCTAATGAACAGTACACACCCAAAAAATGTGATTATTTCTTCTCATAGATGCTTCTAAACAAGCTGTTGAGATTTATATCACCCAACGGTCTTTTCTCAATGGTGTCCTCTTACTAATCTCCTGGTTCCTTTAAAAAAGACTAGGCCACTTGGCTATAATCTTTAACATATCCCTTGTCAGATCACATCCTGGATGACTTCAGTATCCATCTAGAAAAACCTATCCAACTCCTTACCTTCTTCAGCTCCAGGCTCACCCACATCAAGGTTACCTGAAACAAATCATCAGGTGGGGCTCACTTGCTATCCCATATCCAGAGATGATGACAATCTCTGATCCTTCTAGTCTTCCTCAGCTTTAACTACCTCCTTTCTTTAGTCCCTGGATAACCATAGTTTCTTGACCCCTCACCTGGCCTCACTGCTTTACTAGCTGAGACAGCCTGGCTCATCACCTGAACCACCCACCAAAAGCTTCAACTATATTGGACCTCACTTCACTTATTTAACAAAATCTCAACACAGGATCAATTCAAAAATATACTTTCTATATTTCATGACCCAGCTTTTAAACACAGTTGGAGATAAATCAGCTTTCAGATTGATGCCACTATAAATTTGCAGCCCTCAATCTCTGCTCAGTCTCTCACTCATCCTTGTTTAGCTTGCTTTTATTTTACTTAGCAACATTTCAAAATTGTCATTATGCTCAAGACTCCAGCCAAAGCCACATCCCTCTCAGCATATGACATCATCTTCTACTTGAGGACAATTACACACATACAGATAAACACACACACACATATGTCAGCATCTGCCTCTTCCTAGATATCTCTGGACCCATTCTTAGACTTTTCCTGTTCAGAAGATGATGTATCCCTTACTCTGCTTCAAGGCTCTGCTCTCTACACATGCCCCCAATCACCTTTTGTCTCTCTGAGGATCTTGTCCTATCAATCATCTCACTTCTTCCCTAAATATTCAACCTACTTACTTTTTCCCTTAAGCCCAGAAGCCTACATAAATCTTTCATCATATTAAATTTTTCTCCTTCTTGAACCCGGTTGCCCCTCCCAGGAACCATCCTCTTCCTTCACCTCTTTTATTCCAAGTGATCTGAAAGAGAGGTCTGCACTTACTGTCTCAATTTCCTGACTCTTTCCATTTATCTTACAACAAACTATAGTCTGACATCTGCCCTGTCCATTGCGCTGAGAAACTTTTCTCATGAGCCCACCAAAGAACTTCATAATGCCATCCTGATGGACAAGGATCAAATGTCTGTTTCCTCTGTTTTTCTTTCCAGTTTCCCTCATGGGTTCCTCTTCTTCTTTTTTTTTAAATTTTATTTTATTTATTTTTACTTTTGGCTGTGCTGGGTCTCCATTGCTGTGCAGGATTTTTCAAGTTGCAGTGAACTGTGGCTATTCTCCAGTTGTGGTGCTCAGCTTCTCACTGGGGTGGCTTCTCTTGTTGCAGAACACTGGCTCTAGGGCTCTCAGGCTTCATTAGCTGTGCTATGTGGGCTCAGTAACTGTGGCTCCTGGGCTCTAGAGCACAGGATCAATAATTGTGGCACATCGGATTAGTTGCTCCATGGCATGTGGGATCTTCCTGGATCAGGGATCAAACCCATGACCCCTGTATTGGCAGGCGGGTTCTTTACCACTGATCCTTCAGGGAAGTCTGGTTCGTCTTCTTCTCTTTGCCCTTGAATGCATTTGTCAAGGCTTCTCCATTGGTACTTTAGTCTGCTCATTCTACATACTCTACTTATATAATTTCATTAGCTCTTGATTTTAAATATCATTGATAAGGGGTGACTTCCAAATCTGTATTTCTAGTCCAGGGTCTCTTCCAATGCCTGTCACATTTATTTACTTGAAAAGCCCACAGGGACTTAAATCCAACATATTTTTCATTCAGTCTTTAAAAAATATTTATTGATGACCCACACTTCATACTAGTATTTAGTAGTAAATAAGATAGCAAGATAGGCCCTTTATCTTAAGCACTGTTTCTCACTCCCTCTTCCAATTAACTTTTGAAAAATGAAAGTGTTAGTTGCTCAGTCATGTCTGACTTTTTGCTACCTGATGGACGTAGTCCGCCAGGATCCTCTGTCCATGGGGATTCTCCAGGCAAGAATACTGGAGTGGGTAGCCATTCCCTTCTCCAGAGGATCTTCCCAACCCAGGGATCAAACCTGGGTCTCCCACATTGCAGGCAGATTATTTACCATCTGAGCTACCAGGGAAGCCCTAATTAACCCTTAGGCCAAAATGACACAAGATTTTCTGTAGCCTGCCATTTTCTGTTGAAAGAAGGCTAAACACTGGGGGCCTCTGAATCTTTTAGCCTGAAATTTTGGTTTCGTGTTCTTTTCAATTTTTAAGACTTTAAGAGAAGTCTTGCCCTCCAGAAGCCTTCTCCAAATTTCCAACCTGACCTAAGTGCCCTTCATCACTGCACTGGCTAGGGTGTGCTAAAACTATGTATATGCATATGTGTTCCCCACTGGATCTCCAGGGCAGGAATGATGGCTCTCCAAAGAACATGCTTGGTACATAGGAGATAAATGCTTGGGATTACTCAACTAAACGTTATCTTTCCCCTCTTCAAACACCTGAAATACTGTGATGCATTTCTAACTCTCCCCAGTACGGTGTCGCGAATCAACTTGTAAATCTCATTCTCCACCCCTTGTTAATACCAGTTAACTTTCTTGAGTACACTGTGCCTCTTTCATTCTCTACACTGCTGAAAATGATGTATATAATGGACACTCAAGAAACAATGGCTGAATTGAGCTGAAATGAACAGAGAAAACATTCTCATATTATCCTTTTCTATCACTGTGTAGTCCAAGGCTGATTTTCCAGGTGTGTTTCTGCCTCAACCAAAGTCCCAAAGTGCTATCAAACGTGTTTTGATTGTCTTTCAAGATCTGGATAAGTCCCAAGAGACTACCCTGATAGCATATATGCTGCTGCTAAGTCGCTTCAGTCGTGTCCGACTCTGTGGCACCTGATAGATGGCAGCCCACTAGGCTCCCTTGTCCCTGGGATTCTCCAGGCAAGAATACTGGAGTGGGTTGCCATTGCCTTCTCCAGATAGCGTATACAGAATCTCTCATTCATGTATACGGACTCTTGTATTTTCTCAATTCACAAAAAATGGAGGAAAGATGGAACTCTTATGGAATAAAAATTCATTTGGCCACTGGATCACTATGTACCATATGTCCTCCTGCAATACAATGAATTCAGACTCTTATGACTTAAGCTCATTTCCAAAAAATGAATACTTGTATTTATTTCTCACAAGAAGCTTCATTCTCAATATACATAAAATGCTTTGAGCTCTCCATGGAAGGAATGACGTAAACACAGGACATTATTACTAACATTCTCCTCTAGATAACCTCATGAGGTAAGTATTAATGTCAGAGGGAATATTATTTTACAGGTGGATAAGTCAGCTGACTTGCTCAGAGTCAAAGGTAGTAGTAAAAGCCAAGAACATACTCCAAGAGCCCTATGCTTATATTTATTGCCGGACCTAATCCAAGCTTTTCAATAAGTGTTCCTTCTGGTGTGAAGAGAATCTAAGAACTTTCTCTCTGCTTCTTTGATTGTTTTTGCCTTATCCCTCTTTCCTTCTTATCAATTTTCCTTCTCAAAAGAGAATGCAATGGTCACCTAGCAGTCATCCAACCCCCCACCTGTGTAGCACCTGGTATAATACAGAGGGTCTGTCAGGCTTACTCCATCTAACCTCTTATCCAGGGCTCCCAATCAAGGCAGCTCAGAGCTTTGCCAGCTTCAGTCAATTCAGTTCTAATAAACTGCTCTGTCGTGCAAGTGTGGCATGCTCCACTGCATTCATCCTTCAGTTACATCTCATGCAGGTGGCCTGCATAAATTAACAGTGATCCCACTTTTCAAACAGCTTTTCAAATCTGACGCACTACATTTATTAGGACAATTCTGACTAAGTCTCTGAACTATTTTGATGGTCCCTGTACAATAGCAATCATTTATGGAGAAGTAGAAATCTGCAGACTGAATTATATTTAGATCCATGCTCTCAAATTTTACATAGTCAAAAAAGTCACTGCTGTCTGGAAGGATGCAGGCCTTAGGCTGAGAAGGAAAAAGAATAAAAAGTGGAAAAAGTAAAGAAGATGAGAGGAACAACACTTTTCGTGGTAATAAACAACAACAAAAAACAACAAAAAGCTGGTAACTTGTTTCCTATATTTAAGGAGAGCTGCAGAAATTAAAATGTTAAAGTGCTATAGCTGATCAATGGTATGTTTAGATTCTGGGAGAAGAGCACACATATCATTTACTTATAAATTATTAAGGGCTCATTGTGTACTTTACACTGGGGATACAAAGATAAATAGAAATGTAAACTATTACTATTCACTGAGATGGTAGCTTTAATTGCCATTAGGCATTTTTGTACACAACAGAAACAGAGAGGAGGGAAACTGAAAAGTCATTATGCGTTCGCTTGGTCTTTTTGGAGAAGGAAATAGTGACCCACTCCAGTATTCCTGCCTGGAGAATCCCAGAAACAGAGGAGCCTAGCGGGCTATAGTCCAAGGGGTCGCAAACAGCCAGACATGACTTAGTGCCTGAGCATAGCATATTGTCTTTTTAACCCCAATCCAAGTAGGCAGCACTGTCTAAGATGAAGATATGTAACCTAGAGACAAGAGACTTGGTCTCACTGGGATAAACACTACATCCCTCCTTCCTGCTTGTTGGCACATGATCATAACATCCACTGGTGTGCTGGTAAATGGTTAACAATTGGCTCTCTGGGAAAAAGTTGATTTGCTACATTTGTTGATTTCCATGGTGCAAATATTCCCATGATGGCTGATTTCAAGCTATCAACATGACATCACTGAATACAGAGCTGGGAAGAGAAGAGGCATAAATAACCTTGAGAGCACAGAGTAGTAAAATTATTAGCGACGAGTTTCAGCAATCCTTAGCCCTGTTTGCAAGAATTTGCCCATTTATTTGAAGTTAAGATTATTTAATTTTTTAATAATGATTGTGCTTAACAAACCTTGCTGCTCTGAGTCAGTAAGGACCAGCTGCAGCATACCACTGGACTCATACCCTTGGCATGCCAGGGGCAGGGGCAGTGATCCAGACCCATGTTTACCAAAATGCTGTGCCTCGCTTCACTCCTTGCTGTCCCCTTCCCATCTTACCCCAGACTAAGATAAGAAACAGCTATTCCAGGTTCACTGTGGCATTCTCTCCACCCTCTTCTCTGCCTCCAATGACCTTCAATAATGTGCACCACCCTCCACGGGAAGAGAGACTTCACATCCCGGTGCTGAATAACAGACTGCATTTGCTGATCACTAGTAACTTTACAGGTGAAGGTGAAGTCGCTGTCATGTCAGGCTCTTTGCGACCCCATGGACTGTAGCCTACCACACTCCTCCATCCATGGGATTTTCCAGGCAAGAACACTGGAGTGGGTTGTCATTTCCTTCTCCAGGGGACCTTTCCGACCCAGGGATCAAACCCTGGTCTCCCACATTGTAGGCAGACACTTTACCATCTGAACTACCAGGGAGGTCCCATTAACTTTATAAACATTTGGCAAATGGGCTCTTATTATTACTGCTCCTCAATGCCCTTCCCTCCCTGTTTACAGTCTGATTCAAGATGCCAGTATATTTAAGTGGCACGTTCAAGGTTTAAAGTGAGTCAGATTCTTAGTATCAGCAGATTTTTAGTCAAGGTGTGATGGAGCATGCAGAAAGGAAGGGCCACTGGTGGGGGAACCTATTTCACTCCCAGAAGATGTGCCCAGAGTTTGACCACTTTAACTCCCAACCCCTTTCAAGTTCCTAAGCCCAGCCTCTGCAGTCGGCTTAGGTGCCCTCTCAATCTACTTCTGAGATAAGAAACTATTTCTCTAAGGACTCATTTATCCTATAAACTGAAAATTTTATTTAGCTGTCTTAAGAGATATCATGGAGAGATATCCCTATAAATAGCCATTTATCTATTAAAATACAAAAATATCCAGAAAAGTACCTGAGATGAATTCAGAGCTACAAATTTATTATTTATCTCAGTTCTAAAGGTCTGGAAAATCAGTCACGACCTTCAAAGAACAACGTCCTACATCCACAGAACACGTATGATGCTGGACGAAGCATGTGCCACGTACCTGACTGAGCAACACAGATAAACGCAACAGCCTGCACAGATAAAAATGAGTTCTAACCTTCTTTCTCTGATTAAAAAAAATTATATAGTGCCCCCATAGATGAAGAATACAAGAAAGAAGGTCATGAACTGCTTAGTCTCAAAAGAAAAATAACTGATCCATGTATTTGTTGGTTCACAATTTAAGCTTATACCCTTAATCTCATGGTGGGGACTTAGTGATATGTTTGGATAGTAGGATTTATATTTTTTCACCACCATAGTGAAAAGCCTGCAACTACAGAGTAGCCATCACTCACTGTAACTAGGAAAAAAGCCGGTGAGCAACAACAAAGACCCAGTACAGTCAAAAATAAATTTCTTCAGAAAACATGGGTCCGAGTGATCTAATGTTAATTTAGGGAAGCAGTTTCCAACTGTTGCTGGAAACTCAGTGGATGAGAGAGAAGTGTATGAAGATAGGAAGATATGATCCCTGGATCTGCTTGGCAGTGCCTGGGCCAGTGAGTATCCTTAGGGGCTCCTCGCTTCAGCTGCCCTTCAAAAGCCTTCATTTTTTACCCTAATGTCCTAAATAAACATCACCCTTTTCTCTGTGAGCGAAATTGGGAAATACCAGGCTGGGAAGCACTGGCTTAGTGAATATTGGTTCTTATAGGTGCTTGGCACAAACCCAGGTCACTGCAAGAACTTGACTCATTAGCTGTGTCAGCATGTCAGGGTGCGAAGAGCTGAGGTGGGAATAAAACTTGGGCTGTGGCTCAGGCTTCCTCACTGCTGAGCCCTGGTGCCTTAGCAGACCACTTTAAATGTCAGGACTTCAACTGCTTCAGCTGTAACATAAGCTGACTGGCGCAGATCCCTGTGCTGGTGAGCACCATAAACCTTGTACTGGGCTAGGTGTGGGAGGGGAGACTTAGAGAAGACACAGACACTGCCCCTGATCTTAAGGAAACTGCAATCAGCTACAAATAAGATCATCAGTAAAGATAAACAGCAATGAGTAAATATAAAATCTAGCTGAACTATACTATAATGAGTTTTGAGGCCTGAGAATTATCATGGCTTATAATAACTCAATGGCATTTTCCACTGGGCATATAAATCTATAGAATAAAATCTGCATCACAGACTAGTCTATGACCTCTCATTTTATTTTGTCATGCAACAGAATAAACAGCATGTTCAAATATTCAAACATGTGCTCCAAGATTACAAAGTCACGTGAACTTAAAAGATCAGCTTCACCTTGGCTGTACCTAGGAGTTCTGACCTGACCTGACCTATGTAACATTTTCATTATGACATACTTTAATTAAGTTATTAACAGACTGGTATATGTTCAGATAACACTGACCAAGTCAAAGATGAGTGCCAAGAGTCCTCTTCTGGAAAAAATTTTAAACATTTTAAACATCCTGTTCATGGAACATTCATCCTTTCATGCAATTGCTCCTGCCTCACTTCTTTCTGGACCCAGAGATCCCAATCCCTCCACTGGATCCTTATGTACCAGCCCACACCTACTTTCACGTCTTTTCCTATCCAGCACAGGCTCGATGCATCATCACTTCAACCTCTCTCTTACTTATTTTCATCCCTTCTATCCTCTAGAAACACTTGTCTGCACATATTCAACATGAAATCAATCAGTTTAACAAAGAAATTACGCATGCTTGAAAACTGGGGCAGCTATACATTCATGGTTACCAGCATGGCCTGGCCTGGGAATTCTGTATCCTTAGAATTGAGGGTATTTCAAACTTTCTCTGGTTTATTGTTACCCTAATTCTCCTACCCTCCCTAGGCAGGCTACACCCTCTTTGAAAGTGGCAGGAGGAAGGGAGGTCAACTGAGGTTGTGGGCAACCATAATTTCTAGTGAGACACAATCAGAGCCAACCCCTGAATGCCATCAGGAGAGTGGTCTCCTCCATACAGTAATGCCTGTGGGTTAGGTATGAAATGTGGAGTTATGAATGCTTGCTCTATTTATTCTGGTCATGACCATACCAGCAAGTGTGTGTGGCTGTGACCATCAACAGCGGGCGGGAGCCATTTCCACAGATGTTTTGAATTATGCAGGCTTCCTTTACCTGGAACTTACATCTTTCTCCACATGCTCTTAGGGCTTGAAATCAAATCCTAGCTCTGCCACTTAGCTTTCTATCCTCTGGTAAGTTATTTAAACTCTCTGTATCTAGGGATAATACTTAACTTGTAGAGTTAATGTGGGCATCAAATTTGTTACTATTAACAGGGCCAAGCCCATACTAATATAGAAGTGTTTGCTATGATTACTCTTATTGTCCTATGTATAAGAGTCATCCACATTTTCTCACAGTCATTAGAATGTTAACAACTGTGTTATCTCTTTCCTCCTCTTGTTTCTCCAAATCCAGTTAGAGAAATGGTCTTGCTACTGAAAGATCTATACCTGTCTAATCCTGATGACTGATGACATTCTTTCTCTAACAACAAAACATAATACACAAAATATTTCCAAACCTGTGTGACCTCATACAGAACCTGTTATGTTCCCATAGTTGTTGGGTAACCGAGAGAACAATAAATAGTCTTCCTAATCAGGACAATCTCTCATGTAATGTCTGATTCCATCCCCCAACCCTTCCATCTGTTAGCTCTGCTTTCTGCTTCCAGCACTTCTGCATTTTCATCTCCACTCACCACCTCCCCATTTACTGCCTTACCTGAACGGAACTACTCTTACTTCCCTGAACCCCCATTCAGCATTTCTGGCAAGCTGGTTCTTTTACCTGAACCCCTTTCCTCTCCTCATTCACACTGCTTCCTTGGGACACTCCTTGTACTCTTCTGGACTTCAATTACACAATGCCTCACCAGAGAACTTTCCTTGACAAGTTCAATCTCTAATCAGCAAGGCTGAATTTGGTGCTCCTCCTATAGCCCTTATCACTCTATAATTAATTAGACCAGAAGTTCCCTAAGGGCAGAGATCACAACAGCTTCCCTAGTTTCTGCATCTAACATATACATAGTTTGTACTCTACAAATGGACAAATGAACTATAATGTCATACTTTCACACACGTACGGATGTGTGACACCTAAGAAGGGAATGGGGCAAGATCACTGTCATTGTCTTCAAACACCTACAAATATCATGGAAGGAGAAGAACAATTCTTTTCTGTAGCTTCAGAGAGAGACATCCAGAGTAACACTGTAGACTCTGGGGAGTCACATGTCAAAACAACACAATAAACAACTTTCTAAAATGTCAAGCATGAGACACTCTGGTCAGTATTCAGCTGCATATAGTTGGACAGGTTTATGTAGGAGCTGGCAAAATGAACTGGGTGATGCCTAGTCTCCTTGCAATTTAAGACTCTGACTCACAAAATTCTACTTTGGGCACCTGGGCATGCATGCATAGGATAAGAGTCATGCTGAATATATAAAAGAGATCAAAAGTTATATATTAATGTTACCACAAGACTGCCACACCATGGAGTACTGGGCAAAGGAATAGTCAGAGAAGTTTAAATAAAACAAAGTAATCCAACCCAAAGCCAGCATTCCAACCCAGGGGACAAAAGAGGGGCAAAGCCAGGTCCCCTGGGGCATTCTCCACACCACCTCCCTCATCCTGGAGGAGGCAATTTAACTTTACAACTTTCGAGAAACTTCCCATTAGAAGTGGTTTTAACTTTAGATTTATTGCATTTTCCAAGATTACGTCATTTGGGCTGTGCACAATCCAGAGTGACTCCAGGGGCTACACTGTAAACTGTTACAATAAATATTAACGAAGAGTAGGCCTGATAAAACCTGTAATCTGCACACACACACCCACCCACACAAAAAGGGACTTTTCACCTTATATGGTTACTTTAAAAAATTGACGCTTTTTCCGTTCCACTTTGTTGGTCTGCCAAACACACAGAGTACATCTACTTTAAAAACACCAATTAAAAATATTAACAACACAAAAATACATAAACCGTGGTTCAGAGCCAAGGGCACATAAATTGACATGGATTCAGATGGTAAGTAAACATAAAATGAGTAACAGAAACTACTACATCATCCAAAAGGAAGCACGAACAATAGCCCTACATGTACAAGCGATCCTTCCTGCCGCCCACCCCCACCCTCAGTACTCCAACTCTCCCGCTCCAGAGGGCAAGGTAATGATTAGAAGGCAGGCAAAATGAATGAATGAGGGAGGGAACGAGGAAAGACCTGTAGGAGGTGGGGAGAAAAGCAGACGCAACCTCATTTCACACTGTAACCTTGGACAGCCCCATTGGCTTTTATATTCCTTACTAGAAACACTGCATCCCAAGTGCTCAAAATCTCAAACACTAGGGTGGTGTAACGGAGAAGCAGCCATGGAGAGAAAGTTGGGCTGGGAGTTAGTCTTTGGATTGGCATTACTATTATCATCTAGTTCCTGTCACTTACCTTTCTAAGCCTTGTTGCTGTTCAGTCACTCAATCATGTCCAACTCTTTGCGACCCCATAGACTGTAGCATGCCAGGCATCCCTGTTCTTTGCTATTCCTCATCTTTAAAATGGGGATCCTAAACCCACCTCATTACAACCTTGATAGGAATAACTAAAACCAGATATGCAAAAGTGAAGAATCTAGCTAGATAAATACAAACCCCTCAATGATTCCATTTGTTTGTTCAAACAGAAAAGAACTATTTCCCTCTCTGGTACCTGACAGGTTGAGCTATCACTATTTTTCCAAAACTGAACTGAGTCCAGGACAGAGTGAAGCTCATCAGTATAATACGAGAGGCATGATGCTACACATGCTGCAGACAATTAATGTGTGATGATAGGAGAGAGCCAGAAGATGAAAGGAGAAGGAAAGAACTAGGCATAATCACAACACTTCTTTCTGCAAGAGGAACAGACATGAACCCTCAAGGGTTCCCTTGCACTTCCTAGGGGTGGTCTGAGTCTTACTACTACCACAGTGAATGAGCTTGAGGTCTTGGCCAGAGAACCATGTTCAATGTTCATAATCTTACTGTTAGGTAGTTCTAAAAGAAGTCATATTAGTACCATTCTTTCCTTTAATTGTTCTCTACACAATTATCCCAGACCCTCTGGGAGTTAATCTGGAAGCTCACTGGAGACTCACTACTATTCTATCTCTGGAGTCTGTTAGAAATAAATGTTTCTATTAAATCTAATTTTATTTCTTCCATCTCTAAAGCTTCTTTATGGGCTATAGCATTTTGATCCATGGATTACTAAATTCAATTTATCAGTCTGGAAGAGAAATTTTACATGTGGAAAACTAAGGCTTGGGAAAGTCCAGAGAATTAATACAGCCCCTATAATGAAATAGGACTGCCTGGACATTTATACAATATATTTTTAAAAATTATGTGTCATGTTATCATCAGAGGTCTGTAAGGAACAAAGCAGTCTTTTAATCACGTTTCTGTACCGTATAGTTGGAACGCCCTCACACATATCCTAATATGCTTTCTAGTTAGATTAGATTTATAATATATTCTTTTTATAAAGCACTATTTCTCTCTTTTAAAAATTGAACTATAGTTGATTTACAATGCTGTATGAGTTTCAAGTGTACAGTAAAGGGATATACATACATATCTATTTTCTTTTTCAGATTTTTTTCATTGTAGGCTGTTACAAGATAATGAGTATAGTGTCCTGTGAATAATATATTCCAGTAATTTATCTGATAGAAAAAAATGATGAAATGTTTATTAAGGCATGACAATTTGCTATACTATTACTCTTAAGATCTCAGTAATGCCGAGGTCATTATCCCCATCTCACAGATAAAAAAGACTATATCTGATGACTTCCCACTGCCTTAAGCAAAAGGAAACAACTCCTTAAGATGATAGGTTAGTCCCAAAGAATGGCGCTCTCTCCAGTTTATTCTGGCATCTTCCCCTGTTCCCTCCAGGCCTCCTCTGTATCTTGAGCCCCTCCTTAACCTGCTCTTCAGTTCCTGAAGGAGCTCTGCTGGTTCCTGCCTCTAGGTTTTACTCTGCCCCCAGCAATCTCCTTCCCCTACACAGACCCAAGATTCCAATGAAGCTTCACTTCTGGGTTCTTTGAAATGCTATCTGTCTCCCATGCTCCATGGCAACTTCCCCTAGGGACCCCTCCAACTCTTCTGTGGCACCTGCAACGTGGCACAGTCCTTCTTGGTACAAAACCCTCTCCATCCTGTTAACTTCTGTGAAAGCAAGGGTGGAGTCCTGTGGAAGCACTTTTCTGCTGGGCCTCAGTGACACATGCTTTGTCAAGTTTGCTGTGATGAACCCTAGTTCTATATAGTCATGACTCTGCCCAAGTAGGGCAACGCACTCTGGGGTGAAAACAGTTACACTCAGTGAAAACACACCCTGGGTAGCTGATTGTTTTCCTCTGTCATTGTTCCCCAAATTCAAATCAAACTTTCTTCATTCTGCTTCGAACAAAGAAACACCAGACTTACAGCGTATGGGGAAAATGAGGTCAAAGAGGCAGGTGACAGTTTTGCAAAAAAAAGAGGGAGAATGGCATGCAGGCTGGCCACTACAGCTTCACTCTCAGGCCAAGGACTGAATGGGTTTGGAGAGGCTCACGGATGGCCCCAAAGTGAGGGCGTTCCAACTATACGGTACAGAAAAGTGATTAAAAGACTGCTTTGTTCCTTACAGACCTCTGATGACAACATGACACAGAAACTTAATGAGAATCTTGTATACATATCTAAATACATAAATTCTGTGCTAATATTTCCAAAAAATGTCATAACTGTGAAAACCAGAACACTCTGGCTCAAAGTGTTGGTTGGGTTGGCCTTTCTTCAACTAGATACTTTCTGTTAGTGCTTAGAATGTGTGGAAATCGGAATTTTTAAGGATACACTGCTATGCATATAATGTATGTGGTTCATTCATGATTTTTACTGCTTTCCATACTTTCTCCCTGGCTTCGCCTTTTGCTTCTATTAACATTTTACTGCCAAATGAGATCACTCTGATGAATATTTTTAAGTCACTCCTCTGTTTTATACATTATCTTTTGTTGTACTGTTGTTCAGTTGCTAAGTCATGCCTGACTCTTTGCAACCCAATGGACTGCAGCATGCCAGCCTTCCCTATCCTTCACTCTCTCCCGGGGTTTGCTCAAACTCATGTCCATTGCATTAATGGTGTATACCTTCTAAAAAATAAATTTACAAATATAAACACAAGTCTTTTTATTCTTATAGAGGAGAGTATGTTAAGGGCTGGTTTTAGAAAAGACAGAGGAACCAGAGATCCAAAAAGCAAGAGAGTTTAGAAAAACATCTATTTCTGCTTTATTGACTATGCCAAAGTCGTTGACTGTGTGGATCACAACAAACTGTGGAAAATTCTGAGAGAGATGGGAATACCAGACCACCTGACCTGCCTCTTGAGAAATCTGTATGCAGGTCAGGAAGCAACAGTTAGAATTGGACATGGAACAAGAGACTGGTTCCAAATAGGAAAAGGAGTACATCAAGGCTGTATATTGCCACCTTGCTTATTTAACTTCTATGCAGAGTACATCATGAGAAACACTGGACTGGAGGAAGCACAAGCTGGAATCAAGATTGCCAGGAGAAATATCAATCACCTCAGATATGCGGATGACACCACCCTCTTGGCAGAAAGTGAGGAAGAACTAAAGAGCCTCTTGATGAAAGTGAAAGAAGAGAGTGAAAAAGTTGGCTTAAAGCTCAACATTCAGAAAACTAAGATCATGGCATCTGGTCCCATCACTTTATGGCAGATAGATGAAGAAAAGTGCAAACAGTGGCTGACTTTATTTTTCTGGGCTCCAAAATCACTGCAGATGGTGATTGCAGCCATGAAATTAAAAGATGCTTACTCCTTGGAAGAAAAGTTATGACCAACTTAGATAGCATATTCAAAAGCAGAGACATTACTTTGCCGACTAAGGTCCGTTTAGTCAAGGCTATGGTTTTTCCAGTGGTCATGTATGGATGTGAGATTTGGACTGTGAAGAAAGCTGAGCGCTCAAGAATTGATGCTTTAGAACTGTGGTGTTGGAGAAGACTCTTGAGTCCCATGGACTGCAAGGAGATCAAACCAGTCCATCCTAAAGGAGATCAGTCCTGGGTGTTCATTGGAAGGACTGATGTTGAAGATACAACTCCAAAACTTTGGCCACCTGATGAAAAGAGCTGACTCATTGGAAAAGATTGAGGGCAGGAGGAAAAAGGGATGACAGAGGATGAGATGGTTGGATGGTATCACCGACTCGATGGACATGGGTTTGGGTGGACTCCGGGAGTTGGTGATGGACAGGGAGGCCTGGCGTGCTGCGGTTCATGGAGTTGCAAAGAGTCGGACAAGGCTGAGCGACTGAACTGATACGGATACTGATGTTAAGGGGAAATGGGTGAGTGGAAAATGACATCAAGATTTCTAGCCGGGATAGCTGTGGAAAGAGCATAATTAAGTCCACCTAGAAGCCTGGGCTGGAACATGAACACCCAAGAGGAGTTTCCTGGATCTGGAAATTCGGAAGCCACTGGTGAGGACAGGAGCCACATGACAAATAGGTGGGTGGGAAGTTAAGAGGCTAACAGAATAAGGTCACAAAATACGAAGACAGGAGATAAACTGGCAGTTAGCTATGGGAGCAGTGAAAGTCAAGATATTAGAAAAAAGGGCAACTGGACAAGTTATGAAGTTACAGAAAATTATCAGTAGTGAAAAAAAATTATAGGTACATAAGGGAAAGGAGGTATCTGAGGGGCAAGATTCCAGAGGTGATGACTATGATCCAAAGCTCAGATGAGGGAAAGGATTTGGAAACCAAGAGTAATATTCTTTTAAGACAGGAAAAGAAGAAAATATCTAAAGAAGAGGAGAGACTTTGAAGGCAGAGGAACTGGACAAGACAGGTGAGGGAGTGAGCAGAAGGGAGGCAGTGGGAAGAATGGAAAAGATGTGAACTCATAGTTTAGCAATGAGACAGATTCCAGCAACAAGGAAAGAATGAACCTATCATTGATAGTAGGGGTCCATAGAAGCTGGAAGTTTAAAAACATGTTCTTTAAGTCGGTCAGTCAGCTGGTGAATGAACATTTACTGAAAAACTCCAAAGGTGCAGGCACTGTGCAGCCATAGCCAGGAAGTACTCCAGGGTCCAGTTGGGAAGTCAGGCAAGAACACAAACCATAAGGCAATGCAGCAAGCTCTTTATTAGAGGTCAACATAGGATACATGGGAGAAGGGAGAAGATGCATTTAATCCAGGGGTATAGTTTCCTAGAGGGGGAGCTGCAAATTATTAAAACAGTCCTATCTATAAAGCTGTTGAGAATGAAGGATGGGCCATTGGGAACTTCATCTCCTTCCTGGATATACTAATGAGGAAGGTATAAAACCATACCCCGTGTGAAATCAAGTAATTCCACACATCAGCACTGAGGGATCTTGACCATCGGTGCGTGAGGATGTAATTTCATGATCACCAATAAGTTAAACTGATGGAGTTCCTTACGATCATGATCAAAACAAAAACTTTCACAGGCTTTCCCAAGGAACAGAGTGTCTGGCTATGGCTGAATATCTTGTTAGAGTTCTCAAACTTTGCTGGAAACTGTTCTGGGGAACTGGCTTCCTGATTCATCTTGGGCTACTAAATTCCAGTTTAATAATTACTTGTATTCTATTATTCCCTGGAGCCAAGCACAAAGCAAATATTTTCTTAAATACCTTTGCTAAAAAATCAATTATCTGGCTTTTGTTTCCATCTTATAATGCTGTAGGTATCTTATCTTTCCAGTGAGAAACAAATACTCCCAAAGTCCTCACTGTTTATACTTCTTGTCATTTACAACTCTGAAAATCAAAGTCAGCACTCAGCTTTGCTAATGGGCTCTGTTCAATCCTCTGTTCGAGCAAACCACATCTTTACTGTGGAGAGCATTGGAGGTTCGACTTCAAATTTCTTAAAGGAAAACATAGTCCTCCACTGCGACAATGGTATAGTTACAGAACTGGAAGGAACCTCAAAGCCACTTGTGTAATTGCTTAGGTGATGAAGGACAACCCAGTGCTTGATCTAACTTTTTGTTTTAAATGAGAGAAGACACCTTTTCGTTTACCATTAATATAATACAATCTTTGCAATACTGAGATAGTGGAATAGCAGGATTTTTCTATTCAAAGTGATTCTGCCTTTGCTGTGCTAAATTAATTATAGCTAACATTCATTGAGGGCTTATTATGTGCCAGGCACTACGCTAAGCACTTCACAAGAATGATCGTATTTTGTCCTGAGAGACTTGTGCCATTATTGTTCTTATTTTTACAGTGAGGAAATTGAGGCTTAGAGAAGTTAAGGGTTAGAGCTCCTATTCTGAGTTTGCCATTAACTGATGTGTGACTGTCATCGGGTTACCTAAATTCACATGTCTGTGAGTAAACTGGGAATAATTTATGATACCTACTTCACAGGGTAGATGGGAGGATTACATAGCATACCAGCCCAAAGCACACCGGCCATGAATCCAATTTTCCTTCTTGGAGGGACTGTTGGGGGTAATAGAAAGAATCTGGGCTGTGGAATCAGAAGATCTGGGCGCAAAGCCCAGCTCTGCTTCTTGTTAGGATATGTGATACTGGGCATGTACTTCACTCCTCTGACCCTCAGTTTCCTCATCTATAAAATATGAAGACAACACCTCATGAAGTTACTGAAGGATCAAGTGAGATAATCTCTCACAAAGAGCTTGCTTAGCCTCGGGCTACAAACAGCGATGCCATCTCGTCTTCTTCTTTGAGGGTCACATAGTAACTCTCTTAAGAAAGTGAAAGAAAGTGAAGTCGCTCAGTTGTGTCCAACTCTTTGCGATCCCGTGGACTGTAGCCTACCAGGTTCCTCCGTCCATGGGATTCTCCAGGCAAGAATACTGGAGTGGGTTGCTATTAAGAGCACAACAAAACTGAGGAATATGACTTCTAAGAAGACTGCAGGGGAGGTTTAAGAGAACTATGATGTGGGGAAGGATGCACTGGTCAACCACAGAGTGGGTCAGTAGAAGGTGCTCCTTGTTGCCTTCTGATTCCAGCATCGGCAGGTTATCTGGGCATCAAAGAGGAGACAGGAGTCCCCATAACAGGGTATAACTGAACAAGCTAGCTAATTGCTCACATGGACTGCTTCAGGCAGTTCTCTATCAACATCAGCGGAATTCTTAGGAAGGCTCTCACTGTGATTTCACATCTATGAAAAGCACATTCCAGCAGAAATGATGAGTAAGAAGTGTTTCAAAGATATTTATAGCATCTTCTTATGAGCAGGACAACTGGAATAGACACCTATAAGGTCACCTTAGACAAGACTGGTTGGATTTGATTTATTCTTTTGAAATGTAGAAATTTAGGACCCTACTCAAAGGTAATATGGTCCACTATGTCATGATACAGACACATATCAACTGCCATCTTCCTGGGACACAATTTTTACACAATTTCAATCTAGATAAAAGGATGTAAAGATACCTGCACTTCAAATGACTCTCAGAACTTCTGCACCAAAAACATTACTTCATCCTCTAGAACCTTGCTAGTTATCTGATTTCTTAACCCGTGGTAGATCTAAAAGCAAAAACCAGATACAGGAAGGTAGAAGCAGGTTGAGAGGAGCAAATAAATGACTGGTTATAATATGATACAGAGGGAGGCAGAAAAATAAAATAAAATTTAATACTTCAGTTGCTGTTCATGTGACTAACAGTGAACTTCAAATAAGTAGGAAAGTATGGCTTTACCTTTAAAAATATCTATCAAACTTTAAACTTTATTTTTAAAAAATTTCTGGCACTTGACAGTGTAGACAGTTGTGGGAAAACCCATCTTTGCCAACAACCTGGTTTAATGACAAAAACCAATTCAATAAAATACTATTCTGGATTTTTTCTAAACCAACCTACAATTCCCATTTTGGGAATACATTTCTATAGTGTATATTTTGCCACTGTGTGGCAGAAAATCAATTTAAAATATAAAGATTAACTTCCTCAACCACCTCAAATTAAATTCAAATTAAATACATGAGAAAAAAATTTCTTGTATTTCCCCTTAGGAATATTAATGAGCAATTTAATAAACAGCGTTAAGTGTTTCTCTGTTTTCTTCCTTCTTCATTCATAACTAGTAAATAAAGACATAAGGGAATCTGGGGTGGCAAGGGGAAAATTGTGCTTCTTCTATAGCTCTCTTATGCGTGTATGTGAGTTTAAAAGCAGTGTATCCATTTCTGTAAAAACTGTGACATAGTGTTTTCTAGCACCAGAAGTTTAAAAACTGAGAAACTAAATGATCCATTTCATTTGGCTTTTACTCCACAATGACCAAACCAACCATGAATGAACTCCACACAGATCCTAAATTCTTTACACAGGTTCTAAGAGTCGAAATTTCTGGGCTGTGTGTAGGGTGAGCCAGAAAATTCTTTTGTTTCCAGGATTTGAAAAGAAAGAATGACTACTCAAGAACAGATGAGGAAAATGCTCACATTCTGTCGTGCAATACTATAATCTGCTCATTATGAAAACACTTTAGACATCTAGCTAGAGCCAAAAAGAATTCCACTGAAATTTTCTAGTTTGTTTAAGACACAGATTTTGTGGCCAGAGACTATATCAGATCTCAAATAGAAACTGCCCCCTTATTTAATCAATGGGGGGCGGGGATCACATCTACAGGAGACAAGGGTCTGTGAAACATCATAGCTCTCACAGCCCTGGTGCTGTCCATGCCACATCTACATCATCTACTTAACAGCTCCACTGTCGGCTCTAGGTCTTACGCATAGTCACACATACCTAGCAGGAACAAATGCAGACTTTGTGAATAACTTTCATCTAAGGGGGGTGGAGAGTCATTCTTTCAGACTGACTTATTTGTAGGTTCCTTCATGATTGCTTCATATTATCATCTACAGCAGAGGTCAGCACAAACAGCAAAACATGGCTGTTTCTGCCAATGAGGTTTTATTGAAACACAGCCATGGCCACACATTTGTTGTCCACTTTGTGACTGAATGTCATTAGGAAACAGATGTCATGTAGTCAACCAAGCTCAATATAGTGGGGGGGAGGGGTTGGTGGGTGAAGTATCAGGAAGAAAGAATGCCATGTTAGCATTGTGTCATTGCTTTTTCCCCATCTTTCTCCATTTCATATCCAACTGCTTTGTAACACCTGAATTCTGCTAGGTCAAGTCTGTGAATCTGGCCAGAAAGATTGGACTAAAAATCTGATCCTTTGATGATGAAACAAACACATTCAGTTATTCAGTAAGTCATTCAAGAAACTGAGTACATACTATGAGCACAGTACCAGGGACATAATGATGAGTAAACATACTATGTCTGTATTCATGGAACTCACAGTTCAGTAGGGGAGGTCAAAATTATCTAGTTAATATAGATGTATATAAAATTGCTATTTTAATTGTATAAGAAAGAGGTCATAGTGCCACTAAAATGTCTAACAGGGTCATGACCTAGTCAGAAAGGTCAGGGAGGAACCTCACCAGAGCTGAAGGTGGAGGGCTGAGATGGAAGAGCTAACTGGGTGCCGAACAGAGGGAAGGCGTTCAAGCGGAGAGCACAGGGCGGGTCTGGAGGCGGGGGGGAGAAAGGTGTACTAAGTGGCCAGCATATTCGGAGCAGAAAGAGTGAAGAAGGGAGGAGAATGAGGTGAAGCTGTAGGCCAGACCAAGCATGGCCTGGGAAGTCCTATTAACAAGTTGTGAGTTAACCAGGGTGAAACCTACTCATTCCTGGGTGACAGTCTTTCTCCCTTGGGCCATTCTGTTTTCCTGACCAGCTAGTGTTTTTCTCCTTTTCCCACTTCTTTCTCCCTTCCTTCTTTTTAAAATCCTGAGCCAAAAGACACTCTATTTTGAATATTTACTTGTCTTCATCATATTCAATGGGCATAAAAAGGGAGGAGGGGACAAGATGGTAAAGAATTTACTTGCACATCTTTAATACACTGCTATATATCAACTATACCTCAAAAAACAGAAAAATATTAAGATAAGTTGAAAAATAAAAATAAGAATTTACTCAGGAGACTTCTGTGAATATATTAATAATACATAAAGGGAACTATGTGGGCTACCTCCATCACTCTTTCTAATTGGGGAGGTGAATGGGTAGGAATATTCATCTAGCCATGGGCTGCTTCTGCTGGAACAGCAAATTTTAAAACTTCAATTATACTATTTGATGAATAGTACTTTGTAGCTGAAAGGCAACGAAAGACACCAGAGGAGACTGAAAATAGGAGGCAATACCAAAAGAGAAAAAAATTCTGGGAACAAGGCATCTGCACATGGCTCAGTCACTTAGTAACTGTTTAATCTTGGCAAGTTACTTAATTTTTCTGATTTCTGGATTCCCCATTTGTAAAACTGAGAATAATCAGCTGTCCACCACAGAGCTGTTATAAGGATTAAGTCAGATAATGTAAAGGTTTCTAACAGGGCTTTCCAGGTAGTGCTAGTGGTAAAGAACCTGCCTGCCAGTGCAGGAGACATAAGACACGGGTGCAATCCCTGGTTCGGGAAGATCTCCTGGAGGAGGGTATGGCATCTCACTCAGTATTCTTGCCGAGAGAATCCCATGGACAGAGGAGCCAGGTGGGCTACGGTCCACAGGGCTGCACACAGTTGGACATGACTAAAGTGACTTAGCACACAGACATGCATGCAAAGGTTTCTAATGCTTAGTATGAGATCAGATATGATCTTCTTCCTTTCCCAATAGTGAAGTCTATTTCTGATATATATATGGGACAGAGAAACCAGGGTAAGTGGTCATGGAAGATACAGATAAGGAAGTAAAGGTGGAAAAAGTTTTATCTGTAGTTAGAGTGCATGGCTTCCTTGTTGGTTTATAGTGCTTCGTAACCTTTACCAACTTTTGTTGTCTAATCTCGTGGCTGGAAATGACTAATACCTTAAAATGACCATAGCCCCAATCCTACTAAGCAGGTAAAAAACAAACAAACCATAAAGTCAGAGGCTGAGATGTATCTTTGGTTATGGAATTGATTTATTATGGACATATTTATAAATTAAAAAACAGCAACAACAAAACTCAGTCTGACACCTCCTCCACTTCATAGCATGTGCTTAAGCTGCCATGTTATAGCACATGAAGCCATGTACTATAACTACAGAGAAGACGCTTTCCACCTTTACTTTCCTATCGGTATCTTCCATGGCCACTTACCCTGGTTTCTCTGTCCCCTAATATATATCAGAAATAGACTTTACTATCAGGAAAGAAAGAAAATAATATCTGCATATGCAGCTGGTAAGGATGTCGCTGGTAATCACTGTGATTGACTTTAAGATACCATTATCAAAGGAAATAATTATTTCTACATATGAAATCAGTCTTACTCTGATTCTTAGAACTCAGAAGAACTAAAAAGTAAAAATTATGCTTCAGAAATAAAATGGCCTAAAGAACCACTACAGATGTCTTGTGCAACTTGAGCCACCTTTTAGGTGTGTTATACCTTCTGATTAGGAAATGCTAATGTAAGCACCATGCAGTTCTTGTACCTTTAAGGAAAACATTAAGTGCTTTGAAATGTAGCCAAGTCAGTGCTCTGAAGAGGAGCCCAAGGTGGCTATTGGATTGTTTTTCATTCTTTCAACTGATGATGGGCACAGAGAATGAAGTGGCTTATTTAAGGTGGTATTATAGACGGAAGCATGAACAGTCATGGATTTCTGGCTTCCCCCAAATGAAGACTCAGTGCTGTACAGCTGAGCATCCAGACAAAGCTCAAGGACAAAAATTGAAAGCATATTTAAGTATTTCAGCAAGAAGCCAGCTGTCAATTATCAAGATTTTATTTAAAGTTATTTTATTAAAAATGAATAGACTGAATAGTACCAATATGCCAAAACAGAATTTGGGGAAACAGCCTAAGGTTTCTTGGTAGGCTGAGTGTTAGCATTTTTAGAACCAGGAGCTTACGATGGCTACATTTTCTTTTAATTACATCCTTAATGAAAATCACTCTGGCTACTTGCTCAGTTTGTGGGAAACCTTGCCCATCTTTCACATTTAGGAAATCTTCCTTCCTTGAAATTTATTCAGCATAATTTATATTATCAGGTGGCATTCAGTTAATAACAGTGCCATATGAAATAAAAATGGCACAAATATTTTGGACACATCTTGAAAGAACTGGCTGCGTTTTCGAAAACCACAGAGTTATAAAAAATGAAGGCTTATGGAATGGATGAGTGCTTGTCAGAGCGGTGTCCCTTCCCCACTTACTGCCTGCTGGGGAGAGCTGGGCAAGCCCATCTCCCAGCTCTTCCCACTGCAATGATGTTTTATGATTTATATGTTATGATTCTGTGACTCTTTTCTAGAGCAGTTTGGTCCTTTTCTGCACATCCTAAGCCATGAAATAACTGAATATTTGGTACACTGCTTGGTAACCAGGTTTATGCACAAAGCACTGTCTTTCAGTAACAAAGGAATATCAAAATGAGGACACACTCCAAAGATCAGAAATAGAATGCTGTCGTTTTAAAAGAAAAAAATATTTCTCTCCTTACCACCACCAGTCTCTAATCAGCTTTGCTTCTACTCTTTATGAAATATACTCCCTGAGCCTGATTCTATTTAAAAGCAGAGACATTACTTTGCCGACTAAGGTCCGTCTAATCAAGGCTATGGTTTTTCCTGTGGTCATGTATAGATGTGAGAGTTGGACTGTGAAGAAGGCTGAGCGCCGAAGAATTGATGCTTTTGAACTGTGGTGTTGGAGAATACTCTTGAGAGTCCCTTGGACTGCAAGGAGATCCAACTAGTCCATTCTGAAGGAGATCAACCCTGGGATTTCTTTGGAAGGAATGATGCTAAAGCTGAAACTCCAGTACTTTGGCCACCTCATGCGAAGAGTTGACTCATTGGAAAAGACTCTGATGCTGGGAGGGATTGGGGGCAGAAGGAGAAGGGGACAACCGAGGATGAGATGGCTGGATGGCATCACTGACTCGATGGACATGAGTCTGAGTGACTCCAGGAGTTGGTGATGGACAGGGAGGCCTGGTGTGCTGTGATTCATGGGGTCGCAGAGAGTCAGACACGACTGAGCAACTGAACTGAACTGAACTGAAGCCTGATTCTCATCTTTTGAATTCAAGTCTATGTAACAAAGTAAATTGTGAATAAAATAGTTGCCTCTTCCATTAAGAGAAAACATTTGTGAAAGTAAATATCCTTCAGTTGTTAAAGATGAATTACTTGAATACATTATTTCAATTCTTATTTCATTTTCAAACTCTCAATTTTCAGGGCCGGTAGCGTGGTCTACTCTAACAGTATCTAATGATTTCTATATTTTTTTACCTTCTTAATCCAAACATTTTTCATATGTTGAATTTGGTAAAGGGAAAGAATTTAGAGAGGAGATAGAATAACAATTATGAGTGTGATTAAATCCTGTAGAGGCCAAAATCATGACTTTAAAACACAGAGATTTTTCTGAGCCAAAGCCAGTTTTTACAGATTTCAGCCAGTTTCATTAAGTCCAGACAGTGGTCAAGGATCCTTGTTAGTTCTGGATCCTTTCTGGATCCATAGGATATAGGCTTCTACAGTGAAGGTTGGAGAGGAGGAAGGAAGGACTCAAAAGAGGATGGTAAACTAAATATCCAGCAGGAGGAGAATGGTTATTAATAACAATGCCATCACATAATGAAATACAACCATTAAAAACTGTGGTTTGGAAAAATGACAATGAATACTATTCTCTAAACAACATGCACATTGTAATAGATACAGAAGAGAAGAAAGTGTGGAAGAAATTATACTACAAGATGAAGAGCAAGGCTGGATTAATGATGAATTTTTAATTCTTTATGTTTGCGTCCCTATTTTCAGTGCTTAATATATATTGCTTTTTAATTAGGACATTCCCCCCTTATTTAGAAAAGGGAAACACTGACAGAAAAGGAAGAAGAAAAAAATATGATAATAAATCAATCAGAGCAGAAGGCAGGCATTTGTCAGCGCCTGTGCAATGAATGCTATAACTCCCTGATGAAGAAAGTGTCTATGCTTGGCAATTTGGTCCTTTATATTACAGAGCCAGCAGACTTCTATTTTAAAAACTATAGCCAACACGCTGGAAGAAGCAGTCCCTACTAAAGTCTAAAAATAAGAATACTCTGGATCCAGTCCTCAGCATGTAGCCACCACCAAGTTAAACTGCAATAATTTCTCACCTGAAAGTAATTACTTTGTATATGGTAACTTGTACCAAAGAGAGTAGATGCATGAATTCTCTTATTATACTAAAACAAACTTCATTTATAGTTTTTAAGATCAACAACTTAAAAGGTCAGATGTCTTCAGTCCACTTCTCAGCTGCAAATGCAACCAACAGGAGGTTCTGATCCAGACATGAAACCATGTAGGATCAGGAAACATAGTAGTAGAAGGTTTAGTAACAAGAAAACAGGAGCCTCTAGCTTAGCTGCTACAAAAAGAAGTTCAGATGCTTTTTACTCATCCTTTCCAGGATAACTCCTTTTCCATAATAAAAAAAAGTTTCCTAATTCCCCACAGACAGTAGTTGTAGCTTTTCCTATCCACAGAATGAAGAAAGACATAACCACAAAAGCCTATAACAAATTCAGAAAACCTTTAAATGGCTTGTATGCTCTCAATCACAACAGCCTCCATTCTGGAGACACATCACACTTGGTTTCTCACAATGCTTCTGGAAGATGACTGGAAGCCTCCTTAGACAACTTGGAAAGTTCCTAGGGGTTCTGGGTTCATAGGCTGAGAATCATTACTGCAAAGCATATGCCACATAAGGAATCTCAAGAACTTTATCTTTCCAATGGCTGTCACTGGAAACACAGCTATCAACCATCTTCATGCACACACTCACAAAAGAAATACACAATTTCATGGTGAGGTGCTAAGTGGAAGAAATGAAAACAGCCATGAATGAGTGAACATGCTGTGGGCTTCGAAGAACGTGGCCCTTCTGAGCCCAAGGGGTTCTTCTGTTGGCTCTGTGGCAGAGGTTTAGCATAGAGGGTAGGCGCTGAGAACTGTGACAGGGAATTTCTTTTCTAAAAAATGTAGGGTTTTAGTTGCCTTCTTTTTCCTTATAAAACCTTCCTGTGTCAACAGGCTATCAGCCCTCAACCCCCAGCAAAAACAGGGTGGCCCCTACATGCCAAAAAATAATTGTCTGGGCTTTGCGTGCTGAAACTGACTTGGCAAGCTCTCCATCTTGCAAAGAACACAGAGAGCTTAGTTTAGTCTGTGTATTAATGCTTTACAATCATTACCAAAATACCCAAAGCAACATGCTCAAGGGAGGGTAGTGATTCTTTGTCTCTTCCCCCATCCTTCCCCCCTTAATTGTAAGCTCTGACATCCATTTATTTACTTATAGCTCCTAGCAGAAGCCGTGGGCTCTTTGGTCAACACACACTCTTGGCTGCCTTAGGCATTTTCAAACAAAGGGTTATGTGGAACCACACACAGTGGGTAGTACCTCCAAGCTCAATCTATCCCAGTCCCATGTCCCATGTCTGAGGTCCAAATCTATTCAACAGGACTTGGAAGGGGTCTCCCTAATTAAAAAGTGCTGGAAATGCATGCTTTCATAAGATTAATGTGACTAGGGGCTTGGTGAACCCTTCTTAGAGGACACAAGGAGAGTCCTGACACCAGTTAAAAGAACACTGATAATTAGTCTGACCCAAGCTCATAGGATCTAGGCCAGGTCACACTATCTAGGCCCAGTGTCCACCTTGTTGCATGTGGTTGTCTGGATGCTTTTGGATGCTCCTTGACTAAGGCAGACTTCCTGCTCCATAACTCCCAAGCTAATACTCAGAAAAGTGAAAGTGAAGTCGCTCAGTCGTGTCCGACTCTTTGTGACCCCAAGGACAGTAGCCTACCAGGCCCCTCCATCCATGGGATTTTCCAGGCAAGAATACTGGAGTGGGTTGCCATTTCCTTCTCCAGGAGATCTTCCCGACCCAGGGATTGAACCCAGGTCTTCTGCATTGTAGGCAGATGCTCTGAGTTGAATAATGAAGAACTGTGAAGGAACAAGAACTTGATTCACACTGGGCTCCAATCTGAGATCCAACCTAGCCTAGGTAATTTTTCTTACTCCCCTGGAGATATGTTCTCTTCTCTTACTGCTTCATCATGCAGGTCTTTGGTGAAAGGACTCTGGCCCTTTTTATTTTACCAGTGTAGTCAAATTTATGCCATGATTACTGAAGAGATTTCTCCTCCCCCTTTACACAGATCATTATTCTGAGTGAGAAAGAAGTCAGGCAACATAAGCTTTGCAAAGACGAGGTGGTTCTAAAGCCAGCAGGAATTCCTGCCCTGCTGCAGCGTTCTGTGGCTTAGGGGCAGACTGACTTTACCCCTTTCAATTTAAATTTCCAATAAAGCACAGGTTAATAGTAGTATTTGCTGATAGGCTGTTTCCAGTATCAAAGGGAACGGTATATTTAAAGTGCTTTAGCAGAGTGCCCAGCCAGGAAGACAGTAAGTTATATGTTGCTGTGGTATTAGAGAAGATTTAAAAGTTCTGGTTGGTGGAAGAGACACACCAATAAGAGTTTGGGTGAGCCTACCCCTTTGAATCAGCAGCCTTCGTCATCTTGTTTGGAACAGTTATGCCAGTTAGGACCAAGAAGCTAGTCACTTTATGTTAAGTCCCTCCAGACTGGCAGGATCATAGCTCCCTATTACCTCTCTGCTAAATACATGCACTGGTTCTTGGCCAGTTTCCAGTTTCTTCAGTTTGCCAATCTCCATCTTGGCAAGGAACTAAATAACACACTTTCTGAAAATACACGTTTAGCACTGACTAAAAGAACTCCCCTTGCCTTCAGCGATGTAAAGCTGAGTAATATATTCTCCTCATGATGCCAAAAGGCAAAAATCCATTTGTTATGTTCTTATCTCACTTGATGTCCCAAGAGGAAAGGTATGTCTGATGAATCAAGAGATAAAATTGTATCACTATGTCTCTACCAAGATAAGTCACATGTTCCTGTCATACGCGCGGCACTGGGCACAGCATTTTATACGTATTATCTCAAACTCTCCCAACAACCCTGCAAAGACAGAGTGCTGAAGAAGTAAAGGAATTTGCCCCAAACTGGACAGCATGAAGAGATGGAGACAGGACTGTCACTTGGCTGGCCAGCTCCAGAGCCTGCACTCCTGCCCTTGCCATTCATCATGTTGTCTCCTACATTTTTGCTTGTCCAGAAGCTTCTGACTCTAGAAAACCACCAGAAGCTTTGGGACACCAAAGATCTGACATATAACTAAAGTAGATGGAATATTCAAAACAAAACAAAAGCTCAAAGTTATAAACCCATCTGTGTCATTCTATCAAAAGTTTTCCTATATGAAGCTTATTCTGATAATGTGTCATGGCTGACAGGTTTTGGAAGCATCTTCAAAACTGGTTCAAAGACCACATACAAAACCCAGTCTCGTTATTTTAAGGTCGCAATTCGTTCTTTGACCAAAAACAGTATTAGCTGTCCCAAATCCTGACTTCATTTACTAGATTTGGCTCCAAGGAACTTTTCCCTGTGGTAAGAAGTCACATTCACCTTCAATGAACCAGATTATGCCATGGCTGAGAGATAGTCCAAAAACAGAAAACTTCAAAAGTAGAGTTCCAAAACTGTTCTGAGCAGTGACAATGTTGTTTGAAAAAAAAGTCACAGCAGCTCTCTGCTCCTTGAAATCATTTTCTTTCTTGGTTCCTGGGACACAGCTCAGTTTTCTGCTTCTCTGTCAGACACCCCCAAATTTGTGTCTTCTTTCTCTTTACCTTGCACCTTTTGCTCCCCTTCTCTTGAAACTTCTTAGAAGTTTATGTATTCAACACTATGCCTCCGGTGTGTGTCTACTTAAATCTTTAGTCATGAACATTTCCAAATTTATAGAAAGTAAAAATATAATAAAGACCATGTACTCACCCACCCTTAAACAACCATTAAAATTTTGCCAAACTTATTTTTCCTCTACTCTCTGCCTTTATTTTTTCTGAAATATTTAAAAGTAAAGTGCATGCGTCACTCCTATCTGAGGCCTGTCTGTCCTAGAGTCTGCAACCTTAGGCCTGCAGTCTTCTCATATGTGGACATATGAGAAGGACGATATATCATTTCACAGTAGGATACTTCGCTATGTATCTAGAAAAATAAAAAGGACATTCTTTCACATAAATACGATGTCATTAATACAGCTAACAAAATTAACAATAACTTTTTATTAACATCTGATACATAGAATACACATTCAAATTTCCTTGCTGGTCTTCTCCTTTACTTCAGCCATAAGGAATGACTTGATTATTTGTCACACACTGTTCTTCATCCACCTTCAACCTGTACATATGAGCCAGCTACTCTTATCCTCTAAGGCTCAACTTATCTCCGAGGTGCTTTCACTCACCAATCTTTGGCTCAGACATTTCCTCTCAAATGCTCCCAACACACTTTGTACACTGGACATTATTTACAGCATTTATTGGTATTCTGTATTTAGTCTTGAACCTATATTTCTATTCAATTGTGAATTACTCAATGTCTCAGTTTTTCATCTTTAAAATAAGGAGAATAATACCAAGTTCATGTGTTTGATTTTTTTTTAAGAGATGTAAAGAATAGAAAGCATGAGTCATATAATCTGGCAAATAATCGGAGTTTTACAAATCGAGTTTCTTTCTTTTCCCCTAATAAGATCAAGCGTACATGAGCCAGACTAGACGCAAATGCCTGGGAGGCAAGCAGGGACCTGTCCCCAGTACAGGAAGACAGACTAAGTACCGGTAGATGTGGGAAAGGAGGAATAAAATGGCTGCAGGGTCGAGTCCTGCTCTAGGACTTCACCAGCTACAACATTTGTTTTAGTAACACACTGTTGGTCTATTCCAGTCACAGGTCAGTAGATAAAAGAAGAAAAAGGAAAGATGTCATTTGGAATCTATAGATGGAGAAGCTATTGATCTCAAATCTCCCGTTCATCTCTGAGCTCTTTATTATGCTAGGTTGGTCTAGCCAAGAGAAGGCCAAAAGGCAGTCAGGGTGACTTACTGTCAACTAATGGGTGAGGAAGAGGTCGAGAAAGTCAACAAAAATGTATGGGACACTTTGGGTTCTATAAAGATGCATTTTTATCTTTTAAGATTCGTATCTTTCTAGGGCTGGAGAAGTAGGGGCTGGCCTGTTGAACATGTAGTGTTGCTATGGAAACAGCAATAGAGCTGTAGGCAAGAGTTCTGGCTTCTGGGGCTGCAGCTGGTCATAACCAAGGGCACATTAACTTCCAATGGGTTTCAGAGGAGGGAGATTGGAAGAAACTGGTTCCAAGAACCAAAGAGACAAAAATTCAAAGAGAATAGAAAGGTTAAGTGACTGGCTCAATATCACCATGCTTCTAAGAAAAAACAGAGAGTAGACTTGGAAGAAATATGAAAAGTGATGTAGTTTGAAAACTGTTAAAAGAATCATATGATTTTCAAGAGCACTGATCTAGTGCTGGGAGTGTGGCATTTTAAAATGCACTTAAAGTTAACTTGGACTATATGAAAATAATTTTCTTCTTCTGTTCTATTCCACAAAGATCTGGAAAACATTCCCAGCCCTGTGTCAACCTTAAATGAGAAAAGAATATTTAAAGAGCCACTGATTTGTAATGGAAAACTTGGATAAATCGACTATTTATACTTGGAGATTTTTATATTTCTTTTTGTCCTTTCTTCAGAACACACAGCTAAGAAAAGCCATGATGTAAGTCTGCTCTATTAGACCCCATTGGCAGGCTGTTTATTCTGTATCTATAGCATAGCAGCTTCTCTGACTCTAGCACTTTGTGGAAAAGCAACCAAAGAACATATTCGAGCTTACAAAAGTACAGTGTTGATATATCTAGCATGAGACTGGAGAGAAAGGGGTGTCAGAATGCCTGAGTTTTCAGTTTTGGCTCACAGTTTATTAACCAAAGTTATTTAAGCTTTCTGGACCTCGAACTCATCTTGAAAAACAGGGTGAATAATTATCTATTTACTGATATAAAGAGCAATATACACATGAAAGGTATTACAAGCACTCATCTGTAAGCAAAACTGGAATAAGTCTTCATGAAATGCTATCAAATTATTTGATCTATACTGAGATCCAATATCAGAGACCTATCTGAGATCCAATATCAGAAGACTGAGGTCTTCCCTAAGTATATACTCTTACCATTTCATTACTTTAGTTGTGTTTATTATCTGGGAAATCATGCCCAACTCTATGCATTTCTTTAAGAAACACCTAACCTAATGAAGTGTAATTCTTAAGGGGGCGATCAAAATGTGTGGTGAGATGGTGTGTTGGATGAGGGAGACTAAACCACACAATGTGAGGTGTGGTGAGTGTTCCATCTGGAAAAAAGAACAGAGTACTCCCCATGGAAGGGCCACAATGTGGCAAGAGAAGTAGCCTCGCTTGACTTAGCTCTGGAGGCAGGAGAAGGATAAATGAATAAAGATCCTGGGAGCTGTATTTCAGCTCACAAGGAAGCACTTTCAGACACTTGTGTATGTTAGTCGCTCAGTCGTGTCTGACTCTTCACGACCCCACAGACTGTAGCCCACCAGGCTCCTCTGTCCATGGGACTCTCCAGCAAGAATACTGGAGTGGGTTGCCATTTCCTTCTCCAGGGGATCTTCCCGACCCAGGGATCAAACCTGGGTCTCCCGCATTCCAGGCAGATTCTTTACCATCTGAGCCACCAGGGAAGCCCTCAGACACAGCTGTGTAACAACGGCACAGATGGGCATAGGACAATGTGCAACAATGGAGTAGATGGGCATAGAAAATACCTAGTGCCTGACACTATGTTGAC
The DNA here is from genome assembly GCA_917880005.1 of Nanger dama. NCBI lineage: Eukaryota > Metazoa > Chordata > Mammalia > Artiodactyla > Bovidae > Nanger > Nanger dama. Next base: position 5,765,098 of record CAKJTW010000082.1, on the reverse strand, counting down.
TTTGTCAACAAAGGTCCGTCTAGTCAAGGCTATGGTTTTTCCAGTGGTCATGTGTGGATGTGAGTGTTGTATTATAAAGAAAGCTGAGCACCGAAGAATTGATGCTTTTGAACTGTGGTGTTGGAGAAGACTCTTGAGAGCCCCTTGGACTGCAAGGAGATCCATCCAGTCCATCCTAAAGGACATCAGTCCTGGGTGTTCATGGGAAGGACTGATGGTGAAGCTGAAACTGCAATACTTTGCCCACCTGATGAAAAGAGCTGACTCATTTGAAAAGAGTCTGATGCTGGGAGGGATTGGGGGCAGGAGGAGAAGGGGACGACAGAGGATGAGATGGCTGGATGGCATCACTGACTCAATGGACATGGGTCTGGGTGGACTCCAAGAGTTGGTGATTGACACGGAGGCCTGGTGTGCTGCAGTTCATGGGGTCGCAAAGAGTCAGACACGACTGAGTGGCTGAATTGACTGATACTACGGGAGATGGATGAGATGACTACACTGCCTTCTGAACCTCACATTTGATGTGAAAGTAATCCTGAATTTCTTTTAGGAATCAGAATTCTTAAGAATATGGACCTGAATCACAGATCCCCAAGTTCTATTCCCCTCTCTGAAGCCCTATTCATGCCTTCCCTGCAAGTAAAAACACCATTAAGGGAATGTTCCAATGGCTTTTACTCAAAATGGAAGAAAAAGATAAAGGGGGCCATTGCTACATTAAGTTATCTGGTTTTCAATGTGTCTTTTTAGCCATCAGATAGCTCTGCTATAGCTGGCTGAATTTAGTGTCTTCAAATGTGGGTGACTAGGGCAATAAAAGGGAAACAAACTTTTATTTTTCATTTTAAGAGAAACCAAATAAAATACTCAACAGGATTTTTTTTCCCAAATGTGGCCATGCAAGCACAACCTGGCTGATCTGCAACTGAGCACTATTAACATCTATTTATAGCCAGTATTTTCATAGATGAATCATATTTACCATGAGACAGTTAATATTAAGGGCTCAACCAGCTCTGCTGAGAACCCCATAATCTTACTACTTCTCTTTCCATTCTCCTTTCAGTGAACTAAGTTATAGCTTTATGGATCTACACAGAGAGAGGGTGAAATCCAAGTGGAAATGTAAAGCTAGCCGACAGTCTGCTCCCTAAATGTTAAACACATTCAAACTTAAGGCACTGAATCACTTTCAAGGTTGTCCCTTGGTGAAGAGTGTCCTCCAATCGGCACAGAATCACTGTGCGTTATGTAGCCATCTTGCCATCAAAACAGTTTACCCCCAAACTTCCTACAAATGAGTTTAAATGGCACTGCTTTATATCACAGACATAAAAACCGGACTAAGGACTGTTCAAGGTGCTGTCAAATAAAAAGGAGTGCGGCGGATGTTGAACTCATTTTATGCATGTGAACCTGTAATCAGGGAGGTGAGGGTGAGACAGAACAAAGGGTCAGGGTATATATGATAAAGGTTCTAAAAATTCAATGACTTTAACTGCAATTTTCCAGTAAGTATTGGGGACTGAGTGTCCCTTCTCCACCCACATGTGTGCAAACACACACACTAAACTTTGTGTAGGTACCCAGCACTACCCTGATTGTTGTTGTTCAGTTACTAAGTTGAGTTTGACCCTTTGCAACCCCATGGACTGTAGCATACCAGGCTTCCCTGTCCTTCATTATCTCGTGGAGTGAGGTTAAATTCATGTCCAGTGAGTTGGTGAGGTGATGCTATCTAACCATCTCATCCTCTGCTGCCCCCTTCTTTTGCCTTCAACCTTTCCCAGCATCAGGGTCTTTTCTAATGAGGTGACTCTTCCCATCAGGTGGCCAAAGTACTGGAGCTTCAGCTTCAGCATCAATCCTTGCAATGAATATTCAGGGTTAATTTCCTTTAGGGTTGACCGGTTTGATTTCCTTGCAGTCCAAGGGACTCTCAAGAGTCTTCTCCAGCACCCCAATTTGAAAGCAACAGTTCTTTGGTGCTCAGCAGAATTCTTCTTTATGGTCCAACTCTCACATTGTACATGGGTACTGGCAAAACCAGAGCTTTAATTACATAGAACTTTGTTGGCAAAATAATGTCTCTGCTTCTTAATATGCTGTTTAGGTTTGTCATAGCTTTCTTTCCAAGGAGCAGTGTGTTCTGTTGGCAAAACTCTGCTAGCCTTTACCTTACTTCATTTTGTACTACAAGGCCAAACGTGCTTGTTATTCCAGGTGTCTCTTGACTTCCTACTTTTGCATTTTAATCTCCTTTGATGAAAAGGACATCTTTTTAGTGATGGTTCTAGAAGGTCTTGCAGGTCTTCATAGAACAGGTCAACTTCAGCCTCTTTGGCATCAGTGGTTGGGGCATAGACATGGATTACTGTGAATTGGCTTGCCTTGGAAATGAATCAACATCATTCTGTCATGTTTGAGATTGCACCTAAGTACTGCATTTCAAACTCTTTGTTCACTATGAGCGCTACTCCATTTCTTTTAAGGGATTCTTGTACACACTAGTAGATATAATGGTCATCTGAATTAAATTTGCCCATTCATGTCCATTTCAGTTCACTGATTCCCTAAGATGCCCATGTTCACTCTTGCTATCTCCTGTTTGTCCACGTCCAGTTTACCTTGATTCATAGACCTAACATTCCAGGTTCCTATGCAATATTGTTCTTTACAGCATCGGGCTTTACTTTCACCACAACTGAGTGTTGTTTCCACTTTGGCCCAGCCGCTTCATTCTTTCAGGAGTTATTACTAATTGCCCTCTGCTCTTCCCCAGTAGGACACTGGACACTTTCTGATCTGGGGGGCTCATTTTTCAAGGGTCACATCTTTTTGCCTTTTATACTGTTCATGGGATTCTCCAGGAAAGAATACTGCAGTGGGCTTCCATTTCCTCCTCCAGCAGACCACATTTTGTCAGAACTCTTCACTATAATCCATCTTTCTTAGGTGGCCATGCACAGCACTATGCCCTTTTGCCACTACAAGGCGGTGATTCATGAAGGGGATTACCTTCATATTGATATTAATTTTTGTCTTTGAGAGTCTCCACCCTCAGTTTAGCTTTACCATGCCCTTTCCTCTAGTCTTTACTAAGTGTAAAACTCTTTAAGATTAAATGATGACATACACAAAGCATTTATGATAGCACCCAGCATGTGGTAAGAGGTTTATACACATTAGCTGCTTCTATCAGATTCTCAGTGCCATTTTTTTTTAATTTCTAGCCCATGGTTCACAGATGACTCATCTTTACTATGAGGCAGTCCCTATTGATACTTAAGAGCCAATCAGCTCTATTGAGGACTGCATGATTCAGTTATTCAAATGAATCCCTGCTGAGGTCCAACTCTGATGAACACTACAGAGACAGACATGAACAACAGGGACCCTAAGCTCACAGAGCATGAACGATAAACTCATTACCAGGTGGCATTATCTCCGTTTTACATCTGAAGCCTCACAGAGGTATAGTAAGTTGTTCAAGGCCACAGAGCTAACATGATGGAGTAGTGATTCAAATCCAGATCCATTTGATCCCATAATCTCACAGTCTTTCTTGACATGCTCCCTCTGTCCACACCCAAGATGCCAGCAAACTGTCTGAGAAAAGCCACTTTGTGGCTTAGTTTCTGAACATAAATGATGCATGAAAACAAAACATCTTTACTGAATAGAACAATTGCTGAAAGGGCCAGAAGTTGTGAATTCATTAATATTCATATTTTTGTGTAATCTGGGTAGCCAGAATTAACTGTACCCATATCAACAAAACAGACATTAGTCCAGATATAAAAATAAGCCTGCACAAATTAGCAAATATGATAACTGATATAGTGGGTACTTCATAAATGTTTATTGAATAACAATGTTGAAGCAGGATATTTTCCTTTACTAAATATACCTTCTTATGAGACCCTAAGTAGATACAGCATAGTGATTTGTTGAATTCTAAAGCCAGACACCCATGCTGGGACCTGGCTCTACTACTTTCTAGCAGTATGACCTTCAGCAAGTTACTTAGCAGCTATGCCTCAGTTTCTTCTATTGCAAAACAGAGAAAACGTTTTTAAGAAGACTACAGGGTTAACCCAGAGAAGGCAATGGCACCCCACTCCAGTACTCTTGCCTGGAAAACCCCATGGACGGAGGAGCCTGGTGGGCTGCAGTCCATGGGGTTGATAAGAGTCGGACATGACTGAGCGACTTCACTTTCACTTTTCACTTTCCTGCACTGAAGAAGGAAATGGCAACCCACTCCAGTGGTCTTGCCTGGAGAATTCCAGGGATGGGGGAGCCTGGTGGGCTGCCGTCTATGGGGTCGCACAGAGTCGGACACGACTGAAGCGACTTAGCAGCAGCAACAGCAGCAGCACAGGGTTAACCAAAGAAAGCATTTAGTACTTATTTGCTAAGTACTGAGTAAGCTATCATTGTTATTTTCTTCTTTAAATTGGAGTAGTTTTGATTGGTTACCCTGATATCATAGTAAATGATCAAGACCACAACCAATTTCTTTCACTGAGACATCCTGAAGTTCTTTTATACAGCCAAATAACCTGTTTCTACCATTCAAACATGGAAATAAACAGGTATGTAGAGACTAAATTATGTCTAAGTAGCATCCAATTACGTAGAATAAGCAGTTTTTGTTATACAAAGAAAGAATGATTAAGAAAATTCAACGTTTATAGTAAGGTGGCTAGGGGCTTGTACGCAGTGAGGAGGTGGTAGTTAGAACAGGCCTCAGTTGACATTTGGCTATTTTTTGTAACTAAATTAAGTAAATAATTGCAAAAACTTCTATTTGTCCTTCTTCTGCATGAACACATCCTTACCAAAATATATCACGATTTCAACCAGCTTATGCCAAAGAAAAGCTGACCGAGGTCACTGCATAGGAAAACAAAGCAGAATCTGCTTCTCAGGGCCAACTGCACTGTATTTGTATCCATAGATACAAGAAAACAGAGAAGCACAAAATTCTAAAGCGGGAAGTCCCAGGACCTCAGAGATCATCTAGTCTCAGGCACAAATTCTGTAGTAAGGGGGATCCATTAGGGAGTGAGGACCAGGGTAGAGGTCAAGGGAAAGAAACCTTATTTCATCCTGAATGACCTCATGGGGCCAACCCAGCCTAATAGCCTTATTTTACGAGCTGCGACCTAGAGCCTAGCTAATTAAAAGCAGAACTGAGATCAGAAGTCCTGTTTCCTGATTCCCAGTCTATCACTCTGTTACATTTCTGAGGGCTGCCATTCTATGGCTCTGAGAGTCACAGATAATCAACACACTAGGCTGTTAAACTTGACAACTAGGCAGGTTTCCTCTTTGCAAAACCATCAGGCATTATGTCACTAGCGACAGTTATGAAAGGAGTAAGGCATCATGATTTGTTATAAACAAAAGCAATTTTCCATTTCATTTTTTCCCTTTGTAACCTGAAAATCCCAAACCACTGCTGCTATTACAAAATTTTTCTTTTCCTCAGTATGCACCCCTGGGCCAAGCACAGATGCATAAAAAATTTGCCAAGAGAAACAATGAAGTCACTGATAATACAAAGCATGAGAGTGTCATGAAATCCATGTCTTTGTTTTCTTCCTCTTGATACTTAATTACTTCTCATTACCGATCATTTTGTGGTTGTTGGCAGAAGGGTAAGGAAACTCCACCACTGTAAACATGCGGAGACACACACTCCTCAGTCACCGAAGTCTGCACATGAAGAGTCTGTTCACAAACCCAACTGAGCACCAGCAAGAATGCTAAAGCTATTTTCCCTAGTCCCCAAAGAAGATAGATGGTTTCAGAAAAACGCTAAACAACTGAAAAAGGATAAACATAACATAATGTTTCAGTGCATTCCTTTTTAAAAAAAAATCACTTATAAATATTATCATTGGCAAATGATATGTGAACTCCTGGAGGATTTCACTCAACTCACTTTAACAATGAGGTGAGGAGGACTATAGCCAATATTTTATAATAACTATAAATGGAATACAACCTTTAAAAATGATGAACCACTGTAACATATAATATTGTACATCAACTATAACTCAATTAAAAAAACAAAGAATGAGAGGTGAGGGAAGACAGTGCATATATGGAGATCCACTCAGTTTTCTGTAGCAGTTTGTGCTCCATGCTAAGTTGCTTCAGTTGTGTCCAACCGTGTGACTCTATGGACTACAGCCCACCAGGCTTCTCTGTCCATGGGGATTCTCCAGGCAAGAATACTGGAGTGGGTTGCCATGCTCTCCTGCAGGGGATCTTCCTGGCCCAGGGATGGAACCTGCGTCTGTTACGTCTAACCTGCATTGGCAGGTGGCTTCTTTACCACTAGTGCCACCTGGGAAGCCCTGTCGTAGTTCAGAGCTGCCTTAAACTCAAACAGCCACACTTATGAGCAATGCTTAGCAAGCTACCCTGCTAAACAGAAACTTACATTATCTTGGAATTCTGGAAGGCATACCTTGGATAAGGTTAATGGTGACAGAGGAATCCTTATTGAATAGTAACAGAATACAAGTTGATTCTTATCAGTAGGCTATTGTTCCACATTTGACTGCCTGGGTAAGATGAAAGCACAGGAATGCATCATAGAAGTCACAAAAATAACCCTATGCTTCCAGGAAACTAAAAGAGTAAAGAATCAAACACATTTTACCTCTCTTTTAAACTAGGCTTCTATCTGATTTTCACAGAAAGATGAATCTGTAAGTGTCACAGATGAGTTTTTCAAAGATGGCTGCAGTTAATTCTTCCCAGTCCTCTGCAATGTGACCCTGCAGCTCCTTCCATCTAGAAGTGGAATCTATTCCCCCACTTCCTGAGTTTGGGGTGGCCTCGTAGTGTTCTTTTACCAAAAAAACTGAAGACTTGGAGTAGGGGAGAATAAGCGATGCAGGGGAGAGTCAATGACAACTACCGCCACAGATCACTGTTCATCACATTCTTGGGATGCTGTCCTGAGTCCGTTCTATGGGGAAGCCTGATCCAGCCCACCAGAGGCTGAAAGCCCACATGGAGCAGAGATGAGATGATCCAGCTGAGATCAAGTTCGTCTAGCTGAGAGTCAGATATAGAGTGAGCCCATCTTAGCCCATTCACACTTAGGTGAGCTGCAAGATGACTGAAAATGCAGAGTGATCTACAGAGTTTTGAGCCACTGTTATTTAGCAACGTTACCTAAATGGTGGATAGGCCACAAAGTAGAAGGAACAAATCAGTCATTTTCTTGAATAGCCATTAGGTATGAAAGACCAGGTCAGAAATCCCATGGGACACATGAATGTATTAGATAGAATATCTGAATGTATTAGATATTAATATTAGATAGAAGAAACTGAAGGCCTTGTCCTTCATGTGAGAACATTTATATAAACAAAGTGGTACATAATATTTAAGTGTTTTAAACATATCACTCTATATTAACAACCTTCCATTATTCCCATAGGCCAGAGTAATGATCTCCCTGAGGTAATCAAGATAATCCAATGGGGTGGGAAAAAAAACTGGATTTCTTACTTTTTATTAATATTTTTCCTTTTTATTTTTGAATATGTTTTCATAAGTGAAGTCGCTCAGTCACGTCTGACTCTTAGTGACCCCATGTACTGCAGCCTACCAGGCTCCTCCGCTGTGGGATTTTCTAGGCAAGAGTACTGGAGTGGGGTGCCACTGCCTTCTCCCATAAGGTACATAGCATATATTAATATGGTAGTATAGGAACATTATTTATTAGCACATAAATATACACATAATGGGGCTTTCTACAGTCAAAAATTCTATATATCCTAACCTTCCAAAAAACCCTTTATGTTTTTGCATTTCTCAAATAAATAAGTCCTTTCCTGGATATGTAGTGGAGTGAAAGTGAAAGCCACTCAGTCATGTCCAACTCTTTGCGACCCCATGGACTATACACTCCATGGAATTCTTCAGGCCAGAATACTGGAGTAGGTAGCCATTCTCTTCTCCAGAGGATCTTCCCAGTCCAGGGATCAAACCCAAGTGTCCTGCACTGCAGGCTGATTCTTTACCAGCTGAACCACCAGGGAAGGCCAAGTAGTGGACAGTCAGTGACAACTACTGCCACAGATCACTGCTCATCTCTACTGTAATTATTGATTAAGTAATCTCTTCAGCAAGGCTACAAGCATTTTCACACACATGGTGTCTGTATCCATCTCAGACAGGGTGTTCATAACCACCTGGCTTTGGCAGTGCAGTATAATAGCATGAGACATAATTTTTAAGAGCACAGGTAGTAGAGCCAGGTTGTCTGGATTCTAACCACCTGGCTTTGGCAGTACAGTACAATAGTGAGACATAATTTTTAGGACCACAGGTAGTAGAGCCAGGTTGTCTGGATTAAAATCCCAGTTTTTCTACTTACTAGCTGTGCAGCCTTCACTGGTGCTTCCATTTCTTTCCTGTAAATAGAGATAATAATATCCCCACACTTCATGGGGTTGTTGTGGAGAACTGAATGAGTTAACACATGTAAAATGCTTAGAAGAATGCCTGGCATGTAGTAACTTCTCATTAAGTATTAGCTATCATCAACATTACCACCACCATCACCACCATCACTGTTGATCTTTAGCAGCTAACAGAGGAAATGTGTGATGGAAGAAAGTCAGAGTGAACATGAATGACAGAGAAAAGATACTACGTGACTTGTTAAAACTTTGACAGTGAATGTTTTAAGTTTCTCCAGATGGACCCTGTAACTTTAAGGCAGGGTGCCTCACTAGTATCACTTGATAGCTGGTTTGTTACTGACAAAACACATAATAAACAGGTAAGCCACTAACACCTTCCAGTTCTGCTTTTACAGCCTGATTGTTATGATGCTACTGAATAATTTTCATTGAAAATTAACTCTGGGATTCTTTCTTTAAGCGCTGTCTTTTACCTGTGATCTCTACTCTGGTGAAAACCTTTAGTCACAGGTTTCCTGCATATCCATATGCGGCGTTTAGATTTCTGTGGATTTCTTATAGGGCACGGACCCACAAATCCATGTCTTTTAATCTGATAATCTACTGATAATCTATGCTAAAAGAAAGGCACAGTGGCAAGAATCATTATATATCCTAGGAGAAAGGGGGTCATAGAGATCACCTCCTCACTCCCCTCACCTCACAAATCAGGACACTGCACTCAGGGAGGGTCAAGCCTTAAGTCCCACAGCTGATTTGTGATAGAATTCTTTTCACCTGACTTCTGTCCAGTTCAGTACACTTTTCATGACCCCAGATTTATAAACTATTTCCATAACTTTACACTTGAAAGTGTACCACCTGAATTAAGAAAAGTAAGACAGTCACACCATAAATAACCAATTTAGTGCAGGACACACAGTGGGCCTTCAATAAATGCTTGTTGAAGGATGGGTGGAGAGATGAATGGATGCTTAGCTGGCTGGTTATGAAGTCCTCAAGGTTCCTAAACTGTTCTGCACTCTGATTTCTCAAGTGGCGCCAGCACAGTGGAACTGGAAAGAGTCCAGTTCTTCAAGAGAGTACCCAGGAAAGACACAAAACCATTCTTTCAATCTTTTCTTTCCCCCTGAATTCATGGTTCATAATTCATTAGATGAAACAGATAATTAAATAAACTTGCTTTAGTTCTTAACTGTTTTTCTAACTATAAAGGTAGTACAGAATCACTATAAAATTGGAGGGAATAAAAGTAAAGTTAATAATGTTAACAATAAGAGCCAATGTTTATTTGGTGATAATACTGTACTAAGCATGCTGTAAACATATGACATGTATTGACTAATTTAATCCTCACAACAACTTTAGGTTATGAATATACTATTATCATCCTCATTTTACAGATGAGAAAGGCAGAGAAGTATCAAGTAACTTGCCAGTTTTATAGCCAATAAGTAATGGAGGAGAAATATGAACTCAGGCAGAGTGGTTCCTGAGTTCATGGTCTTAACCATTCTATTATACTGCCACTGCTCAAATTTTGGTTTCCAATGCAAATTATAAAGAAAAGAACTGATTTATTATTAGAGAAATGCAGATCAGAACTATAGCGAGGTATCTTCTCACACCGGTCAAAATGGCCATCATAAAAAAAAAAATCTATGAACAATAAATACTGAAGAGGCTGCGGAGAAAGGGAACCCTCTTGCACTGTTGGTGGGAATGTAAACTGATATAGCCACTAAGAGGAACAGTATGGACATTCCTTAAAAACTAGGAATAAAACTTCCATTATAATCTTGCTCAGTCATGTCCGACTCTTTGTGACCGCGTGGACTGTAGCCTACCAGGCTCCTCCATCCATGGGATTCTCCAGGCAACAATACTGGAGTGGATTGCCACTTCCTTCTCCAGGAGATCTTCCTGACCCAAGGATCGAACCCGGGTCTCCCACATTGGAGGCAGACACTTTAACCTCTGAGCCATGACCCAGTAATCCCACTACTGGGCATATACTCTGAGGAAACCATAATTGAAAAAGACACATGAACCCCAATGTTCATCGCAGCACTGTTTACAACAGATAGGACATGGAGGCAACCTAGAAGTCCATTGACAGATGAATGGATAAAGAGGTTGTGGTACATATATACAATGGAGTATCACTCAGCTATAAAAAGGAACGCATTTGAGTCAGTTCTAATGAGGTAGATGAACCTAGAGCCTATTATACAGAGCGAAGTTAAGTCAGAAAGAGAAAAACAAGTATCATGTATTAACGCACATACATGGAATCTGGAAGGGTACTGCTGAGCCTGTCTGCAGGGCAGCAATGGAGATGCAAAAACAGAGAACAGACTTGTGGACACAGAGGGGAAGCAGAGGGTGGGAGGAACTGAAAGCACAGCACTGACGCATACACCTTGCCATGTGTGAAACGGATAGCCAGCGGGAATTTGCTGTGTGATACAGGGAGTTCGAACCCAGTTCTCTGTGACAACCTGCAGGTGTGGGATGGGGTGGAGGAAAGTTCAAGAGGGAGGGGACGTATGTACACCTGTGGCTGATTCATGTTGATGTATGGCAGAAATCAACACAATATTGTAAAGCAATTGTCTTCCAATTAAAAAATGAAGAACTGATTTAAAAACTGATTAACTTGACTAAATTAAATTGAAAACTTCTTTGCCACAAAAGACATAAAGTAAAAATGTTTAAGCTACTATCAGAAGAAATAACAGCAAAACAATGAACAGCAATTTATGAAGAAACTCAAATGGCATCTAAACACATAAGAGGATGCTGCTCTTATGAATTTAGGATGCAAATCAGATACCATTTCATTTATCATATTAGTATAAATTCCATAATAGCATGTGTTGATGAAGATATAGAGCAAGGAGAACACTTACAATCTGCTATAAATTGGTACTCCACTCAGGAGAGCAGTAATCCCTAGTAATGTTGAGAACACAATATAGCAGAGTCTAAAAATCCCACTCTTATCCATAAAGAATACCTGAGGAAATGCATGTACACAGGAAGAAAATGTAAAAGTATGTTCACAGCTGCATTTTTTTCTAACATGAAAAACATGTAAATTATTTAAATATCCATCAACAGTAAAATGGATAAGTAAATGGTGGATTATTCATACAGTGTAATATCATATAGCAGTCAAATAAATAAAATAAGTAAAATGGAACAAGTAAGAATCTCAAAAATACAGTACAAAAAAAACTTTCAGAATGCTACACTCAATATGCTGTTTACATTAGGCTTGAAAATCTGCAAAGTAAAACTATAAATGGCTCAGCAATATAGATTTTAACATATATAATATGTTAAAATATATATAATTTATAACATATATAATTTATATATATGTAGCCCACCAGGCTCCTCTGTCCATGGGATTCTCCAGGCAAGAATACTGGAGTGGGTTGCCACTTACTTCTCCAGGGGATCTTCCCGACTCAGGGACTGAATCTGGGTCTCCTGCGTTGCAGGCAGACACTTTAACCTCTAAGCCACCAGAGAAGCCCCAATATGTTAAAAAATATATATAATTTATAATATATATAATTTATATATAAATATATATATTTGAACATGCATTAAAAATATAAAGTATAAAACATGCATGGGAAGAATAAACACCAAATTCAAGATGGTTACTTATGGGGTAGGATGTGTAGAAAGTGGGTTAAGGAAGACATACATAGGGGCTTCTACTCCATCTATAATATTTTACTTAAAAACTATTTTCTAATGTATTGGATTGTTTGGGTTAATCTGTAAGATATTACCCAAATATATAATAAATGGAGATTTTACAAATCTGTGTGGTAGCATGTAGTAACTCATTATATTTTCATACTTTTCTGTATGCTCGAACTTTTCCAGGTTTTTTTCTTTTTCTTTCTCTTTTGGCCATGCCTAGTTTGCCAGCCAGGGATAGAGCTGTTCCCTTTGCAGTGGAAGCCAGAGCCCAGTCACTGGACCACCAGGGAATTCCCTCTAGAATTTTTTTTTTAATGTAATTTTGGCTCTAGTGGGTCTCTGATGCAGTGCACAGGCTCTTCATTGCTGCCTGTGGGATTTCTCTAGCTGTGGTGAGTGGGGGCTACTCTCTCGTTGTGATACTGTGGGCTTCCTGTTACAGTAGCTTATCTTATTGTGAGCCTGAGCTCTAGGTGGGCGGGGTTTAGGATCTGCATTACACGGGTTCAGCAGTTGTGGCACATGGGATAAGCTGCCCTGCAACATGCAGAATCCTAGTTCCTAGACCGGGGATGGAACCCATGTCCCCTGCATTGGCAGGCAGATTCTTAGCCACTGGACCACCAAGGAAGTTCCACTCCTTCTGATTTTTAAAGAAATATTATTACAAATGAAAAGCAAGGCACCAATGATGATGATAGTTTTTGATTTGTAGGAATGAGTAAAATTAACAATCGTTTTGAACATCACTGGAGTAGACTGTAAGTTCAATTGATATTTTCTTTTTCATTAGAAACCTCAAAAGTGGAACAAATTATTGTGCTATTGTAAATTAATTTCAATACCTATATAATAAGATATACAGCTAAAACTGTCCCTCAAATATTACTTTATTTTATATTGTTTTCATAAAAATCAACTACCATAGGCACTAGGGTTCTTATTTTGGAGATAAGGGTTCTAAATATAAACCCTTGACTTATCCAAGGACAGTTCTGGAATTTTAGCAGAATGTCAGGGATGCAGCCAGGAACCAAGCCTTCATTCCTTTAATATTAGACTTTATCATCATAACAAAATAACCCAAAGTATTTTGTAGCAGTAATTCTGATAATTCTATCTTAAAGCACCAAAGGTTAAGAAATTCAAAGACCTTTTTTTAAGTTCCACAAGGGTTTCCTTGTGGAACCACAATGTGAATCTGCAGAAAGTTAGAATAATTAGCAAATTTACCATTTTATAATTATGTTAAGTACGTCTTAAGTAAGCACTTAAGCCGAGGTTGGAGAGTATGACCCAGGTCCCTCAGGTGGAATGCCTGGAGGATAAAGTTCAAATACAGTCTGTTTACCCATGGACATAAGTGGCCTTAATCAAAGCAGAACACATTTTTTTAAATGTTGATTTTAAAACAGAAGTGTAAATAAGACTGTGATTTATGAATCTGCTAATACCCTTCTCTGCTGTAGACTTCAGAAAGATTGAGTCTTTGGCTGTGGTAAATATGAGTGCAGACTTGTCAAAGCAGTAATAGGTTCTCTTATTAAAATTCCACTTCCACTAAGCATTACAAATTGTCTTTCTTCTTTCCAGCCCTTAAAGAATGCGTTCCAAAAGCAGTGACAAGGAGGGCTCAGCCCCAAAGCAATTTCCAAGACCTGGAAAAGACCACAGTTTCCAAGGGCCTGAGGACAAGAAACAGAGACAGCAAGACAAAGACCCCACCAGGGAGTCGGATGCAATCCTTCCATATCCTAAGTCACACCATGGCAATGGCCACCAAGGAGAAGACCTCTCCAGAGATGACCTCTTATTTCTTCTCAGCATTCTGGAGGGGGAACTGCAGGTCAGCCGGCTTAGAATCACCGTCCTCATGCTTCCCGGGGAAGGCTGCTTATGAATTTGCTGTGTAGGCTGCCACAGACATAGCTATCTGTGCTTCACACTTGTATGCACATGAAAGCAAAGTGTAAGGGTACATACACAGAGTTCTCTTCTGGCAACACGAAGAGTAATTCGTCTCATCTAAAAGGGTTGTCATGATGACATGCGATTGGCATGCACATGTGAAAGGTCACATCCTCCACTCAGGCTGCTTCAGCGCACAGGCTTGGAAGGGTAACAATAATAGCTGATGACTTCTGGGTCCGTTTTAAATGACAGTAGGTGTTTTTATACCTCATGTGAACTGGCTCCGAGATTTGCCCCAGCATTATTAACCTACACAAAATAAACAGCTGCTATACATACAGGACAATCTTGTTTCGTTTCCCTGAATATGAAAATACCAGTCCATTGAGGAAGAGCGTGTTATCTACTTGTCAAACACAATAAAAAATACAGAATTCTCTCCATGTTGTCTAGTTATCACTATAAAAAGCATTATTCATGTGCAACTAGATTGTAAGAAGGATAAAGGGGCATAGTTTTGCTACCTTTTATAAAAGGTGCTATATAAAAGGTGTTATATTTGAAAGAGAAGAAACAAGAAAAAACACTCAACACAAGAAATCACTTGCAGAGACTGCTCATAGATAAAGTGGGCTTTCTGAAATGCCTTTTGTTCCTACAGGCTCGAGATGAAGTCATAGGCGTTTTAAAGGCTGAAAAAATGGACTTGGCTTTGCTAGAAGCTCAGTATGGGTTTGTTACTCCAAAAAGGTGCTAGAAGCTCTCCAGCGAGATGCTTTTCAAGCAAAATCTGCCCCTTGGCAGGAGGACATCTATGAGAAACCAATGAATGAGGTATGTATTATAATCAGGAAAGTGCACCTAGGGAGATGAAGTAAGCTCACCAGCTAGTAAAGCACTGGGCCTGGCAGGTGAGCAGGACATGTAACTCCTTTTTCGGTTATTTATAGTTGTATGTTTAAAACCTACCCAAGGAAGATAAACACTACATGCTCTACAGGAAAGAAAAGGAGAATAAATCATGGACAGGAAGCAGGATGTTCCCACTGGGTTTGTTTCTTGACATCAGACTAAAACCTAATAAATGCAAGAGAATTCCTCCCTCTTTCTCTCTCCCCCTCCTTCTAGTACAAACACAGACACATACACACACACACACACGCAAAGAAACACAGACACTTGGGCCCACACACACACACACACACACACACACACACACACACACACACCCGTCTGTACTTCTTTTAGAGATCTGAAGGCAATAATAAAAAACATATAAAGTTCAACCATGGAGGTTAATTTATTTGAAAACACTGGAGTATTATGTCATAGAAATTCTGAGCATGAATGGAAATGGTCTGAAGAACTGTCCAAGAAACAGAGTTTTAGGAAGTATACATTTTAGATGAGTACATATCCTCTTTTTCTTTCAATAGTTTAATGACAGTGAAGACTTTGCCCCCACCAAGTGTGCCCAGCAAAGACAATGGTAAAGATGAACAGTTTCAACACGGTCACCCCTGCACGAAGATACAGCACTGCTTGCCCTTTTATTTGCTGACATTTCTGAAACTCCTTTGCATCCTTAGTTTATTCTTCCATTTTCCTCTGAGACCTTGATGGAAAATTTCATAAGTTTTCATTCTTATAAAAAGAAACAACTAGGAGCATAAGCTAAGGCTGAAGAGAGTGAAAGCAAGCTTTGGACAAAGCTCCCCCATGGTCTGGCAGCCTACCTCAGGAATGACCTCTCATGTTGCTGCTATTCTTGCCTTGGGTGTCTCATGAGAGAAGCCTACCATCTTGCCAAATTGTTAAGGAGTTTGGTCATATGGATCTGCTTCTCTGAGGGGTGAAGATGAGACCACCCAAAGTCTGTTGATTGAGCTTTAATCCAAATTTCAAACAAGAGGAGCTGAACCCTGATTCAAGTCAATAGTGTTAAAACTGTGTCCAAGCTCCCAACACAGTGACTGCGAAACAGCATTAAGCACAAATTTCACAAATGCAAATTAATGATCACTGAACATATTCTCATAGAACTCCACAAATGGCACAGCCCCTCAACACTTCAGTGTAAAATGAAACAGAATAATTTCAAACTTATCTTGAAATCAGTAGGAAAAAGTTTTAGTTACAAAATCTACGGCACACTGCAAAATTGGAAATACGCTCTCTGCAAATGCTTGCAATCCTAACTTTGCAAAGTGTCCCTGAAAGTTAATCATAATTTGGCCCTGGTTTATAAATCCAACTTTCCTTGATTACTCTTCCAAGAAATACCCTCCCCCTGACATACACCACACACACACATCTTATATTCCCTCGTCTATGATTTGTCTGTTTTCTTCTCTTGCATACTATGTCCCTCCTATAAATTTCTCTCCTCAGCTACAAGACTCTCTCAGTTCCTTAAGACCATATACACCCAGCTGCCTGCCCTCTTCCTCTATCTAGGAAATGATGGATGAGGGGAGATATGTAGATAATAAACAAGGAAAAATATGATAATGAGTCCCTAGATAGGGCTGAAGAAAAGAAAGGAGGAGGAGTGTTCCCACTACAACCATACCAGGGAGCACCATAATTACATCAGGATAAGGATGCGCGTACAAAAAATTTATTATTTTGTTTTCTTCCATCCTTCTCCTTCCCCCCACAATGTTCTTTTAAAAAAATGTAAAAATCTCAACTATGTCTAGGGTAAACTAGAGGGGATTTATCTATTCATAATGCAAAATACCTTAGAAAAACAAACTGTTCTCAGCTATGTCACATGTTAGGAACACTGACTTAAGGTGGAGGCCTGCAAGATAGGCCCGCAAAGGGTATGGATGGGGAGATAGGGAGGGAAGAACGCAGAATCCAGGACTGTTTCAAACTCCTGTTTCTTTCCAACCTGCTTACATTATTAGCATTACCTTAAGGTAATTCTTAAAGTACTTAATTTTAATCAACTGTATAATTTTGCTTTTAAATTTTATTTTATAATTTTCACTGTATAAAAATAGTTATGTTTCTGTCTTCAGAGTGCTTAATGTCTAAAAGAGTGACAGACAACAAAAGATCACACAAAGAATATATTTTATACACACACACACACACACACACACACACACACACACACACTATGTTAATTTTTATAGTGAAAACCACAAAGCAGTAAGAGAAAGTATAACAGGGAATCAAGTTTAGATGGGAGAATCAGGAAAGCCAAGCACCAGAGAATGAGTAGGGGTTAGACAAGTACAACATAAAGAAATTCCACTTCCAGCAACACTGTGGAGGACATATGATGAAATTGTATCACTAAAAAATACATAAAGACACTAGATAAAATATCTAGCATATTCTCAAGTGCATGGCTGAGCTTTACATGGAGCTAGAGAAATCCTGAAGCTAGGAACTAAAAGGGAAATTTCCAGAGACTAGCTTCTGGTTCCACATATTTTGAACCTTTCTCTTTAACAATCCACACACTTCCAGTGCTAGGAGCCAAAAGACACACAGTGTTCATTTTGCAATACACTGGTCTTTCATTTCTGATGGTGGCTGGGTGAGCTGGCACATGCAGAATGCTCCCAAGATTGACAGGAGAAAGGCAGATTGTGAGAGTGGTCTGAAGCTCAATAGTTGATGACATACGAATGGACTATCACCATTCAGGGGACAATAAATAAGGAAGGGCTTTCAGGAGAGTCTGGCAGTGGTAGTGCAGAGCCGTGAGAATCATGCCCCCATTTCCAGCACCTGAGATCCTGGGCAGTGTGAGAATTAGCAGTCTCTATTTTAGGATTCTACTATTATCTAAGAAAACCAGGTTTCAGTAAAGAGAGAGAAGATGGAACATTTTATGAATATCATATTTGGTTACCTTTGATCTACTAAAACAGCTAAATAATTTCTCAGTTGTCTGAACTAGCTTTATCTCTACCACTATATTCAAGGTAATCAAAGAAAAAGACAATCTTCAAAGGGCCAATAAAAAGAACAAAGAAAACCAAAGCCGTAGCCCAGAAAGAAGATCAAATCCCAAATTAGGGTGATCTGTGACTCAGGAGTTATTAAAACAAAGGTCATTATTTTCTAAGCATATATTAAGTGACCAAAAGCAAAAAGATTGACAAATTCTCTGTTCTTCATTCTGCTTAACCACTGGGACAATCCAAACTATTGGAACACACTGGATTTCCTTCATCCCGGGCAAGGAGTTGGATTGTGTTAGGGTTTGCGGGTAGGATATGACATCAAGGAGGCTAAAATGATAAGCAGGAGGACTGTCACTGCATAGTAAACATTAAGGAGCCATTGTTAATCTTTCTGCACCTGACACTCCCCTAAAGTGACTAAGTCTTCCTGTTTTCTTCCCCAGGCTTCATTCAATCTCTAAGTGGGGCTAGATCAAAAGGGGCAGTGGTTCTCTGACAGTCCCATAGTGCTTAATGATACACCACCTCACACTGTTCCTAATTGTTTAATGTGTATATCTTATCTGTCTAGTTCAGAGTATAAGCACTGAGACTTTGAAATTCTCCCATGGCAACTATCATAGTACTAAGTACATACAGCATAATAGACGCTTAATAAATAGTTTTTACCTTGAGAAAACTGTGGCAAAACAATTTCTCTTAGAAATCAAGCCTAATCACTGAATTTATTAAAAAAAAACAAACAAACCAGAAGTACAGAATACTTAAGTGGTTTCACCAAGCATACACACACAACTGGTGGGAAATGAAATGAGTTCAGAAGAGCTCAGGTCCATCGTTTGATGTGGCAGGAATGAAGAAGAGACTGAACTGAGAACCAGTGGCATATCTCTAAGAAGCATTTGGGGTATGGAGAAATGAAGGAACAGAATAAAACTTCAAGCATCAGCTAAAATATCTCTCGAATCACTTACACTTCCTTCAGGAACTTTCCCTCTGGAAGGTCACTATTCAACACCTTTCCAATTTCTGCTGTTGACAAACATGAGGTCCTTAACTGTTGCACCAAACAGCATGCAGTAAATTTAGGTCTTCTTTAAGAGTCATGGAAGGTGAGAGAAGGAAATCCCAGAGAATTTGACATTTCACTGATATGAAGTAACACACAATTCTACGCAGGAGTGAGCAGAGAAAGTTATAAAGGAAGAACAGGAAAAATTTGGGGTGGAAGGCGGAAAAGGTTTCCATGTTCCAACACTGGAAAAAAAGCAGTACTGAAGCACCACCGTGTGTTTTAAGAACTACTTGAAGCCTGGTGTGGCAAAAGACTAAGTGAGAAAGTACAGAATGACAGTGGGGTAGAATGGTCAGGAGGCCAGATGGTGAGAGATGTTTCAGCTCTGAATAGGAGAGTGGAGTAATCCCACTAGTGGAAGATCATGCTATCATTGATGAGGAAGGGCTGGGGTGGGGGTGGGGGGCAATGGGTTGAAGGAAGGGACAGCCCTTACAAAGTTATGTAATAAATAACGGGCAATGATTCTTTCCAATCTTCCTTGCAAAGTAGGAAAAAAACGCAATGGAAGGTAATAATAGATGAACTAAAGCTTCTTTTTCTTTTGTGGGCTGAACAAAGTTTCATATTTATGTCCATATAACTACAAGAAGCTATCTGAGGAAGCTTCTCTTATGAAGCTGCCCTGTCATTCATTTATGCTGTTAATAAATACCTACTGCGAGCTTCTCTGGTGGCACAGATGGTAAAGAATCTGCCTGCAATGAGGGGAGACCTGGGTTTGATCCCTGGATTGGGAAGATGCCCTGGAGGAGGGCACGGCAAACCACTCCAGTATTCTTGCCTGGAGAATCCCCATGGACAGAGGAGCCTGGTGGGCTACAGTCTGTGAGGTTGCAAAGAGTCGCACACAATGAGCGACTAAGCACAGATACGTTAACAATTATTCATTTATTAATTCTAGGGCCAATCTTGTAAAATGTCAAGATATCCAAATTAAGGCTGATTCTATCACTGCTTCACTTTCAAATTCTAAAAGCAGTTGATTTGAATTTCCCTTATAATGCAGTCTAATGTTTGGGCAACTGGAAGGAGTTTTCAGAGAACTATTGTCTCTTGAGACCCAGGATAGTTAAACACTACAACCTCCCTCTCAGAAGGTGGTCATTAGTGACTCTGCCAGCAGGCAATCTAACCAAGCAATTTCTGCTCCACAAAAGGCCTGGTCACATTTATTAAAAGTCAAAAACACCTGTATGACATGAAGTACTTATGTGTATGTTAAAGCATCATTATAAATTCATATTAGAAAACTAGACAGCCAGCTTAAATGTTTAGAGGTCAGCTGGATTCTGCCTGCTGGGATATCTATATTCCCTTCTTTTTCTGAAATGATTTGTGCTTTTTCTGAAATGATTTTGTGCTTTGGATTCCTAGTCAAATATGTGCTTTTTAAGGATGTACAATTTAAACTGGCTTCAAATTCAAGAGTCAAAAATTTAAAATCT
The DNA here is from genome assembly GCA_917880005.1 of Nanger dama. Lineage (NCBI taxonomy): Eukaryota > Metazoa > Chordata > Mammalia > Artiodactyla > Bovidae > Nanger > Nanger dama. Next base: position 5,744,550 of record CAKJTW010000082.1, on the reverse strand, counting down.
TTTATGATAAAAGCAAAGGGCAAAATTAACCAATATTATGGGTTATAGTTTTGTGTTTAGTTCATCTAGAAAGCCACATGCTTTCAAAACCATGGTCTTATGTGGATTTGAATTTACCATTGGCCAAAGCTCCTGAGCCACTTTTGTTTTAATCGGCCTACTTCCCTCTTTCTTTTTTATTTTTTAAATGTTTAATTGGTTTCTGCTGTACATACATCAACATGAATCAGCCATAGGTATAGAGTCCCCTCCCTCTTGAAACTCCTTCCCAAACATTCCTCCCACTTCCCAACCCATCCCACCCTCTGGGTTGTCACAGAGCACCAGATTGGAGCTCTCTGCATCATACAGCAAATTTCCACCAGCTATATATTTTACAGATGGTAATTTATACATTCCCTTGCTATTCTTGCAATTCGTCCCACCATTTCCTTCCCCAATTGTGTCCACAAGTCTGTTCTCAATGTCTGTGTTTCCACTGCTGCCCTACAAATAGGCTCATCAGTACCATCTTTCTAGAGCCCATTGCTAGGTCACTTCAGTCGTATCCGACTCTGTGCAACCCCATAGACGGCAGCCCACCAGGCTCCTCCATCCCTGGGATTCTTCAGGCAAGAACACTGGAGTGGGTTGCCATTTCCTTCTCCAGTGCATGAAAGTGAAAAGTGAAAGTGAAGTCGCTCAGTTGTGTCTGACTCTTAGCGACCCCATGGACTGCAGCTCACCAGGCTTCTCCATCCATGAGATTTTCCAGGCAAGAGTACTGGAGTGGGGTGCCATTGCCTTCTCCATATATATGCATTAATATGCAATACTTGTTTTTCTCTCCACTCTGTATAACAGGTTCTAGGTTCATTCACCTCATTAGGACGGATTTAAATGTATTCTTTTTAATGGCTGAGTATTATTCCACTGCATGTATGTACAACATCTTCTTTATCCAATCATCAGTCAGTGAACATCTAGATTGCCTCCATGTCCTAGCTGTTGCAAACAGTGCTGCAGTGAACACTGGGGTACATGCACCTCTTTCAGTTATGGTTTCTTCAGGATATATGGCCAGCAGTGGGATTGTTGGGTCGAACCGTAGTTCTATTACAAGTATTTTAAGGACTTTCCATATTGTTCTCCACAGTGGCTGCATCAATTTACACTCCCACCAACAGTGCAAGTAGGTTCCCTTTTCTCCACACCCTTTCCAACATTTATTGCTTGTAAATTTTTTGATGATGGCCATTCTGACCAGTGTGAGGTGATACCTCATTGGTGTTTTGTTTTGCATTTCTCCAATAATTGAGTGGTGCTTGGAAAACTGGACAGCTACATGTAAAAGAAAAAAACTAGAGCACTTCTTGACACCATACAAACTCAAAATGTTAAGGCCAGAAACTATAAAACTCTTAGAGAGAAACATAGGTAGTACACTCTTTGACATACATCATAGTAAGATCCTCTTTGACCCACCTCCTAGTGTGTGTGCTGGGTTTCCCAGGTGGTGCTAGTGATAAAGAACCTGTCTGCCAATGTAGAAGACAAAGACTAATGGAAATAAAAATAAAAATAAACAAATGAGACCGAATTAAACTTAAAAGCTTTTGCATAGCAAAGGAAACAATAAGCAAGATTAAAAGACAACCCTAAGAATGAGACAAAATAATTGCAAATGAAACAACTGACAGAGGATTAATCTCCAGAATATATAAGCAGCTCATACAGCTCAGCATCAGGCTGTCTTTTCTCCACTGTATAGTCTTGCCTCCTTTGTTAAAGATAAGATACTCATAGGTGTGTGGGTTACCTCTGGACTTTCTATCTTGTTTCATTGCTCTATATTTCTGTTTTTGTGCCAGTACCAGACTATCTTAATGACTATTGCCACTGTAGCATAGTCTGAAGCCAGGAAGGTTATTCCTCCAGCTCTGTTCTTTGTTCTCAAGACTGCTTTGGCTATTCAGGATCTTTTGTGTTTCCACACAAATTATTAAAATTTTTGTTCTAGTTCTGTGAAAAATACCACTGGTAGTTTGATAGGAATTGCATTGAATCTATGGAGAAGGCAATGGCACCCCACTCCAGTACTCTTGCCTGGAAAATCCCATGGACAGAGGAGCCTGGTAGGCTGTGGTCTGTGGGGTTGCTAAGAGTTGGATACGACTGAGTGACTTCACTTTCACTTTCATGCATTGGAGAAGGAAATGGCAACCCACTCCAGTGTTCTTGCTTGGCAAATTCCAGGGACGGGGGAGCCTGGTGGGCTGCTGTCTATGGTGTCACACAGAGTCGGAGATGAATGAAGTGACTTAGCAACAGCAGCACTGAATCTATACATTGCTTTGCATAGTATAATCATTTTCACAATATTGACTCTTTATCTCTCCATCTGTTTGTGTCATCTTTGATTTCTTTCATCAGTGTCTTGTAGTTTAGGTCTTTTGTCTCTTTTGGTAGGTTTATTCCTAAGTATTTTGTTGTTGCAATGGTGAATGGGATAGTTTCCTTAACTCCTCTTTCTAATTTTTCATTCTTAGTATACAGAAATGCAAGGGATTTCTGTTTGTTAATTTTATATCCCGAAACTTTACTATATTCATTGATTAGCTCTAGTAATTTTCCAGTGGAATTTTTAGAGTTTGCTATGTATAGTATCAAGTCATCTGCAAACAGTGAGAGTTTTACTTCTTTTTTCCCGGTCTAGATTCTTTTATTTCTTTTTCTTCTCTGATTGTAGTGGCTAGGACTTCCAAAACTATGCTGAATAATAGTGGCAAGAGAGGGTACCCTTGTCTTATTCCTGATCATAGAGAAAATGCTTTCAGTTTTTCAGCATTGAGAATAATGTTTGCTGTGTGTTTGTCGAATATGGCCTTTATTATGTTGAGGTAGGTTCCTCATACACCTACTTCTTGGAAGGTTCAATATACACTGATCAATGTGATACACCATATCAACAAACTGAAAGATGAAAACCACATGATTATCTCAATAGATGCAGAGAAATCTTTCAACAAAATTCAACACTCATTTATGATAAAACCCTCTTTTCTTTCTTGATTCCTTGCTTGCTTATTTTGTTTTCAATCTGTAACCATATACTAGGCACCTACTGTAGGCAAATCACTCTATTAGATGCTAACAATTTAAGAAAAATAGAACGTAGGCCCTGCTTTCAGAGAGTTCACAGTCCAGGAGAGTAGACAAGTGTAAGTAAGATAGAAAGGAGTTGGTGTTTACATTGGGTCACATCACACTCTATACCAAGGCAGAATTGATTCTCAAGTATTTGAAAAGAGTACGCCAACAGTTTCATACATAATGCTGAGAAAAACTGACTGTGGACCCAAGAAACATACATGGGCAGAGAACTTTAGGGAGGGCTGGGGCAGGATCCATCAGCTAAGGGAGTGGCAGAATCAAACACTGTCCTTCACTTTCCATCATTCCTCTGATATGGTTTCTCTGGAGAGCAAAAGAAGAAGCAGAAAGATATTCAGATATATACAGAGGGACTGATTTTTATTTTTGGTTAAGAAAAACATGATGATGTGGGAACTAAGATTCCACAAGCCATGTGGTGTGGCAAAAAAAAAAAAAAAAAGACAGGAAGGTTACATTTGTGTTGAAACATATCAAAAGGTATCAAAATTAAGAAGAGTAATGATAAAAACTAAATAAGGAAATCAGAAACCCATTGTTGAATTTGTTAAAACTAGGACATTTCTAAAAGCAGGAGAGATGGCAGTTTTATGAATGCTTTGTACTTAGATTATTAATGTATTTTCTTTTGTAGTTGGACAAAGTCGTGGAAAAACACAAAGAATCGCATAGACGAATCCTGGAACAGCTTTTAATGGTAGAAAAATCTCACAGGCAAACCATACTAGAACTGGAGGAAGAAAAGAGAAAACACAAAGAATACATGGAGAAGAGTGATGAATTCATAAGCTTGCTAGAACAGGAATGTGAAAGGTAAGGCTACTTGGGACAAGACAATGAACTATTCTGCAAACTCTTCCTAACCTCTCACTATGGGTTGGGCATTATACCAAGGGATACAGGGACATACGATGAATATAACAGCCTCTGGTCTCAAAAACCTCATGGTACAGAGTGAAGAAAAGGATATGTTTAAAAACAGTATCAATACAACACAAGAATAATCAGGTGTGATAGGACTGTGGAAATGTAAGTGCTGGGCACCTCACCTACTTCTTCAAGGGGGTGCCCTGTGAAAGCTGCAGAGAGGAGGTAATGGGTCTAGTCCTTATGCAAATAAGAATGGAAACCACACACAAGGCAAGGGCAGAAATAAGTGCCACAACATAGATAAGACAAGAGTATGGGTACTGAGGGAACGCAAGCTTTCCACAAGCTTTCCATATGGCTATAGCACAGAGTGTGAGCAAAGCAAAGGCTGGCCATGGGCACTGGATTTTATACTGTTGGCAAGAAAGAACAAATGACGAATTATGAGAAGGAGAATGAATTGATTAGGGATGCTTTCTTAATGAACCATTAAGGAAAGATAGAAGAAAGACAGGAGGAGCTTTAACCTGGAGGCAGATATGTGTTCAAACGGCGAGAGAGTTTAGGGATAACGGGGTGTAATGAGAATTGTTTATGAGGTATAGTCAATGTGAATTTGTGACTAATGTGACTAGAGAGCAGAGCAAGGAAAATAGAAATGCCATTCTCCCAAATCATCCCACCCTCACCCTCCAATTAAAATAAATAAATTTATATTAAAAAAAAAAGAAAACAGAAAGTTATACTCCTGGTTATTCACCAAGGTACAGAAGGTGGGAGTGGCGCACAGCTTTTGCTGTTGCAGGGTTTCTGGTTCAAAAGGGGGAAGGGGTTCTTGCTTCAGACAAGTTGAGCAAGAGGAACCTGGAGTGTTCCACTGTCCAGTGGGGAGAACAATATGTCTAAATAGACAATCCATGGTTAGAAATGTAGGTCTGGGGAAAGGCTGGGCTGGTGATGGGTTTTTGCAGCTGGTGAGAGCTGAAGCTATGGGTGTTGGTTTGGTGAGGGGAGAGAATTTTGAGATGGGAACTCTAGAAAACAACACAACAAACCATCAAGTTAGGGTTTTCATCCCCACCCCCCCAAAAAAAGGGTCAAGAAAGGAAGCTGAGAAAGAATAAAGAAGGATGGAGGACTAGAAGATTTGATTAAGACATTACAGTATACAATTTGGTATTCAATAAGACAATGTCATATTAAATACTATTTTGAACACCTGGGGTTTGGCACCGATGGCCTCATTTGGCCTCCACATTTACTTGGCACTAACTTGTTGAACACAGACACTTCCTTTCATCTCTCTTATTATGAATATTTATTCTCCAGGGTCAGAGTGCTGCCCACCACAGAATAAAGAAGTAGGGAAGGAAATCCCTGCCCCAGGGGCTTACCAAACATTAACAGAGAAGACAAGAGGATACAGATTTAGGGTGGAAATGCGGAAGGCTCTTGGTGGTATAGGCCTATGCTCACGGTTGTGTCTCTACTGTCTTCTGAAGGAAGGTTGAGAAGGGCTATCCAAAAGTAACACTATAAAGTTGGGAGGCAGATGGTGAAGATTATTTAAAACAATAGAGAGTAAAGAAGAACAGCACTGAGAAATGAGAACACAAGAGCAATAGGAATAAAGGCCATGGCTAGAGCAAAATGAAAATAGTGAGATGAATGTAAATTGTACACCATGGACTCAGTATATTAAGAATGGTATTGCCACATGTATCAAAGTTTAATGGGAAGAATTTTAAAAGGTCATATTTTTTTAGCCATATAGGACACAAAGTTTTTCCTGTCTTGAAGAATAATGAAAGTAAACAAGTCATTAACCCCCAAATTGGAAAAAATGACTGCAGTGATTCTCATTCCGTGTTTAGCTATTTCAGAAGACATGGGAATATTCACCTATTTCTATTTGCCCAGGTACAGCTTCCAGATGGAACTCTTTGGGTATGAAAGTGTTAAGCCTATTCTCGACTCACACGATAACACAGACAATACTTCTGCTCTACCTGTACATCACAGTTTCCGGAGCTTGGCCGTGTTGGTGCACTGACCTTTCCTGCCACCATGCTTGTAGCAGGGAGATTGTGGGCCTCATAAGGCATAACTGAGTTCTACTTGCTTTAAGGCCATGTGCATAATAATACTTAATGAATACCACCTCATGAAGAGGAAATGGGGGAAATAGTAATTTCAGGTAAACATATACTGAGGAGTTGTTTACACAAGAGAGTAAAGTACATTCATATGTCTCATTCTATGACAACAAATGACAGAACACAAACCTAACTTTAGTGAGAGTACTTCCTCTCAAACATGCAGCCACCCCTCACTTAAACGAGACTAATTTTTTTCTAAGAAGTCAAAGAATAATGCTTACTTCCTTCCTCTAACAGAGTAATGTAAGCCCCTCCCGAATCAGTGACCCTCAGTACAAAGAAACAAAGATATCATAACTGCCATAAAAGTGGTTTGAGTGAATACAGCCATAAATATAGCTCTATAACTATAATATAGTTTCTGACTGGACCTCTGAAAAAACACTGTGAAAGTTCAGAGCTCCTATTTTTAGTGTTAGATAACATCTACTTGGAAATTAAATAAAAATTAAGAAATACACGATTGAGATAGTTAATGAGACCTTAGAGAGTGTAATAATGGATTTCAAATTCAGGCTCCATTTCTGTGTTTTCTTTGGAGAATTCATTTTATGTGGAAAACCCTAAAGGAGGCTGATGTCACACACTGAGTTTAGGCCAAAATGTCTGCCAAATGATGTCGTTGTCGTAATCAGTAAACAATTGGCTTTCCCTGCAGAAGGGTGGGGGCAGGGAACAGCTCAGGAAACCCTGTTCCCAAGCGTGTTAATGTAAAGTTTCCTTCACTGTAATCTGTGCAGTCTGGTCTGTCCATAAAATAATATTATGTCCACATTTCATGACAACTTTCTGTTCACCAACCAGCTCCAATGTGTGGATATGTGTGTCACTGATGACCTGAATAATGTACTTGGCTGAATTACAAGTGGAGTCTATGTGAAAGGTTTTATACAAAAGCAATGCCAGTAATTTTTGGCCTTTTGGAGAGGGCTTCACAGGAAATCCAAAACAAAAATCACTTTTAGTCAGTACAGTTTTGCAAAATTTTCCCATAAGTGAAATGCCAATTTTGTCTGTATTTTCAAAATAGTTTGCATAATTTTTTTTTTTCTCTTTCTCAGTTTCAATGGGGGAAAGGCTGGGAAGAAAAAAAAAGTTTCCTATTTTTTTTAAATCATGCTTTCTTTCTTAGAACACTAAAGCAAACCATTACATTAACCATATATATTATTGCACTTCTGGCCTTGAAACCAACCACCACTGAAGTGGGAAACAAATATTGTTATGGCAACTCTGTCTAAAACTGTGACTTCAACTATGGATTTTTTGAAAACCTTAAATTACTTTTCATAATAACTTGGCCAAGTAGGTTAGCACTGATAATTGTGATCTTATAAAGCAGGACTTCAAATGGTAGCTTCTCAAAAGCCACATAGTAAAGAGCGAGTCACAGGCAGACTTAATTTATGGCTGCTGTCCTGTCCAAGCGCGACTAGACAGAACAATGGCTCAGGGGGCAGAAGGGTCTTTGCAGCAAAGTCAGCAGGAACTCAGCTTCAAGGTTGTTGCCTTGACCACATCTTGGGTTAAGTCCTTAGTAAAGAACAAAGCATTTTCACCTTTCCCTTTGGCTGAAGCAACTTTATAAAGATTTCTATCATTAACTCTATTCTACTATGACAGGCCTGTTTTCTAGATGGGCACCAGGAAAGGTGAGTGAAACACTGAGCCATATTTGACTCTCCTCTTAACTGAATATATTGGATTACTTTCAAAGGCTTCTCTCAAAAGACATCAAATTTTCTTTCTAGAGGTTTTGAATACCCCCTTGAAATATACATATATGAATGAGTGAATTAATCTATTTAAGTTTTTAGTTAAACTAGTTACTTAGCTATTTAATGCTGCTGGCCATTTACTCATTCACTAAAACCAAAACCAAAAAAAAAAAACCACACACACACACACACACACACACACACACCCCCAAAGCCCAAACCAAAAACACTTCAATTAATTAAATGCATGCTACATGCCAGGTCCTACACTAGATATTACGAGAAGGAAGTAGATGAGTTCCTCACTGGCATATAACCCCAACTCATTTGTGCATGTGTAGGACAGAGACACCACTGTAGCCTTTATGATTTGACACTAAGGCTTCCAGGGCACTATGAGATCATGAGTAGGGGAAAAATGCACCAGTATGGTACAAAAACATAATACATTAAATACTCATTAAAATAAAACAGGAGAATTCAATAAACACATTAAACTACAGTACTTCAAGAGGATCCAGTATCTTGCAACTATTACCATTAGGATTTTCAAATTTTTGGTCTTAAATCCCAGTTTTTAAAAATATCCCACAAAGCATAACACAGAAGGCATAATGTTTTTAAAAAATAAATAAGCTAAAGTCTACTTTTTAAAAATCCTATTTGGAAAGCCAGCAGTTTAAAATTTCATGCACACTAAACTATTGTTGTAGAATGCATTGTACTCAAATGCAATCATTTCCTTTTAGTTTTCTGGCAAGGAGTTATATGTATTACATATTCTCGAGGCTATGTCTTGCAAGCAGTGGAATGGATGGCAGATCTCCATTTGACCTTTGTCATTGGTATTCAGTTCTTTGTCAGAACAAAATGGAGACCACCACAAACATATTTTATATTGTAACTCTACAGAGACTCACAGTGTGATCAGCCCAGTGTTCATATACCTCAGATCTAACATGGGGTCTGGGTAGGGATGCAGAGAGATTACCTCACAAGGATAACCAAAACCCCATTCATTTAGGACTGTACATCATGACTTAACTTTCAGCAGATGTCACAAAACCATACCCTTGTAACTGCATAATTCAGTGGTTTCTATACAACACCATTTAATTATAGAGGTCAAAATTCGGTTACACTGATGACGCTATTTGATTGCTTTTCCTTCCCAGAAAGCTGAACTGAATTTTACAAATAATTCTGGGTGTGTATTTAGATGTACAATGATTCATGAATTTACTGCTCACAAAAGAATACTACAAATGTTAAAAAGCAGTCTAAAAGGAAATATAACAAGCACAGTGAGGGATGAACTGGGAACTTGGAGAAAGGGGATGCTGGTCTGCAAATTCAATCTGCAGCTAGACCAGAATTTGGGCAAATTCCATTTCTCCAACCTTGTATGTAAACAAATGGGACAGGCTATATTTGTGTGTCTCTTTCAGACTTAAAACACTGTGATTACATGATACTATTATGAATAAGTATCTTTTACTTCAACCCTATTATTCTAAGCCACACTAGCAAAAGAGGTCAATAAGAATGATAGCACCTCAACCACCAGATTCAAATCTACATCAGCAATTTTCCATTTTTAGAGGATATCTAGATTTAGGTACCTCCTATTGCTTCTTGAATGTTACATATTAGAAACTGAAGTTAATATCACCTTTCCAAATTCAGGTCAATTTACAGCCTTTCTATTCCATTTATTCCACCACAGAGAATCAATCTATGAGATAGCCATAAAAATTACAGAAATCTCTCAATCCTAAATTGAAATGAGCTAAGATCTAGCAATAAAGACCAATCGTCTAATTTCTGAATTGTGAAAAGTGAAGCCCATCAAGACTCAGTTAGAAACCCCCATATCTTGCTGCTAAATAGAAGTAGGGCCAGACCAGAGGCTATCTCTGATAACATAGTGAGTGATATTCTCCCCAGAATCATTACTAGGTGCTCAACCCTTGTGCCTGCTATTCCAAAGAAAGTTAAGACATAATTATACCACAATTGAAAAGATAAGACCTTCATAAAATATCTACAGAAGATGCAGGTGTTCATTCTGTGGTACTGACACTGGTGTTGCAATATGATGAAAGGTCAGTCAAAAAGGATATTAAGAAGTGTAATTATCCAATGACCCACATAGCTCTAGGAGAGTGGAGGACATACAGTAAGTCTTGGATAAATATATCTAACTGACTCATAGCTACAAGCTTAACAGCTCTATAAAACAGGAAGTCAAAGACTGAATGTGGAAAGGCAACCCCAAACTTCTGTTCCATCTGACTATAAAATACCAAGAGGAGGAAGAGTCATTAAACCATATCAAAATGGAAAATTCTGCCTCATAAATGGAAACCAAGGTGGAACATTAGAATTAAGCTGTATCCTGAATTTCCAACTGGTAGGTAAACTTTGCTGTCAAATATATTATTTCTCATGAGAAGATGAAGCCAAACAGCTTTGGCCAGCCATGAGACTAGGAAATGCCTGGCATAAATGTTGAGTAAATATCAATGTACAGAAAGGCCTTTCCTTAGAAGGGTGTACATATAGTAATGGGTTAAAAGCATAGGCTCTGGAGTCAGAACCAACAGGAGTTTGAACCATGCTCCCATCCTCTCATCTGGTCTGACTAGCTATTTAACCTTGAACAAAGTACTTACTCTCTGTAAGTCTCAATTTTATCATCTGTTAATAAAATGATACGGATCTCACAGGTTGCTGAAATTACTAAATTATACAATGCATAGGAAGTGCTAAGTATGGTGGTGGCTGACAGTCAGTATGCACTGGCATCTTTCTGCAAATTTGCCTTTCTTCAAGTTAGTTCATTTGCATATACTTTACTACACCACTGGGCATATTATGGATTGCTAGGAAGAAACTTAATTGGAACCTATGCTGGTGCTAAGGATGTGCTGATGAATAAAAGTTTCCAAGAGACATACCCTTTGGTATGGGGAACAAAGACACAAAAGCAAGTGTCATGTTGTGTTTCAGGTAGAATGACAGCTGAGAATACAGAGCAGGCACAAATAAGTGGTCCTTTTCTAGGCCTGGTTGTATCTTATTTCCTTTAGATAGGGGTATTGCTGAATGTCCTAAGGATCTAACACTGTAACACTGAGCTGGACACAACAGTACTCAATAATTTCCCCCTCATCTCCTAAACCATGGAGACCTATGTCCCCCTAATGGAAATCATAAATAGAAAGGTTAATGCAATGATATTATGAAAAGCACAGTCTATCACATACTCAAAATAAAGACTAACCTCAAATGATGGTTTTTAAGTGTACCAACAAGACTCCACTGGCCCTTGGGCAAGGCAATGTCAAAAGATCCCCACACTAACTATATCACCTTGACTGAAGGAATTATAAAAATCAAATATTCCCATAATAAGGTAAGTGGGCTCCTGATTTACTTTGTTCACAATTCCTTCTATAGGGCCAAGCACATGGAGAAGTTTAATAAATATTTACTGAATAAGTGACTAGAATGTAAAAAAAGTTGTTACATTTTAATTTAGTACTTTCCATTAATATCTTCTCAAACATTATCTTCTGGATTAGTTCTTTTCACTTAGCCCAGCTTTAGAGAATAATATATAAAACAAGTCAATTTTGGTAGAGGAGCGAAATATGCTTGAGAGCTTTGGGATTATTCTACTGAAAGCAGATATAAAACAGGACGGGTCCTTTATCAAGGACGAGAGAACAATCCAAAGATAGGATTTTGGTTTAAGAACATCAGAAATATTAACTATTTTAAAAAACTAAAACTAACTCTAAAAATAATTCTCTCAACTCATACTTTGCATAGTTTTTGTATCTTGTTTTTTCACTGACAAAAACATGAACATTTTCCTAAATCACCAACTATTCCAGAACATCATAATTTTTAAGTACATGAATACTACTGTCATACAGATGTAATTTATTTAAATTCCGTATTGTGGGCATTTACATTCATTCTACTTGTTCACTTTTATAAAGAACACTATGAAGAAAAGCCTCACATCCCGGTTAATTTTTATGCCTTCCTGACTGTTGCCATAGAATAAAGTTTTCGATGTGGAATTGCTAGGTCAAAAGTTATAAAACTTTTTCAGGATTTTAAAAACTGTAGCTAAGCTGCATTCTATTGATATAAATTGACCATTTATACTATCACTCTCAGTGAAGGAGAGTACCCATTTCTTACTTTATAACTTTGCCTGAGACTACTCCTGAATCTGATCTCGTTTAAAACATGTTAAAAACCATGTAAAGTGAGAGAATGTTCATAACCTGAATCAGACTTTCCCACTGACTTGGAATTTGATTTTAGAGATGTATTACTTCTGACCAAAAAAAAAAACAGAACACTAACATATCATCAAAAACATATTCAAACATAACATTTTCTTGAAGGAATATTTTGCCAATGTCAATATAATTTCAGTATATTTCCACCAATCCTCCAAAACACTGCTTCTGTTGCCCTTTCTCTGAAAGGTCTGAAACCCTCTGTACAATTCCACAAAAGCTGTAAAGTCCCAACTCAGGATCCTGGCTTACCTTTCCTACCACAGGACATATCTGGCAATCGTTCATACTGCTTATAGTACTGGCCTTCACAGACAAGTTTCACTTGTTTAAAACTGCAGAATCTAAAGTACACTTTATCAAATTCCCTTTTAATGATTTGGTTGATTAGGAGTATGTGAGAATTTTCAATCAGTTTCTCCTATTAAACTCAATTTCTACCCACAAATTCTCACTTCCTCATGTATCTTCCCTATTTATCATGCATAATACATTATGCCCATAGCACTGTCTCATTTATTTCCATGATATGCCTAATGACAGCATGAACTATTTGAGATGCCTGGTGAACAGATAATTTATATCTTCATAAAATGTTTCAGACGAAACCTATTTGTGGGATTAATGAGGCTGAGTACGTGTTTCTTCAAAATAAGTAATTTCTACCATATAGTTTGTCACTTTATAGCACGCTTTTTTTGTTGTTGTTCTAACTTCTCTGATAGCTCAGTTGGTAAAGAATCCTTCTGCAATGAGGAGACCCTTGTTCAATTCCTGGGTTGGGAAGATCCCCTGGAGAAGGGAAAGGCTACCTACAACAGTATTCTGGCCTGGAGAATTCCATGGATTATATAGCCCATAGGGACGCAAAGAGACGGACACAATTGAGTGACTTTCACTTTTTTGTTCTAAGTACATATGACATTCAAAGCATTTCATGTCATAACAAACACTGCAATAACTATATATATGTATACATATATGTGTGCATATATGTGTAAAGAAACAATTTGGAGAAAAGAGAATCATAGGCGGCTGATCTCAAAATGCAATATTTATCAGTAATGGTATTAGTGAGGAACAAATACAAATGGCCATAAAAATAAAAAGACCATTTCCCTGTGAGGCTCATCTGTCATTTGCTTTATGTCAAATTACTTCTTACTCTAAATATATTTGTCAGTTAATAAAAACTCCACTTAATAATCTTCTCAAGAACACTCTAGCTGTTTTACAGACATACTTCCAAGCATGACAGCATTGAGCCATTGGGACAGCACATAAATTAAATGTCTTTTCATGTGTTTATTTGTGGATACAAAGATAGAGAATTCCTGTGGCTTCTTCATATAGAAGAATTCAGTGACTTACTCTTACCGTTCCTCTGAAGGATAAGATTTTATCAATAAACAAAGTAAGAAGCACAAAACAACAAAAATGTTAGAAGAGGGAGAAATCACTCCTTAATTTTCACCTGTGTTGAAATCTAACTGAGGAGGCCTGAATGATGACAAAGCAGAGAAATGAGAGAAAACTTCATCCTGAAAAAACATCTGGATGGCAGCAAATGAATTCTCTTCTAGACTGGAAGAGTTTAACCTTGAAACATGTCTCCTTGTCTTCTCTGTATAAGTCTGTATTCTTTCAAATTGATTTTATTTTGTTCAGTTCAGTTCAGTCGCTCAGTCGTATCCGACTCTAAGTGACCCCATGAATTGCAGCATGCCAGGCCTCCCTGTCCATCACCAACTCCCGGAGTTCACTCAGACTCACGTCCATTGAGTCAGTGATGCCATCCAGCCATCTCATCCTCTGTCGTCCCCTTCTCCTCCTGCCCCCAATCCCTCCCAACATCAAAGTCTTTTGCAATGAGTCAGCTCTTTGCATGAGGTGGCCAAAGTACTGGAGTTTCAGCTTTAGCATCATTCCTTCCAAAGAAATCCCAGGGTTGATCTCCTTCAGAATGGACTGGTTGGATCTCCTTGCAGTCCAAGGGACTCTCAAGAATCTTCTCCAACACCACAGTTCAAAAGCATCAATTCTTCAGCACTCAGCCTTCTTCACAGTCCAACTCTCACATCCATACATGACTACTGGAAAACCCATAGCCTTGACTAGATGGACCTTAGTCGGCAAGGTAATGTCTGCTTTTGAATATACGATCTAGGTTGGTCATAACTTTTCTTCCAAGGAGTAAGCGTCTTTGAATTTCATGGCTGCAATCACCATCTGCAGTGATTTTGGAGCCCCCAAAATAAAGTCTGACACTGTTTCCACTGTTTCTCCATCTATTTCCCATTGAGTGATGGGACTGGATGCCATGATCTTCGTTTTCTGAATGTTGAGCTTTAAGCCAACTTTTTCACTCTCCTCTTTCACTTTCTTCAAGAGGCTTTTAGTTCCTCTTCACTTTCTGCTATAAGCGTGGTGTCTGCATATCTGAGATTATTGATATTTCTCTGGCAATCTTGATTCCAGCTTGTGCTTCTTCCAGCCCAGCATTTCTCATGATGTACTCCGCATATAAGTTAAATAAGCAGGGAGACAATATACAGCCTTGACGTACTCCTTTCCTATTTGGAACCAATCTGTTGTTCCATGTCCAGTTCTAACTGTTGCTTCCTGGCCTGCACAGATTTCTCAAGAGGCAGGTCAGGTGGTCTGCTATTCCCATTTCTTGAAGAATTTTTCACAGTTTATTATGATCCACACAGTCCAAGGCTTTGGCATAGTCAATAAAGCAGAAATAGATGTTTTTCTGGAACTCTTTTTATTTTGTTAGGAGAAGGCAATGGCCCCCACTCCAAAACTCTTGCCTGGAAAATCCCATGGACGGAGGAGCCTGATAGGCTGCAGTCCATGGGGTCGCTGAGAGTTGGACAGGACTTAGTGACTTCACTTTCACTTTTCACTTTCATGCATTGGAGAAGGAAATGGCAACCCACTCCAGTGTTCTTGCCTGGAGAATCCCAGGGACGAGGGAGCCTGGTGGGCTGCCGTCTATGCAGTTGCACAGTCGGACACGACTGAAGCGACTTAGCAGCAGCAGCAGCAGCAGGGAACATGTGGGGTAGTCAGTTAGTTCCCACTTCTAGTTTTAAAAAGAAGCCTTAGGAATCCAAAGAGGTTTGTCGCTTCAGAATGAATTGTTCCTGTACCATGACTGAAAGCTCACAACTCACCAAATCATGCAAAAAACACAAAGAAAGTTTCTTTAGATTTCAGATATTCAAATTCTTGTTATTAAATAGTGATAGCTAATTCATATTTTCTTACAGATGGTATCTTATTAACAATTATTTTAATTTAAAATACGTAATGATTGTTGTTCATCAGTCACTAAGTCATGTCTGACTCTGTGGCCCCATAGACTGCAGCCCGCCAGGCTCCTCTGTCCATGAAATTTCCCGGGCAAGAATACTGGAGTGGGTTGCCATTTCCTCTTCCAGGGGATCTTCCTGACCCAGGGATCAACCTGGGTATCCTGCGTTGGCAGGTAGATTCTTTACTGCTGAATCATTAAAAGGCATGGGGTGGGGGGCAGTGTTACAAGCCTCAAATGCCTTCAGGGGACAGCATAGTAAGGAAAATGACAGGAATAGGATGTTTGGGTTTTGCTTCAAAATAATCCAGATTGAGAAGCATAGCATAGTGGAGCAAAAATAATTCCCTCTCTACCCTTTTGAGATCTTGGTTGAGACCTACTGAAATGAAAGACAGATTAAGAAGAGAAAGCGAAACAGAAGTTTATTAACATATATACTTCATGTATACACAGGAGATACCCAGGGAAAATGAAGAACTCTATAAAATGACCTAAAGCTACAATCCTAAATACCACCTTCAGCTAAAGACAAAACAAAGAAAAGTAGTGAGGAATTAGGAAAAGGGTAGCCAGTTATGGGAAGTTACCAGAAAAATCTTGTATATGGTTGTTATTCAGATTTAAATTGGTGCCTTCTTTGCTGATAAGCTTCTCTTATGATTTAGTCATCCTTCTCTGGAGATACCCCTACACAGAGATTTCCTTCATAAACATAAATTTCCCTTACAGAAGAGTAACTCTACTCTTGTTTTCAGAACTCTTCCTATACCTGCTGTTTATTTAAACATTCAGCTCAAAATATTTCTTATACTAAAGAGATACATTTTTGGTGGCATATTCTGCTACCCTTCAGCAGGGTGATACAGAAGAAACAAGACTGGCCAAGAGTTAGTAAGTACTGAAGCTGTAAGAGGGACCCAAAGGGGTTCATCATATTATCATCTCCACCTCTTTAGGTGTTAGAAATAACACATAAGTGAACAAATAATAACACAAGAATATAGTTAGAAATTTTAAATGAACAGAAAAGTATAAAATAAAAATTAAGTACAAAGTGAAGATTTATAAAGTAAATCCTTACTTCTGATTCCCCAAAAGTAAGTTAGAGCTAATAGTTTTCTGTGTATATTTCTAAAAATTTACTGCAAGAATATATCATAAGTAATTCATAAAAGAGATCTTTCTACCTTAAAAAAAATTGGCTGCATATTATTTCATTCTAGAGATGCAATTCATTTGGCCAGGCTTTAGATAGCATTCTTTTTTCTTTTACTTGTTACCAAACATTGCCTGGTCAATTGACTCTCAATAAATTCAGATGTAGGTTAATTCCAACTTTCTTTCAGAAACAAGTTACTCAGTAGTAACTTTGCCTTTTTTTTTTTTTTTGCATAATGAAGAACTAAAACCCACAAGAAAAGAAGCCTTTGCATGGGACACTCAAGACAACACAGAAGATAGTAGTGGGCGTGAGGACAGGGACAGCAGGGAGATGACACTTCCAGAGTCAGGTCCACAGACCACACTCATTTACTTGTCAGCACTTCCCCAAGAGGTCTTCAGAGCTAGCAGGTGACGGTGAGGACTTAGTTGCTAAGTCGCGTCCTCTTTGTGACCCCACGGACTGTAGTCTGCCAGGCTCCATCCATGGGATCCTCCAGGCAACAATATTGGAGTGGGTTGCCATTTTGTAAAAGCTACAGAGCAGGGATTTGATGCAAGAGCAGAAGCTCAGGCAGTTCAAATGAAATTTGTACTTATTTGCAGTAGTATCTGCCTGAAAGTGAACACAGTGACTACAGAAGAATCAACGGTAACAGAATTCTAGAAGTAAAGCCCACATATACTTTCTTTATGCTGTCCGAAAACAAGGAATGCTATTTATTTGGATATGGCACTGCCTGTGAGGGGAATAGGGCATGATTCATGAACTCCAAACTGTCCCTAGAAATTTTCTGGAAAATCAGAAATAAAGAAAAATAAGAGATAAAACTATTGTGAATCTGAGCCATTGTAATCTATGGCCACTCTCTTCTTTCAGAGAAAATGATACCAGGTTTTTTTTTCTTTTCTAAACTAAGTTTTACAAAAATACTATCAATCTCAACAGATAATAGTGGTAATGTATGCTTATACAGTTTATGGGTGGAATAAAGTTTCTCTTCAAACTACAAAACTAAGAGAGATGATATATACATATAAAGCATCCCTGCTAAGTTGTTGGGAGAAGGCAATGGCAACCCACTCCAGCACTCTTGCCTGGAAAATGTCATGGATGGAGGGAGTCTGGTAGGCTGCAGTCCATAGGGTCGCTAAGAGTCAGACACGACTGAGCATCTTCACTTTCACTTTTCATGTTCATGCATTGGAGAAGGAAATGGCAACTCACTCCAGTGTTCTTGCCTGGAGAATCCCAGGGACGAGGGAGCCTCGTGGGCTGCCATATATGGGGTCGCACAGATCGGACACGACTGAAGCGACTTAGCAGCAGCAGCTAAGTTGCTTGAGTTCTGTCTGACTCTTTGCGACCCTATGGACTGTGGCTCACCAAGCTCCCCTGTCCATGGGATCCTCCAGGCAAGAACACTAGAGTGGGTTGCCATGCCCTCCCCCAGGGTATCTTCCGACCCAGAGATTGAACTCATGTCTCTTACAACTCCTGCATTGGCAGGTGGGTTCTTTACTACTAATGTCACCTGGGAAGCCAAAAGTAGCTCACAAGGTCATATAAAAACTTAGATCTAGGCACAGATCAAATAATATCAACATTTTTCAGGAAAAATAAAATCCTGGAACATTTTTGTTAAACTGATAACAATGATAATAATAGTGGTAACAATTAGATCCTAAGAAACCCACTGGGAAAAAAAAACTAGAACTAATAAATAAGCTCAGCAAGCTTGTAAATAAAAGCTACATCAATACAAAAAAATCAATTGTATTTTTACACAGTAGCTCTGAGCAAACTAAAAATGAAACTCAGAAAATAATTTCATTTACAATAGCACCAAAAAGAAATAAAGCTTTTGGAAATAAATTAAACAAAAGAAGTACAAGGCATACTCTGAAAACTACAAAACAACACTGACAGAAACTAAAGAAGCCCTAGAAAAGACTCTACACATGGACATCCCAGATGGTCAACACCAAAATCAGATTGATTTTATTTTATTTTTTTTTATTAGTTGCACAACTCTGACTATATTGAAATTTATTAAACATACACTTTAAATGGATTAATTGCCTGATATATGAATGATATCTCAAAGCTGCTATTTTTATTTTTTTAATTATTAAATTTATTTATTTTTTAAATTACAATACTGTATTTGTTTTGCCATACATTGACACGAATCAGCCATAGGTGAACACAATCTCCCAATGCCGAAGCCCCCTCCCACCTCCCACCCCACATCCTCTACTTGAATCATCCTGTGCATCAGCCCCATGCATCCTGCATCCTACATTGAACATAGATTGGCGCTTCATTTCTTACAAGAAAATATACATGTTTCATTGCCATTCTCCCAAACCATCCCACCCTTTTCCTCTCCCTCAGAGTCCAAAAGTCCACTCTATACCTCTGTGTCTCTTTGTTGTCTCACATATAGGGTCATCATTACTGTCTTCTAAATTCCATATATATGTGTCAGTATACTGTATTGGTGTTTTTCTTTCTGGCTTACTTCACTCTGTATAATCGGTTCCAATTTCATCCATTTCATTAGAACTGAGTCAAATTTATTCTTTTTAAGGGCTGAGTAGTATTCCATTGTGTATATGTACCACAGCTTTCTTATCCAATCATCTGCTGATGGACATCTAGGTTGTTTCCATGTCCTGGCTATTATAAACAGTGCTGCAATGAACATTGGGGTACATGTGTCTCTTTCAGTTCTGGTTTCCTTGGTGTGTATGCCCAGCAGTGGGATTGCTGGGTCATAAGGCAGTTCTATTTGCAATTTTTAAGGAATCTCCACACTGTTTTCCATAATGGCTGTACTAGTTTGCATTCCCACCAGCAGTGTAAGAGGGTTCCCTTTTCTCCACATCCTCTCCAGCATTTATATTCTTTGCAGCCAAAGATGGAGAAGCTCTATACAATCAGCAAAAACAAGACTGGGAGCTGACTGTGGCCCAGATCATGAACTCTTGCCAAATTCAGACTTAAATTGAAGAAAGTAGGGAAAACAGCTAGACCATTCAGGTATGACCTAAATCAAATCCCTTATGACTATACAGTGGAAGTGAGAAATAGATTTAAGGGACTAGATCTGAAAGACAGAGTACCTGATGAACAATGGATGGAGGTTCATGACATTGTATAGGAAAAAGGAATCAAGACCATCCCCAAGAAAAAGAAATACAAAAAAGTAAAATGGCTGTCTGAGGAGGTCTTACAAATAGCTGTGGAAAGAAAAGAAGTGAAAAGCAAAGGAGAAAAGGAAAGATATAAGCATCTAGACGCAGAATTCCAAAGAATAGCAAGGAGAGATAAGAAAGCCTTCCTCAGCGATCAGTGCAAAGAAATAGAGGAAAACACAGAATGGGAAAGACTAGAGATGTCTTCAAGAAAATCAGAGATACCAAGGGAACATTTCCTGCAAAGATGGGCTCGCTAAAAGACAGAAATGGTATGGACCTAACAGAAGCAGAAGATATTAAGAAAAGGTGGCAAGAATACACAGAAGAACTATACCAAAAGATCTTCATGACCCAGATAATCATGATGGTGTTATCACTCACCAAGAGCCAGACATCCTGAAATATGAAGTCAAGTGGGTCTTAGAAAGCAACACTATGAACAAAGCTAGTGGAGGTGATGGAATTCCAGCATGACCTATTTCAAATCCTGAATGGTGATGCTGTGAAAGTGCTGCACTCAATATGCCAGCAAATTTGGAAAACTCAGCAGTGGCCACAGGACTGGAAAAGGTCGGTTTTCATTCCAATCCCAAAGAAAGGCAATGCCAAAGAATGCTCAAACTACCACACAGTTGCACTCCTCTCACACGCTACTAAAGTAATGCTCAAAATTCTCCAAGCCAGGCTTCAGCAATACGTGAACAATGAACTTTCAGATGTTCAAACTGGTTTTAGAAAAGCAGAGGAACCAGAGATCAAATTGCCAATATCTGCTGGATCATTGAAAAAGCAAGAGAATTCTAGAAAAACATCTATTTCTGCTTTAGTGACTATGCCAAAGCCTTGGACTGTGTGGATCACAATAAACTGTGGAAAATCTGAAAGAGGTGGGAATACCAAAACCACCTGACCTGCCTCTTGAGAAACGTATATGCAGGTCAGGAAGCAACAGTTAGAACTGGACATGGAACAACAGACTGGTTCCAAATAGGAAAAGGAGTACATCAAGGCTGTATATTGTCACTCTGCTTATTTAACTTATATGCAGAGATGCAGAGTACATCATGAGAAACGCTGGGCTGGAAGAAGCACAAGCTGGAATCAAGATTGCCAGAGAAATATCAATAACCTCAGATATGCAGATGACACCACCCTTATGGCAGAAAACGAAGAGGAACTAAAAACCCTCTTGAAGAAAGTGGAAGAGGAGAGTGAAAAAGTTGGCTTAAAGCTCAACATTCAGAAAACGAAGATCATGGCATCCGGTCCCATCACTCCATGGGAAATAGATGGAGAAACAGTGGAAACAATGTCAGACTTTAATATTTGGGGCTCCAAAATCACTACAAATGGTGACTGCCGCCATGAAATTCAAAGACACTTGCTCCTTGGAAGAAAAGTTATGACCAACCTAGATAGCATATTCAAAAGCAGAGACGTTACTTTGCCGACTAAGGTCTGTCTAGTCAAGGCTATGGTTTTTCCAGTAGTCATGTATGGATGTGAGAGTTGGACTGTAAAGAAAGCCACGTGCCGAAGAATTGATGCTTTTGAACTGTGGTGTTGGAGAAGACTCTTGAGAATCCCTTGGACTGCAAGGAGATTCAACCAGTCCATTCTAAAGGAGATCAGTCCTGGGTGTTCATTGGAAGGACTGATCCTAAAGCTGAAACTCCAATACTTTGGCCACCTCATGTGAGGAGTTGACTCACTGGAAAAGACCCTGATGCTGGGAGGGATTGGGGGCAGGGAAGGGGAAGACTGAGAATGAGATGGCTGGATGACATCATTGAGTCGGTGGACATGAGTTTGAGTAAACTCCAGGAGTTGGTGATGGACAGGGAGGCCTGGCATGCTGCAATTCATGGGGTAGCAAAGAGTCGGACATGACTGAGCAACTGAACTGAACTGAACTGAAAGAAGCCCTAAGTAAATGGCAAGAAGACATCCATCCCATGTTCATGAATCAAGACTTAATAATGTTAAGCCTGTAATACTTGCCAAATTGATCTAGAGATTCAACATAATTCTTATTAAAATCCCAGATGATTATATTATAGAAATTGAGATGCAGATCTTAATTCATATGGAAATTCATGGGGCCCAGATAGCCAAACAGTAGAGCAAAGTTGAATATTTGATACTTCCCAGTTTTAAAACTTACTACAAAGCTACAATAATCAAGACAGTATGGTACTAGTGAAAGGATATGAAAATAGATCAATGGGATAGAATTAAGAGTACAGAAATAAACTGTTAGGCTGCTGTCAACTGATTTTTAGCAAGTGTACCAAGACAATTCAGTGGGGGCAAAACAGTCTTTAAAACACTATTTTACGGAGAAGGCAATGGCACCCCACTCCAGTACTCTTGCCTGGAAAATCCATGGATGGAGGAGCCTGGCAGGCTGCAGTCCATGGAGTCGCTAAGAGTAGGACACGACTGAGCGACTTCACTTTCACTTTTCTCTTTCATGCACTGGAGAAGGAAATGGCAGCCCACTCCAGTGTTCTTGCCTGGAGAATCCCAGGGACGGCGGAGCCTGGTGGGCTGCCGTCTATGGGGTCGCAGAGAGTCGGACACGACTGAAGCGACTTAGCAGTACCAGCAGCAAGTGAGGTTGGTTAGTCGGTAACTGCTGGAGCACCGCAAAATTAGTTTTTTTAAAAAAATAAAAAATAAAACACTATTTTACAAAAGAGTAGTGCTAGTCACAAGCAAAAGAGTAAAGTTGGATCCTGTACCTCACATTACATTCAAAATTTAACTCAAAATAGATCAGAGACCTAACTAAATATGACACCTAAAATGGTACAACTCCTAGAAGAAAACAAAGGCATAAATCTTTGTGAAATTGATTAGGCAATGGTTTCTTAGATATGACACCAAAAACAAACAAATAAATTTGACAAACATATCAAAATTAAAAATGTTTGGTCTTCAAAGGACTCCATAAAGAAAGTGAAAAGTCAGCCCAAGATTGAAAATATCTATAGATCCTACATCTGATAAAGGGTTTGTATCCAGAATAAATAAGTCTCTAACAAATCAACAATAAAAAAGATTAAAAATTTGGCAAAAATGCCAGTTCTCCATAGAACATGTACAAATGGGCGGTAAGCACAGAAAAAGGTGTTCAATATCATTAATCATCAGGAAAATATAAATCAAAACCATGAGATGTTACTTTTTGCAATAAATGTGCATGCTTAGTTGCTCGGTTGTATCTAACTCTTTGTGACCCTGTGGACTGTAGCCCACCCAGCTCCTCTGTCCATGGAATTTCCCAGACAAGACTACTGGAATGAGTTGCTACTTGCTACTCCAGGGGATCTTCCTGACCCAGGGATTGACCAATTTCCCTACATCCTTACTAACACCTGTTATGATCTGTCTGTTTTAGTACAATCATACTTTACAGCCACTAGGATGAAAATAATAAAAAAGATAGATCATAATAAGTGTTAGTGAGGAAGTAGGGAAATTGGAACCTTTATATACTACTGTAGGAATGTAAAATGATGAAGCTGCTCTGGAAAAGAGTCTGTCAATTCTTCAAACAGTCAATTATAACAGTATATGACCCAGCAATTCCACTCTTAGAGAAATTCCACTCCAAGAGAAAGGAAAACATATGCCCATACAAAAACTTAAATGTGAATATTCATAGCAGCATTATTCAAAATAGCCCCAAACAGAAATAATTCAAACATCCATCAACATAAATGATCAACAAACCTATGGTATATGCATACAATGGACTACTATTTGGCAATAAAATGAAAGCCTGTGTCCATTAGCAGTCACTCTCCATTTCCCCTCCCTGCCCCTGGAAACCATTACTATGCTTTCTGTCTCTATGGGCATTTCATATAAATGGAATACAACATGTAGCCTTTTATATCTGACTTCTTTCACTTAGCATAATGTTTTCAAGCTTCATCCATGTTGTAGGACCTAAAAGCACTTGATTCCTTTTATGGTTGAACAAAACCCTTTCTGGTCTTTATGGATAAAACTTGACTAATCTAAATGATCAGTATGATAGATATAAAACTATTAATGACAATAGATATTTCTCATGAGATATAGGTTAGTTGTTTTCTTAAAATTTTACAAGGAAGGCCTTTTAATGCCAGATCACACTCTTGAACCAAAGGGCAAAGACCTGAAAATAAGGTAATGGGGATATACCAAAGGGAAGTGCCCAAAGGCAAATGAATATTTGCTGGAAGTGGGGTGGGGAGCTGGGGAAACATTTTTGTTCTATATGGAAGGGGAAAAAAAAGGGGACAATGAGGATATCTATCATCCATTCATTCATCATTCGACATTCATTTAACCGAACACTATACATGGAACTAGGAACTTCAGAAAAAGCAATGAATAAGATATGGAGGCTGTCTTTGAGGTCTCAGTAGAAAACATAAATAGGATGAGGTAATTAACTGTGGCCTACAATGAAAGCATGCACAGACTGCTCCAGGATCCCATTTGAGGGATGGATTAGTTCTTCATGGAGACAATGAGAAAGCATCCCAGCAGGGAGCAATTAGCTTGAAGGCCTGCTGCTGCTAAGTCACTTCAGTCGTGTTCGACTCTGTGTGACCCCATAGATGGCAGCCTGCGCCTGGGATTCTCCAGGCAAGAACACTGGAGTGGGTTGCCATTTCCTAGCTTGAAGGCCTAGTGGACTCTCATCTGGCAGAGAGGAGAAGAAATGGTATTCCAGGCAGAAAACTATATCCAAAGGCACAAAAGGACTGAAGAAGAGGAATCTGTTGAAGATAAGTAGTTTAGGGCCAGGGTACACAAACCCTATGTGCCATTACCCTGGGATTCCCCTTTATCCTGTGCCCAAGAAAAATCTCAGCTTGACATGGGTGATCTGTCAGAGAACCTACAGCATACACAAAACGTTATGTTAGGTGTGTTCAGAGTCAAATTTGGAAAGAATATATTGTAATAAAAATATTAACAACACCACCCAGAAAACTACTACTATAAGTAAAACACCAAAGAGGGCAAGGCTCTTCAGAAATGGATTCCATGTTACCAGTTGCTATACAACTTCCTGATAAAGACTTAACAGTAAAATGGGATTGGAGAAGTACATGCTCATTTAGTTAAAGTAAATGGAAAAATAAATCTCATTCCATCCTAAATCCCAGCAAGAGAGATGTGGGTGTGTAATATGCTAGCTAATCCCTTTGCATGGCCTAAACTTGGCTAATTACAGCAGCATGTGAATAAACACGGCACAGAGATATAACTAACTGGAAAACAGAAAGGAACAGGAGCATCTACTTATTTTGAATGTAGCCTGACCTCTGCCAAGAAAACATTCCAATTTCATCCTTGAAAAAAGTTACTTAGCTTATCTTTCTTACAGAATATCCCTGTCTCTGGCCATTTTTGAGTTTGGTCCCAATTTTCCTGAACAAACTTGATAAAAAAACAAAACAAAAACAAACTTGAGTTCTGGGCTGATGTATCCATCTACAAAATTAGCAGAAACAGTCTTGCTACCTACCACCTCTCTTGTTGCTGTTTAGTTGCTAAGTCATGTCAGACCCTTTGAGACTTCATGGACTGTAGCCTGCCAGACTCCTCTGTCCATGGGATTTCTCAGGCAAGAATATTGGACTGGGTTGCCGTTTCCTTCTCCAGATCACTTTTCTTGTACAAAGGCTAATTAAGAAAAATAAGGGCAACTATTTGGGCAAAGAATTTGAGATTTGTGGATCAGAAGTGAAATATGAATCAAATGAAATATTTATTTACATATGGGAATATTCTGAATTATAGAACATTACTTTTATCAGTCCAAGGGCTAACTACTAATATTTCCCAGATAACCTTTAAAAATTACTTCTTTTAGGGCTTCCCTGGTGGCTAAGTGGTAAAGAATCTGCCTGCCAATGCAGGAGACACAGGTTCAGTCCTTGATCTGGGAATATCCCACATGCCACTGGGCAGCTAAGCCTGTGTGCCACAACTACTGAGCCTACGCTCTAGGGCTCACATGCTAGGACAATTGCTGAAGCCCGCGCCCTAGAGCCCATGCTCCACAACAAGAAGCCACGGCAACGAGACGCCTGCATACCGCAGCTAGAGAATAGCCTCCTCTCTCCGCAAATAGAGCAAAGTTCCTGCAGCAATGAAGACCCAGGACAGCCAAAAACAAAATACGTAAATTTAAAAAAATTATTAAAAGTTACTTTCTTTAGAAACCATAAACAAAATGAAAAGACCGCCCCAGAGAATGGGAGAAAATATTGCAAATTAAGCAATGGACAAGGGATTAACTCTCCAAATATACAAACAGCTCATGGAGTACAACATCAAAAAAAAAAAAAAAAAAAAAATCAAACAAACCAAATAACCCAATCAAAAAATGAGTGGAAGAGCTAAACACACATTTTTCCAAAGACATACAGATGGCCAGAAAGCACATGAAAAGATGATCAACATCACTAATTATTAGAAAAAGGCAAGTCAAAACTACAATGAAGCATTATTACTTCACACTTTCAGAATGGTCATCATCAGAAAGTCTATAAACAGTAAATGCTGCAGAGAGAGGGCCTGGAGAAAAGGGAACCCTCTTACACTGTTGGTGAGAATGTAAACTGGTATAGTCACTATGGAAGAGAGGATGGATGTTCCTTAAAAATGAAAATTGAGCTACCATATGATCTAGCAATCCTGCTCCTGGCCATATAAATGGAGAAAACCATAATTTGAAAATATACAGGCACCTCACTGTTCACTATACACTGTTTACAACAGCCAAGACATGAAAGCAACCGAAGTGTCCACTGACAGATGAATGGATGAAGATGCAGTACATATACACAATGGAATATTACTCAGCCATAAAAAGGATGAAATAATGCCATTTGCAGCAACATGGATGGACCTAGAGATTATTATACTAAGTAGATCAGACAGAGAAAGAAGTATCATATGATATCACTTGTATGTGGAATGTAAAAAGATGATACAAATGAACTTATTTACAAACCGACTCACAGAATTCAGAAACAAACTTGCGGTTACCAAAGGGCAAAGGTGAGGGATTAACATATATACACTAATATATATAAAATGCATAATCAACAGGGACCTACTGTATAGCATAGGAAACTCTTAGTAAATATTCTGCAATAATCTATATGGAAAAGGAATCTGAAAAAGAATGCATGTATGTATATGTATAGCTGAACCACTTTGCAGTACACCTAAAGCTAACACATCACTGTAAATCAACTATAGTGTTAGTCGCCTGGTTGTGTCCAACTCTTTGCTATCCCAAGGACTGCAGTCTGCCAGGCTCCTCTGTCCATGAAATCCTCCAGGCAAGAATACTGGAGTGGGTATCCATGTCCTTCTCCAGGAGATCTTCTCCACCCAGGGATCGAACCTGGGTCGCCCCCACTGAGGGCAGATTCTTTACCATCTGAGCCACAAGGGAACCCCTAACCTTTTGGTTAACAGCCGAAATCAACTATTTCCCAACATAACACAGAAATTAAATTAAAAAAAAATTACGTCCTTTAAGAGCCGTAAAGAGGTAATGGATACGGTAGTATGCCTATGCCACCTCTCTAGCACGTAACAACTGTAAAGACATGAATTTGTTTATTTTGAAAGCTCTTAGTGATAGGAAGATTTATTAGAGAAATGAAACACTTCACCTCTAAAAGCTCAAAGAACTCTGTTTTTATTGCATTAGTCTTGCCAGGAGAATTCTGAATGTGTTTGTATTCTATCAGTTGACAGTGTGAGTCAGTCTGTCCCAAACCGGTTTTCTAACCAGAAAACTGAGAAGTCTGATGACACATTTAGGTAAACATGCTCACTGGATGAAGTTATTTAAAATTTTATAGCCTTTTTAATCCTCTCTAAGCCTCTGAAATCCAGATAGGTTTTTAGACAAGATTTAAGTTCGTATGAGTCAAAGAGTAGAAATTATAGATAAACCAACTCTATTAAGAATCCCACAGGTTCTGGATAACTAAGAAAGTCTAATGCTTGAGAGAGCAATGAGGGTAATCTGAACCCCAAATGAAGCCTTTAACTGTTATCTAATCAACCTTGTTTTTAATTAAAATTTCAGCTCTAAATACAGGTCTTACCCCAAGAAATAAAATTTTTCTTATCTGTTCTGGTCAGATGACAATAGCTCTTTGTTGACAGTGATAAATAAACTCTGTGAAGGGTTTACTAAAGTGAGAGACCATGACTCTCATCACCTATTCTCCAGGCAATTTGAGAATTCAATATGCAGTTGAATGCAAACAGAATCAGAACATGGCAAAATAGAAGTCAATCTCAATTATCTAACTAGAAATGATAGCAATAGTGTTATTGTAAGAGCTAACTAATTCACAAAGATCAAAGGCATGAGCCACGTGTAGAAATAGCTGATTATAAACCTATAGAGGGATTTTTTTTTTTAATCGTATTGGAGGGTTGGTGCCCCCAACCCTGTGTTATTCAAGGGTCAACAGTTTATTCCCCTTGTAACACCCTACTTTTAGCCATAGCATTACTTTTTAATGCAAAGAACACTATTAAGATAAATCCACTCATTCTTTTGTTCTAGAAAGTTTCTGCTTTATCTAAAAAGAAATCTTGTTTCTGCTCCAAACTTTAACTTATTATTCACTGATTCCCTGGGGAGTAAATTTAAACAATAACTAAGGCACAAGGGAGTGGCTTGAAAACTTTTGGATGCTGTAACTCTCACTAATCCTAGTCCCTCCCTCCTGCTCCAAGGATTCCATACCCATCACTCCTCCACTGATATACGAAACACACACAGCAGAACTCAGGTTACCTTGAAGTTGCTGTGCTGTGCTGTGCTTAGTTGCTCAGTCACATCTGACTCTTTGTGACCCCCATGGACTGTAGCCCACCAGGCTCCTCTGTCCATGGGGATAATCCAGGCAAGAATACTGAAGTGGGTTGCCACGCCCTCCTCCAGGGGATCTTCTCAACCCAAGGATCAAATCCAGGTCTCCTACATCGCAGGTGGATTCTTTAGCAACACCAAACCCTAGGTCAGATTATCTCTGCTCCATTCTCTGATGTTGGACCAGATAGAGAATTTTATAAACAGAGATCAGAATTTGAAATAGGTGACTCTCTGCACTTGTTAGCCAAAGCCTCAACTTTGGCTAAGTTTTGATAGCATTAACATTCAGTTCTTAAACATTCCAGGAAAGCATTTATTTGTAATACTCCCTATACAGGCACACACACAACCCCAGAGTAATAGTCCCTCAGTACTTAAAACCAAACAGCATGGGGTGGCTAACTGGTAAATTATTCATTATGAGTAACTGCGATCAGAGTAATCCCACAAAGTCTTTTAAATAAATGCCTGAAACTAAGAACTCTATTAAAGACCACACATACTCACATATAACATGAATCCTTTTATAGAGACAGTAGATTCTTTGTACATTTTATATAAAAACAATACAAATTCTTTATAAAGAACTCAATAATTAGTGATAATACTAATAGTAACAATAGTTATATTTTATTGAATGTTTACTGTTAAACACTGTCCTTAGCACATGAAATGCATTATCTCATATAATCCTCATAATCTTTTAAAGTAGATACTGGTATTGTCCACATAATATTCAGATAATCAAACTGAAGCTTAAGGATATTACATAACTTTCCCAAAGTTACACTATTGCTAGTAACTGTAGAGAAGAATTAGAACTCAAGTCTATTTGACCCTTGAATCTGAGTTCTTAACCTTTCTCTGTGAGTGGTTCCCAAAATTAAGTAAGTGATCATCAAAGTTGGCAGGGGAACTATTTAAAAGTACAGATTTCTGGGCCCAACCCCAAATATCCTGAATCAGAATCTCCAAGGGGAGCATTTAGAAATAGGAACACAATGGCATCTCAAACATGGTTTAAATGTTCTTTTAAGACGCCAAGAGAACCTGAGTGAAGCCAGTTGTCACACAGTTGTCTATGTCAAATCATCAGCTTTGAAAAGAAAATAGCATCTCTTTTACCATGCGAGCCTCTTTTCACTATATAGCAATCAGAAAGGTCTTGTTTGCTGAAAGGTCAAATGAAGTCATGGTCACACTATGTCAGCAATTAGTCAGGACAGCCAGCTGTACAGGCTGTGTTATGGAAGGTGAAAGTGATACAGCACAGCAAAACTGCTGATTCAGAACTGCTGAGTCAGAACCACAGCAAAGAGAAGGCACAGAACCAGTGTGGAGACAGCTTAAATTTCCAGTGAGGCTACACTCATCATATGACCAGATCAACATTTCTTAATATTATATATATAGTTATTGTTGTTGTTTAGTCACTCAGTCATGTCTGAGTCTTTGTGACCCCTTGGACTGCAGCACACCAGGCTTCCCTGTCCTTCACCATCTCTAGGAGCTTGCTCAAACTCATGTTCACTGAGTCAGTGATACCATCCAAGCATCTCATCCTCTGTTGCCCCCTTCTCTTCCTGCCCACAATCTTTTCCAACATCAGGGTCTTTTCCAGTGAGTTGGTTCTTCATATCAGGTGGCCAAAGGATTGGAGTTTCAGCTTGAGCATCAGTCCTTCCAATGAATATTAAGGGTTGATTTCTTTAGGACTGACTGGTTTGATCTCCTTGCTGTCCAAAGAACTCTTAAAGAGTCTTCTCCAGCGCTATAGTTAGAAAGCATCAATTCTTCAGCGCTCAACTTTCTTTATGGTCCAACTTTCACCTCTGTACATGCTGCTAGATTGTCAGCAAAGTGATGTCTCTGTTTTTTAATACACTGTCTAGATTGTTCATAGCTTTTCTTTCAAGGAGCAAGCATCTTTTAATTTCATAACTGCAGATACCACCTGTGTGATTTTGGAGCCCAAGAAAATAAAGTCTGTCACCGTTTCCATTTTTTCCCCTTCTATTTGCCATGAAGTGATGGGACTGGATGCCATGATCTTTGTTTTCTGAATGCTGAGTTTTAAGCCAGCTTTTTCACTCTCCTCTTTTACCTTCATCACAAGGCTCTTAAGTTCCTCTTTGCTTTCTGCCATTAGGGTAGTATCATCTATATATCCGAGGTTATTGCTATTTCTCCTGGCAATCTTGATTCCAGCTTGAGCTTCATTCAGCCAAGCATTTCACATGATGTACTCTGCCTATAAATTAAATAAACAGAGTGACAATATACAGCGTTGCTGTACTCCTTTCCCAATCCTAAAAAATTCACTTATTGTCTAATTTATCCATTAATTTCAAAACAATTACTGAGTGTCTAACGTGTGCAAGGCACTAAAACACAAAAATGATCCTTGCCCTCAGGGGCAGAAAAGCATTCAGGTGGCAGAAAAAGAGGTGAATACTAAAAGTATTATTTAAATAAACTTAAGTATGCTCAGCTCCATGAGATCATTCAGAATGCTGTCTTCATCTGCATGATCAAAGCTGAAACCCCACTATGTCTCTCTTAAAGAGTATGGAGGATGGAGAGGATGGGAAAGAAGGGTAAAAACATGAAAAGTATCTTGTTTTCAAGTTGGAGTTGACCATCTCTATTATTCACATTCTACTAATCGAATCCAAACTCACTTAGCCTCTTCTCAATACAGGGAGAGGTAGAAATGTCTGGCTGGGCAGCCATATAAGCCCAGGAAGGAAAAAACCAATTGATGTTTCAAAGATAACTAACAAGTCTGCCACAACCTTAGCACAAACCACTTAACCTCTCTGTGTCTCAGTTTATCTTCATGATCTTGAAAAGGATGCAAGAGCACTAATTATAAAAGATTACTTATTAGACTTTATTAAAATTAACCAATTCATTATAAATTAATAAATTAATCTAAATATAATGATAATCAGATGAAAAGGAGTCTTGTCAAGCGCTGAACCCACGGTAGGCAAGGTGCGAGCTGGAAAGCTAGAAGAAAATGAGAGAAGCCTTAGGAACTGCAGACATGCTTTATTCACCAATGGCTGATGCATCAGAAAGGGCTGTTTCAGGTGGGTTTAATATAGGTATACATGAACAAAGGTGGCAATTTGCCAAGCTATTACATCAAGATGTGTGTGCACACTGCTGTGGATGATCTCAGCTGTTACGCAACCATGCAAAGTCATTGTTTATAGGAAGTGGGGCTAGAAAGCCTGACCATCACTATCTTGGCTAATTACTATTCCTCTACAAAAGGCAAAGCACTGATTGGGAGAAGATACCTGCATACATATAACCAACAAAAGACTAACATCCAGAATATATAAAGAACTTGTAAAAATCAATTAAAAGAAAAGACTGGCAAGCCAATATAAAAAAGGAAAAGACTTAAGGACACTTATTTGGATAACCAAAGAATCATGTGAAAAGGAAGTTCAACATTATTAATCATCAGAGAAATGCAAACTAAACTACAATGATACCACTACAGTCCTACCAGAAAGGCTAAAATTAAACTGACAATATCAAGTATTGCTGAAGAAGTAGAGCAACTGGAACTTATATATATATATATATCTCTCTGGTAGCGATATAAATTCCATTTATATGAAGGTGAATTTCTATTAATATGAGCATGAATTTGCATGAAGTCCAGGAAAGAAAATTAAACCGCGGTAATAGATGTCAAAATGGTGGTTACTTCCTGGGAAGAAAGTGGATATCAACTGGAAGGTGGCTCAAAGGAGGTCTGTGGCAGACTTGGACATACTCTACATTTTGATCTGCATAGTGTTTATACAAGTATGTGCATCTATAAAAACTCACTAACCTGCATGTTTAATGTGTGTGCACATTAACAAATATACAGTATACCTCAATAAGGGAAAAAAAATGGAAAAACAGTACTTATAAGTTGTGAAATGAGATATGCTACACATTCTGTAAGTGTAAGAAGTAGAAATGACTGAACTCAGCAACTCTTATCAGCCTGGTAACATGAAGACTGGGTCTCATACAGTAACTGGAAGATTTAGAGAGGCGGATGAGTTTGATTTGGGGATGTTGTGCTTGAGAAACTGAGAAGACATCTAGAATTGCACACATGGGAACACAGAGAATTCAGGCAAACAGTGGCTAAAGTGAGAGATGTGGGAGTTCTAGCATGGAAAGGTAGATTGAAACAGTAGGAGCAGATTAGAATGCAAAGGGCTAGGTTGTCCTAGCAAATGCCTACATTCAGAGGATAAGAAAAGAGGAATAAGCTATCAAGGAAAATAGAGAAGAAGCAGTCTATGATATTAAAAGAGAATTTAAAGAGCCCAGTGTCTTAGAAGCCAAAGGAAGAATATCAAGGAGTGTAGGTAGCTAACTGTGTTAACTGGCCAAGAGAAGTAGCAGAGGGTGAAGTTTGCTGGACCTGATGATGAAATCGCCAAAGACCTCTGAGAATAATTTCATGAGAATGGCAGGAGCCGAAACCAGATGTGAAAGAACCAGAGTATGGTTAGGATGTAGACACACTGAGTATAGTGATAGTTTGTCAAGAAATTCACCAGGGATGGGAAGGGAAAAGACTGTTCACTTGTAGAAATAGCAAAGTTGAAGGAAAGGGGCCAATTAAGACTGAAAGATGATGGAACAAGAGTCAAGTCACAAGGAAGACAAGTGAGCATGGGAGGCAAGAAAGAGAAAGTAACTACAGACACTGATGAGGAGTTAAAATAAGCATGAATCTCAGGTTGACTGAGAAGTAAGGAGCAGTCGTGAAAACAACGGCAAAGGAAAAGTATGGAAACCTCTATGCTTCCTAGGGTTAGAATAGGAAGATGTCAAACTAACAAAACTTAATGTTCAGAAAGTTCTTTGACCTCATTTTAATGGACTAGCCTATTTTAAAGATGCATGCTCAATATATTTGTAAAAGGTCCTATTTTAATTTGGTCGTTGAAAAAATGCCAGTGCCAAAAAAAAAAAACACCAAACTGCCTTAACAGAAATGAAATACATTTTTACCAGGCAGGTTCTACTACTTAAAGAGGTTATAACACGTGTACACCCATGGTGGATTCATGTTGATGTGTGGCAAAACCAATACAATATTGTAAAGTAATTAGCCTCCAATTAAAATAAATTTATATTAAAAAAAGAGGTTATAAATATTTGATTGGAAAACAATATTTTTCTCTTCCTACTGAAAGATCTATTCCAAGATTAGAACAAAAATACTAGCAAATGATGGAAATAACAAAATAAGCACATTCTAATGGTTAAACAATCTGGCCTATGGTCCTTACAGATCCTTCTTTCTAGTGAGAATAAAAACCACACACTTATTATTAAGAGCAACAATAACAAAAACATTCATCACACTTGCTGCTGCCAGAAACGCAAAGTGCTTGTCTGAAAACTGGGCAACTCAAGCCAGGTAAACAGATTAAAGCCCACTCAGATTCCAAAATAGGAGCATTTGCTTGGAAAAACAAGATGCATATCTCAATAGTTACGTTTCCTGGCCAAAGATCTTGCTTAACTCAATTAGCTTGGGCTTGTTTCTATTACTGGAAGTCATACTTTTTATTACCAAATGAAGAGTTTTTCATTTAGGACAAATTAGTACAAGCAAATGAAGCAGCAGGAAGGAGAGCTTTATCTTTATCTCATTATTTCAGCCTGGGAAATAGCTGCGTGGTTTTCTGTGTGAAGCATTTTAGTAAGAACAGAAACAAATACTTCTTGGGTCAGGTCACTGATGAAACCAGCCCACCAGTCCAAGATTCCTGTCTCTTATGGAAGCCTTTTAGGGGCCCGTGCAGATGCAACCTTAAAAATAAATTACTCTACATAGCCAATTTTGGATTTCAAATGTAAGTAATTCTTCTAAAGCTACTTATCTTTTTAACCCACCTGATCTATATGGCAAATGCTTTAAAACAAGCACATGTATACACACACACACACAGCTTACTCTATGCCAGCTGTTTTAAGTGCTTTTCACTTAATCTTTAATCCTTGTAACAGCTATACAAGATAGGTACTATTATTAGCAGCATTTTCTAGGTGAAGAAACTAAAGACTGAGAAGATAAGGTAATTAAGGACACAGAGTTAGAAATGGACAGGGAGCTGAACTGAACCCAGCAGTTTGGCCTTTTGTCTATATTCTTAACCACGAGGTGGCCACGTACTCTAGTGGACTGCTCTTTGAGTAAATGCATTTCCTTCAAGACTCCAATTCTAACAGTTCTAGGCTGGGTAAACAAGTGTGTTTGCCCTGCCACACTCTTTACGATTTTATACATTTTAGTCATATGCTTTTTTCTTCCCAGTTTCATTGAAGTATAATTAACATATAGTACTGTGTAAATTTAAGGTGTACAGGATAATGATTTAACTTACATCATGAAATGATATTCACAGTAAGTTCAGTGAAAATCCTGGGTTTCCCTGTTGGCTCAGATGCTAAAAAATCTGCCTGCAAGGCAGAAGACCTAGGTTCGATCCCTGGGTCGGGAAGATGCCCTGGAGAAGGAAATGGCTACCCATTCCAGTACCCACTGCAATATTCTTGCTTGGAGAATTCCACTGATAGAGGAGCCTGGCAAGCTATAGTCCATGGGGTCACAAAGAGTCAGACACAACCGAGTAATTAACACTTTAGTGAACATCCATCATTTCATATATATATGACATTAAATAAATAGGAAAAATTTTTCCTTGTGATAAGAACTCAGGATTTACTTTCTTGTATATATAACATACAGCAGTGTTAATTAAATTTGTAATGCTGTACTTTATATCCTTTGTACTTATAGATAAATAACTGGAAGTTTATATCTTTTGACTATTTTTGTTCAGTTACTAAGTTGTGTCCGACTCTTTGCAACCCCAGGGACTGCAACATGCTAGGCTTCCCTGTCCTTCACTATCTCCAGGAATTTGCTCCAAACTTCATGTCCACTGAGTCAGTGACGCTATCCAACCATCTCATCTCTGTTGACCCCTTCTCCTCCTGCCCTCAATCTTTCCCAGCATCAGGGTCTTTTCCTGTGAAGCAGCTCTTCACACCAGGTGGCGCCAAAATATTGGAGCTTCAGCATCAGTCCTTCCAATGAATATGAATTCCTTTAGGATTGACTGGTTTGATCTCTTCGCAGTCCAAGGGACTCTCAAGAGTCTTCTCCAGCACCACAATTCAAAAGCATCAATTCTTCAGTGCTCAACCTTCTTTATGGTCCAGCTCTCTCAAGTTTTGACTGCTGCTGCTGCTGTTGCTGCTAAGTCATGTCAGTCGTGTCCAACTATGTGAGACCCCATAGACGTCAGCCCACAAGGCTCCCCCATCCCTGGGATTCTCCAGGCAAGAACACTGGAGTGGGTTGCCATTTCCTTCTCCAATGCATGAAAGTGAAAAGTGAAAGTGAAGTTGCTCAGTCGTGTCCAACTTTTAGCGACCCCAGGGACTGCAGCCTACCAGGCTCCTCCGCCCATGGGATTTTCCAGGCAAGAGTACTGGAGTAGGGTGCCATTGCCTTCTCCACAAGTTTTGATTACCTTCATCTAATTCCCCCTCCTCCTAACACCCTCACCCCTACCACCACCACAGTGTCTGCTAACCACAGTCTGGTCTCGTTTTCTATGAGTGTGTTTTTGAGGTATAACTGACCTATAACACTATGTTAGTTTCTGGTGTACAACATAGCAATTTGGTATTTCTGTATATTTTTTAATGATCACCATAAGTCTAGTTGTCATCTGTCACCAAAGACATTATGTAATTATTGACCATATTCTCCACATTGTACATTTTATACCTGTGATTCTTTCATTTTATAACTGAACGTTTATACCTCTTAATCTCCTTCACTTATTTCACCTATTTTTCTCCTCCTCCACTTCCCTCCCCTCTGTCCTCTGTATCCATAACTCTGTTTCTGTTTAGTTCGTTTGTTTTTTAGATTCCACATATAAGTGTAAGTGAAATCATACAGTATTTATCTTTCTTTGTTTGACTTATTTTACTTATTGTAATAGTCTCTACGTCCATCCATGTTGTCACAAATGGCAAGACTTCATTGGTTTTCATTTTATGGCTGAGTAATACTCCACTGTGTATATATACTGCATCTTCTTCATCCATTCATCTATTGATGGACACTTAGATTGCTTCCATATCTTGGCTATTGTAAATAATGCTGCAATGAACATATGTGAGTGCATATACCTTTTGAATTCATGCTTTCTTTTTCTTTGGATAGAGAGCCAGAAGTGGAATTGCTAGATCGAATGGTAGCTTACCACTTTGTTTGCACTTACATGAAACCTCCAACTCTGGTTAAACCTTTTTTTCAGGACAGGAAACTAGTATGACAGAAAACATAACATTTGAATATGCTACATTTTAAATAAAAAATAAGATCATGCCATTAATTTAGTGTGAATCCCTTCGCATTCAAATGTTAGTCCTTTCTGGCTGTCCAGTTTTTCCCTTAGATCAAAACTACAGTTTTCAGATGCAGCTTGAATGAACCACTCTTCACACCATTTTCCATCTTAGAATGGGCTAATGACTAGATATCCTTGTGAAGGAGGATAATTTCCTTGGGAATGATGGTCCATCACGCTGTTACAGAATCCCTCTGAAGGCACTCAATTCTCACTGCCTTTTCCATGTCCTCTCATGGAACTACACCTGGAAAATTGGTTCGAATCATGTAGGAGACAAGCATGAGTAGAAAGCAAAAGTCTGCTCAACAAACACCTACTGAGCACCTGCTCTTTCCTAGGTGCGGGCTGTGCCACAAGCTTTCATGAGTAGGCCCATGCTTTTGGCTGCCAGAAGATCATGCTCCCAGATGCCTATTCAAAAAATGCCACATGGTACTAAGAATGTCTCGGTTACTAATACTCAGTCAATCACACTGATGAAAATGTTTTCTAAAAATGTCTCATTTAACATTGTAAATATCCTCTTTATTTAGAAGTCAATGAAAGCAACCCTATCATTAAATTTCTTGTTCCTAAAAAATGATGTAGTTAGCTTAACACTGATTTAAGAGAGCTCATATAGTATTGTCAGACAGACCACAGGAAGTTAATGAAAATGTTCTGTTTTGTTCATCGGTATTATATATTATCAGCAATACACATAAACACATATATAAACTACATACAAAACATTACACTGAGCTCCTCTGGGGACAAGATATTTGGTATTACTTACACAGAAACAAATATATAAATCTTTTTAAAAGTATATATATGTATATGTGTATATCTGTGTACACACAACAGACACAGAAAAGTATTTTTAGGCTTCTTGGAATCTGTGCTACTTAACAATAACATAATGTAGAGAAAAATACTTTACCTGTTAGGCATATTCTGCCCAGAGTTTAACAAAGATAAAAATCACTTGTCTGAGAGTGGAGTTACACAAATTATTTAAGCAAAAAGACTGAGCTTTGCTTGACTATTAAGCTTTAGAATACACACCGCTGATACTTAAGCAGCGTAAACTGTGTAGGATCATTGTCAGCGCAAATCACAGGTCTTCACGTGTGGTAAGCTTTCCCAAAGAACATCTGGCTAATAGCCAAGCAAAAGTACATAATTTAAAACATTCAATCGGTTTCATTCTGAGGCATTTTTGTTTAGTGTTTAATAGCTTCTCCAGGGACAGGAAAATTACAAAAGCGAATTGTTTTGACATGAGCTAAAATGAGTCATCGCTCGTCACTACATTTTTGAGGATTTGGCATTAACCTTCTGAGACGATAAACCATAAACATTTGAAATAAATATCAATTTTCCTAAACAGTTTAGTAAAGTCAGTCTACTCTTCTCACTGGAACAATAACTATAACCTTAAGGGAAAGCATAATCCTTTTCCCACTTAAAGCAATTTTGTTTTTTTCCAAATGTTTCCTGAACATTTTCAATGGCCATGTATGGCCCCATGACTAAAGCAATAGGAAAGCTTAATTGATTTTTTTTAAAATAACAAGTTAAAAGAATAACATATACAAAGTAATCCCTGGGTAACTTTCAATCATTGTTACCTAGT
Source organism: Nanger dama (assembly GCA_917880005.1). Taxonomy (NCBI): domain Eukaryota; kingdom Metazoa; phylum Chordata; class Mammalia; order Artiodactyla; family Bovidae; genus Nanger; species Nanger dama. The sequence goes on along the minus strand of CAKJTW010000082.1, from coordinate 5,705,626 downwards.
ATTTCCACTGTATGCATGCAGAGGAAGGAATCCTTAACAAGACACCATGCAAACAGGCTTGAGTTTCAACTTCTGCATGCCTCAAGGTCCCTGCTTACTTCCATGCCCTACCCCCTCAGACATGCTCTCGAGCCCAAACAAATTTCATTTTCCTTTAGATCAATGGACCTAAAACTTTGCTAGATATCAGAATCACTAGAGGAGCTTTAAAAAATCCCAGTGTTCATGGCACACCAGTTAAGTTAGAATCTCTAACTCTTAAGTATACCAATACTGCTGAACGCTCTCCAAGTAATTCCAGTGTGTAGCCCTGTTTGAGTATCAATGCTTTTAGACTTGCATGGGAGAGCAGAAAGAGGCAGAGTTAGGCAATGATCAATACCTTTGGTACTTAATGATTGTTAGGATGAATATTAAATCAAGAAAAAAGAAGGTTGCACTAAATAACTGTAATGAAACTATCACTTACTTACAACAGAGTTAAGTGCACAGATTCCGCAGCCAAAGTTTCTGGGCTGAATTTTGGTTATTTTAATCTCTCAGACTCAGTTTCTTTACCTATTCAATGGGGATAATAATAGTACTCACCTTATCGGTTGCTATAAAGATTCAATGAATTAATCTACATAAATGTAACATGTTTAGAACAGTATTTTACACAGAATAAGCACCAGATATATTTTAGTTGTTATTAATATTCTTATTATAATCTATATACACGTATGAGAGTTGAATAATCTCTCCTAAACCGAAAAGAGTTGAATGGGTTTCATTTCCAGAATTTATTCATTATGAATTAAAAAATTTTAAGAATGACATCACTAATGTTTATATGTTCAATTTAACATAACAGTATAATATTTTCAATTGTAATTAATCCTTTAATTTTAATAAACATTTTATTAATATTTATTTCATCCTAAAATACTGTCAAGGGCTTCCCCAATGGCTCTGCAGTAAAGAGTCAGATTGTATGCCAAGCAGCAGATGCAGATTTGATTGTATGCCAAGCAGCAGATGCGGATTTGATTCTTGCATCGAGAAGATCCCCTGGAGGAGAAAACGGCAACCTACTCCACTATTCTTGCCTGAAAAATCCCATGGACAGAGGAGCCTGGCAGGCTACAGTCCATGGGGTTGCAAAAGAGTAGGATACAACTTAGAGACTAAACAACAAATTACTGTCACGTTGATTCTGACCTTAGAATTAGAAGATGGCAGCTTAGAAATGTATAATAAGAGCTAAATAGATGAATGGGGAAAAAAAAAAGGGAGGTGAAAGCGTTAGTCACTCAGCGGCATCTGATTCTTTGTGACCCCTATGGACTGCAGCCCACCAGGTTCCTCTGTCCATGGAATTCTCCAGGCAAGAAAACTGGTATGGGTAGCCATTCCCTTTTCCAGGGGATCTTCCCCACCTAGGGATTGAACCCAGGTCTCTTGCAATGCCGGCAGATACTTTACTGTCTGAGCTACCAGGGAAGTGCAACTAGTTGAATACTTACTGTTTAGGTGCTATTCTAACCATTTACAAGCTGTAGTTCATTTAATACTCAACAAGCCTATGAGGAAGGTACTCTTTCTGTCTTCATTTTATAGAAGAAGAAACAGATGCACAAGAGGTTACAAAATCAATAAATGAAGAGCTTAAGATCATATGCAGGATGTCTGATTTCAGAGCCTTGCTTATCATCCTTGAGATGTTAACGTGTATTGAGGAAAAATTCCCTGAAGGTGAACTATGGTGGAGTCATAGTCAAGATGGAAGTGGAAGTCCAAAATGTACATCATAATAATTTTAAAAACAGTGCACCTTCTATGTTATTCCTCACACTTTATCTTAGAAATATTTTGTTAAAGAATGCAAGAGGCTAGGAAGCTGCTAGGAAAAAAAAGTAACAACAGTAATCACAACAGCTACCACATAGATTTCACAAAAACCTAAAACCTTTATATTCAATAACTTTTAATTATTTTAGTTATATAGTCGATATAATTTACTGAGAACTTCTTTGTAGACACAATTATTTGGAGTATTTCTTAATATGGTTTTTAATGCCCATTAAAGTTAAAAGGATATATCATAGTAAGAAACCACCAAAACACCTGTAAAATGTAATAACGTGGTATCAGAAGCCAGCAATCTGCTTTGAAAAACCATAACCAATGTTCAGTTCAAAATAAAATTGAACAGACTTCTTATGTAGTATAAAATAAACATCAATGAACACCAGAAACTACTTTCTCTAAAAGGGTTTTTTTGGATGAAAAGAAATGAGTTTTTAGTTGAGGCCTCTAAATAAATGCACATATAAAATTTTCATCTACTATAACCAAAATATATCTATTGTAGCTGTCTCTAAGGCCCTAAATAAAAAGGAGTGTTCACACTTTTTGTTTACATATATTCAGCCTTCTTCAGGTGATGTGAAATACCAAGAGAAATCCAATGTGTATTAATATTAATAATCATCTAATAAAGAATATTAATACACATTGGATTTCTCTTGGTATTTCAAATAACAGAATAGTTTGAAATGAATACTTGAACTTACATAGTACAGACTCTGTATTTGTGGAATACACCACATTTAACTGTACCTTATTCTGACATTCTTGTGTGATATTCCAAGTCATATTAAACAAAACTACTAGTACGATGTGAAAAATGCATATATGTGTTTATGTGTGGGTGTGCATGTTAAAAGTTGATCTGTAAGACATCTGTCACTAGTAAAGAAAAATTTTGTTTAGCTGAAATTTCTAGGTTCCTATTTTTAAAGGAAGTGAGTTTGAAAAGGATGAGATTGGACAGAAAGAATCAGAGCAAATGTGGTCCCTGGGCATTGTGTAATTCCATATAAAACAATTTACTTGAAACATCTTCCATTCCATATGCCTATGACATGACATACCTCTAAAACTAATGCCATCTGCAATATAGAAATACAGTCTTTGTTTAATAACCTTTTAAAAATGAAATATGAAACAAAATATGAAATATGAAAATATGAAACAAAAATAATAATGTATCACATCTAAACTCTCAAATAAGCAATCAAGACTTCTTTTGAATGTTTCCTTCTGTTCTGAGAGTCTGATAAATTAGATTAAGTCTATTTAGAAATACATATTAATGACTATTCAAGGTATAAAAAAATCCACTGTTAGAACAATAAATATAACATTAGTATGAGGACTCCAAATTGGAATCAGGATATCTTTTATTAATACTCTTACTTATGGTGATTAAACAGCAAGGAAAACTTCATTTAGTCATGAGCATTACATACTTCTCTGGTGCCTTGTTTTGCCATGTACACTTTAGCAGAAAGCTTTGACACAATACAGGGGTGTCTCTTACAGAATTCCCCTATAATCTCCATCACTCATTCTAGACATCCCCTTCTAGAAAAGGTAAAATAAGAGAAAGTGATCTGACTGGAATATATGAAACTAAATAGAACTAGTTCAAAACCTCACAGCTTCCCATTAGTCTTAGAAACAAAACTTTGGTTTTCTACTTTCATTGTTGTACAATAGATTTCTCCTCAAATGTACATCACCTCAGTACTCCACCAAAAGGCATCCATTATCTTGACAATAATGGATTAATAAATCTTCAGAGAATATAAATGATCGAAGATCAAAAAAAAGTACTAGTATAGAAAATTCAAAATTTGGTGTCGGGCTGCTTGCTGCTGCTGCTGCTAAACTGCTTCAGTCGTGTCCAACTCTGCGACCCCACAGACAGCAGCCTACCAGGCTCCCCAGTCCCTGGGATTCTCCAGGCAAGAACACTGGAGTGGGCTGCCATTTCCTTCAAATGAACACAAATTAGTTGAGATACAGAAAGCCAGCTTTCAGGTGCCCTCACATATTTGTTTCATTTTGAACTGTACTTATTGCCAAAGCTATAGAACAGTGGTCAGCAACCTGTCTTTTGTAAAGGAACAGCTAATAAGTGTTTTAAGCTTTGCAGGCCAGATGGTCTTGTTTCCACTATTCAATTCTGCTGTTATACCCAGAAAGCAGCCCGTAATATGTAAACAGATAGGTGTGGTTACCTTCAATCAAGCTTTACGGATATTAAAATCTGAATTCCATTATAATGTTTGCGTTTGCATATTACCAAATATTATTATTTTGGAATATTATTTTTCCCAATTATTTAAAAATAGAAAAACCATTCTTAACTTGATACCAAAACTGATAGTGGGCAGGCTATAATGCTTAGTTATGTCTTCTCTCTGCCATGCCCTGCTTTCCTATACATGTAAATGTATAAAGAAATTTCTGACTACAAACAAAATACTTTGTCTACATTAGCTTCTTAGGCATCCATTTTTAAAGGATGAGGCCAGACATAAAAAAATATATGCCATTGATACCAATTATAATAAAGCAGGCTACTTGGAGAGAAGGTACAGAATAACTGGGCTCTGCAGCACTGACACATTTAGAGATATATACATATTAGTAAGTTCTTTGTTCATCTTAGCATTATTCATTGTCAAGGCTCAAATCAATAATAACACCAACGGCTTTTTCCCCAGAATCTGAACAACTGAAGTTAAGTCTTATTAAAATATTAATTAAATTTTAGACACATAAAAGTTAGTAATATCTTTTGCCATAATCATTTCTATGCAAACAAAACAAAACAAAAAATTGTGCTGAGAAACAAATTATACTTCTCTCCTAGTGTGTATGTGCTCAGTCGTGGCCAACTCTTTGCGACCCCATGGGCTATAGCCTACCAGGCTCCTCTGTCCATTGGATTCTCCAGGCAAGAATACTGGAGTGTGGGGCCATTTCCTCCTACAGGGTTCTCTCTCTAGTATTTATCTCTAATATAACAAAATGTCATAATTAAATTTTAGAGACTTAAAACACAGTTCTTATTTGTCATATACAATTGGAAATGAGCTTCTGTGCACTTAGTATACATGGATTTCTTTTTAATGTTGAGAAAATTATTTTTTTCAAAGTAAGTTACTGTGTTTTCGGTTTGTTAGAAGGTAAATATTGATTAATTCACAGTTTGTGAAATCAAAACAACAAACACTTTCCCTTTAAGGTAACTTGTGAAATCTCAAACTACTGAGCAAAGATTTAGTTGCTATGGCAACAAATAAATCCTAAACACTGTCACTGCAGAATTATCATTTAAAAGAAGAGGATGCCTGAAGGCAGTTATTTGGGGCCCATTCTTCTATTCTCAGGCCTTCAAAATGACTATTTCAAAGTGCTTTCCCACACTTCATTTTTGGTATTTTAATAAAATGTCCTATTTCCTGATTAAATTCTGCCTTTCCCCTCTGGGAACCTTTCTCACAAGACCTCTGTATGGAATGAGAAGGTTTAAGGTGACTGCCATTCATGAGAAAAAGACACCACCACCTAAAATCCTAGAAAACCTATACACTCCATACACAGAAATGATGTTCTAATGGGGCATGCAGACTTTTAAAAGCAAAACAGTCCCCCGATGGAAGAGCACACCAATTGTGCAGCTAACGTTAGTGTTGCAGTCCATGGGGTGGCAAAGAGTCAGACGTGACTGAGCAACTGAACTGAACTGAATGTTAGTGCAACAAATTTTCCCTTACCTTCCTATTGCCATATGCCTGTCATTTTCTCCCTATAGTTTCCACTCACTGTTTCAAACATATGTTGCCACTTATTTGCCAGGAGAGTAATCTCTGAACTACCCGCTTTATGTATGATGAAATGGCAGACGGAACGGAGCCAGAGACGGCACCATTAGTAGTTATTCACACTTCTGTTTTCTCTTAGCTTCCTTTTCTCTAAAGTTTAGTCCTCATATGTGAAGAGGGATGTGTAATCATAAAGACATCCATGACTCATACTTTAGCATATGGAGGCAGAGCAACTCCCTGTGGAAGCAAATGGCTCTCTCTTCCACAGAGCTGCATGCCTCCGCTACAGAAAGCCTGTCTTTACAGCTTAGAGCCTGACAAACACTGGCGAGAGGCTTCTTTGTCAAACCTCACCGACTATCAACATTCTTTTCTTTTCCAGTAATCACTGCTAGAGTTTACTCAACATTTAACCTCAGTCTTTTAATAAGGCACCTGCTTCATGGGTTCAGGTTGCTAGGTGATCAATTGCCCTGAGTCAAGAGAAGAAAATACCATGGAGATTAGTTAAGAAAAAGGGGTTTTCCAGTAAAGATGAAGGGAATTTCTGGAGATAAAGTGGGGAAGTCTGGTGTTAGAAGTACAGTGAAAAGAAATGAATGCTATTTCAGTCTGTATTGATGATCCTCTTCTGGCTTACTGAAACCAATCTATAGGCCAAGAAACACTGCCATGGATTAATAGTTATGTTACTGTTGAGCTAAGTTTCTTGAACTATATATCCGGCAAACCCTACCAGAACTTGGCCTCTTGTGAAAAAGTGGTGAAAAAAATAAGCTCCTGTCAATAAGCAGAAAGGAAATAGAGTACCTTGAAGAAGCCACAAAATACTACCACTATTCATATGTGACTACTGTACAAAAAATATCTTCAAAACCCAGAGAATCACAATGGTGTGATCACTCACCTAGAGCCATACATCCTGGAATGTAACAAAGCTAGTGGAGGGGATGGAATTCCAGTTGAGCTATTTCAAATCCTAAAAGATGATGCTGCGAAAGTGCTGCACTCAATATGTCAGGAAATTTGGAAAACTCAGCAGTGGCCACTGGAAAAGGTCAGTTTTCATTCCAGTCCCAAAGAAAGGCAATGCTAAAGAATGCTCAAACTACCACACAATTACACTCATCTCACACGCTAGGAAAGTAATGCTCAAAATTCTCCAAGCCAGGCTTCAGCAATACGTGAACCGTGAACTTCCAGATGTTCAAGCTGGTTTTAGAAAAGGAAGAGGAACCAGAGATCAAGTTGACAACATCCACTGGATCATCGGAAAAGCAAGAGGGTTCCAGAAAAACATCTATTTCTGCTTTATTGATTATGCCAAAGCCTTTGACTGTGTGGATCACAATAAACTGGGGAAAATTCTGAAAGAGATGGGAATAGCAGACCACCTGACCTGCCTCTTGAGAAACCTGTATGCAGGTCAGGAAGCAACACTTAGAACTGGACATGGAACAACAGAAAACCTATCTGGTTCCAAATAGGAAAAAGAGTACATCAAGGCTGTATACTGTCACCCTGCTTATTTAACTTATATGCAGAGTACATCATGAAAAACTCTGGACTGGAAGAAGCACAAGCTGGAATCAAGATTGTTGGGAGAACTATCAATAACCTCAGATATGCAGATGACACCACCCTTATGGCAGAAAGTGAACAAGAACTAAAGAGTCTCTTGATGAAAGTGAAAGAGGAGAGTGAAAAAGTTGGCTTAAAGCTCAACATTCAGAAAACGAAGATCATGGCATCTGGTCCCATCACTTCATGGGAAATAGATGGGGAAACAGTGGAAACAGTGTCAGACTTTATTTTGGGGGGCTCCAAAATCACTGCAGATGGTAACTGCAGCCATGAAATTCAAAGACGCTTACTCCTTGGAAGTAAAGTTATGACCAACCTAGATAGCATATTCAAAAGCAGAGACATTACTTTGCCAACAAAGGTCCGTCTAGTCAAGGCTATGGTTTTTCCAGTTAGTCATGTATGGATATGAGAGCTGGACTATAAAGAAAGCTGAGCACCAAAGAATTGATGCTTTTGAACTGTGGTGTTGGAGAAAACTCTTGAGAGTCTCTTGGACTGTAAAGGAGATCCAACCAGTCTATTCTAAAGGATATCAGTCCTGGGTGTTCACTGGAAGGACTGATGTTGAAGCTGAAACTCCAATACTTTGGCCACCTGATGCAAAGAGCTGACTCATTTGAAAAGGCCCTGATGGTGAAAGACTGAGGGCAGGAGGAGAAGGGGACGACAGAGGATGAGATGGTTGGACGGGATCACCGACTCAATGGCAAGAGTTTGGGTAAACTCCAGAAGCTGGTGGATAGGGAGGCCTGGTGTGCTGTGGTTCATGGGGTTGCAAAGAGTAAGATACGACTGAGCAACTGAACTGAACTGAACTGATTCACAAGTGATGGGATATGGCAAAACATAAAAAACAGCTGTCCCTGCTGAGGGACAGCCCACTAAATCTATGAAGCTAACTGCAAAGCTAGTTGAATTATGATTCATTCTTTAAAGGGGGATGTTTTCAGCTTTTCCAGTCATGAACATGGGTGACTTCAAGTTGCTTAAAAGAACATGTTGTCATCCTTGAACCTGTGAGAACTAAGAATAAAATATACTAAGCTTAACCCTTTAGGCCACATAAAATACATACCAGTATTCTCTGGGTTATGAACACCTGACTCATTAACATTCCTTCTATATAAAAAGCCAACCTACATTCGGCTCAAAAGGATGATACCTGGAGAGCAAGAGCATTTCCAGAGCTACTTCATATTCCTCAGGCTAGTTGACCAGGGGCTGCCATGGACATGGCAGGGAGGTGTTCACCTAGAATACAAAATGGGAACCTGGGATGCATTTACTAATAAGCATCATGTTCTATGTAAAACATTGGCTCCCAGCTAGTTCACAAAAAGCTAGCTGACCCAAAATATAGTTTAAATTTCTATACATTTGCAAGAATATTGTTCTCTATTATGTGCTGCAATAATCACATTATATGTAACTCTTGTGGGCTATGATATGACTGTGCTACAATATTACCATACTATCAGTTTCCGAAATACAGGTTTTCAGCTTTATTATGGGTTTAGTAAATCTCCCTGTGCTAATCTGGGAACCAATTCTCTACTTTGTAACTTAACGACATTGTTTCTGTGGGAAAGATATTTGAAATGAACCTTTCAAATAATCTTTTTGCAAAATGAGGCAATTCTTACATATTGAAGATGAACATATTCACTTGTCTTCTTGCTATAAGAATCCAAGTTGTCCTAAAATCTATATAAATTCTTCATTATCCCAGGTTTCTTCCATGAGCAAAAGAAACCATAAGCAACATAGACTTTAAAAGCATAAAAAACAACAACAACAACAAAATTCAAGAAATGGTTATTTGTGGAAAGAAGAGAGCAGCACATGAGCACACAAGAGTAATGTGGATAGTAACTCTGCCCTCCAGCCCCCTTGGGGCAGACTTGGTACCAGACCAGCTCCTCCTTAGAGGCTGCACATTTTACGTGTCCACAACAGAGGAGCAGAGTGGGTGGAATTTTACCACAGCTCCTCAGTGCCGCCTTGTCTCACACCCTCCCAGATGCCTAACTTCTTCATCTGCACGTGAAGGCACTTTCTGTATGTACTTCACTTAGCTTTTAACCAGTCTATCTCTTCTTCCACATGAATACCTCCCTAACCAACTCCCAGCTGTAAATTCCCTGAAGCAAGGAATCTGTCTTATTTTCCACCATATAGCACAAAAGTTTGGCTATAAAAGCACAGAGGAAAGGAACCTATTACATCCTGGTTGCATGTTAAATGGCTTTCTTCCCCTCAGATTTGTGTCATTTAACCTAGGTAGGAACTTAATAAATGAAAGCTGAATGTCTACTCACCCAGCTTTTTAATAAATGAAAGCTGAATGTCTACTCACCCAGCTTCAATAAAAGAAAACTGTAAAGAAACTGATAGAAACATTTGTAGATTCAGGAAAGAGGTAATCAGATTTTTTACCTTCAAAATGCCTTTACTGTTGGTGGTAAAATCTAACTATAAAATATCTACATATTCTATGATGGATGTTGATAAACAAAAACTGTTCTCAATTAGCATGGAACTCTACTTCTATTTTATAGTGATAAGTATAAAGTAATTATCTATAGCGCATAAAGAGGTGTGGAGATTCTACAAAAATGGACAATATTTTTGTGCTTACCATTCAGAAATACCTAGACTCTAAAAATATTGTTACTGAAGATGGAGATACTTGAAAGCAGAAGGATGTGTCCTGGGAGTCCCAGATTCCCTCACAGGAACACCTTGAAGGGACACAGAGCCGCATCGCCACCCCAGTCCACAGTCACCACTGCACACCTCATCCACTCGGCTTTCTCTGGAAATGGGCCGTAGAAGACTGGCAAAGGCCACAGAACGTGAAGACCTGACCTGGGACAAGGACTGCAAACCTGCTCACCCAACTGTTGAAGACTTCAAATCACTCCTTCTTGAAAATCATCTTCAGAATCTCATTCCCTCAATTCTTAAGCTGAGGACAAGCACCTGCAATACAGTGATAAGGAAAATATATGCACATACAAGCAGCTACTCTAAGAAACACTTGCACACACACGCAGGCACTCTCATCTAACTAAAGATACACAAGCAGAAATAATAGTTTCTGTGATATTTAAAACAAATTTAGTCACCATATCATATCAAAAAGAGTAATGATTTAGCAATAAAACATTGTAACATCCCAACAAATAGTCTTTGGCAAATGATTTTTATTTTTTTCCCAACTGGACAGTTCAGGCTTTATCAAAATCAGAAAACACTGTCAGAACCCTCAATAACACTTCTATCCATTGAAACTCTTCAATTTTGTTACTTCTGTTTTTATTCCAATACTAGTTTTCATTTTTAAGGGTAAAAGAATGATAGTGAATTAAGACCAAGGGAAAATCTGGGGAGATAGGAAATAAGGAAGCTTATCATATGAACTTTTTCTAAATCACAAGTATAGTGGGGTGCACAAAGAACAAAAGCTGGCTTTTGCTTGGAGAGCACTGTTTGAATGCTGTGACAGAGAACCCAAGTTGGCTTTTGCTTGGAGAGGACTGTTTGAATGTTGCAATTTTTTTTTTTTTTTAATGGCACAGTAGGGCACAGAGGACAAAGCCCAGGGTCCTCCCAGCCCCACATAAAGTTGAGATTGCAAAGAGCTAAGCCATCGGTGTAAAGATGACTAAGAAACAAAACCAACCTTTAGGAATGGTAAGGAAAACTACTTTTCTTAAACTATGGCATTGGGAGGAAGCGAATAGATAAACTCCACTGAGTATTTATAATAATGTTACCCAACACAAGAATTTGCAGTCCAAATTCACACTACCTGGGTGGTCCAGGAACAAAAAATAAAAAGCCTACAGATTCTAGGCTAACAATACCCCTTGGCACCTGGCAAAAATAAACCTAAATCTTCTCTAGAGGAAGCCATCTTCAACCCAAGGTTCAAAGAATTGCCACATACAAAAGTCTAAGGTGTTTAAATTCATATTTTTTAAAGAACCCAAAAACACACTAGAAAATAATGCATAATGATTGAAAGCCAGAGAAATCAGAATCAGAGCTGCTGCTATCTAAAGACCTCAGATATTTAAATTATCAAATAGCATGTAAAATCTACTTAATATATTAAAAAGGAGACTGAAATTTCTAGTTAAAAGAGTAACAGACTACAAAAAAATCAGATAAATTAGTGGAAAAAAAAAGAAAATTTTGGATATGAAAACCATAACTGCAGATCAGCAAAGGGAATTGTCAATTCAAGTGTCAGTCACTCATTCATGACCAACTCTGGGAGACCCCATCGACTGTAGCCTGCCAGGTTCCTCTGTCCATGGAATTCTTCAGGCAAGAATACTGGAACGGGTAGCCATTCCCTTCTCCAGGGGATCTTCCTGATCCAGGGATTGAGTCCCAGTCTCCTGCACTGTGGGCAGATTTTTTACCACATGAGCCACAATAGTGAACTGAAAGAAAAATCTGAGGAGATAATAAAATTCAACCTGAAGAGCTAAAGAGATGGAACAAGTGAAAGTAGTTAAGGGATATGAAGATTAGAGTAAGATAGTCTAACACGTGTCTCAGTTTTAAAAGGTAAGGAGACAAAAAGTTATTCAGAAGTCATATTTGACGAGTTAACACTGAGAATTTCCTAGAAGTCAGGAAAGACACCGATTCATGCATACAGGAATTTTAATGAAGCCCAGAAAGTGTAAAATTAAGAAATCTATACTTAAGTATATCATATGGTAGAATAACAAAAGACAAAGGAAAAATCATAAAAGCAGTCAAGACAAAAGGAGTAACAATCAGACTGATGACTGACTTTTCAACAGTAACATGGGAGTCAGTGGAATAATACTTCCAACATCCCAACAGAAATGGTATCAACCTAGAAGTCTATTTGCTGTAAAAATCTTCCTAAGAACAAGGGCAAAATAAAGACATGTTCAAATAAATAAAAAGACGGAGTCTGAAAAAGCACACTTCCACTAAAGAAACTTCAAAATATATATTTAGGTTGAAGAAAAGTGATCCCAGATGAAGTATGGAATAAAAGAAGGGATGATGAGCGAGGAAGTGGTACATATGTTGGTAAATCTAAACCAACATTGACTAAAAGAACAAAAATAGATGATGATGGTATCTTATGGAATTTTTAAAAAGAACTGTTTAAAAGATATTTCAGCAACAATATTAAAATTGGGAAGGTATGCTTCAAAATGTTCTAAAGTCCTTAAACTCTCTGGTGGGATTAAAATAGTGATTAGCTTTAGACTCTGATAATTTAACTTGCGAGGCAGAATGTATAGGCTAATCAGTTCCTAATAGAATAGAAACAGTGTATAACTCCAAGGAGAGAGGGCGAAAATGAATAAAAATAAAATCCAAAAGAAGCCAAGAAATGAGACAAAACAACAGCAAAAAGGTGGTGAAAAACAGAACCATCAAATAAGATGACAAAAGTAAATCCAAATATATCAATAATCACTGTAACAGACTGAATACATTAAAAGACAAAGAATGTCAGGCTGGATTAAAACAATTCTAACAATAATAATTCCCAACTATATGGAAAAAGAGATATTATCAGGTAACCACTAATCAAAAGAAAGGTTATACAGCTATATTAATATAAAGGGACTTTATTTAGGTGGAAAGCATCTATAAAGAATAAGTATATAATGTGAAGAACTTCTGTTTCCTAGGAATAGTTTGATGGTCACTGGCACTGGACAAAAAAAAGTAACACAGAGAGCCTTTGGGAAGTAGATTTTCATTCCTGACCTAAAAGTTGAATTTTATTATTCTTCATTTTCTCTTGTAGTTGTGAGTGAGCATACATAAAAGCCAGAATGTGTACTCACACAATGTGTGTGTGTGTTAGGGCCAGGGGTAAGAGGTTGTAAGCAGTGAGGAGGGAAGAAGACTTCTGTTCCACAAGGTTTCAGCAAACAACAGCCATAGATAGAGGATGGATGGTTGGATAGAGTCTGCTTTTAACCAAAAGTTGTTCAGCACATATCAGAGATGAAGCAAGACCTAAGCCATTTTCATGTTTTGAACCTACTGATATATTAAGAAGAGGAAATGAAGAAATGCCAATATAAGTTTATGAATGCATGCTAATTTAAAATACTTGCATTTACGAAAGAACTTTTAATTTTTGTAATGAAAGGTCAGGTAATGAAATATACCTGAGCTATTCACAGGATTTACTTGAAAATTAATTTATAGCACACTCTTAAGTGGCATAGACTAGTAATAAGACAAGTAATCTTATGATAAACGTATCACTTTTGTCAATCTTATCAGAGTAGATCAGCATTTGGAGATAAATCTCAGAGTCCAAATTTGAGGTCACTCAAAGTCAACACCAGTGACTCTCCCGATTCCCAGTGTGAGTAAGTGAATCGGGACACGGACATTCTGGCATCACTAGGGCAGGAGCCATTCATGGTAACTGAAAATTGATTCTATGTGTTTCAAAATTCAACTGGATCAGTTTTCATTAGAATTTATTATATTTAAAAAGAAATCAGCTCTATTTTGAGTTATGTTTTGCCAAAAGACAAGTGCTAGGAGGAAACTCTGTCCCTGCAGTTTTTACTCCTCAAGTTCTCAGGCTGTCAGCGCTATCATGACAGACTTTTCCCTACTTGCATGATTAAATTCAATCCCATGGGGGGAATCTTCCCTCTTGAATAATATTTGTGATCAAGGAAATTAAAGGAACTTGATTAAATGTAATAAAGAATAGCTTCTGGATCAAGACTTAATCAGTATCATGTTGAGTTAAAAGTACAAGGCCAAAATCTACTACTGCAAATAGGATCCCATAACATCCTGCACACACATGTACCTTCACAGATGTGAAATAAATGGCACATAAAATGATGCAAAAGCTGAGAGTCAATGAGTGGGAATAGTGTGTATATGACCATCACCTCTTTCTCTTTCTCCTGCTGGATCCAAAGCACTTTTTTCCAGTCACTTCCTCATTCAGCAGGCTTTGGAACGCTCACCTTGTGCAGGGTATTGTGCCGGTCCTCATATAGAATCTCAGAGAGTGGAAAGCAGGTTTGAGACATCAAGGTAGAAGGCTGGGCAGAGCAATCACCATATATGAGGCTCTCAATAAATGAAAGCAGCTCCTTGCCATTCCCTTCCCACTCCTTAAATCTTCTTTGAACTATGAAACTTAAGTCAGAGAGATTTTAAGAATATAGTTGATAAGATTCTTAAACCTATGTCATAATCTTAAAAGATAAATAACTTACAGATTCAGAAGCTGGCAATAAATGAAAACAGTTTAAAACATAGTATGGTAGGATTTTTAAGTGATCCTTTCAATGTGATTTGTATTACTGTTACTGTTGTTTTAATGCAAAAAATAACTGGAGAGGGAGAGAAGACATGAAGGAAGAAAGAGAAGAGGAATGAGAGGAAGGAGAAGACAGAAGAAATTGTACAAGCTGAAATACTTCTGAGTTCTGCAGCAGAAAAGTGTGGTGCACACACAGGCCTGCACTGTGCCCTCTCTGCATGTCCCTGAACAGGCTACTGCACAGTTGAGTTTCAGTTATACAGACTACAAGATGAGGGAAGCTGGCCAGATGATCTCCAAGGTTCATTCTCACTCTACTATCCCATGAAGCGAAAGTGAAAGTGTCAGTTGCTCAGTCCTGTCCAACTCTGCAACCATGATCTGTAGCCCACCAGGCTCCTCTGTCCACAGAATTCTCCAAGCAAGAACACTGGAGTGGGTAGCCATTCCCTTCTCCAGATCTTCCTGAGCTAGGTATTGAACCTGGGTCTCCTGCATTACAGGTGAATTCTTTACCTTCTGAGCCATAAGAGAAGCCCCTGCTACCCTACAGTGCAAGCCTAATGAACTAGACGGCAGATAAGAGAGATACAAAGTTGCATGACTCCAGGCTTAGTACTGTTTGCCCCCAAGACCAAATTCTACCACAAGACACTGAGTGTGATATCAGAGGTTGCTGAAGTCAGTCTGCAATTCAAATCCTGGTGCCACTCTTTACTAGCTTTGGATCTTATACAAGTTACTTCACCTCTCTGTTTGTTCCTCGGTTATTTAACTCACAGAGTAATTACGTGGACAAAGTTGCTATTATATGTAAAGCATACAGTTCATGGCATCCATTAAATAATAAATGTGTTATATATAATTGTTATTAAACAAAGATATAAACAAAACCAACACAGGATAGAAGTGGTTAACCCAGATTATCACAGGAGCAGTGCATGATGAAAATACTTAAGTGTGAGGTTGTTCATTAGGAGGCTGGTGATAAGGAAGCTCAATGACACAGTAGTTTGATGTAGGTTGTCTTAGATAATTATCTTAAAATGCTTAGGTAATTTAGGTACACACGCAAAGTCTGTAAGTCTATGAAGGGGAAGATGATCCTAATACACGGAAGTAAATTGCTCATTTTGAGCTCCAAACCATAGAGACAAGGTGTGAAAGGACTCATATCAAACAGGCACAGCTGACAAATGAGGACAAACTGTCTTCAAATACTTAAAAAACTGTCATGTCAAAGCAATGCATTTATTCAACACAGCTCCGTGGAAAGATTAGGAATGTCAGTGGAAGTTGGAAAAAGCCAGTTTTTAGACTGGAATGGAGTGGACTTGTTGAGGAAGTAACAAATCGCTGGGGCTATTCAGCTCTAGTGACAACTGAACTGTGTATGCACCAATTCCTAGGAAGAAGGTTGAGATTCTCACTTGAGAGAGATTCCAATTTAAGGGTGAACACAGAACTTTTATCTCTCTCCCAAACCTGTATTTTATGATGCAGATTGGATGCCTAGTGACATAAGTTATAAAAGGATTTTTCATGTACAGAATAAACAATTGGCAAGCATGTAAGACAATGTTGTTATATGATAACACAGTATTAATATTAAAAGTTCAGATATTTTTGCCCAGAGTTGTCAACCCATTACCAAATTGGTGGCTTGGGTTGATTACCAGTATTATACAGATCTTTAATTTAAAAGAAATGCAACAAACTATTGCATTTTTAATCCATAAAGTAAATAACTTGCTCATTAATGTTCCATAAATTAGTATAAACCATGGTAGATTATACTAATGTTACAATAACTAGGATTTCAGATACATTCTTTTTGACAGTTCTAATCACATCATTTAGTTAGTCACTTTTGATTTTTCATGTTTCCCAACAGAGGCATGGGAAACACAGTGGCTGGATCACCAGTTTATTGTTTGACCTTGGGGCAAGTCCTTAACCTCTCTGAGCTCCATCTACCTAAAAAGGGAGAACAAAGAGTGGAAATAAGCAGAGTAGACGTTTTCTGAGGTCTTTTACACTATAAAATATGATTTTATGAAATAATCATCCTTCCTAATAAAACTCAAAGCACATTTCTCATTTTTTAATTTGTCTGTCATTTCATCCCAGTCAAGATATCTTATCTTTAGCCATAATGTAGGGAAGTGAAGCGTTTAGTCTATACCACTACCACTGACTGCTCCATGAGATAGTTTTATTCTATCTCTTTGGGGTTTGGAAGTAGTTGCCTGACTGAGGGAAAGAATTTAACAACCAGAAGCCACCTTCACAACAAGCAATAATCAACTGTAAATAATGGACAAAGCAGAATCAGGGACAGGAGGGAAGATCATAAAATGTCTCCTTCATAAAAATAACCTTAGAATCTAGAGCCATTTTACTCTTATTTCCTCTTTATTTCCTAAGTGCTTCATTTCCTTAGGCCTTCTAGACCCATTTCAATGAATTTATGTGATTAAAAGTTTATCCTCATGCATTGTTATATTTGACTTTCCAGGGATAAAAGAAAACATAAATTCAATTCATCCATCTGTTTTATCCTTAGTCAGTCAACTATTCTAGTAACATCCTGAACTGCTCCAATGAGTTTCAACTAAAAACTTGTTCAACTCTACTTTGACTCCATAGGTCTTCCTCCAAAAATACTTAGCTTGAAATCAGGCTTCACAATGATACAGAAAAATATGTCAGAGAAGTTGCTTTTTAAATGCATTACTTTAAAAAGACATGAAGCATAAACTAGTTTACAAGGTCCCTTAAAAAAATGGACTGAACAAAGTATTGAAAACAATCTGTACTGGCAAGGGACAAAGAAGATGACCTAATAGGTCTTTTCTGTCTAATTTCTGTGATTCGAGGATTTTATTTTCTTTTACTCTTGCAGTAATACTTGTGAGTGCAACAATTTCTCAAAACTATTATTAGTTACCAAGGAAACATAAAATGTTTACAGGCATAAATAAGCAAAAGGACTGGACTTAAATAGCAGGCTTTTCCTGCTTCCCATTTAATAATCTTACGGTGGCATCGTATTATCAATACTTCATTGTCTCCAAGTTATCCTGCTCACCAACTGGCATGCTCACTAATGTCCTATAGTCAATTCATAACATCCCATGTAAACCAAGAACAGGAGGTCTCTGAAGCAGGGAGTCTCCATTAACTATGCACTTCCTTGTTTCACTTATTGAAGAAAAAACAATGGTAATGTCAGTGGTTGGCTTTGTGACCCACCATTTCTAGGGAAAATATGTAAATATATGCTTTTAAATGACCCAATATCTATAGAAAAGACAGGAACATAATTTAAAAAATATATAAAAGGGTAAAAACGTAAGAAACAATATACAATTATATCCCACAGTATGCAAACAATCATGCTTTACAAATGCTTAGAAAAAGACTAAAAGGAAACACAGTACATGGAATTGTTAATAGCTGGCAGTAATCATGTGGTAGGACTATTTGTAAACTGTCTTTTTACTTTTTGCATTTTCCAAATTATGACATGGGCACTGAACTATTTTAAAATTAATTTTTAAAGCCACAGAATAGCATTCATTTTAACGTGAATCAAGGGGCTTCCCATTTCCTAACATTACCACTGACACTGTTGCTTCCGGCCCAAGTTAACTCCCAAAGGGATTGGGCCCTTTAAAATCAAAGTCAGCTAAAGTATGAATGGCATTCCCAGGTGGCTCAGTGGTAGAGAATCTGCCTGCCAAGCACATGTGGGTTCGATTCCTGGGTGGGAAAGATCCCCTGGAGAAGGAAATGCAACCCACTCCAAAATTCTTGCCTGGAGAATCCCATGGACAGAGGAGCCTGGTGAGCTGCAGACCACAGGGTTGCAGAGTCTGGAGGCCTGAGACAGGAGACTTGGGCTGCAGGTAAAAGTGAGACGACCTACATGTAAACTGAAGTTCACTGAAGCCCATTAACTGCTGGTGAAAGCTCTCCATGCACATGTTAAATGCTGTACTGCCTAGGGATGTGGTCTATTTCATGTAGGCATTTATGGGTACACAGTGAGGCAGATACCACCAGGGAACTGAAAGAAGGGTAAAAAGAAAGAGGTAGGTCATAAAACTGTCCCTGGCATGGAGAGAAGCTGTTTTCACCCTCGGAGTTTCCTTTTGGCTCCATGTTCCACAGCTGTCCACTGTGGTGCTCAGTCCCTTCAGCCTTCCTCCTAAACTGTGGAGCAGCAGGGAAGCCATCAGTACCTCATCCATGTCAGGCTTGTCCAGTGCTCAGCAGCAAAGCCATGTGGCAAGAAGTCTGCCCATAAGATGTTGGAATGTTCTGTCAGGAGGAGTGTCTTAGCACCAAAGACTCATTCTCTGGCCAATCCAACTGCAGCCTGATGCAATTGGAGGACCACAGCATTCTGCCTCGCCCCATGCCATCCTGGATCTGCCTCCGTTCCCTTCAGCTTCTCATAACAGGACCATGCCCATAATAAAAATTGTTGGTTTTCTTTGCCTATTACAGTGTTTCCATGTAAACTCTCTGAGAGGCAAAGGGGCAAATGTGTCCCATTCAGAGTTAGCATTACCATCCCAGAGCTTAAAGCAGAGTTTCACAGAACAGTGTACATCTCCCTTACCTGATGAAAGAGCCATCAGGGAAAACTGTGGGCGGTTCTAGAAAAGGTTCAGCTAATTACGAATATTGCTTCTCTGGCACTTATTCGGATGACTAAAAGACTTTACCAATCACAAGAAGAAACAAAGGCATGGACACAGGACAAGAAAGAAAGAGCAGTCACTTCACAAAGAGAAACTGGCTCTGTTATGTTTAGTAACATGTTAATGGTATTTTAAAACAGTTAAATAATGATGACATTGTGGACATTACTAATAACATTGGTTGCTGTGGTCACTGTAATAACCTCCTGGCAATAGCTTGAACCATGGGAAACTGCTGATATTCAACTGTTTTTGACTATTTAACAAAAGTGACCTCACACAGCTCAATCAAATCAACATATCCTAGTCTCCAGCCTTGTTGCCTATAAACCTTACTTCCACATTAGAAAGTAATTAGCTTAGAAAAATTCCTTTTACCATCTCCAAATGATAACTTAAACTATCGCTGATTTAGATTATAAATCAGCTTACTCACTATAGAAAGGACTTTTATTTGTAGGTATACTTATTTGTACAAAATTCTTGATTATAAAATGAAGAGTCACACAGGAACTGGGCAGTAAAATTTTCCATAAAAAGGGAAGTAACAACTCGGCCAAGACTGCCACAATGGTCACATCGCTATTCTTTTTGTAATAAATATATGTTAGAGGCTAAAGAACAAAAATTACATCGCAAAGAGAATGCTGATAAGAGGAAAGGAGATAAAAGCCTACTCATTGACATGCGGCAGTGGAGCGCAAGGCCAATGGCTGGCTGAAGTGTGCACTATGACCCAGGGTGCCTTGGTGTCAGTTAGATAAAGATGCTCCTCCTTCACAGTGTTCCACTTTCAACTGCTGGAGAACTGTTACAATATTTTAAGTTTATTAGGACATGTTGCCAACTTCCTCAAGAAAACTATCTTAGTAAATATACAAATCCACAGTGTCTCCAACGTAAACAACACTCCCTGGGGTTATTCAGCACACAGTGAGGGCGGCTTTGGTGTGTAGCCCCTGAAGAGCCTGAGTTTTAGCTTTCCTAGTTCAACATTCAGTCTGGAAAATAAAGACACAAACTTCTCAGTTAAATCTGATTATTTCTTTACGAACAACACTTCTGAGAGATTCTGAGTAAATCCCTAAGGGAGGGCAAGACTAAGCCTGTGTACATATAAACACTGCTTTCAAATTTTTCTTTTCATTACTTTACCAGCAGTATGACTGGTCAAGCAATTTTACCCTTTCAAATGCGTTTTGTCATCTGAAAAGTATGGATAAACCACCTCAGAATGTTATGCAGATTGAATGATGGAGTGCCTGCAGAGCACTAAGCACCGTGACTGGTGTGTGCTACAAGCTCAACCATTGAGAGTCACAAACTGGTTCCTGAAGACAGTGGTCACATACCATGACCTTTGTTGCAAGGTTGAGTCATAGCTGTGTCAGGGACCAGTGCTTCAAGGAGTAACAGCATAGGCAAGGAACTTGGGGGTAGGAGCACTTATCTTCTTTCCTATTGCTTCAAGAATCCTAGACAAGTCTTGCAGTCATTTAACTTCTCTAGTCTTCAGTTACTTCAACCAAAGAAAATGAGGAAATAATCCTGACAAATTTTACAGGAAACTGGGAAGTCAAAAGCACAGACATAAGTCCAAAGCAGAAGTACAAAAATATAAGAAAGAAATAAAAGGCAGTGTCAAATGTGAGGAAGTCTCTGTATCCATCAGAGGGGAAAGGAGGCAGAACAAGTTACAAAAATGCTAGGTTTGGGTGGGAGGTACTTTACCTTACCAGTTTGGAACTTAGATTCAGGAATTTGTACTTCATGCAACTTTCGTAACAGTCATTTTGTCTCATTTGTAACAGTATAAAATCTCAAAGTATGTTTAATAAGTACAAGGTAAGCACAGGACACACACACGCACACACACAAAAGATTTAAATACACTTCATGGGCTTCCCTAGTGGCTCAGATGGTAAAGAATGCAGAAGATGCAGGTTCAACTCCTGGGTCCAGAAGACCCCTGGAGAAGGGAATGGCTACCCACTCCAATATTCTTGCTGGGACAATCCCATGGACAGAGCAGCCTAATGGGCTATGTCCATGAGGTCACAAAGTGTCAGACAGGACTGAGTGACTAACATACACACACACACACACATACACAACATAAGGCAAAGTGACCATTAAAACCAACAAACTAACATCTGAAATGTTAATACAAAACTGCAAATCGAATATTAAAGTTTAAGTTCAGCTGAAGTGAATGGTCATTCTCTTCTCTCTTTAAAAGAGTATATACAAAAAGCAGGGCTTAGTTTAATATGCTTCTCGGTAGACACGTAGAGTGATCTAGAACTGTCAACATGAGCCCACTATTAAAGATGATACACACTTCTTTTGGGGCCCTGCATCTTTTCTCCACACCATTTTCACTAACTATAAATCCTCTGCAACCGGCCTTTCTCCACTCCACACTAAAGAAAAGAAAACAGGCAGACTATTTTTATTATTTCTGTTTGACAAAACATATGGAAACAATAATTCCATAGACATGTACATTATAATAGGAAGCAATCCTATTTTAATGTAATTTTAAAAATTAAACAGACTCAAGTTATTTAAACTACTCAGTTTATTTGAAACTCAAAAATGAGGCAGCCGTGTCTCTAATTTACTTAGCAGATTCATATAGTTGGCTAGGACTTTTTGAGATTACTTACTTCTCTTATCGATGTACAAAGCAATTAGGAAGTTAATTCTCATTTACTAGAAAAAGTTTGTAAACAAGTAAATTTGTCCCAGAGTAAAAGGCAGCAGGCTTAACTCAGTCATATTTGGTCGTTTTCTTTTTTCCTCTCAGGTTTTTTTCTTCATTTTGTTTTATTTTGTAGAAGAAAACAGATGAATTAAAACCAGTTTTGAAGTTCTATTTTTATACTATCTTGAAAGTACAACACAAAACATTAAATTTCTTTAATAAATACTGTCCCTGCCAAATCGATTAGTTTTAACTACTTTCATTAAAACACAGGCATGCAGAAATGAGGAATGAGGAGGTTCTTTCAGGAAAAACACTGAAAAAAATAAGATTTCATCTGGCCTTCCCATCATCACTTGAAGAATTGTTTGGTAGTTACATCATCAGGAAATAAAATACTATCCTCTGAGGACCCCTACTCTTTACAAAGAGGAAAGAGAAGGTTTGAAGTCTAAATCACTCCCGGAGATGTCTTGCCCCACCACCAAAAAAAGAAAAAGAGAGAGAGACTTCCCGCCTCCACACCCTCCCTCCGACCCCAGGGAGCAAAAAACAAACTTAAGAAAACGTATTTACAAAGCACATACATAAGAATAACATGATGTATATTTAAGAATCCCAAGCAATAACAGAAGCTTTAGCGCCCCAGAGGACTAAAAGTTACAAGCTGATAGACCATGACCCCCAAAGATTAGGTTAGCCCGGCTGGAGGGCGCCAGTGTCCCCGGCCCGCTGCCCATTCCCCTCCGCGGGGAGCCGGGACCGACAGGTCGTTCACACGGTCCGAGCGTCTGCGGGGCCGGGGCGCGCTGCAGCGCCGCCGCTGCGGGTCTGGCTGTCACCGGCGCCCCCGCCGCCCGCGCCGCACACGCGGAGCGCCTTATAAGGCAGCGCAGTGACGTAACGCCCATAGGCCGGGCGCGCTCGGCGCCCCGCTCGCATTGTTCGGGCGACTCCCGGAGCGCGCACAGCCCGCTCGCGACGCCGCGCGACTGCGGCCCCCGCCCGGTCCCCGCCCGGCCCCGGCGCAGGCGACTCAGGTAAGCCCGGAGAGCCGCTCCGCTCCAGCAAGGGGAGCGGAGAGCCAGGCAGTCTGTAGGTGGCTTTTAAAGTTATCAGCATCACGAACTGCAAACAGGTTTCGAAAAGCGCGTCCAATGAACTCTAGGATCAAAACCTTTCCAAACTCACACAAAACTTAAGAAGTTTTCTCTGATGGAGAATACAGATTTGGGATTTAGTTTTAAATGTGGAGGTGAGGGATGACTATATATTACAGACGCCTTCGTATCCTGCCTCTATTGAGAAATCTTTGGGGGAGGGGGAATATGCTGTAATACAACAACTCTCCTGATCTTATCTCTCCTAGGACTCAAACTCCTTTAAGTCTTACAAGAGCACAAAGCGAAAAACTACCACAAGATAGTGGATTTCTTTCCCACCCAGTGTCCTCTCTCTTTTATAAATCTTCATATGAAAGACGAGAAAACCCTTGTTAGGAATACATCTTGTAATTAGGATGAATCTAACTTTAAAAGTAAAGCACTTTTTAAGATTCAAAAAAATCCTACAAATGCTAATCTGTCTTAAAAACAAGTTTTAATTAGTACAAGAAAGTAACGATTACAGTTTTGTGTTCTAACTTTTACTTCAACTCCAGTCAATGGGTAAATGACAAACTGCACTGCAATTAAAGATAAAACTAGTTTCTGTACAGTAATATGTTGGACAATAG
This sequence comes from Nanger dama, assembly GCA_917880005.1. NCBI lineage: Eukaryota > Metazoa > Chordata > Mammalia > Artiodactyla > Bovidae > Nanger > Nanger dama. The sequence continues at coordinate 5,681,907 of CAKJTW010000082.1, read as the reverse complement.
TTTATAATGTAGAAATACATAATAAATTTAAAAAGGAAAGCCTCTGAAGAATTTTGTTAATCAGTGGCATTTTGAGCCATTATTTATTACCTCTAAACCTTGAATAGACTACTGCTATAAATGAATCCTTACAGTATGATAACTGAACAAGTGGCAGATGCTGAAAATTGACTTATTTTACTTTACTTTACTTTTACTGATATTTTTAAAAATCAGCAGAGGAATTAAAAATAAAATATGCTATGTCAAAAACACTGGAATATGAAATGAAAAAATGATTTATCACTTAAATTTTATTTGCTCAAAACAAAACTTCAAAGTGTGTGAAAGAATTATTTTCCTTGTAAAACAGTCTCTGTGTTTTATTTATCATTTGAAACATAGATTTGTTTTACCTGGTCAAAATGTGGAATATATCTGTATTTCTAGTAATTCTGTGGTTGAGTTTTTAAAAGTATATGACACTGGTGCCTGCCATTTTTGCTTCAGAGGATTTTTGTTTTGTTAGCTAATTTTGTTTGGAGCAATGCAGGCCTTTGGTTTTAGTATTCTAAAAGAAAAATTATATGTTCCTTGGCCTGAAGATAGGCTTTATAAACTGCAGGTTAGTATTGAGAAGTAGGATTTCCTCAAAACTATTATTTCAAATCTAGGAAGCCTACCATAATGAGAAGAGAGTGGGGGCAATACCCAGGTTACTGTGGAGAAGTACAGAATATGCAACAGAATAGTTGCTTATTTGATATATGTTGTAATTGGAAACTGAAAAAGATTCCTGTCTTGGAAAAAGGTATTCATTCCACTCTTTTGAATTTAATAGAGGAGGAGGGAAACAGAAACCATCAATTATTGTTTTAGCTTTACCCAAAGTACCATCTGTATCATGAACTATTAGCTCAACTGTTGAAAATCATAACCTTTATCAAAGTTCTAACAGCTGTGTTTCAAGAGTCTGCATTTTATTTTTTAAAACAGGCAAGCATCAGTTTGTAAAAAAATTTTAAATGACACACTTCAATATTCCACACTATTTTCCATTTATTAACTTTAAAGCACAGTTGAAAGAACAATCACCTGTTAAAATCCCTTTTAAAATTGAAAGTTAAAAAGATTTTTCATGGATACATTATCTCACAGTGGGCTCTCTGAGTGAGCATTTCTTAGTTCTTGAGACAATTTATATGATGGAAAAAATGTTTTGGATTGAATCAATGTGAATTTTTACATCTTCAAAAACATATTAATTTTATAATTAATAAACAAATTTAACTTTCTATGGCGATTAACCTTACCTGTTAAGCCCTGGTATTTTTGTGATATTTTCCTAATGCTGTGATGAAGTCTGTAGGAACAGTCAATATGAAAATACTAATTAAGCTTAGAACTTCTCAAGTCCACTTATAATTCCCATTAATCTGCTTTCTCAAAATGCTCTGAATTTTGCTTTAGGATTCTTTGCTACCTCTCCCCCTCCAAAAATTGCCTTTGGTAATAAATGGATTTTGAGGTCAAAATGAAAATGGAAGAGAGGAAGCATAAAATTCCATTAATTCTTCTTAGGTCATGTTCTGTCTATATCTATTGCTTCAGGGCAAAGTGAATGCTTTTACAAGGTGAATGGAGAAAAAAAAATAAAGCCTCCTATTAAAAGGAAGAAGGGGGGGCAGGAAGAGAACTGTTTATAAAAGAATGGGTATTATGAAGTAATATCAGGGTATGTAAAGCAATATTGGTCTCAACCTGCTTCAGGAATTAAAATCTGTTATCCACATAGCCAATCATTATCTTGGAAAAATCAAACACACCTTATCCTCTTGGACTTTTAAATGATTTTTAGAGTTTAATTTACATTTGACTGTGAATTTAGCTTCAATAAAAACTGATTTAGTTTTTGTAAATTATGTTTAAATAAGGATTTAAAGATGAAGAGACATGGCATATGCAGCTTAAGACTTTCAGAGAAATAGTTCTATGGCTGCCTCTGCCATCACTACAGTCTATACGGGCCACCAACTCAATCACTTAATGTTTCTTTCATGTGTGTTGCAAAGACTTTTAGAAAATCCTCTGGCCAGTTAGTTTCTGCTTGGAGGGTTAGGTGCACTAATTCCTTAGCAGATCATCACCAACAAGGTTGTAAGTCCTCCTACATTTCCTTTTTTTAAAAACAGAGCTGAGATTCTCTCCCCGGCCTTCTTCTGCACTAACATTACCTCCGACTGGGGAAAGCTGCAAGGCAAATAAAAGTGGGAAGGCTCTCCAAGGAAAGTCACTTGGTTCTTTTTCAGATATGGGAGGACTTCCTTTTCATGCTTCTTCCAGGAGATTCTAATTTAGCAGGTTAAGATAGGACAACAGCAGTTTTCATTCTGAGCCCAAGAACAGAGAATAACACATTAGCAGCGTTCTTTCTCCAGTCTGACCATCCTCACATTCCTCTGCCCTACTGGTTTCAAAATAAGGTTAACTCTTTAAGATATAATTATTATTATTTTTTAATGACTAGCTTAGGAAATATGTTTCTGTGTGGGGGAAGGGGTAAGAAGGTATGCAGAGGAGTAGGTAGTTAAGTGTATCTACCACTGGGACAGGTAGAAGTGCAAATTCCTCGTTTCTGTTTATGGCAACTACTGATTCTAGGCTAAAGGACAGTTACTATCAGTAAAAGAGAGTGTATATTATGTCAGAATAGCAAACACTGAGTCCCACAGATGTGAGTTTGAGAAGTGCCTTGATAAATTCTTATGGACTGTGGGATGTCCCAGGCCCCAGAGAGTGCATGTACACACACACACACGTGCACATATACTCCCATACACACATGCATGCATGTGCACATATACACCCACCCACACACACCCTAGCAGGGAATGTCCATAGAACTTGAGAACAGGAAGAGGCCTTGGAAGCCATCTGATCCAAATGCCTCACCTTACAGAAGAAATTCATGTCCACTGTGTGACTTGCCTCAGAGACACAGAGCTGCTCAGAGGCAGAGCCAGGGCCGCATTCATTTTTAGACTACAGCCTTTGGTTTCACCTTAAATGAATGGCAGGAAGAGATGAGAACAGAAGCCCCAGAAGAAGCCTTGGTACTGTAGGTGTTAATTTGGATGTAAAATCCATTTTAAAAAAGAAAGGAGAAAGGTTCAAAGTTCTTATTAATAAGTACAAGTAGTAAGAAGACAAAGAGAAAGGAAGGAGGTGAAAATCAATACAGTTTAACTAGGCTACAACAATGGAAGGGAGGTGATAAAGGAGAACAAAGAAAACAAGTAATAAATGTACTTAAAGGTCCTCTGGGTGGCAAAGCTCTCTCTGCCCAAAAGCTGAGAGGTGCCCTGCAAAGAGTGTGTATGCTTTACAGTTAAAGTCACTTAGGCCTGAACCACTAACATGACAAATGACCTCTTCTCAGCACCTTCCAACTAAGCATTCTTCATTCCCTATACTTCCCCAGCTAGCAGGTTCCCTTTAAAAACCCAAAGTGACTCAACGCCTTTGAAACAACCCTCCCAAAACTTTCAGAGGAAGTCACTGTGGGCTTTAAGCTCCAGTGATACTTGCTTTACTTTACTTCATATCATGCACTTCTTATGACATTAAATTGCACATTAGATCTGTTTATCATCTATCTCCTGGACTATAACTCCTTGAGGGTGAGTTTTGCTACACTTTATCCCTAGCACCTGGAAAAACGTTAGTAGGTTAGTAGGTATGTCACAAGGCCAAGAAGGGTATTGAATGAACATACGAACAAATTACAACCTAGAAGCTTCTTATTTGGTAAAGAATATTTCTGGAAACAGTGGGCTAGGAAGGGCCCCTTCAGACTTTGTGCAGGAGCCCTAAACAGATCTCTGCCACATAGAACTGACTTACAAACACAAAACCAGAAAACAAATTAGGCTGAGATTAAAAGTCAAGGCAGTGAAGCCAAAGCAATCTACTTTTACTGTGCATTATATGTTGTGTAGGCAGACTTCAAGTCAGACACTTCTCTGTCGGCCTACCTCCACCTACTTCACTTTAACATCCTCCCCAAAATAATGAGAATAAAGATGGTGAAAGAGTACCAGGTGAATTGCCTCTGGGCAAGGAGTGGACGGGAAGCGAAACATGAAACAGCCGAGTGTAGTGCTTTTGTCTTTAATGAAGGGTATTCCCGTTTGCCACTAATTTCTGTGCCTCAGCTAAATGCCTGCCCCCTACTGCATTCATGGGGACCAAACAGTTTGTCCTTGCTTGTGACTAGAAATTAGCAGATGCTCGTTTCCCAAGTATATACTTTGATTCCAAAGTTTCTGTGGGTAATCCAGTGCATCTGCCAGGTTTTTCAGAAAAGGAATGATTTTTCTGTAGTTTCAAAGTTAGGTAATGCCAGTGTCAATCTGTGAAGCCAGCCTAGGGCTTGTGACTCCTCATCAGTTCCAAACATTTACTGAGTGCCTACTAGGTACGGTTGCTCAGTACAAGGCGGGACAAGCCTAGCAACTAAATTCTCCACACGCCACACCATGTGGCTAACACAGCTACACCTACCACTGATGACAAGGGCTAAGATCATCAGTAGCTCTTGCACCATAGTTTCAATCATTGGTCACTGTCCTGTTTAGGCTCTTTTTTAATGAACTGATAAAGCAATATAGATAATGTAGGTCAGCTACACATAAAAATTAAGTAAAGATAAACCATGTGGGACTATTTTTTAAAAGAATACAACACACATGTAGTCACTCTCCAAGCTTCTTTACTAGTGACACTAAATTGATAGACAAACAGTGTTATCTCAACACTAAGACTACAGAGTAGGAATGATGGTTCGTAAATCAAGTTCTACTCTTCCTGGCTCTGCCATCCATGCTCTGCATAAGCCTCCCTGTAGCTTTGGCTTCCATTAACTTAAAAAGGACATGATGTCATCCCCTATAAGCATCTCTCAATACTGGGTAAGGACAGAATAGTGTGCAGTCACCCCCAAGGGAATTCTGATCAAGCAGAGCCAAAGACTATAAAAATACAACCTACTGATCGTTCATTACAGAGACACATCAGCTAAAGAAAATGGGAAGAATGTGAGGGGAAAAGTCCAACCTGAAGCCAGAAGCAAGATTCACATAACTATAGCCCTGAGCCTGTGAGGCTCCGAATCATCCTACCAAGAGCAGCCTCAAGGATGAGGTCAGACCTTCGAGATGAGCAATTCTGACAAGAGTGAACCTTCCAGATTTATCATATCTCATGGCCCACCAGTCTCAGAACAAAAGTTTAAAGGTGAACCAAGTTTTTCTCTCTCTTTTTAAAATTCTTTTTAAGTGAATCAAAACAAAAACAAATCTCTGAGCAGAAATCATAAGAGGAATGTAAAATATTCATCACATTTGGGCTGACAAGACTTAAGTGACCGCTGCTGTTACATCTGAAGAAAAAGGAAGAAGCTGCTTGGTCTAAGTGCTTGGGGAGAGCATAAGAAAGTTCCTTCTTGCTGAAAACAAAGAGCCGGCAGTGAGATGCTATGTAAGTCCCTCAGCCTTGGCAGGGACTGGTCAGTTAATTGGGAATGGCAGAGGACGCAAATCATTCTGTGGAGTTTTGTGAAAAGTAATCCTTTGCTGCTAATGAGATTAATTATTCTTTAACAATAATATCAATCCATTTATCATCAAAGTAGTTAAACACTCATTCTGTTAAAAGAAATACATTATGTTTGAGGTTCCATATTATCCTTTGGGCTTTGATACAACTGCCTACATGGGGCAGACCAAGATCTTTTAGATAAAGACGAGAAGAGGAGAACAACTTTGTTAAGTGATTATGGTTTTACTCATGTCCTCTAAAATTATGCTATACAGGAATCTTCTAACGGTCCCATAAAATTCACTGGGCCGAGCAAAGATACAAAGAAACACAGGCAAAGTTAATATTCTCTGGCTAATTTTCCCACATCTGAACTTGATTTAAATTTTTGTTGAAGTGACTTCATGTCACTGAATGATTCTCCCTCCTCAAAAGTGACAGGAAAAAGAGGAACAAAATTTCACTTCCCTTTCTTTTGCTCTAATAACTAGAGTAAATTCTGAAAACTTTAAGTGGCATTCAGTCTAAGAGGGAGTCATGCTCCCCTCAGAAATGGGTCTTCTTACCTCTCAAATTGTTTGGTCATCCAGTATGTACCAAGTTCAGACCCATGTGGAGAACACAGAGGTATCAAATCTTTTAGGAGCTTATAGTTAGTTCAGGAGCAAAACTAATACAACATAACAAACTAGAAAGTGGTATAAAATGATACAGAGTATTTGTGTCACAAAACTGTTAAGAGCTGTGGGAACTCAGCCAAGGTCAGACAAGTTAGGGAACATTCATGGAAAAGATATAAAATGAAATGTAGCATTTTAAAAAATGATGACAGATTTATTCCTTGGAAGTCTACTCTGAAAAGGGAATCTGAGGTAAAAAGAGAAAGAAGACTTGACCTAGCATCAGAACACCTGAAGTCTGATTTTTAATTCCATCATTGCCTTTAGAACAACCTGGACTCCCATAGTGGTTTCAGTCCTTAAAATGAAGATTAAAAGTGATGATAAAGCAGCTGGCCCAATGCCAGACCCATAGGAGATACTCAGTAAATGGTACCTATTACTATTCTAGATATTATGTAGTCTGCTCATAAGAATGATGCTCCATCAGCATCTGATGCTATTGGGGTCCACCAGACTGAGGCGCAAGGGGCTGCCTTAGGGCCAAAGAGGAAGTGCTTTGCAGGATGCAGTCCCAAAAGAACTCATGTTTTCATAATCCAGCCATGGGTGAAGTAAAGGATAAAGCTTATCGGAGAAAATCCATGGCTCTAGTGCTTAACTTCAGCGACTCTGAAAAGTGAGGTTATCTTTTATCCTAAGTTCTCTGCTGGAAAGGAATCCCTAGTATGAGAAACCCACTTAAGCTTTCCTAAAGAAGTTGTAGTCACCTGAAATAAAAACCAAGTCACTGAATAAAGGATCAAGGAGAGAGCAAAGGCTTAAAAGCTAATCTGGAATCTCCCTGTTTTACCTTGAAAGTCCTACCAGGCTGGAGAGGCACACATATAAAACAAATAGGTGAGACAGATTTTAGACAGCATGAGCTTAAGTAGCATATATTATGTCCTAGCCACAGACAATTAAGATTCCTTTTCAGAAAATACTAAATACTTCTTAGGTGTTCAATTTTCAGTTTAATTATACTTTCAATTTAGCTTAACATTTTAGGTGTCAGACACTAAAATATTTATTTCTGTACTTTTACAGCATGCCTATAACCTTGAACTACAATAAATGCCTGACATATAAAGAACCAAAACAAATGTGAATCCCATGAAATTCCAGTAAAGGTTCCCTTATAGTTATGAACCATAGATCAGATGAGTCACAAAATCTCTTCTGACAGAATGGAATATACATTTTTGACATGTGAGTTTGTGTACAGTGGTATATAGGAAAGAAGAGAGGGAAAGGACTTTAAAGGTTGGTAAAAGTCAAAGTCGCTCAGTCTAGTTGGACTTTTGCACCTCCATGGAATTATCCAGACCAGAGTACTGGAATGGGTAGCCTTTCCCTTCTCCAGGGGATCTTCGCAACCCAGGGATCGAACCCAGGTCTCCCGCATTGCAGGCGGATTCTTTACCAGCTGAACCACCAGGGAAGCCCAAGAACACTGGATGGGTAGCCTATCCCTTCTCCAGGAGATTTTCCCAACCCAGGAATGAAACCGCATTGCAGGTGAATTCTTTACCAACTGAGCTATCAGGAAAGCCCTTTAGAGTTGGTAGTGGTTTTTATCCTGTGCAACCGGGATTTGAGGATCGTTAAAGGTTTTGTAAACCATCGAGACAAAGGTGTATTGCTTTCCCCATGTTGCAGCTGAGGTAGCATACAGATGAGCAAAGATTGCAGAGTTAAGTGGATGGCTGACTTTGGTCAAATATCCCTGTCCATTGAATACATGGCTCCTCCAAAAGTGGCTTGTCTGTTGTTTAAGAATGGGGTTTTGCTTTTTTTCTTTGTTTTTAGCTGTGAACTTTAAGAGAGTGAACTTTGAAAGTGAGGAAGAGTGAAGTTAGTGCTTTTTTTCAATGACTTGAAAAACACAATGACACTGTTTTCAACTATTGCAAGCATGAAATAGTTTGCCCTTTCTCAAAATTCAAATCTTAAAATGAAATAAAATTCAAAAATAAGATATGGTCAGGGCAAAACAGATTGGTCTTCATATAGTGCATGCACAGGTATACTACATAGCCTTTTCTCCAAGTCTGCTACAATTTCTCATGTAGATTCATATAGCTAAACGGGGACACTTTTGCCCAAGGACAAAATCCACTGCAAACAGGCCCAGGGCCAAGGGAAGTAAAGTATTAGTATAAAGTAAAGTATAAAGTCACTGCTCTCACCTCTAGCAGTTCTATTGCAAACCACTGTAACATCTTGATGGAACTGCCCCTTACTGTACAAGCTAAATATTCTCTAGAATACATTCATCTTAAAAGAACCCAACTTCTAAGAGAGAAAATAGGATCAAACTCTGTGTTCATACTTTCTGTTTTCTCAATGCTCAGAAGTGGCAGAAAAGGGAAATATAACCCAATGCTCTGAATTGTTATGGAAAATTAAACAAGGTTAAATGACCAAAATAATTTTAATTTTTAAAATGTATGCAAGAGGACATGCACAGTCCATAAGAAAAATAGTCATTTATATTCCAACAGATTTTAGAATAAAACTTTCCCACTTATCTGTAATTAAAATTTACATGTGGCCCAGATTCATCAAAACATCATGTAGGAGTCAGAAAGCAATCACCTTCTGGAACTATTAATAGGAAAAGTGAGTAAGGGTACATGGAGGATGTTCACTGTGGTTCTTGATTCAGTTGTTCAGCAGGCAGTCAGGCCAAGCATCAAGCTTCATCTCCCAGCTGCTTTGACTTCCACATACTATTTAATGGTATTAAATATTCCTACTTCCTTTGCCTTCCTTATTTACTGATTTACTAGTAGAGCTAAAAGGGAAAGGAAGAAAGAAGGACGTTCTCTCGGAATCAAAATGTCTCACATTGTATATTCTTGGGGTTCCTATCTAGCTTGTTTTTCATGGCAAGCTTGTGACTTCAGTAGTCACAATAAAACATAAGCGTCTGTTGTTGTGGTTTCTAAATTTCTGAAGTCTAAATTTCCCACTAACAAGTTAGGAAACGTTTGGTTTCCCAAGCATACCATGTTAGCCGCTGCCTCTGTACAGGCAGCCAGACTGCAGGGAGGTGAAAACCAATGAACTCATCCGCTCTGGCACATGACTGCTCCATGCTTTGGCCTTTTATGTTAAATATGAATGCCAGCGAATTAAGTATGAAAGCCAAATAAAAGAGGAAAACCTTTAAAAAAAAAAAAAATACTTACAGGAACTAGGGGCTTAAAAATTTTTTTTTTGGCTCAGAGTAAGACTCAGAAAAGGATTATTCTTTGTGACTTTTAAAACAGAGAATAAAAGAAAGAAAAACAACCTACCAAGGAATAAGCTTTAAGAGAAAGGACTTATACTAATCCTCTAAAATAGCAATTTGCAATATATGAATGAAAATAACCTGTGATCTGGGAAGAGAAAAAAAGGGATGAAAGAGATTAAAAACAAAATTCTGCAGCTACATCAGAATGCTTTTCTAAAGAATTTATTTCTGTTTTCCTCAATCCACTAAAGGGACATCTGAATATAAATGGATTTTGCAATAGGATAAATACATATAAATATTACTAATAAGATAAAATACATACATTTAAAGGTATACAGCATTATGCCCTTGAAGTCTGTTTGAGAAAAAGCTGCCTGTTAAAAATATTTTCCGAGAACTTTAAGTTCCTTGAAATGTTCTACGGAAATGGTATTTATGACAAACCCACCTCCTCTAGGGAACATGAGATGTTATTACTGGCAAAGTCACAATTTTTTAAACCATCCAAAAATAATCACGAATTTATGCCAGATGGCTAAACGTGTTTTATTATTACAGTGATTAAGGGAATATTTGCTAATGTCTCATGATCAAGCTCAGAGTAGCCTTATAGACAGCTTATAGAGAATGACAGTGAAAAAACGTAGATTGCAAGTGGTAGTGATTCTCTGTGCCTTTCCTGGGCAGAATATTACAGCACACATATTCACTGAAGAGGATGGTACACATGAGATAGCTGTGCATGCATGTTATGGTGGTGACAAACTGCTTTTCTGTAATGAGAATAATAATAGTTGCTTCTTATGACTGTTTCCTGAACTAGCATGGTACATGGCATGTAGTAATTGCTCAATAAATGATTAACTGCTTAATCAATAAGCGTAGAGGAAAGGAACTATTAACAGTCATCCCTCAGTATCCAAGTGGGAGTGGTTTCAGGACTCCCACATATACCAAAACCAGCCGATGCTCAAGTCTCTCATATAAAATGGTGTAGTACTGTCAGCCCTCCAACTGTGGGTTCTACATCCACAGATACAGAGGGGGACAGCACCACGTGTCTATTGGTTACAGTCACAAAACACTCTAGTTCAAAGGTAGAACAGGTGTTTGTTCAAATATGTAACAAATACTTAATGAGTACCAATTACATACTAGGTACTGTTCTTGAGCTAGAAAATACAGCACTGATGAAAACAGACCAGTATTTGAGCCGTCATTGAACACACACACACACCCCTCTACCTCCCTGCTCACATGAAGTTTACATTCTAGTAGGAGAGACAGACAGTGATCAAATAAGTAAAATACAGTAAGTACACCAGGTGGCACTACAAGAACTGGGGGAGAGGCCTTCCCTGGGAAGGCAGGCAGTACAAAAGCCAGAGGCCTGCTGTGTTCAGGGAACAACATGGAAATTGGTATGACTGGAGTAGACCGAGCAAAGGTAGGACAGGGCAGGAATGAACAAATGAACACAAAAAGCATGAGATGAGAGAAAGAGAAACTCTTGTGAGGTCAGTACTCTGTCTGGGCTTTCTAGCATGTAGACTGTTTAGTTGAAAGAGCACATGCTTTGCAAACAGTGACTTTTTATTCTGGCTTGGTTATTTGTGCTATTTGGCAATTGTTTAACCTCTCTATATTTTAGTTTTTGGTCCTCACTCTCATCTGTAAAATAGGAATAACACCTCATAAGGTTGTTTTAAGATCAGCCCACTCCAGTGTTTTTGCTTGGAGAATCCCAGAGACAGGGGAACCTGGTAGGCTGCCGTCTATGGGGTCACACAGAGTTGGACGTGACTGAAGTGTGACTTAGCAACAGCAGCAAGATCAAGAGGCACAGACTAGACCCTCAATATGCTTGTTTCTTTTTGCTATAAACTAAATCACACCCTGGATAGTGACTGGGAATTAGAGTCTGTGTTCCAGTACCAGAGCTACTGTAACAACGGCCTTGCATGTTATTTAATCTTTCTGGGCTTCAGTTTCCTAACTAAGAAAATGTAGATGCTACACACAGACATTATAAAAACAGATATAAATCAGTTAAGCTGTTGTTATAAAATGATAATCAAAGAATATTACTATTACAATTTATCCTAATGTTAAAAATTCAAAACTGCAAAAGTATATGACTCTTCTTCCTCTATGTTACTTCATCTCAAAATCCTACAAATTTTAATTTTTTAAGCATGAAGTTGTAAAGATTTATTTAGTACCCATGTTGATTTTTATTCCCATATCCTCCCCTGCTGAAGAACACTGATCTAATAGATCTCAAAAAAATGTTTAACTACAAAATCAAGGTGAAGGATAAAGAATAAGCTATTTTTGTATAAAAAGGGTAGATAAGAATCTTTATATGTATTTTCTTTGTTTACTCATAAAGACACTATAGAAGTACATGTAAGAAGCTAGTATCAGTGGTTGGAGAAGGCAATGGCACCCCACTCCAGTACTCTTGCCTGGAAAATCCCATGGACGGAGGAGCCTGGTAGGTTGCAGTCCACGGGGTCGCTAAGAGTCGGACATGACTGAGCGACTTCACTTTCAATTTTCACTTTCATGCACTGGAGAAGGAAATGGCAACCCACTCCAGTCTTCTTGCCTGGAGAATCCCAGGGACGGGGGAGCCTGGTGGGCTGCCATCTATGGGATTGCAGAGAGTTGGACACGACTGAAATGACTTAGCAGCAGCAGCAGCAGTATCAGTGGTTATAAGCTGGGGAAGAGGAACAGGCAGATGAAGGATGAGGTGGGATCCTATACCTTTTAATATACATATTTTGAAATGTATTTGATATATTTAGGAATGCTAATCTAAAGTCCCAAGACTGAAATTCAGATGTGTGAAGAGTTAAGACTGAGCAAAGAAAACTTTTTAATTACAAAGCTAAGTATACAACAGTATTGAAACCTCAAATGACCTCTTTCTCAGATAATCTGGGTATCCTTCAACCTGTTTGTACTTTTTGTGTGTGAAGTGCTCAAAAAGAATTTAAAATATCATCAATAGTCTTATTCACAGTTTCCACTATGAAAACTAAACCCAGCAGTAGCACATACAGAAAAGGCCTGTCAGCCCACCCTACCGCTGAGTCCCCAAGTAGACAAGTCTTGGAGCGTATTATCTCAGCAGAGAAAGTGCACTGCACATTTACACTCAGAAACAACAAACAGGAGAAACATGAACAGAGCATCAAAGAGGCTTTGGGAGAATCAGCTATTAGCATCCATTGTGGTGTGCTGGCATGTCACTGGATAACGCACATTCAAAGTATCGTACTGTTCCAGGAAGGGAGAAGAGCTTGTAGGGTAGACCTGTGAACAAAAGAGAAACGGAAAATACTGATCCTAAGTATGTTTCAACAGCAAACACTGAAGAGTTATGAATGTTAGATCTCTTTGTTGTCTCTCACATTCCTAAGTTTTCAAAAAAAAATCAACTGTGCCCTAAAATGGTGGTCACCAGAGGCAACTTCCCCCTGCCCCAGATGTTCTTCACTGCTGTCATCATCGTCAGTTCAGCTTCCTACTCTAGCAATAACCAATATATATATTGTGCCAGGCAGTATGCTAGGTGCTTTCATATAGATCGTTTTACTTAATCCTTGGAACAGCACTGTTATGAGGGAGGTTCCAATACTATCTCTATCCCACAGATGAAGAAAATGAGACCTGTAGAAGTTAAACTGCTTACTCCGTCACACTGGGTAGAAGTGGGGAAACCAAGACTCAGCTTTGAAAATTGAACTCCAAAATCTCAATTGCTCCCCCAGCACTATCCTGCCTCCCACAGGATTCCACTGCCTCTTTCCCATTGGTGCATCAGTCCTGGGGGGTGTACTGGCTCCCTGTCAGTCACCCTGCCTGCCCCTTGCCCTTAGCCACCTGTACTGCTTGCTGCCATCTGCTGCTGTAGGGAACAGGCAGCAGAGAGGACATCATTCCTATCCTAAAGCAGGCTAGTACCATCGAGGATCTGGAAAATAAGATACAGAACACATCACAGAGGGTACCCACAGAGAGGGGAGGAAGAAATGAAAGAATGATAAACAGTCAAAGTGTTAGGAACGTGGGGACAAGCCAGTATCATCATTATCATCAACTTAAAGATGGCTCTGCATGCTATCTACCAGGCAAGGTGCTCTCGGGAAGATAGATGCATAGTTGTATCTGTGATAGTCCAAGGCGTCACATGCTGGGTGACTTTTTCACATGCTTCCTCTAGAAAAGAAAAAGGCAGCCGGGGAAGGCACCATGGCTGTGGGAGCCCCAGGCAGGCCTTAATGGATCAGGGAGATGAAACTTTCAGTTGGCCAAGAACCTGAAGTCTCAGTCTGTTAAAAGACAGGCTAGTTTGCTTTTTCCTCCCTAAGTTTGTTTTTAGTGTAGCAATCAAAATGGACAGTCTGGAGAAGAATACTGATCTGAGGAACTGCTTTCAAATAATTAAGAACCACATTCAAAGTGGGCGGGAAAACATGAAAGTGAATAGCCTCTTTAGTGCATACTCAAAGTAATTGTTTTTAAAGTTTCTTCTTGATGGCTGTAATATATTCAAAGCAAAGGAAAAAAAAATCCTATTCAGCAAATGGCAAAAGAAAAACTTATCTGAGAAGATACTTTTCAATATCAAAAAGTAAAATGGGTGTTAAGAAAGCACAAACTTACTGGTATTCAATGAACATCCATCATCCGATTGTTCTTTCTAGAAAGTAACTTAACTGACAATACAGCACTGAAGAAGTAACAACATATAATTCAGGCTCTAAGTAATTATCCTGGTACACATTTGCACAGGCTATCCTTATTGTAACTCCCTTGTTAGTTTCCTTTTCCTCCCCTGGCCCTAGACTGAGAACCTTTTTAAGTCTCCACCCGGCCCTTTGATTGGAGGGTGCAGTGTCTCCTAGACTAGATTCCACTGTCTCAAAATGAAAATATTCTTCTCAAGTTTTGTGCTGGTGAGCTCTTAGACTGATCTTTTTCTGCTTCTGAAACTTTGCCTTTCAGTAGTTTTTCTTTCTAGGAGATTTTTGTTTCCATTTCTTTAAAGATTTTCTCCCAATGCTGGTCCTTTTGCTCAGTCTGAGGATTTTATAAACTCCTCTTAAGATCCTGTTTCTCTGCTAAAAGCTCCTTAACCTCCTGATAATTAGTAGGTCGTTCAACTATTTGTGTCTTATTTGTGTCTTATTAATTCACTTCCTATGACCCTTGGGGAGCCAAACAAGACTGTTCAGATGCTGGAAAGTCCTGACTCAACATGCCCCATTTTTACTTTATATTTCTCTGACACCAGCTAAAGCCTTCTGTATCACTTCTTGCTGCAATTCTTGTTTCACAGTGAAGGAAAATAGCAACCCAGTTTCCTGGATCTGGACCCATTTATGGTGTCTCTAAGTGATCTCAATGATGATGACAGTATCTTCAGTAATAAGGACATAAAGCAGACACAGATTTATACTCATACATGGCTAGCAGACGCCAAAAAACGTGTTACTGTTCTTCTATATCTTGCTGACCAAGTCAAATGAATCAAGCATTACATTATGACTATGGTATGCTGGAGCTGTAATTTTTAAAAACCTTTGACTTCTGAGAGAAATAAAAGGAAGCAGCATACATAGAATAAAAAAGACTAGTCATAGCTATTTTTATGAGTGCTCCTAAAAATTAGACTAAACAGTGAAAAGTCCCATTGAAAAAGCAGAGAGTAGAGCAAGGAAACATAAATTACTGGTTAATTACCAAGAACCTATCTCAACCTAAGGAAGCTTTCTAACAAATTCCATGTAATTACTCTAAACTACTTAGAATTCTGTGGTTATTTAACCATAAACCCAGCTGCTAGCAATACAATGCAACAATTAAAAACATACTGGATAAAAATTGCTAAGAGATATAGGGGGTTATCATCATAATCAGACTATCAAAGTCTAGCCATGAGAGCAGACATAAAAGTGAATAAAGCAGAGTATGTAGTTTCTTGCTTATCAGTTAACATGTTAAATCAAGAACAAAAAGTAATGTATTAAACTAGCATGGAAAGAATGAAAGCAAATGTAGGAATTGAGAGCCATCAAGGTGAGGTTTACACAGTTAGGTCTAGGCATGAGAGATATACTATTTTGTATATCTTCAGAAAAGACCAAACAAGATTTGGTATCATCACACTATTTGGTTGTTGATGGGCAGCTATTTTAAATTCTGACTAGAGGATGTCTGCAAATATACAGGCAGGTTTTAACAGAAAAAGGTAAACTGACAAATAAAAGGCACAGTACTTTGCATATAGTAGTTGCTCACGATAGTGATATAATAAAAGTGAAATGAATTAACTGTCAGCTGACCTGCACAGCACTGAGGATGAACCCATTTAAGAACCAGGTCAATCAGTGGTTTCCATGCCCTTATTTCAAATTGTGGTTTCAAACAAAACATGATGTCTTATGGAGAGAGCTTTGTCATTTAGGATTTTTCTAAGAACTGGGAAAGAGATATTTTCTGAAGGAAGGGAATCTTCCACATAGCTGTTGCGGGGAGCAATTAATTTAATTAATGACATAAACATTGAAGCAGTGACTAGGCCAGTGAGTCTGGAGACTTCATCAGTGTGTTATGAAGCGAAGAGCTCACTCGGTAACAGCTTGCAGAAGTGACAGCCTAAACCAAAGACTTTTCCAGAGAAAGACACACTTGCCATTTATGCTTCAACCACCTATCCTCAAGGTGAAGAGTGATTCTCAAAGGCTGGCCCCTTTCAAGAGGTCTATGAGGTTAAAGCTGTTTTCACAGTAACACTAGCTTTTTCACTCAATCCCTCACAAGGAGTTTTTCAGAGATGTGACGTGTGCTGATGTCATTGCTCTGACATCTGATGGAATGTATGAAACAGCTCTGAGAATCCAGCTGCCTTCAGTTAAGCCAGGTATTAGAGTTTGTAGAAATACAAACAACACAGCCCTTTCCACCAAGTTTTGGCATTATAAAAAGTGATTTTTAATAAAAAATTATGTTATTTATGTTTACTATTTTAATGAATAAATATATAAATATTTTAAAATATCTTGGTCTGAATTTCTAATACTATAAATATTGGTAGACATAACCCACACAATCAAAAGCTCTTCAGAGTCCTCAATTATTTTTTAAGAGTGTAAAGGAGTCATGAGACCAAGAAGTTTTAAGAAAGTTGCTATGGAGACTTTACTGAGTTGCACTGAGATTATCTGCTCATTTTTCCCAAGAGCCTACAAACTGGAGAACAGGAGTGTCCCCTCTTCTTCTCAGTATAGCCCGGTATTATATTCCTTTGTTGTTTGCAAATTAAATGAACAAAAGTGTTGCTATATTCATAACATCAAAATCTTTAAGATCCACACAGTATATTTGTCTCCTAAAAAATGACAAATGAGAAGCTAAGCTGACTCTGAAGTTGTCCACTACTTATAGGTTGATTTCTGCAGCTACCAGAAACAACACAATGCCGTGAATGGCTTGTGAAACTGGTTTTATTGGTCAAAATCATGCTAAGCTTATTTATATGGGCCGGTTGTCTGAAAAATTAGGAAAGAATCTGGAAAAGCAGAACCAGAATTGGTGTGTTAGGGTGGTCAGATCAGAGATCAGTATCTCCTTTTCAGTTTCATTTGTTTGTTGCTGTAATGTTGTTTGTGTAGTAAACAAACATATTTGTCCAGTAGAGCTCTAGCTCTGAGGAAGAAATAAAAGGATTACTCCTTTGTTTGCAGAGATTAAGTTACCAAAGAAGAGTGAGGGGCTAGGATGTGGACGCTAGCAACCATCTCTCTGTTCAAACAAGCAAGCACATACAGTTCTAATACATGGTTCTGAAGAAGGAAGAGAAGATATTCCAACAGTCTCGATTATTTCCAGAGGCCACTGTACTTAATCAATTATACCTAATTTTCTTCCTAAAACTATGCTCATGGTAAGCACCAGAGCACCTTCTTTTAAAAATGAATAAAATCAGTTAGGATAATAGTACAGTATTTTCCACAGGAAAATGTTCATTCATTCATTTAAAATACCATTCATTTGGTATCTTCTACATGTAAGGGCTTTGTAGTAGACAGTATAGAAGACACAAATCAATCAGCCATATGTCCTGTGCTTAAGAAGCTTATATTTTAGTAGCGTTGATTGTAATATACATAAAAATAAAAAGTGGTGAGAATTATATATAAATCATTACGGGTATGACTGGCATTTAGACACACCATCTGTTTCCTATGTCTTATATGATGCAATTACTAACACTCAGTCGTACATAGAGGAGATAAAATACAGTCATACATGTGTGCTGACATGTGTGTATGTAAATAAAAACTGCAAAGATGCTCTGAATGTACAATTTATAATAAGGAGCCAGCATTATGGTTAGTACCAAAGAACACTCAAGATGACAGATGTGATTATTTTTGAAAATACAAGGAGCTGGCATTGCACATAATAATAGTGATAAACCGCAGTAAATTATAACAGTTCCGAGCCGTAACAGAAACGCTAAAGAACTGCCGTAAGCCACTGCTGTAAACCAGTTTAACTACCTCACATTTGTGTCCGTAAAAGCAGCTTCTACAACCTGTTTTTATTGGACAAGATTCAGTGACTGTTCCTATAATCTTCTTGTGTCAGTCCTTCAACATGAATATGAGTACTCCAAGATAAGATTCTTCAAACTGGAGTACATATACTCTTGAGCATGCGTGCAAGAATTTTTCAGAGCACAAGCATGGAGAACATGAAGGGAATCAGTATCTATAGCTGCAGTTCTCACACATGCTTTCCAAGACTGATCTGCCAGGAAAAAAAAAAAAAGCTTGTGCTCTAAAAGCTTCCTTTTCAAGAAAGTCATACTTAATAGAATCTCACCAAATGCATCTTCCTGGGTTGGAAACCCCTCTATGGTACAGATGTAGGGACAACTCTAGGAACACTTACTTCTTATATAGTCCCATGAGAGCAGAGCATCAGCAGCTTCAGAACTAACCACTGGATGGAAATACACAAATAACAGTACTTGTTATTTCATCTGGGCCTCATCTCTTTTAGAAGTGAAGTGGCTGCCAGAGGGATGTGTATTTACACATTGACTTAAGTTGAAAAAAAAAAGAAGCCAGACTTTTCCTGAACGTCTGTTTTGGCTGACTGGGTTGCCAATGATGACTTTTAGATTATATGGCAGATGTTAATATGTATCTTCTGCAGTTATTTTAAACCCTGAATACAAAATTCCAGATTCCAGTGAAGTGGTACTTAGTTTAAAAAAATTATTTTAGAACAAATTATCCAAAGAGAAGTTAAGAAAACCCCATTTAAAACAAAACAAAAATGAATAAAATACTTAGGAGTAAGTTTAATAACCAAGAAGGTAAAAGATCTGTATATTAAAAACTGTAAGACATTGATGAAATAAAATGAAGACACAGAAAAATGGACTGATGTTCCATGTTCATGGATTGGAAGAAAATATTGTTAAAATGTCCATACTACCCAAATTATGAAAAGAGTCAATGTAATTCCTATCAAAATTACAATGTATTTTTTTCACAGAAATGGAAAAATCAATCCTAAAATGTGTATGGAACCAAAAAGATGTTGAGTAGCCAAAGCAGTCTTGAGAAAGAACAAAGCTAGAGGCATCACATGTCCTGACTTCAAAGTATACCAGAAGGCTATAATAATGACAACAGTTGGTATTAGCATAAAAAAGACACAAGGGACCAGTGAAGTATAAAAGAGAGCCCGGACATAAACCCATCAATATATGGTCAATTAATCTTCAACAAAGGAGCCAAGAATATACAAGGGGAAAACGATAGTCTCTTCAATAACTGGGGCTGGAAAAACAGGACATGCACATGCAAAAGAATGAAACTGGACTCCTATCTTACATTACACACAAAAGTAAACTCTAAATGGATTAAAGATTCGAACCTAAAACCCGAAACTAACATTCCTAGAAAAAATACAGGGGATGAGCTCCCTGACACTGCTCTTGGCAATGAGTTTTTAAACTTGATACCAAAAGCAAAGGTAACAAAAGCAAAAATAAGCAGATGGGATTACATCAGACTGGAAAGCTTCTGCACAGCAGAGGAAACTGAACATAATGAAAAGGTAACTTATGGATGAGAGAAGATATTTGCAAACCACATATATCTGACAAGGGGTTAATATCCAAAATATACAAACTCATACAACAGCAGAAAATCCAAATAACTCAATTAAAAAAATGGGCAATGAACCCAAATAGACATTTTTCTAAAAAAGATACACAAAAAAGCAGGTGTATGAAAAAGTAGTCATCGTCACTAATCATTAGGCACATGCAGAACCACCATGACGAGATACGATCTCACATCTGTGAGGACGTCTTTTCAAAAAAGCAAGAGATGGAGGTAGAGAAAAGGGAACATTTCTTGTATGCTGTAGATGAGAATGTAAACTGGCACAGTCACTATAGAAAACATTATGAAGGTGTCCCAATAAATTAAAAACAAATTACCATGTGATCCTTTGGTATATACCTGAACAAAAGAAATCTGTCTTGAAGAGAGCTCTACAACTGTGTTCATTGCAGCATTATTCATTCTAGCCAAGGTATGGAAACAGCCTAAGTGCCTGACAGCAAATGAGTGGATAAGGAAAACGTGGCATATATTTGTGTTTAAATACACATGTATTTTACATATGTAAATATGCAAATAACTTACATATGTAAATGTATGAGTAAAGTACATTTTATAAAATGTATATAAATGTATAACGTTTATATTAGTGGGCACATGTTACATATGATATACTATATAACATATATCTACAGTACATATATACATTTATATATGTGTATACAGACATATATATGGTGGAATATTATTCAGTCTTTAAAAAAGAAGCAAGTCCTGACATTTGTGTTAACATGGATGAACCTAGAGGGCATTTTGCTAAGTGAAATAAGCCAGGCAGAGAAAGACAAATGGCACATGGAATTGCTTAAATGTGGAATCTAAAAACAAGCTGAACTCAGAGAGTAGAATGGTGGCTGCCAGGGACTGAGGGAATGGGGGAAATAGGAAGGAGCTGGTAAAACTACAGTTACAAGATGAATAAGGCCTGAGGTTACAATGTATAACATGTGACTACAGTTAATAATACCATATTTTATAATTGAAATTTGCTAAGGGAGTAGAACCTAAGTGTTTTTACATACACAGAAGGTGAATATGTGAGGTGATGGAGCTACTGGCAGGAGTCCTTCCATAATTCATATATATATCACCACACTGCATGCTTTAAATATATCTTTCAATTATACTTCAGTAAGTAAAAAGATAGCATTTGCTAAAAGAAAGTGCTATAATTCAGCTTCTCTGGTGGCTCTCAGTGGTAAAGAATCCACCTGCCAATGCAGGAGACACAGGTTTGATCCTTGGGTCAGGTGGGTCCCTTGGAGAAGGAAATGGCAACTCACTCCAGTATCAGTCCATGGGGTCACAAAAGAGTCACACAGAGCTTAGCAACTAAACAACAAGATAATTATTCTTTACAAGAACAAATTAATTGTACATAATAGAAAATTATTTTAAGACCTATAAGAGCAAACATTTGAAAACCACTGCTCTATGAGATATGAACCAAAAAGAATGTAAGCACGATGATAAATGAGAATTTTTATTTAGGCTGGTAAGTTTCTCTAATACATAGAATGTCCCTTGAGAAAGACACCAGATGTGGAACAGGTCCATAAAATAGTTGGTGTTCCTGTTAGAGAGGCAGTGTGGTTGGGGGAAAGAGAACAGGCTTTGCCCCTTCCTGATCTTTCTGACTCTCCATTTTCATTTCCTCTGTAAAACAGAGAATAATCTCAAACCCTATAGGCTTACCATGAGAATCAGAACCAACAGCTATAGTTAAAGACTTAGCTCAGTGCTTGGCAGCACGTCACCAGCCCTAAAAGGAAGCCATTATACAGTCTTAAATATTTTAGTCTTTGGGTTGAAACTAAAGTTATTTACTGCCTTTTTAAAGGAGAAAATTTAGTTACCAACTCAAACACTTCTGATATGCATTTTAAGTCATTTTTCCAGTAATAACAACAGATTTTAGATTAGTCATTAGTTCTGCTGGATGTTCTCTGTGAGAAAATGGATGGCCCTGTAGGTCAGGAATACAAGTTACACCCACCCACAGTCTGGGATATTATTAATAATGAACAATTGGGTAAGTTAATATTCAGCCAGAATACCATTACTAGAAAACATCTGACACATAAATAGTAAAGTCTTAGTCAGTCCTAACATCACCTGGGAACTTGTTATAATGCGAATGTTGAGGTCCACTCTTTGCTTTCAGAATTGGAATTCACCATTTAACAAGATCCCCAGGTGATTCAATTGAACCTTAAACTGTGAGAAGCACAGGTAAAGAACAGGCTATGAGCAGGGAAGATACCGTCACCAGGTGTGTATGTAATTCGGGTGGGAAAGTTGAGTAAGGCAGGACCATAAAGAGCCTAACTTCTAATGACAGACTGATAGATACTCATGTCTATAAACACACAATATATACACAGGTGTAGATCACAGTGGTTTTCAATGGGGGTGGTTCTGCACCCCCGGAAGACATTGGGCAGTGTCTGGAGATATTCTTGGTTGTCACAACTGGTGAGATGCTCCAGGCGGGCGTCTACTGAGCAGAGACCAAGGATGCTGCTAAAACATATTACAAGGCCCCCCGACTATAAAGAATCAGTTGGCCCAAAATGTCAGTAGTGCTGAAGATGAAGAACCCCTAGCATAGATTATATAAACCTATCAATTGGAAAAGGCACTGCTGCTGCTGCTGCTGCTGCTAAGTTGCTTCAGTCGTGTCCAACCCTGTGCGACCCCAGAGATGGCAGCCCACCAGGCTCCGCCATCCCTGGGATTCTCCAGGCAAGAACACTGGAGTGGGTTGTCATTTCCTTCTCCAATGCATGAAAGTGAAAAGTGAAAGAAGTCGCTCAGTCGTGTCCGACTCTTAGCGACCCCATGGACTGCGGCCTACCAGGCTCTTGCGTCCATGGGATTTTCAAGGCCAGAGTACTGGAGTGGGGTGCCATTGCCTTCTCCAAGGGAAAAGGTACTAAGGCATATTAATTGGAACTATTCATGGGAGAAGGAGCAATAATTTGACCTCACAGTTCTGACGGAAGAATTTCATATCTGAATATCTCAAGATCTGTGCTGCTTTCAAGATTATGAGTATCCTGATTAAAAGCTCTCAGATTTACTTACCTGCTGTTACTAGTAAAACCAGAGTCAATGATAACCTTGTTACATATAAAATCAGTCAGCTTCAATACCTAAAACCCGTTAACATGCAAAGAAAGATAAAGGAAACAAAACTATTACTGTTTGGTTTAAACCCCAAGGAAGGAAGCTGCCTCAGGGGACCCTCAATTGCTAAATTCTGACAGCAAAACTTCTCCTTACATGAACTAATTTGTCCTTGAAACCTGAATAGATGTGAGGCTATTTATTATCTTAATTACTCCACTTACTGCACCTATTCACATAGT
This sequence comes from Nanger dama, assembly GCA_917880005.1. Taxonomy (NCBI): domain Eukaryota; kingdom Metazoa; phylum Chordata; class Mammalia; order Artiodactyla; family Bovidae; genus Nanger; species Nanger dama. The sequence goes on along the minus strand of CAKJTW010000082.1, from coordinate 5,658,830 downwards.
TCACTATGGAAGTATTCCAGGGTTTGCTTAGGAGATGGTGCCACAGACCTTACTGGAGCTATTATATAATATGTGGTAGATGCTCCTTCAGTTCAGTTCAGTTCAGTCACTCAGTTGTGTCCGACTCTTTGCGACTCCATGAATCGCAGCACGCCAGGCCTCCCTGTCCGTCACTAACTCCTGGAGTTCACTCAGACTTACGTCCATCGAGTCAGTGATAACATCCAGCCATCTCATCCTCTGTCGTCCCCTTCTCCTCCTGCCCCCAATCCCTCCCAGCATCAGACTCTTTTCCAGTGAGTCAACTCTTCGCATGAGGTGGCCAGAGTACTGGAGTTTCAGCTTTAGCATCAGTCCTTCCAAAGAAATCCCAGGGCTGATCTCCTTCAGAATGGACTGGTTGGATCTCCTTGCAGTCCAAGGGACTCTCAAGAGTCTTCTCAACACCACAGTTCAAAAGCATCAATTCTTTGGTGCTCAGCTTTCTTCACAGTCCAACTCTCACATCCATACATGACCACTGGAAAAACTACAGTCTTGACTAGACAGACCTTTGTTGGCAAAGTAATCTCTCTGCTTTTCAATATGCTGTCTAGGTTGGTCATAACTTTTCTTCCAAGGAGTAAGCATCTTTTAATTTCATGGCTGCAGTCACCATCTGCAGTGATTTTTGGAGCCCCAAAATATAAAGTCTGACACTCTTTCCACTGTTTCCCCATCTATTTCCCATGAAGTGATGGGACTGGATGCCATGATCTTTGTTTTCTGAATGTTGAGCTTTAAGCCAACTTTTTAACCCTCCACTGTCACTTTCATCAAGAGGCTTTTAGTTCCTCTTCACTTTCTGCCATAAGGGTAGTGTCATCTACATATCTGAGATTATTGATATTTCTCCCAGCAATCTTGATTCCAGCTTGTGTTTCTTCCAGCCCAGCGTTTCTCATGATGTACTCTGCATAGAAGTTAAATAAGCAGGGTGACAATATACAGCCTTGACATACTCCTTTTCCTATTTGGAACTAGTCTGTTGTTCCATGTCCAGTTCTAACTGTTGCTTCCTGACCTGCATATACGTTTCTTAAGAGGCAAGTCAGGTGGTCTGGTATTCCCATCTCTTGAAGAATTTTCCACAGTGTATTGTGTTCCACACAATACACAAAGGCTTTGGCATAGTCAATAAAGCTGAAATAGATGTTTTTCTGGAACTCTCTTGCTTTTTTGATGATCCAGTGGATGTTGGCAATTTGATCTCTGGTTCCTCTGGCCTTTTCTAAAACCAGCTTGAACATCAGGGAGTTCACGGTTCACGTATTGCTGAAGCTTGGCTTGGAGAATTTTGAGCATTACTTTACTAGCATGTGAGATGAGTGCAATTGTGTGGTAGTTTGAGCATTCTTTGGCATTGCCTTTCTTTGGAATTGGAATGAAAACTGACCTTTTCCAGTCCTGTGGCCACTGCTGAGTTTTCCAAATTGGCTGGCATATTGAGTGCAGCACTTTCACAGAATCATCTTTCAGGATTTAAAATAGCTCAACTGGAATTCCATCACCTCCACTAGCTTTGTTTGTAGTGATGCTTTCTAAGGCCCACTTGACTTCACATTCCAGGATGTCTGACTCTAGGTGAGTGATCACACCATCATGATTATCTGGGTTGTGAAGATCTTTTTATATAGTTCTTCTGTGTATTCTTGCCACCTCTTCTTAATATCTTCTGCTTCTGTTAGGTCCATACCATTTCTGTCCTTTATCGAGCCCATCTTTGCATGAAATGTTCCCTTGGTGTCTCTGATTTTCTTGAAGAGATCTCCAGTCTTTCCCACTCTGTTGTTTTCCTCTATTTCTTTGCATTGATCGCTGAGGAAGGCTTTCTTATCTCTTCTTGCTATCCTTACTGCCTTTCTAAAATTGAAAAACTCTAGAATTTTGGAAACATTTGGCTTCAAAAGTTTTAGATAAGTGATTGTGAACCTGACTAACATGCAGTTTATAGCTTTCTTGTTTAGGGCACTACACACAACAGGTCAGGCTTGCAGCTTGAAATCTTGTAAGACTAGCTAACTTTCCAAAGAAATACCTTTCTTCAAGACTGTAAACCTCAAACTTTATCCTTCAAAATGTTTCTGTCAAGAAACAGTGAATGATTTAGGATAAACCCATTCACCATACCAGAAAAGCTGATTCCAATTCAGTGGCATGACTGGTGTCTCTGTCTCTTTCTGTCTCTCTCTCTCTCTCACACAGATATACACATCCCTGCAATGTGTAATAGCACAATGTGTAACAAACACCCAACTGGCCTTGGGAGTGATCCATCAGGGCCTCCCTCCTATCATGGTTTCTACTGGTTGATGGTTGGGAGTATAACTCTTTCTGCATATAAATTCCTATCTTCTCCCCTGAAAGGCTTTACTAGACTACCTAAGGTGTGCTCATGGGACTGGCCCAGGGAAATAGCAGGTTGTTAAGAAATAAGTAGTAAGGAAATGCTGAGGCATATGTATTCACATTGTCACTTTTACGTGTCTAACCATGTAAAATGGAGCTTGGAAACAGATGGGGATACCAGCCGATTTTCAGAAACTACAGAAAAAGCTAAATGAACTTGCACCATGCTGAAAAAGATGCATCATGCTTGCTCCAAGAAAACACTGAACACAGTGGAAACAACTGTAATGTCTTTAAACTCTTTTTTGCCAGTTTTGGCAATGCCAGGATCCACTGATGACCATTCAGTTTTAATGTTCTTTTCATCATACTCCAAACAATCTTCCCTTCCTCGTATCCTAAGAAAACACCTTCTTGTCATGAAATTGAAGTAGCACATGGCATTGTTAAATAAGCTGAAAAGAAATCCTGAAAAGCTTCTGTGAAACTATTCTCTAATAAAATTCTAAGAACTGTGATATAGAGAGGGGAGAATATTTCACTGCAGTATTGTTAAATACCATCCTAATGCTCATGTGGGAGGAAGAAGCACTTTGCCAGTTTCTGTAACGACTTCGCCACTGGCACAGTTTACCATGGACTCTGCCACTGAGTTGTGAAGCCCCACTGCCTTTCAGGAGGGAGGCGCTGTGTTTCTCTTCTCAGGTTCCCCTGTGTATCAAATGGGAATGGGGCAGGGCCAGAAGCCCTGGGCAAGCCTGCCAAGAGTGTGGATTAGATCATCAACCAACCCACCCCAGCTTCCTCAGAAGTGCACAGGCCACAACCCTTGGGCCAGCCAGTCAGGTTCTCAAAACAGGAAAAACTAAAAGTGGATCCTCCCCATAGAAAAGTTTGAAAATTCTTACATCATACAATTATTTTGAACACATTGCCTCTTGTGTAGTATAATTACAGAAGGGCAGACTCGAATCTCAAAAAGGACCCTATTTCCAAGAATACCCCAAGTTAATTTCCCTGTACAATGTCCTCTCACATACTTAAACAATTTTAAAAAGAAAGTTCTGTGGCAAGTATTAAAGACTTGCATTGGATAATTAACTCATTCCTAGTAGATAAGATATGCTAAAACTCTCTATGCTTGATCAAGAAAACAAATATTTACAACTTTCCACCCATGACAAGTCCTCCAGTTAAATTCTTCAGGGATTCCATCCTATTTTAGCTTCTGTATAACAATACTGCAAAGCTGTAATTACATCCTCTATAATCAGCCCATTCCCAGTGTAATTAGGAGTGCCACAAATTTAAAACTGTGATCTCAATACTGAGGGAAAAAGTGTGTGGAAGAGAGTTTATACTGCATGCAATATGTCTTCTATGTTTTGTTGACAAATTTAAAACATAAAAAAATAACATGTTATCAAATTCATCATTCAAAGGACTCATGATTCAAAAGGGTTCCTAATAGTTTTTCCTCCATCATTTCTAATATCTGACAGTCATAAAGCTCTTTTGTATAAAATCCCATGCTCTTCCCATATGTTATGAAAACTCTAAACCCCTTCAGGTACTTGTCAGTTCCTCTCATTCAACTACCATCCACTGTAGGAATAAAGATAGATGGTGCATGGATTCCTGACACAATGTCAAGCTAGTGTAAACCAAGTTTAAACTGGCAAATAGGTCCATTAGTAAAGTGCCTAACTTATAAGCAATGTGAATAAATTTAATCTTAACTAAGAATAAAGAAGCTGATCAAACATTAGTAATCACATAATTTTCAAGCAAACCATTTGATAAATACAATAATAACCACATTAATGAAACAGATCAACAGCAACAAAACTTCTCAAATGCTTATGGGTCAGCACTATGAGAATCTTAGATGAATTATCTCATTTAGTTTTCACAAATGGCCCCTGGATAATAAAGTTATCACCTCCAGTTTTTCACAGAGGAAACTGAAGCCCAGGGGATGTTAAATAACTGCCCAGGTTAATTAGTTGGTAAGAGTAGGGCCAGTCTTGACGCTTGGTCCAAGTGAGTCTCAAGCTTGTGCTTGTTTTTACAACCTTCAGGCTACAATGTCTATTGATTATATGTTACACAAGCACTTTAAACCAAACATTCTTGTCCTTACTCTTTCATTAAGGCTCCTGGTGAATTAAAACTGTTAACAATCAATGAGGGGTGGGAAGAAAGCAGGAAGTGAAAAAAAAGAGCAAGATTCCCCACCTCCATCAAATTCAGGAACTCCTTTCCATTACTGTATGAGTTGATACTGTCTAAATTACATACATGTTTACTCACAGCCCATATGTTAGTAAAGCACCAGTTACAAAATAGAATGCACTTTTGTATTTTTCAGATTAAAAAGGCTGATTGACCAAGAAACTGAGTCCCAGGAGAAGAAGGAGCAAGAAAAAGAGAAGAGGGTCACCGCCCTGAAAGAGGAGCTGACCAAACTGAAGTCTTTTGCTTTGATGGTGGTGGACGAACAACAAAGGCTGACGGCACAACTTGCCCTTCAAAGACAGAAAATCCAAGACCTAACCACAAGTGCAAAGGAAACACATGCTAAACTAGCCCTTGCTGAAGCCAGAGCTCAGGAAGAAGAACAGAAGGCAACCAGACTAGAGAACGAACTGCAAACGCAGACCACAAAATTTCACCAGAACCAAGAAACAATTATGGCGAAGCTCACCAATGAGGACAGCCAAAATCGCCAGCTTCGACAAAAGCTGGCAGCACTCAGCCGGCAAATTGATGAGTTAGAAGAGACAAACAGGTCTTTACGAAAAGCAGAAGAAGAGCTGCAAGATATAAAAGAAAAAATTAACAAGGGAGAATATGGAAACTCTAGTATCATGACTGAGGTGGAGGAGCTCAGGAAACGTGTACTAGAAATGGAAGGGAAGGATGAAGAGCTCATAAAAATGGAGGAGCAGTGCAGAGATCTCAATAAGAGGCTAGAAAAGGAAACATCACAGAGTAAAGACTTTAAACTTGAGGTTGAAAAACTCAATAAAAGGATTATGGCTCTGGAAAAATTAGAAGATGCTTTCAGCAAAAGCAAACAAGAATGCTACTCGCTGAAATGCAATTTAGAAAAAGAAAGGATGACCACAAAGCAACTGTCTCAGGAACTAGAAAGTTTAAAGATAAGGATCAAAGAGCTAGAAACCATTGAAAGTCGTCTGGAAAAGACAGAATTCACCTTAAAAGAGGATTTAACTAAATTGAAAACATTAACTGTGATGCTGGTAGATGAACGGAAAACAATGAGTGAAAAATTAAAGCAAACTGAAGATAAGTTACAAGCTGCTGCTTCTCAGCTTCAAGTGGAGCAAAATAAAGTGACAGCAGTTACGGAGAAGTTAATTGAGGAAACTAAAAGGGCACTGAAGTCCAAAACTGATGTGGAAGAAAAAATGTACAGTGTAACCAAAGAGAGAGATGATCTAAAAACAAACTGAAAGCAGAGGAAGAGAAAGGAAATGATCTCCTGTCCAAGGTTAATGTGTTGAAAAATAGGCTTCAATCCTTGGAAGCAATTGAGAAAGATTTCCTAAAAAACAAATTAAATCAGGATTCTGGTAAATCCACAACAGCATTACACCAAGAGAACAATAAGATTAAAGAGCTTTCTCAAGAAGTGGAGCGACTGAAACTGAAGTTAAAGGATATGAAAGCCATTGAGGATGACCTCATGAAAACTGAAGATGAGTATGAGACGCTGGAACGAAGGTATGCTAACGAACGTGACAAAGCTCAGTTTTTATCTGAAGAGCTGGAGCATGTTAAAATGGAACTTGCCAAGTACAAGTTAGCAGAAAAGACAGAGTCCAGCCACGAACAATGGCTTTTCAAAAGGCTTCAAGAAGAGGAAGCTAAGTCAGGTCACCTCTCAAGAGAAGTGGATGCACTGAAAGAGAAAATTCATGAATACATGGCAACTGAGGACCTGATATGTCACCTCCAGGGAGATCATTCAGTTCTGCAAAAGAAACTCAATCAACAAGAGAACAGGAACAGAGATTTAGGAAGAGAGATTGAAAACCTCACTAAAGAGTTAGAACGGTATCGTCACTTCAGTAAGAGCCTCCGGCCCAATCTCAACGGAAGAAGAATCTCTGACCCTCAAGTATTTTCTAAAGAAGTTCAAACAGAAGCAGCAGACAATGAGCCACCTGATTATAAGAGTCTCATTCCTCTGGAACGAGCAGTCATCAATGGTCAGTTATATGAGGAGAGTGAGGACCAGGACGAGGACCCTAATGATGAGGAGTCTGTGCTTTCCTTCAAATGCAACTCATCTACTCCCTGTCCTGTTAACAGGAAGCTCTGGATTCCTTGGATGAAGTCCAAGGAGGGCCATCCTCAGAATGGCAAAATACAGACTAAACCCAATGGCAACTTCATGCAACCCGGAGATTTAGTCCTAAGCCACACACCCGGGCAACCACTTCATATAAAGGTTACTCCAGACCATGTGCAAAACACAGCCACTCTTGAAATCACAAGTCCAACCACAGAGAGTCCTCACTCTTACACAAGCACTGCAGTGATACCAAACTGTGGCACCCCAAAGCAAAGGATCACCATCCTTCAAAATGCCTCCATAACACCAGTGAAATCAAAAACCTCTGCTGAAGGCCTGATGAATTTAGAGCAAGGCATGTCCCCAATTACCATGGCAACCTTTGCCAGGGCACAGACCCCAGAGTCCTGCGGTTCCATAACTCCAGAAAGGACAATGTCACCTATTCAGGTTTTGGCTGTTACTGGTTCAGCTAGCTCCCCTGAGCAGGGACGCTCTCCCGAGCCGATAGAAATCAGTGCCAAGCACGCAATTTTCAGAGTCTCCCCTGACCGGCAGTCATCATGGCAGTTTCAACGTTCAAACAGTAACAGTTCAAGTGTGATAACTACTGAGGATAATAAAATCCACATTCACTTAGGAAGTCCTTACATGCAAGCTGTAGCCAGCCCCGTGAGACCTGCCAGCCCTTCAGCACCACTGCAGGATAACAGAACTCAAGGCTTAACTAATGGGGCACTAAACAAAACAACCAATAAAGTCACCAGCAGTATTACTATCACACCAACAGCCACACCTCTTCCTCGACAATCACAAATTACAGTAAGTAATATATATAACTGACGACCCTTCCTTATCTGGTTTATACTGATATTATTGCAAGGAACTCAGTCCTTTTAATTATCCCTCCACATCCCCCAAAGACTGACTGAACTTGTACTTTGGGAAGGTTTATGCATGAACTATCCAAGAGTATCTGAAACTAACTAAGTGTTGCCTGCATAGTCATATCAAGTGTGCACTTACTGTATATCTTTTCATTTACATACCCTGTATGGAAAATATTTAGTCTGCACTTGTTTAAATACATCTTTATGTATTTCATTTTCCATAACTCACATTAATTTGACTGCAACTTGTCTCTGTGAAATACTTTAACATTATAAAGCAGTAAATAATTTGTTATTTTTACCATTGCTTGCTGAATTTTCTTTTGGTCATTGTGTGTGTTTTTTTTTTGCATGTATAATAGAATTTTATTTCCTGTTCATAATGTCTATTAATTCTTCATTAAAAACAAACAGGATCTATTTCCCATTTATAGTCAACTTCTGATCACGAATTAGAGAAGGAAGTAGTTGAAATAAATAAAATTTTATGGCTCTTTGATTTCAAGGTGAACTACAAGATCTCACAGGAACAAACTTGACTTCACGCTTGAGATGTATCCTAACATCACTGGTGCCCAGCACAGTATTTAGCACATATTAGGAATTTAGGAACTTAATAAAATGTTTACTCATAATCGCTGAATAAAATAATATTAATTTGCTTTTGTGAGCATGTATGAGCTGAGGCATGTCAGGTGAAAGTAAGAAGTGTGTTAGGAAGCCAGAAAAAGCACATTTGGAAATACAGGGTACCTTGACAATCAAGAGTTGACTGTGTTTCTACCATACATTAAAAATCCCCTTAAAATGTTTGTCTACATCTAAACAGTCACTAAAACATGCTAGAATCAGCCACTAAAACGTATGTTCTTGAAGAGTCTGCTTCGAACCAAAAATGTCATTATTGTTCTTTTCTCCTGTTCGACTCCCAGAATAGTTTGAATTACTTAAGGTAGCTGCTTTCTACCTTGCTTGTTAGTAGTCTGCATTCAGAAGCTTAAGCTTGATTGTAGGTTGTTGTTTTTTTTTTTAACCTCTTAACAAGCAAATAAAAAGCAAAGATAGTTACAAACGTAAGTTATAGAAAAGGCATATTTTTTAAAATACATATGTTAGTTGAGGAAGTTTCTTCTGTGATTATTATGTGATTTTCAAGGTAGGTGAGAAAAACTAAGTAATTCTTAAAGAAAAAAAAAGCACCCTAGGAATTCTGATACTGGGACTGTCAGCATAACCTGTACCTCTGTAGCAGAGAACAACAGCTTTCAGAGGAACATTTCATATTACAAATCTGGTCCCCAAGCCACATTCCAAAAACATGATTTCAGACAGAGTAGCTCACTGCCATTTTCCTTTTCCAACCTTATAACTGTTAATTTAGTGTGGTCAATTTTATTGCCAGTTATTGATTTTAAACACAATTCATTTAGACACCCAGGAAAACTGTGAAGATCTTTAGAAGTAAAAGCCATCTTTCACAATTATCCTCCTTTCCCTGCAAAATCAATTTCATGATAGCAAAGCAAGGATTTGTTGACAGAAACACTTCCATGGTGATGAACTGCAACACCAACGCTGTGGGCTTGCATCATCATTAAATAAATTTGGATGAAAACTAAGGTTAGTGATGAATGAGAAAGCTTCTGTTTAAACACATTTACCATGGGAATCGGCAGTAACCCAACTGTATTACAAAATACATGACAGTCTAAATGTTTTCCAAAACTGTTTTTATTTTTAAGTTACCTTGAATTAGAACTTTAGAAGAAACTACAACTGTTATTTTACATCTTTTAAAGTAGACACTGATAATATTGCTACATGGGATATCTTTTAAGATGATAATCAAAAGAGTACATATAAAGTTTTGGTGAATAGTGATCAACTAATAGAAAACAGAAATAGTTTATAATTAACTAATAATAAACAAACAGAAACTAGAATGAATTAAAATACAAAGTCTTCCCAGCATTTCCCCACTTATGTCACATAATGACACAAACAGAAGACACACTGGATGGATAAAGAGGCAGAGGTGATGAGCTGAGGGACTCATCATCCCCAGGTTATTCCCGGCTGCCCCAGGTACTGAGGAAAAGACCCATTTTTGGCACACTTGTAACTAAGAGTTTGAGAGGTTCTGGACTATACATTAATTGAACTATTTTGTAAGGATTCAATTTCTTATGTGAGCCAAGCAATTTTATATAATAAAGTTAATACCCCAAGTCCTGTGTTCTATGATTATAATGCACAAATTCTCATTTCATCATCGTGCTCCAGATATTAACTACAAATAGGCTTCCCAAGTAACTAACATTATTGGAAATCTACTGGACTTTCAAGGAACTGAACCTCTTAGAGGTTCCTCTACTGGGACTACTTCAGTGTAACAATTCATATCCACATTAAAATTGATGAACACTGTTGTATTAATAACATACAGATTACTAAAAGTGCTACTAATCAAAGTTTATGGTAAAGAGAGCATCATCTCTTAAAAAAAATAGTTTCTTTTCCATAAAATCATACAAATATTCTATTAGTACTTAGAGAGTTTCTACAACTACATTTCAGAATGCCAAGACATTAGGCAAAGGATAAACTAGGTTGCATTGTGAGATGACCATAAGAATGACACAGACTAGATTTTTGGCCTTTAATTTCAAAAATAATTCTTCATAACTCTGTGCTTGTGTGTGCATATGTGTATGTGGGGTTCTAGGACTTTCTTTTTATTGCACATAAAATCACAGACGAATCCTAAAAACTAGGAAAGAGAGAGGAAGTGTCACTGGAAAATCTTCATATGAGATATGTGGAAGTGGAGGGTTGTGTTCTTGAAAAAGGCCCTTGAGAGGCTCATAGGAGACATGACTGTTTCTGTAAACATCTGAAAAAATATCTTCCTTTCATTTCATCTGAGGTCCTAGCTTCAGAACTCAGATTCATTTTACTCAGTCCCTGATCCTTTTAACTTTTTGAGCTGCAGCATTCTATCACAGTTTTGAATGATTTTATTTTAGGACATTTTATTTTATTTTAATGACATTCTTCTTGCCTTTTAAGACCATTTGCAATGCTTTCCCAAGGAGGCCACTGCTCTCCGAGTTATCCTTACAAGAAGGACATTGTACATTACAACAACTGGATCTTTACATACAAAAGAAAGTCTCTTTATGTGTTAAGATGATGACAGGATTATATAAATTCTGTTAGTACTTAGAGAGTTTCTACAACTACATTTCAGAATGCCAAGACATTAGGCAAAGGATAAACTAGGTTGCACTGTGAGATGACCATAAAAGGGGTATTTAACTTAAAATTTTTAGACTTGTATACGGATTCTGTGATCTTTATTGACTAAAATATAACTCCACACAAAAACATATTTTTCACAGATGTTTTGATTCTTAATCTTAACCAAGTGAGTCTCCTTTGAAACTTGTTAGACAAAGGCAGGGAGAGAGCTTTAATAACACTCTAGTTTCCCTACATTTTGGCTTCTGATATTGTCTTTTCCTCCAGATAATCATTTTGCTTTGCAATCCTAAGAGAAAAAATAATTAGGCAATAATGCATGCCCAAAACAATAGGGTCTACATTTCTCAAAGTAAAATTCAAAACACATTATGAAAATCCCCTGATGTCCCACCCAGGGCTATCAAATCCCAATCTCTGAGGGAAGGGCGCAGGAAGCTGCATTTTTTAACAAGTTCCTCTGCTGCTTACTATGTACCTAAAGAAGGAATTGGGCTTCCCAGGCAGCACCGATGGTAAAGAACCCACCTGCCAATGCAGGAGACATAAGAGACACAGGTCTGATCCTTGGGTCAGGAAGATCCCCTGGAGGAGGAGAGCAAGGCAACCCACTCCAGTATTCTTGCCTGGAGAATCCCATGGATAGAGGAGCCTGGTGGCTATAGTCCATAGCGCTGCAAAGAGTTGGACGTGACTAAAGGTACTCAGCACACACACACACAAGGAATTCCATTGTTTTAGACCGTTCTATTGAAAGATTGATAAACACTAGCAAATATGTTCTGACTCTAGTCTTGCTCTATCAGAATGAATTACACCTGTTTCAGGAAATGTGACTATTCCACCCTCTAGTGGCTGGCATGACAAACAGATGGCTTATTCTCCAGGTTTTCTTTTTATTCAAAAGAAAAGCTCAATAAAAATTGCCATCTTATAAGGTGGAAAGGTTCCCAGTTTTACAACAGTAGCAAAGCATAGATGTCTGAATCTTTGAGCAGTAGCAGGCTGTCTGACAACTACAAGCTCTGTTTCACCTTCAGGTCCCTGGGCCTCAACATAACCCTACAGCATTTCTTGGGAATGGTCCAGAACATACATTAAAGAGAGCAGTTTGGATGAGCCAAAACAAAGGACTCCATTCACCTTAGGCCACAGTGAAGCAAATCCAAGAAAGAATAAGGCAGATAAGTGGTTCAATAAAATCCACAAACCTTAAAACTCCTTAAAACTCATTTTCATTTAGATTAAGCTCCAAGTCCTTTCCTTTGCAACTGGTGGATCCTTCTACTGTGCAGTCAGAGCAAGTACCCTCCAAAGGCAAAGCTGTAGGATAAAGAATCCTTAGGGAGTCAAGCAAGTTAACCAGCCAACACACTTCTAAGTACCTTGCTGCAGCTGCTGCTAAGTTGCTTCAGTCGTGTCTGACTCTGTGCGACCCCACAGATGGCAGCCCACTAGGCTCCTCTGTCCCTGGGATTCTCCAGGCAAGAATACTAGAGTGGGTTGCCATTTCCTTCTCCAGTGCATGAAACTGAAAAGTAAAAGTGAAGTCGCTTGGTCTCTTAGCGACCCCATGGACTGCAACCTACCAGGCTCCTCCTTAAAATCTGATAATAAATTAACACTGTTCACACGGCAACACATACCAATCTGTCAATATTCCATCAGGACACCAGGTCTTACAACACTTAGAATAGTGCCATAAAAATGCAACCTGGGATAACCTTTAGCACTGCAGTCAGCAATCTGACAGATAATCCTCTTGTGGCCTCATTTTAAAACTTATTTTTGTCACAAAATTATTGGTCAAGAGAAATAAAATTTATCGAGTTATGTGAGATAATTTTTTTTGAAAGCCTGAAAGTTTTATTTTAGTGAGTTCCTTTTTCCCACATATCCAAATGGTTCTGTATGATATTTTTGTGAGGTTACCTAAAACAGACTTTTTTTTTTTTTTTTGCCTATCAGTTTTGCCTCTTTTTAAAAGGCTAGTCATCTCTGAATAATCAACAATAGGCCCTGCTGATGCTAAGTCGCTTCAGTTGTGTCTAACTCTGTGCGACCCCATAGACAGCCTCCTACCCGGCTCCTCTGTCCCTGGGATTCTCCAGGCAAGAACACTGGAGTGGGTTGCCATTTCCTTTTCCACTGCATGAAAGTGAAAAGTGAAAGTGAAGTCGCTCAGTTGTGTCCAATTCTTAGTGACCTCATGGACTGCAGCCTACCAGGCTCCTCCATCCATGGGATTTTCCAGGCAAGAGTACTGGAGTGGGGTGCCACCAGACCTACAAAGGCTGTCTCACTCTCTGCCATTCTTTAGGCCTCTGGAAGGGTGGAGTAGGTTTACTGACATAGCACCTCTGTCTCAGTGACATGCACAGCATCTCAGCATTAGTGTCTCCTCTTCAAAGAACCATAATGGACACAACGGATCAATCCACTGATAGTGATAAACTGAACGGGGTGGGTACTAAGGAGAAAGATCCACTGTCCTTCAAGAGCTTCCTATATCTGATATACAGAGATGAGACTCCTGAACTAGACTAAAATAAGACTCAAAGCAACTTTAAAAATCTACGCTGAGGAGTTTCATTGCATAAGACTTGTTTCTACTAATTGGATAGACAGGCCTGGAGCACATGGCATATTTGAATGTTTTTATTTGTATTAATACCTTTTACTTTTGTCTCTTTCAAAGATACCATACTACAAACCAGTATTTTCAGATGAGCTTTCCATTCTTCACATGCCTTTGGAAGAAACATTAGTCTAGACAACCAACCAACTTTGCTTTGGTTGGCAAAATGGGGAAAGGTGGGTTTCAGCAGGATTCTTAAGAACTTAAGAAACAACCCATTACTGTTTAGAACTTTCTAAAGTCTTCTGTGAGGAGTTTCAATCCCATTTGTATTAGCTTATAACACAGAATCACCACAAGTGATTCTATGTCTTCTATGAGGATACAAGCACCATTCATTCCTCAACAAATCACTTACAAGAATGAACCCACAAACATTTATGAAACACCTAATATTTACTCATTGCTGTGCAAGACAGCTATGCAGGTGATAAGACTTAGAATCTAAGGCAAGAGTTGAGAACTACCTTAAAAGGTAATTAAGAGCACAATACAGAAAAGGAATTCTATAGATAGCAAGTTCTATGGGCCTTTGGAGGAGGAGGGAGATTACCCTGGACAGGGTTCAGGGGTCAGGTTCCAGACACAGATACAATCTGACTGGAGGAGAGGTAGCTGTCTGAAAGAGAAGGAAAACTGGGACAGAGGTTTCAGGAGGATCTCAGAGCAGAGGTGCGGGGGCAGGCAAGAGAGCAGAAAACCAGCATTTGAGGAACAGTGAGCGATGCAGTGTGGCTGATGTTGACACAGCTGGGGAGTGGTCACAAAGAGTCGGACACGACTAAGCAACTAAACAACAAGATGCACAGGGCACAGTACTGTCAGAACCTGACGGTCCTTGACCACCATGCTAGGGGCAGTCTGTCCTTAAAGAAGGTCTGTGGGGAGTGAGATCAGAGAAAACCAATGCTTTGTACACTGTTATTTTATTTTGTAATAACCCTGTAAAGTGAATATCATCACAATTTTAGAGATGAAGCATAATAAATCATATCTAATCCTGCTCAGAACACAGACAGGGCACCTAACATTAGCTGCTTGTGCTCTGCCTCACAGTCTGCCACTTCAGCCAGAACACTGGGAACACCTCTACATAAACACACGGGGCTTTTCCCTGCCTCCTCCCCACTGCTCTACCTGGAGAGAATTCTCTGCTCTAATCTAGTGATCTACAGCGAAAGGTCTGGCTCCAGCCTGACCTCTTCTGAAACCTTCCAAGATCACTACAGACGAGAGCAGCAATCTGCCTCCTCTTTCAACTCCTCCCATCTGCAGACCACTGTTAAGAGATAATGAAGGTGAGAGGCCAAGCCCCACACCAATGGGCAGGCATGGGGAAGACTGACTGGGGATGATGCTGTGGATAGAAGATACAAGAAAGCAAGACCAAGGAGAGGTACAAGTTGCCAGGGACCACTAAAGCTGCGGTCCAAGTCCACTCTATCCTAAAACAAGAGTCTGTAAGCAAAGGCACAAAGTCCAGGAGTGAAGACTGAGTTTGGACAGGCTATCAGTCTGTGAAGAACAGAGGTACCTGATCTCCTCAGAGGTAGCTGGAGTGAAAAGCATCAGACATGAGTGACAATGATCCACAGAAGCAACATCACAACCATACACATCCAAGTTTTGAAGCAGGTGGCCATGTTGACAGTCCTGATAGTCTTGACCCAAAATCTCCAGAGAAGGCAATCTAGGGATCAAGGTCTAGTCATCAAAAAGACAAGCACTACCAGCTTAGCCCAGAGGTGGTGAGACTTCTGCCTTTGCAGAACCCTAGAAAATCTTCCTGGGATGACATACCCTAATTTAGGGTTTCCATTTCTCAAGCAGCATCATGACTTACAAGGAAAGACTTAAGGTCTGAAAGTCACTTTACAAAAAAGAATTGTGAGCTCTGGGGGAGAAGTGTTAGGGTTCAACCTTGCGTGCATGCGTGCTCAGTCACTTCAGTCATGTCCGACTCTTTGAGACGTCATGGACTGTAGCCCGCCAGGCTCCTCTGTCCATGGGATTCTCCAGGCAAGAATACTGGAGTGGGCAGCCATGCCCTCCTCCAGGGGATCTTCCTGACTCAGGATTCAAACCCACATCTCCAGCATCGCTTGCATTATAGGCAGATTCTTTACCATTTGAGGCACATGGGAAGCCCAGGGTTCAATCCTGTCAGTCTCTAAATTCTGCTTCCAATTCAGAATTAAATAACTGTAAACTTAAGGAGTTATCACAAATAAAATTGTCATTTTAGAGAAAAATCTTCAAATTGATCTCCAATTATCTCTCACAACAATTGCTGTTTAGTTGCTAAGTTGTGCCTGACTCTTTTTGCAAACCCATGGACTGTATCCTGCCAGGCTCCTCTGTCCCTGGGCTTTTCCAGGCAAGAGTACTGGAGCAGGTTGCCATTTCCTTCTCCAGGGGACCTTCCCGACTCAGGGCTGAACCGGGATCTCCTGCATTGCAGGCAGACGCTTTACCATCTGAGCCACCAGGGAAGCCTGAGCTACCAGGGAAGCCCCTCATAACAATTAAGTGCGTATAAAGACCTGCTTCAAGGCAGCCACTCAAAGCAACTCCTCAAGAACAAATTACCAGCGTTTACCATTTAGTCAGTTGGCTGTTTTTTTCCCCTTCTCTTTTTTTTTTAAAAAGAGCCATTCCTTTTCTGTTCTCTGTGTTTTAATGGAGTTCTTGCTTAAATTCACTGATACCAGACAGTTTTGAGGCCTCAGAGAAGTATCATTTTCTAGAAAGAGGTGTTAACTAAAAACTGTAATAGATCCCTAAAGAGTCCATTACATGAGAAACATTTAAACACCTGACAGGTTCCCTTCAGGGTAGCACGGATCACTCTGAGTAGGACAATCTCTCTCACAGTGACAGACACAAGCAGCACAATTTTTTATATAAAACTTTATTCTGATTATAATAATGCATATATATTGCAAAAATTTTAGAAAATATAAATGCTGCTGGAGTTGCTGATTTTAGCTTCTAAGAAGCGCAATGAGAAAACTAGGGAGAACAATGGACAATTAGTACTATTTTCTTAGGCCAACCTATCAGCTATGGCTCTATTCCAGGCGTTCTCAGACTGCCAATAAGGAAGGAAATGTACTATGGGGGACTATCCTGTAGTTACTGAACACCCCTGTGCTAAGGATTGGCAGACTCCCTCAGAGACTGCAAGTTTAAGTATTCTGTCTGTTCAGCCCAAATATAATGGCCCAGGGGCCAGCCTGGTAACCACAGGAGAGGGGCAGGGTTTCCTCCCCTCAGAAAGCCAATCAATGCCTGGAAAACGGCTCAATCACTGTGCATTGCTCAAGTACTGGAAAGAAACGTCTCCTTAGAGGGCTACTCTCAGAACTAGTCACACTCTTAATCAGTTAATAAGACAGGCAGCCTTGTAGTGGGAATGTGGGCATAAAACTCACCTCTCAGGCTTTAGGAAAAGTATACAGAAGTACCCACGCTGGCAGAAGGAAAAAGTGGCAGGTGAGGGGGAATCACATTTTCTCCCTGGGCTGCCTCAGCCACTTAAATGGTATCAGCAGTTTTTCTATGATGATTCTCAAAGCAGCATCTCCAAGTTTTCAATGCCTACCAAACAGTTGCATATGGAAGACGGGACTGCACTTCAAACCTGGCATGTGCCCACACTCCTGGGCTCTGTCACTCTTGGATTGCTCTCTAGATTGCTTTGTCTCACTTCTGGTGGTGTTCCACCACCTTCCCTGTCACCCAGGGTCAACATCTGAGTCCTGTTCTCCACTTCTCTGCTCATCCTCTAGATCCAGCCGACCACTCTACCCTGGTATTTCCCCCTCTGCCCTCTCTCTTTTATCTGTGCTGCTGCTGCTGCTGCTGCTGCTAAGTTGCTTCAGTCATGCCCAACTCTGTGCGATCCCATAGATGGCAGCCCACCAGGCTCCCTCATCCCTGAGATTCTCCAGGCAAGAATACTGGAGTGGGTTGCCATTTCCTTCTCCAATGCATGAATGTGAAAAGTGAAAGTGAAGTCGCTCAGTCGTGTTCAACTCATAGCGATGCCATGGACTGCAGCCCACCAGGCTCCTCCATCCATGGGATTTTCCAGGCAAGAGTACTGGAGTGGAGTGCCATTGCCTTCTCCTTATCTGTGCTGGTACTCCCCAAAGCCAGACTTCAGAACAGATGCTACTGTAAAATAGTTAAACTACTGGATTTAACCCCACACCTCTAATACAACCTTCACTTGTGTTGCTGGTGATCTTTCTATAACCCCGTCCTGACCATGGCAATTCTCCAGTCCCTCGCCTCAAAACCCACTTATTTAGCACTTACATTACTGAGTGGCCCAAATCCAGACTTTCAATCAGGCCTCCACCTGTCACCTCCTCTCTGTTTAAAACTCTGGACATAATGGGTGCCCTCACCAGGACGCTGCACTGACCATCTCCTCACACACCACAGGCCTTCTAGCGCTATGCCTTTGCTCATGCTGTTCCTTGGACAATAATGCCCTTCTCTCTTTGTTCCTTTACTAAAATCTTACTCCTACCTCAAGTGTCAATTCCTCCAGAAAATTCTTTTTCTCAATTTTCCTCTGAGTTTCCAAAACACTTGTTTGTATTTTTATTATAGCACTTAATTTTGCTCATTCTAGTCTTTTGTCACCCCTCTTACACTATAATCCTATAATCTCTTGAGTAAGAATAAGCTGTCATTTATTTTTGAAACCCTCATACTAATGTTTCTCAAAATATAGTCACTGATCGCACTTATCAGAATTACCAAGACCTCCACAGATTTCCACATCCCCTGACCTGTGACATCCAATGCAAGGAATCTGCATCTTAACAAGCTGCCTGGCTCATTCTTGGGTTTATAAAAGTTAAGAACCACTGTACTACGTTATCCAGGACTTAAATACTGCTGGTAATAGGAGCTCAGCAAAAGTGCAAGGTCTAACAACACATCTGGGGGCCACAGTTGACTTCCATTTGTTGTTTTCATAGAATGTCAGGGTCAAAAGACTTTATAGATGGTATAAATGCTTCATTTTTGAACAAAAAAAGACAGGACAGAATATGTTTTCAAATAAATTCTAAAAAAGAAAGACAATGAATAGACTAAGTAGGATGAGGGCAGAAAAGGATGTGTGAAGGTTTTCTGGGCCAGGGGTGATTAGAAACACAGCCCAATACCTGGCACTGCCTGGTCAGCTGCTGCAACTGCTATGCTTAGCAATATGTTTCCAAGAATTAATTGGAGAGATGGGAGAGCAAAAGATAAAGCAGAAAAACAAGAAATGTAAAATAACCAAAGAAGACAAGCTATCATTATGATCAAGAAATGAGTACCCTAAGAACAGAAAGAAAGAAAAAGTCTAAGTAAAAAGAAAAGAAAGAAAAAACCAAAGATAATAATGTTGACATTAGTAACAACTAGCACTTTGGATCGGAGAAGGCAATGGCACCCCACTCCAGTGTTCTTGAGGGGAAACTCCCATGGACAGAGGAGCCTGGTTGGCTGCAGTCCATGGAGTCGCTGAGAATCGGACACGACTGAAGCGACTTAGCAGCAGCAGCAGCAGCACTTTGGATGTGCCAGGGACTTTCCTACATAGTATCTCTACCCGCTAAGGAACTTCCAAGTAGGCAGTCTAATCCTAAGGGTTACAAGATGAGGAAACTAAGGTCGGCCACAGGCTGACTGGCTTGATCAAGAACACATAGATAGTGGTGCCAGAACCAGAATCGAGACCCACTCAGGTCTACTGGCTCCACAGCCAGTGCTCTAGGCACTAACCCAAGGCTGTTGTAAAATACAAGCTGGAGAATGATTTTGAAAAGTTACGTGGGTATATGTAAAGGAATGAGTAAAAACGGGAGTGGGTACCAAAATAGACGAAAAAGAAAAAAGCTGAGGTGAAAAACCTGACAGATGAATAAAAAAAGGGGATAAACAGAAGTTCAAGGCTAGTATATCTGAACATTCTATTTCAAAATGGGATGCTATATGTCTGAACACAAAAACGGAAGTAACTAGGTTAGGAAGGATTTTTGAAAACTGTACTTCGATGCTTATTCTTGGACTACCCATGGTGTAATTACCACAGAAAGATTGGGAGGTGACTAGGTACAACCATAAACCATGTTACATTATAAAATGAAGGCATCAATTTCCTCTAGCCTTCACCTCAGAAACTGGACAACTCTTAAATATAAATCACAGCACTGCAGTTCTATTTAAAACCAAACGTTCTCTCACAAGACATTAGTGGGAATGAGCTAATGAAACTACAGTTTCCTTTTGAAGGACCGTTTGCCATATAAAACCAAAATTTTAGTGACAAAGTTTTATTGTATAATGAGGAAGTTCTGAGAAAAGAGAAAAACGCCAAAGCAGCACATGAAATTCTGGGCTATCTGCCAGATTCATTATCTGTTGTTTCCTTAAAAAAAAAAAAAAAAAAAGCAGTGATTTACCAAACAATACAAAAGAAAAAAAAGAAGGCAATAATATTCCAAAGACATTTTTTCTCAATTTAGCATTTCCTTCTTTTCATCACCATATCCATCATCATTACTTATGTACTTTCCCATAAACAGAGATAAAAACAAAAATACAAAACACTGTCATTCTGATAACACCAGGGCCCTGACCAAGCATTCTATAGCTGGGTCCCTAAGCGAGTCAGGCAGCCCTGAATCCGCCCCTCCCTTGCCTACTCCACTGACCACAGATGAAAACCACTCAAGGTCTCTGGAAGTCCTGAGCCTTTCAACCTCTAGAGTTAAAGGTGTAGTGAGGGCCCTGCAGTCCCTGGAGTCAAGAACACTCCTGAGGGAACATAGCTTTCTTACACAATATGTTGCCAACACATTTCCAAAAAGTTCAAAGTACTTACACAATTAATTTCATTTAGAGAAAAGGAAACATCCTGATTCCAGCTGTATAACCAGGATCTGATAGTTTCCTCATACAAGGAAACTAATTTTGTTCTGGTGTTTGCCCTCCAGGATAGTGTGAAGGAGCACAAGGATCAAGTAGAAATTGGATTGCGGAACTGAGATTTTTGAATAAAACATTTTCACCTTTCAGTACTTCTTTTGGTCATTAAGGCTCACTGCCATCTAATGACTTGCTGTAATCATAATCATATAGATAGCTCGGTTTCTTTTAAGAACCTACAGGCTAATAAACAAGCTAACATTTTAAGAACTTAACGAATTCTCCTTTTCTTTCTACTGTTACCTAAATATAAGTGAAGCCTCTGCCTCATTGAACTCAGCATCTTTCAAACTTGTAATCCATTCCAAACCCCTATCTCCATGTTAAACTGAGTTAAACATTAAAACACACACACACACACACACACACACACACACACACACACACACACTTTTCTTCTATGAATGAGCTTTCCAACTTGCTTAATCTCCTCCAAGACATCTGCTTTCTGATGAAACCCAGGAACCTCCAATTCTTATTCACTGTGTGGTCTTAAAAGAGCCATATGCATCGATTCCTCCTGCAATATGTTCTCCAAATTTGGATAAAGCTTTCTTGGAGCTATTTGACATAGTGTTCTATAAAAATGATCCAAGAGATGACACATTTTAAAGCTCTCTACCTCATTTACTGAAACATGTCCAAGTATAAAATTCATACAAACAAACAAAAAAAATAGCTTTTTTTTTAAGATTTGGGGATGAAATTTAGAGTTGTCCTAATAATATAACTAGCCTCTGCTGCCATCTAAAGGTAAAAACTATGAAGTGAGATCAAGAGTTATCAAGAAAACCAAAATTAACTTGCAGCATCAACAGTGTAGAAACAGTGGGAACCCAGTAACTTTCAGGCAGCTGACCCTACCAATGACTATTCCAAGCCATGTTGTCTTTACAAACATGTATCAGTATAGCTGACCAGAAACAGGACCCATAAATACTGTCTTCAATATCAATTAGTTTATTGGACAGATTTCAGTTCTGACTAACCTGTGGTGCTCACTCCACATTCCTAGACAATCTGAGTCGGGAGGTTTTGAGATGGCATCTGGGTATCTGCAGTGCTCTGAAAGCCCCACAGGTGGTTCTGATGAGCACCTAGGACCACTGGGCCACGAAACACTGGCCTTCTATAGTACTAAACCCCCCACACCCAAGCAGGCAAGAGTTCTAGGTAGAAAGAAACCTTAAAGCTTTTATCTACATGAGATTCAACTATGGCAGTGTTTATCAAAGTATGTCAGGCTGACCACCCTGCATCAGATAAATCACCTTGAGAGTTTATTTAAAATGCGGATTCCTGAGTGCATCCATAGACATTTAAATTAATTACAGTTTCCAGAGGTAAGGCCCAAGAATCCACAATTTAAGTAGAATCCCAACACAGATTTTTGTACACTAAACAGGATAACCGATCTAATTCTTGACAAAGTTAAAGGACATCCTTGAAACCTATTTTATAAAGGCTATTATTAATGCTGTGGTTATAAGGTCAGCTGACTTACTCATGGTTTGCACAATATGTTGATGTTCACAGAAATGTCCTGATCTCTTAAGTATTTATTTCCTTTTTATCCTTTAATATAACTTAGTGTGTTTTTTTGAATTATATACTTCTTAATTACAGAAAATGTAGTGTATAGAGAAGATATAAGAAAAATGAAAACCACTAAAACTCCACTAACCAGAGCTAACCACTGATTTGTTGTTGTTCAGTCACTAAGTTGTGTCTCACTCTTTGCGACCCCAGGGACTGAAGCTTGCCAGGCTTTCCTGTCCTTCCCTATCTCCTGGAGTTTGCTCAGACTAATGTCCACTGAGTCTGTAATGCCATCCAACCATCTCATCCTGTGTCGTCCCCTTCTCCTATTGCCCTCAATCTTTCCCAGCATCAGTGTCTTTTTCCAATGAGTTGGCTCTTCGCATCAGGTGGCCAAAGTACTGGAGCTTCAGCCTCAGCCATCAGTCCTCCCAGTGAATATTCAGGGTTGATTTCCTTTAGGATTAGCTGGTTTGATCTCCCCACTGGTGCATTTTTTCCTAGTATTTTCTCTTTAAATATACACAGTTAAAATGTGTATATAGTTTTAAATTCTGCTTTTAACATTTCCAGTAAACAGTTTTCTATATCTTCAAAAGCATCATTATTTAAAGACAGCATAATATTTTCATGTGATTACAGTGTAATTCATTTACTCTATACTGATTATTACAGCCTTAAACTATGTCCATTTTTCATTGTTATAAATAATGTTAAAACAAAGAGCCTTGCCTGCATCTGTGATTATTTCCTGGCAGGAGAATGATATCAGAGTATCAGTGTTTCATTTGCTATGCTTGTTGTGCTGTGCTTAGTCTTTCAGTCATGTCCAGTTCTTTGTGATTCCATGAACTGTAGCCCACCAGGCTCCTCTGTCCATGGGGATTCTGCAGGCAAGAATACTGGAGTGGGTCGCCATGCTTAGGATTAAGTATTTTAAAAAATGTCAGTAAGAACACTAAAGCCTAACAACTCTCCTAGTGCCTAAGCATAGAGAAGGTTGTACCAAAAGAAAGCATATTCCTCATACAGTTTATACTTTATTGAAGGATTCATATTTTCTAGCCAAGTCTGTGTAGTATTTATTTGAAAACCTAAATGTGGTTGCTATTAATAGTTGGGGGCACTTCAAATAAGTGAATGTTTACATAAAGAGACCATGGGACTTTCCTGTACTTTTATCAGTATAATAAAAATATGTAAACAGATTTCTACAGAATAAAAAACAACACAAAAAGGGTTTCCGAAAGAACACTATTTGAAATCTATGATGAAAACGACAATGCATTTTTAAAAGATTTCTATTTTTGAGGTCACAGCAACAAAACTGGGGAAGTTGTCTTCATCATCGTCATCCCTGTGGGTTATAATGGGAGAACTGCAGTTACCTGAGACCTTTTTCCCATCTCTTTACCAACACGTATTCTTAATCCAGAATATTTTTCCTAAGTAAATAAGAGTATGCTGCTGCTGCTGCTAAGTCGCTTCAGTCGTGTCCGACTCTGTGCGACCCCATAGATGGCAGCCCACCAGGCTCCCCCGTCCCTGGGATTCTCCAGGCAAGAACACTGGAGTGGGTTGCCATTTCCTTCTCCAAAATAAAGAGTATATTTCTAAGCAAATATGAACTAAATCAAGCCTTTACTCCTTCACACTCCACAACCTACTTTCCCAGTCAAGATCATTCAACCTGTGACTCCTCTATCACCCTTCATATGCTGTGGACAAATATTAGTTCAGTTGTACCTCCACAATATGTCTTCCCTCCGCCTAAGTCCTTATTATTCCCCTACCACCACCCACCACCCTCCCCCGGCCCCATACACACAGAGTCTATAGAATCAGGTACAATTTCTTCTATCTAGCCCTAGTCTACATTCCCATTCTGTTTCTCAAACACAACCTAATTTAAAGTCATTCCATTTCTCAACTGTATCCAATTTCCTATCTCAAGAACATTGTCAAAGTTATTCCTTTACTCTGGAATGCTCTCCCATTCTGCTGTTAATAATCCTACTAGTCTTTGGAGTGAGTGAAGTTGCTCAGTCATGTCCGACTTTTTGCAACCCCATGGACTGCAGCCTACCAGGCTCCTCTGTCCATGTAATTTTCCAGGCAAGAGAACTGGAGTGGGTTGCCATTTCCTTTTCCAGGGAATCTTCCCTGACCCAGAGATCAAACCCAGCTCTCCAGCACTGGAGGCAGACGTTTTTACCCTCTGAGCCATCAGGGAAGCCCCTAGTCTTTGGAGGCCCAAGACAAATGTTACTTTCTCAATGAAGCTCTCTTAGACTCCTCATTTGAAATTCACCTTTCTCTGGAAATCTCATTAAACTCTGAGATGAATTTGGGACACTTCTCATTTATCTACCACCATACCATGATTGCTAAAAAGCAAGAAACAACCTATTTATCTCTGTATCTAACATTATCTACACTTGAGGGTCTTACAGCACACACTTAACTCATGTTGGTGAATTGTTTAACTGAGTTTTTTTCTTCAGCATGATAATCCTTAATCTGATATGTCCCTGCTGCTGCTGCTAAGTCGTGTCAGACCCTGTGCAACCCCAGAGACGGCAGCCCACCAGGCTCCCCCATCCCTGGGATTCTCCAGGCAAGAATACTGGAGTGGGTTGTCATTTCCTTCTCCAATGCATGAAAGTGAAAAGTGAAACAGAAGTCTCTCAGTTGTGTCCAACTCCCAGGGACCCCATGGACTGCAGCCTACCAGGCTCTTCTGTCCATAGGATTTGCCAGGCAAGAGTACTGGAGTGGGTTGCCACTGCCTTCTCTGGATATGTCCCTAGAACCTAGGTATGTCCCTAGAACCTAATGTTTTCAAAAAAGCCAAAATCTCCAATCTGACTCTATGTCCTGAACAATGTCTGGTTCTCTACCAACTGTACTATTAACTACCTTCTGTTTTTCTGTTTAATTCAAGATCAAGGAGGTATGCAAGCAGAGAATTCCAACACGGATCCCTAAACCAAAATCTACAGGCATCACTAAGCCTTCCCCTAAAGCTCCCCCAGGGCCTACGGATAAGACTGGCTGTGGGAAGCTACACATCATAAGGACTGTCACCTCTAACACTTTCCTCCACTTGGGAGGGAAAAGGTAAGTCATGCCAGTGCAGGGCCTGGATACATTCACTGACAGAAATATCTCGGAACCTGGAGTTTTTAGCACAGAAGGACAAAGATGAAGGGCCACCTCTCCAGGAAATGGCGACGCAGCAGACAGACAGATGGTTCATTCACAGGCTGCTGGGCCTGGTGAATACCATCCTGAAGGAGCAGCACAACTACAATTCTTTCACCTGTGTATGTGTATGCACATACATACACATAAAATCATAGGCCCGGACACACACCCCAAATCCTCCCAACTCGCCATCCTACTTGTAATGCAACCCAAAGCTGGACGTTAGCCCAAAACAGGACTGGATTTGTTGGAATACTTTGAAAATTTTCTGGCAAACCTGGAAGTAATTCTTCATTCCATAGAACTTTGCTAAGAATATGTGGTAGCAAGAATTCCTACTCTGCTTCAAGAAAGTCAGATTAAAAATGGCAGGTTGGTTAAAATCATACTTTAAGGTCTAAAAATATGACCTCTTTTGACCAGGAGGAGGGGGTGGGTGGGAAAGTGGTTCTTCTTAGTTACAAGAAGGAAAGAACAACAAAAATGAGTAACAGCCAAACACATCTTTTTTGTGGCCTACCTGGTAATTGCTGGAGTAGTGTGTACACTCAGCTGCAGGCACTTACTCTTCTGTCCTTCTTTTCCTAGTAGGTTGCCCCCCTCCCCCCGCGCCTCCCATATATACCAGGCCATGGGATTTCACTGCTAGGCTTGTAAAGCAAACCATTTTAGATTGATATCTGCACTTTCTATAGTAATCAGGACACCTGAGAGTCAAAGGTCACCAATACTGAGATCTTTTAGGGAGATATGAATCACTGTCTTGGATGTTTAAAAAAAATTTTTTTATCATCTCATATGACATTTTTAAATTACATCTGAATCAACACTATAGAAAAAGCACTTGATTCAACAAAAGCTTGTGATCAGGAGACTCAAGTTCCAATTCAAAATTTTCACTCATTTGACACAGAGCTTGGCATTCATTAGCCTAGGCCCTGAGTTTCCAGAATGCAAAAACAGAAAAGCTAATAATTCCCCTGGTTCCTTAAGTTCTGACCAGCCATGACTACGTCCAACTACAGAATACTGAATTCAACCAATCATCTACAAGGCAGAGCTCAGGTTCCTGGCAGTAAACTAGTTATTTTCTTCACACTAAAACCTAGAGAAATCTAGAGAAAGAATCTAGAGAAAAGTGTGTCTGTAATTTAGTGTGGGCAGAGTAACACAATGATGTTTTAAGACAAATGTATTTTTGACATGGGACACAGTTACATCTCACAAAGCTTCAGTCAGGGAAAAAAAAATTCCAGAAGAGTATGACCCAAGGTTTTCTGTACTTCAGCACCAAGAACTGGAGGCATGATCCTGGAAGAAATCCTCCTGGTTAAGGACAGTGCTTTAGCTCACTGTCCTGGGATGCGGTCAGCAAAGCAGGAGCAGAGGAACTGCCATTTCCACATTCATATGGTCAAGCCCACTCCAGTGCACTGATGTCACTATACAAATGCCCCTGGGGCCCACTTCAATTTCAGGGAAGAGGAGATGAAGCTGAAAGCCTGGGCAGCACTGAGCTATGCAAGTCAAAAAGAGGGATGGCGTGTAGCAGTCAGCAGGCAAGCAGCATAGGGCAAGGTAGGGGGGTTAATTGGATTAAAAACACCAAGTGGAAAAGTCTAAGCTAAAGGAAAGCAGTAAGAGAACAATGGAAGGAATGGAGCACAAAAGATGATAACCCACTGACATGACAATAACATGAGACAGTTCAGAAGGAAGTACAGGGCAGTAACAGATAGATGGTGAAGTGGGAAAAGTGGAGGGTGCTTATGACCGTGCCTGATATTAGCAAGTAATATTCAGCAAACAGAGAATGAGTGAATGAGGGACAGAAAAGCCATTCAGTTAAGAATTAAGTGAGAAAATGTACTAAGAGATGGCAATGGTACATGACAGGGTCAGGAAAAGCGGTTATGCTGCCTAACATTCAATACTGATAATTATGCTAATACAAAGAGGAAACACTGAACCTCGTAGGGTGGAACCCAAACAGACTGGAAAGAAGCATGAAACAAAACAGGAAAAACAAGCACCAACAGTACTCACAGAGAAACGCAACACTCTGGGAATATTTTACCTTGATGATGAGCAAGCAAGCAGCAGAAATCCATCTTTAAATGGATTTTATTTTCTTAGGCTCCAAAATCACTGCGGACAGTTACTGCTGCCATGAAATTAAAAGATACTTGCTCCCTAGAAGAAAAGCTGTAACAAACCTAGGCAGCAAATTAAAAACCAGAGACATTACTTTGCCAACAAAGGTCTGTATAGTCAAAGTTATGGTTTTTCCAGTAGTCATGTATGGATGTGAGAGTTGTACCATAACAAAGGCTGAGCGCCAAAGAATTGATCCTTTCGAGCTGTGATGTTGGAAAAGACTCTTGAGAGTCCCTTGGACTTCAAGGAGATCAAACCAGTCAATCCTAAAGGGAATCAGTCCTGAATATTCACTGCAAGGACTGATGCCAAAATTAAGCTCCAATACTTCGACCACCTGATGCAAAGAACTGATTCCCTGGCAAAGATCCTGATACTGTAGAAGACTGAAGGCAGGAGAAGGGGCCAACAGAGGATGAGATGGTTGGATAGCATTACTGACTCGATGGACATGAGTTTGAGCAAGCTCCGGAAGTTGGTGATGGACTGGGAAGCCTTGGCGTGCTGCAGTCCATGGGGGCGAAAAGAGTTGGACACGACTGAGTGACTGAACTGAACTGAATACTATTTAGACAGATCTTTAAAATAACAAAATCTATTCTAACAAAAGGATTACCAGCCAAAAACTATACTTCTTATTTTAAAGCAATATGTAATACAGTAAAAATGCATGAACAACTTACAACCAGGGTAAGTTCAACAAAATGGTGTCTGACCTGTAACACAACCAAAATATAAAGAATTCTGCCTCCTGAGCATAATCCTGTTTCTGCAGAAATATGCTTCTTCTAAAAATAAAAATAAAAGAAGCTATCCTAATAATTTTAGAATGCTTTTATTAGGTTAAATTTTTTAAACAGATAAAAATACAAGTGAACAAAGATATGTTCAATTGTGGGAAAAAAAAGTTTAATAACCTGATATTTGTATGCTGGAATCTTTCCTCGGCTCTTCATTTATTTAACTTCAATGATTTCTGAACTGATCTTGTAACTTTTTAGAATCAAGTGTCTCATTTTAACAGGAAAATGACTGATCTAATACATGACTGGCAATTATGGGCTAAGTAATGGAGGATCTGATGTGATGTGGAATTCTCTTTGGGATATGTTTCAAATGATGTGTGTCATAACACTGGAGGTCTGACACTGAGTCTGAGGCAGGGATCTGCAGCCCACAGGCCAAATTCAGCCCACTGTCTTTCTGTATGTTCTTCAAGTTAAGAATAGTTTTTATATTTTTAAATAGGAAAAACATCAAGAAGAATATTTTGTGAGATGTGAAAATTACATGAAATTCAGATTTCATTGTCTATAGATAACATTCTATTGGAACACAGCCATGTTCATTTGTTTACATATGTATTATATGATCATTTTTATGCTACAATTGCAGAGTTGAGTAGCTGTGATACTGACTGGCCAAATACAGCTTAAACTATTTACTATCTGGCCTTTTACAAAAAAAGTTTCCTTACTGCTGTTCTAGTGTGATCTAGACTAATAAGGAACTCAACAACTTAAGAAGAGATTAATCAACTAATTGGTAAAAGCAATGCTAGCAATTTAAGAATGTGATTAAAAATTCCATAAAAGCTGATGAAAATGAAAAAACTACATTTCAAGCTTGCTTGTGATATCTTTTGTAAAATGTATACTTCTACATATGCACTAAAGTGTTCAACTAAAGAACATCAGATAAGAATAGGTCAAAGGATTTATATCACAAAATAACGTAATGTGCTACTGCTGAATCTGAGTGGGGAAATAAACTATTTCTAGGCCTTCTAAATTTCTGGTATTTTCTAAGACAGCAGAACTACTATACATGTTATTTAGAGAAAGATGTGTAAATCTGCACCTTTAAACATTCATAATTGTTCTCAAGAACCACTTCTTTAGGGATTCCCAGGTGGAGCAAGTAGTAAAGAATTCACCTGCCAATTCAGGAGACCCAAGAGGCATGGGTTCGATCCTGGGTTGGGAAGATCCCCTGGAGAAGGGAATGGCAACCCACTCTGGTATCCTTGCCTGGAAAATTCCATGGACAAAAGAGCCTGGTGAGCTACAGTCCATGGGGTCTCAGTCCATGGAGCCTGGTGAGCTACAGTCCATGGGGTCTCAGTCAGACATGACTGAGCATGCATGCAGACATACACATACCACTTGTTCAGTCATTTACAAGAATCATAGAAATTGTGTACAGTAAAGTAAAACTTGGTCCATTAGTTACAATCTTCAAGTACAGAACAAAAATGTTGTATGCTCTCTCTTTCTTTTTAAAAATTATCCTGCCCTTAAACATCTGTCTTAAAATAATATTACTTGCATTTTGATTGAACCATATCAATGTGTAAATCTCATAAGGTAAATAGATTATGTCTTTTCCTCTAACTCCACTGCAATTTCTAAAAGAGGGCGAAGCATGAGGGCTCAATAAATGATTTTGAAAACAACACGCTCTGAAATCTATCCTCTGATGTATGTTATCAACATCAATTGTAAATATTCCAAGTCTGAATTCTACATGCAGAGACAATGCTTTACAACATCTACCATGCATGGATGCCTATAGGTAAAATTAATGCTATAAGGCCTAACTTTGATGTTAGAAAAGCAAAAAAACACAAAACCTTAAGCTATTTATGCTTAAAAATCCAAGGTGTGCCCCAACTTCACTACTTCCTGAAGGAACTTAGCATAAAGCAATGTGATTTTTTAAGGATAAAGTAATATTACAACAAAAATATTTATAATGCTTACTTCAGCAATTTCAAACAAAATGAAAAATCACAAAGATTTTAGGTGATAAAAGCCATCATCAGTGGGAATTACCAGCTCATTTACAAAGCAAAAGTCTTCTGTCCTTTCAAATACAGAATTTCAAAACATAAGTTAAAAACTAAACCCAAATGTGGTTAGAATGAAACAGTCGTAGACACAGTTGTAAAACAGGGATTTCGAACACATTTTCAAAAGAGAAAAGCAACATCTGCCAAGTTTAACAAAAGCCTGAGCAAGATGTTAACAACACTTCCAGTGGACCAAGTTTCTTTAGATGTGGAAATCCTATGTTAAACTCCAAGATGTGGCTGGGAAATACTAACAGTTAATTTCTTAATGAACAAATTCTTAATGAGTGTCTTCTAAGTAGTCCTGAGGATACAGCAAAGAACAAGATAAACAAATCTCTGCTCACATGGTACTTATGTACTAGTGTGGGGAGACTGCAATAATTTAATAAGGAAAATAATAGTTGGTGACCAGTGCTCTGATGAGAATTACTATAACATGACAATGTAAGTGGATAGCTACTCTAAACTGACTGAACAGGAAGGGCTTCCTATTTAGTATGCTTGAACTTAGGTCTTAATGTCAAGAAAAGGCAACCATTCAAAATTCATTAGCTACTGCAAATGGATAAGACAGAATGAGCTTGGTCAGTTGCGGCACATTAAGAAGGCTGGTGTGGCTGGTACAGCATAACCTACAGGAGAGTAAGTAGGTTCCAGCAGACAGCAACCTTGGTAAGCAATCCAAGGGGGAAGCCACTGACAGGTCTAAGCAGGAATGTGATGTGATTGATCACTACAGCTGTTGAGTGAAGAACAGAGGGACAAGATGGAAGCTGGGAGCCCTGTTAGTTTACTGCAGAGGTTTAGGCAAGGGAAGATGACAGCACATATTCAGATGATGTAAACAAACAAGCAAAAAAATAATAATAAAAGGAAAAATAAATTCAGGATGTGTTTTGCAGACAGAGACAAGACTGAATAGATCAGATGTAATGGGTGAAAAAAGTAAATGAATAAATCAGAATATTCCTAGGCCTTTGTGAAATTGGTTAATTGGTGATTGAATTTACTGAGATAGGGAAGTCTGGAGAAAAAGCAGATTTGGGGAGAAATTCAGGAGTTGAGTCTCATTTACATTTAACATTTCATCAAATAAGTAAAGACTTCAAGAAGACAGCCAGGTATATGAGCCTTGTGTTCTAGGGCTAAGTATGAGTGTCTGATAAGAGACTGTTCTGAAAAGTCCAATGGTGCTACCGGATTATTTGCATATCAGAGTAGTCAGTGTTCTTTAGAAGAGTACACTTTGGGAGACTAAGCGTTAACAGATAATTTGACAACAATGACATACATAAACAAAAGGTTTATAAACTATTATTTCAGAGATGAAATTATCATTGATAATTAAATAACTTTGAGAAACTTAAGTGCACAGACTGGCTTCCTGACTGCCTGCCTATGAATCTCTGCCTCTCCACTTACCAACTGAATAACATTGGGCAAATCACTTAACTACCTCAATTTCCTCCTTAAAAAAAAAAAAAAAAGGAGATAATAGTAACTATATCATGGTTATAGAATAATCTGTGAAGATTAAATGAGCCAGTATATGGAATGCAATCAAAACTTTATCTGGCAGAGTCACCACTCAACAAGTGCAAATCAGTATTGTTACCTGCAACCTCCCTCCACTGTACATAGAAATGTACAGTTTTCTAGTTAGATGCTGAGTAAGAGATGGCATCAAAGGTTTAGAATAAGCCAGGGAAACATATGAAAAACCCTCCTCAAAAGAAGCGGAAGCGAAGAGTCCTGCAGTTTGCTAAAAATATTCTCTTTAAAAGTAAGTTATACATGGGCCAGTCATTCCTAAATCCATGTCTCCAGATGCAACCCTGGAGCTGCACTCATAAACCCAGTTGTCTACTGGACTCTTGACTTGATAATTTAGTGAGCATATTATTAGAATAAAGAGGGAAAACAATCAGTGTTCTCTTCAGTTAGTGAATGACTGACTGCTTCCAACAGCAAGAATTCTCTGCTCTGCTCCATAAGTCATAAAAACTGTAATGTGAGTAACATTCAGCTTCACACTAAGAAAGTGCTCAGTTTGGTGAACTGCACCTGGTCACTTTAGCACTAATGTTTTGGAATCATGATTCTGCTGCATGTACTATTTATGTATTGCAATAATTATGTGTTATGTGTATTAGGTATAGTTCTTTAGTCACTAAGTCATGTCCCACTCTTTGCAACCCCAGGGACTATAGCAGACAAGTCAATAATTCCTTAAGGTAGGCAAGGAATAAAGCAGAGAATAAGGAAATAAGTGAAATGAAGTGAAATGAAATATTAGAAATCACTAGAGGATTCCTAGGTTCTGTTGCCTGGGGCAGACTGGGCGGCACACACCTCAGCAGAGGCAATTCTCAGTTGCTTTGTCCTGGGCCATGACTCCAATCCCCACCAGTGATGATGCCAACAGGGTAACCAGACATCTCAAGTAAACAGTTCCAGCAAAATTCTAAGAGCACGGCTTTCCACTCTCAAAAGTGTCTAGACTGGATGAGAAATTGTATGTCTACTTGTGCACATTATCACCAAAAGTCCTACAGCATGCACCCACTCATTCAGCTAATATCTACTAAACATCTACCAAGTGCCAGGTCCCATGTTGGGCTCCAGTACTATTCAGGATTCTAGCACAGGTATACCTTGGAGATATTTCAGCTGAGTTCCAGACCACCACAATAAAGTGAGTATTACAATAAAGAAAGTCACATGAATTTTTGGTTTCCCAGTGTGTATAAAAGTTACATTTCACTATTCTGTACTCTATTAAGTGTGCAATAGCATTACATATAAAAAGAGTACATACCTAACCAACACAGGGTCAACGCAAACCTTCAATTGTTTAAAAAAAATGTAGTATCTGTGAAGCACAAAAAGTTAAGTGCAAAAAAAAACCAGAATGACTCTAGAAAACAACAGGTTATGAAAAGATAAACTGCTGCTGCTGCTAAATCACTTCAGACATGTCCAGCTCTGTGCGACCCCATAGACGGCAGCCTACCAGGCTCCTCCGTCCTTGGGATTCTCCAGGCAAGAACATTGGAGTGGGTTGTCATTTCCTTCTCCAATGCACGAAAGTGAAAAGTGAAAGGGAAGTCGCTAAGTCGTGTCCAACTCTTCGCAACCCCACGGACTGCAGCCTAACAGGCTCCTCCGTCAATGGGATTTTCCAGGCAAGAGTATTGGAGTGGGGTGCCATTGCTTTCTCCATGAAAAGCTAAAAGATGTATGCAAAAAAGGTCATATGTAGATCAAGACCTCTAGTAATGAATTCTGAATTACAAAGCATATCCAAGAAGTCTTGAAAACAGCAAAAACAGTTCATTTATTTGACAACAGATAGCTGGATGAGTATTATATGCAGTATGTGTCAGGGTTTGGGCATCCATGTGTATATACAGCTTCTTCTTAGAAAATCTACATAAGAATTCATAACCATGAATGTTAGGCTTTTGTGGTAGATAAATGTAGACTTCTGAATAAATGACTAAATGTTCCATCACCTTGCCACCATAAGCATGAACTGGGAACAGGGGATTTTCAAGGAAAGATGTTTACTTTTATAGGCAAGTAGCATAACACATCGATTTTAAAAAGAACCCGCCTGCCAATGCAGCAGATCCGTGTTCGATTCCTGGGTTGGGGAGATTCCTGGAGTAGGAAAGGACAACCTGCTCCAGTATTCTTGGCTGGAAAATTCCATGGACAGAGGAGCCTGGTGGGCTACAGTCCATGAAGTCCCAAAGAGCTAGACACGACTGAGCATATACACAGTTCAACACATACAGGAATAAAGGCATTTTACAACTATCTTTTCTTTCTGTGACTTAAGGCACTATTTCTCTTCTGACTTTCAAAACAAAATATAATTCACACATTTTAGACTGATGTTTCTCTATTAACACTGGTAGGATTAGGAAACTTGGCTTGGTGCAACTGTGATTTCTTCTGAATCAGAAACATTATTCAGATTAGTTAGACAAATCACCAGTAACTAATCAACCAAGCAGATTTCAAGGAAGCACATACACTTACCTATCTTCAAAGCAGGTAACAAAGAAAAAGGCCTCTGATAAATTTAATGTTGGCAATTTTCAAAGCTCAGACTTACAGTTAGAAAGAACCTAAAAAGTAGGGTGATCCTGGAGACTCCAACATACCTTGATGGGAATCCTGGCAACTGAGATGAGAGAGGCTGTAGCACTTCACAGTTCTATCTAGGTTCAAAGTTTAAAACTCTTTGTTGGTAAAACCCTTAAAAGGCGATCTCTAAGGATCCCTCTTTACAGATTGTGACACTGAGGATCAGAGAAGCCACACAGTAATGTGGGAAAAGTGTGATCTTAAAAGTCAGGTGCTCTTGACTAACCTCTTGCCAGATCTCTCCCTTGTCTGTCATTTAAACATAAAGGTAACACTTACCTTTTAGGCATGTTATGAATATTAAATTAAAATGCTTACTATTTAAGCATGTTATTAAGACTAAATGAATTCATATTTATGAAAACATCTGGCATACAGTAGATACTCATACATGTTAATTTCCTTCTTTTCAAAGGGTGACTAACTTCAGAGACATATAGCTAGCAATGGGCAAGAGAAAGGACTAGAACGAAGAATTAAGATCCCCTTTACCACTCAAAAAATTTTTACTTCTTAATTATCCTTTATCCTTGAATCATGCCATGAAATACAGTTTTTAACACCTCAGTTATGAGAGGCAGGGGTTATTAAACGTGAAATACCACAACCCACAAAAAAGGTATTTGTGCCTTCAAGCACATACATCTGTTAAAAACAAAGCCACAAAAAGAGTCCAGAAGGTTAATCAAGGAAGTATTATATTGCCAACCTTTGTAAAAATGCCATCTGCTCAGGTTGTACATAAAGCCTGTCCTTCTGGAAACAATGCTGTAGTAAATAGAATTCTGTTGTTTTTAATGGCCATTTCAACATTAGTGTTTGTAGCAAATATGTATCAACTGTCAATTATGTGCAAGGCCCTGTGGACTCTACACACATGAATCAGGCTTTGGCTTTTTCTTCAAAAAAATCTTAGAATCTAGTAAATAAGAGAGGCAGACCTTGAAGAATGATTTTTTTTTAATTGTATATTAAGCCAGGAACTTGAAAAATTCAAGGCCAGCCTTGAATTTTGGTTAGGAGTTATTTAATGCTTTATTTAATGCTATCTACTCAAGGATAAAATGTTCACTGCACTGGCAGTGGGTACACACAACATAATAAACGCTGTCCGCAGTGTGTTAACGGAATTCTAGTCTTGTTTCTGACACCAACCAGCTTTGTGAACTTGTCATGTTATTTGATGGCTTTAGGTCTCAATGTTCCTCAGCTGTCAAATGTGTGAGTCCAAGCGAATCTCCAAGTCTCAGGTTCTAAAAGTCCAAATTACATGATGATGATGATGATGATAATGATAGCAAGAAAAACTAAAGCTTATATTTACTGCGCACATGTTATGTACCAGGCACTATGCTAAAGGGCATCATTTGTGTTATCTTCATTTAATCTTCACGACAATCTTACGAAACTGGCATCATTACCCTTATTTTATGGATGAGGAAAAGGAGGCGGATCAGTATTAAAGGGCTGAATAGGAGCAACCTGAACAGAAGCAGTCTGAATCTAATCCAGAAGTTAATCCTTAATCGCTACGCTCAAACTCCCAGTCTCCGCATAAACTGTCTTATCCATTAAGAAATAAGGAAAAACAGAAAACAGCTCGGGAAGGGATTCCTCCTGCCTAGAGGGCAGATCAGAGTTACTGTCACACTTGTCTGTTTCACGTGTTAGTAGATCTCTTGCCCCACTTGCTCCGCAGCGCTCGCGCGCTCCGAGAGGCGCGCACCACCGCGGGACAGACCGCGGCCACCGCCAGCGGCTGCGCCGGCCCGGGCTGAGGCTCACGGAAGGGCTGGGGGTGCGGGAGGCCCCGCAGAAGCGCGGGCACAGTGGGTACCTGGGCTGCTGGCTGCTCCTGCCGGCTGGTTCTCCCACCACTCGTCTCCAAGGTCGTCTGCCATCTCCACGCGGGTCTCGGCCGGGGCGGACCACCAGGGAAAAGCAGGCGCTAGCCGGGATTCGCGCTGCCTCAGAGCCGGGTAGCGGGCGTTGCAGCACGCGGAGCCTCTACTCAGACCCTGTCGCCTCCGCCCCGTGGCGATGACATCATAACATCGGCCCCGCCTCCCCGGCAGCAGTGTCCAACTCGTCGCAGTTTCTACACCCGTGTGGACGAGCAGGATCAGTTTGAAGACTTAAAATAAACCCCTACAAAAGCCAAAAGAAGAGAAGACACGTAGGCAAAAATAAAAGTGTATCAACTTTTTAAATGCTTGTTTTACAACTTTTTGTTTAGGTTTTATTTTTGCCGAATAGATATTGTCGAAAGTGCGAGACAGAATGCTAAGACAGTTTTTCTCCATTCAGTTTCAAAGGCTTTGGGTCGCGGGAGAAAACCGTAGCACGTGGATGTGTTTTCGTCTGTATGTTACAGTTTGGGCGTCAGTGTTTTGCACGGTTTGCTTTCTTTTAAAAACGTGCACAAGTCATGACCATGAATTTTGGACCTTTGTGGTAGATGAGAGTACTGCTTTTAAAAATATATATATATATATATATATATATATATATATATACATACATATATATATATATACATATACACACACACACACACACACACACACACACACACACACACACACACACACACACACACACACACACACACGATATGAGGGAAGAAAACGTTCACTGGTCCAAAAGGATTGCCCACGGACAGACTCGAGTAATCAGGCTTTCAGAGTCGATTTCCCCACATCCCCTTGGGTTGCGCGCCGACCCCTCTCGGTTTTGTGAAACAAGGGAAGAAGAAAGGAGCCAATCGCTGCCCAAGTTTAGGTAAGAGCCCTACAATGCTGGTCTCATGTCCTGGAATGGCAGAGATGGCCGCTTGGCACCTTATGCTGGGGCCAGCTGGAAAGTAAGTGTGGATGATACTTTTCAGGACAGACACTGAGGTGAAAGTCATACAAAATGCATTAAGTACACGCGGTGTGCCTGGCACTATGTTTTGAATACTGGTTTAAAGATGAGTAGGATATTATCCCGCGTTCCATATTTCACCAACTTGAGAGGGAAACCACTGCATGTAAGAATAAAGGTCTAAACTAGTGATAGGAATGCATTCTCAGAAAGGTCCAGGACACTCAGTCTGATGAGGATGAATCAGAAGCAGTTCAGTCACTCAGTCGTGTCCTACTCTTTGTGACCTCATGGACTGCAGCAGGGCAGGCTTCCCTGTCCATCACCAACTCCCAGAGCTTACTCGAACTCATGTCCTTATAGTTGGTGATGCTATCCAACTCTTTGATCCTCTGACATCCCCTTCTCCTCCTGCTTTCAGTCTTTCCCATGCAGCATCAGGGTCTTTTCCAATGAGTCAGTTCTTTGAATCAGGCAGCCAAAGTACTGGAGTTTCAGCTTCAGCATCAGTCTTTCCAATGAATGTTCAGGACTGATTTCCTTTAGGATGGACTGGTTGGATCTCCTTGCTCTCCAAGGGACTCTCAAGAGTCTCCTCCAACACCACACTCCAAAAGCATCAATTATTTGGCTCACAGCTTTCTTTATGGTACAACTCTCACATCCATACATGACCACTGGAAAAACCCTAGCTTTGACTAGACAGAAATTTGTTGGCAAAGTAATGTCTCTGAGTTTTAATATGCTGTCTAGGTTGGACATAGATTTTATTCCAAGGAGCAAGCGTCTTAATTTCATGGCTGCAGTCACCATCTGTAGTGATTTTGGACCCAAGAAAATAAAGTCTCTCCTTGTTTCCATTGTTGCCTCATCTGTTTGCCATGAAGTGTGGGACTGGATGCCATGATCTTAGTTTTCTGAATGTTGAGTTTTAAGCCAACTTTTTCACTCTCCTCTTTTACTTTCATCAAGAGGCTTTTTAGTTCCTCTTCACTTTCTGCCATAAGGGTGGTATCATCTTCACATCTGGGTTATTGATATTTCTCTGGGCAATCTTGATTCCAGCTTGTGCTTCATCCAGCCGGGCATTTCTCATGATGTATTTAAAAGAACAGAATGGGAAAGACTAGAGATCTCTTCAAGAAAATCAGAGATACCAAGGGAACATTTCATGCAAAGATGGGCTCCATAGAAGGACAGAAATGGTCTGGACCTAACAGAAGCAAAAGATATTAAGAAGAGGTGGCAAGAATACATGGAAGAACTGTACGAAAAAGATCTTCATGACCCAGATAATCATGATGATGTGATCACTAATCTAGAGCCAGACATCTTGGAATGTGAAGTCAAGTGGGCCTTAGAAAGCATCACTACAAACAAAGCTAGTGGAGGTGATGGAATTCCAGTGGAGCTATTTCAAATCCTGAAAGATGATACTGTGAAAGTGCTGCACTCAGTATGCCAGCCAATTTGGAAAACTCAGCAGTGGCCACAGGACTGGAAAAGGTCAATTTTCATTCCAATCCCAAAGAAAGGCAATGCCAAAGAATGCTCAAACTACCGCACAATTGCACTCATCTCACATGCTAGTAAAGTAATGCTCAAAATTCTCCAAGCCAGGCTTCAGCAATACATGAACCGTGAACTCCCTGCTGTTCAAGCTGGTTTTAGAAAAGGCAGAGGAACCAGAGATCAAATTGCCAACATCCACTGGATCATGGAAAAAGCAAGAGAGTTCCAGAAAAACATCTATTTCTGCTTTATTGACTATGCCAAAGCCTTTGACTGTGTGGATCACAATACACTGTGGAAAATTCTTCAAGAGATGGGAATACCAGACCACCTGACCTGCCTCTTGAGAAATCTGTATGCAGGTCAGGAAGCAACAGTTAGAACTGGACATGGAGCAATAGACTGGTTCCAAATAGGAAAAGGAGTACGTCAAGGCTGTATATTGTCACTCTGCTTATTTAACTTCTATGCAGAGTACATCATGAGAAACGCTGGGCTGGAAGAAACACAAGCTGGAATCAAGATTGCTGGGAGAAATATCAGTAACCTCAGATATGCAGATGACACCACCCTTATGGCAGAAAGTGAAGAGGAGCTACAAAGCCTCTTGATGAAAGTGAAAGAGGAGAGTGGAAAAGTTGGCTTAAAGCTCAACATTCAGAAAACGAAGATCATGGCATTCGGTCCATCACTTCATGGGACATAGATGGGGAAACAGTGGAAAGAGTGTCAGACTTTATCTTGGGGGCTCCAAAACACTGCAGATGGTGACTGCAGCCATGAAATTAGATGACGCTTACTCCTTGGAAGAAAAGTTATGACCAACCTAGATAGCATATTCAAAAGCAGGGACATTACTTTGCCGACTAAGGTCAATCTAGTCAAGACTATTGTTTTTCCTGTGGTCATGTATGGATGTGAGAGTTGGACTGTGAAGAAGGCTGAGCGCCGAAGAATTGATGCTTTTGAACTGTGGTGTTGGAGAAGACTCTTGAGAGTCCCTTGGACTGCAAGGAGATCCAACCAGTTCATTCTGAAGGAGATCAACCCTGGGATTTCTTTGGAAGGAATGATGCTAAAGCTGAAACTCCAGTACTTTGGCCACCTCATGCGAAGACTTGACTCATTGGAAAAAACTCTGATGCTGGGAGGGATTGAGGGCAGGAGGAGAAGGGGATGACAGAGGATGAGATGGCTGGATGGCATCATGGACTCGATGGACGTGAGTCTCAGTGAACTCCAGGAGTTGATGATGGACCGAGAGGCCTGGCATGCTGCCATTCATTGGGTCGCAAAGAGTCGGACACGACCGAGTGACTGAACTGAACTGACACAGTCAAAGGCTTTGGAGTAGTCAATAAAGTAAAAGTAGATGTTTTTCTAGAACTCTCTTGCTGTTTCGATGATCCAACAGGTGTTGGCAATTTGATCTCTGGTTCCTCTGCCTTTTCTAAAACCAGCTTGAATATCTGGAAGTTCACAGTTCATGTACTGTTGAAGCCTGGCTTGGAGAATTTTGAGCATTACTTTGCTAGACTGTGAGATGAGTGCAATTGTGTGGTAGTTTGAGCATTCTTTGGCATTGACTTTCTTTGGGATTGGAATGAAAACTGAACTTTTCCAGTCCTTTAGCCACTGCTGAGTTTTCCAAATTTGCTGACATATTGAGTGCGGCACTTTCACAGCATCATCTTTTAGGACCTGAAATAGCTCAACCGGAATTCCATCACCTCCACTAGCTTTATTCATAGTGATGTTTCTTAAGGACCACTTGACTACAGATTCCAAGATGTCTGGCTCTAGGTGAGTGATCACACCATCGTGGTTATCTGGGTCATTAAGACCTTTTTGTATAGTTCTCCTGTGTATTCTTGCCACCTCTTCTTAATATCTTCTGCTTCTGTTAGGTCCATACCATTTCTGTCCTTTATTGAACCCGTCTTTGCATGAAATGTTCCCTTGGTATCTCTAATTTTCTTGAAGAGATCTCTGATCTTCCCCAATCTATTGTTTTCCTCTATTTCTTTGCACTGATCACTAAGGAAGGCTTTCTTATCTCTCCCTGCTATTCTTTGGAACTCTGCATTCATATGGTTATATCTTTCCTTTCCTCCTTTGCCTTTCATGTCTTTTTTTTCCCCTCCAGCTATTTGTAAGGCCTCCTTGGACTACCATTTTGCCTTTTGCATTTTTTTTTCTTGGAGATGATCTTGATCACTGCTTCCTGTACAATGTCACAAACCTCCATCCATAGTTCATCAGGCATTCTGTCTATCAGATCTAATCTCTTGAATCTATTTGTCACTTCCACTGTGTAAGGGATTTGATTTAGGAAAAGTTACTGAGTCTTTTATCGACCACCTACTGCTGCTGCTAAGTCACTTCAGTCGTCACCGACTCTGTGCGACCCCATAGAGGGCAGCCCACCAGGCTCCCCCGTCCCTGGGATTCTCCAGGCAAGGACACTGGAGTGGGTTGCCATTTCCTTCTCCAGTGCAGGAAAGTGAAAAGTGAAAGTGAAGTTGCTCAGTCGTGCCCGACCCTCAGCGACCCCATGGACTGCAGCCTTCCAGGCTCCTTCGTCCATGGGATTTTCCAGGCAAGAGTACGGGAGTGGAGTGCCATTGCCTTCTCCAAGACCACCTATGCAATAAATAGAAAACAGCATTTGGTGCATATGTTTAGATTTTACACCTAACCTATGCCATACTGGAAGATACTGCTCTAACTCACTTATCAGTAGAGTCAAAAGGCTGCCAGTTTTGAGAAGAGGCAAAAGAAGAGAAAAGTCAGCAGTGGTCCAGGCTGTGAACATGCTGCTCTTCTCCTTAGTTCATAATGGTGTGGCAGATTCCATGGTGCTGGATGATAGTTAATGATGCCATGTAGAGACTGGCAAGACCTGAAAGGAGAACCACAGCACAACTCCTAGGGTTTTAGAGCACGGCCATGCTTTCAGTTTTTCCAGTAATCATGTTTTAATGTGAGAGTTGGACTGTAAAGAAAGCTGATCGCTAAAGAATTGATGCTTTTGAACTGTAGTGTTGAAGATTCCTGGGAGTCCCTTGGACTGCAAGGGGATCAAACCAATCAGTCCTAAAGGAAATCAGTCCTGAATATTCATTGGAAAGACTGATGCTGAAGCTGAAATTCCAATACTTTAATTTCCTAATTCAAAGAACTGAGTCATTGGAAAAGACCCTGATGCTGGGAACGATTGAAGGTGGGAGGAGAAAGGGATGACAGAGGATTAGATGGTTGGATGGCATCACCGACTTAATGGACATGAGTTTGAGTAAGCTCTGAGAGTTGGTGATGGACAGGGAAGCCTGGTGTGCTGCAGTCCAGGGGGTCAAAAAGAGTTGGACAGGAGTGAGCCACTGGACTGATCTGAAGTGATGCCTTCATCAGCCAGTTATTCAGAGCAGTTACTGACATTATACAGAGTTTTAGCTGAAACTAAGCATTTGATTGTGGGGCATCAAATGAATATATTACCAGAGCTGCCCTTCTGGACCTAGGTTTTGTAAGGTTGGGTGCACACAGATAGCACCCAGTGAAAAACAGAAATGCTATACATGGTATCATATCTAAGCAGT
The DNA here is from genome assembly GCA_917880005.1 of Nanger dama. NCBI lineage: Eukaryota > Metazoa > Chordata > Mammalia > Artiodactyla > Bovidae > Nanger > Nanger dama. The sequence goes on along the minus strand of CAKJTW010000082.1, from coordinate 5,616,445 downwards.
CCAGAGGTTTTAATTTGCATGAACAGGTGGCGAAGATCTCTGTGTCTTGTATTCCTTACTCATGCCTATTGCTTCATGAGGTGTTCCCTGTGACCAGTTGATGATAATGGTGGAAATGTTCACAACTGATTCAGACCTGATATGTTATTAGAGCTGAAAATGGACTGCTACTGCCCTGCAGTCCCACTAGGGAGGGGTCCTGAAGGACAGTAGTGAGGAGAGTCCTTCTAGTAGGCAGACCCTCAAGGTGTACTTTTAGCTATCTCCTTTGCATGGGGAGAGAGATAGCATGAGCTCAGGATAAATAGAGCCCTGAGCAATAGTGAACTGTGTGGCTGAGTGGGACAGGGTTCTAGAAGATACAATGTTTGAAGTTCAATAGCAAGGAGATCTGGGAAGAGACATGTGCAGGGAACCAGGTAGCGGGCAAAAGTGTGTGCATCTTTGTGTCCCATGTCCGGGTCCACTGGTGAAGATCCACTATGGATGAGACACTAAATACCTAGGAAGACATACTGCCGGTTATATTTAACAAAGATGGCCACCAGCACTTCCCATCCCACATACTCTTCTTACAATGTGACCTTGACACGCTTTCCATTGAGTAGTGGAGTCTGGTTCCCTCTCTGTGAACCTGGACAAGCATTTGTCACCTCCACCGGGCTTCTCAGGTGGCTCAGTGGTAAAGAATCCACCTGCCAATGCAGGAGACATGGGTTCGATCCCTGGGTTGGGAAGATCTCCTGGAAAAGGGAATGGCAACCCACTCCAGTATTCTTGCTTAGAGAATTCCATGGACAGAAGACTCTGGTGGGCTACAGTCCATGGAGTCGCAAAGAGTCAGATATGATTTAGTGACTAAAAACAGCAAAACAACTGATAGAATATGGTAGGAAAGATATTCTGTGACTTCTGAGGCTGGATCTTAAAAATCCCACTCATTTCCACATGGCTCCCTTGGAGTATGTGCTTGGAATCCAGGTGTAGTGCAGTGAGAAAACTACACAGAGAAACCACATGAAAAGGACGTATGTTATTGTGGCCCACAGCTCAGCTGACGTCCCTGCTGACTGCCAGCATCAGCAGGCAGACCTGTAAATGAAGATGCTTTCAGATTATCACAGGCCTCAGTTGTTGATTTCTCTCCAGCTGTAGCGCCAGACATCATAGAACAGAAACAAACCATTCCCACTCTTGTCCTCAGAAGTGAATTACAGACCTACTTTTCTCATGTAAGAAAAAAAAACATGGCCGTGGAACTGTTGTTTCTCCTCTGGCCACAAGAGGGAAACCGTGTTCCTTAGGAAACCTGTAAATTGCAGAAACCACGCTTCCAATCTCTTATGGCCTGCAGGGTACCCTACTTAGAATTGCAATGAATTTTCCATCTTTTTCCCCACAAGGCCTGGTGAAGTCAAGTGGCTAAAGTAAAATTTATGGTTAAAAAGAGTGCATATGTTGAATATATATGAGCCCTAGAGATCCCCTCATTTAGAAGAAACATATGATCTTTAACTTCACCTTTGGAACCAGAAAATTGACGTGGAGACTACCTGTTTAGGCTTCAAGAAGAAACTCAACTCTCGTTTGCCCTTTGGAATCACTGGGTGAAAGTGGACTGCCTGCCTCTGGCTGCCAAGTCTTAAGCTCTCTAGAAAGTCACATCCACTGAAGTGGAGCAAATATAGTGGGCGCCAGCCCTGTGGTGGTCTGCAGAACTTCCCTGGGAGAGGCTGGGGCTTCTGCTTGTGGTTTCTGGACCGCCACTGTGCTGCTGCTAAGACTCCTTACGCTTTCGGTGAACACTGTGGTGAACTTGGTAAAGGAGGCTGCTGGAGGTCATTTTCAGTGACCGCCTACATCATGGGTTAGTCCTATTAACAGATATTTTCCCTCTAGGTTGGTTGTTTCTTTTTTTTTAAGATTATTATTATCAGTTGTAAAATGCACATCACATAAAATTTACCATGTTAACTACTTTTGAGTGTACAGTTCAGTGGCATTTGATAGATACACATTGTAGTGTAACCATCACCATCATCCATGTCCAGAACTCCTTTCACCTTGCAAAACAAACTCTACACCCACTAAGCAATACTTCCTCATCCCTTTCTCCCCCAAGCCCAAAATCACCCTTCTGTTGTGTGTCTGGATTTAACTTCTCTATGTGTCTCATATAAGTGGAATCATACTGCTTTTGTCCTTTTGTTATTTGCTCATTTCTGTTAGCATAACGCTCCCCAGGATCATCCATGAGGTAACATGGTTCAGAATTTCCTTCTTTTGTAAAGCCTGAATAATATTCCATTGTATGCATATACCACGTTCTGTTTGTCCATTGATCCCTCAAAGAACATTTAGGTTGCTTTTACCTCTTAGATATTGTGAATAATGTTGCTATGAATTGGAGTGTGCCAAATAACTCTTTGCGTCCCTGCTTTCAGATCTTTGGGGTATCTACTCAGAACTGGAAATGCTGGGTCACATAGTAATTCTGTTTTTCATTTTTCGAGGGTCCTCCATACTGTTTTCCACAGCTGCTGCCTAACTTTACTTTCCCATCAGCAGTGCACAGGACTTGCAATTTCTCCGTATTCTCACCAACACTTGTTATTTTTGGTATTGCTTTGTGTTGTTTCATAGTATCCATCCTAATAGGTGTGAGATAGTCCCTTTAGTTTTTAAAGCCAGCTGCCCTCATATCTCGTAAGGGAGGAGGATGTCACCATGACATCTGTCAATATATAGCCTTTGGGTAGCTGGCTGTCTCTGTTGCCTCTGGTAAGGACAGTAACTAAGAAATAACTGAGGTCATCAGTCTCTCTGGGGGCAAGCTAATATTCCAAGCCTTCACTGGCAGGGTTTGCTTCTTAGGCAGCTGAGAACTTTTCTGTCCTGCCTTTAGGCAATATGGTGTAATAGCTCAGAGTGTGGACTGCGGAGCCAGATGCATGGGTTACGGTTTTGGCATTGCCTTTTATTAGATCTTGGACAAGTTACCTTGCCTCAGTTTCTTCCCCTGTAATATGGAGCTAATAATAGAGTCATTATAAGGAGTAACTAAGTTAATACATAAAGGCATTTAGAACATTTTGATCCCTGGTGGTCGCTCAGTAAATAGTGGCAGTTGTTACCCCTCCGTGACACACCGTAATACCAGCCACAACTTTATCCAGCCTCCCAAGTGCTGAAGATAGTTACTGTTACCACCTACTGTTTTATAAGTGCAAAAGCTGAAGTTGAGAGACCTTAAAATAATTGACTCAAGATATCACAGCTGGTAGAGGAGCTGAGATTGGTTCTCCGCCCCTGGCCCCAGAACCCTCTCCTAACACTTTCTGTGTTGGTGACTGATTTTGGCAGAACAAATGACAAAGACAGCATTGTCCTTGGTGAGGAAAGGCAGCTCTTACCAGCAGGCAGTTGGAGCCTGGTAAGCATTCCATCAACTCTTCCCATTGTGTTTGTCACCCACGAATGAAGAGCAGATGGGAACGTAGCTGCCAGCCACTCATCAGATGAGAACTGACTTGGCTATGCTCATTACAGAATTAATTTCTAGATCTTGGTGGTTTTTAACAAAGCATGTAAATTGTAGGTCTCCACAAGAATCATAGACATTAATTTAGAAGTGCCTTTGAATCTAATAGTCCGTTTTTACTTGCATTAAGATGGCAAAGGAAAAAACCTCTGAAAAGGTTCTGGATGCCTTGAAGGAAAATTCAGTTAGATGGTTCTGTGTTTCAGTAACATACACAAGAAGCTTCTGAGTAATTTGTTAAAATGGGATAATGTGCCCCACTTTTAAAATTCAAATTCCAATGCACTTATCTCTAGGAATTAGCAAGAAATAATTTTCTAATAATAAAAGTCATTAACAGGTATTTGACATCATAAAGAATAGCTTACTTGAGAATAAAACTGACCCTGATACAAGTATTGGTTTTGAAAATGAAAGCATCAGAAATCCTTTCTTCTTTGCCAGGATAAAGATAACTCTGAGGCTATTCCATAGATATTTTTCTTTTTGTAATATGGAATGAGCATGATATTTACTTTTAGAGTCACAAGATCCATTAAAAAGAAAAACTTTTCTGAAATATAGTAAAACATGATTGATTTGCACTCTTTGTTGGCCGTATGTATTTGGAATTCATCATAATTCCATGTGGGTTGGGATGACATTTCCCTTTGCTGTATCTATGATGAAAGGATTTGTCAAATACACTTCTGCAATGAGTAAGGGAGACTTTAAAGCAGTTCAGTCATTTTTGTCTGCAAATGGTGCCACTGATTTTGAGTGAGTCTTTTCTCTCCCTCTTAATTACCGTAGGCCACCGGATCTCTCTCCAGGCTCATGGCTCCACCCTTTATCTTCTCAGCAAATACATGTTTGGAGCACAGACAGATCCCACAAGTCCGTGTATAAACCAAGCATCTATTCTTTCCCTGCCTGGAGCAGGCTCCCTTGTGAGATGCCTGTTTCTATCAGGGGCACCGTCTCTATTTTCTAAGTGTATCAGTGAGAGGAAAGCACCTTGGAGTCAAACTTCCATCGCCTTCATAAGGCTGTTGTGGGATTGTCCCCAGGCTCAGTTCAGTCTATGGACTGTCTCTTCAGTTTCCAGTTCTCCTTCATTCCATTTCCTAGCCCTTGAGATAGCTCCATGGTTAGGCAGTCCTTAAACTCTGATGCTGACCTGACATTTACTCTCACTCTTGAGACTTGGTTAGGCTCCCTCAACCATCAACCCATCATTCCATTCCTGAATTAAAGCTGTTCTGGTCTGTTCAGTGGTTTTGTTACCTGTATCATAGCTTCTCCATAGAATTATCAAAGTAACTTTTCTAAAATGCTTATGTTCATACCATTTTTTTCTGTTAAGGACCTACAATGTCTTATTGCATATTAGATAAAATATAAATGTATCTTCCCTATATGTAAAGCCCTGTATCATGTGATTCTCCTTTGGTTATTAAATATTTCCTTTTAGTTTTTGAGTAATTCTTCTGGCCTGCTGCTGCTAAGTTGCTTCAGTCGTGTCCAACTCTGTGTGACCCCATGGACTGCAGCCTACCAGGCTCCTCCGTCCATGGGATTTTCCAGGCAAGAGTACTGGAGTGGGTTGCCATTGGTCAGGCCATTTCCCTTATCTCTGCTCTTTCTCCCACCCCCACCCCTGCCCTTTCTGACTCTCTCTCTCTCTCTCTCACACACACACACAATACCAGTTTCCTCTTCTATGAGAGGAAGAGAGGCTACTCTTCTTGGGATGCCCTATGCTCCATTCATCCAAATTCTATCAAATTAAAGATGATTTCTTTAAAAGTCATCTTCTCAAAAATAAAACTACCTGAGATTAGATTTCATCTCACATTAGGCTTCTGAATAATCTTGGAACATATAATCTTCTGTATAGTCTTCGAGCTGGATTCAGTCACACCTCACATCAAGTTTAGCACTACCTCCCACCCCACAGCGACAGCAGCCCTGAGAGACTATTCTCCAAGCTGGTGCTGGACCAGTACTCTAGGATGAGCTGTGGATGCAAAGATGAAACCATGAGGTGCCTGCTCTCAAGAAGCTTACACTCTCTCAGTAGGGGAGACAGACAATTCAGTGACCAAGCAGGAAAAGTGAAGCCACAGAAGATTGCATAGGCAAGGTCGGAAGGAGAGGTGATGCCTGTGTGTGTCCCGAGGGCTGAAGAGGACTTACCCCTCACCAGGGGTAAATCAGAGAAGCAGACAGGTCAGAGAAGCATTCCCAGGAACAGAGCAGCATGGAATGGCTTTCCTTTTTCTGAACTTCACTGGCCCGTATGCATCCAGTGAGCTGTATACCACCTTTGTTTGCAGATCACCTGGAAATCAACTTGTTTAACAAACCTTGATACCCTCTAAACAGATGGTACTTTTTAAAAGAACGGTCATGTTTTCTGTTCCTTATGTGCCCCTCACATTGCCTGGTAATACCAGGTGCAAAGTAGGGGGCTACTCTGTGTTGTGTTTCAACGTAAAGGGATACGGTAGACACATAGTAATAATGGATTTGCCCTGCTTGTCCAGCGTTCTGAATTCCAGCCATCTATTCCTTCCTGCCTCTGTCTCCTGTATCCATCCTTCCATTGACTTTTGTGACCAGCACTGTGTGCACAGGAGATAATTGGTTCACTTTATGGAAGAGCCTTTAGTCGTCTGGGCCACGTGGAAATGGAAACTGTTGTCTTGAGCTTTCAGATCGAAGCCACAGACTGGTGCTCCAGTTGCTTATTGAATGATCCCTTTATAATAAGTTACACGATAAATTATGATCATTTGGAGCTTGATAAGTCATCATGAAAGAATTCGTTCCTTATCAGTGATGCTTATTAAGACCCTTAGGTTCTTGAAACAGGTCTGTTTCCCATCTAAGCTCCACCCACCACTATCTCCCTTCAAAATTTGTGGCTCTGGTATGGCAAACGGTGACAGAATTTAGTACTTACAGATTAGTTTTGTGTGTGTGTGGTGGGGGAAGGTTATGTGGGGAGAAAAGAAATTTGTGGCAGTTTTTCTTTTAGGATGGATGTGACAGATGCAGCAGCTAATTGTCCCCCAAATCTGTTATACTTTCTTCTGTATTAATAGAACCTGTGAATTTTAGCTGGACATGTGGTTGCCCTAAAGAAATCTCATTTCCCACACTCCCTTGCAGCTGGTTGTGGCAATGTGACTAAATTCAGTTGAGTTCTTTAGGAAGGAAGCATGCTCTCCCCTTCCTGACTTGTCCTCCTTTGCATGGACTGGAGCAGGGCTGCAGTGGTTTGCTCTCCTGGCCCCTGGAGATGAGGGCCATGCCCTCAGGGTGGAAGAGCAACGAGACAGAAGGAGCCTGGGGCCCTGACTGGGGCTGCCGCAGTAAGCCCAGCCTGCTTACACTTGCAGCTGCTCTGTCAGAGAGAAAGAATTGTCCCCATTAAACCAGGATTGGGGCTTCTCTAGTGGCTCAGACAGTAAATAATCTGCCATGCAACGCAGGAGACCCAGGTTCGATCCCTGGGTTGGAAAGATTCCCTTGAGGAGGGAATGGCAACCCTCTCCAGTATTCTTACCTGGAGAATTCCATGGACAGAGGAGCCTGGCAGGCTGTCGTCCATGGGGTCACAAAAAGTCAGACATGACTGAGCAACTAACACTTTCACTTTCAAGCTAGGATTATGTTAGGTCTCTGTTTCAGCAGCTAATTAACACGTTAGGGGATAAACAGTTATGAAGTTCAGACAGTGTCAGCTGAGTGATATGAACAAGATGAGAAACATACTTTTAAAGGTATTTAATAAGACTCTTTTTTTCAAATCAGTACAAAATTTTAAATACAAAAATGATTTGTTATTGACATGTCTCAAATCTATCATGGAAACTCAAAAAAAAGTTACCAGTCTGTTCACCATTCATGGTTATCTGGAAAATATTTGAGAACAGTCACCCACTGCAGACATTCTTCTCCCCTGTGGGATGTCACCCTGCATTAAAACGCTGTATTGAATAACAATATTGTCAGTTTGGTCCATTTCACATGGAAAGGTTCTAGTTAATTTTGAATTACTAGGAATTGCAATTCCCTATACTTTAGTACATGTGCTTGTTTCATCTGCTTTTACACTCTGTGTTATCATGATGTGTAACACTCCAAAGGGAAACACAGATATATAGATAATTACTTAAAACTCTTTTTTAAATTAAATGGAGTAATTCATTTAGCTCTGAGATTAGCACCATTGTATAATAGAATACACAGTATCTGGCATAGATTTTGCTCCTCTCCTGTCTAAAAGTTAGAAGCATATGCCTGATAATACACACACACACACACACACACACACACACACACACACACACACACAGAGGCAATTGAGTAACAACCAATAAATAAGTTGGAAGGTATTTGAAAAGTGAAATTTGGTTTTGACTAAAGAGGTACTTTCTCTCTTTGTGGAAATAGAAAGCCCATACATGCACAGATAAATATAGTTTTATAAATGAGCTGAGTTGACTTGCTTCTGAGCCATTTCCATGCAGCTATTCAGCAGATGGAACCCAATGGACCCAAAGTGGCCCTCATGGCCGTTGGCCCACAACCAGCATCCTCAGAACCAACCCAGAAGATGTTTGGCCACATCCGCCTGTCTGCTTTGAAAATGAAGGTTGAGTGGGATATGTTTTTGATGGGAAAAGTTTGTCATACATTTAGCCATGAGTAAGAAGCCACGTGGTAATGAACTCACTTCTCACTGTGAAGAATCGAGAACAAATGGTGCTTGTATACCATATAAGGAAAAGAGGGAAAAGACAGCTACTAGGCTGAGGAGAACATTCTTGATGGTTCAAATGATTCCGATTTCACATAGACACAATTCCATGTGTGTTTATACCGTATTTATTTGTGTATTTTCCCATCTGTACCTATCACCTTGTTTCCTCACTCTTAATTTTGAGGAGAAGATACAAACCTTCGCCACCATAGCCCCACTTTATTCCCCCAGTGGCTTATAGTGTCAACAGCATACTCCCAGCCAACTTGGAATGCTTAGTCTGTGTGCTGAGACCAGATTTTAATGTGCAAAGCAATTAGTATGTAACTAAGTGAAAACCTGGAAAAATATGTATTTTCTCTTTAAAATTGTACTGATTCTTGTACTTGTGGGGTGACATAAAAGGCATGGGCTGTCATTGTCCTTTAACATTCCAGACGGCTCTTCCACAAGTTGCTTCCTGCATTTTTAGTACTTACAGCAGGAAGTAACATCCATCTGTTAATTTAAGACTTCAGAAATTATTTTTTCAGAAAAATTTATTTTCCTAATAATTCTGAAGCTCCCTTTTCTTTCCCCAATTAAAAGATAGCATAGATTTAGGAAAGTCACTCTGGAACCTCAGATGACACACTGATTTGTATGTATACTATGCAGGGAAATTTCATTGAAATTCAATAGGTACTAAAAGTACTGATATCCCCTTCATGGATGAAACCTCATTGTAGTTATTTGTGTGTGTGGGCAGAGGAAGGGGATTATTATATGCATGTAAACACAGTTAAGAACTGCTGTTGATAATGAACATTCCACAAGACTGGAAAGTTTGGCAGGGAGAGGGTTATTTTTTTTCTTATGACTTCTAGGTGTTTATGTTAGTTGATTCATAGTGTAAGTTACATGGAGACAAGAAGAAAGAAAGAAAAAAAAACTCACAGGAAAGAAAAATACAAGCAAAAAAAAGGAACAAATGAGTTACTTTCCGCTCATGTCTCCCAGCTGGTTTGTTAGCTTCTTGTGGGACACTGTCTTAAGCCCTGCACAAGTGTCTCATCCAGTGCTCAGCACAGAGAAGGCACGAGTAAATGCATTACAGTTGTTCTTCTAGGGACACCAGACATACATTTCTGAGTAGAACACTTGTAAGAGACACAGCCTCCAGCAGGGGTGGAAATATCCTGTGGACTAAAGCCCTACCCTGGTTCTTTGTCCCCGTCTCACTGGGGAAGAGCACTGCAGGACACCCCCACATCCCAGGGCAAAATATCTGCACAAATACAGAGGAAATTATGCAAGTAAATACGGTATGTAATTGTTATCACTGACATTTCTTTAAGCCATATTTATAAATATTTTAAAGTAAACAATATGAGTGAGTGACTTTCATTATCTATGATGCTCTTTCATACTGAAATACTTCGATCTGAATAAGCAGGTTATCATGAAAGCACATAACATAAGCAGCTAATACAATTCCAGTGGGTACAACACGAGTGTCAGTACTTGATACATAAATCTATCCCATCATTTTCAATCACAGGCTGCCGTGCAGAGCACTAAGCATGCATCTTAGTTTTTATTTGTACATGACGGTTCAAATTTTCACTTAAATATAACTTTCCAACTATATAAATGTTTCAAGCAATTATGTTTCTCATTTGGATTTTTGGGGTGCATCATTTTCTTTTCTTCTATTAAATCTCTCTCTTTCTTGTTTTCTTTTTTTACATGGGATACAATAAATATCCTGAAAAAGAGGAATGGACGTACTGCCCGGCGTACAGTCCCGCGGCCTGTTCAGAGGGCATCTGCAGGAACACCCGGTCCCCGGGCCGGAGCAGCAGCACCGCGCTGCCGGACGCCTGGTCCAGGAAGCCCTTCTTGTACTCGTCGTACGTGTACATCACGGGCTCGTTGTTCTTAAACAGAGCAACCCACACGTTGCCCCCCTTGCAGTGAACGTGGTATACAAAGTAGTAGACCCCAGGGACCTCGCAGGTGAAGATGCCCGTCTGCGGGTTGTAGTTCTGTCTGCCGTTATAGAGCAGTTTGTCGAACTTCACCGGGGCCCCCACGGGCGGGAAAGGCGCTGTCAGCTCAGCAGTGAACGCAGGCATCTCGTAGGCTGGCCCTCCATTCTTGCCTTTCTTAGCCCCGTAGGCGTGCGGGGTTTCGCTCCGTCGATTCCCAGCCCCATATCTGGCAGGTACTCTCCATGGGGTGGTGGTGTCGGGGCATCACAGCTGGGGGCCCTGGGGGGCCCGGAGGGCCTGGGGGTCCTGGAAGGCCAGGCTGGCCCTGGGGACCGAGGGCACCAGGCTTCCCGGGGGCCATGAAGTCCTGCTACTCCAGGCTTCCCTACTCCAGGGAACCCCGGGGGCCCTGGGAGACCGGGTTCTCCTTTGGGGCCAGGAATCCCAGGTGGTCCAATGGGGCCACTGGGGCCTGCAATCCCTGGGATGCCTGGGGGCCCTGTAAACCCTGATCCCCTGGGATTCCTGGCTCTCCCCTTTGGTCCAAGCAGCCCTGGGGCACCCGGTAGTCCCGGCAAGCCTTTGAGCCCAGCCTCCCCTTTGGGCCCTATGGGACCTGGTAAGCCCCTCATGCCAGGGGGCCCCACTTCACCAAGGAAGCCTGGCTTTCCTGGGAAGCCTTGAAGCCCTGGCTCACCCTTCGGTCCTGGTGGTCCCTGTGGCCCCACCACCCCACCTTCTCCTTTGGGTCCAGGAAAACCGATAGCCCCTGGAGGGCCCATAGGACCTGGGATTCCAGGCAGGCCTGGCTCTCCTGGGGCCCCCCAGTCCGGGAGCGCCTACTGGTCCTTTCTCCCCTCTTGGTCCCAGAGGCCCAGGAAGACCCCCGACACCCCTGTCACCTTTGGGTCCAGGGAAACCTGGTTTCCCGACCCCTGGAAGGCCTGGGGGTCCTGGCAGCCCTGGCAGGCCTTGCTCCCCTTTACCACCTGGAAATCCTGGCTGCCCAGGGATCCCATCCTGGCCTGGTTTGCCAATTCCAGGTATCCCAGGAGGCCCTTGAACCCCTGGGACCCCGATAGGGCCTTGTGGCCCAGGTTCGCCTGGAGGGCCTGGCTTTCCCAGGGGTCCCTGGGGCCCAGGGAAGCCTGTCACTCCTGGTTTACCCACTCCTGGAAGTCCTACAGGGCCAGGAGGGCCATGCATCCCTGGAGGACCCTTCAGGCCTGGCAGACCTGGCATCCCGAAACCCTTCTCTCCTTTAGGACCCTGAAGGCCTGGAGGGCCTGGTGGTCCTTTGGGTCCCTCTCTCACCTTTGGCACCTGGTTGCCCTGGTAACCCTGGCCCACCTGGCTTCCCAATGCCAGGAAGTCCGTGAGGCCCTGGAGGCCCCTGCGGCCCAGGGATCCCCATGGGTCCGATCTCCCCTTTGGGTCCGATTTCCCCTTTGGCCCCAGGCATTCCCATGGCTCCTGGCTTTCCTGGCATTCCAGGCATACCTGGCTTTCCAATTCCTGGATACCCCTGTGGCCCTGGTTTTCCTTTGACTCCAGGTATCCCCTGACCTGGTAAACCAGGGGGCCCAGGTGGTCCTCTTGGGCCAGGCTCTCCACGGGGACCTTGCTCGCCTCGCAGACTGGCTAATGGTATTTCTGCTGGGAGAAGGGAGAGAGAAGAAGGGAGGGAGGGCACAAGGAAGAGAGGGGGGAGAGAAAGAGAGAGATTAACATTGATCATGCTTCACTTCATTTCAATCATTAGTTAGTTCTGACACTTTGGCCCATTAATTATCAAGAGAAAAGATGAGGAGTAATGTGTTCATATTCCGGGGCTGTATGATCTGTATTTAATGGACAGTTAAGCTGTTAATTTCTCTATCATGTTTGAGATACTGTTTTGAGAACTGATGTCTGCAGCTGCTTTTATCAGTGTTAGGTTAAGTAAAAAACTAACAAGTAATGAAGAAATAGTTTTCCCAGTACAAACTTGGAAATATTATGGTGTGTTCACTATAAAGAATTCAAAGAAGGATAAAGAAAAATCAAAGTTGTGTATAAGCTCCACTACTCAGAGATAATTGATGTTTATGTGTATTTCCATCTCATGTGTTCTATATATACATATAAATGTATATGTGTGTGTGTGTGTACTGTAAACAATGTTGGAGCCATTTTTATTTTTTTCTGTTTTATCCCTACTTGTATTTTTCTATGTCCTTGAGTTTTAAATATAATAATCTATGGTAAAATAATGTTTTCTCTTGTGCTGAAGTATAGTATGAGGTAGGGTGACGGTCGTTATGATGTGGACACAGGAAAGAATAGAAGCATTTTATTTTGTATGTGGTTTAATGACATCTTAAACAGCTGTCCTCTGGAGTCAAATTGATTTATTTAATTTCTTTAATATGCTATAGGATTTCCTAAGCCTCAGATATTTCTTTAATTTAATAACCTATTTCTCACTTGCAAATTTGGTTTCGAAACAAGAGAAATGAATTAGGTATTTTAGGATGATAAGCAGTACAGATAAGGAACCTAGCAAGAAGCTCTTTCTGGCCTTGAAACGAGATCTTGACTGGGTTACTTAAGCCATCAGCATCTTTGCTTGCTTATCTGTATGGCAAGTGTAATACACCTGCACTTCAAGATTGGATAATATATGTGAAAGGCATTATGCTTTCTTGAATTGTTATCAAAATACAAAGCACATGCTGTTATACTGACTAAGCTATGCCTTGCAGAGAAACAAAACTCTGGATCTCCCATGCTACTGGGAGTAAGGAATAACATCAAGAAAGGAAATTTCATTGCCCCAAAGTCTTATTTTTAACCATTAGTTGCATCTTAATCCTGCTGTTGTGTTTTTCACTGACCTACTGTCAGGGAACAAAATAGAACCACAGAACTCATATTTTTTTCTAAATTCCTCAGTTGCAATCTGGTACCCATCTGAATAAGTACAGGAAGTTTCAAAATCCAGGAAGGCCATTCAAGAAAGGAAGGAAAACAAATGACTGAGTAATCCCCCAAGTGGAATATCAGCTCCTAAAGAGAAGAAATATAGCTCCTAAAAGAAGGAAATACTTCTTTTGTGCAATGCAGACGCTTTATCCTCTGAGCCACCAGGGAAGCCCCCCTAACAGACATTACTATATGTTATTAAGGTGTGCCATTTCTAAGCAGGGGTTGTGTAGCTCCTGTATTGAGGAGTGTCTTGGGCAGGGTCATGTCATATTCATCAGGAATCCCCAGTGTCCAGCCTGTGCCTGGAGTACGCTCTGCCCTTAGTTAGGCTTTGTTGAATGACCAGCTGTAGCAACTCAGAGTTCTTAGGCGGCTTTAACATTTAATTTATTACTTACCTTATGTCATCAACTTTCTCAATAATCCTACTTTACAGATGAAGCAAAGTGGTTTCAGAGAGGTTGAATGACTAGGTTTCTTTCATTTCTGGCCTCTGGGCACCCAGGCCTACTGGCTCCAAACCCCACAGTTCCCTAGAAATAGAGCTCCTGCTTCGCGGGGAATTGCTGCTCAGATTGCAATTCCCTTCCTGCAAGTGCGAGGTTTCCCTAGGTTTCTTATAAACCAACTGAGTGTATAAGAAAATGTCTCTTGGGAATTCTCTTGTGGTCCAGTGGTTAAAACTCAGCACTTTCACTGCTGAAGGCCCGGGTTCAATCCTAGTCGGGGAACTAAGATCCCATAAGCTGTGTGGTGTGGCCAAAAAGAAAAAGAAAATGTCTCTAAAATATAGTGATAGGTATTTAGCAGGTGTTGAATAACTAATGAATATGCCTAGAAAGTAGTGGAGAGATTTTCAGGTATCATCTCTAGACGCTGTCTGTGCTCTTCAGGCTCCTTCTGTTGATTTACTGATTGACATGTGTAGCATCTTCATTAGAGCTGTCTTAAAAGCACATTTATCTGGCATCTAGTTACATATGATTGTCTTTTTTAACACCGCAGGTTCTTACCACACTTCTCTCCTAGTTCTGAAGACTGACGTCATATATATATATATATATATATATATATATATATATAAATTTTTTTTTTTCAGTGCTTTATCCCTCAGCGTTTAGCTGAGAGCCTGACAGGGGAATAGATGCTCATTAGTTTTGTGTTTGAATAAAGTAATAATGAATAAGGGAATGAACTATTTGTTATTAAACCCATCTTATGCCATTTGATGCTGTTGAAATAAAGCACAACATAAAATGGTAACTTTGTCTTTCTTTAAGAGTTGAACTTTTTCAAGGATAGAGTTTTAGAACACTCTCATGGATGGAGGAGCCTGGTAGGCTGCAGTCCATGGGGTTGCTAAGAGTTGGACACGACTGAGCGACTTCACTTTCCCTTTTCACTTCCATGCATTGGAGAAGGAAATGGCAACCCACTCCAGTGTTCTTGCCTGGAGAATCCCAGGGACGGGGAGCCTGGTAGGAGGCCGTCTGTGGGGTCGCACAGAGCTGGACACGACTGAAGCGACTTAGCATTAGCAGCAGCAGCAGGCATTTAATGACAGTCAGACATACAGGCTAAAATAAAAACACCCCAGATTTAGTTCTCGCCACCCCCACCTCGTTACTTGGGATTTGTTGAGACTGATATTTGATAGCAGTACCGACGTGTGTTACCTTTGCCTTTCTTGGGTGCTGCTTCCTTGCCCATTCTCGGTGCTGGCTGAACTTCCTTCCTATACTGGGGTAGGTGTGGGATACTCTTTGCCATACTGCATGTGGGGCAGCTCCTTGCCCACGTGCAGGCCATCTTTGCCCAAAGGCATATGAGGTACTTGCTGGCCCAGGGGCTGGTACTGCGGAATTTGCGGTGGGATCTGAGCAGGAATTTGAGGTGGCAGCGGCTTGATTCCATAGTAGGCACCAGCTTGGATGAGCCGGACGAAGCCCACGGAAAGGGTGAGCAGGACTCCCAGCAGCTGCAGAGAGGAAGGTGGTCCAGCCATCACCTGTGCAGGAAGACACACACCAAGATGGTGAAAACCAGCCGGCTAGGTGACCAGAGTTTACTTGAGAAAGAAAAGTGTACATAGTCTTTGTCAGCAGAACCTCATGAGTGGAAGAAAAATAAAAAGGAAAATGTCACCTTTCAATAGAAAACAGACAAAATCCAGGAAAGAGTAGGAACTACCAAATGAAGGCAATTGGTGAGATTGTATTCTATGGGTAGGGACTCTCCTGGTGGCTCAGTGGTAAATAATCTGCCTCCCAATGTAGGACACGTGAGTTTGATCCCTGGTCCAGGAAGATGCCCTGGAGAAGGGAATGACAATCCATTCCAGTATTCTTGCTGGGAAAATTCCATGGACAGTGGAGCCTGGCGGGCTACAGTCCATAGGGTTGCAAAAGAGTCAGACACAGCTTAGTGACTAAACAAAAACAGGCTATGGGGAGCCTGCTAGCTGTCTCTATACATGACCTCAGCCTTTTTCCATAGTATTGGCACCTCTGATTCTAAGCTGGAGTGAAGCAAGCCTAGACCGAAGAGGTTTCATTTAGATGTGGCCACGTGACAAAATTCTGGCCTGTTGGATATAGTTGTAATGGGCACAGCTTCCGAAAAGGCTGTAAAGGGGAGTGGACATGTCTTGGGCTGTAGAGTGAAAACTGCGCATTGAGGATGGAAGAACAAAAAGCTTGAAGAAATCTCAGCCTTGGTTGAACTTGGTGGGGTTATAAGCACGTGTAGAGGTTAAAGAGCAAACAAGGACAATAGAAACCAAAGACATCTTCTGAATTGGAAAGAAAGTACTTCATGTGACAGCCCCCAAATGTCATTAAAAAAATCGCCATTATAATCATTATAATTACATACACACAAGGATACCATTTCTTTCTTCTAATTATGTACTGTGAAGTCATTTGTTTAGAATTCAGTTAATTGGACCTGGAAATCACTGAAGTTTATCTTTGTACTATTATGAAAGAAAGGAGTTTTCAAAGCAAATTTGTTGCATAAATGAAAGATGTTTAACTACTGTCAAGGACAAACTGTTTTTTAGCCTTTTAATAGCACCCTTTGAAAATTAGTAATTAATAGAATAAATATAAGTGCGGCTTATCTGTTTATTAAAGAGAGCTTGAGAAAACATCTGTTTGGAGACACCCAGGGCTGAAGATGGAACAGCACAGAGAACTGCAGTTTTCACGAATTCCCACTAGAGGGCAAGTGTGATGCACATCAAAGTCAGCTCAATTACTCCCAGATCTAAAATCACACAGAAAGCTTTGTTCTCATATCTTATTAAAGGACTTAACAAAATAGAGTGTCGTGGTGATGCTGCAGAGAGAGACACACAGACAGACACGGAGAGGAGGGGTGGGGGGCTGGAGGAGAAGTGGCAAGTTTCTCACCATGTTTAATGTAAATGTCTTCTGGAAAACTTTGAATAAACTTGTGTCTACAAATTTTAATTTCCATTCTCCTGAGAGTTTGTTTTCTTTGTTTCTGCCTTACTTAATCCTGGATCTTAGTTTTCCACTTCTTAGAAAATGTGCGTTGACAATGCAATATCTTATTCAAGTGTAATGCTGAGAGTGAGAACAGGCTATAGAACTGATTAATAAAAAGCACCTAACAAAATATTTAATAAGAACCTTTACCATTAAATTCATTGCACATTACAATTTTTTAAAATATGCTAATCATACTCTCCCCTTCCAGGGGGAAGAATGAAGAAATATGTCAGCAAAAAGATTTATAAAACTTTCTCCAATTCATAAATCAGAATAGTCTTTAAGAACTATTTGTTTCAAGTGTACTATAAATGGGAGAAGACAGCTGTTATTTTATGTCTTATAAGAATGATTAATTGTTATAAACCATTTAGAAAGAGTCATAAAATTAATATTGATTTATACTCGGTAATAGTCAATTTTATTTTAGATGAAAAAGAACTTCTGTTCTAAGTACTCAGCAATGGCTTACTGAGTACTTAGCAGACACAGTGAGATGCCTGTCCATGGATTACAAAGATAACTATAATATGGTCAAAAGGGCTTGCCATCAAGAAACTTCTGCTGTTTTAGTAGGAGTGACAGATGTGTAACCTATTAATGAGTAGCAAAGGATATTAGGACAAAGTAAATTCTCCTCTCACTTTTGTTCTTTAGTGTCTAAAATCCCTTCCCTTTGAAGTAACATTTTCCTTTGTATTTTCTAAGAGAGAATCTATGAGGATGCACATTTAATATACACCCATTTGAGACAAACTACACTTATTCTACACGCCACTATTCCTTACTTTTTTTCATGCAGAAGACCATAAATTCATCGTAGTTTTGTGTATCTTAACAGATCCCTTCAGCTTCTTCTTTTGTTAAAAAATGAGACTCAGTTGTTCTCTAAGCCCCATCTGATTCTAACATTCAATGTCTCAGGTAGTCATTAGAGAGCTGACAATGGTAATCCATGGTATAACATGGTAATATCTGGTGATGTGTAACCTCGGACTTTATTCTACCTTTGGTGGTTAATGAGTTTCATTTTTAAACCCTAAACTTGTTCTTTGTAATAAGCTAGCATGCCTGGTCCTTCACCTTTCCTTCAATTCTGTGGATGTGTTGGATTTACTTAATAATCTTCAAACCAGGACAGCCTAATGCAACACTGGAGAACTGGAAAGGGGCGAATTCCTAGAAGAAGGCCAGTTAAATATCAGAGGCCCACTGGAATTTTGCTCAACTATGATTATTTCCTCTCACAGACTTGGCCTGTTTCTGCTGCAAACCACCCCTTTCAGTCTGCCATCTGCCATTTCTCTGGATCTTTATTTAAATAAACTTCGTTCAGTTTTAGTGTGAATATTTACATAGGGGCCCTGGTTAGAATTTAGCACTTGACTTATCCTTACTCATTTCCCTCTTGTCCCTGAGGATATTTTTGGTGGTCAAAGTGTTGTGGAGGTTCTCCCCAAATCACTCAAAAGAACATCAGACTTGTGTAACACCCGGTAGAAAGAGGGAGCCTCAGAATTCCTGCTGGGGAGAAATAGTGGTAGTGGATTTTCTTGCCTCTTTTTTCCCCCACTAAGGATGTAGAGCACAATAATCCTGTGAGTTCTATTTAATGTTTTCTTGGATTTCCATTCGGAAACTGATATGTGGTATGTGTGTGCATGTGAGCATGTACATACATGCTGTGTGTGGACACTGGATTTTTGCCAGCCAGGCAGACTTAGTGATGGGTGTCATGTCATACATTGTAGAAGAAGCCAAAAGCCCAGGAGTTGAGGCGTAGCTTTGCCATTCTCCATGTTCATGACTTTCTGCAAGTCTCTAATCCTCACTGTGCCTCAGTTTACCTGCCTATAAAACAGAAATTATGATCTCCGCCTCTCCCATAGCACTGTTGAAGGCATACATGATCATATGAATTCTTTGTAGGGCAAAAAGCACTATTCACATTTAAGTTATTATTAATGGAGTATGACCAAAGAGACAAATCAAAACCAACTGAAACGTCAAAGACTTTCAAAGAAAGATGCTAGCCAAAGTAAATGTGAGGTTAACTGCAATAATGATAAACCTAACATGAAGAAAACAATAATGGCCATTAAAATGTACTTGTTAAAAATGGGAAAACAGAACAGTTGAACCAAGACAGTTATTCGTTCTGAGGTGGGAGTTGCCAGTCCTAACATTCTGAACAGCCCTAAATGCTTCCCCATATTTGGGCTGGGCTGCTGCAGAGAGTTTCAGTTTCCTCATGTGAAACCTGCAATGTAAATAACAGAATGGTGTGATCTGTATTATTTTAGACGCTCTTCAGCATTTTCTTGGTACGTTGATCCTCATGGATTATGGCTTGCTGTCTGAAAGAATTTTTAAGTATTTAAGCCTTCAAGTTCAGTTCAGTCACTCAGTCGTGTCTGACTCTTTGAGACCCCACGGGTTGCAGCATGCCAGGCTTCCCTGTCCATCACCAACTCCTGGAGCTTGCTCAAACTCATGCCCATAGAGTCGGTGATGCCATCCAACCATCTCATCAATTCTTGTGCTAAATCCAACTCTCCCTTTCACATGGACAACTTTCCCTTTCCCAGCGTGTCTGTATGTGTATGTATGCGTGTCCATGTCCTCTGTGGTGCGGACAAGCCTTTTCTCATTCTGCTCCCAGTTGGTGCTCTTCTATGGCCTCTACTCACCCTGTTACACAGGGTTTGTAGTTTCTCAGGCCTTCAGATTCACACCTAAAACAGGGGAAAGTCAAGCAGCACCCTACTCCTCCAATATTCAGCAGGACTGTTTAGAAAATTCTCTCATGGTGGATTACACTTCTCGGGGCAATTCATTCACTAGATATGGATATTTATGAGACAGCTACTAATCAGTACAGACTGCTTGGAGATTGAAGCAAGAGAAGTAAATTAGAGAGCTAAGTCCCTGATCTCACGAACGCACAGTCTAGCCTGGGGAGACATGTAATTAACAAGTTAAAGATAAATTTTGTAATCTCAGATTTGGGGGCTTCCCTGATGGGAAGGAACCAGCCTACATTGCAGGAGATGCGGGTTCGATCCCTGGGTCAGGAAGATCCCTTTCTACTCCAGTATTCTTGCCCGAAAAATGCCACGAACAGAGGAACCTGGTGGGCTACAGGCCATGGGGTCTCAAAGAGTCAGACATGACTGAGCAACTAAACAGCAACACAACAACCTCAGATTTAATGCTGTGAAGAAAACAAAGAAAGGGAAAGGGTGTGAGAATGCCTTGGGGAGGAAGATCCTGTTTCCGAAGGGTAATAGGGGAAGACATCTCTGAGAAGTAAGTTTTGGATAGAGGTGTGAGGATTGAAAGTTTTATATATCTCTCTTTAAACACAATACTGGAAGAAAAGAGTCCTATTAGTTACAAGAGATAGTTGTATTAGTTACAAGATAGTTTTATACAACATTCATTAATGTAAACCCCTGTTTCAAAACTCTATTCCTCTTCTATGTCAGTCCTCATTTTGGCCTCTTCATTTAGGGTATCCTGTTCTCTCTAGAGGATTCTTATTCTTTTTTTTTCTTTTTCCTGTTCCAGGGCTTAGTTTTTCCTTAGCAATGGGGTCTCTGTTCTTCATTGCGGCACGTGGATCTTTAGTTGCAGCTCACGAACTGTTTCAGTTGCGGCATGTGGGATCTATTTCCCTGAGCAGGGATTGAACCCGAGCTCCCCACACTGGGAACACAAAGTCCTAGCCACTGGACCACCAGGGAAGTCCCCAGTCCTTATTCTGTTTAAATCCCTCTCCAGATTTCCAGCCCAACTGTATTGGTTTGCTGGGGCAGAAATAACAAAGGACCCCAGACTGAGTGACTGAGACAACAGCAATGTATTTCCTCACAATTCTGGAGGCTGGAAGTCCAAGATAAAGGTATTGGTAGGGTGAGTTGCTTCTAAGGCCTCTTTCCTTGGTTTATAGATGACTGTCTACTCCCTGTGTCTTCACCTGCTCTTTGCTCTAATGTGTCTGTGTCTTAATCTCCTCTTCGTATAAGGACACCAGTGATGAGATTAGGGGCCCACCCATTTGGCCTCATTTTAACTTAATTTCCTCTTAAAGACTCTACCTCCAAATGCAGTCATGTTCTGAAGTCTGGGAAAGTAAGACGTCAGTATGTTCCCCCTCCTTTCAGGGGGACACAACTCAGCCCATAACACGTATAATTCCTCTAGTTGACTCAATGCCTACTTCTGTAAAGTCTTCCCTACCTACCTCCTCAGACATCATTATTCTGCTAGCACTAGTGAAAGTTTAACAAAAAGTTAGATGCAGTCCTAACCAACATTATGCTTTTTTACTATTTTTTCCCACTAGACCTCAGTATGATCGTGTTTCCTGAGAACAGGAAAAATGTGTGATATTCTTTGACTTCCTCAATATTTATCGACAAATCCTTACAATCAAAATTTGCAGTGTTGATAGGGGCTTTAGAAAATATCGAATTCAGCCTCACTCCCAGTTTGGAATCCTTCCTACAACAGTTGTTGACAGAAGGCTTGCATATTTCCTTCTTGAATATTAATTGTGATAGAAATATTCCTAAGGCAGCTGACTATCTTCTTGTGCAGCTTTTTTTTTTTTCAATTTTTATTATCTGAGCAACTTGTAGGGGAGACCCACCTTTTTTTTGATTCATAACTGGCAGTGCACAGGTAGCTTACTTTTAGTGAGTGGTAGAGAAGGCTGAAAGAAATGTACCCCCAAACTGGCTAAGGCAAAAGATAGAGGGTCACATGATCTTTTATTGCCATGCCAATAAACTCCCCTTAGGGTCATCAAACTAGGGATATGTAACTTGTTGTACAATTTATTAGTATTACAGGACATTAACAACTCTATATGTTGATTAAACCCACTCAGGTTATGGTTTTGTTGCCCTTTAGAATATTAACCAGTTTTGGTTAACATTCTAATATTAACTGGTATTCTAATGCTAATTTTCTCAAATTTAACATTATCTCAGCATATTTTTTATCTGCTCATTACAATGAAAAATGTAGAGTTTTAATATTTTATTTCAAATTGACTTCATTATTTAAACCTTTGATATGTTCATGTACAAATGAAAATTGTGTTTTTAACATTTTGAGGATTATGCTTTGATGGGGACACAAATTAAACAAAAACACAAATGTATGATGTGTTGGATGATATGGAGGAAAACAAAAGAGAGGGTGGTACGGATGGTGAGATGACGAGCTCTGAAACCCACTTTACTGTAGAAACTGAGCCTTCTGCACTTGGATGGGCTGGCACCTGGGTTTTAAAGAAAAATAGAAACAATACTAATAGAGGTACAGAGAGTTGGCCTGGTTGTGAAATCTGGAGGCGATTGTGATTGCTCATCACAAAGAGAGGAAAGAGGATCTCCAGGGGAGGAAGAGTCAAGAAAGGAAAACATCATTTCAATTGAGCTATTCTTGTTTATAATAAGATACCTATTATAAAATCCCTCCTTCATGTCCTCAGAGATGAAGAGACTCTTCTGTCTTAAAAAAACACAAACTTTTAATTTTGTATTGGGGTATAGGTGTATTTTGCCTTTTCATACTGTTCATGGGTTCTCAAATCAGTCAATCCTAAAGGAAATCAGTCCTGAGTATTCATTGGAAGGACTGATGCTGAAGCTGAAACTTCAATACTTTGGCCACCTGATGTGAAGAACTGACTCATCGGAAAAGACCTTGATGCTGGGAAAGATTGAGGGCGAGAGGAAAAGGGAACAACAGAGGATGAGATGGTTGGATGGCATCACTGACTTGATGGACATGAGTTTGAGTAAACTCTGAGACTTGGCGATAGACAGGGAACCCTGGCGTGCTGCAGTCCATGGGGTTGCAAAGAGTCGGACATGACTGAGCAACTGAACTGAACTGAAATGATAGCTGTATTAACAACTTATTATGCATTACATTGTATTTTGTATTAACATTGTTGTATTGACAAACAATGTTTTGATAGTTTTAGGTGAATAGTGAAGGAACTTGGCCATACGTATACATTCTCCCCCTGAATTCACCTCCCATCCAGGCTGCCACATAACACTGAGCAGAGATCCATGCAATAGGTCCTTGTTGGCTATCCATTTTAAATATAGCAGTATGTACACACTCATCCCAAACTCCCTAACTGTCTCTTTCTTCATCCTTTCCCCCAGCAACCATAGGTTCATTCTCTAAGTCTGTGAGTCTCATTTTGAAACTCTTATTCTTCTGATGATACCTTCAGAAAACCTAATTCTTTGGGAGGAATGGATTTTTGAGGGTACGCATCTGGTCCCATCACTTCATGGGAAATAGATGGGGAAACAGTGGAAACAGAGTCAGACTTTATTTTGGGGGCTCCAAAATCACTGCAGATGGTGATTGCAGTCATGAAATTAATAGACGCTTATTTCTTGGAAGGAAAGTTATGACCAACCTAGACTGCATATTAAAAAGCAGAGATATTACTTTGCCAACAAAGGTCCATCTAGTCAAGGCTATAGTTTTTCCAGTGGTCATGTATGGATGTGAAAGTTGGACTATGAAGGAAGCTGAGCGCTGAAGAATTGATGCTTTTGAACTGTGGTGCTGGAGAAGTCCAATCCCTTGGACTGCAAGGAGATCCAACCAGTCCATCCTAAAGGAGACCAGTCCTGGGTGTTCACTGGAAAGACTGATGCTGAGGCTGAAACTCCAATACTTTGGCCACCTCATGCAAAGAGTTGACTCATTGGAAAATACCCTGATGCTGAGAGGGATTGGGGGCAGGAGGCGAAGGGGATGACAGAGGATGAGATGGCTGGATGGCATCACCAACTTGATGGACATGAGTTTGGGTGAACTCTGGGAGTTGGTGATGGACAGGGAGGGCTGGCATGCTGCGATTGGGTTGCAAAGAGTCAGACACGACTGAGTGACTGAACTGAACTGAACTGAGACAAACAGTTCAGAACTGCTCCATATTAGCACTGGGCAAAATCAGTGACTATATGTGAGAAAACCAGAACTGGGGAATGGTTGAGGGAAAAAAGAAAATAAACATCCAAGTTATAATAATATTAGCTACGTTTTTAAGCATTTACTTTATGCCAGTCCCATGAACATACTTCAGATACATTTCACTAATCTTTCATTCATTTACTAGGCTTTTTTTTTAATGCTAAACTCTTTCATATGGTATCTCCCCATCCTGTATTCATATATTAATAGTTGACTATTTTACTGAAAATCAAGACCGTTACATTCCAAGTTAGAAAGTTTAAATTCTTACTTGAAAAGAGACAAACATCATATGATATCACTTATGTGTGAAAACTAAAAAGTGATACAAATAAGCTTATTTACAAAACAGGAATAGACTCAGAAAACAAGTTTATGTTTACCGAAGGGGAAGAAGAGGAGGGGATAAATTAGGAGTTTGGATTAAAATATATACACAACTATATATAAAGTAGATAACCAACAAAGAACTCTTGTATAGTACAGGGAGCTATACTAAGTATCTCATAATTACCTAAAATGGAAAGGAATCTGAAAAATAACATAATATATATTAGATATATAGGTAAATTATATATAAATATATAAATTATATACATATAAATATAAATAAATGGAATCACTTTGTACACACCTGAAACTAACACAACATTGTAAATCAACTATATTTCAATAAAAATTTTAAAAAGTACTTCTTATTTGATTATTGTTAGGTGATCCATCAATATATTGAATACACAGGTACAGATCTAACTATATTTCCACTTCTCTCCATCTTGTCCTCCAAATTCCAAGGCTGCCTTTTCACCGAAATAAAGAGTTTCCCTATTATATAGTATAAGATCCTGGACTAGATCCCTTACTTTTTGCTTTCTGGACTAGGGACACAAGCTTGGGAGGTATTAATGATGGCAAGGTGAATATGCTGAGATGGAACCCAAAGAAACTAAACCATCAGATATTAGTCGATCGATCCAGTAAAGGCAGTGGGCAGAAAATCCAATAAGCATTTATTAGTTTTAGTCAGTCTGCCCAATTATACCTCTTAGGACTGATACATATATAAAACTGAACTTGAATATGTGCCTCACTGATGAATCCTGAATCTACTATAATTAAACGGAACCAACAACCCCACCTACTAGCCATATGCAGAGCGTGACCTCTCGGGACTTACAGAACTTGAGATGTCAATTAGGTTGTGTCCTCTGCCCTAGAAACGGGCCACCCACATAACCCTCTGAAACGGATGGCCAGCCACCACATTCCACAAGTCCTCCAGAAGAGATTTCACAACCTTCCCAAATAACTAACTGCAGGCTTCACAGACCTGCATTTCCTAACATCTAATCTGAATCTTACTTGCTGAACTTTAAACCCATTTCCTCTTTTGTATTCTCAAAGGAGGTGGGAGACATCTGGAGAAAATTTTTCTTAAAATAATAGCTCACATACTTGAAGTCTGCAATTAACTCCTTTTGTTTCTCTAACTGGGATCATGTCAGCTGCCAAAGAGTTTCTAAAACACTTGAGAGAACCCCTGAAAGGGAAGTGCTAAAGCAGAATTCTGTCTTGTTTTGTTTAGCTTTTCTCCCCATAATGTGAAGACATCATCATTTATAGTACCTAAATGCTGATTCTGACCTAAGCAAGTCACTACCCTAAGTGGGCAGCCCTTTCCTCATTTGCAGAACACAGACACTGGCTAGATGATCTCAAGGTCCCCTCTAGCCCTAAAATGCTCGGGTAGCTGTGAACCTGAATAACAAGTCCACACTTAATGGACAAATGCTTTCATGAAGCTGCATGCTTAAGCCTTTTGCACATCATCTCACACATCCGGTCCCTTTTCAGTATTTTACTCTCCTTATCTTCTTACAGGTGGAGATGGAGCCAAGAAGAGTTTGAAGAGCCCCCTGCAAGCGTCTCTCTGATGAAATAAGCTACATCTGACAAGAAACCAAAGAAAGAACCTAAATAAGAAATTACATTTACAGACAAAACAGTGATTTATAACTTTTAATACCATATTCAAAGATTTACTAAAAATGGAAGCTTAATGCAAAATTTAAAAAAGTGGCTATAAATGAAAAAAAAAATCTTTTTACAATATATAGGCTCAAAATGTCCCCCAGAGTCACTCAGCAAGGATTGATGTATGCCTCCTGTCACAGGAATGACAAATGAATACAAAGTATGCATCTCAGGAAGGAGAAGTAGGCAGTGAATAAGTATGACGTAGAAAAATGGAAGATCCAAAATTTAGAGGCAGGTCTTTAGTAGACAAAGATGAGAGCTTCCCAAGAATAAAGCCTTCCCCATTGCATGAGCCTGGGAATGTGTAGCAAGGCAAATTCCTTCCTGGTGTGACCCAAGAAGGGCTGGAAAGAACTCTACCATTCACACAAGCATCTTTCTGCCTTCTCTGCACTACCATGGTTTGTGTAAATGACACAATGTAAAATAATGTGTTTTCAGGCCATTGCAAGGAGAGACATGTGTGAGGAAGTCTTTTCTGACGTAATCCATTGGACTGGACATTGTGAAAATATTTATCTTGAGCAAATAACTATAGTAATGTATTTTGTAAAATATAAATATCATGTACATAGAAGTACAAAGTTCCAATTATGAGATAAATAAGTGCACATGATAAATGCAATTAACACTGCTGTATGTTATGTGTGAAAGTCATTAGAGAATTAATTCCTAAGAGTTTTGATCACAAGGAAAATTTATTTTTCTTTTGTATCTTTATGAGATGATGAATGTTCACTCAGCCTCTACGGAAATCATTTCATTGTATATGTAAACCAAATCATTGTGCTCTACACCTTAGACTTATACAGTACTGTGTGTCAATTATATCTCAGTAAAATTAGAAGGAAAAAAATATAAATTTCTTGGAATATTTGTTCACTGCAGACACTTTCATTTCATCCTGAATTGTTGTATAGACCAATGGGATTGCAAATGAATTTTAACCAAACAAAATTCAGCAATGTCCTCGTCATATGCATAGTTAAAATTTGGTAGTTGTGGTAGAAGTTGTTCTTTATAAATAACATGAATGAGTTGAATAAAGTAAAATGAAAAAAAAATTATACTAATTCTCAAAATATCTAAGGGTTCAGAGGCTAGAAAGTTTAAACCAAGTTTGGTAAAAAGACAAAGGCACATAACTTGTTTCCTGAATGACCTTCTTCTGGGTCTTAAACTTGTAGAAGTTGGGGTCCTAGGGTAGCCTGTAGGCGTGGGTCCCAGGGTGGCCTGTAGGCGTGGGTCCCAGGGTGGCCTGTAGGCGTGGGTCCCAGGGTGGCCTGTAGGCGTGGGTCCCAGGGTGGCCTGTAGGCGTGGGTCCCAGGGTGGCCTGTAGGCGTGGGTCCTAGGGTGGCCTGTAGGCGTGGGTCCCAGGGTGGCCTGTAGGCGTGGGTCCTAGGGTAGCCTCTAGGTGTGGGAGGGAGTGATTGGGAGGAAGAGATGTCTTGTCTTTAGACTCCAGCTTTTTCTGAGGAAGGCTGTCATATTGGAAGCTCTTGCTTTGTCTACTTTTCCGTAGTTCTGTGTATTCTTCTAGATGCTTCACCATTGCTCAGCATCTTACTCAAGAAAAGTTGAGAGATTAGGTGACCCTCAAAATGGAGTAGTTGTGGTCGAAGTTTTGAAAACTGAGAAAGTTGAAATATAAAGTACACCAGGGTCAGTTTGCAGCCAGCATGGGCACTCCCTGGAAGCAGGGGGCCGGGAGTGCTTCGCCACGTGGATGTTGCTCGCAGTGCTTTCCTAGGATGGTGGCAAGGAAGGACTGAAAAAGTACAGAAAGGTCTCCTGTCTCTGCCCCATTCTGGTTGGCACTTAGTATTTACTCTATCAGCATATCCAGAAGATGAAGCAAGCAAGCCAGTTTCCCATGCTAGCATTTTCTTTTTATTAGCCAGCCATTATGGAAGTAGACTTCGTTTGGTATTTTTATAGGAAACTATGAAACAAACAAAAATTCCCTCAACTGAGCAACAAATCCTAGCCTTTCCTATCTTTCATAATACTAAAATACTTATTAACGAAATTATTATATGAGTACACAGGTGTCTTCGTGGATTGAAAGGCAAGAGGTAGAGGATGTGAGGCAGCCAATTAACATTTTTTCCCCCACTTTTGAACAACTGAAGAGTTGTTGAAGTCTTATTTAGCTAAAATTACTTTGAGTCACATAACCTTGAATGACTTGATGTTAAAAGTTAAGCTCTAGAGTTTCTATCACACATGGGCAAGACATTAAATCAAATCAACAGCACTTGGAAATAAAAATAATTAATAAATTTCTTTTAAAATCGCTCCCCCCTCATGCCCACACACACTCACTTGGCTAATCTCCAGTCAGAACAGCTATCCTATTAAAGTTGCCACATGTACCCCTGGAAATTTCTGAATTATATAAGAACTAAAAAAAACAAAAAAAAAAAAAAAAAAAAACCTCGACAATTTCTTGGGCAGTAAAAATGTGAATTTGTTCTTTCTCTGTTGCATGGTTTAAGAGTAGCAGAGATCATTCCATAGGACTGTTCCCAAAAATGAATTTAAATATGAAAAAATTTCGCTCTCAACCTGGGGCTCAGCCTAAAACGCCAAGCTGTGATAAATTGTCAGCCACAGAGAGGGCAGTTTCTAAATCCACCACTTTTCAACCATGGCTTCATCTCGATAATTAGCCTGTGTGGTAGCATCCTGTCCTTTGAACACAGGCAAAGTGCTGAGGCAACTAAACCACAGCTATCTTGGTATTGGAAGTTCTACTTCTTTCGGGGTGGAATTTATTTTGAGGGAGAAAGAGATGGATGTGCTGTCTGGGAGGAAAATCATAAGGTTTTCACAGTTAATCCACCAAACATTTTTCAGAGAAAATGGAAGTGGAGAAAAGAAAGGACAAGGAATTATGTAACAAATGCCGGTTCTTGGAAATGCCAAAGTGGAGGAGGTTGGGAGTGTGGAAGAGACTTTCGGTTTTTTTGGGTTTTTTTGAGCAAACCTCGCTATAGGCACAAAGAATTCACGAAAAAAATGAGGGATTGCACTGATAACCATGCCTGATAACCATAACCATAACTTGATGGGAATCAGAAACTGGAGATGAGAGACGTGGGGTATATGTAGCCATTTCTCTGTCATGGATATATTCCTGTACTTTTCAGGCACTCATCTTCCTAAACTGTAAGATGAGGGGAATGAATTAGAAGGGGAGGGACTCCAAATACCTGGAGGAAGCAGGGAAACGGGGGAGTGAGTGGGGTTGGCTAGCCAAAGTGTGCGGTGAACTAGGGAGCCTTGCCCTGTCTAACGGGGCAGAAGTTGAACTACTCACTTGTGTGCCTGGTTTGGGCAGGTTTTCCAGTTTTTCAAGACAAGCCACAAATTGGGACATGTTGTAAAACCCCTTCATCTTGAAATTTTGGGTTGATTTTTAAAAAAATAATGTCTAGTAGAAAAAGAAATAGCTCTCTGCAGACAGAATCCAAACTTTAGGCTGCTGCATGCCTTTGGTGTCAGATGGTTTCTAACATACCTCTCGTTCTAAAGTATTGTATAGCGGATTCCCTTGCCTTTATTTGCTACAGTTTCTAACTCCTGGCATTGTTTCTCTCTCCTCTGACTGTTGATTAGTTTAATTATTAATATTAAACCCAACACTTTATATATTGAATTTTTAGGCACTACCATGTTAGTGGCTGGGACTTTCCAGGTGCCACTAGTGGTAAAGAACCTGCCTGCCAGTGCAGGTAGATATAAGAGACATGGGTTCAATCCCTGGGTCAAGAAGATCTCCTGGAGATGGGCAAGGCAATCCACTCCAGTATTCTTGCCTAGAGAATCCCATGGACAGAGGAGCCTTGCAGGCTGTAGTCCACAGGGTCATACAGAGTCAGACATGACTAAAGAGATTGAACCCACACATGTTAGTGGCTGGCGATGTATAAAAATAAGTGAAATACAAAGACCTACTCTCAAGAAGTTTCTAGCCAACTGTTGAAAGTTAGATCTTAATCTGGTGTAAGTGCTTCAGTAGAGACAAAAAAAAAAAAAAAAAAAAGACTTCAACCTGATTGCCACGTATGGGTGGCAGAGATGGTCAGACATGAGGTCTTTGAGGACAGTGTTAGAACTAAGATTTGTAGAGTAAACGGGCATTGTTTAGCCAGTAAAGAGGGAAGTAGAGGCTATAAGCTACAAACAGACGTTGGCAGCAACAACAGTTAAAGGGCAGCTGTAGGGGAGAATGGTTCAGAGCGGCAGCCCTGAGCTAACCTGCTGGAATTAAATCCTGATCACATGCCTTCTTTCACTTTCATCAAGACGCTTTTTAGCTCCTCTTCACTTTCTGCCATAAGGGTGGTGACATCTGCATATCTGGGGTTATCGAGATGGTGATAGACAGGGAGGCCTGGCGTGCTGTGATTCGTGAGGTCACAGAGAGTTGGACACGACTGAGCGACTGAACTGAACTAAACTGAACTGATGTGCCTTCTAATTCTATCTAGCTCTGTGATCTCAGGCAAGTCACTTAACCTCTCAGTGCCTCCATTTCCTCGTGATAAATTGGAGATGACCATAGCATTGTCTCACGAGGCTATTGAGGATGGGAAGAGAATTAATGCAGGTAAAAGGCTGAGAACTGTGCTCAGATGTGGCTAGCATTATACAGGTAGATGTTAGCTACTATTTAGAGGAGGAGTAGGAGGGGGAAGGAGGAGAAGCAGGGGAGGGGATTCTGAGCATATAGTCCCCCACACTTTATTGCAGTCCTGTTTCTGAACAATTTGAAAAGACAAAGACTTTTGTCTTTACTTTGCTCCTGACCTATTATAAAAACTAGGCGGCCCAACTGTCTCGTTGCCTGAGATACCAAGACAGGTCAGGTAACGAAAGATCCTACTATGTGGATAACAAGTGGTGTCAGAATTCCCACCCCTCAGTGCAGCCTGGGCCCCCACCTGCTTGTCACGTGAGCACTAGTTCAAATTCTGGGTCTCTTCCTGCTTCGTATCCCACACAGTACTGGCCAGCTCTGCAGCCTGTTTTGTATTGACCAAGAAGGGCTTTGGCTATGAAATTCAGAGAGTCAAAGACATTTCTCTAGGCAGTGGTAGTAGAAAGCTGGCCTTGTGGGAGCGGCTACAGGATTTAGGATATATCTTACTATTGAAGGAAGTAAGATTCACAAGTAATAATAGAATTATTTTCACGTCAGAAAATAATCAGCTTACAATCACTTTCTTTAGAGGCTTAATCTTTTCATACTATTTTTAGGGAGTTTAGGAACAATAATTGAATTCATATTTATTTCGTGTTTACCCTTTTATCACAACAAACTGTGGAAAATTCTTAAAGAGATGGGAATAGCAGACCACTTTACCTGGCTCCTGAGAAACATGTATACAGGTCAAGAAGCAACAGTTAGAACCAATGTGGAACAACGGCCTGCTTCCAAATTGGGAAAGGAGTGTGTCAAGGCTATATATTGTTGCTCTGCTTATTTAGCTTATGTGCAGAGTACATACATCATGCGAAATGCCGGGCTGGATGAATCACAAACTGAAATCAAGATTGCCAGAAGAAATATCAACAATCTCAGATATGTAGATGATACCATTCTAGCGGCAGAAAAAGTGAAAGTGAAAGTTGCTCAGTCCTGTCTGGCTCCTTGCAACCCCATGGGCTACACAGTCCATTGAATTCTCCAGGCTAGAATACTGGAGTGGGTAGCCTTTCCCTTCTTCAGGGGATCTTCCCAACCCAGGGATCGAACCCAGGTTTCCCACATTGCAGGCAGATTCTTCACCAGCTGAACAACCAGGGATGTGAAGAGGAACTAAAAAACCTTTGATGAGGGTGAAAGAAGAGAGTGAAAACCTGGCTTAAAACTCAACATTCAGAATACAAAGATCGTGGCATTTGGTCCCATCACTTCATGTCAAATAGAAGGGAAAAAGGTAGAAGCAGTGACAAACTTTATTTTCTTGGGTTCCAAGATCACTGCGGACAGTGACTGCAGCCATGAAATTAAATGACGCTTGCTCCTCGGAAGGAAAGCTATGAGAAACCTAGACAGTGTATTAAAAAAGCAGATACATCACT
This sequence comes from Nanger dama, assembly GCA_917880005.1. Taxonomy (NCBI): domain Eukaryota; kingdom Metazoa; phylum Chordata; class Mammalia; order Artiodactyla; family Bovidae; genus Nanger; species Nanger dama. The sequence goes on along the minus strand of CAKJTW010000082.1, from coordinate 5,584,549 downwards.
TTGCCAGCAAAGGTCTGTATAGTCAAAGCTATGGCTTTTCCAGTAGTCATGTACAGGTGTGAGAGCTGGACCATAAATAGGCTGTATGTGAGTGTGCTAGGTGCTCAATTGTGGTGTCCAACTCTTTGCAACCCCATGGACTGTAGCCTGCCAGGCTTCTCTGTCCTTGGAATTCTCTCCAGGCAAGAATGGGTTGCCATTCCCTTCTTCAGGGGATCTTCCTGACCCAGGGATCGAACCTGATTCTCCTGCATTGCAGGCAGATTCTTTACTGATTGAGCCACCAGGGAAGAATGCTTAGTGCTGAAGAACTGATGCTTTTGAACTATGGTGTTGGAGAAGACTCTTGAGAGTTCCTTGGACAGCAAGGAGATCAAACTAGTCCATCCTAAAGGAGATCCATCCTGAATATTCATTAGAAGGGCTGATGCTGAAGCTCCAATACTTTGGCCACCTATTAGAAAGAGCCAACTCAGTGGAAAAGACCCTGATGCTGGGAAAGATTGAGGGCAAGAGGAGAAGGGGATGGCAGAGGATAAGATGGTTCAATAGTATAACAAACTCAATGGACATGAGTTAGAGCGAAATCCGGGAGATAGTGAAGGACAAGGAATCCTGGAGTGCTATAATCCATAGGGTCACAAAGAGCTGGACACAATTTAGCGACTAAACAACAACGAATATTCTAAGACTTGTGTCTGAAAGATTCATATCACTCCCTCCATAGATCCTTGCTGAATTCAAGATTATGTTGGGTTTTGGCTTCTTAGTAGCTCCAACGGTAAAGAATCTGCCTACAATGCAGGAGACTTGGGATCAATTCTTGGGTATGGAAGATCCCCTGGGGAAGGGAATTGCAACCCACTCCAGGCAACAAGGTAAGTATTCTTGCCTGGAGAATCCCATGGACAGAGGAGCCTGGGGGCCACAGTGCATGGGGTGGCAAATAGTTCAACAGATTGAGCAACTAACAGTTTCACTTTTATATCTGAAAAAACAGACTCAATTCAATATATGCTTCTTTTATAGTTAGTGCAGAGTAGTAACCTCAAATTCAAAATATCAAATAAATCTCTAAGCATTTTCTAGCCATGAATACTTATTTCAATAGAAAATACTAATTTCCCTCCAAATAAAATTTGTAATGTATTTTATTTTGAACATGGTGGTAAATTCTAGGAGCTGGTTATGGGGACAGGAAGTTCCATATAAGAGTACTCTTAAGGGTCTGAAACCCTGGTGTCAGATGTTCGTCTTTGGGAATTCTCTGCACCTAGTTCATAACTGTGGACAAAGTAGGCTTTATGAAGCTTGTTGAACAAGTATATGAATGGTACCATATTTTCATCCCCTCTTTTCCTGCCTTTTCTAAATGTTCAAATAAGGTCTTAGATGATGTGAAGGCTGAGAGAACATTATGGTTTCTGAATACTGGATCAGCATAATTCTCTCTGTCTTCTGTTTTTATTCTCACTCCTGATTTTGTGTTCTAGTGTCTGCTGCCAAATCACAAGAAGGAAAAATCCTACATAATAGCCTTTCTGCCTTAAAAGTTAATTGAGTGCTCTTTTTGATTTAAAAATAACAAACTTTGTAAACAAGAGGAAGGGTTGGTTGAAGGTAACCTAGTCTCGAGATTGGTGATTATTGTCATTCATCGTAGGATGCTTGTTAGAGTCTCTATGGCTGCTTTCGAGAAGGTCTTAGATGGCCTGAGTTGACTGACGACAGAATCATGGAAGCAGTTTTGTGAATCCTCCATCTTAACATTCAGCTTAGGACTCTGGAGCTCAAATGAAAAATCTCTGAAGTTCTTGCCCTCTATAAAAGTAACCTCTGAGCCTCCACTTCCTTGTTTGGAAAACCAAGAGTGTTGCATTAAATGATCCTTAATGTTCCTTTCAAGTCTAAAGACTCACTGTCCTTGGCTGTACCCAGTCTAGTCCTTTTCTGTTCTGTCCTAATTATGCCAGATGCTGGAAAGTGTCAGGCAACAGGCTATGGAGTCAAGTATTAACATGAAATTGGATGGAAGGTGAGGAGGGAGGAGGAGAGATGGACATGTGATGATTCCATACTCATGTGAATGCTTTAATAACACTTCACAAAGTCCCATGGTTCTTTTCTCTGGGATGGCCCGTGTCGCGGGCCACATCTTTGCCATGAATTTCTGTCTCCTGGCCCTGGAAACCGGTCAAAACACATTACTAACCACCCTCTCACTTTCTTACACAGGACGACTCGCCAGACTTATTTTCTTTGCTTTTTCCTCCTGCTGGTTTATGGCGCTCTCTTATGTAGCAATAAAACTCTTGGAGAGTCCTCTCAGGGGTGAATGAATGCCACTTAAGAATATTTCTTACTCTTTGATGGTTCTGCTCGAAAATAAAGGGGAGTTGGGACAACTTGGTTCTTATTGAAATTTTCCTTCCCTTTGCTTTAACGTTACCATTGCTGAAACTCTTAATTTACACTCCAAGGGAGTTTTGCTAACAATAAAAAAAGTCTGGGAGATACTGTCAGACAACAAACTCACCATCTTTCAATATTTTTTCCCCCATTGGAAAGGTATTTGCATTATAAAGAGGCCCAGCCTGGCCAGTGTGAACTTTCCTTGTATCCCTTTAAATATTCAAACTTATAAATAATAAACAGAAAGTGTGACTGAATTCCAGTAAGCAAAGTACTATCTTGTTCTCCACCCTAATAGCAAACAGATTAAGGATCAGGTGTCACGATCCCATTTCAGTTTTGTGTAGTCTATAATTTATTTTTACTTTCTCCATGTTTTGTTTTAAATTGTATTAATTCATCTGAATCTTATACTTAATCTGTGTCTGCTCTGGAACAGAACATCCTATGGCTTCAGTTTCCCCGACTCACAGTTCCAGCCCTGAGAGCTGGAAAAGAGTAGTGTTTGTCCTGAGCTCGACACTTGTCTCTGTGTGGCCTTGGGTAAGCCACTCAGCTTTGCTAGGCTTTTAGCTTCTCTGCTGTAAGATTAATAGAATCTGGATATTGAGGGGGAAAAAAGCTCAGTAGAGAGAGGGCTTCAGCTACTGCCATAGAAGTTACCACTAAAATCAACTATTTTCATTTTTTCCTTCTTTGGTTTGCTTAATAAGTGATGTTGACCAGATGGCATGCAATAAGGATTGGGGTGGTGTCACCATGACCCTTGACCCATTTCATTGAAGTCATTACCACATACCACTTTAATTTTCTTATTTATCCCATTCCACAAACATTTTTGAACCCCATGCTAGGGATCATGAAAGATTCAAGCACAACTAAGATATCACTTCCACCTCAATGACATGCATACTAAGTCACTTCAGTTGTGTGCAACTCTGTGTGACCCCATGGACTGTAGCCCGCCAGGCTTCTCTGTCCATAAGATTCTCTGGGCAAGAATATTGGAGTGGGTTGCCATTTCCTTCTCCAGGGGATCTTCCTGACCCAGGGATCGAACCTGAGTCTCTTCTATCTCTTGCATTGGCAAGCAGGTTCTTTACCACACCTCAATGGCAACCCAAGACAAAGACAAAGTCTGAAAAAAATGCAAAGAAACTAATCTTGCTTCCTGTCTTGATCCTACTTCCTGTTTACCCCTTTTCTCTTATACTTTTCTCTCCCCTTTCCCTTGTCCTTTCCCAACTCTATCCCTAATTCCTTTTCTCTTTTCCAGGTTTTTGATTCCCACTTGGTGGTTACAACTTCATCAGCCCAGTCTGAACCTGCTTAGTGTGCTTAGTCCCTCAGTCATGTCTGACTCTGCAATTTCACGGACTACAGCCCGTCAGGCTCCTCTGTCCATGAGGATTCTCCAGGCAAGAATACTGGAGTGGTTTCCCATGCTCTCCTCCAGGGGATCTTCCCAATCCAGGGATCCCAATCCACATCTCCTGCATTGCAGGTGAATTCTTTACCAGCTGAGCAGTCAAGGAAGTCCAGTCCTTTGAACCTAAGACTGAATAAAAGCTAATATGTTCAACAGGAACCAGATCGTCTTCTCTCTTCACTAGATTCAAGGGCAAAGTTCTTATAAGTGAGGAAGAAATGCCATATGGGATGACTACTGCTGCTGCTGCTAAGTTGCTTCAGTCGTGTCCGACTCTGTGCAACCCCATAGATGGCAGCCCACCCGGCTCTCCCGTCCTTGGGATTCTCCAGGCAAGAATACTAGGGTGGCTTTAAAAGGCACCCATCCCCACTTGGGACCAAAATACCTCCTCCATAAGTCTGCAGAGTACCTGAAATTTCTGTTAAAGTTCCAGAACCTGGGAAAACTGATACATTCCAGAGATTTTTTATGACAGATGATTGATCTCTAACATAGAACAAGCAGGGCCCAAGGCACTGGGACTCAGGCAGTTTAGAAGAATGGGGTCTGGATAGTTTAGGAGCTCTGGGGATTGCCCTCGCTGGGAACGGGTAGATAGTAAGATGGAGAGCAGAGACATTACTTTGCCGACTAAGGTCCGTCTAGTCAAGGCTATGGTTTTTCCTGTGGTCATGTGTGAATGTGAGAGTTGGACTGTGGAGAAGGCTGAGCGCTGAAGAATTGATGCTTTTGAACTGTGGTGTTGGAGAAGACTCTTGAGAGTCCCTTGGACCGCAAAGAGATCCATCTAGTCCATTCTGAAGAAGATCAGCCCTGGGATTTCTTTGGAAGGAATGATGCTAAAGCTGAAACTTCAGTACTTTGGCCACCTCATGCGAAGAGTTGACTTGTTGGAAAAGACTCTGATGCTGGGAGGGATTGGGGGCAAGAGGAGAAAGGGACGACAGAGGATGAGATGGCTGGATGGCATCACTGACTCGATGGCCGTGAGTCTGAGTGAACTCCGGGAGTTGGTGATGGACAGGGAGGCCTGGTGTGCTGCAATTCATGAGGTGGCAAAGAGTTGGACATGACTGAGCGACTGAACACTGAAGATGGAGGTACAAAGTAATGGATATTTTGAGGAAGTCAGAGGCATGAGATAGAAGCATGAAGCTTAGCCTTACCATGAAGAATCTCTAGCAGCTCCTGGAGAGAAGGGCTGGTCTTGATGGCCCATGAAACTGTGTCTACCACATCACCACTGAGAGGCAGAGCTCATGTGTTCAAGAAAGATTCCCTCCAGTAAAGTTCCAAGGAAACTGACTATAGCCCAGGCACGGCATGCTTGAGATGAACAACCTTGGTCATTTGCAAGACTCAGACCCCAGCCCTCCTATCTCCCAAACCCCTGGAGTGGGTTGCCATGCCCTCCTCCAGGGGATCTTCCCAACCCAGGTATCGAACCCAGGTCTCCTGCATTGCAGGCGGATTTCAGGAGAAGGACTTGCTTCTCAGACATGCACACGGATGGGGCAAATGCTGCCAGCATCTCACTGCACTGTTTAGCTGGAGGTGCAAGGTTAGGACCTGTCTCCCAGAGAAGAGATGTGCCAGTGCTCCCCCAGCCATGATTGCTGAGTATCCAGGAGGGGGCTGGAGCCAAAGTTCTGCCACATCATCGAGCTATTTGATCTCAGCCTCTGATCACATCAGGGGAAGGGGCTGGTTCGTCCCTAGTCACACAGTTTAAATGCCTCATAGGCCAAGAACAGTTTCTTCTCTGGAAGTCTGACTTTCAGGCCTGCTGGAATTTTATGTATGACACTTGCCTGGAACATGCCAAGGACAAGGGGAGACCTTCACACCTGTTACCGCTCCTCTCTTTGTAAATTTTCCCTAGAACACTCCTTGGTCATTTGTCTTTCTTTGCATAGCAACTTCCACATCCTCCCTCAGGGCTCAGTTGGGGATGGAATTCTATGATATAAAGAATGCAGAGTGATGCTTTCACCCATTAATTACCTAATTCATTGATCCATCCATTCAACATTGTTTGATGCTTAGCAAGTGCCAGGTGCAGTAGACACAACAGTGCGTGGAGAATGAGGTCCCTGTCCTGGAATGACTCACAGTCTAGAGCGGTTGGCTAGCTGAGCAGGCGACGGCTCAGACTTCTTCCCTGGCTCAGTTTCCATCTCTGTGAAATTAGTCACAAGGAAACATCCAACTCCTGTTCATGTGTGCTGGGCTGACCAACTCACTTGGAGGATAACCGCCAGCAGTTTTACAATCCCATGCTGGCTTCTCTCCACCCTCCAGTGTGTGATTGGGCTTCTTCTACACTCTAGTCCTTGATGTGTATCCACAAAAAACAAACTTATTTTAATATCAGTCTCAACAAGACTTGCGAAGAATGCAAATGGAAGGCACTGCATAGCTAACATAACTTTTGAATTATCTCTGTGAACGTCTGGCCTTATACAGAAGCATATTAAAAAAATAATGAGTTATCCATGAGAAGTCTGAGGCAGGCAAAGAATTTCTAAAACTACATATTGTTTAGCATATAATAATATTCTGAGTTTCTTTTTTTAAAAGGAGAATCAGATTCTCTCTGCTGAATGCTACTTGTTCTAGCTATTACCAAAATCAAATGACAAAATATTTTCATAAATATGTGAAGAAAATTCCTTTTGATATATGTTTATTATCATCTATCCACCCACCTGTTCAACTTCCGATCTATCACTTTTCTCCCCATCCACGTGTAGTTATCAACGAGTACACACACAGTCTATAGAGACACAACTGTTGGCTGTTTGCTTGGTTCTAAGTTCTGATTGGATATAGAAATGGGTATTTCCAGCACCTGTTAAAGGAACTTCTGGTCTGAACACAAAAAATGTAATTACGTATTATAATTTACAAGAGGCTTTTCCTTGAAAGAGCTCTTACTATAAAAATATTTTAAAATAAAGATCCTCACAGTAAAAATCTTTTGCAACTAGAAATTGTAATAGACTAAATTTTAATTTACTTTGTATCCTGTGAGATTCATGAAACATAGGTACAAACAACAATCAGGGCAGAAACATTATATTAAAGTTCAGCAGAATCCTGTTAAGAGGGTTTGACTCACTCCTGGCTACCACAGACCTTAACATCTGGAATCGTCACTCTGAAATGGAAACCAGACATTATCCTTTGCCCCGACACTGGCAATACCAGCAGTTAATTGAAGTCTCGTTATTAATTCATTGAACACATTTTGTAATGGCTGAGAATGTTTTAGGCACTGCTAACTCTCTTATTAATAATATTCAGAGTAAAAGCCTTGAATAAATGTTTACCAAGTGCCAAACACTGTGCTAGGTACTTTACATAAATTATCTCATTTAATACAATCCCACCAACTCTGGGAGGCAGGTGCTACTGTATATATTTTGCAGAAATGGAAATGAGGGTCTAAAGTGGCACTGTGTGTGTGCCTCATTGTGTCTTGGCTTTTGTAAATAAGGATGATAGCACATTTCTTTTTACTGTTGAATAATAGTCCATTGTCTGGTTGTACCATGGTTGGTTTATCAGTATGCTTCTATAGATTTTTTTGTTTTATACTGGAGTATAATTGATTTACAATGCTGTGTTGGTTTCAAGTGTACAGCAAAGTGATTTAGTTATACATATACATATATCTGACTTCCCTGGTAGCTCAGATGCTAAAGAATCTGCCTGCAGTGAAGAAGGCCCTGGGTTTGATCCCTGGGTTGGGAAGATCCCCTGGAGGAGGGCAGGACAACCCACTCCAGTATTCTTGCCTGGAGAATTCTCATGGACAGAGGAGCCTGGCAGGCTGCATAGAGCCCATGGGGTCACAAGGAGTCAGACATGACTGAGCATCTAAGCACACGTACATGTAGCTATTCCTTTTCAGATTCTTTTCTCACAGAGGTGATCACAGAGTTCAATTTACTCCTTTTAAAAATCATATTTTTGACTTCCCAAACTTCTCCTCTGACTTAAAAACTGCATAAAGACTCTGCTAGCCATAGCCAGGTAATTTAAGAAAACAATGTCGGAGGGTATTTATGACTGACAATGGTGTCATGGGTTACTTTTCCAGGTTAGGATGTTTGTCTTTTGATAGAGTGCCCATCACCTCAAGGAGGAGTTTGTGATGAGGAAGTCCAGGAGTGCAAGGATCACCAGGAGGATCTTGCGGGGGAAGATGGCCTCTCGATGCCTCTGGGATCACAGCAGAGGGGGCACCTCATCCCCAGAGAGCGGGCAAGCTAAGATTCTTTGAGCACCAGCCTGATGCCACACTTTGGGTCCATTAGTACCCTCACAGTTAGTATGTTGGGATTCATGAATGGAAACCACAGAAAAGGTCCTGGCTTACTTTCAGCTGGGCAGGATTAATATTAATCACAAATCAGCTTGATGAGCTAGAAAGGTTACGGCTCAAACTTGTTGTTTTGTAGAATGCACACACACCTGGAGGAGTATTCATTTCAAATAGTGTTTACTTTGCCTGGCATCTGTTTGTTTAGAACTTATTAAAGGATACTTTTTTTTGTTTGTTTTACCATTTGGGTCAAAATGCTCATTACCGACCCCTGAGCTACTGAATGTTCCCAGATTACTGAATCATCGCATTTAATCTAGTGATGCTAAAACTATACTTCTAGTTATAATAGTGTACAGGATAATTATTTAAAAACTGATGATTGTTGTATGTATAATGTGATAAGAATTTTTTTTTCAGTCCATTTAACCTTATTAGGCTTCCCAGGTAGCTTAGTGGTAAAAAATCTGCCTGCCAATGCAGAAGATGAGGGTTTGATCCCTGGGTCAGAAAGATCCCCTGCAGAAGGAAATGGCAACCCACTCCAATATGCTTGCCTGTGAAAATCTCATGGACAGAGGAGCCTGGTAGGCTATAGTCCATGGAGTCGCAAAAGAGTGGGACATAACTTGGCAACTAAAGAATAACAACAACAACCTTATTAGAGTGTGATTCTGTAAATATTATCACCGAAACAAATGTAAGTCAGAGCACAGTACTCTTTGGCTGAAATCCCTCCAATGTCTTCCTACTATCCTTTGCATAAAATCCAAACTCCCTTGCTGTTTTCAGATCTTGATCTCATCTGGTTCCTGCCTGTCCCTCATTCTACCTCTACCTGTTGATTCACAGCCAGACATGCGGAGTTCCTCTGTTCATTTAACTTACCCATTTGCTCCTGCCAGGGACTTTGTACCATCTGTTGTTTTTGCCTGAGCAGCTCCGCACATGTCTCCTTTTCATGTCGTGCAAGTCTCAGCTAAATGCCATTCCCCAGAAGAGCTTTCCCTGACTCCTCTGGCGGGGGAATGTTCAAATATGGTCATTCTCTATCACTGCTTCATTCATAACATTTCTCAGTAGCTGAAATTATCTTGCTCCTTTATTATATGGTCTATTCCTCTTGCTATGTCTATAAACTTTGTGAAAGAAGAAACCTGGTCTGTGTCACTCAGTATGCTGCTGGCATGTAGTTCGTGCTCAGTGAAAATCTGGAGAATGACTAACTGCATGGATGATACATGGGTGGTAATTTTTGTTTTCCGGGTTTGTTTCTATCTTGTGAGTGTGTGTGTGTGTGTGTGTGCACTTTGGGGGAAGCATTTCCCTGTTCTTTCTTTTGTTGTCACCTCTGCTACTAGAGAGCACATGGCAGTACATTGGCTGCTTTGGTTTCTGCTTTCTCCAGGGCTTAGTACAACACTTGGCACGTAGTAGATAGCTCATTCATGTTGCTGAGTGAGCAGATAAGTCTGTAGGCAATTTTGATGAACTGTTTTAAAAACCAGGCTGTGCCATGTTGACATATAATCCAACACCATGAACGTTGGTCTCTAGAGAAGCTGCAGTTTCACCAGCTTTCCGAAGTCTTTGCTGACTCCTCCTTCTCCAGTGAGTGTATGAGTGGGGTGCAGGCTGCCAAAGAGGCAGACAGAAGGATGGCTGCCTTAACAGAGGAGCCTTGTCGGTCCAGCTTCCCTGGTGAAATAAATGATGGCAGCCTACATCAGGGACTTGCCCTACGGTCCTGCATTGTGCTGGGAGGACGGGAGAAGGACTGACAATTCTTGAATGCCTACAAGTGCAAGGCAGTATGTCAGGGGCTACACATACCTTATGTTAGTTAGCTGTGATAATACTACTGTGAAGAGTTATTGCTTTTAATTTTTAAAATAGGTGAGTCACAGATTCAGAATATTGTTACTCACCCAACTTTACAGAGGTGATAGGGGCAGAACCAGGACTGCATCTTCTTTCTGACTCCAAAAAGTGTGCTCTTTGTACCATAGACACCAAAAGAGAGGAAGAAAAAAGAAAAACAACCCAATAGCAAAGAAGTCCCCTCCTATATGGTCCATTTGGGTTAAGAGTCCGACACGACTGAGCAACTTCTGTTTCTTTTTTTTCTTTCTTCTGAAACACAGGTGGTCTCAAATAGAGTTATCCTAGTAAATTATTCACATATTTGTCCTAATAATTTTGAGATGGTGGACTATTACCTATTCTCTAACGGAAGTCATCATCACATGAGAAGGGCCAGGTGTGAAGGTGGGCTGGGGAATTTCTGGAAGGGTGACAGCTCAGGGAGCAGCACTGGGTGGGCTGAGAGACTCTGGGCAATGAGAACGGAAGGGCAGTGGTTTGAGGAGTGTGCCAAGCTGTATCCACCTGACATTTTGTAACAGGTATTCGGAAGGGAATTTACTAGGAAGTCTGACTGGCAGACTGACTGGAGGATGGTAAGTGTGAGACATGACGGGGTGGTTACATGTAAGGGATCTAAGCCAGATGCTTAGGGTTAATTACCCCTTCTGCTATTCATAGTCTGGTAACCCTGGGGAAGTTACTTATACTTCCCTGTACCTCACACTCTTTATCTATAAAAACAGTGCTAACTGGTGTTGCATACTACCCTCGGGTGTTGTAAAGATAAATGAAGTTTTCCCATACACAGTGCCTGGAATGAGTGATTCATAAATGTCAGCCCTTGGTGTGCAACTGCCCAAGCCACTTGAACGTCTCAATCAGCCATCAACTGGTGACAAGCTGTGTCTCATGTGGTCATTTTACTGCGTGTAGAATCAGACCAGATGGTTTGGTGCTTGATGGTGGGGACAAGTAGGGTAAAAAGAAAGAGTCTCTTTTGGAGCTGATCAGCTCTCTAGAGTTTGGGTTTGTGGGGCTCCTCATAGCCAGGGTGTAGGACCTTTCTGACTAAAACGAACTTCTATTTTGCTCTTGCAACTCTGCTATTAATTAACCTTAATGTCACCAATAACTTTTTCTGTTTGAGAAAAGGAAAAATTTCAACTATCTGAAATATGTAATAGTTCATCTTATTTAAGATGAGATTGGTTATGTGCCAATTTCAAATTTTAGTTATGTGTAGGTGAGCTTCCATTGTATTTGACAAATGACGACAATCTCCTTAGATGACAATTAAAAGCAGAATGGGGGCATCGTTCCTTTCATAGATCTTGGAATTTGAAATTATTCTAATGTTGGTTCCTCACGCTGATTCTGAGATACGTGTCTTATTATTTTCATTAATATTATCTTACTTTGTTTTGAGACTGCTGCTTTGTCTTTTGTAGTGATTGCACTCCTATTCTTTGTGCATTGTGATTCCCAGACCCAGTAGCAGGATGCATTATGCGTTGATCTGCTTTTTGATAATCAACTTAAACGGTGATGATGGTCTGCAATGTATTTGGGTTGGAGCAAAACGTTCATCCTGATGAAATGTAACTTTATGAAAGAAGTGCTCTTAATCCTCTCAAGTACTGAGCCAGGTCATCACGGGTAAATGGGAGGTATTTGAGGTTTCTTCTCTTCTTTTTTCCCTTTTCCTTTTTTTTCTTCCCCCAGAACATGTTAGGTACACCAGCTGTTAGCAAGAACATTATTAAAAATCATGTCAGCTCAGAGTTATTGCTGTTTTCTGAAGAAAAGATAAATGTATTTATTTTTAAATCTGGACATATGAAGGTTTAAAAATATTGTTGTAGAGTTCTCCTGGCTACTTTTACTTAGCTTTTTTCCAAGTTTTGGGCTGGAGAAATTTAAAAATGTCTCCATGCCAAAGTTAAATGTTAAATGAAAACCTTGTGTCTGAGAAGCTCCAGGATTAATAAACTGTGCAAAATAGGTAAGATCTCAAATCGCGCAAGAGAGACATTTCTAAAGGAAATGGGGCTGCATTGTAAACGGTGTCAGTTCTGAGCTGCAGGATAAAAATCCACAGGGAAAAGACGGACTATGGCTCATTTTAGGCTCGGAGGAGGCACCAGCTCTTTGAAGCTGTAGAGGTACTACACTTATCGTTGAGTTGAGCTCAGTACAGATTTGAAGGAGTTAAATAAATTAATACTTTACACAAATATGCAATGTGATATCCTAAGTATCCCTCACCAGGAAGACATCATCTTTAACTGTTAGTAGCACTGTTTTCCTAAAGTCAAATCCAACTACTATGGTGAATATTAATTTTATTAGCCCCATATTTTGCCTCAAGATTTATTATCTTTTTTCTCAAGGAAAACACTAGGGGCAAGTGAAGTATCGTTGAAAGATTATATAATGAACCAGGAATATAAAAGTTTGGTTTTCATTTCCTAGTTAATTCTAGTGATGTTTCATCCCAGCCTTGAATGCATGGGTTGGTGCTGCAGTTGCTGGGGGCCATATACTGAGAGGGGCCTTCAAGGCAGAAGGCTGTGGGCTGGAGAGTCTGCACTGCCTGGATTTGGATCCTGGCTCTGCCACCTACCATCTGAATAACTTTAGGAACCTCCACTCTTTAGCCTGGAAAATGGAAATAATTCTTTGGGGGATCATATTAGATAACAAGTATCTAATAGGGACCTGGTAAGTAGTACAAACTCAAGAGAGGGTAGCTATTATGATAAGGATTTACATAGCTTTGCATTTTTTCTATTACCATAGTTCCAGGATACAATAGGATATTAACGTATCTTTAACCAGCTGATTCTAGTATCTTAGGCACATCGATAAACAAAACCATCCTTAAAAGATATAAGCTATCCTGGATTTGTTGAGCAAGCGTCTGATATTTGTAATTGCTTGCCTTGAATGATGTTTGAAACACTTTCCTGAAACAAAAATGTAATTTTGATACTTTTGAGTAGGCATCAGAAGAGAAGTCTGTTGTGCTGGATTGAGGATATTGAGGATATCTGGAAGAACTGAAGTAAAATTAAGGGAAAACTGTAATAAGCCAATGAGACTATATGTGGAGAAATTTACAGAACAGGAGAAAGCTGTAAAATGTTAACATTCTTAGCCTGGAAGCCAAAAACTCGAACACAACCGAAAGGAGTTAAAGGACCAACTGAACATTACTCTGGTTACCTTGCCAGAAGGAACTGCTGCCTTATGCTAATGATATTACAATGAGAAACTTACGTGCCAACGAGGTAAACAGTAACAAGAAGTAGTAGTACCATGAGTGTTCCAAGCTTCACTGTGAAGAGTGGCCTGGGGAGGAGTCTGGGAAGGGTTCATACAGCAAAGGTTAAGATCTTGAAGAAAGGAATTTGGGCTCCAAAAAATATTAAAACTGGTGTGTGTGCTTTGGAACATTTTGGATATGTAGTCCTGCTGTAATTTCCTCTGGCTTCATTGAGTAAACAACAGAAAAATAATAAGTGCTTGAGGATTCCCACTGCACTATCTGTCCCACACTTTGCTGAACGGATGCAGTGTTGGTCTGGGAACTGAGCAGCTTATTTCCTTGGTGTTTCCTGTGGGACTCTTAAGTAACTGTGGCAGACTACAGCTAAGACTGACGTGTCTGCTCCCTAAATCCTTAGAAGGGTGAAACCTGCTCTGAGGAGAGAGAAGGAGAGTGAGTCAGCTGATTCTGTGATGGCCAAGACCTTGCCTCTGAGAACCATATTTTCATGACAGAACTTAATATATTGCCTACGCTCAGTGGCTAATGCAGCAGGTATTGCATTTTATTATTCCTGCTTGTGCTTTGTGAACTGTTATTATCAACAACTGTTCCCTTAGCCATTAAGAAAAATATGGCTAACTACTTTATCAATTCCTAAAAATATAATTATTTTATGTGTTGAATGAAACTGTATTTGTTTTTAAATTATGGAATGGTTTGGCATGGCAGCTAACATTCATGGAGAACTTACTATCTGGGGCTTCCCTTGTGGCTCAGAGGGTGAAGAAGCTGCCTGCAATGCAGGAGACCTGGGCTCGATCCCTGGGTCAGGAAGATGCCCCGGAGAAGACATTGCCAACCCACTCTGGTATTCTTGCCTGGAGAATTCCATGGATGGAGGAGGCTGGCGGGCTATAGTCTATGGGGTTGCAAAGAGTTGGACACGACTGAGTGACTAACACACACTGAAAATATTTTATATTAATTAATTCATTTAACTACTTTGTGTTGATTAATTTATTTAATTTTCAGAAAATCCCCCTGAGAATGCAAGCTATTATCATAATCATTCCTATTTACCTATAGAGAACTGGGCGAAAGGGTTTAAATAACATGCCAAAATCTCAAAGCTAGCAAGTAGCTAGTTAGAATTTGAACTTGAGGAGGCTGCCTCCAGGGTCTAGGCACTTAACCGCTACAGCATATCACTTCTTTGAATATGAATTTTGAATATATAATAGACTCTGGAGCATACATAAACTTTCCATATTAATGTCCACTCACAACAGTTGCATTTGGAGTTTTTATGCAAATATTATTCTGCTTTTTATATTCACTGAACAGACAGATTTAAACTCAGGATTATCAAAGAATATAGCAAAATTTTATTCATTTAAAAACTTCTGAACACCTCTTCTATATAAGGTACTCTATCTAGTAAGAACTGAAAATAACGAAAAATGAAACCCAGCCCCTAATCTTTGTGAACCTTAAAGATTAGAATAAGAAAAATTTTAATGCACAAAGTTCTGAGAAAAACTTCCATTAGCTGTTGAGAGAATCTGGGGGCTGTTATGGTTTCCTTGACTTTTTTTTTTTAATGATGTACTAGTCAACAGTTTGTTTTAAAAGTGACTCTAACAATTTTAGTATCATTAAAAAACCATTGTTGCTGTTAAGTGGCTAAGTCATGTCCAACTCTTGTGCAACTCCACGGACTTTAGCCCACCAGGCTTCTCTGTCCATGAGATTTCCAAAGGCAAGAATGTTGGAATAGGTTGCAATTTCCTTTTCTAGGGATCTTCCCAACCCAGGGATGGAACCTGTGTCTCCTGCTTTGGTAGGCAAAGTCTTTACCACTGAGCCACGAGGTAGGCTCAATACACAAATTGTAGTGGGCTTAAAACCAAGTCCTTGGTTCCATATTGCACTTCAGGGTGATGGCTATGGGACACTTTCCTCTTCTCACAGAAACCAGAATGGGGAAGCGGAGGGTGAGAAATGGCTAAGTTGTCCAGTCCTTGGGTGGTGGGACATCCCAATAAGCAGCAGAATGTGTTGCTAGTGAGCAGACTCTAGTGATGCACAGACAGTGTTCAAATCCCCACTCTGACTCTTATTACCTGTGTGACCTTGGGTAAGGCTTAATTCCCCCCACCCCCACATCTTTTTATGCCTCACTTTTCTCCTATATAAAATGAAGATAATAATAATAGCTTTCATAAGGATTTTGTGTAGATTAAATGGGTAAATGTAGATACAGTGTTTAGAATAATGTCTAGCACAGAGTAAGCGTTACGTAAGCTGTTTTGTTGCTATCATTACTGACAGAGGCAGGAGTGAATTCAGGGCATTAGGCAGGCAGGAGAATCAAAGTGTACCTCACTTGAAACGAGTGTAAACCCAAGGAGCCCTGTCTCCCCTCCCTCCCATTTCCCAGAGTGCATTTCTCTGGCTCTTGCTCGCTTCATCCTCTAAGGAAGTTTATGACGATGACATGTGTGCTTGTCCTCCTTCCTCTTAGAGTTCTTTCTGCGTTAGATTATAATCCATTGTTAATGACATCTCCTTTCGAATATTTAACAGATTCTATTTCTTCACTGGCTTTGGACCGCAAAAACCAGAACAGGTCATCAGATGACTGGGCTTGCAATTCAAAGAGCAAATTGCACAATCAGTGATATGGAGGTGGAGAAGCCTTGCCTTATGAGAAACCACAGATCTGCAGCCTCTAGTTCTAAATATCCTTCTTTTTAAAATTTAAATTTATTTATTTTAATTGGAAGCTAATTACTTATTGTATTGGTTGTAATTAGCCTCCAATTAAAATAAATAAATTTAAATTAAAAAATAAGGATATTCTGAGATGCCTTTCATTGTGATTTGGAAGCTATGGATTAAAAAGTGTCCAGTATAAGGTTAACCCTCACTTAACCATTACAACAAACGGGGCATTAACTCCAAGCACTACTTCCATCAAGCCAAGAGAGACCTCTGCCTTGACCTCCCTGAAGCTGTGCCGCCTCCATCTGCCGTGGGGGTAAGGAACCCAGAGATTGCACTGCCCGGAGCCCACTCCCTTCTACAGAAGACCCTAGCGTTCTCTACCCAGATGATCCTGAGCTCCTTCTAGTGACTCTGAAGGGTTTTTCTCAGGGCTCAGGCTCCTGAGGTGGATTGTCCCTCTGGGTCCAATGAGGGGCCAGGGAGAAGCTGCTTGTTAGGGTGTGTGGATGGAGTTGACTGTGCAGGTGGGGTGTTCACGTGCCTGGCTGTAAAATCTCTTGTGGTCCGCAGCCAAGCTGGAGGTGAGAACAAATGAGCCAGGGGTGGGCTGACCTCCCCATGCCTCTGTGTCCTTGTGCAACACCTCAAGGAGTCTGAGAATTCCAAATCTGAACATGGACTTTCAGGTTGCCGTGAATGTATACTTGCCAAGAAAGAGGATAGAACATGGAGCTTTTGACGTTTTGTCAGTCTGATCCATAACTTTTAAACACTTAAATGTAGTATGTGAGAGCCTCCATTTATAATAACACACGTTAGGAGTGGGCCTAATTAACATGGATACACATAAAAAAAATTCTGTGTTAGCACTATTCACAATAGCCAAGACATAGAAGCAACCTAAATATCCATCAACAAAGGAACAGATAAAAATGTGGCACATATATACAGTGGAATATTAGTCAAACATAAAAAG
This sequence comes from Nanger dama, assembly GCA_917880005.1. NCBI lineage: Eukaryota > Metazoa > Chordata > Mammalia > Artiodactyla > Bovidae > Nanger > Nanger dama. Next base: position 5,567,535 of record CAKJTW010000082.1, on the reverse strand, counting down.
GAACAAAATTGGGTCATTTGTAGAGATCTGGATGGATCTAGAGAGTTTCATACAGAAGTAAGCCAGAAAGAGAAACATAAATATTGTATATTAACGCATACATGCAGAATCTAGAAAAATGGTACAGATGACCTAATTTGCAAAGCAGAAGTAGAGGCACAGACATAGAAAACAGATGTATGGATACCAAGGGGAAAGAAGTGGGAGGAATTGGGAGGCTGGGATAGGCACATATACAGTATTGATACCACGAATAAAATAGACAATGAGGGGAACAAGCTGTGTGGCACGGCGAACTCTACTTAATGCACTCTGGAGACCTAAATGGGAAGGAAATCCAAAAGGGAGGGCATATATGCATATGTATGGAAGATTCATTTTGGTATGCAGTAGAAGCTAACACAACATTGTAAAGCAACTATACTCCAATAGCACTGCCTTTAAAAATTGAAGGAAAAGTCAGGATCAAAAGTGAGAAGCTTTGCTTTAGGAATTTTCTTGAAAAGTGAATCAGAAAACTTGGAAAAGCAGGAAAATCCCCAATGAAAGCCACCTCCTGCAAGCGCACACACACACATTCCATTATCAAACGTCCATGATTTTCTTTGCTGACACAGGGAGGCTCAAGAAATAGAGCAGATTGTTCAAAAGCAAACGCTGAGGAGAACTAACAAAATACCAGGAATAGCTATCCACTACCATTTTTATTCTTTTCTTTAAAAATCTTGCAAATAAGATTTCTGAAAAGGAAAATATGATCCTAATTAATCAATCAAAACCAATAATGGGACAGTTTCATTGGAAGAAAAAGCAGAAGAAAGCAGAGGGAAAACCCCCAGACATGGATTGCACACAACTGGGTGTGTATCCGCCCTTTGTCAGTCAAAGTTTGGTGTCTGAGAATTATTGCTGGAATATCTGGAATTCTTAATAAAAATTCCAGGAAACCTGGGGGCTTCTGGGCAGCATATGTGAAGTTAAGAGGCAAGAAATATTTCATCTTCTGTGAAAGTCAACAAGAACAAAGAACAAGGTGTTGGCAAGCTAGTGGCTAGGTGAGCCGAGTGAGTCTGTTTTCTTTTCCTGTTTCTTATGCTTTCTCTAAATGTCTGAAGCCAAAGCTTTTAGAGAAAGGAGAGTGCCTCTTCCTTCTCCCCACTAAGTTTCTGGGGGGAAGTTGCCTGTGCCTGCTTGGCCTGGTGGCATTTCTGGCATGCACGCAGCTGCCAACCACTCCTGTCCCATCTTCAACATTTATTCCTGGGTCACATGTGAGGACTAGCAAAAGTCAGTGTAGAAGAAGCATAGGTCTCAGATGCTCTCTGTTTGGATCTCAGTCCCGAGGACCAGCTAGAGACTCCTTTGATGGGTCAGTCTCTCTTTCTTCATTTATAATCATCATGAAAGTGAAAGTAAAGTCACTCAGTCATGTCCGACTCTTTGCGACCCCATGGACTGTAGCCTACCAGGCTCCTCTGTCGACGGGATTTTCCAGGCAATAGTACTGGAGTGGATTGCCATTTCCTTCACCAGGGGATCTTCCCAACCCAGGGATTGAACCCGGGTCTCCCACGTGGTAGGCAGATGCTTTACCATCTGAGCCACCAGGGCCTCTGGCAAATCACCAAGTCTCAAGAAGCCTCTGTTTCTTGGGGTTATCACTAGAATAATGACAACCCGCCTCAGAGGATCATTGGGAAAATTGCCAACACAGTGCCTAGTTTACAATACATGCTTCCTAAAATGTTTTGGAGCCTCTTCCAAATAATGTAGTATTTTAAAACTGGTCTTCATTTTTATCAGACACATACTATTTTCTTTTGTATTTAAATATAACTATTATGTTATAAATTTTAAATTATGATTTAAAGAAATACAAATTATGATTTTAAAACACTTCCACCTGTACCCTTCCTGCAGTTTAGTCCATCATTTTCTCTGCATACATGTCAGAGGTATGGTTCAGGACAGCAGGTCCAGGAGAAGTGCCAGAATGAAACTAGAGGATGTTGTGTGGTTATTTTCTACCCGTCTTCCAAGGAACTTCTGAGTTAAAAATGCATCTGGCTCCCATTTCCTGCAGAATTTTGCTTATTTGAAATGTTCAAGAAATCAACTGATCTGACTTCAAACAGACTAGGTTTAGCTGGCCGTGTAAAAGCCCAAACCCCCGTTTGTGTCACTCCCAAGTCTGGACTTTACAAGCAGCCAGTTCCTTTCATACCTTAGAAAGGACTTCTTTTTGGCTGTGTACTCTTTGTTCTGAGCCAAGTGTCAGACCAGGAATTGAGGCAATAAATCTCAGCAATTCTTCATATTTGGAATTTCTCCTGTTGCTTCTGATAAGGAAATGACAGAGTCTTTCAGCTCTATGCATGAACCTCAGAGAAATTTGTAATCCAAATCATGTTTTGCTCACAAAATGGAAACAGAACGTGCTAAACCTGGCTTTTGAGTTAACCCAGACTGTTATGAAGACTGGGTAATGAACATGGAAATTATCTTTGCTCTTGATTGATTGTACTTGAAAAACTTTTCAATGAAAACAAGTTCCTCTCTTGTTTTAAAAATTCTGATTCTTCCTCAGTGGGGGTGGGGGTGAGGTGGATGTGTGCGTTCTCAGCCATGTCCAACTCTTTGAGTCCCAGTGGCCTGTAGCCCACCAGGCTCCTCTGTTCTCCCTGGCATGAATACTGGAGTGGGTTGCCCTTTCCTTCTCCAGGGTATCTTCCCAGTCCAAGGATCGAACCCGCATCTCCTGCATTGGCAGGTGGATTCTTTACCACTGAGTCACCTAGGAAGCTGGGGTGGGTTGGGTGGCTGCAAAATCCTTCACAGGTGAAGGTGTTTGCAAAGGATCTTTGCCTTCCTGTAGTGAAAATGGACCTCACTATTGGTTGTACACCCTGCTCTGGCCCTTCCCTCATCTACTTCAGTACTTTCAAGTTCGACTGACTGAAGTGAATGTGATGGGGGAACAGCAATTTCTCAAAGACGGACGACTTTCCCATGATCTATCCACATTCTCTGAGATGACTAATGAAGCCAGCCTAGGCCTGGCTAACTCCTGGCATGATTACAGTGAAAAGATACTCTCAAAATAAAACAAGGAAAACTTTTTTTAATGTTTCTATTTGATTTTGAGTATATTCTATCCAACAACATGCCTGACAACATTCACTGTTTGGCATTTCGGTGGAAGTGGTAAAAAAATGACTCGGAACAAAAGGCTTCATTCAGCAGCAATGCCTCAGCCCTAGCTTTTATTTGCCTAAGACCTGTTACCATAAACAAAGAGGAGGAGGAGGTTGACTTCATCATCCGTGATCAGAGTCTTGCCAGGGTTTGTCTAGCAGTGATCTGACATCACTAGCGAGTGGCCTTTTCAAAGGCCATGGTTTTGAGCCACATTATTTGAGAAATCCATTTTAAATGAGTTTCTTTCTTCCTCTAAAGTCTACAGCCAGCTCCTAATTTTAATTTTGTTGGCACAGGGTAAAATGGTCAATGATTCTGACACATTCATCATTTTGAGTGACCTGATCTACCCATTCTTTTTACTGTTGAAACAATTGACTTGGGTTTCATTGATATAACTAGCTCTTCAAGTGTCATGTAGATACAACTTTTAAACTAGTAAAGCAGAGTCATTGTGTGGCCAATAAAAACACTGGCTAATCTAAAAATTATGTATATTTAATCTTGGGATATGTTTTTTACTTACATTTGAACATGGGTGTGTCTAATGTCCTAAGAATTCATTTCAAACAAAATATTGACACCCTAGGGTTAAAAAATCTTCCAGATTTTTCATTTAAACCCTTACTGGTTCTCCCTTTTTCTCATGTCCAGTCTCTGACTTGGGACAAGGTAGATCAAGAAACCACCTTCAGGACATTTTTGGATTAGAGGCTTTTCTTTTCTTTTTTGCTTTTATACTTACCATAATAATTTTGAAATCTCTGAGAGCATGAAGAAATTACATAGCAAACACAACTCTTTTACTTTGTATTTACTGTGCATTTTTAACATATATTCATGTAAATGTTTGAATGTTTCCTTGATATCTACTGTGAGTCATGCATTAAAGATACGGTGACAAATAAAACCTGCAAGATTTCTTTTCTTGTGGAGCATACATTGTTTTGGCTAAAAAGTTCATTTGGATTTTTTTTGTAAGATGGTACAGAAAAACCTGAACAAACTTTTTTGCCAACTCAATATTTTAGTGAAGGAAGTCCCCCCCCACAAAAGAACCAAAAACCAAACCAGATATTTCAGAGAGAGGCAAATGCTGTAAAGAGGAGGAACAGGATCTTGTGATGGGGTGGGTGTAAGACTGATGCTACTTTAGAAGGCAGTCAGGGAGGGTCTTCCTAAGAAAGTGGCAAATGAATGCAACAAAGGAACCTATCACGTGACACTTTGGACAGAGTATGAGCAGAGTGCCCAGAAAGTGTCAAGGCTAATGATAGACCTCTATTGTGAGTATTAAATAACTTAATATGTGCAGAGTGCTTACAGCAGTGCCTGGTATCCATAAATGCTCACTGTCTTCAATGCATTCAATAGTCATCAAGTATCTAGCAGGTTCCAGCCAATGTTAGGTGCAGGGAGCTAGAGCTGGAGAGAATTCTGAGTTAATTGAACTAGCTCCACACTCCAGTGCAGTGATTCTCAATGAATGCTGGCAGAAGCACTGCATCTTTCTCATTGGTCTCCCTTATTCCTGACTCCTCCCCCATGGAGGAGTCTAACTAGACAGGCTCAGGGAGAGGACCAGAGCACTGAATTTCCTACAAGCTTACTCCAGTTGATGGGTAAGCGCACAGAAGTCTGAGAACCACAATCCTATTGCACAGATTGTAACTAATTGGTTCTTTTCAATATGGTACATTCACATGCTAGTAAAGTAATCCTCAAAATTCTCCAAGTCAGGCTTCAGCAATACGTGAACCGTGAACTCCCTGATGTTCAAGCTGGTTTTAGAAAAGGCAGAGGAATCAGAGATCAAATTGCCAGCATTTGCTGGATCATGGAAAAAGCAAGAGAGTTCCCGAAAAACATCTATTTCTGCTTTATTGACTATGCCAAAGCCTTTGACTGTGTGGATCACAATAAACTGTGGAAAATTCTTCAAGAGATGGGAATACCAGAGCACCTGACCTGTTTCTTGAAAACCTGTATGCAGGTCAGGAAGCACCAGTTAGAACTGGACATGGAACAACAGACTGGTTCCAAATAGGAAAAGGAGTACATCAAGGCTGTATATTGTCACCCTGCTTATTTAACTTATATGTAGAGTGTGTTAGTCGCTCAGTCGTGCCCGACTCTTGTGACCCCATGGACTGCAATCCACCAGGTTCCTCTGTCCATGAGATTTTCCAGGCAAGGATACTGGAGTGGGTTGCCATTTCCTTCTCCAGGGAATCTTCCCAACCCAGGGATCGAACCCGGGTCTCCTGCACTGCAGGCAGATTCTTTACCAACTGAGCTATACATCATAAGAAATGCTGGGCTGGAAGAAGCACAAGCTGGAATCAAGATTGCTGGGAGAAATATCAATAACCTCAGGTATGCAGATGATACTACCCTTATGACAGAAAGTGGAGAAGAACTAAAGAGCCTCTTGATGAAAGTGAAAGAGGAGAGTGAAAAAGTTGGCTTCAAGCTCATCATTCAGAAAACGAAGATCATGGCATCTAGTCCCATCACTTCATGGAAAATAGATGGAGAAACAGTGAAACAGTAGCTGACTTTATATTTTGGGGCTCCAAAATCACTGTAGATGGTGATTGCAGCCATGAAATTAAAAGACGCTTACTCCTTGGAAGGAAAGTTATGACCAACATAGACAGCATATTAAATAAACAGAGACATTACTTTGTCAACAAAGATCTGTCTAGTCAAGGCTATGGTTTTTCCAGTGGTCATGTATGGATGTGAGAGTTGGACTGTGAAGAAAGCTGAGCACCAAAGAATTGATGCTTTTGAAGTGTGGTGTTGGAGAAGACTCTTGAGAGTCCCTTGGACTGCAAGAACATCCAACCAGTCCATCTTAAAGGAGATCAGTCCTGGGTGTTCATTGGAAGGACTGATGTTAAAGCTGAAACTGCAATATGTTGGCTACCTGATGTGAAGAGCTGACTCACTGGAAAAGACCCTGATGATGGAAAAGACTGAGGGCAGCAGGAGAAGGGGATGATGGAGGATGAGATGGTTGGATGGCCTCACCGACTCAATGGACATGGATTAGGGTAGACTCTGGCAGTTGGTGATGGATAGGGAGACCTTGCAGTTCATGGGGTTGCAAAGAGTCCGACACGACTGAGCGACTGAACTGAATTGAGAGCTTCAAATATAAGCAATGGCCCCAGTGGAAGGAGCACTTCACTGTGCTCAAGAGCAGCTGTGTTCAGTCTCTGAAGCCATAAATATCATGGGATTATGTTTCACAATTAACATCCTCTAATCCCTAGGCCTAGTTTTGCTTTGTTGATCTTGAGCTGGCTGAGGATGCTGTGTGTTTTGGATTAACCTGCTCTTGGTCATGGTTTGGAAGGTTTGCCTGACACTCTTAAGTATCATTTAAAACCTGCCAAGGGGGTGGGGAGGGGAGGCTTTTACCCTTTAGGAAGAATGTGCCAACCAATGTTTGCCAAAGCCTCCTGTAGCCTGAAAGAAATTCTACTTGTAAATAGATTAGATTAACTGAAATTCCTCCCCTAGGCTCCTCCCCAAATACATTACTAGTTTTACAATGTAATGTCACCAAAAGGGGGATGGGAAAGATGTTCTTTCTCTCCCCTTGTCTTTCTACTAGAATGTATCTTATTCACTTTCTCACTTTAGAATGACTTATACACATTTCTAAAAGGTCTTTGAGTCAAGGATCTCAAAGAACATTGGATACAACTGGATAAAAGAATAGATTCATGTGGATCCAGTCGAGGCTGAGTGATAATGGCCTCTAAAATCCAGACCTGATTCCAGGAAGGTCCATACCTTAGATGTGTGGGGCTTCTGTTTCATCATGCCTCCTTTTTTTTTTTTCATATTTTTCTCTCTCTACTAGCTTCAATCCACTGCTATGCAATACCTGTGGCTAGATAGAATGACGGCAATTGAAAAAAAGGCTCCTTGGGCTTGAGGTCAGAACTGGTTAGGGTGAATGGACTGATGTAAAAAAAAAAAATTTAAAGAAGAGTGAACTGATGTAAATTTAAGACAAATTAGAATTTTAGAACTGAGTGGGTGGTCAAAAGAAATGAACATTTGTGGTTGCCAGCCTGTCAGTTATTCAGTTTTTGTTTAACTCTTCAGTTTGGTGATGTTCACCAAAGATGATAAAGATGGGGTGAAGTATGTAGACTGCATAAAAACCGGAGAAACTCAAGATAAAGATTTGTTATGCCCAGTCAGTACCAATGTATGTTGTAAATATATGGGGCAATGAGAACCCAAGGCTGGCAGCTGAGAAAAAAAGTACATTAGATAAGAGCTGCTCCCCACAAAGAAAATTTTCTCTTGTAATTTTTATTAGATTTCAGCTGACAATATGGCTTTTTACATAAAAACAATTGGAAAGAGAAGATTCCTTTGTACTTATTTTCCTTTGACTTAGCGATTTATCCCAGTTTTTGTTCATTCACTCAACAAAAATTTGCTGAGTACTAGCTGTATGCCAAGTGCCATTCTAATTTCTGGGGACACAACAATAGAGAAGATAGTAAGGTCCTTGCTTTACATGCTGTTAGATTGTCATGTCTTTTACAGTATTGTAATTAAAAAAATAAATAAATTTAATTTAAAAAAATGTATAACTAATTATAATAGTATCCATCAGACAAGCTGAAATGTGGTAAAGGAGGCATTCTCTGAAAAAGAGGGGACCTGACAAAGAAACCGTATTTCCTTGGAATTTGGGGTTCCTTCTGTTTCCTTTGCATGTACATCAAATAATTCCAGTATCTATTTGAAAAATACTGTTTACTTAGTTCTGGCTTTATCCAGATTTACGGTGATTTTGGCTACACTCTCAAAGCATTTCCTTGCTCTGCTAGGCTGCAGTCCATGGGGTCTCTACAAGTCGGACACGACTGAGTGACTTCACTTTCACTTTTCACTTTCATGCACTGGAGAAGGAAATGGCAACCCACTCCAGTGTTCTTGCCTGGAGAATCCCAGGGACGGGGGAGCCTGGTGGGCTGGCGTCTATGGGTCACACAGAGTCGGACACGACTGAAGCGACTTAGCAGCAGCAGCAGCAGCAGCAGCAGCAGCAATCATATATGGGTGATGTCATGGCACTGTCCCCAGACCTTTGTGGCCATGCTCAGTACGACACGGCTGCCTCAAAGTTCAAGGCTCTGGTTCTCACAGAAGAGCCACTGGCTCACAAACCAAGCACATTTCCTCCCTTTTTCCACTGTAACATTCTTTCCCAAGAGTATAAATCTCAGGCTGATATTTAACATTCCTTTGAACTGAACCATGGACTTTCACCTTGTACTTCTTGAAAGAGTGGAGATCTAAGCTTCCATTATGCATATTTATAAACATGTTCTAAACGGAAGGCATGATTTTGTAATTCTCTAGTCATGGGTCTTTGAAACTATTTTATAAAAGAACATCTAGAAACATCGCACTGGATCAGGCTGATTGCCTGGTGTAGGATTCTATCTCAGGGTGGAGTCCATGTGGCAATGGAATGCCACTGTTACTAAACATGGCTCAGCCTTGACAAGGTGCTGACATATCCCAGAACCTCTGGAATTAAAAATTCCTTTCACTTAAAAAAAATTAATTTTGAAATTGAGTTAACTAACACAATAGAGGTTTATAAGTTTCGGGAAACTAATTTCACCCTAGACTTCCCTATTCTGGAAAATGAAATTACCACAAGCTCAAAGTTTAAGAGATGTTCCTTTTGTTTATTTATTTATTTTGCATCAGAAATTATGAGAGCCTCTGTAGTTCTTTTAAAATTTAATTCTTATTTTGATAAGTGCATAGTGCTTTAAATATAAGTTTTGAAGAAAGCTATGGTTATACGACATTACATGGATCACAAAGAATAATGTTGAAAACGAGTCCTATTTCCCTAAAAACCAGTATCTCAAAGTTATTAGTTTTTAAAGTCTGCCTTACATGGACAGCAACAATCTTTCGTTCCTTTATTCTTTCCTCCCCCCTTTCTTTCGTTCTTTCATGGTAAGAGTGGATAACACAAGATCTAACCTCTTAAGTTCTTAAAGATACAGTACAGCATCATTATGGAGTAGGAAATGACAACCCACTCCAGTGTTCTTGCCTGGAAAATTCCATGGACAGAGGAGCCTGACAGGCACAGTCCATGGTGTTGAAAAGAGCTGGACACAACTGAGCGGCTATGCACACACACGTAGCGTCATTAACCACCGATACAGTGTTCTCCAGCGGATCTCTAGAACTTACTCATCTCACATAACTAAATTTATACCCACTAAACAGCAACCCTCCAGTTTTGCTTCCCTTAGTGCAGTTCAGTTCAGTTCAGTCGCTCAGTCATGTCCGACTCTTCGCAACCCCAAGAATCGCAGCACGCCAGGCCTCCCTGTCCATCACCATCTCCCGGAGTTCACTCACTCACGTTCGAGTCAGTGATGCCATCCAGCCACTTCATCCTCTGTCGTCCCCTTCTCCTGCCCCAATCCTTCCTAGCATCAGAGTCTTTTCCAATGAGTCAACTCTTCGCATGAGGTGGCCAGAGTACTGGAGTTTCAGCTTTAGCATCATTCCTTCCAAAGAAATCCCAGGGCTGATCTCCTTCAGAATGGACTGGTTGGATCTCCTTGCAGTCCAAGGGACTCTCAAGAGTCTTCTCCATTACCATTCTATTCCTGTTTTTGTGAGTTTGACTGATTTAGATACTGAGGAAACATTTTCGATATCAGCAAGTTTTAGGATCTCTCCGTAAAGACTTATCCCGAGTCACAGTTACCTCGGAGTCACAATTACCTCGGCACCATTACCTTACCTTATTTTGAGTATCTTTATTTTAAAAGTAACCTTATAGAAACCTGAGCTCTTTGAAGGAAAAGTATATACATTGTAATACATAATTACATTCATGTGTTTGTCCAAAAGATCCTGTACCCGGTGCTGGAAATACTCACTTCTCCATCCAGTCAGAACTCAGCATCAAGCAATAGCCAGCATTTGTATCTCTGTACCACTAGTGTCAATATTTTGGTTTGATAACGATCTTGTAGTTATTGAGGTTAGACATGGTTTGGTAACTGAGAAGTCTTAGATAGGGAGTTAAAAGGATTAGCAGCGACCAGCTTTTTAAATCCAGGAAATCTCTGATAAAAGAAGTCTGGAGTGAGGGGAGTTAGACCTCAATCCACCAGCAAAGATTCAACTTTTCTGCAAAAGTGCTTTAGTGAGGACTCTTGGAAGGCAGGGACACACAAGGGTGTAGAGTTCAGGTGTCCAGGCTGAGGGCAGAGCCCAGGAAGAAAAGGAAACACAGAGCTCCATCACTGAGCTCTTTACTTCTGGGCATTCACTGCGCGTGCCCTTACTACCTCCAGCACTTCCGCATAATACACCAGGAGATCAAACTTGCTGTCCCGATGCCTGTCCTGTGTGCAGGACAATTAGAAAACCATTGTCTCCCTATTTGCTCTCAGGACCACATTCACCGGATAAGTTGAGTAGTGTCTCAAAAATGTAATCTAGCTTTAAAGAACTTCCAGCCATGTAAATTACATGTTCACTTTTTCTACTTCATACATGAAGGAAGCAGGGCCCAGAGAGGTTAAGCATCCTGACCAAAGTTGCAGAGCAAGTTCAAAGTTGATTCCAAGTTGGTTCTTTCTCTCTCTCTCTTTTTTTTTTTTTTTGCATTGTGGTATCTTTTGTATGTAGAAACATTTCTTTAGTTATTCCACATAAGCTGATTTCATTTCAAGAATCGAAAAGTTAAATGCTTCAATATATATTTTATAAAAATTTCAAACCCATATCTGGGAGCTGGTAACTGTTCATAGCAATACCCCCTTATCTGTGGGGGATACAGTACAAGACCCCACTGGATGCCTGAAACCTTGGATAGCACCAAGCCCTATGTACTATGTTTTTCCTATACCTACATACCTATGATAAAATTTAATTTATAAATTAATCACAGTAAGAGATTAACAATAGTAACTAATAACAAAATAGAACAATTATAACAATACAGTATAATGAAAGTTATGTAAATGTGGTCTCTCTCTCAAAATATCTTATTGTACAAAATTAGTGTCTTTTCCATTTTAATTAAGTACTTATCACACACTGGGGCCATAATTTTTACAGTTTATAATGTGACTGAAAAACTTGCATGGATTTCTTTTTTCTTCTTCACAATTTCATAGATAGAAACTTTGTTTTTACTGTAGATCTTAGCAGCCTCAGCATGTTTTTCTTTTTTTCCTTGTGAAGTCAAGAACTTCCCCTTTATCATTTAGAAGAAACACTTTATAGCTCCTCTTGTGCTGTGCTTAGTTGCTCAGTTGTGTCTGACTCTTTGTGACCCCATGGACTGTGGCCTGCAAGGCTTAGGCGTATCCTAATTACCAGTATAACCGCTCTGGGGCCTGGAGGTCATTATTAGGTGAAATAATTGTGACTTGAACACAGCACTGAGATACCATGACGGTTGATCTGATAACTGAACCGGCTCCTAAATGACTAACTAATGAGGCAAAGGGATAATATTAATACTATCTTGGGTGGGTTGGGGCAAGGGGGCACAAGATTTCATCATGCTCCTCAGAATGGCATGCAATTTAAAACTTATGACTTATTTCTGGAATTTGCCATTTGATGTTTTCAGATGGTGGTTGACTGTAACAAACTGCAGAAAACAAAACCCTGATAAAGGTGGGGCTGCTGTATGGGTATCAACTGTTTCCGTTACCTGTGTATTTAAATGGCTGATCTCTCCAGCAACTGTTTAGGTTCAACCCCAGCTCTACCACTCTACTGGCTGGGCAGCCTCGGGCAAGCTTAATTTCTTTGCATATCTGTAGCTATAGTTCCTGTCTATAAAGTGGTCATAATAATTGTTATTGGGTTGCTGTGAATAACTGAACACAGATACAGTGTTAGAACAGTGCCTAGCACATAGTAAGTGATTTGTACCTGTCTATATCTACAGTGCCTAGGTACAAATGAAGACAAGACCAGCGTACATTAGAGTTTGTTCTCAGGAGTTCTCATCTTAAACACTTTTGTAAAAATAGTTTTCCAATGAAAGCATCGCTTCATTCTGTAGTCTCTAGATGCAGTAACTCAAAGCCATCACTAGATGGCGACTGTGATCCACTATGACTTGAGAAGCCGTCGATTTTAACAGAAGGATCAAACCCTGGAATTTGTTTTCTGTGCAGCGCAGCATTGTGATCTCCGGCTGCCCCTTCCCCACAAGTTGGGCCTTTAACAGAATTGTTACGGTCAGCAAAGTCTGCCTTCCGTGGCCACTCTTGGAACGCACCAACAGGCACCCAACCTTCCTGATGGCAGCTTCCCAGAAGCCTGGGTTTCCTTTCTTTCACCCTAGAGTGAACTTGTTCTCTGCCAGGCGGCAACAGGACAGTGTCAGGATTGTTAAGATGGTAATCACTGGTTCTCGAAGTGTGCGACGTGCCCTCCCCCCTCCCCTCCGCCCCATAGCAGCCTCAGCATCACCTGGGAACTTGCTAGATATGCAAATCCTGGGGCTCCCTCTCAGACCCGCTGACCAGGAATCAGTATTTTAACAAGCCCACCTGATGATTCTGATCTCTGCTAAAGTTTGCGAACCACTGAGATGAACCAATGTTTAACATCACTTAAAAGTTGGCACTAAGTGGGTCCTCAGAGACCATTTTGCCCATTTCATTCATTCTACTAAGGAGAGTGACCCCAGAGAGTTAATGACTCACTAAAGACCACAAGGTTAGTCTTGTGGCAGGGCCAGGGCTGTGGAGTTGTGTCCCCTAACTTTTCCCACGACATGCTTCACCCTATTTCCCCTTCAAAACTGAGGTCACAAAATACACATTCTAGCCTCATAACTACTTATGAAGAAAAAAAAAAAACCACTTGTATATTTACACAGGCATTAGTTCATTCGTTTAAATAGATGTTTCTATAGGGATACAAAAATGTGTGTGCAATGCATTGAGTGTGATGCATTTCCAGTTTAGTGCGTACATGTGTGTGTTAGAGGTGAGAAATCAAGTTTTTAAAAAGTCACGATTCCATCGCTAGAAGAGGCATATTACAGGGCTCCTTGGGAAATGAGTGAAAGCAACTAAGTCAGGCACAGGGATGAGGAAAAACAAGTAAGAGGAGGAAATTTCAGAGCTGAAACTTCCGCCAGGGGAAGTAGGGAAAGGACATGTGGAAAGAGGGGTCAGCATGCGTAAGGACATGGGGCCATGAAACCAAGAGGGGATCTCAGGAGTTTTGTTTGCTTGAGGGGAAAGATATGTGTGGAGGAGCTAGCGTGTTTTAAGTCACATCGCTGCTGTGACTACTATCTGACACTTAGCGAATGTTAACTATGTTCCACACAGTGTACTAAGCATTTTACATCGATTATTGATTTAATCCTTAAACAGCTCTGTGAGAATCTACTCTTATTCCCATTTTATGGATGACAGTAGGATTGCACGCACTGTTCTATTTTCCTTACAATCAAGTGTTACTATCTCAGCTTCTTAGACAAATTTAGGGAAAAAGAGCCTTAATATTTACTTGTTACAGGAGAATCTCCGTAATGTGTAGTATGTATTTCTCTAGGAGGGGGATGAGGAATATGTTTTTAATACCTACAATTTTATTATAAGCATGCTTTCATAAATGCATAAAATCAGGAGGATTTTGACATTCTTTTAAACTCTAGAAATGAATGTTCCATTATTTTTGGTCTACCAGTAACTGTGGGAGTAGCCAATTTCTCATGATAACAAATGATTTGCATCTGAAAAGTGGCAAAGAAAGTTCCTTTCAATTATTTAACTCACTGAAGACAGGAAGCTGAGTAAGGAGTGAGTGATCTGGTCTGAAATCATTGGCTTTGTTATGTTTTTGGTTTTTACTTTATAGGGATTCACTGGAAATGTGCTTTTTAACATGTGATATGAATATTAGTCAACATTAGTATATTTTCTTTCTTGCACAGGAGTGCCCACAACTAAACTATCAAGTTCCGGTAGCATTTGAAATACCTAGCTTTTTCTTAGGTGCTGCTGCTGCTGCTAAGTTGCTTCAGTCGTGTCCGACTCTGCGACCCCATAGATGGCAGCCCACCGGGCTCCTCTGTCCTTGGGATTCTCCAGGCAAGAACACTGGAGTGGGTTGCCATTTCCTTCCCCCTTTCTTAGGTAAGCTTCCAGAAATTCCTAGATACTTTGGGATATTTTTCAGTGATTTCATTTTTTCCTGAGAAAATACTTTTTATGCTCCTTAGTTTTCTCATCTGTAGAATGCTGGTAGTGGATGAGATAATCTAGAAGGCCCCTTTCAGCTCTAATGGACTGTGGATTTACGATTTAACGATTAAATGGCACAAGGAACTCATTTCTGAGTTTTCTTTGTAGTTAAATTTTAGTGTTGTTGTTATAAAAGAAGTTAGCTGACCAGCTATTTCTCTATGAATACTTGAAATGGAAGCCTAAAACAGCTCTGTACTTCACTATTTTTAGGATCACTATGATCACTATCTTGCTCAGAGATATGATTATATAACATATTCTCACATGACGTTTTACACATCTCAAGTTATAAGACTAAGGCCAGCTTGTAGACACCATTAGAAATGACTGATAGCCAGTTTGTTTTATAGAAGAGGTGCACTTTACATGATGCTCTGGTTTTCTGGTTGCTGTAATAACAACTTTGAGCTTTGAGTACACCATATTACAACCTTGATCTTTATACTCATGTACATGGCTGAGGGGAAACTGCTTTCTTAAGAAAATCTAGAAAATCCAACCTAGCTTTTACCTTCACCATCTAGAGAAACTGAATAATAGTTCACAGGATGTTTTATTTTGAATCAAAGGAAAGGCAACAATGCCTCAAAAGAAGAACCTATAAAATATATAATTATTTTACAGTTTTATGGTTGAGAACAAAATTTGCATTTTACACCAGCCTCTCACCAAGATAATTCTGTTTTTCTTATTTGCAGTCATTTTTGGAGTTGATTACAACTTTTCTATTCATTTATTATAAAAGTGGTACATGTTTACTCAAGAATTATTATAAAAAGTATAAATAAGGACAGAAATATCTAAAATTCTACTACCTAGAGTTGGCTAGTGTTACTGTTTTTATTTTTATTTCACTTCAGGTAAGCATGAACATTAAGAAATTGGTAACAATTTGGAATCTTAAAAAATATTATATATTAGCTTACATATACAATTTTTATTGCCAACCTTCAAAGGTAGCATTTTATTTTTATAGTATAAAAAGTTATAAAGCTCTTCAGTTTTCACTGTTTTGTGATTTTCAGTACCATTTTGATTTAGACCCCCTTTAATTTATTTATATTCATTTGTTATTTTTTCAGAAAATATTTAAGGTTGAATCCTCCAAGTGGTTATAATGCAGAGAGGAAAACAAATCTCTGAAACTGATATAGTTATATTTTGTTTAAATGGGACCTTTGCTTTGTAAATAATAGTTACATTTTAACACCTTGGAGAACATTGTTGTAAGGATTTCTATTGTACCATAAAGAAACTTTTAGAAAGTGAAGAGTAATTCCTTCTTCATATAATCTTGTTTATAAGTATGTATGTTTCAAAAGGCTTCCCTGGTGCAAAGCAGGAAGCATGGTTCGATCCCTCGGTTGGGAAGATCCCCTGGAGAAGGGCATGGCAACCCACTCCTGTATTCTTGCCTGGGAAATCGCATGGACAGAGGAGCCTCTGGGGCTACAGTCCATGGGATCTCCAAGAGTTGGACACAACTTAGTGACCAAACAATAGCAACTATTTTTCAAAAACGTGTTCTAGTACCTTGTGCCCTCTTTGAATGCTGATATTTGATCTTATTACTCAGCATTACATTATATTCTAATATTGTCTCTATAGCTCACATTGTGACTTCAAACAGCATGGAGGCAGTAATACTTAAGAACTATGTTTCTGCTCATTGTTGCTGATTTTCGAATCCCTAAATGAGATAATCTTGGTTTAACTCTTAATATAGTGCCCAAAACTACTTAATAAATGCAAAAGAGATGTTAGTTTTCAGTAATTTGAGCTATTTTGGTTTTTTGTTTACTATATATATTTTTCTGCTAAATAAGCAATTTTAATTTACCATTTTTCCTGAGGACTTTCACTTAGATTTTTCAAAAGAGAAATAAGCTACTTCTTTAAGGATTATATATGAAATATCTTAAAGAGTTGGTAGGAGGAATAAAATATACTACATTTTATAATACATTTATATATAGTTATTATTTTACATTACTTGTATCACCTAATTGCCCAGTGTCTCATTCACTCATAATGTTAATGGGAACCCATTTAAAAATAAGCTGTGCTTCAGAGTCATAAATATAGTTTATACTTCTTTCCAAGGTATGTTTACTCTAAGCTTTCCAGACATTCGGCAAGTATAAAATGAGGCCTTTTAATGAATGAGCAATTTGAGGCATCGACTAATAAAGTCTTTCTTTTTCCTGCCTGTGAAAGATGGGTGAGAATGACTAAAGCATTACTCCAAATCTATACCGATCTGTGTTTGACAGTATTTTTGGGAAATCAGTCTCAGCCACACATCATAGCAGGTGTATAAAGAAGTCTAGGACCGTGAAATCCACCCTGTGGGCTCTGAACAAGGAAATCCTCAGTCCAGCTCTGACCAACAGAAGCACTGTGAGCCATGTATGTGACTTAACATTTTCTAACAGCCACATTAAAGAAGTTAAGGGGACAGAGATTAATTTTAATCATACAGTTTATTGAACTGAAGATATAATAAATATTATTTTGATGTGGAATCAATGTAAAAATATTAATGAGATAGTTTACACTCTGATTTTTTTTGTTCAAGGTCTTAGAAACACTGTATTTTATACCCAGTGTATGTCTCAGTTGGGACTAGCCACATTTCAAGTATTATATCACCACCTGTGGCTCATGGCTACCTTATCGGACAAGTCAGCTTTGGAGGCACTGCAGCGCGGTCGTCTGGTGTATAGAAAAGGAGACAAAGACCAGCTTGGAATCATCATATATGTCTGTTTCTGGCTCTGACATTTGATATTGAGATGACAAGTGATTTAGTGTCTCTGGGTCTCAAATTCCTACTCTCTATAACAGGGATTGTTAATAACTGCCAGACTCCTCTTAGGATGCTGTGAGGAAGATTTAGATAATATATTGTATTTGAAAATGCTGTAAGATCATAAAGCACCAGACATATGTAAGGCATTATAGCTCTCTTTTACTGTAGATTTGCTCTCATGACTTGCCCAAGGCCACATTCCCAGTTGGTAGGAGAATCAAGGATAGAATCTGGGACTTCTGACTTCTAGCCATCTGCTTCAACTAACGGCTGTTCAAAACATGTTAGCTTAAAGAAAAAAACTTTTTTCTTCAAAAAAAATTAGGAAGGAAGAGAGTGGCAGCAAGAAATAAATGACATATTAGATGGTTAGGGTCTTCTTGGACACTGTCATATGTTCTTCAGTAAAATTATATATCAGGATATTTATATACTTACATATTAGCACTACAGCCATCAAGGACTGACTGTATTGCTGTCATGCAATAGAACCATACATTCTTCAGTGTTTCAAACAGCTTCTAAATTGACCTGTGGTTTCCCACTCTATTTATCTCCAAAACATAGTATAACCGCAAGAAAGCCTTCTGTACTGGGCTTGATTAATAAAACAGATATGGATCAATTTATCAGGTTTTCCACGGATATTTTTGGTTACAGATGTAACTCATTAATCCCCATGTGTGAGACACCACCTCTCTAGTGTGAATCCAAGAGACACATTAATCTCTGAACAGAAAGTGGAAATAATTTAGTTCAATTCACCATATTATTTGGTGCTGACTGTGCATAAGACACATCAAGTATTTTTAAGGAACAAATGGACTTTGTTTTTCTGATAATCGTCACTCAGAAATACATTCTTCAAACTTGAGGAAAATATGGAGCCTAACAAACTTTCTATGATATATGATTCAGGAATCTGTATTTTCAGAAGATATAAAGATGATCAGAAAGAAAATTCCAGATTTTCCAAAAAATAATTTAAAAAGTTATGTTCTTTACTTTTGGAGGACACATAGCAGATTAGTTATTATGATCTCTTTCCCTAATTGTAAGTCTATTATAGTTTTCATATTTAAAAATTTAGGGTCATTTTCTGCATTTGTTTCAATGAATTTCTTCCTAGAACTTAAAAATCACATAAAATACTTAGCTTTATACTATGTGAAATTAAGCATAAGCCAAGTTCATATCACTGAGTGAAACCATTTATTGAACAAACTTTACATTTTCTTGCTTTTGCACCCTAGTTTAGAAACAGTTAAATTTTTCTAAAGTTCAAAAAATGTATTTTTGATATTTCCATCATAACTTTATAACTTTCCTTTCCTCTTCCCTATAATAACCACCTTCTGTATTTTTATGATTTACTTGAACATTATTATTGTGATTTTTCACTGTGTGAACCCATTATTGCTTTTGGCAGCAAGATTTTGTTACAACAAATCCAGAAGTAGCCAAGCTTTAGTTGGTTGCAACAATTATCAGGTTTCTCTGGGTTGAGTTCAGAACTGACATTATTAATGTAACCCACATCATGCCTCCTTCTTCAGCTTCTCCAAAATATGTGATTGGCTTGAGTTCTACAACCTGTTGCTTAAGTGAGCATATATTTTTTTATTCAATGGGTTTTACGTTATAAATATTTCATTCAATTAACATCTGGCCTTGATGGAATGCAGCCAAAATAATTAGTGGTACTTGTAGTAAAAATGGGATACATCAGGCAAATGAATAATGTACTTGCATTTCTCCAGGAACTCTGAATAGATTCATTCTAGATAGGATGTGGTCATGTGGCATTAAGTATAGGGCTAGATGCTGTGTTTTTCTTTTGTTCAAGTGCACCTCCAGCAACAACACAAAAATCTGAGGAATCTGAACTCTTCATTCTTTAAATTACTAAATAAAGTTGATAGACTATAAAAAGGCATTGTACTATTAAATATTAGGAAACATTGAGTTGTGTGTCCAAAAGTCACACTTAAGACCAGGCAAGGGTAATAAGCATGAGATGGCTGTGGATACTATGAGATAATGTCTACTTGTCAGAAATGGATAGAATTTTTTTCCTGTTAAAGTTCAAAAGTTAATGATTTCCTTTATATTTTAATGGCTTCTACTGAGAGATCGATTAAGGAATAAAAGAGATTCTATCATGCTGTTGTTATTTTTCACTGTTGATATGTTCAATATTGCATATGAATAAAACCATATTTGTTACACCATGCTCTGTTTCATACATCCTAGATTGTCTTTAGGAAAATTTAGTACATGTCACTTCAGTCATCTGAAAGGAATCATTTCTTCATTACAACTCATAACTTTAAACTATAAAGTGTCAGCCAGAAGAAAAAAATTGGCACAATTAAGAGAAATTTGATAATGGTAGAAAAGCACATACAGACATGACTGGGAGATGATAAGATTATTTTAATTTTCCCATTTGCGCTAGAATTATTTATTTTATAAATCTCCAGATCTTTTATTACTTAAAACCCTCTGCTGAATCATGAAAAGAAGCTTAAGTTAGCAATTTTCTTCTGCAAAATCTAGCTGCTAGCATCTGGTGAACACTTGGATACCTAGTCAGGTCCTATGGAAATGATTATTTTAAGACTCTATTCAGCATGCCTGGGCTTAAAAATCAGCTCGAATCACACTCGGCACATGTATTTTACTCTCGGGGATTTTAAAACCTGGCATTAGTAGCGATGGTTTCAAGGCTTTTACAGTGGAGATGGGGGTGGGAAATAGGACAAGCAGGCAGGCTGGACACCCCACCAGCCCCTGGGCTCCCTGAACAGACAGTGACTTCTGCAGATGCACCCACGGCCCCTGTGGACCACCAGCCACCAGGCCACTGTGCCCTCCACGGCTTCTCAACTTACATTTAGACTTGGCCTGCCTACGGAATCGAGGGCCACTGCCCTTGCTTGCGCCTCCCTGTGGCACGTGTGGGCTGGCTTCCGTCGCTCCAGATGCTGCTCCACTTCCAGAACAGCTTCTGAGGTAGGAAAAAGAGAAGACTCTTAGTTAAAAAGACAACAAGAATCTGGACTATTATCAAAGTGCACTGTTCTGGGATCATAGGAGAAATTACATTATAGCAACATATAAATACACATTTCAATAAAAGATGCTATTATGGGCCAGAATTGAAGTGCACATTTAGTCGATATTAGAGATATTTGTATGCTGATTCGGAGAGAGAATGATTTTGTGCATTTCTATGTATGCAAATAGGTGCTTATTTTTAAACACTTACTACCATATATATAATTTTATCCAAATAAACATTGCTTGTATATATTTATTGCTTTTCATGGTTATATTATGTGCTAGGTTCCCATTAATTTAACTTCTGTTAATGCAGATTGCAGATAATTTAGAAAGGATGTGGGCAATTGCTACCGTGGGAGGAAATCTATGGAAGTAATATCTCAGGGAGCAATGTTAGGGTAATTTAAGAAAAGGGATCTGTGCCATCAACATATTTCCATCTAATTTGCATACAATAGTATTTGAATTAGAACTTTAATTCAGTAGCACTTTCAGGTTTTTGTTTGAGATTTTTAATTAGAGTATACTTTATAAACCATCTGTAATTTAGACTTTTACAAGGCATATGGAAACTTCTCCCCATTTAATCAGAATTTCAGAAATTTAACTCTGTGTTTCACATATTAGTCTCTATTTTGTTTTGGTACACTTCACAGAGACTTGTTTAGGAAATATTCTTTATATTTGTTGTTCAAACAAAGATTTAAACAGGGAAACTTTAGACACTTTAAAAGATTTGAAAGCCAGGATTAGCTGATTAGGAAATAAATGCAGAATTGGATTTCTAATTTAGAATTTCTGCTTTATGACATAAGTGATATATTCTAGGGCAGGGCTATTCAGTAAAACTTTCTGTGATAAAGGAAATGTCCACATTTTGCAATGTTCAATATGAGAGCCACTAGCCACAAATGGCTATTAAGCAGTTGAAATGTGGCTAATGCAATTGGGGAAGTGAATTTTTAGTTTTATTTAATTTTAATCAATTCAGATTTAAATATTCACTTGTGGGTAATGGCTACTGTATTGAAGAGTATAATTCTGGAGTTTACTTGTATTTTGTATTCAACACAAAATGAGGAAGGACTTGAATGGTTCTAGCTGCTGAAGGCCTATGTTCCCCAAACACAAGGCCCAGGCTCTGACACCTGAGCTTATGCCAGAAGAGTGGACCCAGCAGCATTCTGAATTTTGGCTCAACTTGGGAATATTCTGACATAAAGTTAAAGTTTCGGTTAACCATAGATGATTTGAGAATACTTTGTGTATAGAAACTGTGGCATCTCAAGTGATCTCCCATAATAGAGTTCAGGCTGTAAATGGACTCAAGGGCTTGACTTTCCCAATCCATTGTTTCTGTGGTATGCTTGACGGGCAGTGGAGACAGATATAGAAGAGATACTCCATAAATGTAGCTGCCTCCATGAAAAGAAACTCTCAAGATTCAAACTAGATCATAGGAACAGGCTGGTATATACATTTGTGCCTCTCCCCAAAGCATTCTTCTCTAAATATCCATTGAGTGCTACTACGCAAAAGGCCCAAAGCTTAGTGCTGGAGATAGGATGTTAGGGAAAAAAAGATATGAAACCCCACCCTGTGATTAACTGCATTAGACAATAACATTTTTCCCAATGTCTTCTTCTTCCAAAATTCCTTTTTCTTTTCCTGAATGTGGTGAAAAGAAAATAGGAGAAAAACACACAGGATAAATAGAAACACTGAAGATTGTGATTGTGTATGTCATACATCTTATTCAATTTACTTCTTTCCACACAGCTTTCACAGTTCCATACTGAGAAGGCAAAACCAGTTTTTGAAATGCACCATTGGAAACAGAAAATAACTGAAAAGATCTCAATCTAAATTTTTAGAATGTGAGATGACCATCATCATTTAGCATTTATTGTTTTTACAGTATATGTTAACATAGAGTTCTTTCCTCTCTATTAGCTAGAAGAATGTCCTTTAAAATAATTGCTAATTAAATGCTGTTATGGGAGGTCACTTTTTTTTTATTTTTGCTTTGCCACTCAGAACACTGTAAGAAAGAGTGCTACAATCACATTTATGAAATGAATCATTTTTTTCAATATTTGAGCACCATTGTAACACCTGATGGGAACTACTGGCTACACAGACCAAATGTAGCTCATTGTCTTTCAGTTCATTTTAGAAGAATGAACCAGAAAAGTGCAAAGAACTAAGCAAGAACTATTTAGCCACACTTCCCTCACTCTCTACAGAAACAGAATAGTTAAATGTATGGTTAACCTAAATTTTTAGATGAATTTTCCAGTGTGTCACTGATGGAAATTTAAGGATGAAAAGGATTAAAAACTATTAAATGAATGCAGCCAGAATACATAGTACTTAAAGCACCTAAAGGCCACATAGTCATTTCTCTGAATATAGTAACTGATAATGTCCTTAATTCTGTAAACACACAGTATGAAAATAATTTTTAAAAATGAGTTACAAAGCAATGGAAGAAATCACAAAGAAGAAAGAAATTAATATAAGTACATAAAAATCAGTTGCTCTTTAAAAACATTATAAGCAAACAAAAAGTGAAGTGGAATTTGTTTTAATCTTTAAAATATTTAATCCCTCCCACCTCTGTTCCCTCCCAGTTAAAATCTGGAAGGGTTTGTGACTGCTTTGACCAATAGAGCACAGTGGAACTGACACTATGTAACTTCTGAGACGGGGTCATGAAAGACCATTTGCTACTTTGTTTCTAGAATATTGTCTTTTGGAATTCTGAGTGGCCAATTTAGAAATCCGACTACCATTAGGTCACCTTGCAGGAGCAGCCAGCTTTTAGGTGCTCCAGGGACAATTAGAGCAGAGCTCAGACTTCCTTCTATCCCTGCTATGGCACTAAATATGTGAGTAAAGCCATGTGAGGCCCTCCAAGTCAGCCAATCTATCAGGTAAATAAGCCAAGAGAGAGAAAAAGCTCCCAGCTGAGACCCATAAAATTGTGAGATACAATAAAATGTTGGTTATTTTAAAGCCATTACCTTTTCATGTGGCTTGTTATGCAGCAATAGAAAACTGGAGCATACCCGCGTGTATATGTGCTATTTTTACAGTAAAAATTTAAGAACTTGAACGTAAAAGACACCCTGTGAAGTTGTTTGAGAAAATTGACAGTCAATATCCTTTGTATAGAAAGAGCACTTAGGAGTTATCAGGGGAAAGAATTGTAACATTGTGTTAGAAAAGGAGCAATTAAATGAACACAAAATTCACAAAAGAAAAACAAAAAGGCTAAAAAAATGTAAAAAATGTTCAACCTAGTAAGTAAAGGAAATGTGAATTACACAATGGAAGTAAAATTTTGGTTATCAAACTGGGGAAAATAAAAAAAAGAAATTAAACATTGATTTGGGTAAAGTAGAGTGTACATAGTACAAATTTTCTGGAAAATAAAGAAATATGTCCAGAGTTTAATGCAGTGAAGTTGGTCATTCATTTAGGACCTGTTTTTGCCCAAGGGTGAGGAAAAACCAGAAACCTCTGTCTCACCCTTTAAACTGGGACATGCCAATCGATACAATTACTTGCAACATATTTCAGCTCAAAACTGGCCTTCTATTGAGTCTGAATTTTACTGGTGGTTTAGTCGCTAAGTTGTGTCTGACTCTTGTGATCCCATGAACTGTAGCTCACTAGGCTCCTCTGTCCATGGGATTTCCCAGGCAAGAATATCAGAGTGGGTTGCTATTTCCTTCTCCAGGGGATCTTCCAGACCTAGGGATCCAACCCCTGGCTCCTGCACCGCAGGCAGATTCTTCATCGCCGAGCCACCAGGGATTCCCAACTCTGAAGTACGGAAAACATATAAAGGCAGCTCTTTTCTTTAAGTCCAAGCTTTAACCTCCCTCAAGACATGAGAAGAGTTGACTCATTGGAAAAGACTCTGATGCTGGGAGGGATTGGGGGCAGGAGGAGAAGGGGACGACAGAGGGTGAGATGGCTGGATGGCATCACGGACTCGATGGACGTGAGTCTGAGTGAACTCCGGGAGATGGTGATGGACAGGGAGGCCTGGTGTGCTGCGATTCATGGGGTCGCAAAGAGTCAGACACAACTGAGCCACTGAACTGAACTGAAGACTGTTGTGGAAGATTTCTAATTGAGAGGCAGCTATTGAAGTAATTCCAGGAGGGTGAGACTGAGTTTGCAGAACTGAGCACTGTTTCCTGTGATACCTTCTTCCTTCAGAGTAAATTCAGAGATAAGGACAGAAAGGTCTTCCTCCTTCAACAAACCCAGGTTCGGGTCTTGGCTCTACTTCATTTGGTGAAAGGCCTTTGGGCTACCCATCACGTGTGCAAAGCTGTTGGCCTGGGACAGAGAGACACAGAAGCTTTGTGTTCTGCTTTGCAACATCAGGGCTGGCAGAACAAAAACTCCAAGGGGTCTCCTCGGTCATCATCTCCAGCACCCATCATCTCCTGGGTGATGTCTCTGATGGGGGAGGAAGCTTTGGGGTGAAGATCCAAACGGAGGCAAGGGGGAGAGACCTTTGAACTTTCCGGAGATAAGAAATTTGTTGTTAATGAAGCGAAGTGGCATCAGTTGCCATGATTTCATTGTCTTTCCATTTCCCACATTTCATCTAGCTCCTACACTTGAAGGACCAGGCGGCCACAGGGCAGTTCTGGGCGCTCGGGGATGCGGGAGGCTGACTCCTACCTGTCAGCCTGTATAAGGACCACCGGCTTCTCCTCCCTCAGACCCCGGCTCTGGACTTACTGCCCTCACGGCCCCTCCTGCCACAGTGTGGCCAGCCTCAACCACCCTCACTTTCCCTCCAAATTTCCTTATGCATAACTCTTCCATAGTTTCAACTGCATGAAAAATGTATCTGCTTTTGCTCTGCAACAAACACAGCAGATGAGGTGAATTTTGAAAAAGTCTGATCCACCATTCAACCGCCTAACACCCCCACTCTTGCACCTAATAGCGCCCCTCAGTACTTAGCCTGCCAGACATCTCTGTCCATGGAATTCTCCAGGCAAGAATACTGGAGTGGATAGCTGTTCCCTTCTCCAGGGGATCTTTCTGACCCAGGGATCCAACCGGGGTCTCTTGCATTACAGGCAGATTCTTTACTATCTGAGCCACCAAGGAAACCCAAGAAAACTGGAGTGTGTATCCTATCCTTTCTCCAAGGGATCTTTCTGACCCAGGGGTCCAACCAGGATCTCTTGCATTGCAGGCGGATTCTTTACTAACTGAGCTACCACGGAAACCCCACAGCACTTAGATCAGATCTAAACTGCTTTTCTTGCTGAAAGGCCCCATATAATTCTCTCAGCTGACCTCCCCTTGCCCTTTATTCTCCAGCCACACTGGCCTTCTTCTTGCGGGAAATATCATGCTGGTCCCCGTCTTCAGGCCTCTACTGCTCCCATGTCTGGAATGCTCTTCCTGCAGAACCCTCCATGCTGGGCTCTTCACTATTTAAATCTCAACTTACAGGTCACTTCTGCAGAGAGATTTTTCTTGACCATCTAATCTAAAGTCAGCCACTCATTTTCAAGTATCTCTAATTCCCTTTCATCACACAGTAACCCTTGTACACTCCCTACTTCATCATACGTATTATCCGTTCATAGTCTGCCTCAACAGCGATGCTTCCTCTCTCTCCACTCTCCTTGAGAGCAGAGAACTTGTTTCGTTCTTAGTAACATCCTTTGCCTTCCCTCATGGCTCAGTGGTAAAGAACCTGCCTGCCAATACCAGAGATGTGGGTTGGATCTCTGGGTCAAGAAGATCCCCCTGGAGAAGAAAATGACAACCCACTCCAGTATTTTTGCCTGGGAAATCCCAGAGACAGAGGAGTCTGGCTGGGCTATGGTCCATGGGGTCACAAAAGAGGCAGATGTGGCTTAGTGCCTAAACAACAAACAACAACACCCCTTGTGATTGGAGCTAGGATAGGCACATGGTAGGTGATTCATAAATATTTGCTGGATGCCTTACAAATACTTTTTGTACTTTTGAAATACAAAACTTAGCAGTGCAGAAGACACAGCATATGAAACCATTAAAAAAAACCTAGACATTGTATGTTATATGGGCATTTTTCAAAGCTTTGATGGTTCTGATTAAAGTACATTGCTTCAGTTAAAAACAAAAAGAAACAGCCAGCACAAAATCACAACATCATAAAATCATTTCAGGACTATGATGAGAGCTCCCCTGTCAAGTCAGATATTTTCAAAATTAAGAGCACCACTCAACAGGCTCCTTGCTTTTACTTGAAGAATGTGCACCTCCCACCAGTGTTTTTTTTTGCTGCTGAACATATGATTTATTCACTGGGTAAAGAACACGTCTTGAAAGACTTCCCTTTCACACTGAAAGTGTTGAAAACAGAGTTTCATCTTTTGAGGCTAGTTTAATATAAACCTCTGGAATGAGATGTCTTACTTGTCCCTTTGAGTGGATGAGAGTTAAAGCTGTTCCTCTTGGTGTCATTCTTTCTGGAATTGCAGGAACTTTAGTGGCTGGATCTCAGTGGCCAACTATGATTACAAGATTCTACAGAAATGAGATCTGTTTCTATAAAATTCATGAGAAAAATCTAAATTGCTATTTATAAATAGACCACACCATTTCAGAAGTGATATAACATTCAGACACTCAAGCACAAGTTTTGATATGTGTTTCAACATAGCCTATCCCTACCAGTTTATAATTTCCTCACAAAGCAGGCAGGCCACATTCCTATGATTCTTGAAGGGATGGGAAATGCACATTTACTAAACATGTCCTTTGGGCCAGTCTCCTTGCTAGTGGCAGTTGCATAGACTCATTTAATCCTGAGAAGTGTGCAACCTTCACGTGAGTGAAGGTCATGAGGAGAGACCTCCTGTTCTCTCACATAATATTAAAGAAGATTGATTAATCAGGAATCAGCAAAACAAAAGAACTGCTTATTCTTATCCCACTGACATTATCCCAGGGTTTAGTTCCAGGGTTTTTAGGGGACACTTTATTTTACTGTGCTGAATTCATGGCAGTTGTCTGGAGCATGGAAAATGTTCATTGATTTTATAGTGTTATTAAATAGGGCACAAGATTTGCATAGGAACTGTGTATTTGAATGGTTTAGAAATGCCAGGGCTTTAGAACAACAATTGGATAAGGTGCCTTGAGGTTCCTGAAAGCTATTTTCACAGTCCCACAGAGTGGTACATCTGATTTGGTTTCATTAATAATGTTTGGAGAGCTGGAGGAAGGGGGTGGGCAGGCCATTTCCTTTCTCCACCCATTTGAAGGAATGCCTTCATCCTTCAGCTAACTTTTATAAAAATTTAAGGTTGTATGTCTCAGATAAAACAAGGATTGTGACATTTTGTATCTACTGAGATAGGATTAATTCTGAATAAATGACTAAATCCTGATAAGAGAGAGAAAAAAACTCATAAGGTTGTACTAGCCACCACTGAGGGTCTGGATTGTAGATAACTGGCCTTTAAGTACCTTGCAGCTAGAGAGACACTCATTTTCCCTTTTTTAATAAGACCCACATTATAGTCACACAGTTTACAAACACACAGTATACTTCAAAGAAGCCAAGTATAAATGACCTGGTAGAGAAGAGCATTGAAAAGATCTAAAGATCCAAAGTATATCTGAAATTCCTACTAGTTTGGAATAATGAAGGATGAAGTGAGAAATTAGCACTTCTATATGCAAATAAATTTGAGAAATAGTGACTTTCCACTACTGGAGAGCAGAAGGTTCACTGGTTGCAATCTAAAATTAGGTTCTCATAATGCAACTTGAGATCATTGACAGGAAGTAGTCAATGAAATTTTCATTCTAGGTATATCCTCTTGACACTTGCAATTGATAAAAATATATCACCCTTTCCTAGAAGTTCCTCATCCTTGCTGAGAAATTATAGCCCCTTTAAATAAAACTGTTAAATAAACTTTCAAACAGGATAAAATATTAGTAATATAATGGCAATTCAAGGTATGTTTAGAGGTCTAAAAAACTGAGTTCAGGAAAAAGACTAAGGCTGTGTCTTTGTAAGGTCAATATTCAAGAAGAATCTAGCATGGAGTCTCTTCAGTTATTCAGATATTTTGCATTATATAGCAATGCTTAAATTGAACCAAAAGTGCAAAGTAAGTGAATTCGTTTGTTAGGGCTGACAATATTTTGAAACTTTGCATTCAATCATCTGGTCATTTGCATTATGATTCATTAATATATTCATCCATATAATTAAATAATTGAGTAATTGATTAATTAATTGAGTAATTGATGATTAATCATACATCATCTAAGATGACCTGTGAAGTGATTTGTTTGAGGCAAGTGAAAAAAAATGCCTCGGGTAAGTAAAATTCTGATTTAGTTTCACCTCCAGTTAAAAGTGGATTTATTCTTATTGAAGACTAACTGATGATACTGAGTCAATAACAGATGCCCCCCAAATAAGCATTTTATGTACCTTTGAAATAAATGTGGAAAACTTCAGTGTCCCTTAATAGTCACTTGCCTGTGGAGTAACTTTGGTGCAGACCATGGTAGAAAGAAACAGGAAGGAGAAAAAATGTGCTCTGCGTATTTGGGGTGTGGACGAGGTTCTGAAATACTCCAGACAAAGATGGCAACCCACCTCTCAGGACGTCAGAACATGGCTGAGCTCTATTTTAATGGGAAAATACTGACTTCAGTGTTCTTGATTATAGTTTTTGGTTTTTGCATTTGAATGTGATGGTTCCTTTTACTCCCATAATCCAAGGTCAAGTTGGATTTCCAGAGATAACCTTCTCAGAAGAATTGCTCTAAATTAAGCTATAACTCAGCAGCAATAGTAATAGCTATTAGCTATTGAGGATGTCTTATATGGCACGCTCTGTGCTCAGTATAATTTATATATATATGCATATCTTATATTATTTAATCCATACTAAGATTCTACAATAAAGCAATCTCTTATATTTAAGATAATTTAATAACATCTCAAGTTAACTCATTACATACATACATATTTTGAAGACAGAGTTTATGTTTTACTCCCCTTTCTCCCCCAGAACACAAGTGGCTCATAATTGGTACCTAGAAAATATTGATTGAATTAAATGAAATTTCAGTCCCTGTGCTTTTCCTGAGAGATAGGCTTTATCACTCATTTTGTCCTTTGATGTAGCTTTGAAGACTCTTAGGGATGAACAGGCATTGAAAATATTTAACTCAGCTATGAAACATGGATCAACTTGTCTCTGTCTTCTTGGGTTAATGAGGAAGGCTGGCATAAAGTAAGGTTGATGGGGGATTGTGCAGGGATTGGTGGGAAGGGAAAAATACTAATTCTGGTGAAAATATCTGGGTTTCAAGCAAAAGAAATAAGAAAGTCAAGAGACTGGACTTGACAGTCTTCTATGGAGTGTCTTAAATCTAACAGATGATGCTCTGAGCTGACAGCATCAGCAAGACTGTGTTTATACCCAAGAGCAAGGAGGGTCATGGTGTTGGGAAAGCTCTCAAATGAATAAGATCTTACTTTCTATACGTTTCACACCCTGGTTTATTAGATTTTCCAGTTGTTGATTGGACGCTCGTCCATACTGCTCAGTTCCTGATGGCCCCTGACTGTCCTTGTGGCTTTGGTGTGCTGCATATTGGAAGATTATGGGATGAACCGAGTCTTGGTCATCTCCCTCCAGCTTTGATTAATCCATGGAGTTTATTGATTGACTGAGGATCCAGGCATGCCAGAAATTGTCACCGTCAGCCACAGTGTATATGTGCAGTGTTGTGCAAAGCAAATTAAACAGACTCCATGTGTCTCCTCCAGGAGCTCACAATAAAAACCAGGCAATAGATGTGTGGACACAATGGGGCAAACAGATGCTCAGCTGTATAAACAAAGAAGCACAACAAATTAGAGAATTTGGGTATGAACTATGAGTACAAGAGCTCTTGTTTGTGCTATGGAAGTGAGGGAAGTTCCACAAGTTGGAGAGAACTCGCTGAAGTCTGTATGAGGGTAAGGAGCATGTGGATGATGATAAAGGTGGGCTCACCCTGCTTCTTTCAGTTAGGAGGGAAACAAGTGTTCCTTTGCAGTGGGGGAGAATTTTTTTTTCCTTCCCAGGTATTTGCTCTGAAGGCACGTCTATTCCTACTTAGGTCTAGGTTCTTCTAAGAGATTTGGTTAGAAGGAAAGTAAAAAGTATTAAGCAAGGAATAGCCTGCCAGAGAGATTTCATAAGCCTTCTTTCCACTGGGAACCAGGCTAAAAAGAAAATAAAAACCAAAGTCTATTATAATTGTACATTCCACTTTTAATCAGCTAGCATATGCCAATTGATTTCTCAAGGAAATGATTACTTTGGGTGAATTTTTTTTTTTTTTTTTTAATAAGGGGAAACACTTTTATCATTGTCTAGCACTTGCTGTCTCTGACATCTCGAATGTTGTCAGGAATTAATCTGGATTTACAGAGTTCAACTGAAAGCAAATTCCAGGTAGGTCTCTACCTCAACCACCCTGGACTGATAGGTATCTCTCTCCCCTAAAATATATCCAGAGAGGGGATTCCTCCCCAGGAACCTTTACAGGGTTTATAAAATCTTCACTGCCAATAAGATCTTTCAATCTAACTTAAATTCCTTTGGTTGTAATTTAAATTCATTTACTATTCTTTCCTCATTAAAAGAGAGGGAACTATCTGCAACTGTCATTCTTCTGAATAGAGTGGTTAAACACACACTTCAGGCTTCTTTCTTTCCATTTCAGATATCATCTATTTATATATTTTTTCCTGTCTCATTTATCTAGTTCTAATCAGGTCTTATTTATTGGGTCATAAAAATATAAAAGAACATTGGAATTTATATTTTGTTTTTTTTTGGGGAATGGGTGAGATGATAGTCCCAGCCTATTAATGGCCACTTCCCAGCTCTTAATCCCTTGGGCAAGAATTTACCTGTAGATATCGCAGTGGGTTGACGAGGGGTATCTTGTTTTTCACAACTATAAAGTGAGACAATGGACAAAATATTTTTAAGGTTTTGTGTACTTTTACTGTTCAACAATCCCATAGATAAATTCTAAGTATCCTTTGGCCCCAAAGAGCAGCTGTTTTCCCTTAACTAACACTATTCTTATAATAGCAGTAATCCTATGTATGTTAATGTGTCATCCAATGACTGATTTCTACAGTAAGAACCTCTAAACTCTGTTTAACATTTTTTTATTGAGGTATAACTTACATAGTTTAATATAGGTCTTCTTGGGTACCTATTTCTGCTTCTATGATACATTAATGTCAATGAGTATGAGTTTTTGTATATGCTAAGTCATTTTCCAGTTTATTATAGCCTGAATATTTTTGCAAGGTCACTGATATCATATATGAGTTTTTTTCATTAAGTTGGTTTTAGGCCCCTGGAAAGGAGTCTGTAATTCCCCATCTTCTCTATCCACATGGATATGCTTTCCATCTTTCATGCCCTGGGTTCTTTTAAACCACACACTGAAACAAGTATATTGAGACTATGATGACACATAGGATTCTCTTTAAAAGACATTCTTTTATTTCAAACACTTAAGTACCATGGAATATTTTATTTATTTATTTTTATTTTTAAAATTACCTAAGTATGATAATGCATTTACAGGAGATTTGTATATAGTGGAACTATATGGAACTTTGTTCTGTATTTTCCAAGCATGGAATTTTTTTAAAATTTACATTATTGAAAGAAGTTTCAAAAGTAGGGCATTGAACAAAGTCCATGGCAAAAATATTTTGGGGGTGGATCTCTTTCTTCAAGTGATTATATATTGAGTGATCAATTTTCACTTCATTTCCTTTTAAACTTCTGCTGAACTTTGAATTAAGCATCAAAAGCCATATCAGAGTTAGCCACAGCACCTCCCTGATTTAAGAAACCCAGCGTCTGCTAAAATATTCTCAGGGATTTTATAAGAAACATGGATACTTTCATCTGCCCTTTTGCATTTTCCTGCATTAGCCTAGTTTTTGCTTGCTTGACTTGAAACATATTCTTCAACAAACCTCATGACTAATTAAGTAAGGAAAGTCTGTATTTAATCATATTCCAGATATCAAAAAAGAATGGATATTTGTGTATAAACTTGAGCCATTCTTTTTCTATTGCCAGGTTGTCAGCAATTTATTTTCTGTCTCAAACAACAAAATCTACCTGGATTTTAAGTCTATCTTTTGCCCTCCTGTGGGGATCACCAGGCCCCTCTCTTCTCCCCTTCAGCCCTCTCTACCTAGGCTGTGACCACAGCTTTCGTACCAGCTGAACATAGAGCATGTGCTCTGGACTCACTGGCTGGCTGACTGGACTGCTCAGCAATCAGCTGACATTTTCAACAGTTCTTTTCATGCCTTTGTCCCATCTTGCACCACATAATTCACATAGCATGTCTCTGAGTGATATTTGCACTTTTCACCCAGTAGGCGTTCCTTCTGGCTTGGTGTTGGAGTTGATGGTGAGCAAGGGGCATGGCGTGCCTGAGCGCCTATCTGTAGTGCTACTCCCTAATTCTAAGTGGTCTGAGAATGCTCCCTGCCATGCCTTTCATCTTTTCAGCCCTTTCTTTTTGTCCAGTTTCCCACTCTTCCTCTCCTGCCCCTTGTTTGCCTGTCTTCCCTTCCTCATCCTCTCACTACACCAAAATCACAAACAGAACAGTACAGTGAGGCTAAAGGGATTGTGATGGAGTCTTTCCTCCCACTTGTTTTCATTCTCCAAAATTCCTTATCATTCTTCTAAGGTCTTGACTTAAATAATTTGCCTTCCTCTCTGGTTTTAACTTCAAAAACAAAGACTGCCTTTTCTTATAGTCCAGGTGGTGATAGTGGTAAAGAATCTGCCTGCCAATTCAGGAGATGTAAGATACTCGGGTTCAATCCCTGGGTTGGGAAGATCCCCTGGAGGAGGGCATGACAACCCATACCAGTATTCTTGCCTGGAGAATCCCATGGGCAGAGGAGCCTGGCAGATAGTCCATAGGGTTGCACAGAGTCGGACATGACTGAAGTGACTTAGCACACACACACAGACTAGTACTAGGTTCCAGTTTTTAAATCCATAGCCCATTTTTCTTTTTTCAAATTTTTCCTAATACCTTAACCACAAAGGAGTTCATTCTGCAAAGATAAACCAATTCACACCTGGTTTAGTGTTGGAAAAGACTGTTTGAATTTAGGTTTTCTCAGGTAATTATGCCAACTGACCTGACACATTTATATAAAAGACTGCTTTTGGTGAATATAAAATTCCCATGAGGTCTCCAGCTGAAAATCTATGTGTAATTATTATTATTATGTTATTCTTACTCAGTTTTATCACCTTGAATTCTAAAAGAAAATTCAAGTTAGCTGGGAGACCACCTAGGAAGTCCAGAGTAATGTAGCATATACATGCACAATAAAAACTAGAATTAAGAACATGTTAAATGGAGGCAAGTAGGATTACAAAACGTTTTCTTTTGCTCCACATCTCGCTACTTATCTTCTTTCCTGAAAATTCTCTGCCTGTCATTTAATATTAGAAGATAGTAGAAGATACACTCATTGATGAGGTTGAGTCAGCCATGTACAAAAAGTTAACCTACCTCTTTTGCTATAAGCCTAAGAGAGAGATTAACTGTTGAATCATACTATGGTATTGTGGAGGTAGTCAGATGAGAAATTCTGTGGTAAAAATAACAGATCCTATTGGATCTACTAATGATAAGAACTTCTACCCACAGGCTTTGGGTTCAAAAGGTTCAAGATAGCTTTGGGCTTAGAAACCACTGTTAAAAGATGGTCAAAAACAGGCCTGGATCTGAAAACCAAAAGTGATTATTGTTGTAGCAATGTGGATTTTCAAATAGGCAAATAAATATCAAAGTTAATGTTTCTCAAAGCAAATGGTAGAACTCTGAGAACCAGTGAGATGGAGGAAGCCACCAGTCATCATTCTAAAGCCATTTAAATGGCTGCATGGAGTCTCCACTGCACTGAGTCCCACTGACCTCTGGCTCCTCTCTCTCCCTCATTTCATTATGTTGAGTGACACCGGTCAAAGGAAATGACCATGCCCTGTCGCATGTTATCAGATCCTTCATATCTCAATCAGGATGTCACTTTTTCCCAGAAGGCATTGTGGTTTCCTTGAGTTTGGACTAGATGTTCCTCGTGGTGTTGTTCAGTTGCTAAGTAACATCTGACTCTTTGTGACCCCATGGACTTCAGCATGCCAGGCTTCCCTGTCCTTTACTATCTCCCAGAGTTTGCGCAAACTTATGTCTGTTGAGTTGGTGGTGCCATCCAACCATCTCATTCTCTGTTGTCTTCTTCTCCTCCTGCCCTCAATCTTTCTCAGCATCAGGGTCCTCATACCTTCTCCCATATGCCCTGTACTGTCTTGCCAGAGCAATCAACCTGGATCAGAATTGCTGTTGACTTGCCTCCCCTCCCTGCAAGGCCCTGCTTCCTCCTGAAGGTTAGGATATCGTCTTGCTCACTGTTGTATTCTGGGTTCCTGCCACATTGCGAAGTTTTGGTGAGGAGTAAATGCAGTCAGTTATTCTCTCATCAGTTATGTACTCAGTGCCTGTGTGGGCTAGGAGCTCCCTATTGGTGCTTGAAACATATTAATGAACACACACATTTTTACAAAAATTATATCTACTAAAATACATAAACTGCTTAGCATGGTGCCTGATATATAAGTATTTAATAATGATTATCATAGTAAAGATAAATAACTAATATTTACTGAGTGCTTACCATGTGTCATACATTTAAAGTGTTTTTTTCATGTATTGTCTTTGTTTTAATCCTTATAACAAATCTGAGTTAATACTATTCTTTTTCCCTACTTTTCCCTACTTAATAGATGAGGAAAGTGAGGCAGTAATGTTAAGTGACTTGCCCACACAGTTACTATGTTGTGAACTCAGAATTCAAAGCCAGACTGTTTGACTCTTGAATATGGGCTTTTAACTTTTTATTATGTTTATTTAATGGTCTGTAAGTATTACCATCATGATGCACTCAATAAACGCAAGCTAAAAGAAAATAAGTGAGGATAAGAAATATTTTCCCAAGATGTGCCAAGTGTCACTTCATGTCTATATAATGAAGCTGTGGCATTCTGGTACAACTAAGTATGCAATTGATTTTTAAATAATTTTGGCTCATAGAGGTTCATATTATTCATCTTTCATCACATGGATTCAATAAAACTTTTCTTAGCCCACGAGAAAAGTTTCAAGTATAACAAGCAGACTTATTGCCAGAAATTGATGCTGCAGAAGTGGAAATCTCATTTAAAAACAGCTATCAGTCACCTGGGAAGTCTCAAGTGGATTTTCTCCACATTTCAAAGAAAGGATTGTAGGATGGGATTAGGAGAGGCATATCTGCTGTCCTTTCCTGCCCTCCCCTAATTAGTTCTAATTAGTTCAAAACCTCAATCAAACTTTCCAGTTTTAAGTTTTTATATTAGCTTTTGTGGATTCTCAGAAGTTAATCAAGAATGGTTAAAGAAACAAGTAAAAGCTTGTTCTCTGCCCCCTGCCCAATCAACTGAGTGTTAATGAAAGGCCTCTGAGTCCATCCATCATAGTGTTCTGCTCCCCTGCAGTTAGATAAGCCTAAGCCATGGCACTTGTCTTCAAGGGGCCATAAGCCTAATTGAAAAGATAATATGTACACAAGAAACAATGAGGAGAACATCATGCCAGTAGTAACTGTGTTCTTTCTTGTGAGCTAGATTTGGGAATGGTAGGAGTTCAGAAGAAAGGGAGATTGATGCCGCCAGACAAGTGAGGGGGCGATACTGTGGGAGAGACGGAAAACTAGGTTGCATGACCTTATAAACACCACTTGTCTTAGCTGGGCCTCAGTTTCCACATCTGTAAAGAATAAACTGAGCCATTTCATTTCTAATGACACTTTGAACTCAAAGACTTGTGACGTTATGACTCTTTTTGCATTTTTGCACCCATGGGATCTTTTACGATAGATAAACTAGGATGGATTTTTCAGATTAAACTCAAAAACAGCCTGAGTTTCTCTTAGTGAATTGTTCTAGGAGGTATGTTGAATGTGTCCTATCTTTGTGTGGTCACAAACAATTCAATCATAAGATTAAAGATTTTAAGCCTTTCCAGGGTTAGGCTGAAATGTAAAATAGTGTTCAGTCACTTCCTACCTTTACATAAATGGAGTGATGTTGTTGATGTTAATAATGTACACTATTTATTGAATGCTGATTTTGTGCCAGGAATTTTATATGATATATGTATCATTTATATAATAGCCCTCCATGTATCTTCCACTTATTGCACAAAACACAGAGTTTTGATGACTTTCCCAAACTCACCTAACTCACCAGTAGCAATGCTGAGATTTAGTTCCAGGGCTATCCACACACAAACCTATGCATTTTTTTTTTTTTTTTAAACTAGGAATGTCTCTTTGCTCAGTGAAGGATTAAGGGGGCAAAAACTGCTAAAACTTAACATAGGTGCTGGTTCTGAAAACAGCCGGGAAAATTTGGAGCACATAGGAAAGATGAAAGAGTTAGGCCCCTTAGAAATAATTAGGACTTTTGTATTCCCTATTATGTTTAGGCCAGAGAGTCAAATACCATGGGTGGAATTTAAAAGGGACTGAACAATCTTATGACTAATAATAGCATTTGTAGTCATGAGGATTGAGGCAAAAAGGAGCAAACAGTAAGCTTTAAGGTCAAACATTCAGCACCAAGGGGTTAGCAAAATACTTTTCTTCCTAAGTTCAAATGTCATGCAAAGAAATGATGAGGATTGACTGCAACTGTAGCTTGTGCCATTGAGAGGGCTTCTGAGAGGGGTGGGGTGAGTCATCTGGTATGACAGGAAGACCACCTACTTGCTACATTTTTTCATCTGGGTTTCTATTTTTCCAGCATTGCTGACAAGGTGTGCTGACTGAAATTCTTATTATTTAATAAGCTTCCTCCTTGTGCCACATTTTAAAGCATGCATAAAAACTGTCATTCTTATTAGAAGAATCTATGTGTTATGTTCACAGAGTTAATGAATTTGTATTTTGGTTCTAATCATTTGGACAGAATGTTTTTCTTAGAAGTAGTTTTTCCAGTGCAACTCCCTGGGTGCTTTTTCAAGAGGCTGGTCTAATGGATAAACTTTCATAGGCTGAAGGAATTCAGATAAACAGTGTGCTTCCCAACCAACATGAGAATTAGAGTGCTCAGGGCAGTCTTTTACATATGTTCAAGGACCTATCAGTTGCGGTTAATATGTTTACTAAGAGAATTATCACCCTACTCTATACCAGGCTAACCATCTCCAGTATTATTGCCTGGACAGAGAATCTCATGGACAGAGAAGCCTGGTGGGCTATAGTCCATGGGGTCACAAAGAGTTGGACAGGATTGAGTGACTGAGCACATACATAGCAGTCTACTTCTGGCCCAATAATTACTAACCTGTGAAAGCCAGGGTATGGAAAACTCAAGTCACAAACCAGGTTTAATTTAGATTCCAAAAAGGTTATCACCTAGTCAATAAACAGTTTGCTGATTGTCAATTCTTCCACCTTTAGATGAACGGGGTTCTACTAGTATAAAGTGTTCTTACTTTAATAAAGGCAATCTAAAAGTGCCCCAGAATGAGTGCGTAAGACCTTTCAATTCTGTTTCCTAGACTCCATGGAATATGGAAATGCAATAGGCTGTTCAGAGAGGCAGTCTCCAG
Source organism: Nanger dama (assembly GCA_917880005.1). Lineage (NCBI taxonomy): Eukaryota > Metazoa > Chordata > Mammalia > Artiodactyla > Bovidae > Nanger > Nanger dama. The sequence continues at coordinate 5,529,363 of CAKJTW010000082.1, read as the reverse complement.
GAGTCCGCTAATCTTTGCAGATTGTTTAAGAGAGCAAACATTTTAGATCCTGACCCTAATCCTACTTTCAGCATTCCCATTTTATGACTTAATCAGGTTGGTTGTTTTAAGGAACAAAGGAGGACTGCAAAATCAAAATGCAAGCCTTCATTTATTCGTTCATTTCCTCAGATACTGAGGAGAATTATTTTCTATTTGCTGACAGTTCATATATCTCTGGCTCCAACACATTTTTTCTTGTTTTGAGATACATGCAAAAAGATTTGCATTGAAAAGCTGTCATTCTAGAGGGGTAGGATGGGAGGGAGGAGGGAAGCTCAAGAAGGAGGGGATATGTCTATATAATTATGGCTAATTCTCATCATTGTAAGGAAGAAACCAACACAACATTATAAAGCAATTATCCCCCAATTAAAAAGCTGTCATTACAAATGCTAAGGGCTGAAAGCATAAATATCATCTTGTATCTCAAGAAAGCAAAGAAGAAAATAAAAGGCCAGTTAACAGGACTCATTCTACCTACCTGGTTTAGGATTATTCTTACAGAATCAGTATCAGGAAATGGCTCAACCACCTACCTCATTGTGTAAGCCCAACACCTCAGAGTCATTCTTGGTTCTCTTCTGTATCTAAATCGTCATAAGACCTCTCAGCTCCCTCTTTAAAATGTTTCATTGGTATGCTTACCTCTTACTGTCTCCACTACTAGTCCAAGCCACCATCATTTCTCATTTGTTTACGTAACAATCTCTTAAATGTTCTCTCTCTCACTCTTGAACTTTGTCTTGATCTTTGCTAGACTCCTGAGCCTAAAATCAGGCTCAAATATTTTTTGAGTGAATGAATGGATAGATGGATGGATAGAGAGATGAATGATGGATAGATGGATGGAAACAGATCCTTGGGACTGTTGCCACTGAACAAAAGAGAGTTGCTTATGGGTGGCCAGTAGGTTGCAGACACGTGTTTAAAGCTGCAGTAGCCCCAGAACAAAGGCCAGTTCCTCAGACAGATTCCATTTCCTCATCTTGTCTGCTGAAGTTTTGGGAAGCACTGGACACCTACATCAAGAGCTCCAATGAGTCATTTGTTTCCTGGAGAATCTGGAAAGTTTATGGGACTGACTTTAGAAACTGCTTCCTTCCAACCAGCTGGTCCTAATGCGTATGCTTTACTTTCATGGTGAAGGGTGCCCTTGGGGGAAAAAGAATGTCATCTTACTTTGAGGTGGGTCAGGTTTTAGGAAGTCCAGTAGAGCACTAAGTTGAAAACAGATGGTCTGGATACAAAAAAAGCAGAGCTACTTGCATTTTAGCTGCAACTGTGTGGTGGTGGTCTCCAGCCCACTAGCAGTAAATACATGTGTTTTCAGATGTGTCCAGGGAGAACGATGTCAGGGGCTCTCAGTTAAAATGTGGAAATCTGAATTTGTCATCCACATGTATCAATGGTCAGGCTCCCAGTTGGATGTGTTTTCCATTTGCCTGATTTTAAGTGTTAAACTGGAGGTACATCCAGACTGCCTTTTCCCTCCCCTCTCATCAGAGCCAGAAGCTCTCGGCCTCCTGTTTTTATACAGGAAATCAGCTTAAGTAAAGAGCTTCTCTCCATAAGATCAATCCTCTAGTGACCAGTCTGGGGCAAGTTGTCTCCTCCTGTGCAACTATACACTCCATATTTCAACAGAATACTATTAACATTTCTTCTAATTGTATTTTTTCCCCCAGAAATCCATTCCCAGAGCCTATAATACTCTTAAGTGGTAAGCCAAGCAATTACAGTGGCAACTTTATTCAAACAACACCTGCTCTTTGAGAAAGGGATTAAACAGGGCTCCTGGGCAGCTGTCTGGCAAGGTGCTTAACTCCAAAGAAGTTGCCCGGTGCCTAGGATCAATGACTGAAAGAATGCTTTAGAGAGAAGGCACTGAAGGTCTTAACTCATGCAGGATGGGTCTTAACTCATGCAGGATGCAAGTAACTTTGCTGTGGAGTTTATAGCTTTATTCCATAGAAGCCCGTGGATTCTGTTTTAGGAGGTGCTAAACCAATTGAGTGAAAAAGTTGGCTTAAAGCTCAACATTCAGAAAACGAAGATCATGGCATCCGGTCCCATCACTTCATGGGAAATCTATGGGGAAATAGTGGAAACAGTGTCAGACTTTATTTTGGGGGCTCCAAAATCACTGCAGATGGTGACTGCAGCCATGAAATTAAAAGACGCTTACTCCTTTGAAGAAAAGTTATGACCAACCTAGATAGTATATTCAAAAGCAGAGAAATTACTTTGCTGACTAAGGTCTGTCTAGTCAAGGCTATGGTTTTTCCTGTGGCTGTGTATGGATGTGAGAGTTGGACTGTGAAGAACGCTGAGCACCGAAGAATTGATGCTTTTGAACTGTGGTGTTGGAGAAGACTCTTGAGAGTCCCTTGGACTGGAAGGAGATCCAACCAGTCCATTCTGAAGGAGATCAGCCCTGGGATTTCTTTGGAAGGAATGATGCTAAAGCTGAAACTCCAGTACTCTGGCCACCTCATGAAAAGAGTTGACTCATTGGAAAGACTCGGATGCTGGGAGGGATTGGGGACAGGAGGAGAAGGGGATGACAGAGGGTGAGATGGCTGGATGGCATCACGGACTCGATGGACATGAGTCTGAGTGAACTCGGGGAGTTGGTGATGGACAGGGAGGCCTGGCGTGCTGCGATTCATGGGGTCGCAAAGAGTCGGACACGACTGAGCCGAGTGAACTGAACTGAAACCACCTGCCATTTAACAAGTGTTAGCTGTACCGTTTTCTCTCGTCCTTAGTCCCTTTCTTGAAGGAGCATCTGGTATCTAGCAAGTTCTTAAGATAGCAAACAAAGAAGTGATATGTCCTGTTCTGTGTGTGTGCATGCTAAGTCACTCTATTCATGTCCAACTCTATGTGACCCTATGGACTATAGCCTGCCAGGCTCCTCTGTCCAATGGGATTCTCCAGACAAGAATACTGGAGTGGGTGGCCATGTCCTTCTCCAGGGATCTTCCCAACCCAGGAATTGAACCTATGTGTCTCATTCTTCTGCCTGAGCAGGTGGGTTCTTTACCACTAGCACCACCTGGGAAGCCTAATTTCATCTTAAAGCTTAAAAGGCAACTTATGGGGCATGAGAAGATTCTGAATGGTGGAAAGTGGAAGGGATAACTCTTGATTAAGCTCAATGTAGTTTATGCTATTCATTCAGGCTCTTTTCTTACTGTGTGTGTGTACTTGAATGTCACTGTTTCTTAGTTTATATAAGATGGGGACAAGAAGAAATAACTTTCAAGGCTGTAAATGGGATTAACTGAAATCAGGTTTGCAAAAGCACACAGCAGAGGCATGGCACAAAACAAGGGTTCTGTGAATGTCAGCTGCTATTATCAAGAGTTTTTATTTCTATTGTCTCCCTTGCTCACGTTGAACAAATTGTTCTCAGTATTGCTGGGATTTTTCTTTCTCAAAATTTGAGCTACAAAGGCATCCAAAGTCTCCTACTGGGGTGATCAGTCTCCTACTGTCCCAGTTTGCATGGAAGGAGGAGTTTCCAGAGATGCTAGGACCTTCAGGGCCCAAATCAGGAAGGACCTGGGCCAATCAGGCTGGAGAATCACTCCACCACTGGGAAGATCCCATGTCTGATTCCCAGTTCTGTGAGGTCTTCCTTAGGCTAGGCAAACCTTGAAAAACAGTCACTCTGATGCTCTTTGAAATCCACCTTGTTTCTGGAAAAGCTTTAGATCTTTTCCCTTACGTCATCTCTGCAGACATGGGGCAAAAAAGAGTACCAAGGGGAGCAGGGTTCTCCACACATCTTCAGCTGCTTTTCAATTCAAGGCTTAGAAATCATGGGCCCAATGTCCAGCAGGCTGGGAGGTGGACTATGGAGTGGATTCAGGATAAACTGAAATGACTTTTGTCATTGGCTTGGCCAGTACACCTTGCCAAGTGGTTTTCCCCTCGACTTTAAACAGATCAGTGTTATGAGGGGAAATGTACTCCATATGTTACTCCTGCCTTTGCCCTCAATTCACAAAAATGCCATCTTCTCAGAGAAGTAGAGTTGCCAGGAATTGTCTGGGATCTTTTCCTCCAAGAAAGTACCACTTGAATAATCACAAATAACTCAGTTTTTCTTCACTGTTCGACGTGGGGATAATAAGATCTGACTTTGGCTTAGCAAATTTTCTCATAACCTTTCAAAATTCTCATTCCAAAGTATAACTTTGTTTTTTTTTTCCCAAAGAGTATAGATTTTCTGTTTTGCTCACTTCCATGTTTACCTGAATTTAATAGAAGTTGACAAAAACCTGACAGCCTCATATATATTTTATTAGTGGAAAGAAAAGTTGCTTCTATATATTGATAACATCAAAATGTGTGTTTTTTTAAAACTATCCTCAGTTTGGAGAAATAAACCATCATTAAGAAGGTAGATGGGTAGAAAATATTATCCCTGCTTAGCTGATTTTTTTTTCCTAAAAAACATTCTGTTAGAAAGGAACCATACTACTTAGCTTATTATTAAATTCTATCCCGCGTTCTTTGCCTCTGATCAAAAGTAAAATTCACCTGTTTTCCCATGACCTCATCAATGCCTCTAAGTTCTGATGTGGTTCAGTCTGTCAATGGTCTAAGACCAGACAGGCTAAGCATTCTTTGTCATTTATAAGTCAGGGGTACCACCCCCACCTCCCCCAGGTATTAGGTCACCTCCATTTGTTTGTCTGGTGAGAACTGGCTTCCTTTTTTGAGACTGGATGCCAGATTGGTTCAACACCAGAATAGGAACCTGGAACTGATATTGGTTTTGCAGATGTGCAAAAACGTCCCAGGAGTTTTGAAAAAAGAAAAGGGAGAAAGGGTTTTGAGAAGAGAGGAGAGAAGGTTTTTAGAGGGCTGAAAACAAAACAATTAATCATATGGTGACTATTACACTTGTTTCTATTAAAGTGACTCACTTTCTCTGCATTTTCAGACCATAACTCAATTCCATTTTTATGTAACTACTGAATAACTGTCACATTTTTTCTTTGCTTTCTCTTTTTGCTGTTGTTGTTGCTGTTTCCCACAGTCAAAAGGCTTTCAAATTGCCTCCTTGCTCCTAAACAGAAAAGGAAGTGATTTCATATAGGAGATAATGAAGTAAAAAGCAATGCCTGATCACTGTAAAGATTTGCAATCAGAAAAAAATAAGTCCAGAAAAGAGTCTTGTAATTTTCATAATAAATTGCTCAGGGGAGCCAAACTTTCTTGGGACCCTCCCCATCATCATTTCTGGTTTGAGGACAGATTTGCCTTTTGGTACCCAGGTAGAGCTCCAAAATGGTGAATTTTATCTCCTATAGGTAAGGTCCTGGAGTGGGGCCAGAAATTACATAAGGATATATAGTATGTTTTTCTACCTCCCATTCATCCAGTTCATTAAAAAATGTATAACATTAGCAGAAGCTTCCAGATTTTTGACAGTGCAGGAGGCACAGGCCCTGTATCATTTCCCGTTTGTGTGACTGTGAACTAGTTACTTAACATCTCTATCATCTCACCTATAAAACAGAAATAATAATGATAGTAGTAATATCTATGTCTAGTACAGATGTTATCATATCTATCCTGGTGCAAGCCTTGTTCTTGAAAGCCAACAGACTGGCCATTCCTCTTGAGAGAGCTGACCAAGCAGATTAAACTCTTGAAAGGTTGGTGAAAACCTCTTCTTTTATGCTTACATTTCCTCAGCTTCAGTTTAATCATTGCTCTTTGGAATTTTGTTTATGGGGTACTGAAAACTTAGTTTAACAATGTCCCTTTTATTTGATCATAACTGAATTCCTTAAAATAGTTATCATGTTGTTACTTTTCTGTATTAGATTCTGCTCTTGGTGCTTGGAGAACACATGGAAATCACAGAGCTGTTTTATTTTAATGTCCTGTGGCTTTCCCTCTGTCATAACCTGTTTCTCTTTCATGGAGGCCACTTTTATTTGAGCAGGCTAAGGAGAGAGAATATTTGGGCAGTAGCCCAGTTGAGGCCTGGGAAATATCCCAGTTTCATAGATAACAGTGCTTTGCTCTGGGATTCCGAAGTCTTCTCTTCTTTTTAAACATTTAACCCAGAATTTTCTTTCTGGATAACCTTTTAAGTGAGTTAAATAGCCAAGCTCTCCTCACACATGAGAAAGGAATTGGGTGTGTTATTAAAAGGGATTTTCCTATGTATCACCATCTCTCTGAATTGATCTTTGATATAAAAACTCTTTGTGCTTTAAGCTTTGTTTTTGAAAATCTTTCAAAAAAATAAAAATCATCTTCTGGGCCACTGTTCTGCTGTTCAGTTGCTCAATTGTGTCTGACTCTTTGTGGCCCCATGTACTATAGCCCACCAGGCTCCTCTGTCCATGGGATTTCCCAGACAAGAATACTGGAGTGGGTTGCCATTTCCTTCTTCAGGGGATCTTCCCAGCCCAGGGATTGAACCTGCTTCTCCTGCTTAACAGGTGGATTCTTTACCACTGAGTCATCAGGGAAGCCCCTTCTGGCCAATAATTAAGTGTTAATCACTGACAATGCCTCTGTTTCTATTCAGTCCATTCATGGAAAGTACACAGGTCAAATAAATGAATGTGAGGTCAAATTCAATATGGAAAGGCAGGTGAACATTATGTGGGTCCTGGTTTTTGACGAGATTCTTCTTATAAACTTGTTTTAATTGCTTTATCACCTTCTGCTAAAAGTGGAAATGGATAATTTGAGAAATTGAATATTTCCTATTCAATTCAATATTTCTTTAAAAAGTTCTGATTTGCTTCAAGTCAATAAATATTTAATGAATGCCTACCAGAAGCCAGAAGGTGCCAAGGCCTTAAAATTCAACTATGCCTCTGCCCTGATGGAGTTGATAATGGGATGTAGAGGATAAACATTAAGTCAATTAGCACTAGGATGAGGGAGTAGACAAGGGTTATGAGAAGACAGAGCACAGAATTAACTCAGTATAGAACAGAGGTTCTCCAGCTTTCAGGTGCACAAGAATCACCTGGGACTCTGTTAACAGCACAGTTTTCTGAGCTCTGATCATTCTGATGCAAGTGGTCAGCTTTTGAGAGAGAACCCTTGTCTAGTGAGTCAGGACTGAAACTCAAACACGGTCTAAAGGATGAAAAGGGAGTGATTTTTCTAGTTGGTAGTTGGAGAAAGAGCTGGCCAGGCAGACAAGAGCAGGAAGACGTGTTAGAAATGGGACAAAGGGGACACAGAATGGCGGGCACTTTCCTCTGGGGGCCCTAAACCTCTTGGGTGCAGGAAAAGAGTCCTCATTCCGGGTGTTAATGGGGGGTGTGGAGGGGTGGAGGCTGGGGGTGGGGGGATAGCATTTCATTAGGGTTGCTTTCTCAGGTAAGCATGTAGAAGGCAAGACCCAGTTTTCTAGGCAATACTTCCTAATACCAAAAAGGAATAAAAAGAGAGAGATAGAAAGGAAAGGAAAGTATGCATCCCGGGTCTAATTTCACCTTCAGGCTATTCTCACCACTGCAAACAGAGTGGTTGGAAAATGCCTTCCTAAGCAGAATTTGGTGGTATAATTAGAAAATTATCTCTTCCTAGAACATTTTGTGAAATTCTGCCGTGAGGTGTCAACAGGTCTTTGTGGCGTTCTCGCCAGTAGAGATCGACTGACATGTAAAATACAGCGGCGTTCCAAAAAGCCACTGTAAAATCTCAAGTATGTGGAAGGAGTTTGGTGTGCTTGCCAGTATGGTTTTTCCAAAAAGAAAAATTCTGCAGAGATCAAAGATGGGCGGAGGAAGTAGGCTCTAGCTTCAGGCGGAAGGTTTTATCATCAGAATAATTCAAGCTGGTGATTTTCTGGCAAGGCGAGTCAATGGGCCAAGTGGAGAAGAGTGAACGTCTGAGCTTTGGATGCGAGGCGGAGGAATGGAGACGCAGCGGTGAAGGAGGAAATGAGGAATTAGGGACAGCCACTCCCCCGGATTTAAGTTCCTGACCACAGACTGTCTGTCTGAAGGCCTCTGGCATCTTGTGTAGTTTCCAGTTCTGGGAGGGAACTTGCTCAGCGCTTCCTCAGATGCCTGCTCACCACACAAAGCCAGCAGCCTTGTCTTTGAGAAAGAGGTTGGGGATGATGGACCAGAAGCACAAGTAACACTCTGGGGTTTTCCTTTAACTTTTTTTTTTTTTTTAATGGAAAGGGCATCAGGATAACCCAAGGAGAATAGAAGTTCCAAGTGGTGAAGGATTTGGTGAGGTGGATGTTGGAGTTCATAGATGGGAGGTTAGCTCTGAAATGACACCTTTAGGGTTCAAATCCTGAGGGCACCCCTTATTATCTGTGTGGTTTGGGGAAATCACTTAGCCTCTCTGTGCCTCAGTTTCTAGGTCTGCAAAACATGCAAGAGTGTTTACCTCATAGGGTGGGTGAGCGGATTAAATGAATGAAATGTGAAGCTCTTGGTGCAGTATCAACACATAGAAAGCTTGATAAATGTTAACTATTATTTTATTAAGGGCTTCCCTGGTAGCTCAGATGGTAGAGCATCTGCCTGCAATGCAGGAGACTCAGGTTCCATCATCCCTGGGTCAGGAAGATCCCCTGGAATAGGAAATGGCAATGCACTCCAGTATTCTTGCCTGGAAAGTCCTGTGGACAGAGGGACCTTGTTCATGGAGTTGCAAAGAGTTGGACATGACTGAGCAACTGAGCACACATTTTATTAAACATGTTAACATGTTTACAGGCTTTTAATTTAATTATTTGTATGTTTAATTTATTTTATATTTTTCTTACTCAATGGCATTTTCCCCCAATTTTCTCTCTAGGAATAATGCCTCCAAGTTAGGCAGGGCCTGGGCAGAATCACATGGACTCTTTTGACTTTCCTATGCCTCTGCCTAAGGCATCAAGACCAGTTTGATACAGAAGCAAGGGACAGTGCAGTGACTTTTTCCTGAACACACTTACTAGGCTCTTCAGGGAAGTAGCTATGCACTTGCCTTCCCAGAAGAATGATGGGTTGTTATAGGTAGGAGAAAGAAGGATAATGTCTCACATGCTGAAGTTTTGAAGCTTTTTGGTGTCACTACTAAGATAAAAGTGAAAGGTGCTCTACAGTTAGATGTAAAATTGAACTAACTCCTGGTGTCATCTTGGAGCTTGAGATCCTGATTATTCCCCCCTGGATTGCTGAATTGTAACTCTTCTTCCAAGGTCTGAACAGTTTTACCCGGCAGTGTCAGCAATGGTGTGAGCACAGGTTAATTTTGTGTGTGTGTGTTTTTGTGACTGATCGTGTTTCTTTTCCCGAGCTCTGATACAAAGATCTGGTCCCTATCTGTGACTTGCCTGCAGCAACTATACAGAATGTCATCATGCATGTTTGGTACAGCCTTTCTCCATATTCCATATCATGTTTTCATCCTTAGTTCCTCTTTGATTAATCTTGCATCATCTGTGTCACTATAAGCTGACCTGAATCCTTTTGGAAAAAAAAAAAGCTAAATATTTAAAAAAGCACTTGTTATATAAATCAACTCAAGGCCTTAGTCATTCAGCAAGATTTGTACCGATCCAGGCAGCTCTCTTACTTAAATTTAGCTCTCTTTTTGATACTTTATATAAGAATATCCTTTTTGCAGTGATCCGCAGAGAACCCAATATTACTCATGGATAGCAAAATCTATATACCTTTCTTAAGGAGCTACCGAATCTACCATTGCAGATACATGAAAATTGGATCTGAATTAATTATTTAGAAGTGACATGAAAATATGCACATTAAGGTGAGAAAGAATCTGTGTTCTAATGAAAAGGCAGCTGACAAATTCCAGATTTACCAGTCCCAACCAGTCAAGGAATTACAACTGTTTATCATGGACAAATATAATGGTCATTTGGTAAGAACACAAAACCACCAGTCTGAAAATGTGTTTAGAGTTTCAGAGTTCTAACTCTGGAATTCTAACAGGGAATTTCATCCAGGAGTCCAGCAGTTTTCCTCCACTTTTTCTTGGGAAAATGACCATATCAGATATGGTTGAGCACCTTGTGTTTTAGAAAATGATTCTTAAACTTCCAACTGCTTAACTGGGTTCCAGGTAAAGAAAAAGAAAGAAAGAAAGAAAAAAAAACCTAGAAACAAAACTTTTTCATTGAGAAAATTCCCTCTGTTCTTTCAAATATTATAAGATCATGTTAGGAAAATGGAAGCACTGAACTGGAGATTAAAGTCCTTCCTGACTGTCAAGAGTTCACACTGTTGCTATTTTTCAGTGAGGAGGGCAAGTGCAAACAAACCTGTGTGATGTTTGAGGAGGGTGGCATGGGGTTGTTGAAAAGATGACTATATTGCCCTTTGCTTATCTGAAGTTGTGTGGATATTTTCCTGACCTGATACTAATTTATGTACCTGTCACTCAGTTCACTGAAGTTATGATTAAGCCCCATTCTATTTGGACTTTCTCCTAACATGCCTAAGACATTTATGGAAACATAGTACAGAAAGAGATAAAAATATAACATGTGCTGACAACAATATATTGATATTTTAAAACAAGTATTGTTATTTATCACCACATTCTGTGCTGGGAAGATGTTAAAATTGGGTGAAGTGAATAAATAAATGTTCATCTTATTCACCTTTTGTTTATTATGCCCCTGAAAGAGTCATATCTTCAAATAGGAGTTTATTCATCCCCCGAATCCAAACAAAGTTTCCCTGCTTCTTGAAAAAACAGTGAGTTTTTTACCTCTTCCAATTTTTGAAACATAAACCATGTTCTTTATTTGCAGACTGTTATGTAAATCAAGTGACCTGCCTTGTATTACAGTTTTCTCAACCACTGCTGTGATGGATATCTCTCTCGGGACTTTTATAAAAATGCCATCCCTCGAGCTTTTCCCAGAACGCAAATAATTCAAGTACAAAGAAAGGGAGAGAAATAAATAAAATCAAGCAGTGTGCAGCCCTTTCTTCTGAACCTTCATACTGTCCTTAAATTAAAGAAAAGGCAGCATGCAAATTGGAATACAGAAAGGATATAAGAAACCCTCTATTTACTACTGGGAAGAGTTCCCAAAGGCGTAAATCAGTAGTCGGGAACTCCAAACACAGAATGCCTATGGAAACGATGGAGGCTGGGCTCCAGGTTGGTCCTCAGAGGCCTACTTAATTCATAACAGAGGCTCCATAAATTTGTTAAATGAATAAATAAGCTCTCATGCAGTGAGTCAGTACATCAGACAGAACTACCTCGGGATTCTAAAGGGAAACCTGGTTTTGGAATCAAATAACACCACCATTAACTTGTCTTGTGTGGGAGAAGCAGAATAGCATGTAGATAAAGTTGTCCTCTATTGAGTCCTGCCTGTCAAGTCTGAAAGATAGTTCCCTTCCTACATGCCTTGTCAGGCAACTCTTCCACATTTGAAATCCTCTTTCCCAAACTAGCAGGCTTCTAGTACCTTGTTACTGTCCAAAGCTGCCTCTTGGGCACCTTGCATTGGACTGTTAACCCTATTAATGGGATCCATGTTCAGAACTGCCTGCGTCAGCCTTTCTTCTCTCTGATCAATCAAAACTTCTGCTCTGTGGGTGTAAGGGGCCTTCTAACTAGGTGAGAAGAGAAAGCTCCTTCACACTGCTAAAAGTGTGTGTATGGACTTTACAAGATTCAAATGGGAAGTGCAGAAGTGTAATAATATATGGTAAATGACCCAGGTTGTTCACAGTCTGGAGGGCTCAGAGGGAGAACAGAAGAAAACTGACTGGCAGGAAGAGTGAGACTTGAGGCAGGCCAGGGCTGCCTGGGAGCTGAGCCCAAGACTGCTCCCAGTGCCCTGTGTGTTCAACAGTATCATTAACTATTATCTGCATTTTTTCTCCTTTTGGTATAAGATTTGGGTTTCCCAGACAGCGCTAGTGGTAAAGAACCTGCCTGCCAATGCAGGAGATGTAAGAGATGCGGGTTTGATCCCTGGGTTGGGAAGATCCCCTGGAGGAGGGTATGGCAACACACTCTAGTATTCTTGCCTAAGAATCCCATGGATAAAGGAGACTGGTAGGCCCTAGTCCATAGGGTCGCAAAGAGTTGGACATGATTAGAGTGACTTAGCATGCACGCATATAAGCCTTTGAGATATATAAGCCTTGTCCTCTGACAAGGTTATAAATTCTTTGAGTGTAGAAATACCCTGTATCTAGCTACTTCTTTACCTTTCCCTTCAAAGTTAGAGCTTCCTGATAGCTCAGTTGGTAAAGAATCTACCTGCAATGCAGGAGGCCCTGGTTTGGAGGCCCTGGGTCAGGAAGATCTGCTGGAGAAGGGCTAGGCTACCCCACTCCAGTATTCTTGAGCTTCCCTTGTGACTCAGCTGGTAAAGAATCCACTCGCAATATGGGAGACTTGGGTTTGATCCCAGGGTTGGGAAGATCCCCTGGAGAAGGGAAAGGCTACCCACTCCAGTATTCTGGCCTGGAGAATTCCATGGACTGTATAGTCCATGGGTTTGCAGAGAGTTGGACGTGACTGAGTGACTTTCACTTTCACACTTTCTTTCAAAATGTTAAGGCACTGAACAGATTCTCTTTGAGCTAAACCGGGTTTTGGCTATCTGGTGGGATTCATTTAATTTACTTGAAAATCTCTTTAAAAATGAGAGAAAAATACCATGCTTGAAGTATAATTTTTATTGCATAATTACTTGTATATATGTCACTATATTCTCCCATAATTATTTGTAAACATTTTACATAATTTTGTGAAAAGATGGATTTTACTAATATTACACTTTCTAATTGTGAAAGTTCTAAAATTCTGGCACATTATAGAAGATGTTATGTTTCTGGTTATGTTTCTTTGTGTTCAAAAATAGTGTTGAACAGATATCATGGCGATAACTTTCTCTTTCAAGGTTTAGTAATTAGGTATTTAATTTTTTAAAGAATTTATAGAAGTGAATTGACATGATTATAATAAAAATTTTGTGAAGGATTTCTTTACAAGTTTTAAATAATTAGAGAAACCCAAGTCATATGGGAATGAAGGTTGAGAATTACTGATAAGTAATATCAATACAGTAATCACAAAGGGGAATCTTAGTCCTTTTCATATTCTTGACTTCACATTAGGTGGGAAAATAAATGTGCAAAGCTCCTTTCCATTACTGCAATTGACAGTTCAGGAACCTGCTGCAAAGTTATTAATACGTTCTGCTATAACTCTTATATTTCTGACTTGTAATATACTGTTTTTTAACAACTGACATAGCCAGATATTTCTGACTCATTTGTCTACAAAGTGCAATTCAGTCCATCAAATAATGAAAATAGAATGAAGCAAAATGATGTTTCCTTCCCCAATTAGAACTACCCCTAGTGGTCCCCAGCCAATGATATTTGCATCAGTTTTTCTTGCCTCAGCATTTGACATTTTTCTTGAGAAGTGAGAGTGCCTGGAGCCAGCTTGCCTGGGTTCTTATCCTGGTTCTGCTATTTGCCATCTGTGTGACTTCTCCCAGCTTTGTCATGTGCAAAACAGAAAATTATAAAAATCTCATAACTCATGATGCATAACCAAATTAATACAAGCATCTGCTTTTGCCTCTAAAGTCTAATCTAAACAGAGAAGCCAGAATGTTTTTTTTTTAAACAAACAAACAAACAAACAAAACCATGAATCAGATCCTATCACTCTTCTACTCAACACTTCCATAGAATCTCCAGCTCCACTGGTGTGATAGCCAAGGTCCTGATGATGGCTTACAAGGATCTACATGGAGTGCTTTGACTTCAGCTTCTACCATTCTTTCTCTTGCTTACTAAGCTCCGGTCCCACTGGCTTTCTTGCTATTCTTCAAACACATCAGTCATACTTCCTATATAGGGCATTTGTACCCACTGTTCCTTCTGCTTGGAACATTCTTCCCTAGAAATATTCAGAGCTCACTGCCTTGTTTGCTTTAGGTCTTTGCTTGAACTTGGCTTTTACACTCGGACCTTACTTGACCATGTCTATAAAAAAGCAACTCCACGTTCTGGTTCAACATGAAGATATAAGAAGATCCTGAACTCACCTCCTCCCACAGACACACTGAGTCTACAGCTACAAAAGGACCAGTTTCCTCTTGAAGATCTAAAGACTGCCTGAGTGACGACTGCACATTGGGCAAGTGAGAAGAAAACCACATCAAGGCAGCAGAGGGGACCTTCCTGGTGGTACCATGGCTAAGACACCACACTCCCAATGCAGGGGGCCCAGGTTTGATCCCTGGCTGGGGGAACTAGGTCACACATGCTGCAACTAACGATCCCACATACTGCAACAAAGATTGAAGATCCAGTATGCCACAAATAAGACGTGGTGCAGTCAAATAAAAATCAATAAATATTTTAAAATGGCAAGTAGGAGAGGCTGGGATATATCTTTCCATAAACCTTACCCCTGATACAGTGACCCACAACTGGAAGGAAATTCAAAACCTGGAGCTTCTCCCTGAGGAGCAAAGGGTTCAGACCTGTCATCAGGCACCCCAACTTTTAAGACACCCACTTGAGAGGTGCTCACTCCAAATATCTCATTTTAAAAGCCAACAGGGCTTGCATCCCAAAACTCACAGGATGGCAGTGAAATGGATGGCAGCTCTTAAAGGGCCAGTGCACTCAGAATCACCTGCTGCAGGACCCTGCTCAGAAGTAGCTGATCATGCCCAGACTTAAAGTGAAGGAGTCTCATCTACATTAACACTTCACATTTCTGTGAGCCTGCTGCAACACTCTCTGTGGACAGAGCCTGGGAGATTCTCCTTTTGCCATGCTTAGGGCACCAGAATCTCCCAGGAGAGAGCCTTAACATATGTCTGGTGCCTCAAATTTTGTGACTGCTGCTCAGGGGATATCTCTGGGTTGCTTGGCCCTGGAGGTCAGGGGAACTTGTGTTCCTGGTCACCTGGGACTCTAATAATCAGTGTCACCCAGCAAGGAGCTCCTACCCTTGTCTGGCACCCTGAGTTTTATGACTGCTGCCAGGGAGTACTTTACATCACCTGGCTCTGGTGGCCAGGTCATCCCACAGGACTGTAACCAATGTAGAAAGAGTTCTTAAATAGCTACCACACACAGGGTTACCAAGAGATAACAGACTTAAGAGTTCGGTCTTTCTATGAATCAGGTATGTTAGCTAATCACGACTGTGTCCACAGGGGCAGCCTTCTAATAAAACATGTACCTAGGGGCTGACTGTAATTCTTTCCAGAGATCTTGGAAGGTGGCTGCTATATTCACTCTCACTCTCCATTGCACTCTAGAGTGCCAGTATCTCTTGGAGGGGAGATTTGCATGTGTCTGGTGCCTGCTTTTTGCAGCTGACACCCAAGGGACAGCCTTTGATTGCCTGGTTCTGGTGGATGAAGAAGCTTGTATTCTGGTATCTCATGGGACTATGGTGATCAGAGGGATGGTTCCTGGCAGTTTACAATCCCCCCGGGCACAGCTCAGATAGCAGACCGAGGCATATTTTTCAGTCTTTCTGTGAATGATGCTACTTCTCCTGTCCTGGAGCTTCAGCCTGAGGGACAGGTTTTAGGTCTGGCACATATTTAGTGACCTATAGAGCTGCTCTCCAAGGAAGGCAGACTGTGAATGCCATCTTGGCCTTCTCCTCCTACCTTGCTCCAGCTCACCAGTATCTCAGGAAAGGAGCTTACACAGTCATCTGGAGTGTGGTTTTTGTGACTGTAACTCAGGGGACACTGCCAGATCACCTGATTCCGGTGGCCAGCAGGGCTTATGCTTGTTTCCCCTGAGAACTGCATATATTTGCATATTTTTTAAAAGCAGCTGCCTGAGGGTCTGACTTCCTGTTAGCCTGATCTAGATGTTGAGATCTTTCCCTTTGGGACTCTGAAAGGTCTTGGCATGTCTTCAACTACTGGGAGGTATTAAAAATATATTAGGCTGCTTAACAAGCACAGATGTTTGAGAGATGACCAGGAGCTGGGACAGAGCTGAATTAAAAAAAAAAAAACAACAAAACTCATCTTCAACACAAGGCTACTCTTTCAAGACTGAGAAAGGTGGTTGTTTTATTTACTATGTAGAAACCAACACAGAGAATCAAACAGAGGAATATGTTCCAAATGAAAGAACAAGATAAGCCCTCATAAGAAATCTTAATGAAGCAGAGATAAGTACTTTACCTGATAAAGAGTTAAAAGTAATGGTCATAACGATTCTTACCAAACTGGGAAAAGAATGGATGAACACAGTGGGAATTTCAAGAGAGAACTGGAAAATATAGGAAAGTACCAAATAGAAGTCACAAAATTGAAGAACTTGATAATTGAATTAAAAAAATACACTACAGAGGTTCAACAGATGAAACAGAAGACAGGATCAGTCGACTTGAACACAAGGCAGTGAAGTTCATCCAGAAGAGCAAAAAGATAAAAGAATGAAAAAGATGAAGATAGCTTAAGGGGCTTGTGAGACAACGTCAAACAGAAGGGAGCAGAAATCTTACTTGAAAAATTGCTGAATTTTTTTTTCCTTCCCTGAATGATTTTCGTCCTTAATTTGGAGAAGGAAACAGATATCTAGAACCAGGATGCCAAGAAAGTACTGAATAAAGAGACTTACAATAAGACACGTTGTAGTTATAATTTCAAAAGTTAGAGACAAGGAAAGAATATTAAGAGCAGCAAGAGGAAACTTTTATGTACAAGGGAGGCCCCATAAGGTTATCAACAGATTTATCAGCATAAAATTTACAGGCAAGCAGGTAATGGCATGATGTGTTCAAAGTGCTTTAAAACCCTTAAAATCAAGAATACTCTACCCAGAAAAGTCATCCTTCAGAATTGAAAAGAGATAGTTTTACAGATAAGCAAAAGATAAAGGAGTTTACCACCACTAAACTGGCCTTACAAAACCTATTACAGGGACTTTTTCAATCTGAAAACAAATGATGACAATTAGTAATTAGAACATATATGAAATAATAAATCTCTTTGGAAAAGTAGATAGTAAAGGTGCTAGATTAGTTACTTATAAAGCTAATATAATCATAGTAAAAATATCTATGATTGTAATACAGCCATACTTGTTTTATTGTGCTTCTCAGATACTGCATTTCTTTTTAAACAAGTTAAAAGTTTATGGCCCTGCAATGAACTAATCTGTTGACACTAGTTTTCCAATAGCATTTGCTCACTTAATGTCTCTTTGTTGTATCTTGGTGATTCTTGTAGTATTTCAAACTTATTTTAAAAATAATATTTGTTATGGTGATCTTTGATGTTACTATTGCAAAAAGATTACAACTTTCTAAACTCTTAGATGCGGAGAAGGCAATGGCACCCCACTCCAGTACTCTTGCCTGAAAATCCCATGGACAAAGGAGCCTGGTGGGCTGCAGTCCATGGGGTCTCGAAGAGTCGGACACGACTGAGCGACTTCACTTTCACTTTTCATTTTCAAACATTGAAGAAGGAAATGGCAGCCCACTCCAGTGTTCTTGCCTGGAGAATCCCAGGACGGAGCCTGGTAGGCTGTCGTCTATGGGTCGCACAGAGTCGGACACGACTGAAGCGACTTAGCAGTAGCAGCAGCAAAGTCTTAGAAGATGGCTACGATTTTAATCAATAAGATATTTTTAAAGTAAGGTATGTACATTTAAAAGACATAATGCTAGTATACACTTTACAGACTACAGTATAGTATAAATATAACATTCCCTGGGAAACCAGAAAATTCGTATGACTCACTTTATTGCAATATTTGCTTTATTGTGGTTGTCTGAACTGACCATAATATCTTTGAAGTATATCTGAAATTAGTTAAAAAAATACACAAGATAAAAAAAGATAGTAAAATATGACATCAGAAACATGAAACATGGGGAAGAGCAAAAATGTTGAGCTTTAGAATGGCAACAAACTTATTACTAACTTAAAATATGTTGCTATACAATTATATGAAATATAATATGTTACAGAATATAACTTGTTATATGTAAGATTCATAGTAACCACAAAGCAAAAACCTATAGTAAATACACAAAGAATAAAGAAAAAGAATTATAACCATACAACTAAAGAGAAAGTCATCAGACCACAAAGGAAGAGAGCCAAGAAAAGAAAGAAACAGAGTAACCACAAAAACAGCTAGAGAACAATGTAAAGTGGCAATAAGCAGGTACTGATAAAAAGTTATTTTCCATGTAAATGAACTAAATTTTCTAATCAAAAGACAGAGCAGCTGAATGGATAAAAAAAATTACTCATCTATATGATTCTACCAGACACTCACTTTAGGTGTAAAGACACATACAGACTGAAAGTTAAGAGATGGGAAAAGATATTACATGCAAATGGAGACCAAAAGGCTGGAATAGCTCTACTTATATCAGACAAAAACACTTTCAAACAAAGACAGTAATAAGAGACAAAAACAATGTTATATAATGATAAAGGGGTCAATCCAACAAGAAGATAAAATACTTGTAAAAATTTACATACCTAACAAGGAGCACCTAAATATATAAAGCTAATAGTAATGGACTTAAGTGGAGAAATAGCTATCAATATAATAATTGCAGGCATTAATGCCCCACTTACATCAATGGATAGATCATGCAGACAGAAAATCAATAAGGGAATATTGACTTTAAACAACATGTTAAAAGAGATAGGCTTAACAAATATTTATAAAACATTATATTCAAAAGCATCAGAATACATATATTTAAAGGCACATGGAACATTTTCCAAGATACATCATATGTATCTTGGCCACAAACAAGTCTAAATAAATTTAAGAGGGTTAAAATCATGTCAAGCAACTTTTCCAAAAACAATGGTATGAAACTAGAAAACTTTATTTATTAAAAATGTATCCTTTAATTGATTCATTTTTGTTACACATTTTAAAGGTTATATTCCATGTATAGTTATTATAAAATATTGACTACATTGAAAGTATAAATTAATTACATGACAAAAAATGAGAAAATTCGTGAGTATATGGAGATTAACCAACATGTTACTGAACAATCAATGGGTCAAAGAAGAATTCAAATAAACAATATCTCGAGACAAAAGTGGGAATGTAACATATCAAAAGTTATAGGATGCAGAAAAGTAGTTCTAAAAGGGAAGTTCATAGCAATAAATGCCTGCTTCAAGAAACAAAAATAATATTAAATAGATGACCTAATGCTATGCTTAAGGAACTAGCAAAAGAAAAACAAATAAGGCTCAAACTTAGTATGAGGAAGGAGTTCACAGAAATTGTGGTTTAGTCACTAAGTCGTGTCCCTACTCTTGTGACCCCATGGACTGTAGCCTGCCAGGCTCCTCTGTCCATGGGATTTTTCAGGCAGGAATATGGAGTGTGTTGCTATTTCCTTCTCCAGGGGATCTTCCCAACCCAGAGGTAAAACCTGGGTCTCCTGCGCTGCAGGCAGATTCTTTACCAACTGAGCTTCCAGGGAATTCCCATTAAAACAGAAATAAATAGAGACTAAAAGCATAGCAGAAAAAAGGATCAATAAAACTAAGGGCTGATTCTTTAAAAGATAAACAAGATTGACAAGCCTTAGCTAGACTCACCAAGAAAAAGTATTATGCCTCTCAGGATGTTTGAATTTTAAGCTAGGACACTGTGGATAGAGGGGTGCCTCAGCTAACACTCAGAATACCTCATAGTGGAGACTGTTGGTGTGTGTAGGACTGGGGAAGCAGACAGAGAAGGTCTCTCCATCACCCTCGAAATGACACTGTGGGGGACTTTCATGCCTAGTTAGTGGCTTAGATCACCTCATGAGAGGACAGAAGTATGAGAGGACAAAAGAAAATAATGGAACCCGGTAATACCAAAGTACTTTCCAATTAATGCTTTCATTCTTTCATGTAAAACTGGTGTAGTGAGAAGAGCATGGGACTGAGTGTTAGCTCTGTCTCTGATTAAGAAATATTAGGACTTCACTGCAAAAGACCTCAGTCAGACATGCATGTGATATGACTGCTCAAGTATTTCAGATCTGAAATTAATAATTTCTAAAGCTCCATAAGAGGAGAGTGAAAAAGCTGGCCTAAAGCTCAACATTCAGAAAACGAAGATCATGGCATCTGGTCCCATCACTTCATGGGAAATAGATGGGGAAACAGTGGAAACAGTGTCAGACTTTATTTTTAGGCTCCAAAATCACTGTAGATGGTGACTGCAGCCATGAAATTAAAAGATGCTTACTCCTTGGAAGGAAAGTTATGACCAACCTAGATAGCTTATTAGAAAGCAGAGACATTACTTTGCCAACAAAGGTCCGTCTAGTCAAGGCTATGATTTTTCCAATGGTCATGTATGGACGTGAGAGTTGGACTGTGAAGAAAGCTGAGCGCCGAAGAATTGATGCTTTTGAACTGTGGTGTTGGAGAAGATTCTTGCTAGTCTCTTGGACTGCAAGGAGATCCAGCCAGTCCATTCTGAAGGAGATCAGTCCTGGATATTCACTGGAAGGACTGATGCTAAAGCTGAAACTCCAGTACTTTGGCCACCTCATGGGAAGAGTTGACTCATTGGAAAAGACCCTGATGTTGGGAGGGATTGGGGGCAGGAGGCGAAGGGGACGACAGAGGATGAGATGGCTGGATGGCATCAGCGACTCAATGGACCTGAGTCTGAATGAACTCCGGGAGTTGGTGATGGACAGGGAGGCCTGACGTGCTGCAGTTCATGGGGCTGCATAGAGTCGGACACAACTGAGCGACTGAACTGAACTGAACCGAAAGCTCCATAATTAACTGGAAATCCATAGTTGAGATTTTTTTAAGGGAGGGACAGAGGGTGGGCATAAGTTTTTGTAGATATTATTGGTTAATGGTGCACAGGATTCAGATATAGACCGGGAAAGGATCTGGCAGTTCAAGAATAATCACTGAACTTCTATTTAAAGAGGAAAAAATTGAGAAGATAATTTGTATCACTTCTGCTTCCTCAGTGTGTCCAATTTCCTTTTTATGTACTGGAGCAGGTGGGATTCCAAAAAGTTAAGGAGAATGAAGATCCTTTGGGGTGTGTGTTATATCCTACTGACAGCAAAAATACTGCCAAAGATATGCTTCTCTTTCTTAAGGAGAAATCTCACCCGTGAAATCTATGTGTAAGACTTTCTAAGGGAAGGTTTGTACTGAGTCCACCCATATTTTCCACCATTATTTTCCTCCTTTTTTCTTTTAAATGGGGTGAAATTTGCAAGCAGCAAGGAAAACACAAGCACAGAATCTTTTACTATATATGCGTCCTGTGAAAGGCAAATTGCAACCAAAAGAATTCAAGGCTGATATTAAACATTTTGCTTAACAGACTAAACTAAAAGTGAGTGCTGTTTCCCAGTTCCCTCAGCCAGGGTTTCAGATGCTCTCCAGTGAGGTCATCCACTGGTCCTCACAGAGGAAAAGAGATGTGTACTATTATCTGAATGGTCCTCTTTTTGCCTTTCTTCTTATAAGTGAGTCCCTTCTGAACTTAGGAACTGGATGCAAAAATCATGAAGGTATGGGGAGAGGGTTGGGGAAGCTTATACATGGGAAGCTACTAGAACTTTCTAAGTGGAAGACAACCAACATGTCTGTAGACATTGGGCTTCCAAGTAAACAAAATGGTGATGTCCAGATGCCCAATCTGTTGAATGCTTAGATTCTTTTATGTCATCAATTCTAGTATTTCCCTTAGGCAAGTATTTGCATTCCAAGCTGGCCAGGTAGCAGTAGTGCTATCAGTATGGAGGAGACATACAGTTGGGTCCAAAGAGGGCCATGGGTTAGGACGTAAAGAACAAGTGGCATCAATGTGTATCCAGAAATCTTTTCAAAGAAACTGGCCTCCCCGAGGTAAGCATCTGTGCTAACTCGAGTATCTCACATCTCCTTTGACTCTCTGTTGTCAGTGAGAATTTATAACCCTCATTGTTAGAATTGTGTATTTTTCAAGCTCTAGGTGCTGAAAGATTCTCAAACTACCTCTCTCGTGCCAAAGCCTTTTCAGTTAACTCCCTAAAACATCCTTTCATCTCAGCTTCCCCAATCTCTTTAGGGAATGCCAGCATTTAAAACAATTTGCTTGTTTTCCTTTTAACTTCCTAATCTGACTAATTTAATTCTGAGTCATAGACCTATAAAGTTTATTAGCAGATCTAATCGTCCCAAAGATTTCTTCATCGTAGCTACTCCTTTAACATCACTTGTGGTGAACAAGAAGCATTTCATACCTCAAAGAGGCACTCAGGATTTTTGTGTGTTGTTTTAGATTTTTGTCTATTTCAGGCAGAGAGCATAGCAAACTGATTAAATTACTACTTAGTAACTTTAAAAAAAACACTAAAATAATGTGAGATTATGAAGAGTATGAAAATATAAAAATAGATGAAAATATGAAAAATAGGTAAAAATATGACAGATAGATCTGAAGGAGTTTTGCATAAATCTGACACATGAATTCCAAAAGAAATACCCCTGTTTCTACCTTGGTAACCACCTTTAGGTCTTATAATCATAATCGGGTGTGAGTGTGGCTGTTACGACGGTGAGGAAACCGTGTGCCCCTGGGCCTGACCAAAGGCTGCTCGGGGTCTGTGCAGCACAGCCCTCCAGGTCTAGTCTGTGAGCTGCTGGCCATATGCAGACAGGCCCCTCAGGGTACTGTGACCCTTGTTTGCCCCCTCCGAAGGACTTCCAGGTATTCACTTGGCCTTTCTGTGGATTCTACCTGTAGTTTTCCTCTTTGAACCTATCTCAAAGGTCCCTTCCTGACTGAACTGCTGTTGGCTGCTCTGATGAAAATACCCCAACTCTCAGAATCTCTCTTCTTGGGCTAGTCTCCTTGTGGTAGGTGCCCCTACCTAGCACAGACCCTTCCTAGCCCTGAGGTGGGACCCAGACAAGCCCTTAAATCTTATTAATCTTTTTTTTTTGTGTGTGAAAATTATTATTTTTTAAATTTAATTTTTATCTTTTGGCCTCAGCACGTAGCATTCACGATCTTACTTCCCCAGCCAGGGATTGAACCTGTGTCCCCTGAAGTGGAAGCACAAAGTCTTAACCACTGTGCCACCAAGGAAGTCCCATAAATCTTGTGAATCTTGACATCTGGAGGAAGAAGTTATTCTTAAATACCTAGTTGAAACGTTTGATATGTTTACTCTCTTGGCTTTGTTCAATTCAGATGTTAGGATAAACTTAGTATTTAGAATTCTAGTGTGTGTTATTAATGCAAAAGACCCTTACTTTTATGCTGACCTAGCTGATGTCTCTTAATTTGTTTTGTAATTCTTTTAACAAGTATTGAGTGATTCTCATTGCCAGGCTGGAGGGCAGGTACTGAACATAACATGACGTCTGGTTCCTGCTCTAACAGAGCTTATAATCTGTGAAAGGGAAGGAAGGCGACATACAAATGAAGTGATTACAAACTGTGGTGCTTTGATGGAGGCAAATGCAAGGGGGAAAGGGAGGGAAAGAGGGAACATAAGATCAGCAAATTATCTTTATTTAAAAGTTTTTTATGGAGAAATTTTGCTAATTTTCCTGGTGGTGAATTCCTTTGACTTTCCTGGTGGGTCAGACAGTAAAGCGGCCTGCGAACAATGCGGGACACCCGGGTTCAGTCCCTGGGTCAGGAAGATCTCCTGGAGAAGAAAATGGCACCCCACTCCAGTACTCTTGCCTGGAAAATCCCATGGACGGAGGAGCCTGGTGGGCTACAGTCCATGGGGTCACAAGGAGTCGGACAGGACTGAGCGACTTCACTTTTGCTAACTATAAATATCACTTAAAGTAGTGATGAGAGAAACCTTCAGTTTTATTTTGAGACTTATTGATAC
This sequence comes from Nanger dama, assembly GCA_917880005.1. Taxonomy (NCBI): domain Eukaryota; kingdom Metazoa; phylum Chordata; class Mammalia; order Artiodactyla; family Bovidae; genus Nanger; species Nanger dama. Next base: position 5,505,456 of record CAKJTW010000082.1, on the reverse strand, counting down.
AAAAGGTAAGAGGCAATTATAATTCCATTATTTTAAGGCTTATTCTAGTTTTATTACTGAGAATACTTTTCCAATAAGTTTTCAACTGTTTTGCTTATTAACCATTCTAATCATTTTCTCTTCCTAATCTTTTAAGTTTAACATGGAGACCAGTACAATTAATGTAAAATAGCTTTTGGTAAATTTTAATTTTGACTGTGTGTTGAAATGATACTATTTTGGACACACTGGGTTAAATAAAATATAGCACTAAACTTAATATTATCTATTTTTTAAAAAATGTGGCTATAAGAAAATTTATATTTATTTATATGACTCTCATATTTCTATTGAAAAGACTGTGATAGAATCTTGATATGAAAATTTTTAATTATTTTGGATAGATTGTGCTTCATGACATGCACCCTTAACAATCATTACTAAAAATAAATAAGGTTATTTGGTTGGCATGCTTAATTATATCCCTGAATATCTCTCTTTTATAAGGATCCACAGGAAATTTTACTTCTGCCGTAAGTCAAAAATTTCTTGAGAAGAGGCATTATGCATTTTGAACTATATTTTGCTTCCCACCCAAAAGCTAGATATTTGTATTACTTGGCTAAACTTGGTAAATCACCTAATATTACCACACTGAATGCTGCTGGTCTATCAAAAAAAAAACCAACATAATTTTACATGAGAAAAAGAAAATAAGAACAATTCACAAAGATTTACAGACAACAGGAAACTAAAGAGTGAGGAAGATACTGCAGGTTTATTAAGCATAAAAAAATAGTGAAGTTAACTTTTGGTTTGATGCCTTGGGATTGACAGTTCTCAGATCATAATGGTATGAGGGAGAAGACAAAGAAAAGATCATTTCCAAAAGATAAAAAATGGTACCATGCAGTTATATTTTCCCCCATTTAAAATATAATGCCTGGGACTTTAATTCCAGGTAAAACCTGGAGTAGTCTGGAGGCAAACTGAAGAATATTTGACAGTATGCCTACGGCCAAATATAATATGCTTGATTGTTCTTTCAAGTGGTTTTGCTATTATTCTTGACTTTGGACAGTTAATCTCTCTTGTTTCTAGGTCACCATTCAGTGGAACTGGTGAAAAGAAAAGTGGGAACAAAATGGAAAGAGATTGCTGGGGAACTTACGAATGCTTACTATACTCAATAATGAACCAGTGAAATTTGTTTAATGCCACATTATTTATTCTCTCTACCCATTTCTTTATGGTTACTTTAGATAAATTGGGTTTTCAAAATTTATTCAAAATTTCATATTTCAAAGCTGTAGAAGCTTGAAAAGCCCGGTGCCTTATCTAAAGGCACCGGGCTTTCCTGGTGGCTCAGATGGTAGTGTCTGCCTGCAATGCAGGAGACCCCAGTTTGATCCCTGGGTCAGGAAGATCCCCCGAGAAGGAAATGACAATACACTCCAGTATTCTTGCCTGGAGAATCCCATGGATGAACAAGTCTGGCAGGCTACACCCTGTGGGGTTGCAAAGAGTTGGACACGACTGAGCGACTAAGACGCACACACAGACAAGGCACAACGCTGGTTGCTAAGAGGGATTACTAATAGGACTTGCAAGCATCCTGGATCATGGACTTATGTGGCTTCTGCTGTTATTCATAATTGAATTATACATTATTGGTGTTGGCTGTGGTGTGTGTGTGTGTGCACGCTGCACATTCGCTTGGGTAGAGGTGGGTGCCTCAGTGGTGAGAGGGGGAAGAAGCAGGAAAGTAAGCATCTGGCCTGAGTCTAGGAGGTCTTCCTACCACCTGGAAGAGGAATGAGACACCTGTAACTTGATTCTTCTCACTGTACCTCCAGAGATAACATAATTTCACCAAAAAACAGTCATTTTTAAACTAAGAAAAGTTTTTTCCAAGAGAAGAAAAACATTGCTGTTCATTTGTTATAATATTAACACTTGGCAATTTAATCGCGCCATTTTGGTAACATTCTCATGAAACTGTATAATCAACTTCCCTGGAAAACCTAACAAAATCTGTGTTCTGCTGCTGATTAGCTGTGTGGTTTCAGGAAATCTGCTTTACCTGCCTGGGCCTCAGTTTCCTTCCCTGTCAGAAGAGAGGGCTTGGAATCCTGGCGCATAAAAAGGAAAAAACAAAAATAATCCTTACTGCAAATTCTGCCTTGAGGGTGGTTGGGTGGGGTGAGGGCCTTCCCTTGTGGTTCAGCTGGTAAAGAATCTGCCTGCAATGTGGGAGACCTGGGTTCGAGCCCTGGGTTGGGCTCCCTTCAGGAGAAGGGAAAGGCTACCCACTCCAGTATTCTGGCTTGGAGAATTCCATGGACTGTCTAGTCCATGGGTTGCAAAGAGTCAGACATGATTGAGTGAATTTCACTTCACTTCACTTAGGTACTAAGAACAGAGTTACAAAACCAGCGTATTAGTTTATCTAGGAATCTTGTTAAAATGCAAATTCTGACTCAGTAAATCTGGGGTGAGACCTGAGTTTCTACATTTCTAACAATATCCCACGTGGGATGATACTGCTGATCCCTACAAGGTGTTAGATGATTATTTTTCTCAACTGTCTCATTCTAAAGAAGAAAGTGAGTCATGAACAGGTAGAATGATTTGCCCAAGCTCACCTGGCAATCGAATAGTGCAACCCATAGAAGAATCTCTGGTATCTTTTTATTAGTTTGATGACAATACCACTTTCTACATCTCTCATATCTCTTCCAAGGCTAAAACTCTGTTTGATAACATTTGGGGCTTTACATTTCTTATGAGTTATTCTGGGTTTAATATTTTGGCCACACTATCTCATTACATTTACAGTTTCATGTCCAACCATCTGTAGTAATTGCTAGAAAAATCAAATTTGAAAAATTTACCACTTTTCAATTCTTAGCCTTAGTCTCCATTTAGAATGACCCTTGCATGTTTATGCACTGCTCATGTAGAGGAAGTAAGAGTCCACTAGGGAAAAAAATCCTGTTTGCTGATTCCATGAACTGTGACCACTTGTACTATTCAGGTGATATTAACTTCAGCAAGGATTGCTTTTAGATTATCAGGGCGCACATTCTGTGCAACTTTATGAGTTAAGATAAAAAAAAGATGTTAATTACTTCTCAAAGCAAAGGAGGTTCGTGACATTGTACAGGAGACAGGGATCAAGACCATCCTCAAGAAAAAGAAATGCAAAAAAGCAAAATGGCTGTCACAGCTTACAAATAGCTGTGAAAAGAAGAGAAGCAAAAACCAAAGGAGAAAAGGAGAGACATAAGCATCTGAATGCAGAGTTCCAAAGAATAGCAAGGAGAGATAAGAACGTCTTCCTTAGTGATCAATGCAAAGAAATAGAGGGAAACAACAGAATGGGAAAGACTAGAGAGATCTCTTCAAGAAAATTAGAGATAACAAGGGAACATTTCATGCAAAGATGGGCTCGATAAAGGACAGAAACGGTAGGGACTTAACAGAAACAGAAGATATTAAGAGGAGGTGGCAAGACACAGAACTGTACAAAAAGATCTTCATGACCAAGATAATCATGATGGTGTGATCACTCACCTAGAGCCAGACATCCTGGAATATGAAGTCAAGTGGGCCTTAGAAAGCATCACTATGAACAAAGCTAGTATAGGTGATGGAATTCCAGTTGAGCTATTTCAAATCCTGAAAGATGATGCTGTGAAAGTGTTGCACTCAATATGCCAGCAAAATTGGAAGAGTCAGCAGTGGCCACAGGACTGGAAAAGGGCAGTTTTCATTCCAATACAAAAGAAAGGAAATGCAAAAGAATGTTCAAACTACCGCACAATTGCATTCATCTCACATGCTAGTAAAATAATGCTCAAAATTTTCCAAGCCAGGCTTCAGCAATACATGGACCATGAACTTCTAGATTTTCAAGTCTGTTTTCAAAAAGGCAGAGGAACCAGAGATCAAATTGCCAACATCCGCTGGATCATGGAAAAAGCAAGAGAGTTCCAGAAAAACATCTAATTCTGCTTTATTGACTATGCCAAAGCTTTTGATTGTGTGGATCACAATAAACTGTGGAAAATTCTGAAAGAGATGGGAATACCAGACCTCCTGAACAGTCTCTTGAGAAACCTATATGCAGGTCAGGAAGCAACAGTTAGAACCTGACATAGAACAACAGACTGGTTCCAAATAGGAAAAGGAGTACGTCAAGGCTGTATATTGTCACTCTGGTTATTTAACTTATATGCAGAGTACATCATGAGAAACGCTGGGTTGGAAGAAGCACAAGCTGGAATCAAGATTGCCGGGAGAAATATCAATAACCTCACATATGCAGATGACACCCACCCTTATGGCAGAAAGTGAAGAGGAACTAAAAAGCATCTTGATGAACATGAAAGAGGAGAGTGAAAAAGTTGGCTTTAGCTCAACATTCAGAAAACAAAGATCATGGCATCCGGTCCCATCACTTCATGGGAAATAGATGGGGAAATAGTGTCAGACTTTTATTTTTGGGGGCTCCGAAATCACTGCAGATGGTGACTGCAGCCATGAAATTAAAAGATGATTACTCTTTGGAAGGAAAGTTATGACCAACCTTGATAGCATATTGAAAATCAGAGACATTACTTTGCCAGCTAAGGTCTGTCTAGTAAAGGCTATGGTTTTTCCAGTAGCATGTATGAATGTGAGAGTTGGACTATAAAGAAAACTGAGCAGCAAAGAACTGTTGAACTGTGGTGTTGGAGAAGACTCTTGAGAGTTCCTTGAACTGCAAGGAGATCCAACTAGTCCATCCTAAAGGAGATCAGTCCTGGGTGTTCATTGGAAGGACTGATGCTAAAGCTGAAACTCCAATACTTTGGCCACCTCATGTGAAGAGTTGACTCTTTGGAAAAGACTCTGATGCTGGAAGGGATTGGGAGCAGGAGGAGAAGGGACGACAGAGGATGAGAGGGGGCTGGATGGCATCACTGAATTGATGGATGTGAGTTTGAGTGAACTCCAGGATTTGGTGATGGACAGGGAGGCCTGGCGTACTGCGATTCATGGGGTCCCAAAGAGTTGGACACAACCGAGCAACTGAACTGAACTGAAGTGAACTGATAGCCAGTAAAATAACTTCCACATTGTCTTTTATATTTATTTGTCATTTGCATTCAGTAATGTTTTTGAGTCCCTGGGGGTGCAAAACAGAGATGAACGAAGTTAATCCAAAGAAGACAGTCGGCTCTTCTAGGTAGTTATTAAAATATAAGGTAGTGTACATTTAAAAACATCTGTTATCCTACAGTTTGTCCTTCATTTCAGGAAAATACTGTTTTCTCTAGTCTATATTTATCAGCATTTCCAAAAATATGTTCCTTTTGAATACCAGTTCCAGGGAATGCTCTTAGGGAAAAAAGAGGATATTTTTCACTAAATAAATTAAAGGTTGCATGCTTAATGTCTATTTCTCTTAAATTTTACAAAGCACAGTAGAAAATGAAAGCTTTTGACAAGTCTTACAATAAAAAATTAATTTTGTTTAACAACATTTCCTCAAATTATTTAACTAGATCTCTGCCAACTTCCTCCCTTACCTTCCCCCACCCACCCACCCATGTAATGTCTACTGATATCCTATAGAATTAGTGTTCTGTGAAATACACTGTTTGAAATCCTGGCCTGGATTACTTTCTCCAGTGTTTGAGTTTGCTTTTTTGGTAGTTATCTGACTGATGTGATGCATTAAATGTATCAGTACAAACTACCTTATATTACTGTTTTTAAGGGCATTATCTTAACTATTATCTGTTTTTAAAGGAAAATGAAAAGGAAAATGTTTAGGAAAGTGTGTAAATGCTTTTCCCTCTGATTGCAAAAGCAATTTGTTTTCTATACTTTGATGATCCCTCATCTGTGAGGAACTTGAATAGATGGGAGAAACCTCTTTAGATCTAGAAGTAGCTTTTCCTGATGTTGATTGCCTCCAGGACAATATTTCTTAATCTCTGTGTATGTATCTAGTAGTGAGATACTTTTAGATAGCATGTGGATAAACATGAAACTCTTTATAGTTATGTATTTAATTCAGTGCATTTTAGAAAAAATTCAGTAGCATTATGAAACATGATTTCACTTATATTATTTTTAAAACATTGATGCTTGAAAATCATAAGTTGATTTAAAGATAAATACTGAGTAATTAATGACAAAAAGAAATCATGAAGGAGTTATGTGCAGGTGTGTTGTTCTGTCATGTCCAGTTCTTTGTGACCCCATGGACTATATGCCTGCCAGGCTCCTCTGTCCATGGAATTCTCCAGACAAGAATATTGGAGTGGGTTGCCACTCCCTTCTCGGGGAATCTTCCTGACCCCGGGATTGGAGCCCAGGTCTCCCATCCTGCAGGCAGGTTCTTTACCATCTGAGCCACCAGGAAAGCCCTGATGAAGGAGTGGTACAAATGACTGAAAGTTAGGAGGGCTTCCCTGATGGCTCCAGTGGCAAAGAGGAACTAAAGGGCCTCTTGACGAAGGTGAAAGGGGAGAGTGAAAAAGCTGGCTTAAAACTCAACATCCAAAATTGAAGATCATGGCATCTGGTCCCATCACTTTAAGGCAAATAGAAGGGGAAACAATGGAAACAGTCACAGACTTTATTTTCTTGGGCTCCAAAATCACTGCAGATGGCGACTGCAGCCATGAAATTAAAAGACACTTGCTCCTGGAAGAAAAGCTATGACAAACTTAGACAGAGTATTAAAAAGCAGAGACATTATTTTGCCGACAAAGGTCCATCTAGTCAAAGCTATGGTTTTTCCAGTAGTCATGTATGGATGTGAGAGTTGGATCATAAAAAGGCTGAGCATCGAAGAACTGATGCTTTTGAACTGTGGTGTTGGAGAAGATTCCAGAGTCCCTTGGACTGCAAGGAGATCAAACCAGTCAATCCTAAAGGAAATCAATCCTGAATATTCATTAAGACTGATGCTGAAGCTCCAATACTTTGGCCATCTGATGCGAAGAGCTGACTCTTAGAAAAGAATCTGATGCTGGGAAAGACTGAAGGCAGGAGGAGAAGGGGACGACAGAGGATGAGATGGTTGGATATCATCACTGACTCAACTGATATGAGTTTGAGCAAGTTCAGGGAAATGGCAAAGGACAGGGAAGCCTGGCGTGCTGCTGTCCATGGAGTCACAAAGAGTCAGACATGACTGGGGAACTGAACAACAGCAAAAGCTTGGGGATCAATGTGGGGAGGATTAGCCAAGAAATGAATTTTGGGGCCTGGCCTGTATCATTTCAGAGGCACCATCACCCCTGTGTTTTGAGAACCATCATAGAACAATATGATGTTCTTCCCTGGTGGCTCAGAGGTTAAAGCGTCTGCCTCCAATGTGGGAGACCTGGGTTCGATCCCTGGGTTGGGAAGATCCCCTGGAGAAGGAAATGGCAGTCCACTCCAGTATTCTTGCCTGGAGAATCCCATGGATGGAGGAAGCCCAATAGGTTATAGTCCACGGGGGTCGCAAAGAGTCGGACATGACTGAGTGACTTCACCTTCACCTTACAGAACAGTAGAAAGTTTGAAAGATATAGGCTGAGATTATGCTACTCACAATGAAATGAAAGATGGTAAGACATGGGTCCCACTGCTGAAGAGCTCACAGCTCTTGTAAGACACTGCGTTCTGAGGCACTCCTCTCTGCCTGATATCCAAAGCCCTGAAAGCCTCATAACCCACAATGGACTCATCACATGCATGAGTTATTACTAATGAATAAGACAACTCTGAGTTTTGTGTCTTTTGGACAAATACATTTGGCAGTAAATTTAGTCTGCAATGCTAAGATGTATGACTTACATTTGCCCCCTTAAGATCAGCCATCAGTCTACATATCCACATCTTTTGCCTTCTATGAACTATTGCCTTCAAAGAGGCAATGACAATAATTTGGCTGCTTTCTATTACATGAGTGGTTCTCCACTAAGGGTAAATTTTTTCTACCCAGGGGACATTTGTCTATGTGTGGACACAATATTCTTTGTTGTCAGAACTGTGGGGGTAGTGCTACGAGCATCTAGTGGGTAGAGGCCACAAATGTTTCTCAGATTCCCTCAATGCACAAGACAGCTCTCCACAACAGAGAAATATCTGGCCCCACATGTTAATAGGACCAAGGGTGAGAAACCTTGTGTTAGCATGACATAGGTAGGAAGAACCGGATATGATTACACAACTCAAATAAATACAAAGGCTCACTGGGCATATATGAACACATTTTTATGCTCCCAGTGCATTTTTGCCCCAGTGACAAGGTAATGATAACACAGTAAACTGTCTGTGGTATGCTGGGTACCAGCCCAAAATATCCAACTGTTAAGCCCTGAACCTGTGAATGTATTATTTTACATAACAAAAAATATTCTCCAGATATGATTAAGTTAAGGACCTTGAGATGGGGAGATTATCTTGGATTGTCTGAGTGGGTGTAATCTAATCATAAGGGTTTTTAATCTATAAAATGTGAAGCAAGCGGGTCAGGGTCAGGGTCAGAAAAGGAGATGTGATGATGAAGGCAAAGTTGGCAGTGATAGGACTGGAAACTGAGGAAGGGGCCACACACCAAGGAATGCAGGCTGTCTCTGAAAGATTAAAAAAGGCCAGGAAATTGATTTCCCCCTCTAGTTTCAGGTTTCAGAAAAGGCAGAGGAACCAGAGATCAAATTGCCAACATCCGCTGGATCATGGAAAAAGCAAGAGAGTTCCAGAAAAACATCTATTTCTGCTTTATTGACTATGCCAAAGCCTTTGACTGTGTGGATCACAATAAACTGTGGAAAATTCTTCAAGAGATGGGAATACCAGACCACCTGACCTGCCTCTTGAGAAATCTGTATGCAGGTCAGGAAGCAACTGTTAGAACTGGACATGGACCAGACTGGTTCCAAATAGGAAAAGGAGTACGTCAAGGCTGTATATTGTCACCCTGTTTATTTAACTTATATGCAGAGTACATCATGAGAAACGCTGGGCTGGAAGAAACACAAACTGGAATCAAGATTGCTGGGAGAAATATCAATAACCTCAGATATGCAGATGACACCACCCCACCCTTATGGCAGAAAGTGAAGAGGAGCTAAAAAGCCTCTTGACGAAAGTGAAAGAGGAGAGTGAAAAAGTTGGCTTAAAGCTCAACATTCAGAAAACGAAGACCATGGCATCTGGTCCCATCACTTCATGGGAAATAGATGGGGAAACAGTGGAAACAGTGTCAGACTTTATTTTTGGGGGGCTCCAAAATCACTGTAGATGGTGACTGCAGCCATGAAATTAGAAGATGCTTACTCCTTGGAAGAAAAGTTATGACCAATCTAGATAGTATATTCAAAAACCAGAGACATTACTTTGCCGACTAAGGTCCATCTAGTCAAGGCTATGGTTTTTCCTGTGGTCGTGTATGGATGTGAGAGTTGGACTGTGAAGAAAGCTGAGCGCCGAAGAATTGATGCTTTTGAAGTGTGGTGTTGGAGAAGACTCTTGAGAGTCCCTTGGACTGCAAGGAGATCCAACCAGTCCATTCTGAAGGAGCTCAACCCTGGGATTTCTTTGGAAGGAATGATGCTAAAGCTGAAACTCCAGTACTTTGGCCACCTCATGCGAAGAGTTGACTCATTGGAAAAGACTCTGATGCTGGGAGGGATTGGGGGCAGGAGGAGAAGGGGATGACAGAGGATGAGATGGCTGGATGGCATCACCGACTCGATGGACGTGAGTATGAGTGAACTCTGAGAGATGGTGATGGACAGGGAGGCCTGGCGTGCTGCGATTCACGGGGTTGCAAAAAGTCAGACACGACTGAGCGACTGAAGTGAAATGAACTGAACTACATCCCTGCTAAGACTTTGATTTTAGACGTATAGACTTTTGGACTTCTGACTGCCAGAGCTGTAGGATACTAACTTGTGCTGTTTTATGCTACTAAAGTTGTGGTGATTTGTCACAGCAAGAATAAAAACTAATACACTATCATTTGATATGCTTTGAGAATGGATATTTCCACATATTATTTCTACTATATATATTTTCACAGATAGTAGAAATAGATTTCAGATTTTACTGCATTAGAACAAAAATTCTAGTTAACACTATAGCTATTTGGAACACTTTTTCTCTAAGAGAAGGGGAGGTACTTGGGGTTTTGCATGAGGATGGATGATCTTACTGAGGAAGAAGGGCTGGTGGTTTAACAGCTGGTTGACAAAATCTTAAATAAGCCAAGTTTATGCTGCCTTCTTTTACAGACAATTTATGGGTAAAATAACTCATCAAGTGGTTTGGAAGCTGCAAAAGTATGAGGAAGTATTGTCAGAGTAGCTGTACAATTCTTCATGAACTCTCCAAAATTATAGACATTTGTTATGCTTTCACTTGAATGGTTTTATTAATTTTTACAACAACCATACTAGTTGTTATCATAAGTTATCATTAGTTGTTATCATAAGATGATTATGATGTTTCTCACTGCAGCCTCTCTGTAAAATATGGCTTTCCAGTTTGAACCCTGAGTGAGAATGCTATCACGTTTTCTCTGGCCCGTATCCAGTGCGGTTGTAAGCAGTCAGGTGATATCCAGGAGTTATCAGGTGAAACTCCAGCAGCATAGAGTCTTGCAGCTGTCAACACACAGTGTGTGTACTCATTGGTGTGCTGTGTGTACACTGCAGCCTCCCTGCCTAGGCACAGCTCGCCATAACCCACCTCATCACGCCAAGGGCAGCACTTTCATCTACCCTCTCCATCTGTGAGGTGTGAAAAATTCAGAAATTCTTTAATAAATAGCACACATATCCACAGGGGCTTCCCAGGTGACTCAGGGGTAAAGAATCAGCCTTCCAATGAAGGAGATGTGCATTTGATCCCTGGGTCGGGAAGATCCCCTGAAGGAAGAAATGGCCCCCCGCTCCAGTATTCTTGGCTGGACAGAGGAGCCTGGTGAGCTCTGGGGTCATGGGTTTCCAAAGAGTCAGACATGACTTAGCGACTAAACAACAACAAAAACACACATCCACACAAAGACACATGAACAGATAAGGATAGCTGGCGTTTGAATGCCCGGTAGCTCACAAAGTGCTTTTTACCTCCGTTATCTTATAGTCCTTAATTGTTATCCTCAAACTGTTTTGCTGATTATGAAATGGGAACTGAAAGTTTCAGTGATTTGTCTAGTGTAAAAAGGCAGCAAAGGTAGTGGGACTCAAATTTTCTTTCTCTAATGTGGCTGTCTACCTGCTGCTGGGTGGTTCCATTTTCCAAGATGGGCAGTTATAGAGCTTAGCTGAGGTCACTGTGGTGATCATGCTGAGCGCCTAAATAGTAGGAGTGCCCTATATGCGGCCCAGTCAGCTGGACCCCGATGTTCTGCTTTTTAAAAGACGTATTTCTCTATTTACTTGGCTGCACCAGGTCTTAGTCGTGGCATGGGGGATATAGTTCCCTGCCCAGGATCTAACTCAAGGCCCCTGCGTTGAACACTTGGGTTCTTAGCCTCTGGACCACCCGGGAAGTCTCTCTCCTGCCTTGAAGACTTAATTTTTCTGCCTCTGGGCCTGGGGACACCTCTTCTTGAAACGTCCCTGTTCTCATTAGTCTGGTGGAGGGAAAGTATTTCTCTGTCTCCTGGCTGTAGTATAGCCCTCTCCCCAGGGTTCCCTGGTTCCTACTTCATAGACCCTTTTATGGATTTACACTCTTTAAAGTCTATTTTTTTAAAATTGAAGTATAGTTGATTTATAAAGTTGTGTTAGTTGTAGATGTACTGTAAAGTGATTCATTTATACACACACACACATATATATTCTTATTCATATTCTTTTCCTTTATAGGTTATTGCAAGATACTGAGTATAGTTCCTTGTGCCACATAGTAGGTCTTTGCTGGCTATATATTATATATATAATAATGTGTACATGTTAATTCCAAGTTCTCAGTTTATTCCTCTCTCTCCTTTTTCCTTTTTGATAACTGTAAGTTTGTTTCTTATGTCTGTGAGCCTATTTCTGTTTTGTACATAAGTTCATCTGCATCAATTTTTAAAAATATTCTACATATAAATGATATCATTTGACATTTGTCTTCCTCTATCTGACTTCACATAATATGTTCATCTCTAGGTCCATCTGAAATCTACAGAATAAACTAGCATGAAGTGAAATGATTAGTTACTTCATTGTTCTCTTTTAAAATTTTCACATACTATAAATAGGTTAGTACTAAATTGAATAAAGCATCCCACTAATATTATTTCATATTGTGGTAAATTCCATTAAAAGTTGAGAACGGGTCTTCAATCAAAAATATAACCCATGACTATTGTTTTGAGAATGCAGCCTATTGTATAAATTTATTTTGCCTCATCTGGGAAATTTTAGGCTGCACATGGTTGTGAAATTTTCAAAAGTAACTACCTTTGGGATAGTTCTCTTACAGTATTTGATAAAGAATAAAGATAGCATTAAAATATTTATTAGAAGCAATATTTTTAGAATTAGAAGCAGTATTATTTTCTGTAATACTAAAAACAAAAATGACAAAAATAAAAACGTTTGTATGATTGAAAAGGTTGCCAAGTCCCCAGCTAAGTACCTCACATGGGTATATCACATGTCACATGGGCCTGACTATTATATCTGTATTTTTGTTAATCATGGAAAATTGCCACGGTGGATGAATTATCACTCTTATTAAGAACTTATTCTATTTATTACCATATTATAGACTTAAATAAGCCAAAATCAACATGACCTGGCCATAGGCTTTTAGTATCCAGAGATAAACTATACATGTTTGGATTGAAAATAAAATTGTTTACTCTATGTGGAAACCCATTAGAAGAATTTTTAAAAGATACATAAATTAGAAGAATTTTTTAAGACTTTAAAATTCTGCAAATGCAACATAGAGAAAAGGGGAGACAAATGTTTAATGACATAGGGTATGGAATAGACAGTGCAGAGAAGGATCACTCTCATTTCTTTTCTTCGAATTGACACTTTTATTTGGCAGATTAAGTTTAAGAGGAAACTGAGAAAGAAAAATTAGCAAAGATGGAAATAATATACTAATTTCTTATTCAGTAGAACATGAGTAAATTAATATTATTTCATAGTTATGAATATAAAATATAATTCCAAAATGAAAAACTGAAATGTGTGGCATTTGAAAGACATTTATATTCTGGACACACCATGGGTATAAAAAATTTTATTTTTTCTTCTTACCACTTTTGATGGCAGTAGAATGGTGTTATCACGCATGGCTTTCCATCAGCTTATTATACTGTATTTTGTATTTTTTGCATTAATCTTCTTACTGATTGAGCTTTCGGTGTAGTTGATTGACATATTTTTTATTTAGAGTTTTTATTATATTAATAAACTTATTTATTTCTTAGAGTGAGACATTAGAGTAGTAAATTAACATTCTTTCAAAGATGTTAAAATTTGTAAAATATTCAGAAATATTTTCTTTATAAATAGCATAATTCAGTTGTAGGTATTATTGGAGAAGCTGGGGAGAAAAGTATTGCCTGTATTCTCCCTTTCCTGTTGTAGTTACACCAACAAATAGGATGACAATTCAGTCCAAAAATTTCCATTTCTTTTAAGAGTGAGACCTTGAGGGCCACTTGAATTTTTGCACTGCCTCCCCTTCCCAGAACCTTTTAAAATTTTGGCAACCTTTTGCAATTAGGTAATGGAAGCACAATTCCCGTTCAGAAAATTATTCTGCAAGGTGCCAAATTTAGACATTTTAAAGAAAATACTCTACCTTAGGAAATGATTCTATCATTATAATAATACTGACAATTCACAGAGCAATGGAAAATGGGTGGTTGAGATCCGACACTCTCCATTTCAGTAGGAAAAAATGTACAACTGATTTAAACCAAATGTCAAACTACTCATTCAATAATTCTTTGTGTCTACTTTCTATCTTTTCAGAGCTTTGAGGCTTAGATGCTTGTAAATGGTCAACAGTGTGCCACTCTGCTCCTTCAGAAAGGCAAGCAGAGAGAGACATTTGACTCTAAATCCTGACTCTGACTTAGTAGCAGGACAGTATTGGGGAGTTCCTATAACCTCTCCGAAGCTCCTTTTCTACAGATATAAAATGGGAATAATGACCTCTGCCTTTTTTTAGGAATATTTTTAGGATTATGTGTGTGCATGCATGCATGTTTTATTTTTAATTTTAGGATTACAGAGAATGTATATAAAATGTCTAGTACAGTCAGATTCACCCAGAAAGTGCTCCCTGCACAGTGATAAATGTGACTGTGCTTCTGGTAAACTCATATCCTGAGTGTGGTCCCCATGGCATGTTTGGCTCACACCACCTGATGCTGAAAGCCTGAGTGAAGGCAGGACATTCTGACAGTGTGGGAGGTTCCCAGGACCTGAACCTGTCTGACTGCTCTGAACAGTCAATCTCAATTTAGTTAACCCACATAAAAAATTCACTCCCTTCAGATCTCAGCCCCCAAACCTGGCTTCAGAAAATGTTTGACTTTTCATCCTACTCTTCTGATCATATGGAGGCAAAGTCACAGACTCTCCCTGGATGACATTCACAGCACGTGTGCTTGGCTGCAATAATCTACTGATGTAAAAACAGATGTTTGCCACATGGCAATACTGGGTTAAATATTTGGACTCTTTTTATAGGAGCTTGTTTAAGGCACAGTCAAGGTAACCGGAAAGAATCCTATGATTGGAAGGGTTCCCCAGGGTTCCTTTGGGATCACTGAGTCACTGAAGCCCAGGATGGAAGAAGTCATGTGGTTTTATCCACCTGATTCCCAGAAGGCCCATCCACTCCCTCTCACTAACCCAACTTTGTCCTACCCCTTAAGAGCTGCTGAGGAGGGAGTTCTGGAAGTTTTGAACAATTGTGAAAGACGCTTCTGAATTGTATTTAGTTACAGCTCTTCCCACACTTAAATAAGGCAAAAAGAATTTCCACCTTCAATGAATAGTCTATCAATCTTAGTAAAAGGAAATAAGATTCAATTTTCTATTTTTTCTCCTGCGATTTTGTTCTTTTTCCAACTAAGAAGCTTTATTCATTCATTCAACAAATATTTTATGAGTGCCTATAGTCTGCTAGGCTCAGGTCTTGGTATGAATTTGGTAAATATAAAACAATTCTAGAATCCAGTATCTCACTGGGAAGAAAGACATGTGAGAAGATTATTAGAATATGATAAGCACTGTAATATAGGAAAGTACAAAGGAGAAAGCAAATAATTAAAAAAAAAACACCTAAAACTGGTACTTCTTCTCTTTGGACTTTTTCTGGAAAGCTCATCTTTCTTTCAGAAAATAACAGTTCTCTAGTCTCCCTTTCTGCACTTAGCATATTTCTCAAACATAATGTCAAAAGTTCTTCCTCTGTCACCTTAGACCCTTGTGCAGAAGGGAGAGTGGGAAAGGAACTCTTTGAATGGTAACCACAGCAATGCAAGGTGTAGTTAGTATGGCTCTCATTTTCCAGATTTTCTTCACCCTTCAATTCTGATCTATGTAGGTACTTAATGAATGGTCTTGAATAAGTGAGAGGAAAGAGCATCAGAGAGGGTAAGTGACATACCTGAAATCATGAAACTCTTAAGTTCTTATAAATTCTGTGTTTACACACTTCTAAGTCACTGATGCCTTTTCCAATAATTTCATAGTTGACGGAGAATGTCAGATTATGTTTCTCTGTAGAAAGGGTCTTCCTACACTCGAACATCAAATCTAATAGCTACTCTTTCTTGTTGCATTGCTATTGCATCAATCCTAAAGATGGAAAAAGTTGGCTCTGGAGTCTAAATCTTTGAGTTCACATCCCAGGAACTCTGCATGTGAGCTCCTTAACAAAACTAGCCTTCCCGTTGATAAAATGAGGATAGATTTTGTAGATTTGTTGTATTGACATGAAGACATAATGAATGTAACAGCTTAGTACAGAGCCTGAATGTAGAAGCTCTTCATACATATGGGCTATTATTTATCCCAGGGTCAAGATATCCTTGAGAGGCAGTGACAGTCTTAGAGATTTGTTTCAGAGACCTGACCAGGAAATTCTTCTTTGGGTCTAATCCAAAGTACCACTTTCTGCTGTAATTGAAGGCGGTTTTCTCAGGTTGTGGGCTCTGAGGAAATTCAGAGCAGCTGGTCTTTCGTATTCTCGATGACTTTTATTAAATCAGCCACACTTCAGAGGTTTTGTTTCTAGACTAAATACACTTCCCAGTCAGAAACTGTGTCTACATAATTTTTCTCGCTCTAATCTTTCTGTCCCCTTTGGACCCTTAAGAAATTAGGCCATTGGTGTAAAAATTTTGCAGATGGAAAATACAAGAGATTTTTCTTTGAAAATAGAGTCTATAATTTCTGACCTAGATTTACAGGAAAATCTCAGCCAAGGATAGATGATGAAACAGTTGCTAATGAAGTAACTCAGGGATGAAAATTTTCCTGGATATTAAAAATACACACCAATCCATATTTATATATCTTTGATCCACAATAATTCATCTTGAAAATGTGTAATGTGTTGGCCTATTTTTCTTACTATCTCAAATTGAGATTCTGACTTGGCCATTGCCATGCCAGAAACAGATTGAACCTTTTCTACAAATATAAACTGATTTGCAAAAAGAATAGAATAATTCTGGAAAGACCTGTGGAGATAATTTGTCTCATGTCTCATGACCATATGCCAAATTAATGGGAGTGAAGTATTCTGACTTCAAGGCTCTTTATTTGATATCAAGAACTGCCTTTTATGTTGATTTCAGTAAACTGATAGGCTACTATTGATATACGAAATGAAATTAACTAATAATGACCTGAAACTGTGTCATAGAAAGACAGGGGAAGACTGTCCAACATAATTTTCCCATTTTCTAGGGTATAAAGAGCAGGTAGTAATAAAATCTTACAAAGAGAATATAGGTGGGAAGTTTGTTCTCTCATTCTCCTTCTTTGTTATTGTACAAATATCAATTCATATGTGTCCAGCTTCTGTCTGGATTGAACACAGAAAAGGGCAGTTGGTCGTAATATTATTTCATATTCTTAAGCTGATCTCCTTGGCTTTTACAATTACCTAATGACTGTTTTTTAAGCACGTCTTGGACTTAGAAGATTGCAACCTTGGCTCAGAAAGGAGCAGTCTTATTCCTCAGGCTATTTTCTTAAGCTCTGAAAGCTTTAGTGAAATAATGCATTATTATGTCACATATGGGGCTCATCTCAGATGACTGCTAGAAGCTGCCGAGTTCTATACCAATAAGAGATATCCATTTGTGGTTAGAGTGAATTTGTGTGTCAACATTTATATGGAGAATGATCTCCTGTGCCTTCATCCCTCAGTATTTGGAGCGCTTCTATTTGCAGTAGGAGAAAGAAAAATATAAACATACCTTTTAAGTCTAGAACACACAGAGATGTGTCCTAAGGTGCTGGTTTTGAATAAATTATATTTCTCAATGCGAAAATGCTGTCCAATGGCTTTTCGTTCTTAAAACATTCTCTTTCCCAATGAGCTCTCCTCAAAATTATAATTATTAGTTACTGTTTTAATGGAGGATTTGAACAATTCTGCCACATTCTTTTAAGTACACAAAGGGAGGAGTGAAAAAAAGTCTTGAGAGGCAATCTAGTTGCAAAAATTAAAAATACCCAGAATAGTGGTTATCCAGTTTACTATCTGAGAGAACTTCTGAATACTCAGTGTGCTAACTACCTAGTCTTAAATCTTATCTTCTAGGTGAGCATAGTGCTGGTGACATATCCTTCTATTACAGAAGTGTGAAGTACTGCTTTTCCATATTCACCATTGTCTTCCCTTTCTTAAAAGTCTGCTGTAGGCCAAGGAGGAAGATTTCATCCCAGGCACTTACATTACATGGTGTATCAAGTCCAAGTCAGAATGGCCAAACAGTGGTTGAGAAACAAACCAGCAGTTGTCTGAGAATATTGCTGGCTGGTGACTCAGTCCCCAACATTTCAGACAAGTTGCTTGGAGAACTGTATGGCCTCAAGCAGAGAAAGGCAAACTTGTTCACCCACGTGTTGAGAGGAAGCAAAGAACATGGTAATTTGCTCCCTGTATAAATGTGTTCCACCCACGCACACCTGCAAATGGGAGTGAAAGATAGGGCTTTGGGCCTAAAGGGTGGAGTCACTTTCATCCCCCTCATTTCCTTGTAAGGATGTTGGGGAGACCAGTGAGATCATGTCTGTGAAGTAGATTGACTGGAATGTGTTCATATTGTCCCATGTAAATTATGCCAGTAAGGTTTTTTACTTTTCTCACAACACTCACAAACCATTGGCAACCTGTGTAGATTGTCCCATGTCCTTAAGTTCAAATCCCTCGGCCAGCCCACCCTGGGTAATTCATTTGTGGTCTGTGTGTAAGTGACCAAGTCTTAGCTTTTTATTTTGTAGAGCTTTCCCATACATAGTTGGAGTTGTTCCAAGCGAGGAACTCTATGAAAAAGCAGAAAGGAACACTTGCAGGTCACCCTGCTGTCTAGCAAACTCATCAAAAGGCCACAAAATACTGAGTTCTTCAGACCTTGCTTGAGATGGTATTCAGAAGTTTTCTATTCAAACTTCCTTGGCTGGACACTTTGTATATTTTCATGTGATGCCATTTAAGATGTTCTGCATGAAGAAGCTATCTGATTGCATGTTTTTTAAGAGAGCCAGAAAGACCTAGACCATCATGTGTTATTTCCTTCTGGGACTCTCCTTCTATCTAAGACATAAAACCAATTTAAAACCAGTGGCTTTGATGAAAATTGTCCTAAACTCCATTTCTATTTTCTGATGTTATCAGTGAATCACTGGTGAATATTCAAATTTTATGATAGCCTGCTTTTAAGAAATGTAGCAGCTAACAAAAGAGAGAAAGAGGAAGAAAGATGTGGAGATTGGTTTTAGAAAATTACTAACAAAATGTAGTTATATTTACATGGATTTTGGGTCTATTCTTTTTCAGCACTTGTCCCATCAGATTATTACTCTTAAAACAGTAATTTCTTGATGTCTGTTCTCTAAATTTCTTTGCACATAACTAACAAGCTAATGCTTTAAATGCTATTGTAAATGATGTCTTTTAAAAGTTTCATTTTCTATTTGTATAATGTTTGTATAGAAATGAATAATTTTTTGGATATTGAAACTTGCATCCAATGGGTTAATATATGCATTTATTAATTGGAATAATGAATAATGAAAATTATATTTCCCTTTTCTATTCTTATGCCTTTTTATTTGTTTGTTTGTTTTGTCTTATTGCATTGACTGGGACCTTAAGCATAATTCAAACAAAAATGATCATAGTGGACATCCTTGCATTGTTCCAAAATTCACAAGTAAGGATAATGTTTGTTGTAAGATTTTTGTAAATACACTATCAGATTAAAAAGTCCCTTTGGTTTGCTAGATACTTTTATCATCAATGGGTGTTGAGTTTTATCAAAATTGTTTTGAAACTATTGCATGTTACATGATTTCTTTTTTTTCTGTAAATGTGATGAATTACATTGATTAATTTTTGAATCATAAACCATCCTTGCATTCCTGAAAAGAGCCCATTTGGTCATGCTATTGTTGTTTATGATTTTTGCATCTGTATGTCTACTATTTTGTTTCTTGTAATGTCCTTGTAAGGTTCTGCTGGGCTGATAAATAATAGAAAAGTGTCTCATCCCTTTTTCCTATTCTCTGGAAGTATTGCTGCTGCTGCTGCTGCTAAGTCGCTTCAGTTGTGTCTGGCTCTGTACGACCCCAAAGATGGCAGCCCATCAGGCTCCCCCGTCCCTGGGATTCTCCAGGCAAGAACACTGGAGTGGGTTGCCATTTCCTTCTCCAGTGCATGAAAGTGAAAAGTGAAAATGAAGTTGCTCAGTCGTGTCCGACTCTTACTGACCCCATGGACTGCAGCCTACCAGGCTCCTCCTCCATGGGATTCTCCAGGCAGGAGTACTGGAGTGGGGGTGCCGTTGTCTTCTCCGAGTATTGCTGCTAGTGTTATTTATTCTGTCTGAAATAATTCACTGGTGAAACTATTTGGTAAGTAGAGTTTTCTTTGTGGGAAGGCTTATAAAAATAGGTTTAATTTCTTTCATAATCTCAGACAATTCAGGTTTTCAATTCTTTTTGGTATCGGTCTGGTAATAATTTCACATAAATAGCCATATTTACTGGCATAAAGTGTTTCATAGTATCTTCTAATAATCTATTAAATGTCAGCTAATAGTTTACAATGCTATTTCTACAGCCAATAATAATGCCAAATCCAATGCTCACTCCTTGAAGTTTGCCAAGCCATTTCCTATTATCACATAAGTTTATGCAATTAGATGAAATAATATGGATGTAAATCAAAGACTCTTTCCTATCCCTTTGACATCAAATGTTTACATTAATATGAAAGTACTTCTTCAGCCACAGGGGAATCAAAATGCTATTAATAATAGTTATACTTGTTTTTAGAGACTTATTGCGTCTATAAACTGAGGCATACTGCCAATTGCTCATAAATATCACCTTTCAGTTACCTTTTGTTCTTGAAATTATTCCAAGGATGTGCTGGTGAATACAGTTTCCCTGAATAAACAATGTGATGTTCAGTGGGGATGATAAGGAAAGTTTTTAACTAAAATGCTTCTGTTGTCAGATATTTCCATTTTAAGCAGTACAGGCTAGTAATTCTGTCACAGAAATAAGTGTGTTTGCCTTCATTAATTACTGACTGGGTGACTTGGGTGAGTAACCTGATTAACCTGTAGCACTGACAGAGGATGAGATGGCTGGATGGCATCACTGACTGGATGGACGTGAGTCTGAGTGAACTCCGGGAGTTGGTGATGGACAGGGAGGCCTGGCGTGCTGCGATTCATGGGGTCACAAAGAGTCGCACGCGACTGAGCGACTGAACTGAACTGAACTCTTTTTCCAGGATATGACGTTAACATGATCTTCCTTTTATGCATCATTGTTACTCATAGCAAATAATTAAATATTGTACGTAGTGCCTTATGCTCCAGGGAACCATCCAGAAAGAAGGTCTTGATCTGTGAAGTTGATAGAAGCAATTCTGATCTTTGAAAATGATTTTTCTCTGGACCAAAAATAGAGCAGGGAAGGTAGCAATGGGAAGAGATCTTTGAGGCTCTTCAAAATATCAGTTGACTATGGCTGTAGCTCTCTATGTCACTGTGAAATGTCAAATGGAACTGTTCTACAAACTGTTGGTGGAAGCATACTCTTCCTTAGACTATGAATGGAGTGATAAAATCAGAAAGAATAACTAAGCAAAAGACATTTCTCTCGTTATGCCTAGACTCCCTTGGTAAGAAAGCGAATTTCAAGTTGAGAGGGATTGGAAAGATCACTGAGTCTGATGCTCTAATATTCCCCTAAAGAAAACTGAGCTCTCAAAGATTAAGTGACACCTATGGTAGAAAACTGGCGCTTCCCTGGTGACTCAGACAGTAAAGAATCTGCCTGCAAAGCAGGAGACTGGGGTTTGATCCCTGGGTTGGGAAGACTTCCTGGAGAAGGGAAAGGCTATCCACTCCAGTATTTTTGTCTAGAGAATCCCAAGAATGAAGGAGTCTGGTGGGCTACGGTCCATAGCGTTGCAGAGTCGGACACGCACCAAGCGACTAAGCACACAAAGTAGAAAACTAATGCTAAACTCGCTTTAAGGAAAATCATATTCCACAATTCTAAATATGAAAGCAGATAAACTAAAGGGTCATTATTATTTTAAAAAGGGATTTTATTATTCAGTAAATAACCTTCTGTTATGGGGTCGCACAGTCGGACATGACTGAAGTGACTTAGCAGCAGCAGCATTTATTAAGCAGCAAATTCCCAGTGCATTCAAGAAGTGATTTAACTTGCAAACACTTGATTTTCATGCAGAGTTACAGCAACACATTGTTGAGGAAAGCAAGGTGCAGTAACGTTTTTCTGTGACTGGTCCGTGTGAGCTCAGTAGTCTAGCTGGATGTTTGCCAGGGCACACACAACTAGGGACAATTTACGGCATTTCCCCAGGTGGGAAGGTACATAGATGTTGTTGCTTTTACTGAACACAATGCAGAGCCTAAGCTGTACAAACCAGACTAGAGAAGGTGGGCTTTGAGCTAGGGCTGGTGGGCCTTTCAAGTCTGAACCTGTGGCAGGATATTGCTTTCCTTGTCAGCCACACCTTCAAGACTTTTTAAAAATGGATACAATTCACTTTATCACAAAGCTATATTAAAAACGGAACAGAATTTGGGTGGAGTAGCAATACCACAGTTGAAAATCTTCACCTTCAAGTTGACAGGGTGGAGTGAGCAAGGCATTCCTTGCCAAGCTTGTTTATCTTGGCTCACAGGACCAGCAGGGGAGCGTGGGGGCCCCTCTGACCACAGAACTAAGATGTTCCTCTTTTCCCTCAATTCCCTCCATTCCCAAGGGACTTCCTGTCACCAGCCTCAACAAAGTTTTTTGACTTCAAAAAATAAGGCTTATTTGGATTCATTTCCTTTAAGATATCCATTCATGAAAAAAAAAAAAAAAGATCATAAAAAGAGATGGCATAAGATTGATTTTTTTTCCTGTGTATATGTGTGTGTTCAGTTGCTCAGTCATGTCAGACTCTTTATGTCTCCATGGACTATAGCTTGCCAGACTCCTCTGTCCTTGGAATTTTCCAGGCAAGAATACTAAAGTGGATTGCTATTTTCTAATCCAGGGGATCTTCCCAACCCAAGGATCAAACCCATATCTCTTGCATCTCTTACATTGACAGGTGGATTCTTTACCCCCAGCACCACCTGGAAAGCCGTTTTTTTTTTTCCCTTCTTTTTTTTTTTTTAAATATGCTTCAAGATATTGTACCTTGAGACATTTCCATAAAACTATGAAATCATTAGGCTAGGTTATAGTTAGAAACACTCTCTTAGGGATGCCTGTGCCAACGCTTTATGGAAATTTGAACTATAATAATAATAATGTCCATTGAGGACAGGTTTAAATTTTGTCTCTATATTAATTCATTTAATCTTTATAACACCCTGTGTAGTAGGCACAATCATTCTCACCCTTTTCACCCCTGTTGTCAAGATGTGGAAGGTGAGGTACACAGAGGTTAAAAAACTTGCCCACAGTCATGCACTTAGTAATAACTGGTGGAGTCTGGATTCAGACTCAGTCAGTCTGACTCTAGAACTGGGAATCTCAACACCTATACTCTGCTACTTTTTAAAATTTGAACATCAGATAGATTTTTTAAAGAAATAGCCCAAAGTCAACAGTTGTTTCAGAATCACAATGAGTGAAACAAAGGAAGGAAAATGATAACAATGAAACACAAAAACATTTTTTTCTCCTCAAATACTGTTGTTTAAAATTTACTTTCATACAAATGTTAAAGACTAACAATAGGGACACACGCTTAATGCAATGAATAATAAACTCAAGTTATTTACACCAAAGGTGAAAAAATATTTTAAAACTATTATAAAGAAATATAAAATAATTTAGGCAAATTGATGGGTGGTGGTAGTCTCACAATAGATTTTGTAGGGAAGAAGAGTGTCTCTAATATCAGAATCTGAAATTTTACTCAGCCTGTTTTTCACTAGAAAATGCAAGGAATTTTAGTCTTAATCAAGGAGGGTAACCAAACCCTTCTCCCTCATTATTTTTTGTGCCAAAATAAGTGATACTAAACTACGTGCTGCCCATTAATTAATCACATATAGTGATTCTTATAGGAGCTTCCTGGTGGCTCAGAGGTAAAGTGTCTGCCTGCAATGTGGGAGACCCTGGTTTGATCCCTGGGTCAGGAAGATCCCCTGGAGAAGGAAATGGCAACCCACTCCAGTACTCTTGCCTGGAAAATTCTGTGGGCTACAATCCATGGGGTTGCAAAGAGTCAGATAGACTTAACATCCTTGTATCATCTTTCACTACAAAGGATTTCTTAAATGTTAAAAAAAAGTTCACCAAAAATGGAAGAGTCAACAGAAGTGAAAGTTTGATAATTCAAAGAAGTGCAAAGCACGCTTTTATAAGATATCTGGTTACAGAATCCCCAAATTTATTTTTTTCAGCATCAAAATTAATTTCTGGGATGGTTGGCTGACTAAGCAGATGTAGGAAACGTATATTCTAACTCAAAATATGTAGTAATGCCAGCTAAAATAGAAATTAAAAATTATTAGCTATAAAGCTGAGTTCAAAAGCCAGAAAGAGAAATCTTTTAAGTAATAGGAAATAGAGGGAACTTACGTCATTGCAATGAGTGACGGTTGATGCCATGCAGGCCAAAGGTATTCGCCTGGATATATGCATTAAGAGCTAATGGCTAAAGCACTTTGTACAATGGGGAAATATATCTGGGAATATCCTGCCCAGTTCATACGGGGAGGTAAAAGTCCAGGGATAGGCTTGGGATATAGCATAGGGATATGGCTTAGAAATAGATCATTTCCCTGGCCATGGTGGAAAGTGGAAGTCCAAATCCAGGCTCTTTGTGGGACCTGAGTTTGAATAACCCAAGTAGTGCAGAAATACAACCTTAGAGTCTAACCCAAGAGATGACTTAAACAAAACCTAGATAAACTGAAGACACAGGAAGGCACTCAGAATGAAGGCCAGAGAGAAAAAGAGACAGAAAATGTAAGAGCAGTTAAGAAAACATGGAAGATAAGAAAGAGTAGTTTCAAGATATAACAGAAGTAAAAAAATCTTCCCTATAAATCAAATAGTTACTTTCACTCAAAAAAGCAGCAATGTCATCTACATATAAGAAATATAGATAGTGAAGCTAATTATTAGAGAAATGTAAATCAGAACTACAATGAGGTACCACTTCACACTGGTCAGAATGGCCAACATTTAAAAGTATGTAAATAACAAATGCTGGAGAGGGTGTGGAGAAAAGAGAACCTTCCTATGCTGTTGGTGGAATGTAAATTGGTGCAGCCACTATGGAGGACAATATGGAGGTTCCTTAAAAACTAAATATAAAGTTATTGTATGATTCAGCAATTCTGCCCCTGGGCATATACTCAGAAAACTCTAATTCAAAAGATATGTGTATCCCTATGTTCACAGCACTATTTATAATAGCCAAGGTGTGGAAGCAACCTAAATGTCTACTGACAGAAGAATGGATAAAGAAGATGTGGAATATATATATATAATAGAATACTGCTCAGACATAAGAAAGAATGAAATAAGACCATTTGCAGCAACATGGATGCAACTAGAGATTATCCTACTCAGTGAAGTAAGGCAGAAAGAGAAAGACAAATACTAAATGATATCACTTAAATGTGGAATCTAAAATATGACACAAATGAACTTATTTACAAAATAGAAACAGATCCACAGACATAGAAAAAAAATGTGATTACTGAAGGAGAAAGGGGGGGATAAATTAGGAATTTGAGATTAGCAGAAACAAATTACTATATATGAAACATATAAAAAAATGAGGTCCTACCAAATAGCACAGGGAACCACATTCAATATCTTGTGATAAACCATAATGGAAAAGAATATGAACAAGAATCTATATATGTGTATAGCTGAGTCACTTTGCTGTATACCTGAAACTAACACAACATTGCAAATCAACTATACATCAATTAAAAGAAAATAAACTTAGATATTGAAATAGAGAATAGGTTTTCTACCTTTCTTTCCAATTGCTTTTCTGGAAGTGTGAAAGTTTAATTTTTCCTACCCTGAGCTGCGGAGATTCCCTATGAATTAGTTTTCTGACTGTCTCTATGGAGCTCTTTAGGTTTCGGTTCCAGATTACTTGTGTATTTTCTCTTTAAAAGCTCTCAGGCTCTAAAGTGGATGGCTCAGATGACAAAGAATCCACCTGCAATGCAGGAGACCCGGGTTGAATCCTGGGTTGGGAAGATCTCCTGGAGACGGGCATGGCAACCCACTCCAGTATTCTTGCTTGAGAATCCCATGGACAGAGGAGCCAGGCAGGCTACAGTCCATGAGATTCAAAGAGTCTGACACGATTGGCTAACACTTTTCTATAGTGGATAGCTCCATTTAATTCATCTAGTGTGTTCTATAGAAGACAATCACTTGAATAACCAAAGTTCCCAAAGTCCTGCTTTTTTTCTTTTGTTGCAGATTTGGGAGAGACAATTTAGATAACTGAATACTTACTCCTCTTAAAACTTGGTGTATGAAGACTTCCCTGGTGATCCAGTGGCTAAGCTCCCAATGCAGGGGGCCTGGGTCTGATCCCTGCTCAGAAAACTGGATCCCACACCCTGCAACTAAAGATCCCACGTGCTGTAATGAAGACCAAAGATCGTACGTGCCACAACTAAGACCTGGCAGCTAAATAAATAAATATTTTTAAAAAACTCTGGTTAACATCATCAAGAGTTTTAACTTTTCTGCTTTAAAGCATCCCTCATCAAAGAAATTAAAAATGTTTCTGAACTGTAAAGAATATGAAGAATTGTCTCTTCTACAATATGCTCCAAGAAGGTTCTGATATCACATACATCTTAGTTATTATCTTTACTTTTTCACATTTAAAAATAATTTCATTCCTATTCCTTTTAAATCATCTTCCTTCCCCTTTGTTCATGTTCTATATTCTGTTTCACTTGTTTTTTAGTTTAATTTATATTGAAGTAGAGCTGATTAATGATATTGTGTTAGTTTCAGATGTACAGCAAAGTGATTCAGGCATATATATACATGTATCTATTCTTTTCAAATTCTTTTCCCTTTTAGGTTATTACAGAATATTGAGCAGAGTTTCCTGTGCTATTCAGTAGGTCCCTGTTGGTTATCTATTTTAAATATATATGCTCCATATTCCGTTCTCA
The DNA here is from genome assembly GCA_917880005.1 of Nanger dama. NCBI lineage: Eukaryota > Metazoa > Chordata > Mammalia > Artiodactyla > Bovidae > Nanger > Nanger dama. Next base: position 5,478,551 of record CAKJTW010000082.1, on the reverse strand, counting down.
AAGATTTTGGTTGCAGATTTGTATGGCATTAGTAAAAAGGAATTACACATTTTAAACACTCTCTCTGTATGAGTCACACAGATACACACACACACAAACACACACACCAGGAGAGACTGGATGTGCCATACTGAGAAGGAAAGAAGGCAACCAATCCAGCATCTTCAGAGGCAGCAAAAAGGGGTCTTCTCTAACAGATTTCACAGTCCCCTCCTTTCTCTCTAAAAGCTGGTTCCAAGTCCCATCCAAGTACCCACAGGGCAACAGGATGACTCAGTTTGACTAACATTAAGATGACTAAGTTTGACTAACATAGTGGCTCAGATGGTTAAGAATCTGCCAGCAATGCGGGGAGACCCAGGTTTGATCCCTGGGTCAGGAAGATCCCCTGGAGAAGGGAATGGACCACTCACTCCAGTATTCTTCCCTGGAGAATTCCATGGACAAGGAGCCTGGCAGGGTATAGTCCATGGGGTTACAAAGAGTTAGACACAAATGAGTGACTAACACTTTCACTTTCAGGCTGACTTTATGAGTCGAAGAACTGTAAATGTATAATTCCATTCAGTGCATTTCGGGCAATCATAACTGACATGCAATAAGAGATATGACTATTATTACTCAAATTCTTCTTTGATTCAAAAGCTCCCTATAATAGTTATGACTTTAAAATATTGTTTTTAGGTAATTACAGCTAATGTCCGAGTGGTAGTACTTTGTTTTTTTTAATCTCATTTGAAATAAATTCTTCAGCTGAAATATAGAATGTGTATATTTCAGACCAAGGCCTCCCAAAAAACGCTAAGCCTGATATGAATATGTAAAATATAAGCCATCTCTCTTTATTTGGATTCTAGAGGTGATCTATTGTTTGTGAGTCAAAAAATTGTACAGGAATTTGGTAAGTTCAAGAAAAAGGCACTGGGAAAATTTTTTTCCTCTGGAATGAAGTGAAAGAATTAATTGCAAAATTTCATTATTACCTTATATGTCTAAAGGTTTTTTTATTTCTTCTTTTTTGTTTCCCCAAAGAACTGACTGGTATCATACCAAAGGAATTTTCTCTTTCATTTTCACTTCTATGAATAGAAATTATAATTGAAATCTAATTATCTGTTTCTTTTCCAGTAGCTTCTGGTTATCTCTAGATTTCTTTTTACTATAGAACATGCTTTTCTTCTATCTCCCAACACTTGTAATTTTCTTTCCTAATTTTCTTAAAGATATGGAAGTTGACGTATATGGTTACTATTTGGGATATGAGAGTGGAATCTCAGTTCTAGTGCTACAAAGACATTTCATTTTGTTCAGAATTTATTGAATATCTACCATGTGCTGGGCATAATGTCTCTGAGCCTTAGTTTCTCTGTGTGGAGTCTTCAACATTAAAATTTGCTGATTCTAACCAAACATTATCTTTTCCAATTATTTGATATTGTGCATTCCTACTTACCTTTAAAGACTTTTAAAATGTTGTAGTTTTTAATGCCTCTATGCATTTACAGACCTGACTTCTGCCTGGAATGACTGTTTCCTTCTTCATTGATCTGATGACCTCCTCATCCTTTAAAATTCAACAAATGATAGCCCAGCCTCCTTAGTCTGGATTAGAGCCTATCTCCTGTGCACCCACAGCCCCTGTGCCTTTCTCTTTCACAAGATTTATCATGTTTTACTCTAAAACTGGTGAAAGATGAAAAGACAACTCTCAGAATGGGAGAAAGTAATTGCAAATGAAGCAGCTGACAAAGGATTAATCTCCAAAATATATAAGCAGCTCATGCAGCTAAATATTAGAAAAACAACCCAATCAAAAAATGAGCAGAAGACCTAAACAGACTTTTCTCCAAAGAAGACATACAGATGGCTAATAAACACAGGAAAAAGTGCTCAGCATAGCTTATTAATAGAGAAATGCATATCAAAACTACAGTGAGGTATCACCTCACCTGGTAAGAAGGGCCATCATCAAAAAACCTACAAACAAAATATGCTGAAGAACATGTGGAGAAAAGGGAACCCCCACCTTACACTGTTGGTGGGAATGTAAATTGATATAGACACTGCTGCTGCTAAGTCGCTTCAGTCCTGTCCGACTCTGTGCGACCCCATAGACAGCAGCCCACCAGGCTCTGCCATCCTTGGGATTCTCCAGGCAAGAACACTGGAGTGGGTTGCCATTTCCTTCTCCAATGCATGAAAGTGAAAAGTGAAAGTGAAGTCACTCAGTTGTGTCCGACTCTTAGCGACCTCATGGACTGCAGCCTACCAGGCTCCTCCGTCTATGGGATTTTCCCGGCAAGAGTACTGGAGAGGGGTGCCATTGCCTTCTCCAGATACAGACACTATGGAGAACAATATGGAAATTTCTTTAAAACATTACCATATGTAAAATAGATAGCCAGTGGGAATTTGTTGTATGATGCAAGGTGCTCAAGCTGGTGCTCTGTGACAACCCAGAGGGGTAAGATGTGGTGAAGGGTTGGAGGGAGGTTCAAGAGGGGGGGGGCATATGTATACCTATGATTGATTCATGTTGACGTATGGTAGAAACCAACAGAACATTGTAGAGCAATTATCCTCCAATTAAAAAAACAAAACAAAACTGGTGAATAAACTTTAAAATGGCCCCCAGTTATGCCTACCTTCATCCTGTTAGCAGATTCTGGCTGTTGCCCGTTTGACTTACACACCTTGATAAAAGAAGCAGGCATGTTGGGGGAGGTCCATGTGGCAAGGTATTGAGGACTGCCTTCAGACAAAAGCCAGCTAGACACTGAAGAACTCAGTCTGACAGGCCACGAGGAATTAAATCCTGCCAACATCACATGGGCTTGAAAAAGAAATCCTTTTCCAGTTGAGCTTTCAAATAAGACCTCAGCTCTGGCTGGTACTTGATTGAAACTTTATAAAGACCCTAAAGTGGAGGATCCAGCTAAATTTTGCTCAATCTCTGATCCTCTGAAGCTGTGCAATAATAAATGTACATTATTTTAAGCTACTAAGTGTGTAAACTATCTGTTACACAAAAATGTACTTACCAATTTATTTTCTTTACTCTCCCATTGGATTATTATGTTTTTCAGCCCTGTCTTTTTCACTTTTGTATAATCAAAACCCGATACTATGCCTGGCACATAGCAGTTAGTTAAATATGTATTGAACACTGTGTCACTGAAGCTAGCTTATCTCTGCTTTCCACTACTAACTCTGTGATCTTCATTTTGTTCAAGTTCTGAGTCTCAGGGTTTTTTTTTATGTGAAAAATTAGATGGTCAGACTTACTATAGCTCAATTCAGCTCAAGTAGTTTCCATATTTCAGCTTTTGTCTTTAAAAGTAACTATCAGTGAAATGTGTGAGACCATATTATAGTTTGGTATATGATCTTAGTGAATTTCTGTATTCTATTTTTAACTCTGATGTGCAAAAAGCAGTTATAGCAAGAATAGTGTATCTTTGACTTTTAGAAATGAAGAGTCTACTTTAAAAAATGCTAAAGGATTAAACAGTGAGAACATAAAAACTGGATGAACTCATGAAAAATTGAAATCAGTTTTAAAAAGGGCATTTGATGACATGTAGCATGACATTTAGCAGCTTTCTTAATTAAGTGGGCTAAAAACCAGATAACACAATTTTAGAGAGGAATTTTTTTTTCCATGCTGACAGGAAACATTTGTTTTGTTTTAGTCAGACAGTCTAAAAAATGCTATTTATAATAGCTTTGCCAAAGTAAAAAAAAAAGCATCTACAAAATCTGATTCATTTCTATTTTTTTTATTTGCTCTATTATCTTCTCAAATGTTTCTTTGTTTCACTGATAAGAAAATCATGATTCAATTCTTCAAAGACTGATGGACAAGACATTTTTCATTTTCTGGGCCAGCACATATGTAGAAGATAATTCTTATTAAACACATTAGATAATTCTTGATGAAATCAGTCAACTATCAGTTGGAGCTACCTTTCCTTCCTCTCCACCCTCTTCCTTATGTGTTATTTCTCCAAGTCCAGAAAACCTAGTCACAGATGATATTGAAATTTTGTTATTTAAAAGAAAAGCAGAAAATGAACAGTTTCCTTTTGTGTAAGACTAGCACTTTTCATCTGTCCATCTATAGACATTTCATTCCTTCTGTGTTTACACTCTACAGACACTCCGTGAAACACTGATTGCAAGAAGGAATTAATATTCCTAGTCCTGTCTCAGTACAACATTTTTGTATCTTCCCTTAAGCATATTCTGTCTTATTATTTCTCACCAGGAGAAAGGGATAAGAAACAATGATCAAATTCACCCTGACATACTGGCAATAAATTAGAATTGAAGGGAGCCACACTAGACAGAGGAAAAAGTCTTTCTTTTAATAGTAAGCAAGTAAGTGATAGATGGTCTTCTAAGGGAGGCTATATCATCTCTATTTGAGAGAATCTTTTAACAAAGGAGTAAAAATCCATTTGTTTGGGTCAAATGATTTTGGAAGAAAAAGTCAAAGAAGATGAAGCTACCTGATAGTTCTTTTTCCCTACCATTCACAATATAAAAGTAGTTACAAAATATTGAATATGACTATTTTTATTCTATATAAAATCAACAATAATAACTTACTGCTAATATTTCTTGCAATGAAATGAAATAGTTCTGTGGATCAGGACATAGAATCTGAAGGACTAGTTTAGGGTGCTCAGAGGTCATTTAGCTGGTAGCATATTTCAGCAATTAAAATTAGGACTTTGGAATGGGAAGAAACAAAGGTTTAGATTCAGGTTCTATATTTGAGTAGCCAAGATACATGTTATGAAAGTTACTTAACCTTCGGAATCTATTTCTTCATCTAAAAAATGCGGATTATAATTCCTTTCAAATAGAGTTACTGTGGATTCAAAATAAAATCCCTTCTACTTCTGCTAGGTCCTTATCATTTCTGTCCTTTATTGTGCCCATCATTAGACCTAACAGAAGCAGAAGAAATTAAGGCGAGGTGGCAAGAATACACAGAATAATCATCCAAAAGGACTTAATGATCCAGATAACCACAATGGCATTGTCACTCATCTAGAGCCAGACATCCTGGAGTGTGAAGTTAAGTGGGCCTTAGAAAGTATTACTGTGAACAAAGCTGGTAGAGGTGATGGAATTCCAGCTGAGCTATTTAAAATCCTAAAAGACGATCCTTTTAAAGTGCTGCACTCAATGTGGCAGCAAATTTGGAAAACTGAGCAGTGGCCCCAGGACTGGAAAAGGTCAGTTTTTATTCTAATCCCCCAAAGGGAAATGTCAAAGAATGTTCCAACTACTGTACAATTGGGCTCATTTCACATGCTTGAGAGGTAATGCTCAAAATCCTACAAGCTAGGCATTAGCACTACATGAACTGAGAAATCCCAGATGTATGAGTTGGGTTTAGAAAAGTCAGAGGAACCATAGATCAAATTACCAAACATCTGCTGGATCATAGAAAAAGTCAGGGAATAAAAAAAAAAATCTACCTCTGCTTCATTGACTACACTAAAGCCTTTGACTGTGTGTATCACAACAAACTGTGGAAAATTCTTAGAGTTGAGAATACCAGACTGTCTTACCTATCCCCTGAGAAACTTGTATGTGAGTCAAAAAGCAACAGTTAGAACTGGACATAGAAGAACAAACTTCTTCAAAATTGGGAAAGGAGTATGACAAGGCTGTATATTGTCACTGTGTTTATTTAACTTATATTCAGGGTACATCATGCAAAATGCTAGAATCAAAATTGCCATTAATGACCTCAGATATGCAGACACCACTGTCATGGCAGAAAGTGAAGATGAACTAAAGACCCTCTTGATGAAAGTGAAAGAGAAGAGTGAAAAAGCTGGCTTAAAACTCAACATTCAGAAAACTGAGATCGTGGAATCTGATCCCATCACTTCATGGCAAATAAAAGAGGAAAAATGGAGGCAGTGACAGATTTTCTTTTCATGGTCTCCAAAATCACTGTAAACAGTGACTGCAGCCTTGAAATTAAAAGACACTTGCTCCTTTGAATAAAAGCTATCACAAACCTATACTGTGTACTAAAAGCAGAGACATCACTTTGCCAACAAGTCCATATAGTCAAAGTTATGGTTTTCCCAGTAGTCATGTATGGATATGAGAGTTGGACCATAATGAAGGCTTAGCATCAAAGGATTGATGCTTTTTTGAATTGAGGTGCTGGAGAAGACTCTTGAGAGTCTCTTGGACTGCAAAGAGATCAAACCAGTCAATCCTAAAGGAAGTCAGTACGGAATATTCATTGGAAGGACTTATGCTGAAGTTGAAGCTCTAACACTCTGGCTATCTGATGCGAAGATCCAACTCACTGGAAAGGACCTCGATGCTGGGAAAGATTGAAGGCAAAAGGAGATGTGAGTGGCAGAGAATGAGATGAAGAGACAGCATCACTGACTCAATGGACATGAATTTGAGCAAACTCTGGGAGATAGGACAGAAAAGTCCAAACTCCTCCAGGACAGAGAAACTGGCTGTGCTGCAGTTCATGGGGTTGCAAAGAGTTGGACACAATTTAGCAACTGAACAATAATAACAACATTAAATAGTAACATGATAAATGCTCTCCATAGAAACTGGTACAGAATAGACAATAAATGGACAATGCATTAGCCTGGCCTTAAATTGAGCAACGAGGAAAATGAAGATTAGAGGTTAAAACCTGCCAAAAGATGTGTGGTTAATTACAGAACTTTAGCAGAAAGACAGATTTCTTCTACAAACTCAAGTTCTGTTTTATATCTATTCTTCTATTAAATTGCCATAGCATTTGTTTGAGAAAAGTAGATGTCTCTTATTGCTGAGAGAGCAAGGAAAGTAAAGAAAAGGAAACTGATTTATACAAGGATGTAAAACAAATTTCAATTAAAAATTGAAACCAATAAAGTTAGTCTCCCCTTCCTGTAACTTTCCATACTGATCTGAATTTTTGTTCCTTGAATGCATATATTACAGAGAAAGTGAAATTGTTAGTGGCTCAGTCATGTCCGACTTTTTGCACCCCCATGCCAAAGCCTTTGACTGTGTGGATCACAATAAACTTTGGAAAATTCTGAAAGAGATGGGAATACCAGACGACCTGACCTGCCTCTTGAGAAATCTGTATGCAGGTCAGGAAGCAACAGTTAGAACTGGACATGGAATAACCGACTCGTTCCAAATAGGAAAAGGAGTACGTCAAGGCTGTATATTGTCACCCTGCTTATTTAACTTATATGCAGAGTACATCATGAGAAACGCTGGGCTGGAAGAAACACAAGCTGGAATCAAGATTGCCGGGAGAAATATCAGTAACCTCAGATATGCAGATGACACCACCCTTATGGCAGAAAGTGAAGAGGAGCTAAAGGGCCTCTTGATGAAGGTGAAAGAGGAGAATGAAAAAGTTGGCTTAAAGCTCAACATTCAGAAAACGAAGATCATGGCATCTGGTCCCATCACTTCATGGGAAATAGGTGGGGAAACAGTGTCAGACTTTATATTTTGGGGCTCCAAAATCACTGCAGATGGTGACTGCAGCCATGAAATGAAAAGACACTTACTCCTTGGAAGGAAAGTTATGACCAACCTAGATAGCATATTCAAAAGCAGAGACATTACTTTGCCGACTAAGGTCCGTCTAGTCAAGGCTATGGTTTTTCCAGTAGTCATGTATGGATGTGAGAGTTGGACTGTGAAGAAGGCTGAGCACTGAAGAATTGATGCTTTTGAAGTGTGATGTTGGAGAAGACTCTTGAGAGTCCCTTGGACTTCAAGGAGATCCAACCAGTCCATTCTGAAGGAGATCAGCCCTGGGATTTCTTTGGAAGGAATGATGCTAAAGCTGAAACTCCAGTACTTTGGCCACCTCATGCGAAGAGCTGACTCATTGGAAAAGACTCTGATGCTGGGAGGGATTGGGGGCAGGAGGAGAAGGGGATGACCGAGGATGAGATGGCTGGATGGCATCACGGACTTGATGGACGTGAGTCTCAGTGAACTCTGAGATATGGTGATGAACAGGGAGGCCTGGCGTGCTGCGATTCATGGGGTCGCAAAGAGTCAGACATGACTGAGTGACTGAACTGAACTGATGGACTGTAGCTCACTAGGCTCCTCTGTCCATAGGATTCTGCAGGGAAGAATACAGGAGTGGGTTGCCATTTTCTTCTTTGGGATATCTTCCTGATCCAGGGATCAAACCTGGGTCTCCCGCATTGCAGGCAGATTATTTATCATCTGAGCCACGAGGGAAGAGGGATGAACCTAACTGAGGTTCCAGGAAAGCTGATGAAACTATGAATGTGAAAGCAAAACCACACGGCCCACCGTACTTTTCCCAGTTGGGGCAGGGAGAAAACTCAGGGACAAGAATTCTTCATAGATCCCATGGATAGACTCAGGTTTGAGGTTGCTATTATATGGAGTGAACATTTGGTAATTAGAGGTAGGCCTGTTTATTTTTGTAGCTTCCAAATCAATGAATTGTGATGAAATGTCCATTCTATGCAGAAAATTGTGGTAAAAATTTATAGAATTGAGGCAGGGTTAGGAAAAAACTTAACCAATTGTCTTTTTCTTAGATATGCAAAGAAATAAAAAAAATTAGTTTGTATTTTTTAAAAATTCCAAAAAACCTGGCTTCAATAAGGGATACAGGTATAGCCCTTTCTGTGGGGGAAAAAAAATCTCGTCTCCAGCCCTTTTTAAAATTAAGCTTATTTCCTGTAGATTTCTCATGATTTTAGAAGTCAGTTATACGGAAAAAATGACAGCGAGTACTGCTGGAAGATACAATGTCAAAGTGACACACATAAACTTACACTGGGATTCAGTAAATTCATAGAGCTTATTGCAGTGAAAAGACAAAACACCACCACCATCACTACCATTTTGGTCAGAATTACTTTAAAATTTTTTTTTACAAAACACAAAACTGTCTATTTGCTTGAGCTCTGTAGGTCAACACAGAGAAAATGGGGATGGGAAACAAGAATTCTCAGGTGATTTAGAGAAACCAGAGCCCTATCGCCTCGGCAGGTGCAATGCCTAAGGAAATTAACAACCACGCATGCCAAAGCCTTTCAAAGACACTTTGTGTTTGATGTAGTTGGTAAGAGTGAGGGGTGGGCTATGATGGATATTGACTCTGATGAAGAAGGAATAAATATTTCTCATTATGCTCAGGCAGTATGATCTAGTATCTGACTCTTTTTACACCTAGCCTGAGCAAAGTGGATTCTCCTATGTCCAGTGAAAACACGGCACCATCCAAAAAGCTGAAAGAATGCCTCCGGGTTCAATATGCCATTGTTTCTCTTCATTGAGCGGCTGAAGCTCACGGGGGTGGTTACTCCCCGCCTGAGCTCTGCCCCTCCCTAGCAGCCAAGGACACAACTGAAAGACAAAATTCTTGGAAAGCTAGTGGGTAGTGGGCAAAATTACTGAACTCATGATTTCAAAGCTGAGCAGATGCAATTTGATGAAAAGAAGACTTCTGGAAAACCTTTTGAGTCTGAGTTAGGGTTCCTATATGCAGAGTACATCATGAGAAATGCTGGGCTGGAAGAAACACAAGCTGGAATCAAGACTGCTGGGAGAAATATCATTAACCTCAGATATGCAGATGACACCACCCTTATGGCAGAAAGTGAAGAGGAACTAAAAAGCCTCTTGATGAAAGTAAAAGAGGAGAGTGAAAAAGTTGACTTAAAGCTCAAAATTCAGAAAATGAAGATCATGGCATCTGGTTCCATCACTCCATGGGAAATAGATGAAGAAACAGTGGAAACAGTGTCAGACTTTATATTTTGGGGTTCCAAAATCACTGCAGATGGTGACTGCAGCCATGAAATGAAAAGACACTTACTCCTTGGAAGAAAAGTTATGACCAACCTAGATAGCATATTGAAAAGCAGAGACATTACTTTGCCGACTAAGGTCCATCTAGTCAAGGCTATGGTTTTTCCAGTAGTCATGTATGGATGTGAGAGTTGGACTGTGAAGAAGGCTGAGCACCGAAGAATTGATGCTTTTGAACTGTGGTGTTGGAGAAGACTCTTGAGAGTCCCTTGGACTGCAAGGAGATCCAACCAGTCCATCCTAAAGGAGATCAGCCCTGGGATTTCTTTGGAAGGAATGATGCTAAAGCTGAAACTCCAGTACTTTAGCCACCTCATGTGAAGAGTTGACTCATTGGAAAAGACTGATGCTGGGAGGGTTGGGGGCAGGAGGAGAAGGGGACGACAGAGGATGAGACGGCTGGATGGCATCACTGACTTGATGGACGTGAGTCTCAGTGAACTCTGGGAGATGGTGATGGACACGGAGGCCTGGCGTGCTGCGATTCATGGGGTCACAAAGAGTCGGACATGACTCAGTGACTGAACTGAACTGAACTGAATCATTTCCTGATTGAATGGAGGGAATGAAGAAAGCTCTGAAGGGCTGACTAGGTTTGTGGGGTTCAACTCTGTTATATGGGTCTGCACTGAAGGCTCTCTTTCCAATAGCAGTAGCAAAGGGTGGCACAGACATTCTGCAGAGGCAGAGTGGAAGAATCAGGCTGCCTGTTATCTACATGCTGTCCTTCAAGCACACAGTCAGATCAATGGCCTCTGCATTCAGATCTTTGTCTAGGAGAAGCAACATTTGGCTATTTTTAGGCTCAGTCAAATTTTGCTGTGACGTACAATGTAAGTGTATGAGCCAGACAGGACTAAACATAGACCAAGGGACTGCATATCTGGAATTTACAGAAACATTGAAAGATGAAAAGGCAAATGCCAATGTGGTTAAGAACCTAAGGTCACATAGCCAACTCGTGCCAGAAATGGAGCTCCTTCTGGCTCTGGACTCCCAAGTGCAACTCTATTTCGACTCTGCCATTGACTCAGAAACCCTTTTTAGGGGAAAATATGAAATAGTACTGTTTTGCATTTTGACAGCTGAAAAGTATTCCAGAAACTTTGGATCATCTAATTGTCAGTCCCACTTCTTTCCAAGGCCACCTAATTATCTACCTTGATAAACACCTCTGTGTGTGCACATGTGCTCAGTCGTGTCCGACTGTTTGTGACCCCATGGACGGGGTCTGTCAGGCTCCTCTGTCCATGGAATTTTCCAGGCAAAAATACTGAAGTAGATTGCCATTTTCTACTCCAGAGGATATTCCTGACTCAGGGACTGAACCTGAATCTCTTGCATTGGCAGGCAGATTCTTTACACTGGGCCACCTGGGAAGTGGCTTGTAAAACTCTCATTCTAGATCCATTAAATGATAACTCGCCATTCCACTTGGGAAGCTTGCCAGTAAACCATCAGAAGCTAATACAGAAACATGAAACATATATTCTTCCTCATAGCTCTCTGAAGTAATTAAATTTTGACATCCTGATTTTAGCCTTCTGGCCTTCAGAACTGTGAGACAACACATTTCTATTGTCCTAAGTCATCTAGTTTGTGGCATTTTGTTATCGCAACTCTAGCAAACTAATACAGTCAATGTAAGCATGTTTTTCTGAAAATTGCTTTTGACTCAAAACATAGATCCTGGACATCCTTATGAGTTAATAAGTTTATATTCACAACATTTTTCAGTGGTACATGGAATTCTATTCAATGGCTATTTCCCATTTGGAGGATTTGCATGTTTTCTGTTTTTCATGATTACTATAATTAATACCATTATTCTTTTTAAAAAATTGTGGTAAAATACACATAACATAAGATTTACTATCTTAACCACTTTAAGTATATAGGTCAGTGTTGTTAAGTACTTTCATATTGTTGTACAATCAACAGAGCTCATTTCATTCTCTACCCATTAAATAATATCTCGCCATTCCCTCCTCCCCTCAGCCCCTGGCAACCACCATTCTATTTTCTGCCTGTATGAATTTGACTACTTATGTATCTATTTAGGTATATAAATGGAATCATACAATATTTGTCTCTTTGTGACTAGCTTGTTTCTCTTAGCATAATATCATCAAATTTCACCTGTGTTGTAGCATGTGTCAGAATTTCCTCCCTTTTTCAGTTCAGTTCAGTCGCTCAGTCGTGTCCGACTCTGCGACCCCATGAATCGCAGCACGCCAGGCCTCCCTGTCCATCACCAACTCCCAGAGTTCACTCAGACTCACGGCCATCGAGTCAGTGATGCCATCCAGCCATCTCATCCTCTGTCGTCCCCTTCTCCTCCTGCCCCCAATCCCTCCCAACATCAGACTCTTTTCCAATGAGTCAACTCTTCGCACAAAGTGGCCAAAGTATTGGAGTTTCAGCTTTAGCATCATTCCTTCCAAAGAAATCCCAGGGCTGATCTCCTTCAGAATGGACTGGTTGGATCTCCTTGCAGTCCAAGGGACTCTCAAGAGTCTTCTCCAACACCACAGTTCAAAAGCATCAATTCTTCGGTGCTCAGCCTTCTTCACAGTCCAACTCTCACATCCATACATGACTACTGGAAAAACCATAGCCTTGACTAGATGGACCTTAGTCGGCAAAGTAATGTCTCTGCTTTTCAATATGCTATCTAGGTTGGTCATAACTTTTCTTCCAAGGAGTAAGCGTCTTCTAATTTCATGGCTGCAGTCACCATCTGCAGTGATTTTGGAGCCCCAAAATATAAAGTCTGACACTGTTTCCCCACCTATTTCCCATGAAGTGATGGGACCAGATGCCATGATCTTCGTTTTCTGAATGTTGAGCTTAAGCCAACTTTTTCATTCTCCTCTTTCACTTTCATCAAGAGGCTTTTTAGTTCCTCTTCACTTTCTGCCATAAGTGTGGTGTCATCTGCATATCTGAGCTTATTGATATTTCGGCTGAATAATATTCTATTATATCTGTATATCACATTTTGTTTATCTATTCATCCTTCAATCAGTGGACTCTTGGGCTGTTTTCACCTTTTGGCTATTGCAAATAGTGCTGCCATGCAGCAAGCATGGATATAAAATATATATTTGAGACTGTACTTTCAATTATTTTGAGTATATACTCAGGGATAGAATTTTCTGGATGATATGGGAAGTGTATTTTTAATTTTTTGAGGTATTGCAGTACTGTTTTCTGTAGTAGCTACACTATTTTTTTCATTCTCACCAATGGTTCACAGGGTTCCAATTTCTCTGCTTCTTCACCGATATTTCTTATTTTCTGTTTTTTAAAATAGTTTGCCATCTTAATGGTTACAAGATGGCATCTCACTGTGGTTTTGATTAGCATTTCCTTAATGATTATGTTGAGCAGCTTTGTCATGCATTTGTTGGCTATTTGTATCTTCTTTAGAGAAATGTCTATTCACTCCCTTGCCTATTTTAAAATTAGATTTTTTACTTTTTGTTGTTGAGTTGTAGGAGTTCTCCAGATATTGATTCTTGGGATAGAATTACTGGTTCAACTTTGAAAAGTTGTACCAATTTAGACTCTTACCAATAGTGTATGATCATCTCCCTTATCTCTGTTCTCTTGTCCACACTGCATAAGAGATCTATTTTTACAAATGGACATAAACATAGACAATGAAAAGGATATCTTTATGCACAGCTATTCTGTTCTTCAAACAGTAAAAGCCTGTTACATCATGGTTAGCTATTATGCAAATTTGGGTCAAATCAAATCACCTCCCTGGAACTTTAACACACACACAGTAAAAACCTATGATTCAGAAATTCTGCCCCCAGCTCTAGGGTAAAAAGCTTTTACTTTTTAATTTTTTACTAAAAAGCTCTATAATTAGTTCTTTTACATCAAGTGATTTACTTTAATGAATAGTGCCATTTTATAAATTGAGTAAATAAATCTGCTCCGATTCATAGCTAGAGGAATTATAGGAGAAGCTGGTGTGCCAGAATGATTCAGTGTGTGCCAAGGATTAAATTTCATAGCCCAGAATCCTTCCTAGTGCCAGGCCCACTGCATCAGCGTAGACATCCAGTTTCAGGGGCTGGAAAGACCCAGTGGAATGTTTGACACTAAGAAGAAGGACAACACTATCCCACAGAGTTAGAGGGAGCTGTGTCACTGCAACTGAGAAAGGCACCTGTCCCAGGAGGATATTTCCTTTGTAGTTATATTTTTAAAAAATTATAGGAAAATAATCATGGTTTTAGATCTGGGGGCCAGAGGGACACAAAAGCAATGAGGTTCTCCCCCTTAATCTTACCACCTGTGTAAAGGCTTATACTGCTGCTGCTGCTAAGTTGCTTCAGCCGTGTCCGACTCTTAGCAACCCCATAGAGGGCAGCCCACCAGGCTCCCTCCGTCCCTGGGATTCTCCAGGCAAGAACACTGGAGTGGGTTGCCATTTCCTTCTCAAATGCATGAAAGTGAGAAGTGAAAGTGAAGTCGCTCAGTCGTGTCCGACTCTCAGCGACCCCATGGACTGAAGCCTACCAGGCTCCTCCGTCCAAGGGATTTTCCAGGCAAGAGTACTGGGGTGGGGTGCCATTGCCTTCTCTGAAGGCTTATGAGGGCCCCATGTTAATATAAGGGAGGTTGTACAAAGCCATGGGGCTCTGATGTATTTCCTCTTCTTTCCCTGCTATAACTTCATACATAGAGCATGTGTGAGAGATGGACCATGCTTGCAGATGAGCGCTTATCCCCCTGTGTGACTCCATATAGGGATACAAGTCCCTCACTCTTCCTAAGGTCCTTTACGGAAGAATATTGAAAACCAGAGAAGTGGAGCCTGATGTTTCCATACTGTTTTTCTAGTTTATTGGCTCTCTTTGCTTGTAAAAATATGTTTCCAATTATACTTAAAACATTTGATTCAGACAACTTCAGGCAAGTCAGGATGTATTGTTTTTCCTGCCTACATCACATACGTTCTGGTTTATTGAGGGCTTAAGGTGCTGTGTACTGACATCAAATGGCAGTGATAGAACAGAGTCTTGGGAGAAAGGTGAAGAATAATCTTAAGCTATAAATAATAGAATAGTAACAAAAATCAGTGTTTACCTTGGACTTGTTGTGAGCATGACAGATTATAGGCATGACCATAAAGGACAAAACTATATGTAAAACCCAAAGGAAAATAATGAGATTGCTTGGAGCACAAGATCAAATAAGGAAATGCTGGTTTGAGGTGAACTTCTTTTACTCAGAACTTTCAAGATTTTTTTTTTTCAGTCATCCATATCTAATTATTTTTCTTTGACAATAATGCAAAATTGGACAGAGTTTTAAAACCACAGGCTTAGTGGGGTTAAAGGGGACATTTTTGTTTTCCTCAGAGGAGTGATAGCTTACAATGGACTCTTCATAATTATTATTGTTATCAGCCCTTTGTCCAGGTTACAGACAAGGCAATATGTTTTATTGAGCATTGGTTAAATGGTTGCTGTCCAGATAGAATGTGGAGATGAATTATACTGGGCCATGCCCCAAATAAGAGAAGGGAGGCCACAGTGAGAAGTTAAGTGGGAGTTATAACCACAGTGCTATGAAAGCATGCCCCCACCCCCCTACACATGACGCTTGTTGGAACTTTTAAGGGTCACACACATGGACCAGCTGTGTGTTAGCTCATTATGAATGAACCAGAGCAAAGGGATCCTTATCAATGAGTCATGGGCCACATGGACAGCAACTGGCACTCACAATATTGAGCTAGACACCATCAAGGAAGGGTATTTGCTTCCCACCCTTGTTCTCCGTACTCAACCATCTATTGTGATTGTACTTCTGGCGTAGGACCTTAATGTACATAAGTCTCCTTTGGGGTGCTAGTTGAAAATGCAGATTTCTGGTCCCAGTCTAGAAAAGACTTGGAGTCAGTAGGGCTGGCTGGGGATGTAGAATCATGATGTAGGTAGTCCTCATATCCCAATCTGAAACTTTGGGGAACTTTGCTCAGGATGAGCATGAGAGGGACTGGCTGGTGTTGTGACTACCAGATTCTGTTTGCTGTTATGGATAAGAGCCTCTCTAGACCTCTTCCTCCTCTGCCACCTTGCACTGCTGATTGTTCAAGACTTTGATTTCTGACTTCTTTGACCAGACTTTTGACCACTCACTTTTTCTAGAACCCTGGTTAAATCTTGAATCTACTGCTTTATCTCTGATACTGGTACTTCTTTGATTATCATTTATGTGTCTTTCATTCATTCTTTCATTCAACAAATATTAAATCTCTGTGCTTGGTTTCAGGCTCAGGAATGGAACACACTGCTTAGTAAACAAACTCAATTTGGACCATAATGGGGTTTATAATGGGGCCAGCAGGAGAGATAATCTGTTAATTAAATAGTTACAATGATAGTGTTAGATGCCACAGAGGGATGGATGTTGGGGCAACATGTGAGGATACAGCAGGGCCACCTAATCCAGTTCTGGAGTTCAAGGAGGGCTTCAAGGGGAATGGGAGATGATGAAAAAGCAGGGTGTTCCAGACAAAAAGACAGAATAGTGTGAATGAAAGCCCTAAAAATAAGAGCTATGGCATGCTCAGAGAAAACTGCTGGCTACATCTAAAGGGGAGGAGGGTGCTTGGTGACAGCAGGTGGTATGGAAAGAAATGGAGCTAGAAAGATGGGCAGGCCCAGATGATGAAAAAGGACCTTGTAAATCCTCTGATGGTGTCTGGATTCTATTAATCTGAGGGCCATGAAATAGCCCCGAAAGGTTTTAAACAGATGTGAGTCATGTGCAATCTGGGTTGAGAGAGATCACCACAGCTATAATGGGCAGACGGTGCAAATAGTTCAGAGTGAAATCCCCAGAAGGCAGGAGGACTGGGATGAGGAGTGCTAGAGAATATGGAGAAATTTAGGAAGAAGAATGTCTGTCTGTAACAGAGGGAAGACACAGGGGACAGAATGCCCTGCAGGTAAGGTGTGTGTTTGGTAACAGTGAGTGGACAGTGTTTCTATAGGAACTTCCTCCCAGGGAGATAAGTGAAGACACTTTTGAGATGTCCGTAGAGCACTTTAGATAATGAGATTTTAGTACTGAGAAAATTTTCAGCTGGGCAATATGGAGGAACAGCCAACTTCTTTATCTTCTCAGCCAAAGAATGACAATAGCCATTTAAAAATGTACCAAAATGGATACGTATCTTTTTCAGATTGTGAGTGTCTTTAAGAATTAAAACAGGGACTTTTCTGGTGGCCCAGTGGTTAAGAATCTGCCTTGCAATGCAGGGGGACATGGGTTCAATCCTTGATCAGGGATCTAAGATTCCCCATGCTATGGAGCAACTAAACCCACGCACCGCAACTTTTGATCCAGTGAGTCCTAACAAAAAATCTCATATGACACAATGGGGATCTCGAGTGCCGCAACTAAGACCCAAGGCTGCCAAATAAATTAATAATAGCAAAATGGTTAAAACCAGAAATAAAACACAACTGTAAAATACCGGGAAATCAGAGGCATATAGGTCTCACAAATGAATGTACATACATGAAAGCCCTTCATACACTACAAAGTTGTATGTTGGACTGTGACAGACTTTAAGAAAGCAGCCTCGAAGAAAACAAAAAGCGTGATATATGTTCACTGCTGGGATGTAATAACCAATTTCTCTAAGTGAAGGCTCTCAGTGAACCTTCAGCTTTCTGAACCACATAGAACTTTTTTTTTTCCCCTGAAAGAAGGATGGAGCCAGCTTTTCTAGGCACAAAGTTTTAGCATTTGCCCCATTTGTCCTAAAAGCAAGTTCAAACTGAGAAACCATCCTAAGGATCTAATGAGTAAGATCTGAAAAAGAAACTAGACTCAAGATTTCATTGAAAGGCAAAGTTCAGCCCCTTCTTTTGTCAAAAAAGCTCTAATATCAGAAAAGGACTCCAATGGGGGAGCTGTGTGCCCAAGTGGACTTTTCACAAACACATCACACTGGACAGATTCGGACAGATTGGGAACATGCCCTTCTTTCTGCTAAAGATGTTTTTCCATGCTTGGCCTTCCAAGACCCAGAGTTCAAAGCTTCATGACTACTTTTTATGCGGGAGCAAATTGACCACAGCACTATTAGAAAAAAATTGTGAGTCAGAGTGCTTGGCTCTTTGTTTCTCTGTTGTGTTCTTTGGAAAGGAAAGATTGTAAGGAAAGAAACTGGGGAAAGAAAGACTGACTACCTTTGCCTCTTTTTTTTTCTTGAAGGGTGTTTGCTTAAAAATAATAACTCAAACCAGGCTATTATTGGGCTTTATATTAAACATTTCCAAGTTTTGAAATGGGAGCAGTCCACCAGACCCTTGCGAGCTGAGCTTTTGTTTTTCTCATTATAACAATAGATAAATCGAGTCACTGGGCAGTGAGGTAATTTCCTGATCTCAGTTGTATTAGATGAAAAGAAGGCATGAACTCAAGGTTTTGGATTCCAGGTAACCACTTTGATCATGCTTTTATAGGAAGCCAACAACCAAAAAGTTAATAATCCGTTATACTGCATGTTAGGGAGATGAAGTTTTCTAGTGCAACAAAAATTCTACTTCATATAATTTATATACATATGTGCACATATGCATGCATACACACTCATATATAGTAGAATGACCTCAACTTTCCTGACTCTTCAGGGAATGAGACGTTTTGGATAAATTGAAATTGTCCTAATAAGTATAATTTTATAACCACCAGGACCAACATAGGCTTGTTTTTATATGATATATTTGAAATACAGAATGTCGTTTATTCTTAAATGACACTACGAAATATGTCAATGTTTTTATTCAGCTGTGATTCAGTGGTTCCCCCAGGAACTTCCTAAGTCTATGCAACTATTTATCTCCTCCACGAATGCCATGCGCCTTAGTAACTCTGACCATCTTCTAGCTCTTTTTCTCCCGTACAGCTAAGCTCCCATGACTCTGTTCCTCCCTGCTGTCAGTGCACTTGTTGCAATCTCTTCCCCTCTTCCCCTATTCAAATGTAGGTGCTTCAAGTTCGCTACGTTCTTGTGGTTTAGTGGCTAAGTCGTGTCTGACTCTTTTGTGACCCCATGGACTATAATCCGCCAGGCTCCTCTGTCCATGGGATTTCCCAGGCAAGAATACTGGAGTGGGTTGCCATTTCCTTCTCCAGAGACTCTTCCCAACCCAGGATCAAATTTATGTCTCCTGCATTTGTAGGTGGATTTTTTTACCACTGAGCTTCCAGGTAAGCCCTGTACTTAGGGATCAGAGAACCAAGTTTGTTAGCATTATTTGCAAAGGAGAGATAAATAGGCTTGAAGTGAGAAATCCTAATTGTTTACGAATACAAACCTTAATCTGATTTTGGTGGCTACCGTCTAGTGATGTCCATGTGTAGAGTCTCCTCTTGTGTTGTTGGAAGAGGGTGTTTGCAATGACCAGGGCATTTTCTTGGCAAAACAGTCTTTGCCTTGCTTCATTCTGTACTCCAAGGCCAAATTTGCCTGTCACGCCATGTGTTTCTTGACTTCCTACTTTTGCATCCCAGTCCCCTATAATGAACAGAACATCTTTTTTGGGGTGTTAGTTCTAAAAGGTCTTGTAGGTCTTCATAGAACTGTTCAACTTCAGCTTCTTCAGCATTACTGGTTGGGCCATAGACTTGGATTACTGTGATATTGAATGGTTTGCCTTGGAAACGAACAGAGATCATTCTGTCGTTTTTGAGACTGCATCCAAGTACTGCATTTTGGACTCTTTTGTTGACCATGATGGCTATTCCATTTCTTCTAACGGACCCCTGTCCACAGTAGTAGATATAATGGCCATCTGAGTTAAACTCACCCATTCCAGTCCATCTTAGTTCACTGATTCCTAGAATGTTGATGTTCACCCTTACCATCTCTTGTTTGACCACTTCCAATTTGCCTTGATTCATGGACCTAACATTCCAGGTTCCTATGCAATATTGCTCTTTACAGCATCGAATCTTACTTCTATCACCAGTCCCATTCACAACTGGGTGTTGTTTTTGCTTTGGCTCCATCCCTTTATTCTTTCTGGAGTTATTTCTCCACTGATCTCCAGTAGCATATTGGGTACCTACTGACCTAGGGAGTTCATCTTTCAGTGTCCTATCTTTTTCCCTTTTCATACTGTTCATGTGGTTCTCAAGGCAAGAATACTGAAGTGGTTTGCCATTCCCTTCTCCAGTGGACCACAATCTGTCAGACCTCTCCACCATGACCAATCTGTCTTGGGTGGCCCCATATGGTGTGACTTAGTTTTATTGAGTTAGACAAGGCTGTGGTCCATGTGATCAGATAGGCTAGTTGTCCATGACTGTAGTTTCAGTCTGCAGATGACACCACCCTTATGGCAGAAAATGAAGAAGAACTAAAGAGCCTTGATGAAAGTGAAAGAGGAGAATGAAAAAGTTGGCTTAAAGCTCAACATTCAGAAAGCTAAGATCATGGCATCTGGTCCCATCACTTCATGGCAGATAAATGGGGAAACAGTGGAAACAGTGGCTGATTTTATTTTGGTGGGCTCCAAAATCACTGCAGATGGTGATTGTAGCCATGAAATGAAAAGACACTTACTCTTTGGAAGGAAAGTTATGACCAACCTAGACAGCATATTAAAAAGCAAAAGTCCGTCTAGTCAAGGCTATGGTTTTTTCAGTGGTCATGTATGGATGTAAGAGTTGGACTATAAAGAAAGCTGAGTGCTGAAGAACTGATGCTTTTGCACTGTGGTGTTGGAGAAGACTCTTGAGAGTCCTTTGGACTGCAAGGAGATCCAATCAGTCCATCCTAAAGGAAATCACTCCTGTGTGTTCTTTGGTAAGACTGATGTTGAAGCTTCAACTCCAATACTTGGGCCACCTGATGCAAAGAGCTGACTCATTGGAAAAGACCCTGAGGCTGGGAGGGATTGAGGGCAGGAGGAGAAGGGGACGACAGAGGGTGAGATGGTTGGATGGCATCACCGACTTGATGGACATGGGTTTGGGTGAACTCTGGGAGTTGGTGATGGACAGGAGGGCCTGGCATGCTGTGGTTCATGGGGTCTCAAAGAGTCGGACATGACTGAACTACTGAACTGACTGACTGACCGACTGACAAACCTTAATGGGTCTCCCTTAGTGGCTCAGTTGGAAAGAATCCACCTGCAGTGCAGGAGACTGCCTTCAATGCAAGAGATCTGGGTTTGATCCCTGGGTTGAGAACATCCCCTGGAGGAGGAAATGGCAACCCACTCCAGTATTCTTGCCTGGGAAATCCCATGGACAGAGAAGCCTGGCAGGCTACAGTCCATGGGGCATAAAGAGTTGGACACGACTTATCAATGAAACCACTACCATACCACTGTGTTTTCATTAACAACCACTGTGTTTTCATCTCTGAGTAGTTTTGGCTTACTTTTTATCCTCAGTTGTGTTCTGTTGGGTTGAAGTTTTCAGAATGCTAGATAAATGAAAAGTTACCGTAAGCGTATTTTAATTCTGAAATTCAACTTGGAATAATCTATTTTTTTCCTAGTGATTCAGATAATATGCATCCACCCAGCATTTATTGGAAAGCAAGTGCCTGATTCTGTTCGAGGCCCTTAGGATTTCTAAGTGACTTGGGGTCATCCCTAAGACATTCACTCATTTTATCTTGTTGGCAACAGAATTAAAAGATTTCATAACAATTTTAGATGAAAGAATACTAAATAAATGAGAGTTTACTGTGTTGTACATTTTTATATATGTGAACTGAATGTCTGAAGTATATCTATTAAGGTGCTAACTTGTTAGGTTTTTGGCACCTCGAGAGTAGGTTAGAGCTTGAATCCTCGACAGCTATTGAGTGAAAGCCTTTTCCTGAGTGAGGATGGGTGTGTTGTGAGAGAATACTGGTCCCAGGGAAGGCTCAGAACACCCTGACCAGCATGAAAAAGGCACAAAAATTGGCCTCCCTTTGAATAAAAAGGAGTTCTCATATTCCCTGTGCATTTATGCTTCAAATGGCTTTTTACTGTTTTTGGTTTTTTTTTTGCCTTTCAGCTGCTAATCCTAAGTGCAGGTGAAACAGTCCTTGATGGTATCTAGCATCTAGGGCTTGCCATGTAGTAGGTCCCCTAAAGCTATATGTTGAATTGTTGAATGAATGAATAAATGAGGTTGAGATCAAAGACCTAAACAAACAAAAGGAAGATAATTGAACTGGAATGACAGTCTTTTAAGATTCTTATGGCCCTCTTTCCTTTGTCTCATAAACGAAAGTATCTTCCACTGTAGCTTATTATTTTCCTTATTCTAACATTTGGCTTCTCAGAGCCAGTTTTTGAGGGAGTCTGGATTGAAAGTTTTCTTGATAATTAAGGCAAAGAGATAAAAAGGCTAGGACTTTTAAAATAGGAAAATGGAGTTCATATAAGATAGGACTCTGATGTGCTGACATTGAATCTTGTAGGGAGAATGTGCATGACCTAAGAAGGTAAATGAAAAGTTACCTTAAATATATTTTAATTCTGAAACTCGGAATAGTTTAGTTTTTTCTAGTGGTTTGGATAGTATTCACCCGAATTCATCATTCATATATATATTCTATGTAGAATACATGCATGAATCACTTTGCCATATACCAGAAACTAACACAAAATTGTAAGTCAACTATACTCCAATAAAAAAGAAGGTATATTACTGCATCAAAATGAAGGGACCAGGATGTATTTGGAATGCCAGCACCCTAAATGGGAGTGTACAGAGCACAGAAGCATAAACCTCCAGAAGCCCATGGGATGAGCTAAGACCTTAGATGAAACACTTGGGACAGCCATCTTTTTCTGATGATACCACAGTTGCCTCTATATTATCTACATTGCCCTGGTAATGGAGGCAGGTAGCTTTGGACTGGAGAGGGATTATGCAATCACAGAAATTTCCTCCATTGGGAAACTACTGGGAACACTTGACGTAGTGTCATTTAGTATGAAGAAACAAACAAATAACAACAACAGCAGAACATAAACAACCTCCTTACTCTCCAAATCCCAAATCCTCCAAAGACCAGAAAGATAGGTGAGCTGAAAAATATCCCACACTGCCACCATGACAAGCTCACTGAGGCACCCTGGAGTAGGAGTCTAGAGTTCATCAAATGAACTGCAAAGGAAAGAGATCCTTAGTTTGCCCTTATTTGCATTATGGGTAAAGCAATATTTAAGTCCCTGGTAGCTCAGATGGTAAAGCCGTCTGCCTACAATGCGGGAGACCCAGGTTCGATTCCTGAGTCTGGAAGATAACCTAGAGAAGGAAATGGCAACCCACTCCAGTATTCTTGCCTGGAAAATCCCATGGACTGAGGAGCCTAGAGCCTGGTAAGCTACAGTCCATGGGGTCCCAAAGAGTCGGACATGACTGAGAGACTTCACTTTCAATAATTGGGAGTAAATATTATCAAATAACTTTTACTAAGTGTCTTCTGAGTGCCAGATAGATACTTTCTCGTATGTTATCTTATTAAATGCCATAACAATCTGGAGAGGCAGATTAATTCTAAAGCCAAGAAAGTGAACACTGGGTGAGACCCACTGTCTTGCCCAGGGTATCTGTGCTTCTAGGTAGCAGAGGTAGTACATGACCCTGTGACATCTTCTGCCAATTCAGTGCTTTTATTTGTGACAGTGGCTTCTTGTCGATGGTTTACGGTGTTTTGTTATTTTTTCTTTCATTAATGACATGCATTTTGGCATTAATTAAAAGGGGATTTTTAAATACCCTTTACAACTTACAGGCAGGTTTAAAATTAATTGTGTGTCCTTTAAAATCATCAACTGTACAGAAAACAATCTGCAAAACTATTCTTGCTGATCTTAAGTGGCATTTCTATACTGCTAGTCCTGAGACTATTGCCAATCTGTTTGTCCACAGATTATTAATAGGGTGCTGTGATTAATTCTTTGGGGATAAAATGTCAATGATGTAGCAGTTAACGAGGCGAGCTCAGGAATATGATTTACTGGTTTCATATTCTGGTTACTTTACTTCTAGCCATGCGACTTTGAGGAAATTACTTCACCTCTCTTACATATCCTGTCTCATAGGAAATTGATCAGGATAAAATGGACTAATATATAAGAAAAAAAAAGAGAAGCCTTTGGCATTCTACATGACACAAAGTAAACCTTCATTACACATTAACTGCTATCATTGTTGGGAGTTTGAAAAGCACATTCTTAATCACTGAATCTGGTTTATAAAGTAACCTTAAAGATCATTCAGCTTTTCTTTGCTGCAGTTTCTCATTTATCGTGCCAGGACCATACCTGGGTGTGATACTCTAAGCCTAGGTGAGTAGAAAGAAGAGGACTTCAGGAATGGGATGATCTAGGTTCATATTCAAGCTCCATCACTTACTGTCTAAATGATGTTGTGAAATTTGCTTAATCTTTCTAAGTCTCCACAGACTCATGTGTGAAATATAGATAAAAATCTCTAATGCAAATAAAGGAAGGTATATATAGAATATATGTCATAAACTTCAGATTTCTTTGCAAAGGTTATTTTTATCATCATCAATACATTCATGTTTAAAAGGCCTCAAATTAAGATACTTAATAATATTCTCCTCCTCATGTGGTAATAATGAATTCTATTTTATAAAAACAAGATCTCAAACCTCTTCGGTGTTCTTGCTCTGTTTTAAAGGAGTCAATGGATTCTTTCTTTAGCCACTGGCTCCTGTCTGCAGATGAAGATTTTATTTATATGTATTCAAATGTGATTTAAACACATGGTGATATCTTTGATGACTAAATATTAAAAAAATACAATTGAAATGTTATTGCTATCTTTATGATCCTCTAGGGCTTGCTTATCCTACAATTTGTAAATATTTTACAAGGCAGAGGAAAATACCAACCCATAATTATTTCTCGATGTTGTCTGGCTGCTGATCTCAGGGTAAATTCTTTTATTTTATTATTTTAAAAAAGTTTTCATTGAAGGTTTTTCCAGTCACTCCAAATAAACTTAGCTGTGAATGGAAAAGATACAGCTGATTGCCCTGGCTTTGTCCACGTCTCTTCTGCCCTGTCCTGCTCTTCACTGAGTCAGAAGGAAGGCATGCGGTATGGCCGACCTCTGAAATCATTAAACATCTCCTATAAACTGTTGCTGTTAGAGACACATTCTGGTTTATTTTCTGAAAGCTTATTAATAAGTCAGAATCTAATCTGCAGCCAGACTGTTTGATCACTTTGCTTTTGGCTTTGCAGGCACAGGATTTTGTTGTGTGGTTGGCCTGTTGGCATGATGATTCCTGAAGGGCCGTTGGTAAGCCAGCAAATGCCAGGGGTGCATCATCGTCAAATTCCAAAGACCTGTGACCTTCCCTGACCTGCTGGTAGAGGTTTAGCCTTCTTCAAAGAGCCTCAGATTGGGCACTAGAAACAGAGACAAAAATGCTATGGGAAAGTCTGTCATTGAGAACTACCTTTCTTTAGAAAATGATGGGGCTTCAGGGAGTAATAAAAATCTGGTGGCTGAACTTGTTTCAGATTCTCAGGGACAGTCTTTCTCTGTAGAAAAGGTCATTTTGAAAATTGAAGAAATTCTGTTTTGGCAGGTCTGAAATATGTTTAAAAAACATTTAAAACATATTTCTCCCCTAAAGGGAAAAGAAAAGAGATTGTTATGCATAATGGAACTTTTTCTTTCAGAGACTCAGTTTAAATCATTCTTCATCTCATTTTGGTTTTATAGTGATAAAGGATCCATGTAGTGATACAGTGCCATTCTGAGTAAGTTTAAACCTTTAAAAAGCAAAGACAATCTGTATTCTTTTATTAATATTATGTATGTATGGGAGAGGACTTCTTCAAAAGTATAACTATCAGAGGCAGACCCAGTAGTCTAGCAATGCACTGAATACAACGTTTGTTGAATACTACTGCAATCGTGGCATTAGCTGAGGATACAAAAAGAACTGAATTCAATTTTTTTCCAATAGTTTATATGTTCATAAGGATACAAGACATAACACACAAAAAGTTAAATATTCTGTGTTGTCCAATACGGTAGCCACTAGCCACATGTGACTATGTCATTTTAAATTTAAAGAGACTACAAAAATATAAAATAAAAGTCAGTACCTTAGTTGCACTAGCCACGTGTCAAGTACTCAGTTGCCGTATAGAGCTGGTGGCTACCATATTGGATGGTTCAGTTGTAACACATTTCTATAATTGCAGCAAATTCTAATAGACAGCCCCAGTTTCTTCAATACAGGGTACAGGCAACACATAAGTGATATTTATAATAACCACCAACCAATTGAGAATAAGGAAGAATCAATGCAGGCTGCAATACTTAGGAAGACCTTAGTAGGACCTTGAATTTAGGGTTATTTTGACAAGTGTAAAGGACAGTGGGGCACAGTCAGTAGAAAAAAGAGGAAAGAATATTTGGGGGAAGAACAGTCCATCTGACTTAGGTCAAATTCCTGGTACAGACTGGAGAGGGATGAAAATGGAAAGCTGGATTGGGGTAAGAGAGATGGAGGGATTGGCTGGCAAGCTGTTTGATCTGTTTCCTAATGCTAATGAAGAGTTTTGAGCAGGTTACTGATAGTCCTGGAGCAGTGGCACCACCCAGCAAATAATCTTGCCTTATGTAGTTAGGGTGTTCAGAAGGCTCATATTTAATATTAGTCTCCCCATGGGAGTTCATCCTGAACCTTACAAACAGCTACAGAGTTGAGCCTAGTAATACTGTGTGTGTGTGTGTGTGTGTGTGTGTGTGTGTGTGTGTGTGTGTGTGCACTTCTTGGAAAAACCTACAGGGAGAGGGAAAAGCATATTTAGAGCCTCTCATGTACCATCATTGCATTTTGTCCCGTCATCCCTTTTTTTCTTTTCACATTTATTAAGTTTATCTTCTCTGCTAAGGATCGAAGGTGCAGAGATAAACAGCACATGAATCCTACAAGGGGATCACTGTCTTATACAAAGCTGTGGCCGTGACAGGGCTGTGCACAGAACACTAGTGGGTGTGGGGAGGTGCACATGCAGTCAAGACAGGCCAGGTGCAGGCAGGTCTTTTCAGAGGGGAAGGAGAAGTCTGCTGCTCTGAATCTCAGAGGAGGAGTACAAATTAAGTCACTAGATCAAACGGGGAATGCTCCGGGCAGAGAGGGAAGATCAAACACAAAACCATAAAGTAAAGCAGAATGTGACCATGTGGAAAGACCTAGACCTTCTTTCCTCTTTTGTCTTTGGCACAGCACAAAGGAAGGGCTCAGAGTGCAATGATTTTCTACATACAAGCTTCCCCTGCTCTCTGAAATCAGAGCATTCATATGAAATCTTTCATAAGGCAAAATGGGGTAAAGTGAAGAAGCAGGTACCTTAGGACACATCTTGTACAAAAAATAAATCCAGAATAAGCACAGATGCTTACAGACATAGTTCAGAGCTATGGTGCCTTGATGCTGAGTGCAATTCCTGGGGAAGGAGCTTGGCAGTGCTGAATGCTATTAGGTTGGCCAAAAAGTTTGTTTGGGTTTTCAATACCATCTTACGGAAAAATGTGAATGAACTTTTTGGCCAACCCAACACTGTTGCATTTTTTTTTTCCTCCCCATAAAGGTGAAAATCTTCTTTGGATTTCTTTAGATTAGCAGAAACAGATAGTAGTAGAGGTCTTTCATAGAAGTGAAGTGGCATAAAGTGAACTTTTGGAAAGTAGGGGATACCTATACACCCTCAAATAGGTTAAGCAGCAGGTGTAAGGACAATAGACTTTCGTCCAGGTGACTCACGTGGCTTGGGGCCTCAGTTAAACCGTCTTTACTCTCTTCACCTGGGTATGGAATACAGCAAGAGTCAAAGAATGATCCAGGGAGCTGGATTCAAGTATGTTTCACATGCTAGAGTACCTCTGTTCGAGGCTGTTCCTCATATACTCATGGGGATTTCTTCTGCCTGAGGAACGACATGCTTGCTTGTCACTCTTTTTCCCAGACTCATGCCAAGCAACTTGGGATCACTTGGGGGAGAATTTATGGAGAAACCTTAGACCTTATAAATTACCCCAGGGAGAAATGATAGCTTTTTTTGTTTATTTTTCTAGTTACACAGGCCTTACTTCTTTGGCTCTGAAACGGTAGCATGCTTTTAGGAAAAAATACAAAAAGAAAAAGAAATTAAAATCACAGTATTAAACAAAAACAGAGCCAGTCAGCAGTGTCTAGGAACAGAGCCATTGGAATTCTCTCACTTTCTTTATGAGTCAGAGGTAGTGACACAGGGAGTCGATATTTTTCTTCCTCTTGTGATATGACGAGACCTCAGGAGAGGCGCCGTGAAGGAGCAGGAAACCTATGGGCTTTGGGGCACGGCTGGGATGGGAATCCTGGCTCTGCCACTTCTAGCTGGGTGACCCTGGGCAAGTTGCTTGACCAAATAGGCGCTCCGTTTTTGTCATCTTTGAACTGGGAATAAAACCACCTTTGCACTGTTGGTGTAAGGAATAGAGATAATGAGAGCAGTACAGTGTCTGCTTCTGTGAGACACTTATTAGTGTCTATAGTTGTAACTAGAAATGATGAGTTTGAGTTTTTCCCTTGGATGATTGTGGACTTATTTTCTTAGAGGAGAGGAAGCTACACTGCAATCCTTTTGGGATACTGGCTTCCAAGCATGATCTTTGTAAAGAGGAAAGAGACGTCCCAGAGTAGAACCCTAAGAGAAGTAGTCAAGTTGATACGGGTAGGAGGTCTGAGTGTCGTAGGTAAACCAACAGGCCCTGATGTAGCAAGATATACTAGACTATCAGAGTGTTCCTATTCCACGAATTAGCTCCCTAGTGATGGCAATAAAGTAAATTCTCAAGAAAAATGTTTGGTTAATGATCTTGATTAATTAGTGGTGTTTATGTTGAACAGCTCAGGGGTTGTTGAGCTAATTCATAAAATTATCCAGGCTGCCCATTTACTGACTTATTACTCACTGTTGGCCATTTCTCTATTTGTAACACAATATCCTGACACTGAGAAAGATGAGGGAAGGAAGAGATCATTTCAGTCTATCCAATATTCTCCCTGCTTCCCCTCTTTCCTTTCTTTCTTTCTTCCCATCACTCCCTCCCCTCTTTTTTCTCTCTCATTTACTGTTTAACTTAACTATTGGTAAATTATTTTAACATTTCTGCTATTCTTATCATAAAGAATTTAGTCATGGGACCAAGACATATTCATTTGTTTCTTTTCTTCCCTTTTCAGTTGGGTTTGGGAATCACACTGGGACTGTTACTTACTTTATGGTTTGACATAGCACATAATATATACTGACAGTCCATGTATATTACATATTAGCTAGTAACACTGAAAATATCATGTCCCCGTAAATCTTGGAATAATTTAAACTGAAAACAGTTGAGGCTTATGATTCCTAAACTGTCCCATATAATACCAGACCTGAGAGATGCCCTCAGGCTGAGATTTGTCATCGCATATGTTGGGTACACAGTATTTACTGTAACTTTTTGAAGGATAAAAATATACAGAGCATATTAAGGTATTTATGAAATCTTGTGAGTAGAATTGTAAAATAATAAGTAATTGGTAAAATTACTTGTATTAATTGTAAAGTAATAAGTAAAATTGGTCATGCTATTTGATTATTTCTAAAGCTTATTTGACCATAGAACCTTTTTCTGTATAAACATGTTAATATCCCATATATTACTGGTTTTGAAACACACTTTGGAAAATGCTGAAGAAGTGGCATTTAGAAATTTTATACTGTAACCATCACTATTAAAAATATCTTTCTCTAGTAAAACAATTATAAAAATCACAAAAACTTTTTCTTCTGTATGAGGAATTATCTTTTGACTGGTGTCAAGATAATGAATAGGTGAACATATAGGCCTCCTGAGACTCTTGAAGTCATAGTTTAATTATTGTTTCTTTCCCTTTTCCTACTTACCCTAGGCCTTATCTGGCCCCTTGAGACATGTAATATTGTCCTCTGTACCATAAGAAATAAAAATGCTCTTAGTACATCTTGGAAAGTTATGTGCTTATTTGGCACTGTATTCCATTTTAACTTGGTTCTTTGTAAATGCCAAGAGCCATCTCCAGGTGTCCTGAGCACGATCCATCAACTATGTATGCTTAAGTAGCACCATTCTGTAAAATTTTGGGCAAGACCTTAATTGCCTCTAAAGAGAGTGGTTCTTTGAGAATTGTTCTTCTATTCAAGATAAATAAATTAAGGCATAAAGATGATCAAGGCCCCAGAAACAGTCAAGGTGTTCTGGGGACACCTCTGCCTAGAACAGAGGATGCTCAGGCCACATGCACACCAGCTTCATAGCTTAATCTCCACTGAATCACTAAGAGTCCTAGAGAGAGGATTGCTCTGTTTTCTTGTGAATGTCATAATTTTTACAGAGCAAGCTGCCCTTTCCTGGTATGCCAGGGATTTTTTTTTTTTTTTAAATGCTCCTAATTGATCTCTATCCTCTAGAGCATTCTGAATTTTGCAATTGTCTCAAGTCTTAACAAGCCATCCCCACACCACTGCGCAATGGAAATGTTCAACAGAAAGGTATTCACTTCGGTCTAGGCAAGACTCTGACTGCTGCCTGGAGAAACAAGGATCCTGGAATGTAGGTTCTGGGCCATCTTGACTGGATAAAGCCTTTTGGCCCATTTCTGCCTCCCCTCTTTCTTGCATTTCCCTTCCCCTCTCCTGGGGACCAAGGGTTGATCCTGACAGGACGCTAGGGCTTCCCTTTGGAACCCAGGTGGTTTTCTCAGCCCTTGACACTGTGCCTGTCTCCTGCTGACCCCAGCTGATGTGGTTTATTTATTGCTGAATTGAGCGTTTAGTCCTGAACATTTAAGTCTTGGCTGGTGGTGGCCTCGGAAAGAACATTTTCTAAGATTGCCATGATTTTCTTTCAAATAAACTCCTA
Source organism: Nanger dama (assembly GCA_917880005.1). Taxonomy (NCBI): domain Eukaryota; kingdom Metazoa; phylum Chordata; class Mammalia; order Artiodactyla; family Bovidae; genus Nanger; species Nanger dama. Next base: position 5,447,693 of record CAKJTW010000082.1, on the reverse strand, counting down.
CATGCCTGGACATTTCTGTCATTGCTGAAATGCAGGTGATTTATTTGTAGAGGCTTAAATTGGGATTTTTTTTTTTAAAGGAAAACCAGCAATGTGGTATACTCCCATGCTACATTTTAGCCACTGGTTGTAGAGGACACCTTGTTCTGTCTTTTATCAGAAAAATGAAAATCTGAAGGCTCCCTCTGGGAACAAATCAGTTTTCTGTTCTGAGACACTCAACCCCTCGGCTCCCTCTACTGGTCAATAACTTCCCTCCCCACTCACGGGACAGCAGGGGACTAGAGTCAGCTGGGAGCTAGAAAGAGAACTGGACTGGAAGTTAGGGACTGTGGATCCAATAGCCTATTTTTGCTGCAGATCCTTTATCTTCCTTCATTCTTTCTACCTCAGCAGTCTTGGTCACCTAAGCCTCAAATTCTCAGCTCCACCTAGCGTCTCCTTCCTATATTCCTCAGGCTTGTCTTGTACGTGCCCTTTAAGAGGCCACTTGTTTGGCTTTATAGCATGGATGAACACTATGACCTCTGGATGGGAAAATTATTAAGTACAGATCTTCAAAGAAATATAATAATGTATAGTCATCACTTTGAATTTATGAACCAAGTTTAGATTTATCTTTAGCGTGCATGCGGTATGATAAAGGAAACATACTAAATGGGATGAGAGCTCACAAAATATCTCCCAGCTGCCCCAGGACAACACTCTTCAACCAGCTCGGAAGGTCTGCTGTCCTGCTGTTGAACTGAGGGCAGCTGTGGCTTAGCCACGCCACTGCTGGGTGGCCAAATGTCTTTCTAAATCGGCCATAGTTCCCTAATAGATGAAACCCTAATGGTGGCCCAGAATTTCAGCAAAACAGCTGTTTTATCTAGCTAACAGAGAGGACTAGAAAAGCTCCCCAACAGGCTGATACATTTTATTTCCTGGAGAAGCCAACAGCTGACATCCACACCCAGGCCTATTCAGTTAGCTGGAAAAGTAGTGCACGAAGTGACTAATTGTCTTTAATCTCAGCACATCAAATGATGCCAATGCCTAAATATCCTGAGATGTAAACACATCAAGAGAGCTTAAGAAAGACAGTCTTCAAGAAAGACTTACTTAAAAGTATGTTTTCACAATGAAGCTTAGTCTGACCATGTAAATTTTAACATACAATAAACCAATTTCAGAAACACAATGACTATTTCAAAGTTTTGCAAACAATTGTCAGGCATGCTTTAGAGGAAAGTGAAGAAGCATCTGAGGTAACATCTTTCTCTTTCTCAGTAAGTTCTTTTTAGAAAAGATACAAGAATATTCTTTTCTACCTTTATCACTTTCCACATTGGGGTAACTTTATGCATTACGAAAAGTTGTATTTTTCTCTTAGCAGAGAACATTTTGATGACATGATATCCATGGAGTTAGTTCTCTGGGTCAGGGTCAAGTTTAAAATGAGGTCAAGTGAGGTTCTTTCCTCAGTGGAAGTCCAGTTAAAGGTTAAGAAGAGTTTTAATAGATGTAAAATTTATAAAGCTTTCCCCCATGTTAGCCATTCCTAATATTGTACTGTACAGAAAGAAGTCTCATCCAAATAGGGTTTTACTTCCCAAACATTTGAGTGGGTCTTAGCTCTGACAATCATGTTAAAAAAAAAATTCTTCCAGAGTTTCTCTCTCTTCTGTTTTAGAGGAATGGATCCTCTTAGCTGCACTATCTTCTCTCTATACTCTTGACCTCTTGATAATCCCTCTCTGGTGTCATAACACTTCTCATGCCTATACTCCTTAACCAGTATTTTCTTAATGGTCCATTGTGCATATTTTTGTCATTTCTTTCATTAAAGACCTGAGGAGATTCCAGGTATATTGATAACACGCTGTCAATGTGATGCCAGAAGAGGAAGGTTATGCTGTAAATCATCACATAAATAATAATACATTTGTTCTGTCATGGAAAAATTGGAGCTCAATCTTAAGCCTGCTGCAAAAAATAGCATTATTCCTAGAACTCAGGCAAATGTAAGGATTAATGAAATTTCTGTAGGCAGGGAAATGGCTCAGCCATTGATAAGGCTAAAGGAACTCTCCTGCATTACTTAAAGCACCAGGGAATCTTAAATTTGATATACTTGAGATCTGAGTCTCTATAAGTACCTATAGACTTGTAAGGATTTTTATGGAAGGAGTTAAGAAATATGGATATTTTATACTTAGCCTTTTTTAAAATCAATCACTCACTCTCTCAACACAGGTTTACCAAGCAGCTATTACATATAAGACCCTGGAATGAAGGTAAAAACATACAAGGTGCCTGCTATGGTGACAACCAGTGACTTCACCCTTCATAAAGGATTGTACCAGTGTTTCTGGATGTTCTATAGAAGAGATACAGCTGAAGCCCCAAACCTCTACCAGTTACAGTTTTTGAGAACTCTCTATTTTATGTTTCAACAGAATTCTCGTCACAGTCAGACTCATCTTAGACACACATTATATGGGGAAGACACATGATAGTTATTCAAAATAGAGCCCTGAACAGAGAGTTCGGTTATACGAACTCCAGTCCTGCTTCTCCTACTCATGTCTGGATGACCTTAGGAAAGACATCAACCTCTCTGACTTTTCTCATCTGTAAAATTAACTTTGTTAGAATTAGCTCCAAGGATTCTTTCAGCCTTTGTACTGTGTGATTCTCTAAATAAATTTTTAAACCCCAAGAAGTTAGACTAGAGCCTAGATAAATAAAACTGCTTAGATGCTTCATTTCAGTTTGGAGGCATGTAGCAAGTTTAAATTACCTATCTTCTAGGTATATGAATTAAGATTTAGAAAAATGTAAAGGTTTCTTATTTGTTGGAGTGAAAATCTACATCATCTATTTAAGAGAAGTATGGGACTTTTGATAATGAGAAATGCCATAGCTATGGGTGGTACTCCAGAAACTATAAGATCTATAAGGATTGAAAAGAGATTTCTTTCACTGAAGGAAAATTAAAAAAGGAGGTAGCACAGAGAGGCATGACTGCATCTGTAAATCGTATACTGAAGGAGAGAAGGACAGCTTTCATTTTCCAGGAAGGACAGTGGAAGTGAGCCCCAAATTAACAGGAGATTGAAGGAAGACCATCAATGTGTTTTAATATTTTACATAATCAGTTATAGGTGTCCATAATAGCTTTTGCTGTTATGTTACACTGAGAAGTGAGAATTCATTATTATTTTAGCAGATTACTCTATGATCAGTTTTTGGGAACATTTTTGTTTCAGTCACTTCAGTTTGATTCCTTGCAGTTTCAACAGCTTTGTGGATTTACGTTCACAGGGCCCCCAGATTATAGACATTCTGACCGTGTGTGCTCCCTTTGGCCCTCTTGTTGCAAATCTATTTGCTTGAAGATAGACTATAAGAACCTCCTTCCTCAAACAGCAAATGTAGTTCCCAAGTCAATAGTGGAATGTCTAATTAGTGGCTTCTCTGTTGGTGCTGAAATGTGGTTACTGTTCTTTCCCAGTCTTTACTCCTTGAGTCTCTGCAAAGGGAAGTTTAGTTGAGCTCTAAATTAGTACTTGGGGGTATAAACTGATGTTAATGACTGTCAGGTCATTGGAAGATCTTTTTCATTATATCCTTAGCATTCTGAAACAACCTGTAAGCTGGCTTTTTTATTTCTTAATTTAAATTTTTAGATGCCTTGGGTAGTGAGGGGTTCTTTTTACACAATGCTAAAGTTTTTCTCTAAATTCCATAGGACACTCATTCTTCTCTCTTTTTTTCCATTTCATTCAGTAGCTAGAACAATGAAAGTCGCAGAAGACGGCACTCTAGTCTCGAGATCTATACTTTCCTTGAGTTATGCATATGGATGTCCATGGGGACCTGGTGGAAGAGAAGGAAGCCAAGGCCTGAAGAAAGACCTAATTTTCAGAGGGTTACTTGGAGGACCAGAGATTGGCCAATACCACTGCATCTCAATCACGCTGCAGGTTGCCATATCACAGTTGAAGACCATGGATAGGGAGGAGCAGACAGCTGCCTCTAACTTGTAACTTTCAAATAGTTACTGAACATTGGACTCTTTGAGAGAGTTAGAGGTGGATTTGTTGACATGAACTACCCATTAGTTAAAAATGTGTTCTGAGGCTTTTCATATTTAGAATGTAGCTTTTATTGTAAAATTATAACTGGCGAAGATCTATGGGTTTTAATGTGGGGCAGACACACATGGTCTCTAGAAGGGCTGTTCTTTCTGTTACAGAAGGGTATAGTAGAGATGAGTCTTAAATTATTAGAAATACTCTCATTGATTAAAAACACAACAACAGCAGATATGGATTTTGTTCCCCATATTCCACACACACACACACACACACACACAAAGAGCAAAAAGAAGTTGCATTTGTTACAGAGATTCTAGTCTTTCTTTTCTAGGGCACTTTCTAGGAGCAGTTCTGCCCAGCTTCCCTTTCAATTCTCTGTTCATTTCATTCCCCTCTCCTTGATTTTTGTTTCACAAATGGAATTAAGGTAGGATATACCTTCTGATCATGGGAAGAATATTATTTTATAATTTTGGGAATAGCAGAAGATCTAAAATGCATGTTTCCCTAGATGTAACAGGTCCTCCAGATCAACCGAGCACCCTTTCTGTGTGTCTCTAGTGAGACATGCAGTCACTTTTCTAAGAAACATTAAAGGAGTCACTCAAATCTTGCTGGAGTGGTATGGGGTGGGTATGGCCATGAACCAACCCAATCCAGGGGCAGCTATAGCATGGCATAGACAAGACTCATGCCTCTAATCCTGTGCAAAGGGGGGAGACATTGGGGGACTCCATGAATCCCCACTACTGATTTTTCTATAAACTTAAGGAGGAAACTATGGAGAAAGTATCATTTTTAGTGTCTGGTAAAGACCCCTGGGAAAGTGAGGTCATGAGCAGTCTAGGATGATCTCATCTAGTTACTTAGGGTGTTGAATGTGATGGCACATGGGGAAAGCAGTTACTGTGAAATGGTTCATAGCTGGTAGAGTGGATTAACTGCCAGGAAAAGCAGAAGCAAACCCTGGGGGAACACTTTTCATCCCCACATTTAGGAATAACAGGGAGCTCTTTTACACTGGCAGCACTTTTTTTTTTTTTCTCCCAGAAAAGATAACTTTCCTCAAGGGGATCTGGTGAATGAAGCAGTGTCTTTTCACCCTTGTGGTGATGGGCGTGAATCCGGCACTAACATAAAAGAGGAATTAGCTTGGACATACCACACACTTGGTTTGGCCTGGTCCCATACCTGTGCTCTTGTCATGGTTGATTACCCACTTACAGCAAATATGAAGCAAGCAGTCTGCACTGTGGCTTGAGATAAAAGGTATTTTAATATGCTCAGGTCACATATTATCATGGCCAATAGTAATTTTGTATCATTTTCTTAAAGGAAACCGCACTCCTAGTAATAATTTTTTCCAATGTAGCAAAATTTCGCATGACAGAAAGTTTTACATAAAACTTTTTCATTTGAATAACAGCATTGAATCCTCTCCATGCCAAATAGAAATTTTAAATATCTTTATTATTTCTTTTGATATGCAAACGATAGGGAGGAAAGGTTTGGAAGACCCTCAGTTAAACTTCTAATGATTCTATTTTCTTTAATAGTGAAGAATTTTTTTACAGCTTTGGAGACTTTTCCTTTTTCAAGTGAAACAATATAAACAAACCAAAAAAAAAAAAAAAGAAAGACTTTTCCTCTCTTACTTTAAGAACCTTGAGGGCTGAAACAGTGGTTTGGTTTCCTGACTGCCAGCTTTGGTTTGCCATCTCTCAGCTGTCTTGTGCAGTTCCCCAGAGGAAATATTTGAAGAGGGTTTTTCTCCCACATGAGAGAGTTTCATCCCACACAGCCCGCAGATTCTGACTGCAAACTTCATGGACTAAGTGTCTGGTTTTCCAGAAGTAGCTGCAGAGGACGTTTTTCCTTCACAGGTGCACGACACACATTCTCAGACCTCAGAGATCAGGATGTAAAGTCCGAAGTCTAAAAATGAGGGTAGCTTAAAGACTATCTCTCTGGCAATCAGATCAATTTTTACTAGATAAGGGAAAAGAAGGTGACAAGCAGGGATCAAACTTCCAAAGCCTTCAAACTGATCCTTTTTACAATCCTTGGGTGTAAACAGAAGTATTGGATAATCTGGCCTGTATTTTTCTCTGACTGTGGAACACATTGAAATGTTTTATGTTTAGGTGTGTGTATAGAAATTCATGAAGTTCTTTTATACACTTCTATTCCAGCACAATTCTCATTTTAGGACGCCTTGAAAAGACAACTTTGGGCCCTCACATTGTGCCGTAGCTTGTCAATTTAGATTTGTTCTTTCCTATCTACCAGCCACCTGATTATGGTCTCTGGGCAAAGGGTACCCATTGGCATCATTTTTTCCAAGCACTTAAACCTGGAAAGATATTTTTAAAGGACTCACAGAAGCTGTCTTGGGGGTTTGGAAAACATGGCAAAATTGTTAGCAGACCTTTGTGCTATTTTTAGGAAACTAATTGTGTTCTTTTAAAGTACGTTTTTGACAATGGGACAAAGTTTTCCTTGCCCCCACTGTTATGTGAAATATTTACAATGAAAAGCGGTCAGGAAAACACCCCAAACAGATACACTTTAACCTCCGCAACAGCCAGCAACCGGGAGGCAAAAGTGATTTGAAAGGCGAAAAGGTTTTTGCAATATTTATGCTGCTGTTTCTGCCCCAAACGAACTTTTATTTTACCGTTCAAACAGAAGTTTGTTTTCAAACCAGTTGCTGGTTTAAAGGAGCAGCCGATCTGGCATCCATAAGAATCTGCTCTAACCAAACAGTAAGCACGTTGACCAGGGGAAACTGACTCCCCCGAAGCAACCCCCCAGTAGGTCAGATGCCTGCAGAAGGGTTATCTTACCTTGAGCACGTAAGATCCAGGAGAGAGGCTCAGGGGCTCCCACAGGAGAGGACCGGGAAAGTGCTCTGATCCGCTGCTGGTAACATGCACTTGGCTTTTATGGGCAGGTGGGAGGAGCCGCTCCTCATGGTAGGTGGGCAGAGGAGCAGCGGCGGGCGGGCAGCCCCGGGAAGCTGGACACTCTTCTCTGGGGAGGGGCGGCGAGGGCAGAGCCAGGAGCCGGAGAGAGGGAGGGAGGGGCGGGGAGGGAGGAGGGTGGAGGAGCGGAGGAAGCAGTGGAAAGGGGAGAGGAGGGAGAAGGAGAGAAAAAGAGAGACAGAGAGAAAACTTATAAAGGGATGTAGTCCACAGACAGGGAAAAGACTGGGGAGAAAATGACCAGGAGACCGAGACAGTCACACAAGCAAGATACGGAGGGAAAGGGGAATTTGATTATTTGCCATTTTTGGATGACATTTAGATGGTAGTGGTGTTGGGGATCGAGTTGTGAGTGACGGAGATAACAATAGGTATTTTCCGAGAATCCGAAAACCTAAATAACGGTTCAGGACTATTTGGAATTTCACAGGCAAGGGAAAGGAGAGGAAGCTGGCCGTCAGAGTAGCACATCCCGAGCTCTGGGTGGGCGCGGAGAAGGGCTGTCCTCAGCCGGCTGCGATCCGGCCGCCCTCCTGCGTCCTTGCCTCCCACCACTCGCGGGTGAAAGCCGGCCCTTCACTCCTCACTCCCCGCTGTGCTTTGTGACCAGCAAGTTCTCCTGGTGCTGCCGGCAGTGTTGCGCAGCATCCAGAGGCCCCTCGGGAGACTTCTGCAGCATTAAGGTAAATCCAGCAAAGGTTGGAGAGGATCAGCGGAGATTGGCTTGTGGAGAAAGGAACCTCAAAACCAGCCTCGGTCCTCCAACATCTGCTTATGTAACAGGATTGCAGGGCTCTCTGCCCTCTGGTTATTTTCGGTATTTTAAAAACTCTCATTCCTAGCAATTGGAAAACGTCTTGGTGCCATAGCTCTCTGTGTGTCTTAAACATTAAGAGGATTCAACCAACAAGAGGCTGAAGGATCAGGCCGAAATTCTTAAGAAATACATTCAGAGAAAGAAAAACAAACTCCTTTAGCTGCTGAGCCGTGACTCACTTCCTAGCCCAAGTTTGATTTTTGCCACCACAGGAATTAAAGCATTTGAAAAGAGAGAACCTGAGCCTTGGGGATGAGGGGTACTGACAAGGGGAAAGAAAGGGGCAGGGAGATGGATGAATGGGCCTGAAAAGAACAAGGGAAATAACTTTTACTGACAATATTGATATATAACTATATAAATGTATAGTAATATATACACATATGAAACTTGATTCATTTCACCACAACCTTATGGAGTTAGATATAATTCATATTGTGTAGTTTTGTTTTTTTTTTTAAAGAAAGGAATTTCAAAGGGTTAAGCAACTAGCTCACACTAGCAAGAAGGGGAGCCATATTTGGTGAGCTTCCAAAGCATGCGCTCTCTGCACATGAGGCCACCATGTGAAGCCTGACCTGGCCTCAGGTTAGTCCTGATGTCTTTGTGTGTGGAGTGGGGAGAGGTTATCAGACTCCAAGAGAAGGAAAAATGATGACCAAGAGCCGAATATGTTGACATCTTGGTGCAGATAATTCTGCTGAGAACTTTTTCCAGCTATTATAAGATGTTGAGCAGTATCTCTGGCCTCTACCCACCAGATGCCAGTGGCACCCTCCTTCTTGAGTTATGAGAATTGAAAATGTGCCTACACTTACCCAAACTGGGGGCGGGGGAGGAGCAAAAAAATCCCCTCCTCCCTTTAAGAACCATTTGGTTGTAAAAGGTCCACAGATATAAAAAAGGATTTTAAAGAAATTCATGAGAAAACATCCAACAGTGGTATTTGGATAATAGTAATATTAGTTGCCATATGTGTTAAGGTTACATTGAACATAACTTTTACATTTTCATAATCCCATCTGTCTGCCTCTAGACTTCAAAGCCTCAGTTGCTTTCTTCATAACTAATCTTATTCTCATTCGGATACATCTGGGAGTCAACAACACCCTGTGCTTGGGATATGAGGAGAATTAATGATATATGAGGTGAAACATTTAAGTTCTTTATTATAAATACAAACTTGACCTTCGAACAGTTACTCAGATGTAACTCATGATGTTTCATGACATTGATTATTTGTCTTAATAGTTATAGTTTTTCATCTCTAGACCCCCTTCACAAATAGTATGTTTGTGCTCTGAGAATATGCCTAAATCCACTGAAGGAAGTCTATGAAATGAACAGCTTTGTTACTGGACCTGGAAATTAAACTGCATTAAGTTTTCTGGGGTTGACCCTTGAAATCAAATATGATTTCACAGGAAACCTACCACTTCTGGAACTTTATAGTTTAGTGAAGAAATGTTTTCTGGGAAAGCTAATTAAGACCCCGTTAGAGGCACCTCTGGGTGATACATGTATTAGTAGATATCCTTATCAGATTATAGCAAATGACCTTTTCAATTCTGATGTAATGCCTTCAGACATTCCAGATCCATCACATAGTTGTGAAAAATAGAAACAGAAAAGACAAGCAAAGCACATTCAAAGGGAAGGCAATTGACAGCTGTATTTTCTTTTCCTTTTTCCTCCATCACTCCCTCCTTTCAAACTTGACTATCCAGCTATGTAACAAAAGAGCTCCTTTCATTTTGTTTGGATGGTGTTAATGGTTAGTTCATTTCTCCAGTTCACACTTGCCTGAATCTAACTCTAGCAGATCTGGACAACAAATCAGGAATCCAGGAATGTGATCTCTTTGCTGACTCTTCGAGTGCCTTTCTAGAATCTCTTGAAGGTGACTGAGGTTTGAAATGACCTAGTTTGGTCTTTTGTGGAAAGAAAGGAATCCAATGACAACATACTAGATGGCTCTGAAATTTCCATTGTGTGACTGTAATAACAGCTACAGATTATTACCTTATTTTAAAGAGCTTTGAAAATGAAACTTTTTTGAAAATTTAGAATTAATCAACTAATAAATACCTATTAAGAATGGATACAGACAGTGTGGGGTATTCAAAGCAGAGGAAAATAGTCAGAAAGTAGATCTGCACTCATGGAAGGAAAAAAAAAACATGTAATTCTTGTTAGTTGGGTTGCAAAGTGGTTTCAGGGAGGTGTTGGCATTTGGGTTGACTGTGGAAACTAGAATTGGAATGGGTGAGTGATAAATTCTAGGACAAGGAGGGAAGTGTACACAACTGGGGGAGTCACAGGAATATGTGGAGAATGGTAAATGGCCAGCGTGACTTAAGGGAAGGGTTTGTATAGCAGAACAATGAAGCTAAGAAACAGGAAAGGAGAGATGGAGTCAGCCTGTGGATGGCCTTCAGTAGTCTGAACTGTAACTCTAGGCAATGAGAAGTCATTGGAGACTTTTGAGCCATAGCATGGCATGCTAGAAATGGCATATTATTAAGAATTCGCTTTTCTTTGTATAGGCTATTTATAGTAGCTTTGCATATAAATACTTGCCAGTCTCTCCAGGGTCATATGCATACTTAGAGAAAACTGAGTGTCTGTGTCCTGCAGACTTGGAGATATGCATGAAGTGGCAAAAATGATGGTAGTTCTACCCTAAAGTGTCCCTACAGTCTCCTGGGTGATTCTTAGGAGATGGGAAGGCAGATTTCTCCCAGAGTGTGGCCAAGATGATAGATGAGATTAATGTGAAGGTTGGTGCCCTGTTCTGTGTGTCAAAGTGGCCAGTCTTTAACTCACCTGCTGTAGCTTTAATGTTATCAAAAAGATAATCTTTTACTTTTATCTGGACTTCCCTGGTGGCTCAGATGGTAAAGCGTCTGCCTACAATGTGGGAGACCTGGGTTCAATCCCTGGGTCAGGAAGATCTCCTGGAGAAGGAAATGGCAACCCATTCTAGGATTCTTGCCTGGAAAATCCCATGGACGAGGAACCTGGTGGGCTACAGTCCATGGGGTCGCAAAGAGTCGGACACGACCGAGAGACGTCACTTTCTTTCACTTTTATCTAGTTTATTTCACTTTTTCTATTTCATAGTCAGTGCTCCCATTTCATTTAGTTTAGCTTTTCCAATTTCTCCATCTCTTTTCTTTTTCTTTGATGTTCTTACTCAAGCCTTTATCAAGCATGGTAGAAAAGTTTTTGTTTACATGTTTATAAATAGTATATATAATGCATATATATTTTAGAAAACTTACGAACATTTGCCTAACTAAAAACTTTATGACATTTTGATTCCACTTGTTTGACTTAGTATGAATAGAATGCTAGATTTCTAGTTCAAAAAAATAGATATGCAACAAGCAACAAAGGTTTACTGTGTAGCACAGGTAACTATAGTTAGTATCTTACAATAACCTATAATGGAAGATAATCTGAAAAATAATGTATGTTATATGTATATACTAAATCACCTTATTTTACACCTGAAACGTAAGTCAACTATACTTCAAAAAAAAGATAGATATATATATATATAAAGAAAAAAAGTATCAGTCCAGAGATAATAGGTTTCACGTAGAGATCCTTAAATTTTGAAGGGTTTCTGGATGAGGAAACAGTGGACCCTGGTATTAAAAACTTATGCTGTCACATTTATGTTTTTTAAATGCTTTGAATTATTTCCTATGTGTTATCCTCAGCAAATTTCAACCTTCAGGTTTTCATACCACTCCTCAATTGCTTCAAAATTCAAATGATCATGGCTTTGGGTCCAAACAAAAATCACGATGATATGAAGTTCAATGTACAGAAATTTGCTCTTTGACCCATCAGTCAGTCAGCCTAAGCTTCTGTAAAGTATCACCAAATATGATCTTGGACCGCAAGGCTCTTACAATTGCCAGCTCTCCTAGGACATTTAAAGTAGGGTTTTATTTACAAAAATTGAAAAGGTTCACAGCACAGAAGAAAAGCACACCTCTCCTACATTCCAGAGGAACGTTGGATTCTGTGAGTCACTGTTTTCCTGTTGGCCCAGATTGTAGAGAGCTGACTGACTCGGGTGATCCACAGATGACTGCCTCACAGCTCCGCTGGCTTTATAAAGAGCACTGGATGGAGGGTCAGGAAATATGGGGTTTAGTCCCAGCTGGGCCACTAACTACCCGTACAAACTTGCGGCAGATGTTTTATCCTTTTTGGATTCAGTGTCTGTATGTAAAATAAGGAGGCTTAACCAGCTCTTTCCACTTTTCCGATGCCTGCTCTGTACTAGTCAGTAGATGCTCCTTTAAAAATACAACATCCGCGTGAAGTCAACCTGATGATCCATGATACACATCCTTGAGTCATAAGAGTAAAGCTCATGTATTAGTCCAGTGTTTGCTATAAGAGGATCACACCCCAACATTAAACATTGCCTGTATTCTAGATCCAGAATCCCCAAAGGTGGGGTTTAATTAGCTCTTAACTGTAATCATTGTCTCTCTAAGTCTCAGGATTGGGAAGACGTCTCCCAGGTCTGGGCTTCCTATGTGGCTCAGTAATAAAGACTCTGCCTGCCGATGCAGCAGCCGCTGGAGACTCGGGTTTGTTCCCTGGGTTGGGGCTACCACTGGAAGAGGAAATGGCAACCCACTGCAGTATTCTTGCTGGGAAAATTCCATGGGCAGAGAAGCCTGGTGGGCTATAGAGGGGTTACAGAGTCAAATGCACTGAGCAAATGAGCACTCCCAGATGTAGCCATCAACCTCTAAACCTTGCACCTTTTAATTTTTTCTTCTGAATCAAGTAGTAATCCTCCTTTTAATTGGTGTAAATGTAACCACACCATACACAGCCCCAGTTTCTGAAAATTCTGTTCATTGTGCTGAATTTGTCTTGATGTCTGAATACATTGATTTGATTTCCTGTGAAGTTATCTATTCTTCTCCCACTATGAATTCTTCCTTTTCCTAAGTGCTCCACCTCTTTATTTCTTTAATTAGGAAAAGTCTGTTGCCTTTTTCAATATAGACTAAATGACTGTAACTCTTTTTGGTTTCCCAAACTGTTAGAGTTTTACTAAGGTCACTGAACCTTTTTTTTTTCATCTTTTACCCTCTCCATAACTAATGGCACCTAAAGCCATTCCATTCTTTTTCTGTTTGTTGAAAATTTCATCGTAGGGATTCTCTCATGGGGGCTGTGCAGTGGGGAGGGAAAAATATAGTCCAGGGAGAGTTTTTTTTTCCCTTACTTAAGAGTGGAAAAGTAAAAGCTTTCCAGAGTACTAGAGAAATATAGTCACCCTTACCATATGCCATCTTTAATCCTATCTAAAATATGGGAATGTCTTAGTCCTAGGCTTCTCTTGCTGAATAATTCGTAATCCTGCCTTATCTTCTATCCTCCACACTTTCTAATTGTGATTTACTCTTATGCTTTTATTAATATTTACCTCATGTTTAATTTTAATAAATCCCATATTTCCTGCTTAGAGTTATATCTTATACAACCTAAGATTTTCATTAAAAACTCCAGTTTGACAGGCAGAAATGTTTATCTGAGACAAGAGGTCTAACAGGCGATCAGACCTTACCTATCCCAAATTACCTGGCCTGTTGCCCCTATAGCAATCACCCTAAACACAGCAGCGATTATGTCCTGTCTTCATTCAGATGCCTTCAGCGATACCACTCTGTAAAGAAAACCATATGTTATACAGCACAGGGAATATAACTAATGTTTTATAATAACTATAAGTGGAGGATAACTTTTAAAAATTGTGACTCACTATGTTGTACACCTGAAACTTCATAACATTGCAAATCACCTATTGTTTAGTTGTTAAGTCATGTCTGACTCTGCCACCCCATGGACTGTAGCCCGTCAGGTTCTTCTGTCCATGGGATTTCCTAGGCAAGAATTCTGGAGTGGATTGCCACCTCTTTCTCTAGATCTTCCTGACCCAGGAATCAAGCCTGCATCTCCTGCATTGGCAGGCAGATTCTTTACCACTGAGCCATCTAGGAAGGTTATAAATCAAAAGCACTTCAATTGAAAAAACATCCAAGTTCATATTCTGGCATTAAAGAGCCCCCCAGATTCAAGCCCAGTATTCATTTCATTTACACACCCTGTAAATGTGCTTCAGTCAGGAGAAAAAATTTGCTCATCATAATATCTGTGCCTGTAGCTCTCCATTTTCTATGTTATTGTCAATGGAGTGCCTGTTGCCAGGTGAATATTGCTCAAATCCTTTAATACTTCAAAACCACTTTCTTTAGGAAATGTTTCCTGATCCTTTTGAACCTCCCAGGGAAATTGGTACTTATGACATTTTCTACTCTTTACACGTATGCTCACTTATTTTCTCCTCAAATTCATTGCTCCTGCCTTGGAGCCCTAACTCTTCCCCCTGACACAGGGCCTATCATGGAGTAGGTGGTCAACAACTATTTATGAACTGTGGAACATTTTTGGAAAATAAATCCTTTCCTGCCTTTCTCTGTTCCTAGCCCTTTTACCTGATTCGACTAAAAAAAAATGTGTTTAGAGCTGCTAGTATGTTTCTGTCAGGGTCATAGAAACTGTGTTCAAAAGAAATATAGCTTCGTTACCATTTTTGAGGAATTTAAACAGTCTTGTTGGGGAGCAGAGATAAATAGGCAGTTTCTATTCCATATGGTAAATTCCATGGGTGAGCTAAGTACTGGGCATGACAGGAGCTCCACAACCATCCTTGCTCATGAGAGGGAGCTTTGGGTGTGTCACTCTGAATGCCAGGTGTACCTTGGGATGGCGTGGGGAAACGCACAGAAAAGCAAAGTTTGGTCCTTCTCGAAGCCACTTGGGAGGAAAGTACGATATGCTTTGTGTTTGGGGTGTGGGATCAGGAGGGACAGTCTGCATGTTGGCCTGACCACTGTGTCTTCCTGCCTGGTAATTCAGTCAAGGTGCGAGGGTTATTTGAGTAGATATGTTTCAGTATTGCTTTGACATTTAAAGGGCTTGAATATACTCTTCTGGTCTATACCATCACATGCTGAGAGTTTTGACTGACTTAGACTGCACCCAGTGCTGAGTGGGCTTCCCTGCTGCCTCAGATGGTAAAGAATCTGCCTGCCTTGTGGGAGCCCCAGGTTCAACCCCTGAGTTGGGAAGATCCCTTGGAGAAGGGAATGGCTACCCACTTCACTGTTCTTGCCTGGAGAATTCATGGACAGAGGAGCCTGACAGGCTGTAGTCTATGGGGTCACAAAGGGTTGGTCATGACTGAGCAACTAGCACTTTCACTACTGAGTACACTTAAAATTTATGCTTTTGGACTTCTTGGCAATACAGTGATTAAGAATCTGCCTGCCAGTGCAGGGGACATGGGTTCTATCCCTGAGCTGGGAAGATTTCACATGCCGAGGGGCGACTAAACCCATGGCCCTTGTGCTACATTGCTGAGCCTGTGCTCTATACCCTGTGCTCCACAACAAGAGAAGCCACTGAGATGAGAAGCTGTGCATTGCACCTGGTGAGGGCTCACTGTGGTGAGCCCCTGCTCACCACAACTAGAAAAAGCCCCTGTTCAGCAACCAAGACCCAGTGCAGCCAAAAATAAAATAATTAATTAAAAAAAAAATTGGTGCTACGTATCTTTGGATGCTCTGTGATGGATGCTAACTCAGGGCATCTGGTTCCATCTGTTTCCTTTAAAGGAAATCCTTTCTAAGATAGCCTTCAAGAACCTCCATGACCACAAGGGGGAGAATTTAGAATTCTACTTTGACGATGTTAGTCCCGAAGTCTGATTCTGCAACCCCATGGACTGTAGCCCACTGGGCTCCTCTGTCCATGGTATTCTCCAGGCAAGAATACGGGAATAGCTAGCCATTCCTTTCTCCAAGGGATCTTCCCAACCCAGGGATCAAACTGGGGTCTCCTGCATTGTAGGCGGACTCTTTATCAGGGAAACACAAACGCTTTGTGTTGTCCTCTCTGAGCTTCAAACTCAGGACCTTCAGATTATGAGACTGAACTGCTGCATACTGTGCTAAGGAGGCACCTGTCAATCATGGCTTCTATATTATTCACGGATATTTTTCCTAAATGTGGACGTATAATGGTTGCCCCTTATAATTTGTGCTCAGGGCCACTGTATTGCTTTGTGAGCACACTCAGTGTGCCAATACCAGATCTCTTCATCTGTTAGTCCACTTGTTTTCCTAGAAGGAAATTCACAATCCTGGAGTTTCACTCTATGCATAAGAAAATAGGCAAGTCTGTTTGCAAGATCACATTAAAAACACCAAAGTTATTAATATGTGGTTAAATGGGCTTTAGATGCCTATGGAAGGGAATGGGAAGAGAAATGGCCTGTTAAGAAGCAAGACTTAAATATCTGTGCGAAAAGTGACCTGATCCCATGAAACTCTTGTAAGTTGTTATTTATAGATTTGGACCTGTTGGATTTTTGGTAAAGGTGTCTGTTTCATACTATCTTGGTTTCATCCTATTTTTCACCGTCCTCATTTCTTCAGAGTTCCAATGTCTTCATTTTCCTACTTTTTCATTAAATTCTATCTTGTTGTATGTCTTTTGTAACCTTTCTGGACCCTTCATTTTGATTTGACTTTCTGTGCTGGGTTTATTACCAGAGATTTAGATGAGTACTTGGATTGCATCTGGCCATGTGGCATGGAAGAACCCTGTTCAGGATCAGATGTCTTTCCCCATTCCCCACTTTCTCTATGACTAGACCAGAAGGGTTCCTACTAGACATTTATGAAGATGAGTTATGTGTTTATCATCACAAATGGATATTGCTTTCTATTTTAATTTGTGGAATCTTGTCTTCACTTCTGCTTTCTAGATTATAAGTTTCTCCAACCGAGAAGTCAAAACATCTCTTGAATGCAGGAAAGAGTGTAACTCAAAGTACTAGCATAGGGCTGACTGCCTCAATAAACACTTGTTGATTTATGTCCCTTTTGAGAGACTATGAAGATGATACATCTATAAAACCCATGAATATATTTGCATCTGACTATTTCTCTTTGTGACAGAAGTATTAATAGCATCTCTAGTGATTGGAAGTACTTGGGGCCCTCTTTTAGGTTGCATACTAGGTCTTAATTTTTAAAGAAGTCAGTATCTGCCTTTACTCATAAATTAAAAATCTCACCTTTCATGCTGTTCACATAGGGTCTCACAAGGGGAAGGAGTTGGCCTGTTACTCATTACTTCTCATTTTCAGACCCTCTGTGATGACCAAATACCATGAGCATTTGGTCCAGATGAGAATCTAATTTTCTGTTCCCTTTGAATAATAATAATGTTCTGTGGGACTCTGGCATCTTGGAATATTAGTAGGTGTTAGATATAAGAAAGACTATGTCCAATCCATTATGTTTCAGAAATCCCGGATTATTAAAATTAGATAGATTTCTTTATTGCATGGCTATTCCAAGCCTTCCGTGGCTAACGTGTTTTTTCATATTCTAAAAGGTAAACATACTATGCATAGTGTTTCCTAAGATTATTTGACTTACAGGACCAACCCCATACTAATCCCTCTTTCCAAGGGACTTCCCATAGAACTATTGCTCTGTGGTCCCTAAATTTGGAAACCCTGCCAGAGAACTTGTCACACCCCCACCACTAGGACCAACACTAATACCAACATTATTTCCTCTTAAGTACAAATAGCACTTGATTCTTTTCAGAGCATTTCCACATGTATTATCTCATTTCATTTTTATTAGCTGTGTTTAGGGCAATCTTCCCAGGTGGCACCTGCCTGCGAATGCAGGAGACTGAGACGCAGGTTCAGTCCCGGGTTGGGAAGGTCCTCTGGAGGAAGGCATGGCAATCCACTCCAGTATTCTTGCCTGGAGAATCCCCTGGACAGAGGAGCCTGGAGGGCTACAGTCTGTGAGGTCGCAAAGAGTCAGCCACGACTGAAATGGCTTGGTACATTGAGCATAGGCTAGGCAAGTATAATTTTATCACCCTAGTAGATGAGAAAGGAGAAACATTATCCTGATAGTGTGTCAGAGAATTTTTGAATTCCATAGAGGTAAAGAAAACACAGGTCTATAGCTAGAGAATTCTTGATATTATAAAGAGTAGACTTTTTCTGTTATTTTATTTTATTTTAAACAATTCCTCCCCTTCAGCACTCTGCCCAGAAGAAACTCTTCTGCTGCTTGAGGTGACATCCACATAATTTCAAATACTGTGGAGGGTGATGCACTTAGATGGTTTGATTCAGTGTTAGGGTGCCAAGTGCATTTGCCTACAGATTGATTCAATATTGGACCTTAATGCAATTGGGAGAAAATTGAAGGAAAAAGTTGAAATCTGACCACAGCGCTTCATTTATAGCAAAAATTTTGTACAGATTTGTTAGAAATTCTGAACACAGACCACTCACTGGGATGCTTTAGAAACTTCCTTCTGTCCCCAATTTCTACTTGGAATTTCATATACTTTTGATGTGTGTAGTCCACACTAAATTTCCATAATTGTTGATGATTTTCTTCACTTGACACTAACGTGAAACTACTTTCACCGTATGCAGGTCAGGAAGCAACAGTTAGAACTGGGCATGGAACAATAGACTGGTTCTGAATAGGAAAAGGAGTACGTCAAGGTTGTATATTGTCATCCTGCTTATTTAACTTATATGCAGAGCACATCATGAGAAACACTGGGCTGGAAGAAGCACAGGCTGGGATCAAGATTGCCGGGAAAATATCAATAACCTCAGATATGCAGATGACACTACCGTTATGCAAAAAGTGAAGAGGATCTAAAGAGCCTCTTGATGAAAGTGAAAGAGGAGAGTGAAAATGTTGACTTAAAGCTCAACATTCAGAAAACGAAGATCATGGCATCTGGTCCCATCACTTCATGGGAAATAGATGGGGAAACAGTGGAAACAGTGTCAGACTTTATCTTTTGGGCTCCAAAATCACAGCAGATGGTGACTGTAGCCATGAAATTAGAAGACGCTTAGTCCTTGGAAGAAAAGTTATGACCAACCTAGATAGCATATTCCAAAGCAGAGACATTACTTTGCCAACAGATGTTCGTCTACTCAAGGCTATGGTTTTCCCTGTGGTCATGTATGGATGTGAGAGTTGGACTATGAAGAAAGCTGAGTGCCAAAGAATTGATGTTTTTGAACTGTGGTGTTGGAGAAGACTCTTGAGAGACCCTTGGACTGCAAGGACATCCAACTAGTCCATTCTAAAGGAGATCAGCCTTGGGTGTTCTTTGGAAGGAATGATGCTGAAGCTGAAACTCCAGTACTTTGGCCACCTCATGTGAAGAGTTGACTCATTGGAAAAGAGTCTGATGCTGGGAGGGATTGGGGGCAGGAGGAAAAGGGGACAACAGAGGATGAGATGGCTGGATGGCATCACGTACTCGATGGACATGAGTTTGAGTGAACTCCAGGAGTTGGTGATGGACAGGGAGGCCTGGCGTGCGGCAATTCATGGGGTCACAAAAAGTCGGACATGACTGAGCGACTGAACTGAATTGAACTGAATTTTCACTAGGTGAGTGTAAACAGCATGTTGTGGGTAAGCAGAAGTTAAGCAGCAATTATCTAAGTCTATAGATTGGGTTTAGTAACCAGAGTTTTTATTTTTTATTTTCTTTTGAAAGGACATTTGGAGAGAGAGAGAGAGAGAGAACAGGGCTTGTGAGTAATGGGAGTGGTCTTCCAGATAATTCCTCTGAAAAGACATTCCTTTCTATAGCTAATCCACTTCTCCCATATAGATCCGTCTTCCTTGGAAGCAAAAACTATTGTGTAAAGGGAGTGAGTGGTACCAAAGAGACTCCTTTCCTCATTCCCAGAATGGTACAGGTTTATGCAAAGTCATTAAGAGCAGAAATAAAATAAATAAATAAAAATTACCTAAGAGCAATACAGTTCTTCTACCAAAGTTTAGGCATTGAGCTTTGAGCAGGTGCAGGCTGAGTGGCTGCAAATCTTTGTAGAATTTTCATTGACACCAAGAAGAGACAGTGCAGTGTAGGATGCTGAAGGGCCAACTAGGGCAGGGGCCCTGACATTCTACATATCTTCTCTATGTCTCTGCTAATGGAGCAGGGTCAGCTTAGTTGTGATGGTTGTGTCATGATCTGTATCAGGATAGGTGGCCAAGTGGCCCTCTTGACCTTTCAAGACTGAGGGGGTATAGCTGTAGGAACTAGGCTAAAGCTTGATCTGTTAGGGAAAGCTGGGGTCTAACATTGGTGTCTTGCTCTCCAACATATTTTCAGTACCTACCAAGAAACACAGAATCAGGTTCAATAAATACTTATGGGAAAATATGGATTGATGAATGAATATGACAAGGGTACCAGGTAAGAATACGAAGTCTGATGGGGAAAGACAGGATGGAGATCAGGTGTTGTGCTAAGAGTCTATGAGGCCATCAGTGATGAAGTCTCATAGTGCTGGGTTTTAGATGGATTAAAAGTGACATAATGTTCTCCTTGGAAGAAAGGTTATGACCAACCTAGATAGTATATTCAAAAGCAGAGACATTACTTTGCCGAGTAAGGTCCGTCTAATCAAGGCTATGGTTTTTCCTGTGGTCATGTATGGATGTGAGAGTTGGACTGTGAAGAAGGCTGAGCACCGAAGAATTGATGCTTTTGAACTGTGGTGTTGGAGAAGACTCTTGAGAGTGTCCCTTGGACTTCACGGAGATCCAACCAGTCCATTCTGAAGGAAATCAACCCCGAGATTTCTTTGGAAGGAATGATGCTAAAGCTGAAACTCCAGTACTTTGGCCACCTCATGCAAAGAGTTGACTCATTGGAAAAGAGTCTGATGCTGGGAGGGAATGGGGGTAGGAGGAGAAGGGGACGACAGAAAATGACCTGGCTGGATGGCATCATGGACTTGATGGACGTGAGTTTGAGTGAACTCTGGGAGATGGTGATGAGCAGGGAGGCCTGGCGTGCTGCGATTCATGGGGTTGCAAAGAGTCGGACACGACTGAGTGACTGAACTGAACTGAACGTTGGAAACAGAAATAGAAGAAAACCAAGAGTGTGATGAGTGTGTGACTCTATCCACCCTCCTTGAGGCTAGATGATTGGTGGTAAACTCCAGACATACACTCTCATGGTTGTATGTTAGATGGATTGTATCCTGGCATATCCTTGTTAATGATTCCACAGTGTGAGATATTTCTTCATGACTGATGTCTATAAAACCCCCAGTCATGCAACCTCCTTTAGATACTGATTAAAAAGTAGGAAGACCCAATGGGAATTTCTAATCTTGTTTCATTTCCTGTGTAGATAGTTTTCCTAGATAAGCAGCACTCTAGTACACAGATGTACTGTAAACAAGAATGTATTGCATGGTAGGGAAAACCAGCATCCATTTAAAGTTTAACCGGAGACAATTTACATTAGCAGGATAATCTTTGTGGATATCTGGAAGAACTCATAATTCAAGTGGCAAGCCAAATTGATTCTTTCTGGTCCTTGTTTATTGATGTTTGTCAAGCCCCTAGAGTAAGCTTCAAGAAACAGGAGGTTTAAGATTTGTGTCATTCTCTTCAACTATCATAATGCATTAGTAGTGGTTATAGCTCTGGTTTCTATTTATACCATGGGACTGATTTTAGCAAATTCAGTGTGTGGCAGTTTGCCCATTATTTACATGTTGCTCTGAAACACATTGGTAATGGAGAATGAATGACTTGATTTTCCGGACATGAGAATAGAAATGTCTGGGTTATCATGGGACTGATCGTGTACATACTTCACTTGTCACCATGCTATTAAATCAGTTTCTGAAATGGAATGCCAGACTTCTTGGCATGCACATCTACATCCATACATGGGAATCATTAGACTATGTAAATCCTGCGTCTTTGTAGTCATCTGTGCTTTATGTTCATGGGGAGAGTTACTCAGTAATATAAATAAGTCACAGACAAAGTCTTAGACAAAAAGTTCTTTGGACTGGTGAATAATAAAAAGTTTTTTTCTTAATGTGTTTGTTGCTTCCATATGACTTTTTATGTTCTGGATTATAGCCATTGCCACCACTGTGCAAAAGCCAGAAAGAAATTTAATCGGGTGTTGCCCACAGGGGTTGTTATTTAGTATAGTTTTCAGTTTCTACCACATCTTACTAAGTCAGTGGACCCAGATGCAGCAAACCTCCACTGGGGAGATCTAGGGTACACATGCTCAAAGCCATCGTTTCATAATTAAAACATGGTTCTATCTCTTCAGATTTCTTTGAAGATAGAATCTCCTTTAAAAATTATTCTATGCTCCTAATTAGAAGTTCCCCCAATTCTTTCCCACAGATATTATGTCTAGTTTTTGGTTCCCAAAAAAACATCTGCCCAATAATCCTTTCCTAAACATAATTAATATATTTTCTCAAACATCTCTCACTTTCTCTCTGTTTGCCAGTGTGTTTACCCCTTCAGCTCTGTAACAGAAATTCTGAAAAACAATGAAATTTCAGAGCACAGTGGGGAAGATATCCCATGTAATCCTCCTCCATGCTTTCTTCACTGTCTGATCTTGAACTTCTAGCGGCTTCCTTGGTTGCCAGCTTTTTTCATTCTTCTCTCTCTTTATCACCTTTTGTATCCAGACTGTTGTCAAGTTCTGTTTATTTGGTCAATATTTCATTTCCCTCCATTCGTTCACCCATTCACTCAAGCCTCTACCTTGTACATGGAAAAGGTTAATCTCAGGTTATCATGGGCACTACTGTCTATACCATTCTCTACCTCAAGCAAAGTACAGGTCTATCATTTTTTATTTAGACCACTGAGCCTGCCCTTTAGGGGTCTCAGAGCAAGAGCCACTGAACACAGGGTTGGCCTGCTATAGTGCAGAGTGTATTAAAATGAGGTTTTTCTCCTGACAGTCCCACACTCTTGTTTCTTGTTACCTTGACTCTTCCTCATTCTTAATATGTGGCTACTGTGATAGGCAGAATTGTGGGCTTCCAAATGTGGCCACATCCCAATCCCCAGATCCTGTGAACATGCTACTTTATGTGGCAAAAGGTAGTTTATAGATGTGATGCAATTAAGACAGTTGGGATGGGGAGATCATTTTGGATTGTCTGCTTGAGTCCAGGATAATCATAAGTCTCTAAAAGCAGAACACTTTTCCTTATTTGTTCAGAGAAAGGGATGTTACCAGAAAAGTGTCAGAGGGTGGCCACCTTGTTGACTTTGAAGGTAGAGGGAGGGGGCCATGTGCCAAGCAATGCAAGTCGCCTCTAGAAGCTAGGAAAGACAAGGAAATGGATCATCCCTTCCTCAGAAAGAACCTGCTGATGCCTTGGTTTTAGACAGTGGGATCCAGGTCAGACTTCTCATACAAGCTCTGCAGGATAATAAATCTGTGTTGTTTTAAGCCATTAATTTTGAGATAACTTGACCTGGTGGCATTGAAAATTAATACAGCTCCCGTGACAGCCACAGGCTTCTATACTTCTTGGGTTGACTTTTGGTATCTCCTGTGTACTGGCCCTTCTCTGTTGACCTCAGTTATCTACTTCAGCCCTTTTTGCTTCTCAAAGGGGGAACATCATCCATTCCTTGGTATCTCCTATTGACTGTGCATTTGTCAGCTTTTAGATTCCTTTCTGCCAACAGTTTCTCTGGGCTTCAAGTAACAATTTTTCCCTCCTATAGTACTTTTCCCCTTCAGTAGACCTTCTAGGTTTCAAAGCTTTGGATTACCTGACCCCAAACTGTCTTTCTGATTCTCTCCTCCAGTTTGTCATGGTCAAGCCTGTTCCAGTTAAATTATACTTCTATTTTCACATATAATCTTGACTTTAGAGACTTGAATCAGTCAGGAGAGGCTAGATCATGCTGGGGAAACAAAAACAACTTCAAAATTTTAGTGACAAAATACCCAGGTGGGTCTACTGCAAGTTGGGCCTCATAGTTCCTTGTGTGCCTTATGGAGCAGCTATTATCTCAGCAGTTGTTGGCCATGATGCAGCAAAAAGGAGCTGCACATGAGGTCAGCATTTATGCTTGGTCCAGAAGTGACAATGGCACCCCACTCCAGTACTCTTGTGGAAAATTCCACGGACAGAGGAGCCTGGTGGGCTGCAGTCCATGGGGTCACTGAGAGTCGGATACGACTGAGCGACTTCACTTTCACTTTTCACTTTCATGCATTGGAGAAGGAAATGGCAACCCACTCCAGTGTTCTTGCCTGGAGAATCCCAGAGTCGGGGGAGCCTGGTGGGCTGCCGTCTATGGGGTTGCACAGAGTCGGACACGACTGAAGCGACTTAGCAGTAGCAGCAGCAGAAGTGACATCTGCCCCTTTGACTTTCAACCGTAACTGCCCCTGTGACTTTGCTACATGGCTTCATCCCACGAGAATTATAGAATTAGTGCCTCTCATCTATGGGGAAGATGCCCATTGCCATCAGTCTAAGATCCTCTGCAGATGGGTTGGGGAATAACTTCATATCTATCAAGTCTGTCCACAGCTGCACTCTCCTGCAAAAGAGTTTTTTTGGGTGGCCCTAGTCATGGAATGGTAAAGTGGTTATTTTACTGTGTCCTCAGCTTACACCTCCAACAGTTATAAGAATTTTAATAAGGGGAAGAAAAATGTTTGTTTACTCAGTCACCACAATCACGCCTTGACTCCACTGAATGCAAAGTAGAGTTGGGTGTCTGGGAAGTGTAGTGATGACCTAGACATCCCATAGGGGTACAGGATCCCCGGGCTATAGGAAGGGCTCTGGGGTGAACTGCTGTCCCCACGTTTGGCAGGCATGCAGAAGGCGGTCAGGATGTGTGTGCGCAGCTGCTTCAGTTGTGCCCGAGCCTTTCTGTGATCTTGGTCCACCAGATTCCTCTGTCCATGAGATTCTCCAGGCAAGAATCCTGGAATGGGTTTCCATGTCCTCCTCCAGGAGCTCTTCCTGACCCAGGGATTGAACCTGTGTCTCTTATGTCTCCTGCAGGCAGGAGGTTCTTTACCACTGAGCCCCCGGGAAGCCCCTGGTCAAGACGTCAGGTGGGGCAAATCAGGGGATGCCTTGGGCTTACTGCATAGGCTTTTGAAGATAATTGTGTTCTAGTTTACTTCATAACTTCTGAAGGAACTTGCAAATATGAATTTTATGAAATTTGAAAATGAAACTTTAAGGAATTTTGTGCTACAGTGTAAAAAATACTTGCTTTGGAATTATACACTTCTGAACAGGATTCCCAGGTCTGATCTATACTACTGTGTAATCTTGGGGAAATTATTTAAATTCTCAGAGACTTGGTTTCCTGTTCTGTATAGTGAGTAATATTTTTCTCAAAAGATTAATACAAAAATAGGAAGTACACTTATGGTGGTATCTGGCCTAGGTAGGTTCTAAATAAACACTGGTTTCCTTTCGTCTCCTTCATAAGACTCAGTGGGCAGTAATATTTCATTTTGCTTTGTATTAGGTTATGTATAGGACCATTAAGCACTATTTTATAAAGATTACTTTGTATAAGTTTGCCATTTTATGTAGTTTGCTTTCTTTTTTTTTCTTTTCATATTTTTTCATTGTGGTTTAATTCACATACCATAAAATTCATGGTTTTAAAGTGTACAATTCAGTGATTGTTACTGTATTCACAAAGTTGTACAACCAAAACAACTATTTAGTTCTGTAACATTTCATTACCCCTAAAAGAAAACACATACTCTTAGCCGTCACTACCCATTTTATCCTTATCCAGGCCCCTGATGACCACAAAGTTACTTTCTATCTCTATTGACTTGCTTGTTCTGGACATTTCATACAAATAGAACCATACATATGTGGCCTTTTGTGTACGAATCTTTTCCCTTACATAGTGTTTTTAAGGTACATCATGTTTTAGCAAGTATCTGTACGTCATACTACCTTTTTTAATCACCAAATAATATTCTTTTGCATGGATGTACCAGTTTTTGTTTACCAGCCATCAGTTGATGGACATTTGGGTTATTTTAACTATTATTATTATGAATAATGCTGCTGTGAACATTGATGTACAAGTTTGGTATGATCATATGTTTTCTTTTCTCTTGGGTATATCTTTTAAGTAGAGTTTCTGGGTCACATGGTAACTCTATGTAAGCTATTTGAGGGGCTGCCAGACTGTTTTCCAAAGTGGTAGTCTTATTTTGGCTGCTTGGTTGCTCAGTCATGTCTGACTCTTTGCAACCCCATGGACTGCAGCCCACCAGGCTCCTCTGGCATGGGCTTTCTCAAGGGGATCCTCCCAATCAAGGGATTGAATCCAGGTCTCCTGCTTTGTAGGCAGATTCTTTACCATCCGAGTCACCAGGGAAGCCCATTTTATATTCCCACTAACAGTGGATGACTGTTCCAGTTTCTCCAAATCCTAGTCAACATTGGTTATTGCCTGTCTTTTTTTTAAAATTATAACCTTATTTTCTGTCATTGTGATTATAGCCATCCTAATGAGTATGAAGGGGTACATCAGTGTGGTTTTGATTTGCATTTCTACAATGACTAGTGATGTAGAACAACTGTTCATGTGCTTGTTAACCTTTGTGAGTCTCCTTTGGTGAAATATCTATTAAAAGTAGTTTCTTTTTCTTTTTTTTATACTATCTCTTCTTGTTTTAAATTTTGTCTTTTCCTCTATACTGCTTTGTTGTTCAGTCCCTAAGCTGTGTCTGACTCCTTCTGACCCCATGAACTGCAGCATGTCAGGCTTCCTGTCTTTCACTGTCTCCCAGAGCTTGCTCACACTCATGTACTTTGAGCTGGTGATGCCATGCAACCATCTCACTCACTGTTGCCTACTTTCATCCTGCCCTCAATCTTTCCCAGCGTTATTTATACTGATAGACTTTCTGATTACTCTTAGTTTAACACAGAGGTGCTGTTTAAGTGAGGTACCTATTCTTTAGCTGCAAGCCATTGAAGGCAAGAACACTGAACTATGAGCCTGAGATCTGGGACCTAGCCCTGCTTTGCCACCCCTGTCTGTGAGACCTAGGACAAGTAGCTACAGTCTCAGCCTCCTCATCCTGTTCAACCAGGTTAGTTCATCTCAAACTGCAAAACACAGCTTTGAGCATCAGCTGTATATCAAATGTGGTACAAGGCCCCAGGAAATAGATGAATATGGCTTGGTTTCTTTGCACGATACCCCTTAACATCTAGACATTTAAATGAACATTACACTATAACAAGATGCAGTCACAGGGAAGAGAGTCAAATACTGTGGAAGCTCCAGCAAGGGGACAGCTGATTGTCCCCAAGGCCATCTGAAGAGGCTTCAGGGAAGAGAGTCTCTGAAGTGTCTTCCTATATTAAAATTCCCTGAATATAAGACTTTGTTCCCTTTCAGTTTATATGTTTTATTGTATTAAATGGAGAGGTTATATTGCCTATCAAAATTTGCATACCTACAGTAACTAATGTTTATTCAGTTCATTAGCAAAACTAAGAGTGCTCACCACTGCTTGGTACTCTGGGGTGATAAAAGACTTTGCCTCAGTCCCCAGGGTATGTTGGATGAATTAATCATTTTAGAAAGAAGGGGGATATACAGACTACATGTTGGATGCCTCAGCTATAATTTTTCCTTTTATACTTGAGCCCCCAATAAGGATATTTTAATCCTAAATAGGAAAAATTCAGCTTCCTGGTGGAGAGGTCTGTAATGCTCTTTGTTAACAAGAAATCAGTTCTTCTTAAATAGTTTCAAAGTTCTTTAGAGATATAGCCAAACTGACTACAGATCTGTTCCTTTCCCTACAATTTTACAAGGCACTTTTAGATTTAAAGATGTAGGGAGTCTAAATAGATGGAGGAAGTTTTGGGATCTTCTAAAATTTCAACCTTTCATATTATAGAAGAGAAAACAAGCACGGTTTATGTCAAATGATCTTAGCAAGTCGGTGTCTAGAATCCAGGCATTCAGTCTCCCTCTCAACAGATTTACTTCTCTTTCAGATTTTCATTTTCTCTTTGGAAAAAAAATCAAGAAGTTAAAACTAAATAAGTGGACTGGACAAAAATGAGCCTGTAATATATTTTAAATTGACTGGAGATGTGCAAGAAAGTATTTTGAGCTCCTTCATTCCTTGATACACTTCAAAAAGTCTTCCTTAGACTAACTGTATTCATCAGGTAGGGCCATTGCACAACATATAGAATGGGTGGCTTTAACAATAGAAACTTAGTTTCTTGTGTTTCTTGAGGCTGGAAGTCTGAGATCAGGGTACCAACCCAGTCAGGTTCTGGTAGGGGCTCTCTTTCTCATTTGCAGATGGCTGTTTTCTTGCTGTGTCCTTACATGATAGAGCAAGACATCTCTTTTTCTTCTTCTTCTTGTAAGGTCATTAATCCTATTGGATTAGGAACCCTCTCTTAAGATCTCATTTCACCTTAGTTACCTCCCCAAAGGGTTTCCCAGGTGGCGCTAGTGGTGAAGAACCCACTGCCCATGCAGGAGACATAAGAGATGTGGGTTCAGTCCCTGGATTGGGAAGATCCCCTGGATGAAGGCACAGTGACTCGCTCCAGTATTCTTGCCTGGAGAATCCCATGGGTAGAGGAGCCTGGCTGGCTGCAGTCCCCTCGGGGGGTTGGAACTTTAATATATTAATGGTGGAGGCAGGAGGAGACACAATTCAGTCCATAGAATGAATGAATTCATTCTTTAACATTTTCTTCCCTCCCAGCCTCACTCTCTCTTACCCATTCTCCCTGACTCATAGGGAATATTGGGGGTGAGGTAATTATAATACTTTGAAAGAATTCTTTTTGCTTCAGAAATATTTTGTGTATGTATGTGTGTAATAAATAAAAAACATGTTACTACTCCCTAACCAAAGTTAAATATTGTTTCCAATTACTCTTTGCATTACTAACACAGAAAAAGAGTTAAACCAGGGACTACAAAATTTATTACTGGGGTAACTGGACATTGGGCCTGTTATTATTCAAAATGTTCAGACCAGATCTGGCTTGGGTGAATATCTGTCAGGGATAGGCCAGAGAAGATTCCAACACTGGGTGGGAACTGGAAAAGATAACATTGGAGATTACTTTCAATTTTAAGATTTTATGATTCTCAGCAGAATATTGGATGGGTTTCAGTTTTACCTACTCTTTTGACTGAACACCCTTGATTGCAGGTGCTAATGAGTAGTGAAGTGACCCACGTGCAAGTAGCAGGAAAGTGCAAGGACAAAGCCAGGTTTCTGGGAAATCCACTATCAAAATTGAGAGTTGGCTGTTGTTAGTGTTGGTCAATGAGTAATGATGATTTTGGAATATTAATAACTAGCATTGGAAAGGAAAGCTATCAGTACTATTACCACCCAAGGAGTAACGGTTAACAAAGTGTGAGTAACAGAGAAACAGCTGCTGATGAAAGAGGGCTTTATGTAAAAGGGATTATTAACATCTTTTATTATATTTATTTAATATTTTGATATAAAAATGTAAGGAACATTAATGAGCGTCTTTGAAACAAAAATCATGTAATGTATGCTCTTTTGTATGGATTTTTTTTCACTTGGCATAATTCTTTTGAGATTCGTCCATCTTGACATGTTGTTGAATGTGTCAATAGTTCATTTCATTTCTTTTTAAATTCACTAGTTATTATCGTTGAATAGTACTTCATTATATGCATATACAAAAGTTTATTTATTCCCTGTTGATGATTTGGATTGCTCCTAATTTGGGGCTATTACAATTAAAGATATTATGAATAATGTACCTTGTTCATAGTGTGCATAGTTCAGTGAGACTTGAACTAGATGTACAAATCTCTGTATGAGTTTGTATGCTTTTTTTCCTCTTGGGTAAATACCTAGGAGTAGAATGGATACATTGTATGATACAATATTTAAATAGATTTGTTTTTTAACTTTTAAGAAACTTCCAACCTGTTTTCTAAATTTTACATTCACATCAACAGCAATTTATAGTTCTGGTAGTTTTTCATTATGTTTACCAAGCCTAGGAAAGTAGGGAAAACCACTAGACCATTCAGGTATGACCTAAATCAAATCCCTTATGATAATACAGTGGAAGTGACAAAGAGATTTAAAGGACTAGATCTGATAGAGTGCCTGATGAACTATGGATGGAGGTTAGTGATATGAAATGAGAGACAGGGATCAAGACCATCCCCAAGAAAAAGAAATGCAGAAAAGTAAAATGGCTCTCTGAGGAGGCCTTACAAATAGCTTTGAAAAGAAGAGAAGTGAAAAGCAAAGGAGAAAAGGAAAGATATACCTATTTGAATGCAGAGTTCCAAAGAATAGCAAGGAGAGATAAGAAAGCCTTCCTCAGTGAACAGTACAAAGAAATAGAGGAAAACAATAGAATGGGAAAGACTACAGATTCTTCAAGAAAATTAGAGATAGCACCGGGAACATTTCATGCAAAGATAGGCTTAATAAAGGACAGAAATGGTATGGACCTAACAGAAACAGAACATATTAAGAAGAGGTGGCAAGAATATACAGAACTGTACAAAAAGATCTTAACGACCAAGATAATCACGACGATGTGATCACTCACCTAGAGCCAGACATCCTGGAATGTGAAGACAAGTGGACCTTAGGAAGCATCACTACAAACAAAGGTAGTGGAGGTGATGGAATTCCAGTGTGAGCTATTTCAAATCCTAAAAGATGATGCTGTGAGAGTGCTGCACTCACTATCCCAGCAAATTTGGAAAACTCAGCATTGGCCACAGAACTGGAAAAGGTCAGTTTTCATTCCAATCCCAAAGAAAGGCAATGCCAAAGAATGCTCAAACTACCACACAATTGCACTCATCTCACATGCTAGTAAAGTAATGCTCAAAATTCTCCAAGCCAGGCTTCAACAATACGTGAACCATGAACTTCCTGATGTTCAAGCTGGTTTTAGAAAAGGCAGAGGAACCAGAGATCAAATTGCCAACATCCACTGGATCATGAAAAAAGCAAGGGAGTTCCAGAAAAACATCTATTTCTGCTTTATTGGCTATGCCAAAGCCTTTGACGGCGTGGATCACAGTAAACTGTGGAAAATTCTGAAAGGGATGGGAATACCAGCCCACCTGACCTACCTCTTGAGAAACCTGTATGCAGGTCAGGAAGCAACAGTTAGAACTGGACATGGAACAGTAGACTGGTTCTAAATAGAAAAAGAAGTACGTCAAGGCTGTCTATTGTCACCCTGCTTATTTAACTTATATGCAGAGTACATCATGAGAAGTGCTGGGCTGGATGAAGCACAAGCTGGAATCAAGACTGCCGGGAGAAATATCAATAATCTCAGATATGCAGATGACACCAGCCTTATGGCAGAAAGTGAAGAGGAAATAAAGAGCCTCTTGATGAAAGTGAAAGAGGAGAGTGAAAAAGTTGGCTTCAAGCTCAACATTCAGAAAACGAAGATCATGGCATCTGGTCTCATCACTTCATGGCAAATAGATGGTGAAGCAGTGGAAACAGTGGCTGACTTTATTTTTTGGAGCTCCAAAATAACTGCAAATGGTGACTGCAGCCATGAAATTAAAAGACGCTTACTCCTTGAAAAGAAAGTTATGACCGATCTAGATAGCATATTAAAAAACAGAGACATTACTTTGTCAACAAAGGTCCGTCTAGTCAAGGCTATGGTTTTTCCAGTGGTCATGTATGGATGTCAGAGTTGGACTATAAAGAAAGCTGAGTACCAAAGAGTTGATGCTTCTGAACTGTGGTGTTTGAGAAGACTGTTGAGAGTCCCTTGGACTGCAATGAGATCCAACCAGTCCATCCTAAAGGAGATCAGCCCTGAGTGTTCACTGGAGGGACTGATGTTGAAGCTGAAACTGCAATACTTTGGCCACCTGATGTGAAGAGCTGACTCATTTAAAAGACCCTGATGCTGGGAAAGACTGAAGGTGAGAGAAGAAAGGGATGACAGAGGATGAGATGGTTGGATGGCATCACCGACTCAATGGACATAAGTTTGGGTAAGCTCTGGAAACTGGTGATGGACACAGAGGCCTGGCATGCTGTGGTCCATGGGGTTGCAAAGAGTTACACATGACTGACAGACTGAATTGAACTGAAGTATGGATAATCCTTCTACTTTTAGCCATTTTAATACTTGGGTAGTGATCTCATTGTGGTTATTTTTTACTTCCCTAATGGTTAATTATGGCAAACATTTCTTATATGCTTGTGTGCAATCCATATATCTCCTTGGTGAAATAGCTGATCAAATCTTTTGCCTATTTTTAAATATTGGGTTGTTTTTTAAATTGGATCAGAGGTCTTTTCATATTCTGCATACAGGTTGTTTATCAGATATATGCTTTATAAATGTTTTGTGCATTTTTATTTGTAAAGTTATGAATATAGTCCTAAGTACTTTTTAAATACATAGAACAGTACTTAATAATACTTGAAGTTAAGCTTATAAAAATAATGCTAAAAATGAATGAAGAGAATCAGTAGGGGGATCATAGGTTTTCGAGGTCTCATTGATTACCTTTGACCTTTCTACTTGCTAAGCCCTTTGTTCAAAGGTTCCTTCTTAATGTGTTGAGAATTATCTGTCTTACCTATACATGGAAGTTAGAAATGTAAAACATAATTTTTGTTATTCCAGATTATCTTATTTTTTTGGCATAATATTTGCAATTTTATCAAGGTAATACATACACATGGTTAGATAACAGTACTTATAGCAAGGCTTATAAAGATCATCATCAATTCTCTAACCTATCCCTCAATTATCACCACCCTCTGAGACAATCACTTTCAACTCTTTTAAAAATATACTTCTGATAATTGCTTCCATATTCCTAAATAATTGTCCTTATATACAGTGATCTATTTTAGCCTTTATCTATTGATTTTCTCTTATAATAAAGGAAGATTAGATCTTTGACATGCCTGTATTTTTAGTTAAGTCAGCAGACAGTGGTCCTACCAATAAAAACACCAAAATAGCAATAACAAAAAAATGCAAATATTTCCACTGTTCTTTTACAATGTATTATGGGTGCATTTACTTTCTTGTGCATCTTTCTACTGTTATTTGAGTTAATTATTTTTATTTTATGCTACACAGTTTTTTGTACCTATTCTTTCTATTTCTTGTTTGTTCTATCAGACTGGTCATATGCCCATCAGTAAATTTTCCCAAATGCTGAAACATTTGACTAACATACAGCACTTTTTTTTAAAATCCTTTGGGACTTTTCTCCTTGAGGTCTCTGTACGGTACTTCTGTTCCATTCCAGACCGGTTATTCTTAAGCCTTCTGCATAGCTGTTATGCTGGGTTTTACCTCCGTATTAGTTTTCTGTGTTCAGTGTCTACATGCTGCATCTTGTCTTTTCCTCTTCAGCTGGAGCACATCCTTAAGCAGCCTTCCAAAGTAGGCTCTGAGAAGGGCAAAACTTATTTTTCCTCATTCTTGATTGACAGTTCAGCTAGATACAAAATTCTGGATTGAAAATAATCTTCCCTCAGGACTTTGAAGGCATTTTCTCAGTGTCTTTTAGTATCTGATGTTCTGCTTGAGAATGTCAATATAATTCTAATTATTTTGCATGTATTGCACCCCTGCCCCTCTTCCCTCTCTGGAAATTTCTGCACTCTTTATCCTGGATGCTTGTGGATGTTTGTGATGGTAAGTGCTCTATAGGTCTTCTCATTGTCTGAGCATTTAGTGGATTTTCTTAATCTGTGGAGGCATGTACTGCTCGGAAAATTTTCTTGATTATATCAATGATAACCTTCCCTCTAATTTCTTCTGTCCTTTGTTTCTGGAACTCTCATTCACCAGGTTTGAGAATATTCTGAACTTTTTCTATCTATTCTGTTGTTCATTCTTCAATCATTTTATGCTTTTTCACTGAGGTATAATGATGTGCAACATTGTCTTAGTTTCAGGTGTACAGAACAATAATTCAATATCTGTATATATTGCAAAATGATCACCACAATTAGTTAACATCTGTCACCATACATAGTCACAAAGTTTTTTCTTGTGATGAGAATGTTTAAGATTTACTTTTAGCAACTTTCAGTCCATTTAATATTTTTCATTTTATTTTTGAGAGGTAGCTTCAATTTATCATCTAATCCTTCTACCAAATTTAAAATTTTGCCTATCACATTTCTATTTTCTCAGAGTTCTTTATTATTTTTGGATTGTTGCTTTTTTAATGCTTCCTTTCTGATTGAATTAATACCATTTCTTTCTTACCTTTTTGAGAATTTAAACTTTGTGATGATTCTTCTTTTGTACTCTGTTTTACCTGTTTCCTTGGTGTTCTCAGCCTTTTGGAGTTTCTAAACCATGAATCAGTTCAATTTTCAATTCTTGGTGACCTTCCTGTGGCAGATGCAATAGGTGCCCTGCCAGATTCCCTTTAATAGGTTGGTGCTTGCATCCCCCAGGTTCAGAGGAAGCTATTTTGCTACTCGCTTACCTCTGCTGCCTTCTCTAGATGCTAATGGCCTGATAGAGCACTGGAATGACCGCTTGCTGCTGCTAAGTCACTTCAGTTGTGTCTGACTCTGTGCAACCCCATAGATGGAGGCCCACTGTCTCTGGGATTCTCCAGGCAAGAACACTGGCGTGGTTTGCCATTTCCTTCTCCAATGCATGAAAGTGAAAAGCGGACCCGATTCTGGCCCCGTTATGCCCCGATTCTCGAGAAAAGCCCTGCAGCCTACGTCTCCCACGGCCCAATTCTTAGAAAGCACTGTCGCGGGCGCGCTCCTCCCTGCCCAACCCCCACTGCTGTCAGATTAAAGATCTAAATGTAAGACCAGAAACTATAAAACTCCTAGAGGAGAACATAGGCAAAACACTCTCCGACATAAATCACAGCAGGATCCTCTATGATCCAACTCCCAGTATAATGGAAATAAAAGCAAAGATAAACAAATGGGATCTAATTAAAATTAAAAGCTTCTGCACAACAAAGGAAACTATAAGCAAGGTGAAAAGACAGCCTTCTGAATGGGAGAAAACAATAGCAAATGAAACAACTGACAAACAACTAATCTCAAAGATATATAAGCAACTTATGCAGCTCAACTCCAGAAAAATAAATGATCCAATAAAAAAATGGGCCAAAGAACTAAATAGGCATTTCTCCAAAGAAGACATACGGATGGCTAACAAACACATGAAAAGATGTTCAACATCACTCATTATCAGAGAAATGCAAATCAAGACCACAATGAGGTACCATTTCACACCAGTCAGAATGGCTGCGATCCAAAAGTCTACAAGCAATAAATGCTGGAGAGGATGTGGAGAAAAGGGAACCCTCTTACACTGCTGGTGGGAATGCAAACTAGTACAGCCACTATGGAAAACAGTGTGGAGATTCCTTAGAAAATTGCAAATAGAACTGCCTTATGACCCAGCAATCCCACTGCTGGGCATACACACTGAGGAAACCAGAACTGAAAGAGACACATGTACCCCAATGTTCATTGCAGTGCTGTTTATAATAGCCAGGACATGGAAGCAACCTAGATGTCCATCAGCAGATGATTGGATAAGAAAGCTGTGGTACATATACACAATGGAATACTACTCAGCCCTTAAAAAGAATAAATTTGACTCAGTTCTAATGAGATGGATGAAATTGGAACCTATTATACAGAGTGAAGTAAGCCAGAAAGAAAAACACCAATACAGTATACTGACACATATATATGGAATTTAGAAGACAGTAATGATGACCGTATATGTGAGACAACAAAGAGACACAGAGGTATAGAGTGGACTTTTGGACTCTGAGGGAGAGGGAAAGGGCGGGATGGTTTGGGAGAATGGCAATGAAACATGTATATTTTCTTGTAAGAAACGAAGCGCCAATCTATGTTCAATGTAGGATGCAGGATGCATGGGGCTGATGCACAGGATGATTCAAGTAGAGGATGTGGGGTGGGAGGTGGGAGGGGGCTTCGGCATTGGGAGATTGTGTTCACCCATGGCTGATTCGTGTCAATGTATGGCAAAACAAATATAGTATTGTAATTAAAAAAATAAATAAATTTAAATAAATAAATAAATAAAAAGAAAAAAAAAGAAAGTGAAAAGCGAAAGTGAAGTCGCTCAGTCATGCCGACTCTTAGCGACCCCATGGACTGCAGCCTACCAGGATCCTCCATCCATGGGATTTTCCAGGCAAGAGTACTGGAGTGGGGTGCCATTGCCTTCTCCCACCTCTTAATGTTAGCACAATTCAGCAACCTGTTGACACCTGCAGATGGTGGACACCATCCTTTCAGATCTAGTACTTGCCTTAAACCAATGACCTTTATATGTTACTTTGCCCCTACAGGTAGTCTGTGAGCATCTGGGACTTCTGGAATGTATGCATAATCCAGCTCACAGTCACTATGCAATCCTTCACTCTGCGGGTCTGGAGATCCTGGTTCCTGGTGGAAGGGGAATTCTTCTACCTGGGAGTATCAACTTAGTTTAAAGCCACAGAGGCCACATTGTGCATTTTGTTATCCCAGTTCCAGTAGAACAGCAGGAAGAGAAGGAACTGCCATGTTGGCCGAGGTAATGCTTTGTCTGACATTTTAGCACATTTTTGGAGAGAAGAGTTGTATGTGAAAATGAAAATCACTCAGTTGTGTCTGTCTCTTTTCGACCCCATGAACTGTAGCCTGCCAGGCTCCCCTGTCCATGGAATTCTCCAGGCCAGAATACTGGAGTGGGTAGCTGTTCCCTTCTCCAGGGGATCTTCCCAACCCAGGGATTGAATCCAGGTCTCCTGCATTGCAGGCAGATTCTTTGCCAGCTGAACTACCAGGAGAGCCCAAGAATACTGGAGTGGGTAACCTATCCTTTCTCCAGCAGATCTTCCCAACTGAGTAATCAAACCAGGGTCTTCTGTACTGCAGATGGATTCTTTACCAGCTGAGCTACCAGGGAAGCCCTGAAGAGTTATATACAGGTGGCCAGTCTTATAAGGAAGTTAAACTCTTGGTGTATAGAACTTAAGGTTTACTCTTTATTTTTGAACAATGTGCCATTTCTACTAAAGATTTTAAAGATTTTGTTAAAAATTATTTAGATTAAGAAACAAAATCAGAAATTGTAACATTTCAAGTTTTAAACAAGACTGTCAGAAATTCCAAGGAATAGTGTGTTGGGGTGGAGTCATTCATTTTGCTTTTGGTCTAGTGTTTCCAAGAAACATTTCACTTACTAGAGGGACATGTATGAAATGATTTGAACAGATTTACCAATTTCTGCTAGAACAAATGTCAGAAGCTATTAATGAGTTAAAACAGGGTCATTAGGGTTATAATTATATGCCTCTCTGAATTTTCACAAGCTTATCCAGCTCATTATTGTTTTCTTAGAATGTTTAATTACCATGATCATACTTGATCTGCAGCATGTGTGTACCTATCATTTATGTCTATGTGGTATATGTATCTATTTGCATACGTCTTATCCCCCTTATAGAGTTAAAAGCAAATGTTATGCTTTTTTAAATCTTTTTATCTCTGCAGAGTCTGATACCTGGTAGATGCTCAATTGGATATTGGTTTACAGTAAAATAAAACATAAACACCTAGAAAATATTTCTATTTGAGAAATTCACTATAGTCACTAATGATTGCAAGATAGTACTGGTTTCTCTCAATGTATAATCTCCTGCAAGCAAATAAAGTATCTCCTTTGCATCTCCTAATACTTTCTTGTTGCAAATAAAATTGGATCTGAGATTGTGCACAGCTGGTTTGAGTACCAGCTACGAAAGCCCAGCTCAAGTGAAGTCATTCTTGGTGCAGCTGTCTGGTTCACAGTCATTCAGTTTCACTTCACAGAGGCTTGAACAGTATTTATGTTCTTCCTTCCACATCTGCAGAACTCCTTTTGGAGTCAATGAGAATCACAGACTTGTATTTAGCACACTGGAGACACCGTATGAGATTTTATTTTGTGCTTTTTTTTTTCTTTTTATTGCCGGAGGACAGGATTCATATTTGGGTGATAGTTATAATATGACACAAACAGTGTTACAGAATTCACACAATCAAATAAATTTACATTTGGAAGGGATTTTAAGTGGGTCATTTAGTTAAATACCTACCAGTCCTATTTTACACATGAGAAAATTGAGTCTTAAAGACCTTAAATTTCTTGATTAAGTATAGTTACTGGTACATGCAAGATTAGTGATAACATTCCAGTGCAGGCATATTTTAGGGAACTGGCATTCAGTTCTCAGCTATAAAAGTCATTTAATAAATTAGGTTATACTAACTTTCCATTGTATTCAATATCTTAAAATATTTTAATATTTTAATGCTGAATTCATGTTGTATATTAAATGTTTTAAATAAATATTTTAAAATATTTTAATTGAAATATTAGAAGTTAGTGTTGTCCATTTATTTAGTTTTCCTGAAAAATTAAGTGTCCAAACTTTTTATATTGAAAATTATTTCAACATTCATCAGTGTCTGCTACTACTTAATGTCTACACAATGTAGTGGGGCCATCTTGATCTTAAGTCAATAAATGAAAGACTATTGTTGCTCCAGGATCATTGGTGTAAGATTCTGGAATTGAATATATAGAATGTAAGAGCTCATTCTGAATATATACTGAATGAGGATATATATCTAGGGAGAGAATATTTAGACTAATTCCTTGTATAAGCTTATTAACTTTTCTAATAAAAATTTGAATGTGTTACAAAAAAGTTTGGATCATTTGAAAGTAAGAGTTCAGCATTTATGCTAATTTACTATCTGTTCTACATTTTAATGAATGACTTTTGATCATGCTTGTGCCCCAGGAAGTTTTATCCACAGCCTCATATTATTTATGACCTCACTCACATGTCTTCTGTTTGTTCATATTAATCTTTCTCCAACATTAGAAACAAAAGATATTGGAAAGTCAGAAAGGTGCTAGCAATTACCATGTCAAAATCACCCTATGTCAAATGCAAAGAAAGTAAGAAGGTATCTTGGGTTAAAGTCAGTAAGAAACAGGGGAACTCAGGCCAGGAAAATGACAGACCATAAAGACTCAAGGGTCCAGACATCATCAGAAGATACATTATTAGAAATACAAGCAAAGGGGTTGTTAAGGACCTAACTCAATAGGTCTGAAAAAGTGGGTCACACACACTGGAAGCAAGAATGAACTTCAGCATAGAATAAGTATTAAAAGAAGAAATTTGAAGTAGAAGTTGCTCTTCATGCATTTCCTTCTCAAAACCTTGGATGTAACTAGTCTAAGGCAGATGAGACCCTTGGATGTGTGTTTGAGGACTGAGCAAGGTGGCTTCTAATAAGTGACTGCGCTCTCATTTCTCTTGCTTCTTGAATTCTCTCTATTCTGCATGCTGTAGTTCCACAAATTCTCACTAAGTGAAAGTTGTATGGATGAACCACACACACATGTATGCACACACACTGGAACATGCTGGGTTTCAGGGGACCCTGGATCAGACTTAAGGCACATGTATTTAGTAGATTCAGTTCAGTTTAGTCACTCAGTTGTGTCCGACTCTTTGTGATCCCATGAACTGCAGCACACCAGGCTTCCCTGTACATCATCAACTCCCAGGGCTTGCTCAAACTCTTGTCCATGGAGTCTGTATTGCCATCCAACCATCTCATCCTGTTGTCCCCTTCTCCTCCTGCCTTCAACCTTTCCCAGCATCAGGATCTTTTCCACTGAGTCAGCTCTTTGCTTCAGGTGGCCAAAGTATTGGAGCTTTAGCTTTAGCATCAGAACTTCCAATGAATATTCAGAGCTGATTTCCTTTAGGATGGACTAGTTGGACCTCCTTGCAGTTTGAGGCACTCTTAAGAGTTTTCTCCTACACCACAGTTCAAAAGTAT
Organism: Nanger dama; assembly: GCA_917880005.1. Lineage (NCBI taxonomy): Eukaryota > Metazoa > Chordata > Mammalia > Artiodactyla > Bovidae > Nanger > Nanger dama. The sequence continues at coordinate 5,407,896 of CAKJTW010000082.1, read as the reverse complement.
CAGTTCTGTGGTCCTCAGTTTTCTTTCTGGTCCAATTCTCACATCCATACATGACTACTGGAAAACCATAGCTTTGACTAGATGGACGTTTGTTGGTAAAGTAATGTCTCTGCTTTTTAATATGCTGTCTAGTTTGGTCACAACATTTCTCCAAGGAGCAAGCATCTTTTCATTTCATGGCTGCAATCACCATCTCCAGTAATTTTGGAGCCCAAGAAGATAAAATCTGTCACTGTTTCCATTGTTTCCCCATCTATTTGCCATGAAGTGATGGGATCACCCTGCTTATTTAACTTATATGCAGAGTACATCATGAGAAACACTGGGCTGGAGGAAGGACAAGCTGGAATCAAGTTTGCTGGGAGAAATATCAATAACCTCAGATATGCAGATGACACCACCCTTATGGCAGAAAGTGAAGAGGAACTAAAAAGCCTCTTGATGAAAGTGAAAGTGGAGAGTGAAAAAGTTGGCTTAAAGCTCAACATTCAGAAAACGAAGATCATGGCATCTGGTCCCATCACCTCATGGGAAATAGACAGGGAAAAAATGGAAACAGTGTCAGACTTTGTTTTGGGGGGCTCCAGAATCACTGCAGATGGTGATTGCAGCCATGAAATTTTAAAAGATGCTTACTCCTTGGAAGGAAAGTTATGACCAATCTAGACAGCATATTCAAAAGCAGAGACATTACTTTGCCAATGAAAGTCCATTTAGTCAAGGCTATGGTTTTTCCAGTGGTCATGTATGGATGTGAGAGTTGAACTATAAAGAAAGCTGAGCACTGAAGAACTGACACTTTTGAACTGTGGTGTTGGAAAAGACTCTTGAGAGTGCCTTGGACTTCAAGGAGATCCAACCAGTCCATGCCAAAGGAGATCAGTCCTGGGTGTTCATTGGAAGGACTGATGTTGAAGCTGAAACTCCAATACTTCGACGACCTGATGCGAAGAGCTGACTCATTTGAAAAGACCCTGATGCTGGGAGGGATTAGGGGCAGGGGGAAAAAGGATGACAGAGGATGAGATGGTTGGATGGCATCACTGACTCAGACATGGGTTTGGGTGGACTCTGGGAGTTGCTGATGGACAGGGAAGCCTGGTGTGCTGCGGTTCATGGGGTTGCAAAGAGTCAGACATGACTGAGTTACTGACCTGAACTGAATTGATGGGAACAGATGCTATGATCTTCTTTTTTGAATGTTGAGTTTGAAGCTAACTTTTTCACTCTCCTCTTTAACTTTCATTAAAAGGCTCTTTAGTTCCTCTTTGCTTTCTGCCATAAGGGTGGTGTCATGTGCATATCTGAGGTTATTGATATTTCTCCTGGCAATCTTGATTCCAGTTTGTGCTTCATCCAGTCTGGCATTTTGCATGATGTACTCTGCATATATAAGTTGAATAAGTAAGGTGACAATATACAGCCTTGATGTACTCCTTTCCCAAATTGGAATCAGTCCATTGTTCCATGTCCAGTTCTAACTGGACAGGTGTCCAGTTGCTTCTTGACCTGCATACAGATTTCTCAGGAGGTAAGTCAGGTAGTCTGGTATTCCCATCTCTTGAAGAATTTTCCACAGTATCTTGTGATCCACACAGTCAAAGGCTTTAGTGTAGTCAGTAAAGCAGAAGTGGATGTTTCCTGGAATTCTCTTGCTTTTTCTATGGTCCAGTGGATGTTGGCAATTTGATCTCTGGTTCCTCTGTTTTTTCTAAATCCAGCTTGAACATCTGGAAGTTCTTGGTACATGTACTGTTGAAGCCTGGCTTAGAAAATTTTGTGCATTACTTTGCTAGTGTGTGAGATGAGTGATGAGTGCAATCATGTGATAGTTTGATCATTCTTTGACTTTGCCTTTCTTTGGGATTGGGATGAAAACTGACCTTTCACTTGGATTAAATATTTGGATAAAACTGTATGCTTTCCTTGTCTAGTTTACTAGAATTATTATTGATCAGAGTATGAGTTCAGTTTAGTTCAGTCACTCAGTTGTGTCCGACTCTTTGTGATCCCATCAATTGCAGCACACCAGGCCTCCCTGTCCATCACCAACTCCCGGAGTTCACTCAGACTCACGTCCATCGAGTCAGTCATGCCATCCAGCCATCTCATCCTCTGTCTTCCCCTTCTCCTCCTGCCCCCAATCCCTCCCAGCACCAGAGTCTTTTCCAATGAGTCAACTATTCGCATGTGGTGGCTAAAGTACTGGAGTTTCAGCTTTAGCATCATTCCTTCCAAAGAAATCCCAGGGTTGAGCTCCTTCAGAATGAACTGGTTGGATCTCCTTGCAGTCCAAGGGACTCTCAAGAGTCTTCTCCAACACCACAGTTCAAAAGCATCAGTTCTTCGGCGCTCAGCCTTCTTCACAGTCCAACTCTCACATCCATACATGACCACTGGGAAAACCATAGCCTTGACTAGACCGACCTTAGTCAGCAAAGTAATGTCTCTGGTTTTGAATATGCTATCTAGATTGGTCATAACTTTTCTTCCAAGGAGTAAACGTCTTTTAATTTCATGGCTGCAGTCACCATCTGCAGTGATTTTGAAGCCCCTCAAAATAAAGTCTGACACTGTTTCCACTGTTTCCTCATCTATTTCCCATGAAGTGCTGGGACTGGATGCCATGATCTTCATTTTCTGAATGTTGAGCTTTAAGCCAACTTTTTCACTCTCCTCTTTCAGTTACCCTCTTTAATTCTTGTGTATAGTTCTGAGGCTTCGCAGCTCTGTATTCACTGAGTGAATTCACAGACTTACATGTTACTTTATGATTCTTTGGGGACGGGTGATAGGGAATATTTCCTGGGACCTAAAAGATCAGTGAGAATTTGAACAGTGAAAAAAATAAAAGAATTCATTAGCTTTCTCATTAGAGTTTGCCTTTGTGGAAAACATTAGGAAGCTAGGCATCAGTAAGCATTTTCAAACAGGATAGAATTTTTTAAATAGAGGGGACCATGTGAGTTTAAATAGAAATGTTCTGAGGTTTTGATGTTATAGAATTTAAGTTGTCACTGCACCTCTGCTGTAAGCCCCATGAACATGTGATAGCTCAGTATTTGTAATCAGAACTGTTTTAGGGTTCTAGTTTTCCCACAATATTGTAGGATGACTTGAAAAATTTATTTTACCTCTCCTGATTGCCATTTCTTTGTATGAAACATGACGCTTCTTGACTAAAGCTGCAGTGTCTTTTTTGCTCTGTTCATGGCATATATATATTTTTATCTAACAAAATTTTGGCAAATAAAGGTAAATACTGACTGATCCTGGCCTCACAAAGCCATGTGTTAGTAAGAGAGAGAAGTAGTCCTATGAGTTGGATAAACAAGAGGAGAAGAATATGGGAGAATAAATCTACAAGTTGAGCTGAAGTGTATCATAAAGATGATCGACTGGCCTCTGGACATCTAATTTGCACACACAGCTGCTTTTGACAAGTGGAATTGCAGGTGACAAAAGTTATGTCAACATCTCAGTGAGGTGTAGATTAGCAGTACCTAGTTTCTTAGGGAGAGCTGATAAATGAGACACAATGGAAATAAGGTCAACAGGAAGGGCATCCAAGTAAATTGGAATAAAATCCAGCCTAAGAGTGTTCCCAGCAGAGGTGTAACGGATTCAATTGTAATTGGCAGAGAAAGTATTTGCTCTCTCTATGAGAAGAGCCAGCAAGAACAATGGAAGGGAACTGACAAAAAAATGAGACATTCCCCAAAAATGTCTATGGGGAAGACATTCCCCAAAGAGGGCCACGGTCATGCAGCACAAGCAGACGCTCTCCTGTGACATTTCATATTATCTTCACCTCTTTTTTTCTCAGAAAAAGTTTTCTTTTTTCTCTTCCTTTTGTCTTCATTTCACCTCTTGAAAGACATGAGACTTAAATTATAGTCCCTGTATACCAATGAGAACTTGTACTTGAACCATTAAGTTGGAAGATTCTTGCTCAGAGGCCCCTGAGAGATTATCACAGCAGAGTTGCTTCTGGGGACTTGGGAAATGACCAGTCTCTTTGATTTCCTGGGGAAAGCCACCACAACAAAGTCCTTGAGGTCACAGCTCAGCTTTACACTGCACAAGAAGTTGCAAATTTTGACTTTTGGTAGGTTCACAGAGAGGTCACCAGGACTAGCTCCTGCACACGTTGCCAGTAACAACAGACTTGTCCACAATGAAAAAAGAAGAAAAAATTGGAATAATGTTGCAAAGTCTCTGTGGATGAACTTAAAAACTCGATGAAATGATTGATCAAGTGGCCATACCATTGAATTAAATGGATCAAAGACTGGCTTGCAGTGTAACAGCAAACACATAAACTTAGGTGAGCCAGGCAAGATTTCTCCTCTCTGTGGCTTTTATGATATTGAACTCACAGGCTTGTTGTTGTTTTCCATGGAAAGGCCCAGTTGTCTGAGGCCCCTCCCTGTGTCCCCTATGCCCCTACATGTGACCTGATGTCCTTCTGCTCTCTCAAATCTCTTTTCACTCTTCCCTGCTATTATCAGGCAATAGTCTCAATGAGCCTTGAAAACCAGGTCCAAGGCTGCATAGACAGACTGTCTGCAAAGCTCATAATGTTGCTGCCAGTCTAAGTCATCAGTGTTCAACATGGGCTGTCTTTAGATCTGGCAAAGCATCACAGCTATCTCTGTGTTTAGAGAATCCAGGTTGTCTGAAAGGAAGCATTGTTCACTTGCAGCACTCTGTCTGAAGCATCCTTCTTGGGAAGGCTGTACCAGGGATCGCTAGACCCTTTCCAACTATAATACTTAGGCAGGAGGGTAGAAGCTTCCTAAGCAAGAAAGTGAATGTCTCACCCTAAAAGAAATTCTTTGTCTTCTAAAAATAAAGGGGTGCATTGGAGATAAAAGAGACTTTTAATTCAAATTCAAATGATAAATACAGCTTTATAGCAGTGAGGAGAATTTACCAAGACAAAACTAAGCCGAAAGGCCCTCACGGATTAGGAAGTGACTTACTTATGAAAACGAGCTTGTGCTCCTTCACATGGCCTAACCCTATTGGAGGAAAATTCCTTCCTGCCTCCCAGTCACTTTAATATAAGTTATGGAGAAAAAGTCTGAGTGTGACCTCAGTTTTCAGGCTTGATATTTTAGCACATTACACTGTTTTTAATGTAGACATTTCAACAAAGTTTAAACCCTCTTTCAGACGCTAGAGCTGTTAGCTCATTTCGTATCAGTTAGGGGCTAAAGACTGTGAGTAGTTGGTTTTGGTTTTCCTCTTTCTGGGGTTGTAGCAAACTGCACTCTATAGTTTGGGCTTTGGGAGTTGGCCAACTGAGCTCACAGAAGATAGCTCTGCTAAGAACACAGGGGACAACTGAGAACCAGGCAGCCTGCAGAGAAGGCCTTTCTGAGGGTCAGTTTGGAAGGAGCCACAAGAAAAAAAGGGTGAGGGTTAATGACTCCCTTCATGAGGCTTGTTGGCAGTGGTACTTCACCTCAAATGGAAATTTCAGAAGTTTCTGTACTGTTCACAAGAGCATTCCTGGAGTTGAGTAGCAGAAAGGTAGGTCAAGCATAATGTAGTGACTCTGCCAAACACAGCTCTGTCTCCAGGAACTCATCGCCATCATCAAATAGTATTAAAAGCCCACACGCATATGGTTCAGAACAAACCACATTAAACAAGCAGGGCTTATTTGCTGTTCCTCTGGAGGGCCACAATTTAAAACATACCAAAAATCAACTGTTGCTTCTATTAAACTATGTTCTGACAACACAAGAATCCTGAGAAAGGAAATTGCTTACACAGTGACTAATATGAATATGAATATGAATAATTAGTGCATTAAATGTAATACTAATTAGTATGAATGTGAATGTGTCAGTCACTCAGTCAGTGTAGGTATCATTAATTAAGTACTTTCTTTGTGTCAGGTCCAACACTATTTCCTTATGCTATTTCAAAATGATCTTTATTTCTACTCAGTGAAGTAGGTATCATTACTAAAACTAGTTTATGAAAGAGGCAAATGAAGCATAGACAAGTTAAATAATTTTCCTATAAAAACAAAGTTACAGGCTAGCAGAGCTGGGGCTTTAACTTAGGTTTATTTAAATCTAAAGACCATACTAGGCCATACTATTGCAGAAGAATGGGGCTTGAGAGGATGGTCATAGCCCTGGTCTCTGGTGAGTCTCTGGGATGGGCTGCCAAACGAGGGTCCTTGGCTTTGCTCAGGAAAGAATTTAAGAGTGAACCACAGTAAAGTGAAAGCAAATTTATTTAGAGAGATACACACTTGAGACCTTTCCCTGGTGGTCCAGTGGTTAAGATTCCAAGCTTCCAATGCAGATGGTTCAAGTTTGATCTTAGGTTGGGGAACTAAGATTGCACATGTCGTGTGGTATGGGCAATTAAAAAAAAAATAAAATAGAGATACCTACTCCATAGGCAGAGTGTATGACATTTCAGAAGAGGTGGCCCAGAAATATAGTGATTAGTTTTCTTATTGTTTAGTTGCTAAGTCCTGTCTGACTATTTGCAACCCCATGGACTGCAGCATACCTGGCTCCTCTGTCCACTGTTTCCCAGAGTTTGTTCAAATCCATGTCCATTTATTCAGTGATGCTATTTAACCATCTCATCCTCTGCCACCCCTTCTCCTGTTGCTTTCAATCTTTTCCAGCATCAGGGTCTTTTCCAATGAATTGGCTCTTCGCATCAGTTGGCCAAAGTATTACAGCTTCAATTTCAGCACCCGTCTTTCCAATGAATATTCAGGGCTGATTTCCTTTAGGATTGACTGGTTTGATCTCCTTGCAGTCCATAGGACTCTCAAGAGTCTTCTCCAGCACCACAATTTAAAAGCATCAATTCTTTGGCGCTCAGCCTTCTTTATGGTCCAACCTTCACATCCATAACATGACTACTGGAAAAATCATAGCTTTGACTCTGTGGGCTTTTGCTGTCTTTGCTTTTTAATATTCTGTCTGGTTTGTTATAGCTTTCCTTTCAAGAAGCAAGCATCTTTGAATTTCATGACTGCAGTCACCGTCTGTAGCTATTTTGAAGACCAAGAAAAGAAAATCTGTCACTACTTCTACTTTTTCCCCTTCTATTAGCCATGATCTTAGTTTTTTGAATATTGAGTTCCAAACTAGATTTTCACTCTCTCCTTTCAGCCTCATCAAGAGGTTCATTAGCTTCTCTTCACTTTTTGTTCTTAGAGTGGTATCATCTGTATATCTGAGGCTGTTGATATTTCTCCCGGCAATCTTTATTCCAGTTTGTACTTCATCCAGTCTAGCATTTCACATGATGTACTCTGAATTTATAAGTTAAATAAGCAGGGTAACAATATACAGCCTTGACATACTCCTTTCCCAATTTTGAACCAGTCAGATATTCCATGTAAGGTTCTAATTGTTGCTCCTTGACCTGCATATAGATTTCTTAGGAGACAGGTAAGGTGGTCTAGTATTTCCATCTCTTTAAAAATTTTCCATGGTTTTCTGTGATCATCAGAGTCAGAGTCATAGTGGAGATTTCCAGGCACATTTTATGGTCAATGTCAGCACTGTTGTGGTTCCTGTGGATGTGTCATTTAGCATGCAAATACATTACAACATGCATATAATGAGGCTCAGGATTCAGAAAGTAGATGTGGGGCCTAGCAGGTTCTAACCAGTTTTTGTTGTATACTGTCCCCGATGGCTGTGTCGTTCTTTTAACGGTTGTGGTTGTGCCCTGCCCCCTTTCTCTCTTGTCTCAATGTTGCCAGTTCTCATGAGTTGAAAGTTGGCCTTGGGTGAGGTAGTAGAATATTTATAAAATGGGCTTCCTTGCAGCTCAGTCGGTAAAGAATCTGCCTGCAGTGCAGGAGACCCGGATTCGATCCCTGGATTGGAAAGATCCCCTGGAGAAGGAAATGGCAACCTACTCCAGTATCCTTGCCTGGAAAAGCTCATGGACAGAGGAACCTGGTGGATTGCAGTCCATGGGGTCGCAAAGAGTCGGGCACGACTGAGCAACTAACACACACATACTTTGTAAACGGAGAAGGCAATGGCAACCCACTCCAGTACTCGCCTGGAAAATCCCGTGGACGGAGGAGCCTGGTAGACTGCAGTCCATGCAGTTGCTAAGAGTTGGACACGACTATGCGAATTCACTTTCACCTTCACTTTTCACTTTAATGCATTGGAGAAGGAAATGGCAACCAACTCCAATGTTCTTGCCTGGAGAATCTCAGGGATGGGGGAGCCTGGTGGGCTGCCATCTATGGGGTTGCACAGAGTTGGACATGACTGAAGCGATTTAGCAGCAGCATACTTTGTAAAGAAAGATATTTTATCTGTAACTTTAATAAAAGTTCAGAAACTGCTTCATTCAACCCTTTTTATTTAAAATGGTGTTGCTTGCCTGGGGCTCAGACAGTAAAGAACCCACCTGCAAAGGGGCAGACCTAGGTTCAGTCCCTGGGTTGGGAGTTCCATTGGAGGAGGGTATGGCAACACATTCCAATATTTTTGCCTGGAGAATCCCCATGGACTGGGGAGCCTGGCAGGCTGCAGTCCATGGGGTTGCAAAGACTCAGACATGACTGAATGACTAACGACAGCATAGCACATTTAGAATGGTGTTGTTCCTACCATTAATGGGATTAAGAATTTTCTTTGCCATGAAAAAGAGGAGAAGTGGGGCTGGTGAGTCGTGAGTATGTCTAACTAAAGTAGTTTTACACACCAAATTGGATGAAGAAGACTGGTCTAGATAACTGATGAGAATCACCTAGACCACAGATTTTGAAAAACATGCTTCTGAAACCAAGGAGGGTCTATGGGTCCATCCTGGGTACAAAAACCTTTCTGTGTCCCCAGTTCCTTGTTTGTAGGATAAAGGCTTTGTTTTCCTACACCTTCCCTAAGTTCTAAAAGGCAAATTCAAACAGTTGCTAATCAGGGAAATGAAGAAAGGTAGAAACAAAGGAAAAGCAATCAAACCTAGTTCCTCCTCAAGGAATAAGCATAACAATACATCTTTGAGTTCTTCTACAGAAACTAAAACCCCCAGCCAGGTTCAGTTCAGTGCAGTTCAGTAGCTCAGTCGTGTCTGACTCTTTGTGACCCCATACATTGCAGCACACCAGGCCTCCCTGTCCATCACCAACTCCCGGAGTTCACTCAGACTCACGGCCATCGAGTCCGTGATGCCATCCAGCCATCTCATCCTCTGTCGTCCCCTTCTCCTCCTGCCCCTAATCCCTCCCAGCATCAGAGTCTTTTCCAATGAGTCAACTCTTTGCATGAGGTGGCCAAAGTACTGGAGTTTCAGCTTCAGCATCATTCCTTCCAAAGAAATCCCAGGACTGATCTCTTTCAGAATGGACTGGTTGGATCTCCTTGCAGTCCAAGGGACTCTCAAGAGTCTTCTCCAACACCACAGTTCAAAAGCATCAATTCTTTGGCCCTCAGCCTTCTTCACAGTCCAACTCTCACATCCATACATGACCACAGGAAAAACCATAGCCTTGACTAGATGGACCTTAGTCGGCAAAGTAATGTCTCTGGTTTTGAATATACTATCTAGGTTGGTCATAAGTTTTCTTCCAAGGAGTAAGCGTCTTCTAATTTCATGGCTGCAGTCACCATCTGCAGTGATTTTGGAGCCCCCAAAATAAAGTCTGACACTGTTTCCACTGTTTCCCCATCTATTTCCAATGAAGTGATGGGACTGGATGCCATGATCTTTGTTTTCTGAATGTTGAGCTTTAAGCCAACTTTTTCACTCTCCTCTTTCACTTTCATCAAGAGGCTTTTTAGTTCCTCTTCACTTTCTTGCCATAAGGGTGGTATCATATACTTATCTGAGGTTATTGATATTTCTCCCAGCAATCTTGATTCCAGCCTGTGTTTCTTCCAGTCCAGTGTTTCTCATGATGTACTCTGCATATAAGTTAAATAAGCAGGGTGACAATATAGAGCCTTGACGTACTCCTTTTCCTATTTGGAACCAGTCTGTTGTTCCGTGTTCAGTTCTAACTGTTGCTTCCTGACCTGCATACAGATTTCTCAAGAGGCAGGTCAGGTGGTCTGGTATTCCCATCTCTTTCAGAATTTTCCAAAGTTTATTGTGATCCACACAGTCAAAGGATTTGGCATAGTCAATAAAGCAGAAATAGACGTTTTTCTGGACCTCTCTTGCTTTTTCCATGATCCAGCGGCTGTTGACAATTTGACCTCTGGTTCCTCTGCCTTTTCTAAAACCAGCTTGAACATCAGGAAGTTCACGGTTCACATATTGCCAAAGCCTGGTTTGGAGAATTTTGAGCATTACTTTACTAGCATGTGAGATGAGTGCAATTGTGTGGTAGTTTGAGCTTTCTTTGGCATTGCCTTTCTTTGGGATTGGAATGAAAACTGACCTTTTCCAGTCCTTTGGCCACTGCTGAGTTTTCCAAATTTGCTGGCATATCGAGTGAAGCACTTTCACAGCATCATCTTTCAGCATTTGAAACAGCTCCACTGGAATTCCATCACCTACACTAGTTTTGTTCATAGTGATGCTTTCTAAGGCCCAATTGACTTCACATTCCAGGATGTCTGGCTCTAGATTAGTGATCACACAATCATGATTATCTTGGTCATGAAGATCTTTTGTTCAGTTCTTCTGTGTATTCTTGCCACCTCTTCTTAATATCTTCTGCTTCTGTTAGGTCCAGACCATTTCTGTCCTTTATCGAGCCCATCTTTGCCTGAAATGTTCCCTTGGTATCTCTAATTTTCTTCAAGAGATTTCTAGTCTTTCCCATTCTGTTGTTTTCCTCTATTTCTTTGCATAGATGGCTAAAGAAGGCTTTCTTATATCTTCTTGCTATTCTCTGGAACTCTGAATTCAGATGCTTATAGCTTTCCTTTTCTCCTTTGCTTTTTGCCTCTCTTCTTTTCACAGCTATTTGTAATGCTTCCCCAGACAGCCATTTTGCTTTTTTGCATTTCTTTTCCATGGGGATGCTCTTGATCCCTGTCTCCTGTACAGTGTCACAAACATCCATCCATAGTTCATCAGGCACTCTATCTATCAGATCTAGGCCCTTAAATCTATTTCTCACTTTCACTCTATAATCATAAGGGATTTGATTTAGGCCATACCTGAATGTCCTAGCGGTTTTCCCTACTTTCTTCAATTTGAGTCTGAATTTGGTAATAAGGAGTTCATGATTTGAGCCACAGTCAGCTCCTGGTCTTGTTTTTGTTGACTGTATAGAGCTTCTCCATCTTTGGCTTCAAAGAATATAATCAATCTGATTTTGGTGTTGACCGTCTGGTGATGTCCATGTGTAGAGTCTTCTGTTGTGTTGTTGGAAGAGGGTGTTTGCTATGACCAGTGCATTTTCTTGGCAAAACTCTATTAGTCTTTGCCCTGCTTCTACCCAGGTAGAGGATGGTAATTTGAGGTTGAATACAAGATTCCTGGAACACTGCCCTCTTACCTCACCACCAATCAGTCTTCCCTTGTAGTTCGGTTGGTAAAGAATCTGCCTGCAGTGCAAGAGCCCAGGGTTCAATCCCTGGGTCAGGAAAAATCCCTGGAGAAGGAAATGGCAACCCCCTCCAGCATCCTTGCCTGGAAAATCTCATGGACACAGGAGCCTGGTAGGCTGCAGTCCACAGGGTGCCAAAGAGTTGGGCATAACTGAGCCACTAACACTTCACCTATCAGAAGTCACACACCCTGAAGCCCTCACTCTAATTTTGCCTTTAAACATTCTTCCCTGTTGGGTCTTTTTGAACACGAGCCACTAATTCTTGCTTGGCCCTTGCCATAAACATTTCTCTGCTCTAAACTCTGACATTTCAGTTCGTATGGGCTCACTGTGCATTGTGCACATGAACTTGGATTTGACAACACTTTCTACAATAATTTATGTTGATTGGTAGTCCTCAGATGATGGATAGATAGATAGATAGATAGATATAGATAGATAGATAATTGATTCACTTTCCCGTACACCTGAAACTAACACAACATTGTAAATTAACTATACTGCAATTAAAAAAATAACAGGAGGGAGGGAGAAGGACTCAATAAATTTCAACCTCTTTTCTTTAGTATTTATACTGCCTGGTGTTCTCTGAACTTCCTGGAACTGTGGTTTGGTATCTGACATTAATTTGGGGGAAATTCTCATCATTATTGTTTCAAACAATTCTGCTCCTTTCTCTTTCTTCTCCTTCCAGTATGCCCATTACACATATGTTATGCTCTTTGTAATTAACTTACAGTCCTTGGATATTCTGTTCTTTAAGTCTTTGTTCTCTTTGCTTTCAGTTTTGTGGGTTTCTTTTGAGACATTCCTCAAGCTCAGAGATTCTTTGCTTAACTGAGTCCAGTCCACTAAGAAATCCTTCAAAGGCATTCTTTATTTCTGTTACAGTGCTTCTTATCTCTAGCATTTCTTTTTGGTCCTTTCTTAGAATTTTCATCTTACCACTCACATTGCTCGCTTATTCTTGCATGTTGTCTACTTTATTCACTAGAATCCTTAGCATATTAATCATAGTTTAGAATTCCTGATCTGATAATTCCAGCAGCCCTGCCATGTCTTGTTCTGATCCTTGCTCTCTCTCTTCAAAGTGTGTTTTTTTTTTTGCTGTTGGTATGGGAGATACAGGTTTGAACCCTGGGTTGGGAAGATGCCCTGGAGAAGGAAATGGCAACTCATTCCAGTATTCTTGCTGGGAAAATCCCATGGATAGAAGAGCCTGCTGGGCTATAGTCCATGGGGTTGCAAACAGTCAGGCATGACTTAGTGACTAAACAGCAGCAACAACAACATGCCTTGTTATTGTTTCCTGGTTGTGGAACATGACCTTAACAGGTAAAAGAAACTGCTGTAAATAAGCCTGTAGTGATGTGGTGGTAAGATGTGGAGGAGGGGAAGCATTCTTTAGTCCAGTCATGAGGCCTCAGTCTTGGTGAGCCTGCATGTGTGCTTAGTTGCTTCAGTTGTGTCTGGTGTTTGACTCTTTGTGACCCCATGAGCTGTAGCCCATCAGGCTCTGTCTATAAGATTCTCTAGACATGGGTACTGGAGTGGATTGCCATGCTGTCCTCCAGGAGATCTTCCTAACTTAGGGATCACATCTCCTGTTTCTCCTGCATTGCAGGCAGATTCTTTACCCACTGAGCCACCAGGGAAGCCCCTTGGTGCTTATGCCTCACCAAAAGTGAACTTCACAAGAGCTTCTTGTTTTTTTCCTCTTCTCTTAGGTGAGGCAGGATGGCTAGAGTAGGCTTGAGTTGGGTATTTCCCTTCCCCCAAGTCATATAGGGAAAGGAGTATGTCAAGGCTGTATATTGTCACCCTACTTATCTAACTTTTATGCAAAGTATATCATGCGAAATGCCAGGCTGGATGAAGTACAAGCTGGAATCAAGACCTCCAGGAGAAATACCAGTAAGATATGCAGATAACACCATCCTTATGGCAGAAAGTGAGAAGAACTAAAGAGCCTCTTGATGAAAGTGAAAAAGTTGGCTTAAAGCTCAGAATTCAGAAAATGAAGATCATGGCATCTGGTCCCATCACTTCATGGCAAATAGATGGGGAAACAATGGAGACAGTGACAGATTTTATTTTCTTGGGCTCCACAATCACTGTAGATGGTGACTTCAGCCATGAAATTAAAACATGCTTGCTGCTTGGAAGAAAAGCTATGACCAACCTAGACAGCACATTAAAAAGCAGAGAGATAACTTTGCCAACAAATGTCCATGTGGTCAAAGCTATAGTTTTTCCAGTGGTCATATACGGATGTGAGAGTTGGACTATAAAGAAATCTGAGCACTGAAGAACTGGTGTTTTTGAACTGTGATATCGGACTTTAAGGAGATCCAACCAGTCCATCCTAAAGGAAATCACTCCTGAATATTTATTTGAAGGACTGATGCTGTAGCTGAAACTCCAATACTTTGGCCACCTAATGCAAAGAACTGACTCCTTTGAAAAGATCCTGATGCTGGGAAAGACTGAAGGCAGGAAGAGAAGGGGATAACAGAGGATGAGATGGTTGGATGGCATCACCAACTCAATGGACATGAGTTTGAGCAAGATTCAGGATTTGGTAATGGACAGAGAAGCCTGGCATGATGCTGTCCATGGGGTCACAAAGAGTTGGACAAGACTGAGTGACTGAACTGAACTGAACTGAAGTCAGTCACAGGTGTTGATAATGCCCTGCAGGTGAGGCTTTGGTTAAGCAGTTTCCTCTGTGGGCAGGCTTGTTAAGAAGAACAAAGCATTTTGGGATATTTCAAAATGTTCCTTTTCTCCCTTCCTCTGCTAGAAGCAGGAGAAGATATTTCTCTGGTGTTTTTTGATGAAATCTGGTCGGGCTCCCAGAGCTAAATCCCCCTGTCACTGGGTCCTTATGGCGTTTTTAACTCTCAGACTTGTCTGTGCTGAACTGTCATCAATTCATCATTTACAGTTCTAGCTTCCTGCCCTGTGCTTGGTTCTCAAAGATTATACCTTATACTTTCCTGTCTCTCTAATCTTGGCAGCAGTGGTTTGCTCTGTGCCCTCTTGTTACGGATACAAGATGAGTTGTTGATGTTGGTCTTTTTAGTTTTTCTCTTGCTCATAGAATGGGATTATGGCTTCCAAGCTCCTTACATGAGCAACCGGAAAGCAAACCCTATCCTCCATTCCCTCATCATCCCACTTAAAGCAGAGAGCTGGCTGAATAGTGTTGGTATTGCACAAAACTATATCTATTTTGGAAACCAAGACCTCACCCCATCACTGCTGTTTCTGCCTGTTGGACTAAACACAGCTAGTAGTGGTGTGGAAGGAAGACAGGTGAATATGTTTATAGATGCAGCACAGCAGCTTTAAGATGGAGACTGATGCAGGGCTAGGGAGGTTGTGCAGCTTCACAATATATCTGGTGCTTAGGAGAGCTTCCCTGGTGGCTCAGAGGTTAAAGCATCTGCCTGCAATGCAGGAGAGCTGGGTTCCATCCCTAGGTTGGGAAGATCCCCTGGAGAAGGAAACGGCAACCCACTCCAGTATTCTTGCCTGGAAAATCACATGGACAGAGGAACCTGGTGGGCTATACTCCACAGGGAAGCAAAGAGTCGGACACGACTGAGTGACTTCACTTAACTTAGGAGAGTTTATCTCCTGGCCAGAGTGCGATCCTATTATTTTTACTAACTCATCAGTCTTTCCTGACTCTTTGCAATCCATGGACTGTAGCTCACCAGACTCCTCTGCCCATGGGATTCTCCAGGCAAGAATACTGCAGTGGGCTGCCATTTCCTTTTTCAGGGGTCTTCCAAACCCAGGGATCAAACCCAGGTCTTCTGCACTGCCGGCAGATTCTTTACCATTGAGCTACCTGGGAAAGCTCAACTTATTAGTAGCTATCTAATGTTAATTTCTCCATTTATAATACAGCTAATTCTCCTACCTGTTGATTATGCTGATTTGTATGAACACCTTTTCTGATAATTTTAATATTTAAACTCTCCTTTTGCTTGAGCTTATTGACTTCCCCATGTGTAACATCATTTTTTCTGCTACCTGATCAATATTCTGACCTTCATAAACATCTTTTTCAACTACAGATTTGTGGTTGTGTGGAAGTGTGTAGTGGGTGTTCCAGAGTATCACCCAGATTCTCCCTGCAGGTCTGCGGGCGTTGATGGCTAAAGATCTCTCATAGCTGGAGAGCTCTTTGGAAATTGCTCTAGAATAAAGATAACTTCTTTGCTCAATGTTATATCCTCTCCCTGGGGACAGCTCACCTGCCGGGAACCAGCATGAGAGATCCCACCCATGACAAGGTCATGCGGAGAGGCCTGATGGGCAAGGCGAGTCAGGCTTCAGGGGTTCCCCCTGGATTTTCCTGAGCATGTACCCCAAAAACCAGAGTCTGCTTGCCTTATTGTACTCTGCTTTCCACTCTTCTGACATAACAGGGGTTATCCGACCATCTTTCTCTGGAAAGAGTTAACTCAGGGCTTCAGTTAACAGTCTCCTGCAAAAGAATGTCTTGGCTTTAAACCCCTCTGATGGCTCTCTAACTTGCCTGACAGGTTCCCCGGACTTTTACGATTTGTGAATTGCTTACAGCCTGCCAGCCACAAGAGGCACAAAACGTAAAGCATCTTAAAGTTACAGAGCCTTTTCTAAAGAGCTAAAAATTATATTGATGCTGGGTTTCACTGTTGAATCAATGACTGCTGCCAGGCCTCCATATTCTTTATCTTTTAGGCACCTGAAGGATATTAATCAATGTAATTGGGATATAGAAATAGGAATATAGTAGTTTTGATGTTAGCAACACTAGACTTTTGAGTTAATTACTTTTCTTTGTTATAAATCACTGTACTCCTTTTACTTGTTATAAATTATTGTATCATTTCTATGTAAGAATGTAACTTTATTTAGTGCTTTCTGAGAGTGGCACCAGAATTTGGGAAGAAAAACATTTTTAAGACAAATAAGCCTTCTAGTTGTCAAATCCTTATCAGAAAAGGGCCATAAAATGCTAATTGGCCTTCTGGCCAGAAGATGATGTACATCACCTAAGACTTGTGTATACAACTAGGTATGCAGAGAGAAAGCCTGGTCTTGATAAGAGTCAGGGGTGCTGACACTGCATAACTTTGTATTATACATTGATCTCTATGTACAATCAAAAGTATAAAAAGCCTCCTGAACAACAAAGGATGGACCAGTTTCTCGGACTAGTCTCTCGAACTAGTTTCTTGGAAATCTAGCTCCCCCTCCCCTCTCTCTCTTTCTCCTTCTCCCTCCCTCTCCTTTTCTGTTTGAATTCCCACCTGGAATGGGGAGGCTCACCACGTCTACTTACTTGCCCCGGCTTTTAAGATCCACGCGAAAGGGAGCCTGAGGCATGACACCCTTCCATATTCAGGTGGGTGCTGGTGGCCTAATGTAGATGGGGCAAACTTCTTGTCTCGCAGTTTTATTGGTTTTCCCCATAAACCAAGTTATTTAGCCTCTTTTCTCCACTAAATTTTCCTACTATACTATTATTTCTTAATCTCTCATATTTCTAAATAAATAAGTTTTCCTCGCCTATGCCATCTACCCTTCGAATTCCCTGGATCCACTGGGGCTGGACCCTGGCGCTCACTAACTGAATAATTGATCTGTATGGGTGTGGGCTTCCCTGGTGGCTCAGACCTTTAAGAATTTTGCCTGCAGTGCAGGATACCTGGGTTTGATCCCTACGTCAGGAAGATCCCCTGGAGAAGGGAATGGCTACACACTCCAGTATTCTTGCTTGGAGAATCTCATGGACAGAGGAGCTTGTTGGGCTATAGTCCATGGGATGGCAAAGAGTCAGACATGACTGAGTGACTAACACATATGGGTATACCTTAAAGACTTGGTGTCCTTGCCTTAATTCTAGAAAACTGTGAAGGGCCATCCTAGATCCAGGGCTTCCTGAAGGATTAACTGAGACCCCTGTTAGAATTGCCCTGTACAAGTTCCACTTCTCCCTTTGCCCAGTCCTCCTTCCTTACCCCTTAATACTTGTTGTTCAGCCTTAGGCTCTGTTTTATGAGGAACCTAACTTAAATGTTAGTTGGTTCCAGGAGTGGTCTGAGGATCCACACTGTACAGCAGAATTTTGGAGCTGGATTACCTGCTGTCTGCAGGGTAGTAAGAACCCCATCCCTGGTGGGGGAGGGGAAGTTGGCCCCTGGCATGCTGGAACATGCAATTAGAACTTTCACAAGTGGTGAAGCAGGTAGGATTCAGTGAAGGGAAATGCCCTGCCAGGGGCAACATCTCCGGCATTTGTAAAGCAGTGATTGTCAGACCAATGCAATCAGATGGCTTTTGCTATTTGTAAGCAGTACATTGGAGAAAGACAAGGGCCAAGAGTTAATAACTCATTTAAGATGAAGTATGCAAGCCAGATTTTTTTTTTTTTAATTTGGCTGCACCAGATCTCCCTTGTCATGTGCAGGATCTTTAGCTGTGGCATTCCAACTCATAGCTGTAGCATACAGAGTCTAGTTCCCTGACTAGGGATTGAACTCAGGGCCCCTGCATTGGGAGCACAAAGTCTTCACTGCCACGGAAGTTCCAGGGTCTTTTGACAGAGTATGAAAGTCATTTTATCTCTTTCAACCAGAGGGGAAAAGGCTGAGGATCAGGCCCAGGGCTTGATTATGAGGATAGTGAAGCTTCAGGGAAGGTTGAATTTTCAACCCCAGCAAGTCAAGTATCCTGAAATTAGCACCCTAGTTAGAAAGTAGATGGACTCTGAGACTTAAAATGGAGACATCTCTGTTTGTCTTCAAAAACCTTGAGTCCCCACCCAGGTTTCCTAAGACTGAATCCTACCCTGAATCCTTCCCTTCACTGAATCCTACCCTGCTCCACCACTTGTGAAAGTTCTAATTGCATGTTCCAGCATGCCAGGGGCCAACTTCCCCTTCCCCCACCAGGGATGGGGTTCTCACTACCCTGCAGACAGCAGGTAATCCAGCTCCAAAATTCTGCAGGCCCACTGATGTAGCCCACTCCACACTATTAGATACATACTATTAGTCCCTCTTGCTGCTTGAAGATGACACACAGGCTTTGAAAGACAATGCAGCCTCCGTTCAGTGCTATCTTTACCTTCATTTCTGGACACTGGCCCAACTCTAAGACTAGTTCACAATAAAGAACAATCAAAAGTGCTGGACCTGCTAAGGGAGCAAAGAGGCTTAAACTCAAGGAGCTCTTTGGCTAGGTTAATGTGTATTGGCAGGAACTAGTAGGGTGTGTGTGTGTGTGTGTGTGTGTGTGTGTGTGTGTGTGCCCCACGTGCAGCCTCAGGATGCTGGATCAAGGCATGGAGCTAGACCATTAGGTTTACATAAGGGAAAAATCTGTCTCTAGGAGAATACTCTCCCAGGCTACCAGATTTGACACCCCATCCCATCAAGAACCTAGGAGATGCTGCTAAGATGGTTCTTAGAGAAATGCTGGCCCACATGAAGTGAAGTAGAAATGTCAGGACTCTGACAGCAGATGGAGGAGGCAGGATCAGAAGACTGAGAGGAAAGAACCATGAGCCAACACCATACATTTCTTAGGTAGAGGGATGGTGACAGGTATGCAAGCCACATTTAGAGATTTGAAGAATGCAGGAATTTCTTATCACATCTTCACTTAATTCGCCTCTCTGGTCCCTACAAGAGAGAACTGTATCCTAGAGGATGACAACAGATTCCATCAAGGGGTAATTCCACTTATAGCTTCTATGTCTGCAAGAACAGACTAATAAAACACATCATATACAAAGCATACAACCACTGATCTAGTCAGTTCAGTCGCTCAGTTGTGTCTGACTCTTTGCGACCCCATGAATTGCAGCACGCCAGGGCTCCCTGTTCATCACCAACTCCCAGAGTTCACTCAGACTCACGTCCATCAAGTCAGTGATGCCATCCAGCCATCTCATCCTTTGTCGTCCACTTCTCCTCCTGCCCTCAATCCCTCCCAGCATCAGGGTCTTTTCCAAGGAGTCAGCTCTTCGTATGAGGTGGCCAAAGTACTGGAGTTTCAGCTTTAGCATCATTATCTCCAAAGAAATCCCAGGTTCAGTCTCCTTCAGAATGGACTGGTTGGATATCCTTGCAGTCCAAGAGACTAGCAAGAGTCTTCTCCAACACCACAGTTCAAAAGCATCAATTCTTCGGCACTCAGCTTTCTTCACAGTCCAACTCTCACATCCATACATGACTACTGGGAAAACCGTAGCCTTGACGAAATGGACCAGGCTCGGCAAAGTAATGTCTCTGCTTTTGAATATGCTGTCTAGATTGGTCATAACTTTTCTTCCAAGGACTAAGCATCTTTTACTTTCATGGCTGCAGTCACCATCTGCAATGATTTTGGAGCCCAAAAAGATAAAATCTGACACTGTTTCCACTGGTTCCCCATCTATTTCCCATGAAGTGATGGGACCAGATGCCATGATCTTAGTTTTCTGAATGTTTAGCTTTAAGCCAACTTTTTCACTCTCCTCTTTCACTTTCATCAAGAGGCTTTTTAGTTGCTCTTCACTTTCTGCCATAAGAGTGGTGTCATCTGCATATCTGAGGTTATTATATTTCTCCCGGCAATCTTGATTCCAACTTGTGCTTCCTCCAGCCCAGCATTTCTCATGATGTACAACTCATATAAGTTAAAAAGCAGGGTGACAATATAGAGCCTTGACGTACTCCTTTTCCTATTTGGAACCAGTCTGTTGTTCCATGTCCAGTTCTAACTGTTGCTTTCTGACCTGCATACAGATTTCTCCAGAGGCAGGTCAGGTGGGCTGATATTCCCATTCCTTTCAGAATTTTCCACAGTTTATTGTGATCCACACAGTCAAAGGCTTTGGCATAGTCAATAAAGCAGAAATAGATGTTTTTCTGGACCTCTCTTGCCTTTTCCATGATCCAGTGGATGTTGGCAACTTGACCTCTGGTTCCTCTGCCTTTTCTAAAACCCGCTTGGACATCAGGAAGTTCACGGTTCACGTGTTGTTGAAGCCTGGCTTGGAGAATTTTGAGCATTACTTTTCTAGCATGTGAGATGAGTGGAATTGTGTGGTAATTTGAGCTTTCTTTGGCATTGCCTTTCTTTGGGATTGGAATGAAAGCTGACCTTTTCCAGTCCTGTGGCCACTGCTGAGTTTTCCAAATTTGCTGGGATAGTGAATGCAGCACCTTCACAGCATCATCTTTTAGGATTTGAAATAGCTCAACTGGAATGCCATTACCTCCACTAGCTTTGTTTGTAGTGATGCTTTCTAAGGCCCACTTGACTTCACATTCCAGGATGTCTGGCTCTAGGTGAGTGATCACACTATCGTGATTATGTTGGTCATGAAGATCTTTTTGTTCAGTTTTTCTGTGTATTCTTGCCACTTCTTAATATCTTCTGCTTCTGTTAGGTCCCTACCATTTCTGTCCTTTAGTGAGCCCATCTTTGCATGAAATGTTCCCTTGGTATCTCTAATTTCTTGAATAGATCTCTAGTCTTTCCCATTCTGTTGTTTTCCTCTATTTCTTTGCATGGATCGCTGAGGAAGGCTTTCTTATCTCTCCTTGCTATTCTTTGGAACTCTGCATTCAGATGCTTATGTCTTTCCTTTTCTCCTTTGCTTTTTGCCTCTCTTCTTTTCACAGCTATTTGTAAGGCCTCCCCAGACAGCCATTTTGCTTTTTGCATTTCTTTTCTATGGGAATGGTCTTGATCCCTGTCTCCTGTACAGTGTCACAAACCTCTGTCCATAGTTCATCAGACACTCTGTCCACGTCTGAGGTCAGGGGCGGCAGCCGAGAGTGCCAGGCTGTGACAGCACAGGAGCAGGGGAGAGGAGCTACCTCCACCCGAGGCCAGGGGCGGCAGCTGGGAGGAGCAACCCCATGTCCAAGGAGCGGTGGCTATGCAGGCACAGGAGGGCCTAGAGGAGCATTCCATGTTCAAAGTCAGGAGTGGTGGTGGTTAGAAGACACCCCTCATCCAAGGTAAGTAGTAGCGGCTGCGCTTTGCTGGAGCAGCCGTGAAGAGATACCCCATGTCCAAGATAAGAGAAACCTAAATAAGATGGTAGGTGTTGCAAGAGGGCGTCAGAGGGCAGACACACTGAAACCATAATCACAGAAAACTAGTCAATCTAATCACACTAGAACCACAGCCTTCTCTAACTCAATGAAACTAAGCCATGCCCTGTGGGGCTACCCAAGACGGGCTGGCATGGTGGAGAGGTCTGACAGAATGAAGCCCACTGGAGAAGGGAATGGCAAACCACTTCAGTATTCTTGCCTTGAGAACCCCATGAACAGTATGAAAGGCAAAATGATAGGATACTGAAAGAGGAACTCCCCCAGGTCAGTAGGTGCCCAATATGCTACTGGAGATTAGTGGAGAAATAACTCCAGAAAGAATGAAGGGATGAAGCCAAAGCAAAAACAATACTCAGTTGTGGATGTGACTGGTGATAGAAGCAAGGTCTGATGCTGTAAAGAGCAATATTGCATAGGAACCTGGAATGTCAGGTCCATGAATCAAGGCAAATTGGAAGTGGTCAAACAAGAGATGGCAAAAGTGAACGTTGACATTCTAGGAATCAGCAAACTAAGATGGACTGGAATGGGTGAATGGCCATTATATCTACTACTGCAGGCAAGAATTCCTTAGAAAAAATGGAGTAGCCATCATGGTCAACAAAAGAGTCCAAAATGCAGTACTTGGATGCAGTCTCAAAAATGACAGAATGATCTCTGTTAGTTTCCAAGGCAAACCATTCAATATCACAGTATTCCAAATCTATGCCCCAACCAGTAATTCTGAAGAAGCTGAAGTTGAATGGTTCTATGAAGACCTACAAGACCTTTTAGAACTAACACCCAAGAAAGATGTCCTTTTCATTATAGGGGACTGGGATG
This sequence comes from Nanger dama, assembly GCA_917880005.1. Taxonomy (NCBI): domain Eukaryota; kingdom Metazoa; phylum Chordata; class Mammalia; order Artiodactyla; family Bovidae; genus Nanger; species Nanger dama. The sequence continues at coordinate 5,385,438 of CAKJTW010000082.1, read as the reverse complement.
CTAAAGTAGAAAGTCAGGAAACACCTTGAGTAACAGGCAAATTTGGCCTTGGAATACAGAATGAAGCAGGGCAAAGACTAATAGAGTTTTGCCAAGAAAATGCACTGGTCATAAGCAGACACCCTCTTCCAACAACACAAGAGAAGACTCTACACATGGATAACACCAGATGATCAACACCAAGATTAGACTGATTATATTCTTTGCAGCCAGAAATGGAGAAGCTCTATGCAGTCAACAAAAACAAGACCAGGAGCTGACTGTGGCTCAGATCATGAATTCCTTATTGCCTAATTCAGACTTAAATTGAAGAAAGTAGGGAAAACTACTAGACCATTCAGGTATGACCTAAATCAAATTTCTTATGATTATAAAGTGAAAGTGAGAAATAGATTTAAGGGACTAGATCTGATAGATAGAGTGCCACTGATCTAAATGGTGCATTATTTCACATACCTATTATAGAGGATTAGAAGCAGGTCTCATTCACATGAGATAAAAAACAGTATAAAAAGCAGTATACATTTGTGACATGACCTCAGGGCCATGTTATTGTACCTCTCCCACCTTCTGTCATGATACAGACCAACAAGATCTAGACCACCTGGATGTTCCATAAAACATCACGTTGATCTACTGATGATACCATGTTAATTGTATCAGACACACAGAATGTTGGAGGCCTTGGTAAGGTACACAGTGGGAAATAAGCTCTGAAGATTCAGTGACCCAGCACATTGATAAGGTTACTAGGACTTTGTCAAATGAAGGAAACTCCTACCGTTAGGCATGAAGCCTGATACCTGGATGGGCTCGTTGGTTCTGGAGGCAGCATATTACATACTTGGGTATATATTGCTCTAACCTATTTCCCAGCTCACACAAAAGGCTGCCAGCTTTAGGTGAGGCCCAGAGCAGAAAAGGCCTCTGTGAAAGCTTAAGCTATGGTATAGCAGCCTGCCAGTTGGGTGAACTCTCCAGGTAGTAAAACTATGTGGTGAGAAAAGATGTCATGTGGCAGGTATGAAGAGCTTCAGTAGGGAAGACCTCTAAGGTTTTGAAACAGGGCCATATCATCTACAATTATTATAATGCAGTAGATATTGCAATACATCTGCATCAGTGAGCTATAGGCTTTGGAAAACAGCCCTTGGCTTGCTATTAGGAGTAAGTGGACGTGGGATGTTTTAGCTTGAGACAGAGGGTGATTGTGTGGCCAAATCTGCTCATTGTGAGCAGAGTATTGTCAGACTTGTCAAGCTATAGGGTCAGACAGCTATCAGTAATCCATTAGAAAAAGGAGTGTCACTTCTAGGTGGTTTATATTCATGTGCTATCTAAGACTCTGCACCAGAACCTCACGAGGGTTCCTTAAGATCAGCCAATGGAGGGAGAAAAAAAAGAATTTGTTTCACATAAGTGTAGGTTTGATATGTCAGGGCAAGCTACAGAAGGATTACTGCTGCCCTGCAGCCGTATTTGGGATAACCCTGAAAAACAGAAGTGAGTGAAAATTCCATGAGCAGAGCTTTAGTCACTCACTTTACACAGAAGGAGGAACAGCCTGAGTTAAGAATATACCTGGAATCCTGAGCTGCTAATGGCTTGGTGGTTGAACTCGGATAGGGTAGATGTGGTGACAGGAGACTGTAATCCTGGAGGGAAATCCGGGGAAGAGGCACGTGGATAGGTCCATGGGGTGGGAAAAAGTGTGGCGGTCTTTTAAATCAAATGTTCACTCTTACCAAGGAGCATAAACAATGGAATAGGTACTAACCACTAACAGATACAATGCCTTGGCCAGTTGTTGTCAGCCAGCGCTTTCCACTGGTCCTCCCGGTGCTGGCCCAGGGAGCCACGGTGGCCGTGAAGGAAGTTATGCATGAGTCCAACAGCATGGGCTCCCACTCTCTAAGACTGATAGAGCTCCTGTGGCTGCTGAGTGTCCAGAGTCCCACCAGGACACCTTCCATCTTATGTACTCTATGGCACAAAACTCTTAATTTATGTGTGTGGGTGGCAGAAGGGAGGGCCAGCTAACATTGTTGCCCATAATGTGGGCTTAGTCACTCTGTCATGTCTGACTCTTTGCAACCCCATGGACTGCAGCCTGCCAGGCTTCTTTGTCCATGGGGATTCTCCAGGCAAGAATACTGCAGAGGGTTGCCATCCCTTCCTCCAGGGGATCTTCCCAACCCAGGGATCAAACCCAGGTCTTTTGCATTGCAGGTGGATTCTTTACCGACTGAGCCACAAGGGAAGCCCTTGTTAGGGCACTGGTAAAAAGCCTTTGATCTGGGGGAGTGAATAGAAAAATATCCTCTGTCCTTGAGGGAGGGGCAGAGTCATTGAGAATAACACACACTCCAGATCCAGGGACTTAGTGCCCTTAGAACACTAAATCTGTATTAGAACAGAACCTGCTACCTCTTTCCATCCCTTTACACATACACATACACCCAGGTGAAAAAATATAAAGTAACAAATACGTATGGAAAATTCCTGGGGAAGTTGCAGGAGTGTGGATACCTTCTCTAAGGTTAATGAAAAGGGAAGCCCTAAGACTGAGGGTGGATTAGATGTGGAGAAACTCATCTACAGAAACTATTCTCACCCTGAATGCAAGGTGTTTCTAGAATATTTGAAGCTTGAGGTTTGCTGAGGGTAACCATAGCAACAGCTCTCTGAACACACTCTTGCACAAAGAAGGTTATGCAGACTTGTCCAAAGAAGATTATGCAGATGGTAAATAAACACAAGAAAAGATGCTCAGTCACTTTAGTTGTGTCCAGCTCTTTGGATCCCATGGACTTTAGCCTGCTAGGCTCCTCTGTCCATGGGATTCTCCAAGCAAGAATACTGGAGTGAGTTGTCATGCCTTCCTCCAGAGGATCTTCCTGACTGAGGGATCAAACTTGTGTCTCTTTTATTTCTTGCATTGGCAGTTGGGTTCTTTATCAGTAGTGCCACCTGGGAAGCCAACTTCACATAGGGAGATGCAAATTAAAACTGTAGTAAGATACTACTTCATGTCTATTGGAATGGCTAAAGAAAAAGTAACAGCAATAGATACTGCTGCTGTTGCTGCTGCTAAGTCGCTTCAGTTGTGTCTTACTCTGTGTTACCCCACAGACAGCAGCCCACTAGGCTCCCCCATCCCTTGGATTCTCTAGACAAGGATACTGGAGTGGGTTGCCATTTCCTTCTCCAATGCATGAAAGTGAAAAGTCAAAATGAAGTTGCTCAGTCGTGTCCAACTCTTAGCAACCCCATGGACTGCAGCCTACCAGGCTCCTCCATCCATGGGATTTTCCAGGCAAGAGTACTGGAGTGGGGTGCCATTGCCTTCTCCAAGATACTCACTAGAATTGCACAACTGGAACTCTTAGGCACTGTTGATATATCAGCATATGTATCAATATATGCAAAAATTTATTGTTACTTGGAAAACAGTTTTGCATTTTCTTATAAAGTTAAACATGTAAACACAATAGACTTACTACATGACTCAGAGTTTACTATAGGTATTTTGTTGTTATTGATCAGTTGCTCAGTCGTGTCTGACGATGATCCCATGGACTGCAGTATGCCAGGCTTCCCTGTCCTTCTATCTCCAGGAGTTTGTGCAAATTCATGTCCATTGAATCATTGATGCCAACCAACTGTCTCATCCTCTGTTGTCTCTTCTTCCTGCCCACAATCTTTCCCATCATCAAGGTCTTTTCCAATGATTTGACTCTCCGCAACAGGTGGCCAAAATATTGGAACTTCAGCATCAGTACCAGTCCTTCCAATCAATATTCAGGGTTGATTTCCTTTAGGATTGACTACTTTGATCTCCTTGTTTTCTGTATGGAAATGTTTATAGTAGCTTCATATTAGCCCCAAATTGAAATCAACTGAGATGTCCTTTTTATAGTTAAGGGATTAAAGAGAAAACTGTAGTACATTCATACCATGAACTCCTACTCAGCAATGAAAAGAATGAACTATGATTCACAACAACAAGGATGGATCTCAAATTTGCTTTGCTAAGTAAAATTAGCCACACCCCAAATGTTACCGGTTGTGTGATTTCATCATGTGACAGCTGGGAAAGGAGACACTCATGGATGGAAAACAGAGCAGTGGTTGCTGGGAACTAGGGCTTAGGGGTAGGAGCTGACAATAAGGGAGAGCAGGAAGAATGTTTGCAATGATGAAACTGTTCTGTCGTGACTGTGATGGTATCAGTTCAGTTCAGTTCAGTTGTTCAGTCTTGTCCGACTCTTTGCAGCACCATGGGCTGCAGCACGCCAGGCCTCCCTGTCCATCACCAACTCCAGGAGTTTACTTAAATTCAAGTCTATTGAGTCAGTGATGACATCCAGCCATGTCATCCTCTGTCATCCCCTTCTCTTCCTGCCTTCAATCTTTCCCAGCATCAGGGTCTTTTCAAAGGAGTCAGTTTTTCATATCAGGTGGCCAAAGTACGGAGTTTCAGCTTCAGCATCAGACCTTCCAATAAATATTCAGGACTGATTTCCTTTAGGATGAACTGGTTGTATCTGCTTGCAGTCCAAGGAACTCTCAAGAGTCTTCTCCAACACCACAGTTCAAAAGCATCAATTCTTTGGCCCTCAGTTTTCTTTCTGAGGGCCATACATGACTTTCTCACAGCCACACATGACCACTGGAAAAACCATAGTCTTGACTAGACGGACCTTTGTTGACAAAGTAATGTCTCTACTATTGAATATGCTATCTAGGTTGGTCATAACTTTCCTTCCAAGGAGTAAGCGACTTTTAATTTCATGGCTGCAGTCACCATCTGCAGTGATTTTGGAGCCCCCAAAATAAAGTCTGACACTGTTTCCACTGTTTCCCCATCTATTTCCCATGAAGTGATGGGCCCAGATGCCATGATCTTCATTTTCTGAATGTTGAGCTTTAAGTCAACTTTTTCACTCTCCTCTTTCACTTGCTTCAAGAGGCTTTTTAGTTCCTCTTTGGTTTTCTGCCATAAGGATGATGTCATCTGCATATCTGGGGTTATTGATGTTTCTCTCAGCAGTCTTGATTCCAGCTTGTGCTTCATCCAGTCCAGCATTTCTCATGATGTACTCTGCGTATGGGCTCCATTTATTTTTGACACCCATAGAACTGTACACCAAAATTGAGTTTTACTGTATATAAATGGAAAGGTTAAAAAGAAATCCTAAAACCATAAGCAAGGAAAAGGGACCAAAGGGAGGCTTTGACAAATTTCACTAGATAAATTTTTAAACGTTTATTCATTTTTAATCAAAGGATAATTGGTTTACAGTATTGCATTTGTTTCTACCAAATTTCAGTGTGAATCAGCCATAGATTTACCCATGTCCCCTTCCACTTGAACATTCCTCCCTTCTTCGTCCCCATCCCACCCCTTCTAGGTTGTCACCTAGCCCTGGTTTGATTTCCCTGACTCATACAGCAAATTCCCATTGGCTGTCTATTTTATTGGGGGCAGGAGGAGAAGGGGACGACCGAGGATGAGATGGCTGGGTGGCATCACTGACTCGATGAACACGAGTCTGAGTGAACTCTGGGAGTTGGTGATGGACAGAGATGCCTGGGGTTCTATGGGGGTCGCAAAGAGTCGGACACGACTGAGTGACTGAACTGAACCGAACTGAACTGACTGGATGTAAGTTTCAATGTTATTGTCTCCATACATTTCACCCTCTCCTCCCCACCACCCCAGCCATATCCATAAGTCTGTTCTCGATGTCTGTGTCTCCACTGCTGCAACGTAAATAGGTTCATTAGTACCATCTTTCTAGATTCCATATATATGCATTAGTATATAATAATTGATAAAATTTTTAAACTTTAGTTAAATTCTCTAATATTATAACACTTCATAAAAATAAAAAGATGACAATATATTGTCAAAATATTTGCAGTAAATACTAGACAGAGTATTAATACAATTAATATGTTTAAGTTGTGTATATCAATAAAAGGCATGATATAGAACCTGAAAATTTTCAGAAGAGGAAAGCAAGTGCTTAATGAGACAAAATATTTTACTCTTACCAGTAGTAGAAATGCAAATTGTGTAATAATTTATGTAATGTTTCAAACATCAAATCAAGATAGGTTTAAATAATATTAAAATAAGGTTTAAGGGTAGGTTTGTAGATCTTTAAATTGGTGTAAATTTTTTGAAAAGGAATTTTGCAAAATATTTCATTAGCCATAATTCTTTATATTTGAGAAATTCTCCTTGGAAATTATTCTAAAGATGTAACTGCATATAACTATTATATATATAGGAAAGAATCACATATGTATTTTATATACATTCAAAAATACCAATGGAAGAGATGTAATAGAGTATATTTCAAAACAATCTAATTTTTAATAATAGAAAAATGCCTAGGTAAATTATGGTACATTGTAAAATGTCAAATCATGAAGACATGAAGTGTTAACAAGCAGAACCTTAATGATAATGATTACATGAGTAGTCAAGATAAACTAAATATTACATGATGTCATAACACATAGACATAAACCATCAATGTATTAAAAATGGTTTTATCCACTTGGAAGAGTCATTAGTGAATGTTATTTTCTTTCTCTCTTTTATATAGTTTTACTTTTTCAAAAGAGATTAAAAAAATTTTTTTAAGCACCTGGAGAATCTTTTATTTCTATCCATTAGCAGCATAGCTAGAGGTGAAGGGCACATAAATAGGAGTTGTTTTCTTCCTTGATTTTCCCAGGAAATGCCTGGTCCTTTAACCATTTGGTTGCTTTGACTAGTACAAAGCAGGATCCTGGGTGTCTGCTTGGAATTCAGAGGGCTGTTATCTCAAATTGAAGAACAAAGGGCTGTAGAGTATGGGACTGAATTGTTTTCTCTGAGGATACAAAATAGCAAATATCTTGAAATTGTTAAAACTGGTTAGGCTGCAATCTGGCAATATCTAGGAACCAACACAGGGCACAAATGCTTCAACCCATCAGTCTCTATCTTGGAAATCAAACCCATAGGAATGAAAGCACTGGCATCTAAAGGTACCTATGCAGTCACTTCTGCTAGAACACTTTACTTTGAAAATGTGAATTTGTTCCAATGCAATTGATATATTAGGGAACACTTGAGCATAATGTGAATTTTGCTTTGGCTTATGCACAATTTCCTTTGCAAAAAAACCCACTAAGAGATGGCAGGAAACTGCACCCAGCTGAACGCAGCTGCCTGGGAAAACACAAAACACACCTCATGCATCTCTAGCTACCTTAGTTCACTGTGTGTATTAGCCACACCCTCCATATCTGGTGTTATAACTTTCCATCTGACTCTAAATAACCCTCCTCCCACTGCTTCACAACTTGTAACAACCTTTCTGATGCCAGTTTCCTAAAGCAGATTTCATGTCTTTTTCAAGGTTGAATGACATATTTTTTGTAGTATTTATGCATTTCTCAACCATTTATCATATGTGAAATGGCACTACCATTTTTAGGTCCTAGTTTTTCAATATGTTGCTTTCTGGGACAAGGTTTCTGTACCCCCTAACCCCATACTTTCCAGAAATGCTATGGTTTTGTTTAAAAAAAAAAAAAGGATTTTATTACTTATTTTTGGCTGTGCTAGGTCTTCATTCAGAGAAGGCAATGCCACCCCACTCCAGTATTCTTGCCTGCAAAGTCCCATGGACGGAGGAGCCTGGTAGGCTGCAGTCCATGGGGTCGCAAAGAGTCAGACACGACTGAGCGACTTCACTTTCACTTTTCACTTTCATGCATCAGAGAAGGAAATGGCAACCCACTCCAGCGTTCCTGCCTGGAGAATCCCAGGGATGGGCGAGCCTATTGGGCTGCCGCCTGTGGGGTCACATAGAGTTGGACTCAACTGAAGCGACTTAGCAGCAGCAGCAGGTCTTCACTGCTGTATTCAGGCTTTTCTCTAGTTGCAGCGAGTGGGGACTACTCTTCATGCTTTGGTGGGCTTCTCCTTGAGGTGGTTTTTCTTGTGGAACATGAGCTCTAAGTGCGGGGGCTTTAGTAGTTGTGGCACACAGGCTTAGTTGTTCCAAGGCATGTGGAATCTTCCCATACCAGGAATTTAACCGTCCCCTGCACTGGCAGGCAGATTCTTATTCACTGCACCACCAGTGAAGTCCCAGCCCTATGATTTTTATTGCACAATTTTGTGTAGCCAGGTGATTTTTTAGGGATGCATTTATCAATATATATATATTATATATATATATAAAATATAGCAGAACTTATATATGGAAGGCTGCTTATTGCAGCTTTTTTTTTTTAATAGTAGCCGAAAACTGGAAAGAAGAATCCTCAGTAGAGACATGATTGGATAATGTGGGTTTATTCATGCTATGGAATACTGCACAGCTTTTAAAAAGAGTGGATTAGTGTTATAATAGCACATTAGAAAGATTTCCCCAGTGTTGTGGAGCTATATTTTTGAGTACCTGCTAAATGCCAGGCACGATGTTATTTTAGCACTTAATTTCCGTAAGTGTGTATGTGTGTGTGTGTGTGTGTGTGTGTGTGTGTGTATTAGTTGCTTAGTCGTGTCTCACTCTATATGACCCCATGGACTGTAGCTCCCCACGCTCCTCCAGGCAAGAATACTGGAGTAGGTTGCCATGCCCTCCTCCAGGGGACCTTCCTGACATAGGGGTTTAACTGGGGTTTCCTGCATTGCAGGCAGACTCTTAACCATATGAGCTCTAGGGTACAAAAATAAGTGCAATGAGAGGTTTTAAAAAGAACGAAGGACAAAACTGTGGACAATCAGGACTTCCTGATTTGTTGCAGGATCTAGATCCATAAGTAATTCACTATAATGCAAATCAGATAATGACTTTGAAAGGACTAAGGGGCTTACCCAGAAGACAGTTGTGCTTTAGAAGCATAACTGAAGGAGAGTCACTGTCCTGACCTAAACTCTTGAGTGTTTTAGACACAGTGAAGCCGATGAACTGCACTTATGAATAACAGCAATACAAGGAAGTATGCAACAAATGCTAAATAAGAGCTGTAAATTGGTTTGAGTGAACTCCGGGAATTGGTGATGGACAAGGAGGCCTGGCATGCTGCGGTTCATGGGGTCGCAAAGAGTCGGACACGACTGGCTGAACTGAACTGAACTGAACTGAGGACTTAGAAGGTTCCCTTTCTGGCTGAAGACTGCAGGAAATCATGGAGGAGGTGGATTTAAGATATTCTTTAAATTATAAGTGAGACTTTAATTTTAAATTTTAAATGCTTATTTTTTATTGGAGTATAGTTGATTTATGATGTTTCAGGTGTATAGCAAAGGGATTCAGTTTTATTTATATATATATACATATACATACATGTATGTATCTATGTATATATCCATTCTTTTCAGATTCTTTTCCATTAAAGGTTATTACAAGATGTTGAATATAGTTCTATGTGCTATATAGTAGGTGTTTGTTGACTATCGATTCTATATAGAATAGTAGTGTGCGGGAATTTTATGTCAGAGTTTTAGGAGCAAGGTTATAGAACTTGAGGGAACAAAATAAATACTTTAAATAGAAATAGTCTAGAGGGTTTGAGTTTAGGTGTATTTTATAAACATGTATCAACTCAACGTGATAGCTGAATACCAACCAAGAATCACAGGTGAAACATAAAATTCAAGTAAACATCTAGGATTCACATTCTGATTTCAGGAAGAACAATCCCCTCATCTATGTCCTCTCACAGAATAAAAGAATCAGTAGAGAACGCCAGTAGACTGACCTTCAGAGTTCTGGTTCTAAGCCACACTTTACTGTCTGTGCTATTGAGCAAGGCACTTCACTTCTCTAGGCTTCTTACCTTTGAAGAGAGGATTTTGAATAAGATGGTCTTGAGCTTTAGGATTCTGCAGTTCCTTGACAGATAAGCTTCCATGCTGTTTTGTATCTGCCCTTCAATTTTACTGAAAGATATGCTTTTCATATCTGGATTTCTTAGGTGCAGAACAGTTACCAAATGGAGTCTCTTCTTTGGGTGAAAGGAACTCTATGAGCTGGCACATTCTAATGTATTGTTCATGCTTACTTATTTAATACATTATCTCTACAGGAAGAGGGCACAATCAGTTGGTATAATTTATGATACATTCACTATAACTACTTAGATATTTAGAGAATTTTTCCCTTCAAATATCACAATGATTTCAACAGTGCAACCACAAACACTGGTGCTTGCTTTCTTCCAGTGGGCACATAGAGGCATCTACTCTGATTTCCTTTGTGTTCATGATATTTTTATCACCCTCGACATTTCCTATATACAACTTTGAAAAGATCTTTAGGGATGAGAAAATAGTAATAAAATGCACGAGAATCAGAATTAGCAAGAAATCTCTGAGTGTACCCATGGCTTCTTACATTAAATGTGCAAGTTATAAGATGTCAAATCTGATTTCTTTTTTGGAGTTAGTGGGGAATGAATTGAAACTTTAATGGAAGAGCAAGTTCTGCAACATGTTTTAAAAGGTCATAAGCAAATTGCTGATAGGTTTATTTTCTATTTGAGTCTGTCATGTTGAAGGCTAGCATTTGGCTTATTAACCCAGTTTCCTTCTCTGTTGGGGTATTTTATAAGTAATAGGTGGTCTCCAAACCCTTTAGCTTATCAAGTTTATGATTCTATGATCCTTATGGATCGTTTTCTTTTAAAAATCTTGAATTCGTAACAGAAGGAATACTAGTATATATGTGAACAGGTAATTTCTTTGAACAGTTTTCAATTTAGAAATCTAGGAGATGTATAAAACTTGGTTTTCCATACTTCAGTTTGCTCTGAATTCTTGAACTATTCAAAATGCACTTTTCCATTCAAAAACATTTTCAAAATGACCCCTCAACTGAGGAAGAATTTATCATGAAATACATTGCGAAGATGTATCATGAAATACACCTGTACTGTAACAAACATTGTTGAAGGAAGGGAACAGTGTGTTTCAGCCAGCAACTTAGAATTTTTGTTTCTATTGCTATTATTTTTAGAGGCTGACAATTGATTGCTTCGGCATTATTTTTATGTTTTTTTTTCCTAATTCTTAACATATTAGCATACTTTTGAGGCAGAAATTGTCTCTCAATTTTAGAATTAAAAGTCAATTCCTGATTAGGCAAAGTTGCTGTAGGAAATAATAATTTTTGAATTAAAACATAGTGGTATGTAGCAGTAGCCACAAACCAAAGAGCCCTCAGAATTCAGTCTCCCTTGTCATTGTGCCAACTTCTTGTCCCAGTATAGGGGAGTGCTGGGGAAGCTCACTTTCCCTTATTTCGCTAGTTCTTTTTGCTTTTCTTGGTATTTTTCTCAATACAGAAAATACCTGATTGAATACTTTGTTGACTCTTGTTCTTATTTAAATGGAGGTTGAAGGTTAGCTGCTACTTCCCATGGGACTCAGCACACAAGACAGCAACTCCGTTTCAGATGGAGTCAGTTGACTACCTTGGTGGGAAGACTAGGGCAAGGAAGGACATGTAGCCCTGGGGTCCACTACCCCATTCAAGGAAGAAGGCTTCTCTTCAATTATATTATATTGCAGCTTTGTGATTTGCTTTGTCCAGGCCAGTTTGGAGCCATCTCATGACTCCATTAATGTTTGTTTTGATTTTTGTTGGATTGAAAGACATACTGAAGCTTCTTCTCTTTTCTTTTCCCCCCCTGCTAAACAGTTGCATGTTTGCATTTTGGAGTTTTACCATCAGAATCATCATGTAGCCTGAGCCAAGTTTATTTGGTTCTATTTGCTTTTGATTTCACTCATGCCAATTAGAAGGCATCCCAGCAGTCATTGTCCTGTTTTTAAAAGCAGTTCGTTGTTTGTCAGAGTTCTGGTCATGCCTGGAAGGTCTTCTAAGGCAACTCCAGAAAACTCTTGTAAATTTGGAATTTGGAAACATGAGTTCTGTCTGTGGACTCAATCACTGAATGTTCTGAATCTGAGTTTCCTCTTTCTGCCTCAGCTTCTCCGTCTGGAATATGGGAATGTGGAATATAACATACGGATGGTGTTGTAGTAGACCATAGATTTACAACAATTAAAAGGCCTTAGCAGACTCTTCATGGTCCCTTTTATAAGATGCACATTTGAAGCTATACTTACATAAGAAAAAAATTTAAGAGGGTCATCCTGAAAAAAGCACTCATGGGAATATACTAGCCAATAATCATGCCTGAAACATTATCCTAAAACAGCCAGCCACAAACTATATATAGAAAATCAAGTATCATGCCCACGAATTCTCATCAGGCAAGTGAATTAAATGGCAGATAGATGTATAAATCTTGGTATGTGGGGAAATTTAAAATTTAGTTGTTCAAGAATTCTTTTAAAAACATTTTTGATTGGAGGAGAATGGCTTTACAATGTTGTGTTGGTTTCTGCTGTACAACAATATGAATTAGCTATATGTATACATGTATTCCCTTCCTCCCCTGCATCCCACCCCTCCAGGTCATCACAGAGCATTGAGCTGAGCTCCCTGTGCTAAACAGCTGCTTTCCACTAGTTATCTATTTTGTATACAATAGTGTATATTGACTCCTTGCAACCGCATGGATTGTAGCTTACCAGGTTTCTCTGTCAATGGCATCTCCAGGAAAGAATACTGGAGTGGGTTGCCCTGCCCACCTCCAGGGGATTTTCCTGGCCCAGGGATTGAACCCAAGTCTCTTAAGTCTCCTGCACTGGCAGGCAGGTTCTTTACCACTAGTGCCACCTGGGTATATATATAGGGGCTTTCCTGGTGGCTCAGACAGTAAAGAATCTGCCCGCAGTGCAAGAGACCAGGGTTTGGTCCCTGGGTTGGAGAAGATCCTTAGAGAAGGGAATGGCTACCTACTTGAATATTCTAGCCTGGAAAATTCCATGGACAGGGGAGCCTGGTGGGCTACAGTCCAGGGGTCACATAGAGTCGGACAAGACTGAGTGACTAACACCTTCACACTTTTTTTTCAGTGTATATGAGCCAATGCTACTCTACATTTATTAATTCTAAGGAAGGGATTTTGTGGCTAAATTTTTCATTGATTTGGATTAGTGCAAACATATGATACCCATGTTATTGCTTTTCCAGTGTTTCTAGTATGGATAGGATATTTTGTCTCTGATATGAACAGAAGTATATTAAGTTTGGGGCTAGAAATTTGGACCTCATTTTATTCTGAATTCTTTACAGGAGTTCTCATACTCTTTTGGCTATTTCTTGTGCATGTGCTTCAGTTTCCTGAGCCTTCCTGCTTCTCGATCTGACCTTTTCAGCATAGCATTAAACTGTCAGTTTCTAGCGCTTATTTGGAACTTGTTCAGAGTGAGCATATGGATTTTATAGTAAGTCTTTATAACACCATTTGACTCCTTGGTAACTTTTTCTCATCATCATATTATTTGCATTATATTGAATCATGTATATTTTGCTGGGCCAGAATGAGATTAGGATGTAATATAGAGAATGTGTTTTAAAACCATTTATGTAAAAATGAAAATCTGGATGAATGCCTTTACCGTCTATCTGTTGACTGGCAGGATATGTAATGTACACTGCTGGCATGGAAGATAATTCAAAATGATTTAATAGGCAAGATAAAACATATTTACTGAAATCCAAGGGGCAAAGGAACACTTTTCACAAGAGTTTTCTAGAACCTCAGCAAAGAACATGAATATTTATGTACATTCTTACGAAATACACAAACTTACATAATTTAATTTGGCCTCTCCAAAAATAACAGAATGCATTAAACAGACGATTAATTCCCAACAGCTTAAGGACCTACACTGATATAAATATGATTTTTGTCCCAGTGCTTATTTTTGAAAGCAACTCTAGGATTCTAATTACCAGGAGATCTGTCAGCAACAAGGAGAACACAAAGTTTGGTCTCCATTCATATTTGGTGCTGGACTTAGGCAATGGAAATTCTGCCCAAGGACTGGATGGATAGTGATCATGCCAGGACCACTCAGTTGTGGAATGGTTGGTGGAACTCAAGCAAAGATCATCAAAGGAACCCCACCAACAGCTAATCCATTTAATATAATTTTTTGTGAATTTCTTTATAACTGACAAAATGCTTTCACATCCATTTCTCTTTTTGAGGCTCACAAAGTCCCTTTTGTCTAATGAGGGCAGATAAAAATACTCCAACTTTGTAGATGGGTTGTGGGTAGTGAGCAGAGTCCAGGCTTAGAGAGATTAAGAAATTTTCCCAAAGTTACAAGATAGTAAGTGGTACTGGAGCTGAATTGCAGTTCTTGGAATTCTAAGTGCTCTACCTCTAGAGGATGCAAGGAAGATAAGAAGGGAAATGCATCTTCAAATTGTGAAAACTACTTTTTTAATCTGTGCTTAATAACAGGCTGATATGTTCTGGGCCATCTTACTTAAATACTGAAGAAGCTCAAAATTCTCTTCAGTGGTACCTACTGATGTGGCCACTTCTGCTTTTGTTTGAGGGATTGGAAAAATCTTTCCACAATCCAGGTCATTCATAATACCAAATACGCTAGGAAAATCACACAGCAGCTGTCAGCTATATGATGCAGCTTTTCTCGGGTGAAAATGGCCTCTGTTATGCTCATCTTTAATACAATTATGGGCTGTTGCTTAGTTAAGGGAACATCTAAAGAAGAGAAGTCATCGGCATGGTAAGCTTTCTTTAAGAACTTCCTCTCTTTCTATCTTGCCTCTTCTCTTATTGTCTCCTCTCCAAAAATTCTGGGCATGAAACAAAATGGGTAGGCTTTCAAATGCTGTTTGTGGAGTCAGAACTGCTTTCCAGATGGCTTCTTAAATTTTGATCATTTCTGCTCCAGCTTTTGAATGCTTTAACCTTCCTACTGTACACTTGATTCCCTCCAATGACCACAGTTCTGACTTAACCACCTCAAAATGCCATGCCGTATAACCTTGGAAAATAACTCCCAAAGCTCAGCTGTTCCTCAGGGGAACCTTATCTCTGCTCTTCTAGTTAATTAGGGTTTTCCTTTGAGGGGTTTCTTATGGAAAGTAAGAAAGTCACAGCCTTCTGACCCAATCTGAAAGGGACATTTTCTAGGAAGACTTAAAATGAAGGAAAGTGAGACAGGAGAGAAAAAGAAAAAATAATTCTAAATGACAAAAGTAACTAGTTAACAATTCTGTGGTCAAATAGATAGCTTTGGTCACAGAAAGGTAAAGATAAATGTTCTGTTTATAAATATTTGTGTGTGTATATGTATATGTATATATATATATATTTTTTTTTACAGAAAAAGGTTTTATGACTTTTTGAAATCCTTCTCTTAATTACTCATGAATCAATAGACTAGATAGTTAAAATATACATGAAGGCAAAAGTAATCAATTTATTTTTCTTGGGCATTCAATTTTTATTACCTAATTATTGGACTCCTAAGTTCAAGCCGCTGTGTGCTGGGAGGGGCAGACTAAGGGAGGGGAGATACAGGCTGATTCTAACCCTCAAGGAGCTACAATAAAGGAAGATAAGTATAGCACATTTAAAACAGACTCAGACTAAATTATGTGTCAAGGCTGTGAAATTTTACAGACCACAAAGAAGGGAGACAAGTTTCTGTAAAAAGAACTGACTATTCTTGAGCTCTGGTAAAGTTTATAAAATTGACCGGATATGGCCAAAACCTCATTTCACTGAGTCTTAAAACCTCCCTTACTGTTTCGCTTCTGTCAAGAATTATTTTCAAATAAAGGTAAGTATTTGGGGTGTCTGAAATGGAAGACAGAGAAGATCCTGCCCCGTCAACTGAAGAGGTGTCCTGAATGCCAGGCAGCTGAGGGAGAGGTCTGCTCTTCTCTCTGGTCAAACTGGGTAAGATATCTCTTGTGATCACAGTTGAGGAAGTAACACCTTGGGACTCATATTTCACTGAGTTCTTGTCAATAATCATGCTGGGATTCTCAGAATTAGCTGCATGTCCCAAGGTTAATACATCTTGGGACATCTGAAGACATCTGGCCACATCATTTAGAGACCATTAGAAAAGCAGAGACTTTTTCCATTAACCTCCTGCTTATATTTTGAAGGCTGTTTTCAGTATGAACAGGGGTATCTGGCCGTTGTGAAGGCATTGTCAAGCTTTGGAGGCTCCCTTTTTACTTCAGTCAATAGTTTGACAAGATTTTTGTTTGTTTATTCAAAACCAAGTCAAAGGTGAGAAATCACTAACTTTGGAAGTTACTAAAATGATCTGTCACTAAACATTTCATCCTATCTCCAAAGTGACTAATTAGTTGTTACGGCTTCCATGCATGTTAAAAAAGATGATGGCTATTCTTAGGACTTGAGGCTTAAAAAAACCCCAAACACAAAGCCCAAACTTCCTTGGTCATCCAGTGGCTAAGACTCCAAGCTCCCAATGCAGGGGGCCTGGGTTGGATCCCTGCTTGGGGAACCAGATTCCACATACTACAACTGAGACCCAGCACAGACAAATAAATCAATAAAAATGATTAAAAACTAGCAAAAAGCCTATGAATTCTCTCAAGTGAGAAAATAATAGAAAATTAGAATTGTCTTTCAGTTCTTAATTCTTTGACTTGTGCAAGATATATTTTATACCCAACAACAAAGATAACCAGAATTATCTTCCTGTATGTGTATGAGCACGCTTCTCTCTTTGTGTGTATTACATACACCCCTAAATTCATTAAGAGGAAAGTAAAGAATACTAGTAGGATAATTTCAGGGAAAGCATTTGTGTTCTCTGGGTGGGGGATGCACATAGTAGCCTGTTATATGGATAAAAAGAAAGTTTAGACCGATAACTTTTGCTAATTTTTATCTGCCTCAGAGGAGAGAAGGACTTTCTGAGTGCAAACATATTTTGTGGGGTCTTTGAAAAAAACAGTGGAAAGAATGGAAGACTTGGAAAATACATATTTTAAACAGTTGGACAGCTAGTTCATTTTTTTCTTTCTGCCAAGCCATTTCCACTTAGGATTCAAAAAAACCCACAGCTTGACATTGGATTTAGAACCAAATTTTGAAAGAAATACATTGCCAGGGAACATGCATGGAATTCTCACTGATAATAGCATGAAACACAAAAGGATGGAATCTGACTATCTGGTGTGATCTCTTCTTCTGTTGTATCAGCTGACAGTTATCTTTGTACATATTAAATATTTTACTAGATTGTAAGCTACTTGTGGATAGGTGCTTGATTGATTTCTCTTGTCTTTTCTAACAATTCAATAAAGGATACTCAACAGATACTCAACAATCATCCATAAAATACTATATTTAAGACTAAAATTTCAGTAAGACTGCCATGGTCTGTGTTAGTAGGGTCTGCCAAGAAGGAGGTCTGCCAAAAGTAGACACCAAGGCAGGATTAAACTTACAAGAAAATTTTGGGGGAAATGCCTGTGAGCAAAAATGAGGAGGAGGTTGAGAGAGGCATCAGAGTAAAATGCAGGTCTAACCCCAAATGAAAGAGAGAGAGAGAGAGAGAGAGAGAGAAGGAATGAAGAAAGGGAGGGAGGTGGGTGGAAACATCTTAGACTGAATTGCAGTTCTAAGAAAAGTTTGGTGAGGCCATTGGGAAGTCCTGAAGCCAAAGCTGCTTATCAGAGGAATTCCACATCTTCCAGGAAAGGGTGTGACTCAGTATCCTTCTTGTATTCAGTCACTGAGAGTAGCTGGTGGAAAGTGTGATCTCAGAGCAAAGGCAGGGTTGACATTTCAGTGTGGCCCCTGGGGCTCTTAGTCAATTACACTCCCTATGCAGGGAAATCCAAAAGCAGATTCTCACCGTCACCACACAGTCCTCGGTCAAAACTTGTGTATCTTTTCAGTGACAAGGGAAATTTTCCTTCTTGGATAAGATCCATTGGTGGCTGTGAAGATTAACTGAGATTATGTGTGTAAAAGGCTTAGCATAAAATATAGCTTTGCATAATAAAAAAGCAGCTCTTTCCTTACCATCATTAATAGTATTGTTTGTCTGAGCTCACTGTTTACCAAGCACAATGATGGGCACTTTATATGTAGTGGTACATCCTAGAAAGAACAGAATGGAGTTCAAATCAGGATGGGACGCTTATCAGCTGTGTACCCACATTGAGCAAGTTACTGAGTCTCCAAGTCAGTTTTCACATATGTGAGACAGAGATTCTTTACCAGCTGAGCTACCAGGGAAGTTCATAAAATAAGCACCCCAGAGGGTAGTAAAGGGATTAGAAGAAGTAAAGTACAAGTCCCTGATACATACCAGAGATACCTTATATGCTCATTCTTGTTACAATCTCTAAGCATCACAACCCAGAAAAATTATTGATCCTAAGAGGCTGATGTGTATGAACTCAATCAAGAGGGTTCTCCATGCCCTCAGACTACCTTTTACTTTTGGCCAAACACAAGCCCTTGAAGGAAGCTGGGTGAGACGGTTGAATGCAAATTCAAGGATGTCTTCCCTTGGCTCCTTCGTTGTGAGATCTACCTCTGTCCTCCTACCAAAAGCCACCATTCTTCACAAAATAGACTCCACCCAACTCTCTCCTTCTGGATTATTGTTTTTTTAATTAATTAATTTATTTTTGGCTGCACTGGGTCTTCGTTGCTGCGTGGTCTTTCTCTAGTTGCAGTGCAGGCTTCTCATTTCCATGGCGTCTCTTGTTGCAGAGAGTGAGCTCTAGGTATGTGGGCTTCAGTAGTTATGGCTCATGGGTTTAGTTGCCCCTTGGCATGTGGAATCTTCCTGGAGTGAGGATGGAACCATGTCCCCTCCACTGGCAGGTGAATTCCCAACCACTGGACCGCCAGTGAAGTCTTCCGTCTGGATTCTGATAACACTTCCTCCCTTTTATCCTCGGTCTCACTGGTGAGACCGTCCCAGCTGCTTTCAGGTTATTGCACTCGTCTTTGTGGCTCTCCTAAACCCATGCATTTGTTAACCTTGCCTCTGGAATACAGCCTTGCTCTGAATTACCTTATTTCGAGTGTGTCTCCACTTGTTTGTGGGGACTGCCAACTTATTTTAGTCCCTCTTTCTTCGAGCTTATACCTTTCCTCTGTGAAATATGAGCACTTTATGTTATTTTAATTAAAAAACAAGCTTTTAAATGGTGGTGGTGGTTTAGTCGCTAAGTTGTGTCCGATTCTTGCGACCCCTTGGACTGTAGCCTGCTAGGTTCCTCTGTCCGTGGAAATTCTACAGGCAAGAATACTGGAGTGGGTTGCCATTTCCTTCTCAAGGGGATCGTCCCAACCCAAGAATTGAACCCAGGTCTCTTGCATTGCAGGCAGATTCTTTACTGACTGAGCTACAAGGGAAGCCCCTTTAGGGAAGATGGAAAAAAAAAGAGGTGGTGAAGTAGTCTTATATTTGGAATCTGGTACCAAGATAGTTGGTTTAAGAAAAACATACAAGCTCTTTTGAAGAAAATTGTATTTGTAAACAATCATGCTGAGCCTTACAGAGAGAATTAAGGGCAAGAAACCCCTAACGACTGACTGGCTGGTTTAGGGTGTATCCCTTACTCTCTCTGACCATTAAATCAGAGTGTAGGCAAATGTGTAGCTGGGACTATTTTGGCTGTAGTAATACTGGCCAATAAAACATTGTCTATGGAGGGAGATTTCATCTTTTGATCTTGGAAGGGTGTTTTTAAATTTTTGGTCAAAGGACAAATGTATTGGGCAGATAATTTTGTCTTCAATGTGAACTTGAATTTCACTTGGACGGATCATCTAGCTGTGGGCATTGCTGGGCGAGATCATAGTCATTGTTGTTGAGCCCATGGTGGGTGGTGGGGGCGGTGGGGGAAGCCTGGTGCCCAGGAAGGGGGGTTTTCCTGTTTTTTCCAGCTGGTATGAGTCTTAACAGCTCTAGAATAAAATAGTTTGAAATCAACAGCCCCAGGTAGAAAAACGTAATTATAGGTTCGATGCAGGATACAGGATGCTTGGGGCTGGTGCACTGGGATGACCCAGAGAGATGGTATGGGAAGGGAGGTGAGGGGGATTCAGGATTGGGAACTCATGTACACCCGTGGCAGATTCATGTTGATGTATGGCAAAACCAATACAGTGTTGTAAAGTAAAATAAAGTAAAAATAAAATAAAATAAAATAAATGAACTCATACAACTTAAAAAAAAAAAAAAGAATGGAAAATCAGACACCATTGGTGTGAATGTGAAAACTCCAGCCAATAGACAATTTCAAACAGATTTGCAGAAGATATTTCAAGAGCTACTTAGATGAAATTCTGTGTGTTCTTGGACCTCAAAGACCAGACATGGGTTCTATATGATACCTATGGATTTAGGTTAGATGACCTGTTCACATTCTGCTTTCTGGCACTGAAGACAAGCAAGGGGAGCTTTCTTTTTCTCCCTGAGAGGCAGAAATTTTCCTAATGGTTACAGGGAAAGTTTTGGCCCCAGGTTATATGGGGTATGACCACACACCACCCTGATTAATTATATTTTAAAGGATGTGAGTGAAACTATGTAACTGAAGAGAAATTGGATTGGCCTTCCTTTTTCCCCTTGGGGAAGAAACTCAAAAGTGCTCAGCAGCTGAAACAATAGATGCAGGGAATTAGAGGAGCAGAGCGTAACAATATAACCTAACCCTGACAGCCCTGAATGCAGTGAGGTCTTCCTTACTTCTTTACACACCCCTGGCCTGCTTCATCCCCCGCTGTCTTTACTTCATGCTGCTATTAGTCTCCTTTTTGAAAGAAAAGACAAATTGCCGGAGTATAACACCCTTCCTCATTACCAGTCACTCTCTTTAATCTCAGGCTTCAAAAACATTTTCCAGATAAATAAGAGACCAAGTTGGGGTGGGGGCGCGACCCACCTTTTTAGGGAGGTTGTGTTTAGAAGATGAAATAGAGACCTTGGATCAAATATTCTTGTTCAGTGAGTACTAGGCATACTGTTTTGGGTAGGAGTCTACCTCTCAGAGGCTCATCTGTAAAATGGGGCTGTTGCTAACTCATTTTGCACGTTTTAATAAGGAAATGAAATGATATATGCAGACATACTTTGTAAACTGTAACTTACTATGCAAATATTAGATGTGATTAATGTAATCCATATAAGCAAAACACTTCTATTCATTTTCAATCTGTCTGCTTCCACTTTGTCTTTTAAATAGTAAGCACTTGTGGGGGTGGGGGTGGAGGGGGTGGGGATTACTTTTGTGAAATGGACCCCTCGTGTCTGTTAAATATCTGTGTTGTGCAAGGCCTTGCACTACGTGCTATGGAAGATAGAGAGGTGACTAGAGCAGAGTTCTCGGTCTCCTGGACCATACAAGCTAGTCAAGGATTTAAAACACTCAAAGGTAACCACTTTTCCCGTCACAACCATTTTCTCTACTCCATGTGGCTTCCCAGGTGGGGTTAGTGCTAAAGAGCTGATCTGCCAAGGCAGGAGAAATGAGACGAGTCCAAATCCCAGGCTGAGAAGATCCTCTGGAAGAGGAAATGGCAACCCACTCCAGTATTCTTGTCTGGAGAACCCCATGGACGGAGGAGCCTGGCAGGCTACAGTCCACGGGGCCATACAGAGTTGGACACGACTGAAGCCGCTTAGCACTTGTGGCTTTAGTGGGGTTGTCATTGTGAAACTCTCCCCTTTCCTCTCTTCAGCTGTTCTTAGAATAGTAGTTGGAGTTCCTGGATTTTAAGCAAAAGAAATGAATTCTGAGGGGAGGAAAAACTGGACTTTGGGTGGGACATTAGGCAGTCAGCAGAGTTAACAGGAAGTATCTTAGTATCTCTTTCCCTAAAAGCAGAGTCCAAGACAGAGACTGAGGAGCCCCTGATTCACTGAGGGTTTGCTCTTCAGGGAAACTTGTAAGGAGGGAGGGAACCAGTAGAGGTAGGAGTGAGGAACTAAGCGAGGATGTGGTCTCAGGTGATGTCTCCTCTTACTTTGGAGCTGTGTATTTTAAGGCAAAGAGGATGACATTTCATACCTCCCTTAACTCATACAATCAGTACAATCAGTTGTTTGTCACCTTGAGGTAGGGGATACTGAAACCTCCCAGACATCTCTGAATGAACTGTCCCAGTCAGCCACAGGTGATGTTCTGGAGAAAGAGGCAGATCTCCATATAAGCTTCTAGATGCAGTACACACAGCAGCTGGGTAATGAATACACTGGCTGCTAAAGAAGGAATGGTTAGGGGACCACAGCATCCATTAGAGAAGGGAAGAAGGTAAGACTCAGAAAAGATCAAAACCCAGATTGCTCCAGAGGAGATAGTGGGTCTCAGTGTCAAAGATGAATTATCATGGTATTTTAATGAATGAGCACCAATCATTCCCCCATTACTGGAACACTCTGCTCACAACCAAAATCTAAAAAGAGGAGCTCTACTTGGACATTGAAATAGAGAAGTTTCCTTTTTCTGCAGGTCACTAATCTGAGGACATACAAAATTAGAATTGAAGAAGATCAATCTGCAGTGGGAGAGAATGAAGCCACACTTAAGAGGGTATACAGCTGAGAGATGGAGTCCCGGGTCCAATATCTTCAAGCATGGTTTATCTATGATGAAGACCACATCACTTCTAACTTCCCAGTTAGCCAGTAACTTTCCTTTTGGCTTAAACTACTTGGGACAGATTCATGCAATCAAATGAATTGTGCTAGGCAGAATCTTGGTCCCCTGATGGTACTGCTGTTAGTATGTGATATTACATGGCATGATGGGTTTTGCACATGTATACTGTTAAAGCTACTCATCAGTTGACCTTAAAATAAGATCATCTTCAATTATGTTGTCAGACCTAATCAAATTACGTAACCTCTGAAAAGTATAGATCTTTCTCCAGCTGGTTGCAGAACAGGAAATCAAAGATTAGAGGTATGCTGTTGGATTGAAGGGCTTCCCTTGTGACTCAGATGGTAAAGAATCTGCCTGAAATGTGGGAGACTTGGGTTTGATCCCTGGGTTGGGAAGATACCATGGAGAAGGGAATGGCAACTCACTCCAGTATTCTTGCCTGCAGAATCCCATGGACAGAGGAGCCTGGTGAGCTAGAGTCCATGGGGTTGCACAGAGTCCAATAGTACCGAGTGACTGATGAAGGGACCACATGCCAAGAAAAATGGGAACTGAATTTGACTACGAAGTGGGGATCTCCCCAGGCTTCCAGATAAGATCCCAGCCCAGCCGACACCGTGATTTCTGTTTTGTGATCCCTGAGTAGAAATACCTTGAGACATGTAGTGCCCAATTTCTGACCCACAGAACTATGAGATAGTAAGTGGGTATTTTTATAAGCCACTAAATTCGTCATTATTTAAGAAACTAATACATGAATCAAATTAGTGGTACTTTTTCATTCAGTGACACTTATAGAGCTCTTGCCTTGTGTCCAAATGTCTAGAGTCACATGCACACAAACACTACATAAACACTAAAAATAAATGACTATACAATGTTCCTCTGGAGACTTTATGCCCTCTATATAAAGAATGTTTGCTCCAATGACTGGACCATGTCTTATTCATCTCTCTGCCTCATGAAACCTTCCTGGCACACAACTGGTACCAATTCCTATTTGTCCAACTAAACTGAATAGCTTTAAAATACACTTGGCTCAACAATATACAGTGCTGCGTAGCAAAGACTGGAGCTTTAAGTGCAAGCTGGAAGTTATGCTTCAGGGAATACTTTCTGATTCTTGGTTTCACCTTCAATTTATATTATAAATGAAGATTTTAAAATCCTTTAAATGCCTAGGTTTTTTTTTTTTTTTTTCTTCATTACCTTGAAATACAGAGCCTCTATTTTGGTTCTAAAACTAAGATTAATTATGAATCTTTATGGCTCATGGTTCAAATACCCCAACCATCAGCAGATGCCCGAAGTGTAAGGCTTGGAGTAGATTAAAAATCAGCAAACTCAGCCACTATTTTATATTTGTTTCTCCAAAATTTAATGCAATCATTCTTAACTAGTACTTTTTTTCCTTAGTGACTGGTGTATGTATGTGTGTATATATATTTAATACTCTGGGTTATATACATATATATGTATGTATATATTTATGTTTAATACTCTGGAGTGTATATATATGTGTGTGTGTGAATGTTTGATACTCTTGGGTGAAGTCCCACCATATGCCAGGCAGGTGTCTAAAGCCTGCCTCCTCATTCCTTTGATCCCCACTGGTCTCAGTTATCAGTTTCTCTCCTGGGACTAGTGCTAGAACTCTGCAAATGGTCCTGTACACTTTGCACTGTCTCTAAACTGTCTCCTGACTGGCTTCCTTCCCGTCCTCTTACTGCTTATCTCTAGGCTGGGGATGAGCATTCACCTTAAGTGACCCCAAACTTCACTTCCCTTATGAATCCTATACTTGTGAGGAAACATCCAAGTACTCTTAAATTTTGATATTCTTCACTGGTTAGCTAATGACCATTTCACATTTCAGAACTGGGAGAATTGAGGGTTTAGTAACCTTGATCCCTATAACGTATTTGTGTGTTAAGTAGCTTCAGTTGTGTCCAGCTCTTCGCGACTCTATGAATTGTAGCCTGTCAGGCTCCTCTGTGCAGGGGATTATGCAGGTGAGAATACTGAAGTAGCTTGCCATTTCCTCCTCCAGGGGATCTTCCCAACTCAGGGATCCAACCTGAGTCTCTTACGTCTCCTGCACTGCTGAGCGGGTTCTTTACCACTAGCCACCTTGGAAACACTGCTTCATATCTGAAAGGGGACAACAGTATCAAGTAACAGCTTGGGTCTCTCTTCGATTTCTTCCTTTGACGAGTGTTAAATGTTGCCATTATTCTGACAGTTCAAAAGCTAGTCGTGTGGTTGATATTTTACCAATGAGATAAATGTGGAAAAATCTCACTTTTCCTCTAACTAATTCTGTCAGTACAAACTTGGCAAGAGATAATAAGTAAGGAGGTACTGGCATTTAGGCATGTTCATATTTACTTTTTGTGATTTAGGATTATGATGACTTTCATGTATCCTTATAGTGACCCTGTCTGGTTTAGAAGTTCTGAAAAATTGTAATGTCAAACCTCTTTCTTATTCCGGCAGACAAAGGCATTAACATTCACTAAACACTGGAGATTTGATCAGAGGCAGACACACAGCAATGAAAAACATTTTATTTTGTATTAACCAATTGATGTTTGTGATTTATGTGGAAAAATGCCAGTTTCATTTTCTGGAAAAGATTTTGATGCATAATTTGATCTGCTTTTTTTCCCCCAATTCTTCATTGTATTTTGCGTGATCAAAGATATTGTTTTCAAACCTAAATAAATAGAGCTTGTTCTCTTTTCCTGTCTTATGATTAGAGAGCCCTGGAACACATGTATGGCCATGGCTTTTTACTTTTCTGGTTCAAATTACTAGAATTCAGGACTTAGCCTTGGCATTCTATTAATAGAAAAAAACTAATGAAGAATTAGTTCCTTACTGATTTAAAAACATCTACTTTTTTTTTTTTTTAATGCATGATGCTTCCATCAGGGAAATAAGATAACAGACATACTGGTTAGGCTAGGAGAATAAACTGTAACAATAATTAATAATAGCTACTCTTTATTGAGTGCCTAGTCTATGCCTGATAATTACATGAACAATATCACCTTCTATTTCTGATAATATGGTGGGCCAGGTACACAGTCCAACCCTCCCATTGAAAGCTACTAAAAAGCTATGTAAGAGTACTTAAAAGCATCTGTGAGTAAGCAACAAAGGAATAAATTATCATGCTAACATCTTGGTAAGTGAAGACAGAGACCCAGAGAGCTAAGCTAGCTCCAAATTTCACTTTCATTCTGAGGACAGTCATTGAACCTAGTAACCTTCAGCTTCAATTTCCTCATTGGGTTATGAGACAGGAAACAAAACTCAAGTGTGGAATCTAATAAAGGAGCCTCCTCCCCAAAGCTGAGACAAGAGCACTGTACTCTCATCATAAAGATGAACTCCCTTTACTTGGTGAGACAAATATAGGGAACATATGAAAAAGATTAAGAGACACAAAGGAGTGAGATATCACACATAAACGTACTTTTAGTTTCATAAAGAAATAATAAAGAGAATGGGAAGCAGTATCCAAAGAGATGATGGCTGATAATTTTCCAGAATTATTGAAAGACATAAATCTTCAGATGCATAAACCCCAAAGAAACCAAGGCAGATATTAAAAAGGAAATCCTAACCAAAACACATTAGCTTGAAACTAGAGAACATGAAAGATGAAAAAAAAAATCTTTAAAGCAGTCAGAAGGAATAAACTGGCCACCTACAAAGGAATAGTTGACAGCTGGTTTCTTAAAGCAGTAATGGAAGCCAGAAGCCAGTATAGTGATATCTCTAGTATACTAAGCAAAAATAGCTGCTAATTAGGAATTCTTAACTGAGTGAAAATATCCTATAAAATCAAAGGAAAAATGACATTTTCAGGCAGGCCTGAACTGAGTTTACTTCCAAAATATTATCATATACTAATATGTAAAAGACATATTTCTAAACAGTATATTTCAGAAATGATGAAAGTGATCCTAGATGAAAAAAATCTGAGCTTCAATAAGAAATGGTAGGCAAAGATAATGGTAAATTTAAATAAAAATGGGAATAAAGAGTAGGTTAAAATAACAAAAGGGCAAAACTAAAATATTGGAACTCAATAGAACGGAAGAAAGTAACTGAAGTTGAAATTGTGCTCTTTGTAGCAGCTGAAAACCAGCCTGGCACACAACTTTCGGTGTGAATAAATTTATTCACAACTTTATTAAAATATACCTTCAGCAAAGTAAAACAAAAAGAAATTATTTTGTTTGAGAGGGAGGGAAAGATGCTGATTTTTGTAGTATACATGCTATAGTTTAGAGGAAGACCACTGTAAGTATAAAAATAAAAGTATATAACTCCAAAACTTGCAAAGGAAAATGAAAGTGAGAAAAATAATTCTAAAAAGTCAAGAAATGAGAAGAAAAAGAGTATAGAAAAGGCAGAATAAATAGAAAATGCCAATTGAGATAGTAGATGCAAGTATAACTGTCAATAATCACAAAATATGTAAATGGAATAAATGCTTTAGCTGAAATATAAAGATTGTTTAATTGGATGACTATACAAAGGGAGGACTGAAAAATGTATCAGGCAAGTGTAGTCAAGAGAAAAATGCTGTAACTATTTTAATATCAGATGAATTATGCTTTAAAGCAAAAAAGTATAATTAGATAATCTCTTCTGAGTGATAAAATATTTAATTCACCAGGAAAATATAATTTAACATTTGTGTGTGTGAATATCTCAAGACAAATAAACAAAAGTTGACAAAACGAAAAGAGAAATGAGTCCACAATTATAAAAGGAAGTTTTAACATACCTCCCAGAAATTGAGTAATGGGACAAAAAGATATCAGTGAGGAAAGTGAAGAATTAGGTAATGATTAATACTCATGCTCTAATGGGCATGTATAATAACATGTCTCCACAACAGAATATGCATTCTATGTAAGAACACAAAGGACATTTGAAAAATTGACCATAGAGCAGTCTCAGTAACTTTTAAAGTCCTGTATTATTCTTTGAGCACAGTGCAGTTTAGCTAGAAATCAATAATTGAAAGGTATCAACAAAATTCCACATGTTGAAAGATGAAGAAATATATTCCTAAGAAAATTATGAATCAAAGAAAATATAATAAAAGTAGAAAATATTTAGAATGGAGCAATTCTAAAACACTACTATCAAAACTTATGCAAATAGAGCAGGATTTAGAAATTTTAGGTTTTAATGATTGTATCAAAACAGAAACAAAGACTGAAAATCAATGAGTGAGACATTCAACTTCAGAGGATACGGAAAGAATAACAAAGTAAACCTTAAGAATATGGAAGGAGGGAAAATAATAAAAACTTGGGCTTAAATTACATACTAGAAAATGAGCGTTGAGTAAAAGAATGAACAAAAACAAAATTTGGTTGTTTGGAAAGATGATGCTGTGAAAGTGCTACTCTCAATACGCCAGCAAATTTGGAAAACTCAGCAGTGGCCACAGGACTGGAAAAGGTCAGTTTTCATTCCAATTCCAAAGAAAGGCAATGCCAAAGAATGCTCAAACTACCCCACAATTGCACTCATCTCACATGCTAGTAAAGTAATACTCAAAATTCTGCAAGCCAGGCTTCAGCAATACATGAACTGTGAACTCCCTGATGTTCAAGCTGATTTTAGAAGAGGAAGAGGAACCAGAGATCAAATTGGCAACATCTGCTGGATCATGGAAAAAGCAAGAGTGTTCCAGAAAAACATCTATTTTTGCTTTATTGACTATGCCAAAGCCTTTGACCGTGTGGATCACAATAAACTTTGGAGAATTCTGAAAGAGATGGGAATACCAGTCCACCTGACCTGCCTCTTGAGAAATCTGAATGCAGGTCAGGAAGCAACAGTTAGAACTGGACATGGAACAACAGACTGGTTCCAAATAGGAAAAGGAGTATGTCAAGGCTGTATGTTGTCACTCTGCTTATTTAACTTATATGCAGTATACATCATGAGAAACGCTGGCCTGGAAGAAACACAAGCTGGAATCAAGATTGCTGGGAGAAATATCAATAACCTCAGACACGCAGATGACACCACCCTTATGGCAGAAAGTGAAGAGGAGCTAAAGGGCCTCTTGATGAAGGTGAAAGAGGAGAGTGAAAAAGTCGGCTTAAAGCTCAATATTCAGAAAACGAAGATCATGGCATCCAGTTCCAGCACTTCATGGGAAATAGATGGGGAAACAGTGGAAACAGTGTCAGACTTTATTTTTGGGGGCTCCAAAATCACTGCAGATGATGACTGCAGCCATGAAATTAGAAGACGCTTACTCCTTGGAAGAAAACTTATGACCAACCTAGACAGCATATTCAAAAGCAGAGACATTACTTTGCCGACTAAGGGCCATCTAGTCAAGGCTATGGTTTTTCCTGTGGTCGTGTATGGATGTGAGACTTGGATTGTGAAGAAGGCTGAGCGCCGAAGAATTGATGCTTTTGATGTGTGGTGTTGGAGAAGACTCTTGAGAGTCCCTTGAACTGCAAGGAGATCCAACCAGTCCATTCTGAAGGAGATCAACCCTGGGATTTCTTTGGAAGGAATGATGCTAAAGCTGAAACTCCAGTACTTTGGCCACCTCATATGAAGAGCTGACTCATTGGAAAAGACTTTGATGCTGGGAGGGATTGGGGGCAGGAAGAGAAGGGGACGACTGAGGATGAGATGGCTGGATGGCATCACAGACTCGATGGACATGAGTCTGGAGTGAACTCTGTGTGATGGTGATGGACAGGGAGGCCTGGTGTGCTGCGATTCATGGGGTCGCAAAGAGTCGGACACGACTGAGCGACTGAACTGAACTGAACTGAATAAAATTGACAAATCTTTGGCAAGATTAATCAAGAAAAATGAGCTTTTTTTGTTTCAGTTCAGTTCAAGTCAGTCACTCAGTCGTGTCCGACTCTTTGCGACTGCATGAATTGCAGCACGCCAGGCCCCCTGTCCATCACCATCTCCCAGAGTTCACTCAGGCTCACGGCCATCGAGTCAGTGATGCCATCCAGCCATCTCATCCTCAGTCGTCCCCTTCTCCTCCTGCCCCCAATCCCTCCCAGCATCAGACTCTTTTCCAGTGAGTCAACTCTTCGCATGAGGTGGCCAAAGTACTGGAGTTTCAGCTTTAGCATCATTCCTTCCAAAGAAATCCCAGGACTGATCTCCTTCAGAATGGACTGGTTGGATCTCCTTGCAGTCCAAGGGACTCTCAAGAGTCTTCTCCAACACCACAGTTCAAAAGCATCAATTCTTGGGCGCTCAGCCTTCTTCACAGTCCAACTCTCACATCCATAAATGACTACTGGAAAACCATAGCCTTGACTAGAAGGCCCTTAGTCGGCAAAGTAATGTCTCTGCTTTTGAATATGTTATCTAGGTTGATCATAACTTTTCATCCAAGGAGTAAGTGTCTTTTAATTTCATGGCTGCAGTCACCATCTGCACTAATTTTGGAGCCCCCAAAATAAAGTCTCACACTGTTTCCACTGTTTCCCCATCTATTTCCCATGAAGTGATGGGACCAGATGCCATGATCTTCGTTTTCTGAATATTGAGCTTTAAGCCAACTTTTTCACTCTCCTCTTTCACTTTCATCAAGAGGCTTTTTATTCCTCTTCACTTTCTGCCATAAGGGTGGTGTCATCTGCGTGTCTGAGGTTATTGATATTTCTCCCAGCAATCTTGATTCCAGCTGTGTTTCTTCCAGTCCAGCATTTCTCATGATGTACTACTTGGGAGTAAACAATATGAAGAATGAAAAGGGGGGTAAAGCTGTAAGCATTAAGGAAATAAAGGATAGTATGAACAGCTTCATGCCAGTTAATTTGAAAATTTGAAGTGAATAAATTACTAGCAAAATATAGCTTAAGCAAAACTGATTCAAGAAGAAATAGAATACATGCTAAGTCATCTAACCTTTAAGAAAACATGTCAAAAGATGTCAAAAATCTTTCCACAGAGAAAGCTCTAGGCCTTACATGATTTTACCACAGAGTCCAACCAAACATAGAAGGAACAAATAGTTTCAATTTTACGGAAACTATTGCAAAGCAGAGTAAAAGAGGAAATATTTCTCAACTCATTTTATGAAGCCTTATAACGTTGCTACCAAAAATCTGATATGGACAAAACAAGAAAGGAAAATTGTGGGTGAATCTCATTCAGGAGCACATGTAAACTGGGCGTGCCTTGGTAGCTCAGACAGTAAAGCGTTTGCCTGCAAAGTGGGGGACCCAAGTAGTCTTGGACAAATACTAGCAGAGCCAGTCCAGCAAAGTCTAAAAAATTACATCATATCCAAGTTGTGTTTATCTTAGAAAGCATGGTTTTTTAAAAGCAGTAAGAAAATGGCAAACCTCTCCAGCATTCTGGTGGTCTACAGTTCATGGGGTCACAGAGAGTCAGACACAACTGAGTGACTGAGCACAGAAAAAATCAACCTTATTTTCCACATGAAAAAACAGATCAAGAAGAAATATTATTGTCAATAGAAACCAAACAAATTATTTGATAGAACTCAATATCTGTTGATGAAAAAATTTTAGCACACTAGAACTAAAAGAGAGTTTGTTAACTTGATATAGAGCAACTAAAAAAGCCTATAGAAGATACCAAATTTAAAGATGAAACAATATTTTCTTTTCAAAATTAGGACTAAAACAAGAGTGCCCATTTTTACAATTCTAGTCAATGCTATATTGAATACTCTAAAGGAAATCAGTCCTGAATATTCGTCGGAAGGACTGACGCTGAAGCTGAAACTTCAGTACTGTGGCCACCTGATGTGAAGGACTGACTCATTTGAAAAGACCTGATGCTGGGAAAGATTGAAGGCAGGAGGACAAGGGGACGACAAAGGATGAGATGGTTGGATGGCATCACCAACTCAATGGACATCAGTCTGAGTAAACTCCGGGAGTTGGTGATAAACAGGGAGGCCTGGTGTGCTGCAGCCCATGGTGTCGCAAAGAGTCGGACATGACTAAACAACTGAACTGAACTGAACTGAAAAAATATAGTTGGAAAAAAAGTGAAAGATATTAGGATTAAAAAGTAAGTACTTTTAACAATAAGTAGAAAAGTATAAAGAGCACGTGTGAGTCTTTGCATAGAGAATTTTAAAACTACAGATGAAATATTAGCATTAATGAAAACTTAGCAGGTTTGCTGTATATGTTCAGCTGCACTCATTAACAAAAATAAAATTTAAAGATACCATTTATAGTAGCATCCAAAATATAATAATATCTATGAATAAGTCTAATAAAAATGAGAAAGATGAAATTTTTAGAGGAAATTATTTTTCACTTGGGAAGGCTTTCTTATCTCTCCTTGTTATTCTTTGGAACTCTGCATTCAAATGGGTATATCTTTCCTTTTCTCCTTTGTCTTTTGCTTCTCTTCTTTTCTCAGCCATTTGTAAGGCCTCCTCTGACAACCATTTTGAAATTTTGCATTTCTTTTTCTTGGGGACGGTTTTGATCACTACCTCCTATACAATGTTATGAAACCTCTGCCCATAGTTTTACAGGTACTCTGTCTATCAGATCTAATCCCTTGAATCTATTTGTCACTTCCACTGTATAATGGTAAGGGATCTGATTTAGGTCATACCTGAATGGCTTAGTGGTTTTCCCTACTTTTTCAATTTAAATCTGCGTTTGGCAATAAGGAGTTCATGATCTGA
The DNA here is from genome assembly GCA_917880005.1 of Nanger dama. Lineage (NCBI taxonomy): Eukaryota > Metazoa > Chordata > Mammalia > Artiodactyla > Bovidae > Nanger > Nanger dama. The sequence goes on along the minus strand of CAKJTW010000082.1, from coordinate 5,353,137 downwards.
GCCACAGTCAGCTCCCAGTCTTGCTTTTGCTGACTGTATAGAGCTTCTCCATCTTTGGCTGCAAAGAACACAATCAATCTTATTTCAGTATTGACCAGCTGGTGATGCTCATGTGTAGAGTCATCTCTTGTGTTGTTTGAGGAGGATGTTTACTATGACCAGTGTATTCTCCTGGCAAAACTCTGTTAGCCTTTGCCCTGCTTCATTTTGTATTCCAAGGCCAAACTTGCCTGTTACTCCAGGTATCTCTTGAACTTTCTACTTTTGCATTCCAGTCTCCTATGATGAAAAGGACATCTTTTTTTGGTGTTAGTTCTAAAAGGTCTTGTAGGTCTCCATAGAACTGTTCAGCTTCACCTTCTTCAGCATTAGTGGTTGGGGCATAGACTTGGATTACTGTCATATTGAATAGTTTGCCTTGGAAACGAATAGAGATCATTCTGTCATTTTCGAGATTGCATCCAAGTACTGCATTTAGAACTCTTTTGTTGACTATGAGGGCTACTTCATTTCTTCTATGGGATTATTGCCCACAGTAGTAGATATAATGGTCAGCTGAATTCAATTCATCCATTCCTACTCATGTTAGTCCAATCTAGAGGAAATTCAGTTCAGTTCAGTCACTCAGTCATGTCGGACTCTTTGCGACCCCATGAACCACAGCACACCAGGCCTCCCTGTCCAACACCAACTCCTGGAGCCTACCCAAACCAATCATCTCATCCTCTGTCATCCCCTTCTCCTCCTGCCCTCAATCTTTCCCAGCATCAGAGTTTTTTTTTTTTTTTCTTCAGATGAGTCAGCTCTTTGCAACAGGTAGCCAAAGTATTGCAGTTTCAGCTTCAGCATCAGTCCTTCCAATGAACACCTAGGACTGATCTCCTTTAGGATGGACTGGTTGTATCTCCTTGCAGTTCAAGGAACTCTCAAGAGTCTTCTCCAACACCACAGTTCAACAGTTCTTTGGTGCTCAGTTTTCTTTATAGTCCAACTCTCACATCTATACATGCTACTGGAAAAACCATAGCCTTTACTAGACAGACCTTTGTTGGCAAAGTAATGTCTCTGCTTTTTAATATGCTATCTAGGTTGGTCATAACTTTCCTTCCAAGGAGTAAGGGTCTTTATAGGCATGTTATTATACATCATCAAAAGGTAAAGCAAATTACATAAATACTATATGCTAAAAGTGGAGATGCGTATGTATGAACCTGGGCCTTTCCCAACTCCAAGATCTGTGGTTTCCCCATCATAGTGACCCTGATTTGGGGGCATCCCAGGTGTGCTCAGTTCTACGTGACTTGTTTCCACTTTCTGGCTAAACAACAGTGATAACTTGTGTCATCTCCAGGGTTAAAGACTGGTTGCCATGGCCATCCCTTCATCTCAGGTTTTCAGTTTCCCTTGGAGATGAGATATGGGCATCAGCCTTTGGACCATGGGTGGGTACCCATTCCAGCTGTCTTAATATATAATCTTAACACTGGTTTTGCCCATATGAACTGGACAATATAATCTAGAAATGTAAGGGAGTTGAAATGGGGTGAATTTTGACCAGTGAGAGACTACATACGGGAAACAGCTTACAGTCAATAGCTTACCTTCCTCCTTCACCCTCTACAAAGGGCTCTTCCATGTAGGAGATGTTTCTTTTCTGTGACTGAGCAACCAGCTATGTTTTCTTATGAAGCGGTGGCCATATTAGGAACATACCACTTTATATGTGTTCCTCCTTTTCGCCGACTCACTGTTTTTTCCTCTCACTCTTGCTTTCCTAATACAAAAACTTTCAAAACACTAGCGCTTTGTCTTGGGGTCTGATTTCGAGGGAACCTGGACTTTGATATCCACTAAAGTTGGTGCTAGTGGTAAAAGCCTGCCTGCCAATGCAGGAGACACAAAAGACATGGATTTGATCCCTGGGTGGGAAGATCCCTTGGAGGAGGGCATGGCAAGCCACTCCAACATTCTTACCTGGAGAATCTCATGGACAGGGGAGATACAGTGGTCATGTATGGATGTGAGAGTTGGATTGTGAAGAATGCTGAGCCCTTCTTCACACAGTCCATAGGGTCACACAGAGTCAGACACGACTGAAGTGACTTAGCAGGAACACATTCACAAGGTTCAAGTTTTCCAAAATTCAGATAGGGATCACAACCACATTACTATTAGCATCAAAAACACATTAAAACATAAGAGAAACAAATCATCAGAGTGTACCATATGTAACAAGAGTTAAGAACAGACTTTCTAAACCTGTTACTTCAGTTATTGTGTGTGTGTTTGAGGATGTGAATGTGTGTATTGTATTGTGATGTTAAATTATGGTTTCAGTTCAGTTCAGTTCAGTCACTCAGTCGTGTCCGACTCTTTGCGACCTCATGAATTGCAGCACGCCAGGCCTCCCTGTCCATCACCATCTCCCAGAATTCACTCAGACTCACGTCCATCGAGTCAGTCATGCCATCCAGCCATCTCATCCTTGGTCATCCCCTTTTCCACCTTCCCCCAATCCTTCCCAGCATCAGAGTTTTTTCCAATGAGTCAACTCTTCACATGAGGTGGCCAAAGTACCGGAGTTTCAGCTTTAGCATCATTCCTTCCAAAGAAATCCCAGGGTTGATCTCCTTCACAATGGACTGGTTGGATCTCCTTGCAGTCCAAGGGACTCTCAAGAGTCTTCTCCAACACCACACTTCAAAAGCATCAATTCTTCAGCCCCCAGCCTTCTTCACAATCCAACTCTCACATCCATACATGACCACTGGAAAATCCATAGCCTTGAGTAGACTGACCTTAGTCGGCAAAGTAATGTCTCTGCTTTTGAATATGCTGTCTAGGTTGGTCATAAGTTTTCTTCCAAGGAGTAAGCGTTTTTTTGATTTCATGGCTGCAGTCATCATCTGCAGTGATTTTGGAGCCCCCAAAAATAAAGTCTGACACTGTTTCCACTGTTTCCCCATCTATTTCCCATGAAGTGCTGGGACTGGATGCCATGATCTTCGTTTTCTGAATGTTGAGCTTTAAGCCGACTTTTTCACTCTCCTCTTTCACCTTCATCAAGAGGCCCTTTAGCTCCTCTTCACTTTCTGCCATAAGGGTGGTGTCATCTGCGTGTCTGAGGTTATTGATATTTCTCCCAGCAATCTTGATTCCAGCTTGTGTTTCTTCCAGGCCAGCGTTTCTCACGATGTATTCTGCATATAAGTTAAATAAGCAGGGTGACAACATACAGCCTTGACATACTCCTTTTCCTATTTGGAACCAGTCTGTTGTTCCATGTCCAGTTCTAACTGTTGCTTCCTGACCTGCATACAGATTTCTCAAGAGGCAGGTCAGGTGGTCTGGTATTCCCATCTCTTTCAGAATTTTCCACAGTTGATTGTGAGCCACAAAGTCAAAGGCTTTGGCATAGTCAATAAAGCAGAAATAGATGTTTTTCTGGAACTCTCTTGCTTTTTCCATGATCCAGAGGATGTTGGCAATTGATCTCTGGTTCTTCTGCCTTTTCTAAAACCAGCTTGAACATCAGGAAGTTCACGGTTCATGTATTGTTGAAGCCTGGCTTGGAAAATTTTGAGCATTACTTTACTAGCATGTGAGATGCGTGCAATTGTGTGGTAGTTTGAGCATTCTTTGGCATTGCCTTTCTTTGGAATTGGGATGAAAACTGACCTTTTCCAGTCCTGTGGCCACTGCTGAGTTTTCCAAATTTGCTGGCATATACTGGGTGCCAAAGAAGTTCAAAAGCTAGTGGTCTAGGCAGCAGTTACATGATGTAACAAGCTTATAAGTGTGAGTTCTGTTTGCATGTTCACAAATGTTCCTATCTGACTTTGGGTCATTTAACTTTACTTCAACAAGTACCAAGATGTCTAAAAAACTCTCATATGATTTCCCCATGTATGGTCAACTTACACTTGTAGTTACCATATGAGAAAAAAGAGTATTTTGAAATACTACTCTTGGAAGCTAGATGGCATGCCTTATTTAGAAAAATAAAAGGGATTATCCAGAGACGGAAATTTTATTTAATGTTGCTAGATGGCTTTGTGAGACTATGGTTAAACAGGCAGATCTATTTTTCTAGTAACAGTCATTGATAATCCAAGTAACTAACACAATATCCATTGTACTTTTCCTTAATGATGGTTTTATCTTTGAAAACTATACCTAGTCTTTCAAGTGCAATGACCTATTTGATCTCCTTGGAACATTTTGATTTGGAGAGTCCAGTGGAGAAAATACAAGTCTCAGAGCTATGCATGTACTTTCTGACTTTAAAAGCAAACACCCAAAGCAGGTTTTCATTTGCATTGTATGTACTGACTTAATCTATTAACTGAGAACAGCTGCTGAGTTGTACTTGGTGAAGTATTCTGAGATAAAATTCCCTGGCAAGACACAAAAAGAGAAAAAGAAGAAAGTTTGTGAAGACACAGAAGTCTCTAAGGTATGATCCAAAAATCAAAGAAATGGAAAGTGGTGTCTTAAATCATCTGTGATTCCATGAAATCTACAAAAAGGCAGTTTGAATGGATTCATACTCTATTTAGAATCCAAGGATATGGTCAATTATCAAGACCCAGTTGAGTTGCTTTTAATTTTATACTAATTCCAGAGTAGCCAATTGATAGAGTTAGCTTTCTCATTTGGTAGTCATAACACAATTATTTTTACAATTACTGCCAAACCTACTGAGAATTTAATTCATTTGGAAGTCTCTGAAGAGAGATTTTGAAGTTCATTCTATCCACACCCAGATGGCCAGATCATTAAAGCCTGGCAAAGAAAGAGAGGTTGTTTATTCCTTCTTCACAAAATTATTGTACAATAGGTGGTGAGCCACACTGCATGTCCAGATAATACTGACTTGTTATTCAAAGTATTAGTAATATGCTAATTCATAAGTATTAATGATATGTTAAATGAATTTAAAGAGTAACATTTAAGGGGAAGAATGAATACTGGTTTCATCCTTGTAGAGCTATTTCAGGAGGTATATATTGACCAGAAGAGATATGATTGAATATTCATTATTCTTACTCTGGAGCCAACAGTATTAATAACAAAGGTCAGATACCATCTGAGGGGAATGCATTTTGCAGAAGAAGTCTGATCTAGGATGATAGGTCAGTTGGTCACCTTCACATCTGTGCAGAAGCCCATTTATGGTCTGCTTTTCATCTGATACGCTTGTTGATCACCTTCATGGCAGATCACATTACCTTTCATGCATTCATCTGATTTGCCATATGCCTGTTCAATTTCTCCCATTAAAAGTCTACAGTTTACTTTCCCACCCCCTTGACTTTGAAATTGGCCATGAGACTTGTTTTGGCCGATATTATCAGGTACAAATTCACTGTGCCAGTTCGGAGCTTAGGTCTTAAGAGACTTTGTGTGTGTCCATTTGCTCTCTTGTGTTTCTGCTATATTCATGAGAAGAACATTCCCAGACTAATGCTAGTCTCAGGAGAGGGTTGAGAGGCATGTGGAATAAACCGTCCAGCCAAGTTCAGTCTGGATTAGCTAATCCAGTCAGCCTGCCCTGAATGAACTAAGTAAGTGCTTATTATCGCCACTGATGTTCTGTAGATGTTAGTTATGCAGCGTTACTGCACTAGGGGCTTCCCTTGTAGCTCAGTCAGTAAAGAACCTGCCTTCAATGCAGGAGACCTGGGTTCGATTCCTGGGTCAGGAAGATCCCCTGGAGAAGGAAATGGCAACCCATTCCAGTATTCTTGCCTGGAGAATCCCCATGGACAGAGGAACCTGCCAGGCTACAGTCCATGGTGTTGCAAGAGTCAGACATGACTTAGCAACTAAACCACCACCACCCCACATTATTGCAGTAATAGTTGACTGACAGACCTTCCAAACTCACTTGTGGTTTTTAGTGAAATTCTTGGCTTTGTCAGATTTCATTTTTTTTTTTCTTTGTACAATACCTATTTCTTTTATTCTAGGCTCTGTAAGATTTTAGAAGCTAATTTTTATCCTGTGAATTAAACAAGGAATTAAGTGGAAGCTCTGGGTTTCTTCTTGAGCTCCAAATCCATGTGTACACTCTTTCTGGGGTTTATAGGAAATTCAGAGAGGCCGATTCAGGCAGAGGATCACTGTACGTCTACACACTAATAATTCTGAAGTATATGTGTTCAGCTGATTTGGCCAAGACTTAGCCTGTAGCCAGTCAGTTTCTGTGGATCATACCTGTACTAGTGCTCTTCCTTCCTAATCCTGCCTGGAGTTATGGAAAGTTTCATTTTGGAACCCAGGTGAGCTCTAAGAGCAAAGACATCATTACCACAGGTAATTTTGACATTTACAGAAGTTTTACCATTGGGTAAATGAAAAATGTTAAAATGATGAATACAGTTCTTACAGGAAAACTTTTTGCCCCTTAGACATTCTTTCTGGAATTATCTGGGAGTTTCATGAGTAAAAATCTAGCATCACAATCAGTGTGCTGCACAGTCCCTGGCTTGTAATAAGTTCATGACTTCTTACCAAAGGAACTCACGTGTGAACGTGCCATACCTTATTCAGCCACAAATATGATACTTCAGTAAAAATGCCTGGAAAGATCTTTCTCTATCTCCTAAGATCTATGCAGCTGACAAGCTGCTCCTGACATTTTTCTAGAACATGGTTCACCTCTGCTCTCCCATCAGAGAAAGAAGTAAGTTTAGTGGTGGGATAGGATATGTCCTACATCACAAAGGCACCTCTTGAACATTTGAGAATCATCTACCTCTCAGTTTGATTTCGTATCTTGGAGCCCAGAACAAGCTCTCATCATCTAGACAATGTAAAGATATGAAACCAGGGTAATTTTAGTATTATGGATATCTGGGAATTTGAGGAAAATCTGTTCCTTCAACTTAAGGTGGAAAAGGCACTGGTATACTCATCTTTCAGATGACTGCCCAAGATGGACAGGTTCATAAAAAGTCACATTCCCTACTGGTACTTGAAGCCCTCCCTTGAACCTAGGCTTTCCAAGGTTTTTGTGTTCAGAGAGGCTTTGGGTGTTCTCAGGAGAAGAGGTTATTGTAGAGGTGGCCTAAAGAAAGCTAAGCCATGCCCTATTCTCCTTTCCCATGGAGACCAATCTAATCATGCTCCTCACTCTAGGACTAGAGACCAGCTCAGTTATACCTCTGGAGGTTTTAGTGCAGTGGTTCTAAAACCACAGACCACAGAGTCACCCCACATGGTACATGATAAGAAAAAGTTCTAACATGCAATACAAAGAGATGTATGTATTGAATCAGAATATTGGGGTAGAGGCTCTAGAACATGCATTTTAACAAACTACCAGAATGATCTTGATGCTCAGAAAATATCAAGACACAGGTCTTATTTACCTCGGTTTCCTGAGGATTTAAGCCTCCTTTGAACATATCTGTCAAGCTTATTGGGCCTTTGAATTGCATTCTAGATTGTGTCAATCATCAACAAACATTTCTGGGCATTTACTGTGTTCTGGCATATTCTAGGATCCAGTAAATAGCTAAGGCATGCCCCCCACCCTCCAAGAAAATTTATGTACTGTCCCTGAAAAATGCCTTGATCCACCAGTAGCAGTAACTCCTAAATCCAGATCCAGAGATTCCTTGGAGTCCCTGAAACTGATAAAATGTGCCTCTTCTCTCAACCTAGAGATGGCCAAATAAGGCTCTTTCTTTTAGCTGGACTCATATCGCTGAGTCCAGTCCTTAAACTGTAACTACAAACTCACTTTACAGTCTTGCTCTGATAGACTTAGATTCTTATTTTCTGAATCTCACTAAAAATTCTTAACTGAATCCTGAATTCCTCTAAATGATTCTTAACTGAATCCACTATTACACTTGAGAGCAAGCATCAATTTGTCCACTTAGCACTATCTGGCTTAGTCTCAGCTGAACACATTGGATCTGAAAAAGTCATTTGTTATTGAAAGTGTTTTTAGCCTAGGAAGTCCATACCAGCTGTGCTTTTGCTTATTTCTCCTTAAAAATACAGACAAATATGTGCTAGACCCAAACATGAGAATCTGCCAATAATCTTCAATGGTTTAATCTTCTGGAGCCAAGTTGAAATATACACTTATAATCTGTTTTGATGTGTACTAAATTTCTCAGTGAGGAAGGACAGGTATTTGAAAGAATATAGTGGCTGCTATGCAATAACCTAATGTTCTGTGTGATACCTGGAGAAACCAGTGTTCCCAAGTGAGAATATCTTTTGGAACTTCCAAGACCTATAGAGTCTTAACTCTTTCCCTAAGTTTTCCCACCACACATGGACTCTGCAAAATGTAACATTCTTTGATTCTGAACTGCATTCCAACTCAGTCTTCTGGATGCCCACAAAGGGCTTCTAAACCTGAGATGGTAATCCAGGAGAGAGTCTAAATATCTCAGAGAACATGGGGATATGTCCTGAAACGTGCTCAAGTAAGCTAGAATTGCTAGCTCACGCTTCCAAGGTCTGTCCAAATAGTCTTGGGACAGTCTGTCCTCTTGGAAGTTTCAGGAAGCTTCTACAGAAGTTACTGAGGACCTAAAGGCAGTGAGGTATTCCAGGAGTCCAGCCTAGCAAGTTCAGCTTGGATCAGGATGAGTTCTGAAATGCTGATGTGGAGCTGTTTATTCCTTCTCACTCTTCTATGATTCTAAGTGTACTCAGCATCTGAGGTTTATTAGATTAACAAGTGTCAGAGAAGAGTCTTTGATTTGCGAATGCTAAGACTAGATGTTTCCTGTGAATCTCTACTGACTTCACAACTGGGAACACGGCTGGGGAAGCCCCAGGGAAAGGAGCTGTCCCTAGTGTTGGTGCTGACTGCCCATAGCTCCTTTGCCCTACAAGAAGCAGGAAGAAGTGTGTGGTAATAGGCTGGTGGTCTTGGTGTGTCCCATTTAGAGACACCTGAGGAGAGAAGCGAGCAGGAGGGGGAGGGGAAGAGAGAAGAAAGAAGTGAATAGGAACAATATAAAGATACAAATCTGACCTGGGTAAAGATGCCCAATTTGGCTACTATTTTTTTAACTCCTTTGTAGGCAATCAAGATAAAATTGTAATACTTATTTGAGTATATGATGGAAATCAGATACTACCTGATTCTGGGAGGTGGGTTTTTTTTTTTTTTGTCATTTATCCAGTAACCCATTGCAGAAAACAACCTTTTGAGAAGTCAGAACCATGGTAAAACAAGTTTAGTTACTGCTCTACAACCTCAAACTACTGCCTGGTTTAGGAAGAGGAGTGAATGTTGTGCAAAAAGAGCAGGCCCTCAGAGGTCAAGAAAAAAACTCCAAAGAAGCATAATCTTTTGTGTCTTAATTCTTAATTGGGGCTACAAGTAATGCTTCTAATAAGCAAACTCAGCCAAGCATAGCCAGATGAATATCTTATATATCTGAAACCATCATAAGGTGCTAATCAGTGGAAAGAAAGTATAAAATCTTCTGCTATTGATAGAGGATAGTTTCAATGAATCCTATGGATGGTGTCCTGGAATGGATGATACCAGTTCTTACTTTGATTTCTCTTTCTTTAAGGTCTATAGCTGTCTTGTATGTATCAAGTCCTTACCAGCTAGACTTAGGATTCAGGGAAATATGGGTCCATCCCTCCCCACACATCCAGTAGCTGAAGCCTTAGCTGCCTGGCTATACCCTGCTGTAGCTTCACTCTATGAGCGCTGGACAGCAGACAGAGGTAGATCTCCCCAGAGATTCTTCAGTCTTTCCTGCCTCTTGACCTTCTTTCTGGCGTCTATCTTTGTATGGACACATCACCCATAACAGCAAGTACTGCCTGTCTGGATCCTTATGTTGACTTCTGCCAGGCATCATTGTTGCTATATCCTCTTCTTTTCCACCTGCTGGCTAATTCCTGTCACAGATTTAATTCCCATTTCAAAACACCTTTCAGAATAAAGAACCATGCAAGGTAGATTTGTGTAGTGGTTAGGAGGACAGACTCCAGAGCTAGACTGCTTGGGTTTAAATTTTTGTCTCTGGCTTTGATTAGCTGTGTACCTTTGAGCAAGTTACTCAAACTCTCTGTGCTTCAGTGTATTTGCCTATAAAATAGAAACAGTAATAATAGAGCTTACCTCATAAAATTGTTTTGAATATTAACTGAGATCCACGTCCTTCTTGCAAACTAGGCCAGCAAAAGCATAACACATGTTTTTATATGCTAATTGCCTTAGGTCTAGTCTCTCTTTTGATTCTTTTTGCGGTATGGCTATTTTTAATCCCAATTTCATTGTTAAGATCAGAGAAATTGAACAGCATTTTAAAGATTAAACACCCATCAAGTTGTGTAGCTAGGACTTGAACATGACTCCAAAGATTGAATTTCTATCTTTGTTGCATGACTTTGTGGGCTAATTGTCCCTGTCCTGGCCCATTTTTGCATCTCAGTTGGACTCCAGGCCTTTATGTCACCTGGCCCTGGTTTTCTCAGATTCCTGATCAGCATCCATATTGTGTGACTAACTTGGTTACAGTAGCTCTGATGCAGGACATTGATCAAGGAAGAGTTAATTTATAGAAAAATATTCCTTTTGTCTGTTTTTCCTGATGAATTCAGCTCATTCAAAAGAGTAGTTGCCTAGATGTAATCTTAGTTGTATTGGAGTAGAGGGCTTCTGTTTCACCCAAAGAAATCCAAATGGGCTCAGGAAGCTACCATTTTGTGTAATAAAGTTCCTTCAGAAAGCCAGTGGAAGTGTGGATCAGCAAAAAGGGCAAAAGAAATTAAGCGGGGGGTGGGTTGGGGGGATGAAGGAGACTTTTTATTTTGAAAGTCAGAAAAGTTTTAGCTAGGGAGAATGTATTGAGCCACTTTGAAAACATTCTATTAATACCTGAATTAGCACAATGCAAGATGTGTTTTATTTTACATTCATTTTGAATTTAGAATTAAAAATATAATTGTGAGGACACCTCCTTGCAATGAAATCTAGTGGATAGGCAAAGACTTGTCTTAAATCCCTGTGAATTTGGAAAAAGTTGCAAAATGTGTGTGTTTGTGTGTTACAGATTGATGTGTGTTCCCTGCATTTCCAATTCATGTGCTGAAACCCTACGCTCCGATATAGTGATATTAGTGAAGCAGGGTCTTTGGGAAGTAATTAGGATTAGTGACAAGGTCATGAGGGTGGAGCCTTCATGAGTGGGATTGTAAAAGAGACCCCAAAGAACTCCCTTACCCCTTCCACCCTGTGGGGACCCTGCCAGAAGTCAGCAGTCTGTACTAGTCCCTGGCCCTACTGCCACCCTGCTCTGAGACTTCTCAGTCTCCAGAGCTCTGAGAAATAAATGTTTGCCTTTTAAGCCACCTAGTTTAAGACACTTTTGTAAAAGCAGCCCCAGGGAAACTATGACTGTGTGTGCCTGTGTCTGTGTGTGTGAGTGCGGTTTGTTTTTTAATCCCCCCCTCACAAAGTAGTGTGTGAAGCCAGTTTGAAAATGACAATGTGGTGGTTCCTTTACCCAAGGGAGGTCAAAAATCGCCAAGCTATTTATATTGCTTTTTTGGACCTTACATTGGAACTTAAGTGCTTTTAAAGTGTTGAAGGAAAAAGGAAACCTTCAAGCTACTCAAAGATTTGAATTGCTCTGCTATCTAAAACTGTACTTAAGAGGGACATTTATAAAACAGTAAGGGGAATTAATCAAAACCTTCCATTAAGAAAAGAAGCAGGTAGCTAAAAATAAAGCTACATTGAGAATAAATAGAATTCTTCAGATTAAATGAGTCTTTCTGGTTCCTACCCACTGAAGCGCTCAGAGAACCTATAATTCTGTCATTATTACTGCTGCTATTATTATTATTATTAGGTAATTGCTTCCATTTAACAAGTTATTCATCTTTTTGCCTACGTAAGACATATTACTACATATTTAAATAGCATAATACGGATCCATGGTTGCTGGTTTGTAGTGTGGCCTTATATTACTTCATGATGAGTTATTCAAGTGAACTAACTAATGCTTTTAGGTGACAAATGTTTTCCTCCTAAATTCACAAAAATATACTTGTTACTTTTTAATATTTGCATCTCCACAAAGAGCAACATTGACCTATTCCATCTTGATGTTCTCTTCCAAATGTTTGAGGTGGATCACTGTCTCAGATACTCCTGCTTTCTCTTTCTGCACCCCTTTCTTATTTGGAGCCACCCCTTTCTCCCTAGCTGCCCATCCCTAGCTCCTGAAGTGTCCCTCATTGTCTGGCAGCTCAGTGACTGAGTTTGATTCCTTCAAAGCTATTCTACTCTGTGCTGGTGCTGCATAGAGCGTCCTGCTGGGAATCAGTCCTCTACAGCTGTTTCCTTATTTCTCCATTTTCTTAAAAAAAAAAAAAAGCGGACATTCCTTCCTACTCCATGTTCTCAGTTGACCACCTTTCTTGTTGCGTCACTGGGAATAAAGGAGCAATCAGGGCAGGACTTCTCCTTTCTGCCACCAAGTCGTGTCTGCCCTAGTGTTTTCTGTCTTTCCTCCCTTCCACAGTGATGGTGCTGACTCTCATCTAAAGCTGCGTCCTCCACTTGTGCATCGGTCCCATTTTCTTGTCTAACTCAGGCTTTTCTCTTGCAAGTATCCCATTTCTCTCCTACATAAATCCCTCCCTTCCTACTGGATCTTCCTATTAGTATGCAAGCTGATAGGAAACATCAGAAAACACATTGAAAAACACAAAACCCCAAATCCCTCTTTCAATCCCCTCATCTTCTTCCAATTCCTTCTTCATTTCTTTACACCTTTTGTAGCAAATTTCCTAGACAATTTATCTATTTTTGTCTCCCCCTTTTCCCTCTCCTTTGAACTCCAGTGAGGGTTTGTCTCCATCATGCCAGTGAAACTGCTCTTCTTAGTATCACCAGTGACCTCAATGTGGCCAAATCCTGTAGGCAGTTCTCATTCCTCACCTTGACTGAAATATCTCATCACTTCTTCCTTTGGAAACATTTTTTATCTCTTAATTTCTAGGATACCTCAGATTCTGGTTATCCTTTTTCAGACTTCTTTGCCTGTATTACTTCCTGTTGGGAAAAAAATCCTTTGCTGATTCTTCTTCCACTACCTACTCTGAAACATTAGAATACCATAGGGCTCCTTGGACCTCTTCAGTTCCCCATCTACACTTATCCTTTGGGTGACCATATGGTGTTCAATAGTGTTATGTACTATCTACTTCTATCTCTAACCTTAATCTCTTCCATGAGTTCTAAACACTTCTATTCAACTGCTTACTCATTATTTCCATTTGAAAGACCAGTATACAATTCAAATGTAACATGGTGAAGACAGAATTTTAAAATTTTCTTCACTAAATCTGTTTTTCCCTGGGAAGTTGCCACTGTCTACCTGGAGGGTTTCAGACAAAAACCTAGAAGTCATTCTTGAGTTCTTTCTTGCTAAATATACTTATCCAATCTTGAAACTTTTCTTGTCACTTCTACTTCCGAAACATCACCTAAATCCATTCATTTTTCACTGTCTCTATTGCTATTATCTTAGTCCAAGCCACTGTCAACTTTCTTCTTGGTCTCACCTTTCAGGCATCCATTCATTTAGCAGATACCTCTAACACTTCAACATGTGTCCATCACTATTCTTGGTACTTATTTTGTAACAATGAACAAGCCAAATTAAAAAAAAAAAAACCCTTTCTCAAGAAATTGAAGTCTGTCTTAAGGAGATGCCTCCTTATTGGCTTCTCTGATCGTCTCTTTCTCTCTACCCTCTCTTTAGTCTATTCATCACCTAACAGCCAGAATAATCTGTTTAAAAAAATCGAAGATCAGCCCTCCAGTGGCCCCTCAGACCTCATCTCCTTTGTTCCCCTTCACTTAGTTCATGGATCACCTCAACCTCTGCCAAAGCACACTAAATTCATTCCAGCTCCCTGGATTTTGTACTCACTGTTCTCTGCCTGGAAAGTTCTTCCCTCAGCTATTTGTGTGGTTTGCAACCTCACTTTATGCAGACTCTGATCAAATGTCACCCCAGAGAGTTGCCCTTATCATGCTCTCTTAAATCGTTGCCCTTTATCACTCTGTTTTTGACCTTTGTTTATTTTCTTTGGAGCATTTACCACTGACTGACAAAGTCTATATTTATTTCCTTATGTGAGTTTTATTTTCTCCACCTAGAATGTAAACTATTTAAGGTAAAGCTTGTGCTTTCTTGTTCCCTGTTTTTCCCCACCACTCAGAATATTGTCTGCAGTATGGTGGACGTTGAAAAAAATATTTGATGTATGAATGAATTAGTGAGTGAAAAAATTATGTGTTAACAGGGAGAGAAAACCCACTAAACTTGGAATCAAGAGAGCTGGGTTAATAACCCTGGTTCTGTGATTGACTAGTCATGAGACAGTTGGCACGCCATTTTGACCTCCTTGCCGCCCAGACTCTGCATAATGAAAAGTCTGGACTGTGAGCCTGAAGATCCCAGTTCTAACATTCTCAAGTTCTGTGCGCGTGGTGTCTTCACTCTAGAGACCAACTCCCACGCCTCATTTGGCCCAAACAAGATTGAGGGCTTTTTTTTTTTTTTTTTGAGCTGCTGGGAGGTAGACGGCTTTTACTTTTCCCTGTATTCTGTCAGGGTTGAGAGCCCTGCCAGGAGGGAAGTCAGAGCACTTGCATCTGCACAGACATTTCAGTCAAGAACCTCCCCAAGTTGCCTACTGAAGGGAAGGAGCCAGAGTGGGGGAATATCACAAGGGAAGAGATTCAGTGGAGCTTTGATCAGAATATTCATTACATTTGCTCTCGATCACAATGCATACTCACTCGGGTCTGCAATCACTTACTCTGTTAGGCAAGATTCCTAGTGGGGGAAAAATAGCATGAGTGCATGACTCCATCTGTGTAAGACCCAGCCAGAAACATTTATGAATCACTCGTCTCCTGATAGACAACTTGCTTTCCGAGTTTGCAATCATATTTCCCACAGATGTTTGCTTTTGAATCAACCATTGTCTCATTTTGAATGTTTTCTCCTATCTGAGACTGTCATGTGGGCAAATCTCCCCTGCTGTCAAAGTTGGCAGCACTTGCTCATCTAAAGGAAGGAGGGCGAGCCAGGGAGCTGGAATCCAGAATCCGGGATAGACACTTCTCCACAAGTTCGGAGTTTGGTATTTCTCAAGTTCTGGCATCTGGGATGTTTACTCTCAGGTTATGCAAAGTCCCAGCTTGGGTTCTGGAAAAAATGAACTGACTACTTTGCCTGAAAGGAGTTTCTTTCTAGTTCCTGGGGACATCTTGCTCTTATTAGCTCATATCTATTGCTATGTTGTCTATGCTGAGAGACGAGAGTGTCACTCACTGTGTGGAACCCGTTGCTGTTGTGGGCTTGGTTGTCTGGTGATTTGTATTCTGTTTTACATCAAACCTGCTTACAGCCATCTTGTCTGCATCTCAAATGTTACTGAGAAAATTTGGAAGGTAAACAGATTTTCTTTGGGGCATATTTAAGGTTAGCATCCTGTGTTTACAGAAAGATATTAACTTCACTGTTCAGTTTCTTTGCCATTCAGCCTCTGTTGATTATTCATGAACTTTGATTAGATTTTCCTTCTCTTTTCTTTTTAGAGATGAAATATTAAACAAAACCCTATAAAGCAAATTTTATTCATTTTAAAATACCATGTCTGAATGTGCCAATGGTGGGTCCAGTTTTGGATACATGAGCTTAAAGTTAAATGCAAATTTTAATTTCCTTTGTAAAGGAGCTGATGAAAATCCATTGTGAAAAGGTTATGAGAAAAATCTTATCTTATAGTTGCAGCCAAGATTCAAGTCATTATTTAAGACGTGAAGCATTTGGCAACAAAAAGATTGTTGTCATGAAAAGGAAGTCTAACACATTACTCCTGGGCTGAGAAAAAAATTCAGCTGTCATTGTTACTGCAGGAGCAACACAGGAAGATGGCAGAAATGAAAATGAGCAGCTTTACCTTAAATAGTGTGATATATATTTTTTCACCTAAGAAGAAGAGATAAACATTTGATGATTGGTTTAAACCTCTCAGAGAGACTTACTTATTGTTTAGCACCTGACATCTAGCTAAGCCTGTGTTCCCCTAATGAATGTAGCTCAGAGAAAGCCATTAGAACGTCACCGCAGTGGTAGCAAAGAGAGAAGTTCTTTTTCTCTATATCATTAGCAGCCTGAAGTCTGTAACTTAATAAAATTGTTGCCAAATTGCTAGGTGTCCTTATAAATTATTTATTTTTGGAAAGAAGGGTTAGAATGAGGCCACTGATGTCATCCTGGCTGGACTTACCTTAGCCTGGATGAAGCAGAAAAATAGGCACTGCGGATTTGCATAGGTAAGAATTTGAAAGGCTTTGCTAGTTTCGGATGCTACAGAAAAGTCCAGTGTACTTCTCATCAACTCCTTCCAAACAGTTCCTCCAGCTATTCTGTCCCTTGTTGGTTATCCTGAAAACACTGTCTAAAATGATTGTCTCTTCTATCATCTCTCCCAGTGCAGTGCTGTTTCTCTGCTTGATATGAGGGAAAATTTGATGGACAGAACTCCAAAGATGTTTTCAGTTAGGTTTCTTGTTCTGACATGTTATCTCACGAATATACCTTTTCCTTGTGCATCACACTTCTGTGTAACTAGACTGTCTTTTTCCATTGGGGTAGTGGAGAAGAAGGAGATGGCATGTTGCACTTAGACCATCAAGAAGCAATTAACGAAGGAGCTATTTTCGAGTTTGTGGGCAAGCTTAATGGAAACCAACCAGGGATGGAGAAGCACCTCCGTCTCACTGGTCTTCCCTCCTCTGATCGCCTACTCATACCTCCCATTGACCACAGTCAGTTGAAAACCCAAGGGAATGCCTTGATGCAGGTCAGCCTCTTCAGCACAGAGAAAAGTAGAGATTAATGTTTGTATCTTGATAGACATATGGAGAATACTTAGAACATGAATTACCTCTGGAAAACTGTCATTTTCCTCCTTTCCTAGTACTCTTTGGGATGCTTTCTTATCCTGTGAGTTGGTGTCCTTAGCAATCCCAACCTAAGACTCATGTGAGTGTTAAGATAAATCAGGGAGCTAACTTATGAAGCAAAGGAAAAGAATCAAGAATTCAAGTGTAAATTCACTTTTTGTTCACAAGCTTAACAAACCTAAGCAGAACATAGGAAAGTAAATCTGTTGCACTCTATAGGCTTCTCTTGCAGTATTGAGTGTGGTATAAATTGGGAATAATGAATAAGAAGGTGTGGAATTTTCAGGCCAGGTGAAGGTAACTGAAAACTCATCTAATTGAAATTTTTAATTTTCATTACTTTGATTTTATTTCATTTAGGGTATTCCTTCTATATTTACATACCTACCCAAGTCATCTTTCTTTTTTTCTCTTTCCTTTATCTTCTCACATCCATTTAAGTGAATACCCTATTTTTTTTTCTGACTTCAATAAAACCACTATTGTAATTAGCTGGGAAACTATCAGTGTGTTTCCTCTGTCCTCCTTCCAGAGTAAGGGAGTTACAGGTTAGATTCTTAAGTGTGTGGGGATTCTTGAACAAGTGAGGGAAATATTTTAAAGATGGACTACATATATTCATAAATATATTTACATATATATGTAACCTCCTGGTGACTCAGATGGTAAAGAATCTGCTTGAAATGCAGGATATCAAGGTTCAGTGCTTCCCTGGTGGCTCAGAGGTTAAAGCGTCTGCCTCCAATGAGGGAGACCTGGGTTCGATCCCTGAGTCGGGAAGATCCTCTGGAGAAGGAAATGGCAATCCACTCCAGTATTCTTGCCTGGAGAACTCTATGGACAGAGAAGCCTAGTAGGTTACAGTCCATGGGGTCGCAAAGAGTCGGACACGAATGAGCGACTTCACCTCACCTCACCTCAAGGTTCAATCCCTGGGTTGGGAAGATTCCCTGAAGAAGGGAATGGCAACCCATTCCAGTATTCTTGCCTGGAGAAATCCATGGCTGAGAAGCCTTGTGGGCTACAGTTCATGGGGCAGCAAAGAGTAGGACATGACTGACTGACTAACACTTTTCAGTCCTATATAACCCCTCCTCTGAACCTTCACCCAGAAGTAGATTCTGGAAACCTTCATCTCATGCAGATACACTTCCAGGTTTCTGAGCGACTCCATTTCTGGTCCCTAGGTTCTCTCTTCCCTGAGTCTTCATGCTACTTCTTCATCAGATGATCTTTGACATTCCATTGAGATTCATCTACATGTTATTTTTCTCAGGGAAGCTTCTGATGATTCCCAAGACCAGGATAAATCCTCTGTTGTGGAACCTACTACACTAGAATTAATCTCTTTTATCTGCTTTTTGCCTTACATTCATAATCTCCTGAAATGCAGGAACAATACATGTCCTCTTCACCACTGTATCCCTCAACATCTAACATGCAGTAGGCATTCATTAAGTGCTTGCTGAGTAGAAATCAACTCTGATGTAGCCAGTGACCAACCAAGCTGCAACTAGGGTGGTTTGGAAACTGAAGAGCTTTGTCAGCCACGTGGGCCACCCCACACTTGTCAGGCTTTTCAACAGTCTTCTTTATTTTCTTTTTAAATAGCTTTTTTGTTTGTTTTTCTGGTCAGTAGCAGGTTTAAAAGTAGAATTTTGCATTTAGCTGCTAGTATAGTGGGATTGCAACATATTGCAATTTACAAAGGCTCAAGAGTTTGGCAAATACTTTTGCCTGCTGCATTTTTGTAAGTATTTATTTTGGGAAGAGGCTGCAAATTTAACTTTATTTTCATGGTCCCTTTCTTACTTTATTTTTGTCTGAAAGTAACTGATACGAAATGAACTGGAAACTTTAGCATTCTCTTTGTTCTTTTTAAACTCTATTATTAAACCAATGTGGAAAGAACACTGGACTTGGACTCAGAAGCCCCAGATTCCAGGCCCCAATCAACCATGTTTTCTCATCTGTAAAACTGAGATGATAATAATACCAATTGCATAGAGTTGTTGTAAGGGTTAAGTGAGATGATCTACATAAAACATTTAATGTGGATCTTGGCCAATAGTAAGTGCTCACTTTACTGATAGTAGAGGTAATCATAATGATTAATAGATGCTAAATTAATATATCTGAACACTTGTTATTTTACGTACAAGGATTGGAGAGGTCATGTAAGAATGAGGAAAAAAAAATATGTCAAGCACTTTGTATACTATTTAACTCTTATGTATAACAGTAATAATAGTAGGAATGGTAGTGGTAAACAATACTTTAAATAAATGTGTATGTATTTAACCCCTATTCCAAATAACTTTCAGTTCTGTTCTGAACATACTGTACTATTTTTCTTTCTGTTTCCTTACTTAGGGAATCAGGAGTAATGATTGGGGATGGAGTTTAAATAAGCTAGCCAAACACTCATCCAATGCTTTATTTTTTTAAAGTTAATGTATCCATTTGAAAACCTGAAAAGTTAATTTCAGAGGCTCTTTACCTATGGTGTCAAGAATGCCAAGAAAATTGTTGATGCAATTTTACATTTGTGAAAAGTAACACTTAGTTGGCAAACAAATACTGAACTCTTTCTAAACTGAAGGAGATAAGATTGCTACAAACTTGCAAGTCATTGCTTCTGGTTTCTGGTTTTGCTTTTCAAAAAAAAAAAAAAATGTATTGGTTGCTTTCATTCTTATCACAAACAGCACTAGTATCCAGATTACTAGCTGTGTTAGAGTCCCTAAGAGAGGCTTATTGTATTATCGGCCAGCATTTTCCTTCCCGAATGGATTCGCAAGGAATCTTTCAACTTAATCAAATTTAACTATAGCTAACTCTTCAGATGCCACTGAAGAAAGAGGTATTTTCAGAGAATTTAAGTATGTTGAAAATTCTGTGAATAATCTTAGAACTTCAGCTTTCGATTTCATCGAATGTGACTTAGTGAAACTTCTCTTTCTTTCCTTTTTTTGTTCTTTTCTTCACAGCATCACTTTTTTTTGCTCTTTATTTTTCATGTATTCATTTCTTTTTACTTTACAATACTGTATTGGTTTTGCCATACATTGACATAAGAATATATTTGAATCTTTCTTTCCTTTTTGAACAGCAGTATTAATGAGAAATGGATGCATGATAAAAAGAAAAAGATTAAACAGAATATGGAATACTGAGAATTTATAATCAGCTTTTGAAAGTTTTTGAACATCGTGTTATTTAGTAGATGCCTTCTAAAGGTTTTCAGCTAATCAAAAGTCATAAAATATTAGATCTAGGAGATGTCTTGAAGTCCATGAGTTAACTTCCTTTGCCAAGGCAGAAGCAGATATTTCGTTACTGACTGGTACTCCTTATATACAAATGATATTTTTACTGTGCTTTTATGCATCTCTCTTGTTAGGTCTTGGTTAGCACATAAACATTTGCCATCAACGAGTATAATCAGTGTTGGCAATATATAAATGTTAATGCCTTTTAATCAGCTAGGTTTTAGAAAACTGGGGCCGAAAGCTTAGAATAATCCTACTTAGCTCTATAGCTGAATGGTGCACCAAATTTTAAGAATGTTTATTCTAACTAGTGGTGGTGATAGAAATGGCAATCATGGTCACTGTGACAGAGGAAAGTGCAAAGTCATGTGAATTGTGGGCATGTGGGTATGTGTGTCCTGACCTCACCACATTTCACGCTTCCAACTTTCTTGTTACATTTCCCTCTAGCGGTGTTATTTAGCAATAAATCTAGGAGAAAGGCAATATTGTAGCTGCTAAGTTGTGTCCAACTCTTTTGTGACCTCTTTTGGACGCCAGGCTCCTCTGTCCATGGGATTTCCTAGACAGGAAAAATATTTGAGTGGGTTGCCATTTCTTTCTTCAGGGGATCTTCCTGACCCAGGGATTGAACCTATGTCTCCTGTACTGGCAGGTGGATTCTTCGTCACTGAGCTACAAGGGAAGCCTGAAAGACAATATGTCAGGCACCAAATGTTACCAGACCAAATAAACCATGTTACTGTAGAAACCGATCATCAGTATGTCATTGGCACACAAGGATCTGGGCAGCTATGCAATCTGCCTTCTGGATGCTCTTGTATGGATTGAAATTGACCAGTTCTCATAACCAAAGCTTTGGCTGTGGAGCTAAGTCCATTCCTTCTACTTCCTTTACCACTTTCTGGTAAAAACTATGGGGTTGGGCACTCTGAGGACTGAGAGAGTTAGGATACTTCTACGGCTAGCAATTTAGATCAAAATAGTCTTTTTTTTTTAAGTTCATTTAGCCACTCAGGCTTTGATTTTACAACGAATTTGTCATGAGTAATCAAGGTGAATGTTAAAATGAATATTAGTAAGTATAAGAAATGACTTACATTTCAAGAATTATGTTCACGTAATATCTACTTTTTGGATTTTAGAGCATTACACTGGAGCACATACTGGTGACTGACCTAAAAACCTTTCCATGGACAGATTCATGCCCATGATACAAGCACTGTGTATAGCACTTTCTAGTTTCACCCACGTTCTCCTGCTCAGGCTTTTCCCCATACCTCCATAGCCTTTCTGCATGACAAGAACTCAACCAGACTCTTTTCAAGGGGAGCTTCAGTACCCTAGGCTATAGAACATAAAGAAGAATCTGTGTGGTACCTTCGGATGAGGAGCAACAAACTCCAGGTGTGGGCGAGCTTCATTTTGCTGGACATGCCCCATGTGGCCTATGGCCAGCTCTCATGGAAGGCATCCTCTAAGACAGAAGGGTGGCAAGCACATCTCCTCAGCTTAGGCAGTGTGGGGGACTCATTCCAATAACCTTGAGATGTGAGGGAAGCTGTGACGGGTGGGCGGCTCTGGCTTCTAAGAAGGTTGTCTGTACCAGACCAAAAAAAAAAAAGGGTTGTTTTCTAACAAGTCTGCTCCTTCTGGCCTTCCCCTCAAGCTTGCTTACTTACTGTTCTTTGAGAAACATTCTTCTGAGACGGTGACCTTTTCCCATTTTTAGTGTTAAAATGCCTTTCTTTAATAAAATGATGGTGATAATAGATGGCATTTCTTGTTTTTGACGGCCTGCCTGGCGAAATCAGCACTTGGCAGCCTCCTGCCAATTTCCCACATTGTTTTCATGTTTGTTTAACTTACTGGTCACTGAACTCCCAGTCTGGAATACCAGGGCATGCAGGCTCTCCAGGGCAGTGTGGCCAGGAAAACTCTCAGAGGAGAATCTTCTAGACCCTGGAGATAGGGTGGTCAAGGGCATGGAGGGCCAAAAGCAGGGAGGAGCAAGCAGGAAAGAGGTTAAGCGAGAGGAAATGAGGTCAGGCAGCAAGGAATGGGCCTTGCAAACCCCAGAGCATGGCAGGTGGAAGAGAAGCCAGCTTCGAGGCAGGGCTGGAGCACAAGAGCAGACTGACAGGGCCCTTTCCCTGAAGCACATGCGCGGTCCTGGGTTTGGAATGGACACGACGTAGGTCAGAAATCTACAGATTCCTCCAGCTTTGTTACAGTGGCGAAATGAGTTTGGCAGAGAAATGAAACCTGCTGTGGATAAGTGTACGTTTCAGTAAACAAGGAACCTAGATTCAGTGTTTTTCTTCAACTTAGAACACATGTGGCGGGGAAGCTGTGGGATTTTGTGTGTTGTCACAATGAGGGAACATAATAGCAATATCCCAGATCTCCAGGACAAGGGGAAGCTGACACCTTTCCCAAATCTCCTGTGAGTTAAGAGAAAATAGGATGATTAGAGAAGAATGCAGTTAGTGAGAAATAGGCACAATTTCAGCTGACTGCATCCTCATAATCTAATTCTTAGTCTGAATGTTTTAAGTTATACAAGGATAATCTGACCATATTCTTATAGGAAAAGATTACGATTACGCAGAAAGAGGAAAAGAATGAGAGGAATACAGGGCAAATGGGTAAACATTGAAAAAATATTATCTTTTGTACATATTTACATTTTTTTCTTCCTATGCAAAATGTTAAATGTCAGTCTAAGTGAAAAGTATCAGTTTTCTCTAAAAATCTTACCTGATGTCAGTCACAATAAATAGAAATGTCTTCACCTGATTTTGTTACTGTTTGTAATGCTTGCATGCAAAAGTGATGGATGAAAAAACAGATAATACATTTCTGTTTAAATATGCATTTTCCTAGTTAGTAGAGAGAAATTTAACACATTTTCTCCTATTCAGAGTCATTTGTACTTCTTCTGAAATTTCCTGTGTGTAATAAACCTTTCAGTTTTCCAGTGTCTCATGTAGCAGTCAGTCAGCTCCTGGTAATTAAAGTTTATCAAGGAATAGAACAGAAAGATTGACTCCCCAAGTTGGTAGATGCCTAATATGCTACTGGAGATCAATGGAGAAATAACTCCAGAAATAATGAAGAGATGGAGCCAAAGCAAAAACAACACCCAGTTGTGGATGTGGCTGGTGATGAATGAAAGGTCCAGTGCTATAAAGAGCAATATTGCATAGGAACCTGGAATGTTAGGTCCCTAAATCAAGGCAAATTGGAAGTGGTCAAATAGGAGATGGCAACAGTGAACATCCACATTTTAGGAATCAGTGAATTAAAGTGGACTGGAATGGGTGAATTTAATTCAGCTAACCATTATATCTACTACTGTGGGCAAGAATCCTTTAGAAGAAATGGAGTAGCCATCATAGTCAACAAAAGAGTCCAAAATGCAATATGTGGATTCAGTCTCAAAAACGACAAAATGATCTCTGCCCATCTCCAAGGCAACCCATTCAATATCACAGTAATCCAAGTCTATGCCCTGACCAGTAACGCTGAAGAAGATGAGTTGAATGGTTCTATGAAAACCTACAAGACCTTTCAAAACTAACACCCCAAAAAGATGTCCTTTTCATTATAGGATACTGGAATGCAAAAGTAGAAAGTCAAGAAACACCTGGAGTAACAAGGCAAATTTGGCCTTGGAGTACAGAATGAAGCAGGGCAAAGGCTAATAGAGTTCTGCCAAGAAAAACACTGGTCATAGCAAACACCCTCTTCCAACAACACAAGAGAAGATTCTACACATGAACATCACCAGATGGTCAACACCAAAATCAGACTGATTATGTTCTTTGCAGCTGAAGATGGAGAACCTCTATACAGTCAGAAAAAACAAGACTGGAGCTGACTGTGGCTCAGATCATGAACTCCTTATTGCCAAATTCACACTTAAGTTGAAGAAAGTAGGGAAAACCACTGACTATTCAGGTATGACCTGAATCAAATCCCTTACAATTATACAGTGGAAGTGAGAAATAGATTTAAGGTACTATATCTGGCAGAGTGCCTGAAGAACTATCGATGGAGGTTCATGACATTGTACAGAAAACAGGGATCAAGACCATCCTCGAGAAAAAGAAACACAAAAAAGCAAAATGGCTGTTTGAGGAGGTTTTACAAATAGACTTTAAAAGAAGAGAAGTGAAAAGCAAAGGAGAATAGGAAAGATATACCCATTTGAATGCAGAGTTCCAAAGAATAGCAAGGAGGGATAAGAAAGCCTTCCTCAGTGATCAATGCAAAGAAATAGAGGAAAACAATAGAATGGGAAAGACTAGAGATCTTTTCAAGAAAATTAGAGACACCAAGAGATCGTTTCATGCAAAGATGGGCACAATAAAGGACAGAAACGGTATGGAGCTAACAGAAGCAGAAGATATTAAGAAGAAGTGGCAAGAATACACAGAAGAACTATACAAAAAGATCTTCACAACCCAGATAACCACAATGGTGTGATCACTCACCCAGAGCCAGACATCCTGGAATGTGAAGTCAAGTGGGCCTTAGGAAGCGTCACTACGAACAAAGCTAGTGGAGGTAGAATTCCAGTTGAGCTATTTCAAACCCTAAAAGATGATGCTGTGAGAGTGCTGCACTCAATACGCCAGCAAATTTGGAAAGCTCAGCAGTGGCCACAGGACTGGGAAAGGTCAGTTTTCATTCCAATCCCAAAGAAAGGCAATGCCAAAGAATGCTCAAACTGCCACACAGTTTCACTCATCTCACATGCTAGTGAAGTAATGCTCAAAATTCTCCAATCCAGGCTTCAGCAATACGTGAACCGTGAACTCCCTGATGTTCAAGCTGGTTTTAGAAAAGGCAGAGGAACCAGAGATCAAATTGCCAGCATCCGCTGGATCATGGAAAAAGCAAGAGAGGTCCAGAAAAACATCTATTTCTGCTTTATTGACTGCCAAAGCCTTTGACTGTGTGGCTCACAATCAACTGTGGAAAATTCTGAAAGAGATGGGAATACCAGCCCACCTGACCTGCCTCTTGAGAAACCTTATGCAGGTCAGGAAGCACCAGTTAGAACTGGACATGGAACAACAGATTGGTTCCAAATAGGAAAAGGACTGCATCAAGGCTGTATATTGTCACCCTGCTTATTTAACTTATATGCAGAGTACATCATGAGAAACGCTGGGCTGGATGAAGCACAAACTGGAATGAAGACTGCCAGGAGAAATGTCAACAACCTCAGCTATGCAGATGACAACACCGTTATGGCAGAAAGTGAAGAGGAACTAAAGAACCTCTTGATGAAAGTGAAAGAGGAGAGTGAAAAAGTTGGCTTAAAGCTCCACATTCAGAAAACTAAGATCATGGCATCCGGTCCCATCACTTCGTGGCAAATAGATGGAGAAACAATGGAAACAGTTGCAGACTTAACTTATGGGGGTGGGGGGCGGCTCCAAAATCACTGCAGATGATGATTGCAGCCATGAAATTAAAAGACACTTGTTCCTTGGAAGGAAAGCTCTGACAAACCTAGACAGCACATTAAAAAAGCAGAGACATCATTTTGACAACAAAACTCCATACTGTCAGAGTTATGATTTTTCCAGTAGTCATGTATGGATGTGAGAATTCGACTATAACGAGGGCTGAGCACTGAAGAAATGATGCTTTCAAATTGTGGTGCTGGAGAAGACTCTTGAGATTC
This sequence comes from Nanger dama, assembly GCA_917880005.1. Taxonomy (NCBI): domain Eukaryota; kingdom Metazoa; phylum Chordata; class Mammalia; order Artiodactyla; family Bovidae; genus Nanger; species Nanger dama. Next base: position 5,327,168 of record CAKJTW010000082.1, on the reverse strand, counting down.
CCTTGGACTGCAGGAAAATTAAATCCTAAAGGACATCAACCTAGAATATTCATTGGAAAGATGATGCTGAAACTCCAGTGCTTTGGCCACCTGATGTGAAGAGCTGACTCACTGGGAAAGACCCTGATGCTGGAAATGCTGCTGCTGCTGCTAAGTCGCTTCAGTCGTATTCGACTCTATGAGACCCCATAGACGGCAGCCTACCAGGCTCCCTTGTCCCTGGGATTCTCCAGGCAAGAACACTGGAGTGGGTTGCCATTTCCTTCTCCAGTGCATGACAGTGAAAAGTGAAAGTGAAGTCACTCAGTCATGTCCGACTCTTAGAGACCCCATGGACTGCAGCCTACCAGGCTCCTCCGTCCATGGCATTTTCCAGGCAAGAGTACTGCAGTGGGATGCCATTGCCTTCTCTGGATGCTGGGAATAATTGAAGGCAAAAAGAGGAGGAGGGGGCGGCAGAAGATGAGACGGTTAGATAGCATCACAGATTCAGTTCAGTTCAGTTGCTCAGTGATGTCCGACTCTGCAACCCACGGACTGCAGCACGCCAGGCCTCCCTGCCCTCACCAACTCCCAGAGTTACTCAAACTCATGTCCATTGAGTTGGTGATGCAATCCAACCATCTAATCCTCTGTTGTTCCCTTCTCCTCCCACAGTCAGTCTTTCCCAGTAGCAGGGTCTTTTCAAATGAGTCAGCTCTTCGCATCAGGTGGCCAAAGTATTGGAGTTTCAGCTGCAACATCAGTCCTTCCAATGAATATTCAGGGCTGATTTCCCTTAGGATGGACTGGTTGGATCTCCTTGCAGTCCAAGGGACTCTCAAGAATCTTCTCCAACACCACAGATCAAAAGCAACAATTCTTTGGAGTTCAGCTTTCTTTATAGTCCAACTCTCACATCCATATATGACTACTGGAAAAACCACAGCCTTGACTAGATGGACCTTTGTTGGCAAAGTAACGTCTCTGCTTTTTAATATGCTGTCTTGATTGGTTATAACTTTTATTCCAAGGAGTAAGTGTCTTTTAATTTCATGGCTGCAGTCACCATCTGCCGTGATTTTGAAGCCCTCCCAAAATAGTCTGTCAATATTTCCATTGTTTCCCCATCTATTTACCATGAAGTGATTCAATGAACATGAATCTGAACAAACTCCAGAAGATAGTGAAGGACAGAGGAGCCTGGTATGCTGCAGTCCATTGGGTTGCAAAGAGCTTGACATGACTGAATAACAACAACAATCTACCTACTTACTTTGAGTAAGTCTTGATCTTGGATTCAGAAAGCCTCTGTTTAGCTATTGGCTCTATTGTACTGTGTGATTCATCTCTTAGAACTTCTTTAGACCTTCATCCATAGAGGAGTTATGAAAATTTGGCTAGGAAATTCCATGTACAGGGCTTATTACAAGATCTGGCACAGTAGATAAATGGTAATAATGGTATTTAATAAGAGAGATTCCATATATTTATAAAGACTAACCCCTCCTTCACTCCAGTCAGTGTGATTCAACCTCAAACTCATATCAGGTGTAGATACTCTAGGGCTTTCACTTTTGAGTTGGCTGCAATTTCTTTTGAGATATTTCTGTACATTAAGTAAGTGCTCACTTTGCACACTTGCAAACAGTTTAGGATTTGAAAATATATTGTCAGGTTAAAAGATTTGGCAATTATTATTGTGTGGGGTCTTGATTGAAGAAAAGTACGGAATTAACCAGAATCACAGCAGTTAGTCTGGGTTTTGAATTATGAAAGTCATAACTAAAGAGTATATAAAACAAGAGAATGAAGTTTCACAGTTTTCTGCTAGAATTTTCTCAAGAATTATTTGTCATTATTGTCAATAATTATAATCATATGTAAATCATCATATAATTAAATATTACCTTTATAGACTGGGTTTGGCTAAGGTCCTTTCATAAAAATAGAAACCAGTAATTTTTCCTAAGAATTCTATTAAGAAAATATGCTACTCTGAATACTATGAGAAAATATGTGACGATTCTTTTTCCCCCTCTTATTACTGAATTGTAATGTGCAAAACTGTAAAACATTACATAAAGGGCTTATAAATGTCACTCCAGTTTCTTACCAATAATTTTTCTTTTATGAAATTTTATTTTCTATTAAAATGCAATAGGTAGAACTAGGAATTTACAATTGTAATTTTGATAACTCCATGTTCCAGAGATTTTTTCCCCATTGCTCTGCAAAGCTTACATGTTATTTTTGAGAGAAAGCAGATGTTATGTTCTCTTCATGGATATCAAGTGCATGTGATCATGAAGGGACTTGCATAAAAGCATGTAGAGGCCAGGCTGGTATCATAATCTACGTCCTTCAGTTCCCAGAACTGGATGCTTGGACCTCAAACAAAACCAAGGGTTGAAACAATCAGAGTGAATATTGCCTCGGATACCCAGCTTCCTCTGTCTCTTAATGTTGCATCCATCAGCTCTAGGAAAATGAACAATTATACAAGTGTTGGGATTCACTTGTAACTCTTGGGGGCCTTTGCTCTTTATAATCATATATATTATTGTAAATTATTTAATATCTATTAATCTTTAAATTATTATAGAATGAAGGAGATCAAGTAAATGGACACATTTTTTCTACAAGGAATTTATTTTCTAGATAGGACGATCTAGTTTCTACATGGACAGAGAGAAGCCTAGTATCAGGCTGGTGCTTGAGGGAACCAGGCATCTGAAGGCTAGAGGGACATGAAATTAGTGGAGAAAACACTTATTTTAGTAGCCTCACACCATGAGGATCAACCCTCCTGGTTGGGGGTTGGTTGTTCAGTTTGGATCACAAGATGAGGTGCATCATGACAATCAGTAAACACCTTTACGGCTCCCTTGTTACACCAAAGTTCTGACTTTGCTTCTCATACACATTGCTCTGTCATAGATTTGACAAGAGCCACAAAAATTAGATGAGATACTATTTATTTATTTATTGCACATTTTAATATAAATTTATTTATTTTAGTTGGAGGCTAATTTATAATATTGTAGTGGTGCTTTTTTTGCCATACATTGATATGAATCAGCAATAGGTGTACATGTGTTCCCCATCCTGAACCCTCCTCCCTCTTCCCTCCCCATCCCATCCCTCAGGGTCATCCCAGTGCACCAGCCCCAAGCACCCTGTCTCATGCATCAAACCTGGACTGGTGATTCGTTTTACATGAGATACTATTTAAAACAAACAAACAAAAGGATGTGGAAAAAAAGTATACAAAGAGAAGTGTGTTAAGAGAGGTTTCCTAAACAAATATAGTGAATCTTCCTACTCAGAAAAAAAAAAACAAAAAGCCAAAGTTGTAAAGATTTTAAGTGAAAGATGACTTTTAGGTAAGTATGTTAGAAAACCCTTTGTATTATATAACAGTACAAAAATGGACATGATTTGTGTTTGACACAGGGTGTCACAAGTGAATGATGCAACTATAAGAAAACCAAACTTCCACACTCATCAGGGTCCAGGTGATAATGCTGGTACCAGCTATAAAGAAACTTCAGGGCACTTGGAGTCAGATTTCCAGGCATTGCATCGCTTCTTCACTGCATCCCCAGAACCCTAACAAGGGGGCTGAGTACGCCAAGCCACAGAGCAAATTCTCCTGAGGGTGGAGCAGTGCAGATAGCACAGAACAATGGAACTTGGAGAATGCATGAGAGAACTGGGTCTTGGACTTGGCTTTGTCCTTCAGTAACTGTGAGACTATGGATCAATCATTATACTTTTAGATTCCCTGTTTCCTTGCTTGTGAAACTAGAAGATGGGACTAAATTTTTTTCCCAAGTTTCCTTTCAGCTCTAAAAACATTAATGATTTGCTAGTCTTGACAGGCAATGATTATCCCCTTTCTTTTTTCTGGAAAGACAGCTATGCTGTTCATTTTCAACATGAAGGGTTTCAATGTATATTGTTTTCTGTTGTTTTATTCATGTGTACTTTAATTTCAGCAAATGAAGAAACATGATTGGCATTTAAATGTAACATTATTGCAGGTATAGTGCTCATCTTTCTTGAGGCTATGGTTCTGTAAGAATAAAGAATACTCTGATATCTGGGATATGACCAAAATTCCTCAGAAATAGGACAGAACAGTGCTTAGCCTAGTTGCCAGAAGATTGGCTTTCATTAAATGCATAATATTTCTGGTGTTTTTGATCTCAAAACTCCACCCTGCTGCAAAAATGCAATTTGGGCCAAATACCACATCCAGAGATGAGGTAAATTTAATCTGTTTTTGTTCTGGATGAAATACAACTGATATATTTTTACTATTTTGGTGCCGTCTTCAATGGGAATCGTTATCCTATTTAATTGACTATATTTTTCAAAACTGTGTTGGCAGTAAAGATGGTATCATAAAAATGGTATCTACCAAAGTAAATCTTTCTAATAAATAACTGGCAGATATAAACTATAATGGGAGCCTCTAATTTATTTTGGACCCCTAATATATTAGAAATGCTTAAAGGGATAGCATGTATGTTATATTTTACCATTTTTCCTTAAGTCTACAATATATGTCAGACATTTCAGTTAGATTGAAGCAGACATTCCTTCTTCCCTTAAAAATGTACTGTTTACATTCTTCTCTGCTCCCATTTCGACGTTTTACCAAGTTTAATGTTTATGTTTTCTATGAACTTACAATAACTGAAAATCCTCTTCATAATAAAATAAAGATACATGTGCATGATACGGCCATGGATAATCATACATGACATCTGCATGGAACATAAGCACACATGACTGAATTTACTCACTCATCAGCTAGAACAGAATGTCTGCTCTAGGTCAAGCATGGTATTAACACTGGAGATACAGCAATTGTGATGGTTAATTTTATGTGCCACCTTGGCAGTCCCACAGGGTGCTTTGAATAAACACTGCTTCTGAGTGTCTGTGAGGGTGTTTCTGGGTGAGAATAGTATTTGAATTGGTGGACTCAATAAAGTAGCTTGCCTTCCCCAGTGTGGTGGGCATCCTCCAATCTGTTGAGGATCTGAGTAAAACAAACAAGTGGAAGAAGGAGTTGACTCCTTTTGCTTTTTGCCTGCCTGCCTGAATGGGGATATCAGTCTTTTCTCATCCTCGCTTGAAGTGGGATGTACACCACTGGCCCTGGTTTGGGGGCCTTTGGACTTGTACTAGAACTACATCACCAACTTTCCTCTAGCTTGCACAAGGCAGATTGTGGGACTTTACAGCCTTCATCATTGCATGAGTCGATTCCTCATAATTCATTTCCACACAAATGTATATATGCATTTCAATAGGATATATGTATATGAACTATATGTACATGTATATATTTATATGCACACACATCTCCTATTGGTTTTGTTTTTCTGAAGAACCTTCATACAGCAGTGAGCACAATTCCAAGCTCCAATAGCTATTATCAACAGGAGATCGGTTGTTTCCGCGGCGTAGTAACTCCTTCCTTCTCACTTTCACGCAAGTCTAGAAAGCACAGTGTGCATTCTTGCTGCTACTGTGGCACAGTGATGCCAAGTCTGTGAAAGAGAAGGAGCCTAAAGTTGTATCTTGTACCTTTTAGTTGATCTGTGTGCCCACCTATGGAGTCCAAAGAGAAACTGGATATTACAGACTCCTGTGGGAATAATTACCAGTATGCAAATGTCAGGAGGTTTTTTAAATGTATGAATTTGATGTTTATTTCTTTGCTTGGCTTTCTGGGCTTTACTAAGCAAGAATGGTGCTGTGATCGAATGGCTAAGAATCTGAGTGCTGGAACCTGCCTAGGTGGATTCAAGTCACAGCTCTGCTATTTTTAGTTCTGGGACCTCAGATATGTGACACACCAGTTCTCTCACCTCTAAAATAGAGATGCTACTGATATTTGATTTATTGAGGCTTCTTATGGGAATTACATAAATGAATATATGTAAATTACTTAGAGTAGTGCTTGGCACACAGCAGGCACTCAACAAATACTAGATATTACACACAATAAAAAAATCCACCTCCCCTAAGATATATACATTTGGAAATTGTTTTCTTCACCCTTCTTTTATAGTAGGTTACTTGGAGTCTCTTTTTTTCCCTTTTGGTGTTTAGAGGGACTTTGGTCAAAAATGAAAAGAATGCGCTCATTTTGTTAAATAGCAAGATGGAGGCAGTACATTGGGCGCTTCTCTCCCTGGAGATTCTTCCTGGCTTAGTTCCTGCCTTTCACTTTTGTTCTGAGGATTTCAGTTTCCCCATGCATCAAAAACACAGAACAGATGTTAGGAGCTGAGTTAATGGTGGCCCATAACACTGAACACCTTGACTGATAGGTTCAAAAGCTTCCTCCTAGCAATTCAACAGTGCCAAGATGAGTGAGCCAAGAGGGAGAGTTATGGCCCTTTGCAAACCCATAAGGAGTAGCTTTCAGTCTGCGCTTGACAAGTCTGAGGGTTTAGAAGACTGTTTTGTGGTACAGCTGAATCCCCAGTGTGCTGTGTTCCCAGGGAAGAAAACCAATAACAACAGATCCCACAACTCATACCATTTGCTAAATGGGCTTCCTCGCAAGTGGGGCTCTGGGAGGAATCTCACAATTTCCTGCCGCTTTGTCTCTGAAGGGTAAGCAAGGAGAATTGTTCTCATTTCAGCTGCTTTCATTTCTTGAGACTGTGGAGAGTGTGGAAATGTCTTTCTTTTCATTTTTGCTTCCATTCCAATGCTTACTTTTTATCAGCTTTATCTTTTTGTTGCCCAACAGCCTTTAAATTTGACCTAAATTGCAAGTCAATTTCTGTATTTCACTGGTTTGGGGTTTTTGCTGGAAAAATTTTCATAGCTATCTTTCAGTCTCTAAGAATACAGAAAAGTGGAGGAATCATAATGACAGTGACCAGAATAAGGCAGGATATATCAACAGCTGATGTGTTGCAGAAATACTGTAGATTCTTATGGTTCATGCCAGAGTCTCCAAAGAACCATTTGTTATCTGATTTTTATTAACATTAATATTTTTTTTTTGTTGAAATGTGCTTTCCTGTGACTCTAGAATAAACAGAATTTAATAATTCTCTAGGGACTGCATTCTGGTTTTTGACAAAATTTTGCAATCAAATCCTTGAAACAGATTCTGTCTGACAAACACTGGTGTTCTAAAGACCTAACTCACCACATTTCTGAAGTCTGAGATAGCCCAGTTTCATCATCCAAAATGCAAGAGTTGATATTCAATAAGCCCTTGACCCTAGCCAGCTGATCTTTGATGTTAGTTTTAATATTTGGGGGTCCAATTCATAATTTGAATGAATCTCTGTGGCTTGTTGGTTTACCCAGCAGGGAAAATACTTGGAGCCTGAATGACTTGAGCTAATGGCTGTCTTGGCCTTGGGTGTGTAATATTTATATCATGATTTGAGTGTCTTCACTTCTCACTCAGTTGCTAAGTCGTGTCTGATGCTTTTGCGACCCCAGGGACTGTAACCCGCCAGGGTCCTCTGTCCAGGGGTTCTCCAGGCAAGAATACTGAAGTGGGTTGCCATTTAATTCTCCACAATTTAAGGTATACAGCATGTTAATTTGATGCATTTATGTAAGTAATGTGATTGCCATTGTAGTGATAATTACCACCTCTAGCATGTTATATAATTAAACTTTCATTTTTAGTGATTGGAATAATTTAATTCTAGTCTCTAGGTTTGCTTATAATACAATATTGTTTATATTCACTATACTTTTCTAGGTTTTATTTACTACTCATTGTAAATTTGTAACCTTAAACACCATCTGTCCTATCTCCCCACACCACCATCCTTTGATAACCACCATTTTATTCTAACTTCCTATGAGGCTGGCTTTTTAGATACCAGGGGTGAACTCATACAGTATTTATCTTCCTCTACTAACTTATCTCATTTGGCAAAATGTTTTTAAGGTCCATCCTATTGTTTTAAGTGGCAGGATGGTCTTCTTTCTCGTGTCTGAATTATACATACATTCATATATATATATATATCTCACATCTTTTTTATCCATTCATCATTGATGAGCTTTCAGTCTGTTTCTATATCTATACTATTATGAACAATGCTGCAATAAATGTGGGAAGACATATATTTCTTAACAATACTGTTTTCATTTCTTTTGAATATATACCCAGAAGTGGAATTGCTGAATCACATGGTATATTTATTTTTCACTTTTTGAGAAACCTCCATACTGTTCTCCACAGTGGTTGAGCCAATTTATATTTCCACCAATAGTGTGCAAGTGTTCCCCCTTTATGATTTTTCTCCTGTCTTCTTGATGTTAGTCGTTCTAACTGGAGTGAGGTGATCTCTCACCGTGGTTTTGCATTTCCCGAATGATTCTCCAATACTTTGACCACCTGATGTGAAGAGCCAGCTCATTGGAAAAGATCCTGATGCTGGGAAGGACTGAAGGCATGAAGAGAAGGGGGACAACAGAAGATGAGATGTTTGGATGGCAACACCAACTCAATGGACATGAGTTTGAGCAAACTCTGAGAGTTGGTAAGGAAAGGAAGCCTGCTGTCTGCAGTCCATGGGGTCATAAACAGTCAGACACAGCTGAGCAACTGAGCAATACAATACCTAATAATTAGTGATGTCGAGCATCTTTTCATGTACCTGCTGCTTATTTGGATTTTGTCTTTGGAAAAAATGTCTATTTCCTTTGCCCATTTTAACTCTGTTTTTGTTATTGAATTTTATAAGGTTCTTATGCATTTTTGATACCAGCCTTTTATCTGATACGTATATGGTTTGCAAATATTTTCTCCCCTTTTGTAGGTTGCCTTCATTTTGTTTCTTTTGCTATACAGAAGCTTTTAAGTTTCATGGTCCCATTTGTTGATTTTACTTTTGTCATTTGTGTTTTTGGTGTCATATTAAAGAAATTGCCCATTTTTATAGTGTCAGGTTCAAGTCTTTGAACCATTTTGAATTAATTTTTGCGAATAGGGTAAGGGATCCTTCTGAGTCTATTTATCCAATTTCCCAACACTGTTAACTGGAGAGACCAACTTTTCCCCATTGTGTGTTCTTGGCTACCTTGTTGAATATTAGTTGGCTGCACATGTGTGAGGGGCTTTCCTGGTGGCTCAGCTGTGAGAGTTTAATTCTAAAGGCTCTCTGTACAATTGTATTAGTTTATGGGTCTATTTTTTAAAATTTTATTATTATTTTTTAATACTTTATTCTACATTACAGTACTGTATTTGTTTTGCCATACATTGACATGAATCAGCCACAGGTGTCCACGATCTCCCAATGCCGAAGCCCCCCCACCTCCCACCCCATATCATCTCCCTGGATCATCCCGTGCACCAGCCCCAAGCATCCTGTATCCTGTATTGAACATAGACTGGCGCTTCGTTTCTTACATGATAGTATGGGTCTATTTTTATGCCAATACTGTGCTGTCTTGATCACTATAGCTTGGTAGGGCAGTTTAAAATCAGGTGGCGTAATACTTCCGGTTTTGTTCCTTTGCCTCAGGATTTTTTTGGCTACTTGGAGTCTTTTGTGGTTTCATACACATTTTAGGATTGTTTTTCCTGTTTCTGTGAATAGTATCACTGTATCTTGATGATACTGCATTCAATCTATAGATGGCTTTGGATAGTATGGCCATTTTTACAGTATTATTTCTCCTGATTCATAAACATAGAATGTGTTTTCCTTTGTTTGTGTTTTCTTCAATTTCTCCTAGTAAAATTCTGTCTTTTTCATTCATTTCCTTGGTTAATTTTACTTTTACGTATTTTATTGCTTTTGATGCTACTGTGGATGGCTAGTTTTATTTTTCACATGTTTCACTCTTAGTATACAGAGAAGCAGTTGATTCCTGAATGTTGATTTTGTGTCCTGAAACTATACTGAATAGTTTCAACAGTTTTTCAGTTGAAACTTTGGGGTGCTTTTTTAATATATAAAATCATAGCATTTGCCAATAGTCACAATTTTACTTCTTCCTTCTTGATTTGATTCCTTTTCTTTCTTTGTCGTAGCAAAAATTCTTATTATTTTTTACCCAGTGTCTGAGAAGGACTAGAGAAATGATCCTGAAAATGTCTCCTTTGTTAGGTAAAAAACCAAGTCAGAAGAACTTTCATAATGATGGTAATGATGCTGTTTTTATTCCTTATTTATATATATTTTTAAGGCTTTGAGATTACCAGGAGAATGCTGAGTTTCCGTGAGAGATAAGGAGTGTTTGAAGAAAAAAAAATTGTAAAGGAAATAATAAAACATAAGGATATTAATAAATCCAGTGAAAGCATAGTATAGAGCTAGGAGAGGAAGAAAACAGGGTTGTATGAGACTGAAATCTCTAGACAAGAAAATGACAGACCTCTGTGTCTAGACTCTAATTATCTGATAACAATTGAGCAGCTGAGCAGAACTACTCTGCCTAGTGATTGATATGTTCTAGGTGTTCAATATACATTGCCTTTTGTTCCGTCTCTCAGTCATGTCCAGCTCTTTGCAATCCCATGGACTGCAGCATGCCAGGCTTCCCCTATCCTTCACCATCTCCCAGAGTTTGCTTAAACTCATGTCCATTGAGCTGCTAATGCCATCCAACCATTTGATCCTCTGCCATCCCCTCCTCCTCCTGCAGTCAATCTTCCCAGGGTCTTTTCCAATGAGTCAGCTCTTTGCATCAGGTGGCCAAAGTATTGCAGCTTCAATTTCAGCTTTAGCATTAGCCCTTTCACCTCATATACCATTTGACACATTTCTTGCTTTTTATACATGCTCAGTAATGCTTGAACTGTGGGAGAAGAAATGGGTAAAATTCAAATGGACAGGTTGGATAAAAAGCATGTTGAAGATAATACAAGCACAGAATTGGGCCAAAACCAGGATACATATGTATAAGAATGAATATAACAGTAGGGTAGGGAAAGGGAGAAATATATTTAGAGACACTATACAGATTTTTAAAGAAATCAAAGCTGCTTTGTGGTTTCCAGAAACTGAAGGGCCTTGAAACTTTGAGAGTCCTAGGATTCTCTAGGACTCTGTTATCTATATATTTCATGGGTGCACATCCATTAACCATTGTAAAGATGTAGAACTCTCTAAGACATGGATTTAGCAAAACCATTTTACCCCATTGGGCATTAGTTTTCATACAGTCTAATGCTTTTTAGATGCCAGAAAAGCTGAGGTTCAGCTTATTCTAATGTAAAGAAAGTATACTTCCTGGCATCATCTTGCATATTAGTATTCTGAAGACTGGAACAGAGAGTGTTTGAGTCATTGCCATAGCTGATAGTTTTTCCCAATTTCTTCTCTAACATGTGGTCATTAATGTGCTGTGATAAAACATATGGCTCTATAGTTCAGCATGCTTTCTTGTTATTAAAGAAACCAGGGTGTTTGAGCACACCTCAAATTTCACAGTACTTTATGGCCCCACCCTTACATTCCTGCCTGGTTTCCTCTTACTATCCACGTATATTACATTCCAGAAATAACACTAAATTTTCCTTTTTTTCCACCAAACATGCCTCAGTGCCTTTGTACCTACCATTCTCTCCTCCTGAAAATCCTTTCCCTCTTTTGTGACTGGGGATTTATGTCTTATTCTTCAAAAATTTTTTAAAATTTATCACATTATGTGGAAACTTTCCTAACACTCTTGGGCTAATTTAATGAATTGCTTCTTTGGGACTGCCCTCTCTATATCATTACAGTAGTTTTCTAGCTTTTTAACTCAGTAGTACATCATTGGAACATATTTAAACTAACTTTCATATTTCCTTAATGCAGATGCTTATTTAATGTGCTATGTCTAGGGAAAACACTGTATGTAATGTAGACACAATTTTTAAACCAACAATACTTTATTGTTAAAAGCAAATCTACATTACCACTTTTCTTCAGTGTCTCAAAGTTGAGTCTGCATTTTTCACATTCCTAGTCTAGAGATTCTTCAGGATTACCTTTGTCCTTTGGCAGTAGTGTTTAATAGCATGACAACATTGTTTTTCATCATCCATGCTGGTAATGTAGGCACTTTTACCATTAGAATTGATAAAATAGCTTTGAGATGTGTTGAAAAATACCAGAATTTTATCTTAATTTCCTATTTAATTAAATTTTTGGTTTATTATTAATTGAATTATATGTCACTGGAAATTAAACAACTTCCCTCAGAGTTTTCTGAAATCTTTTAAAAGCCAAATGTTCATAATTTTCCTGATAGTCTGTTGGGAATCTATGCATCCTCAATAAACTCTTAGTTTTGAAAATTCTATGATCTTTTATGAAATTGGGCAATTTCTACTGCCTTATTCACATGGCCAGTCATGCGGATGCTATTGACTACATATAGAACTTTTATTTTATTTTTATTATTTTTTAAGATGTGTATATTCTTTTATTTTTTTAATTAAAAAATTAATTTATTTTGATTGGAGGTTAATTAATTTAAAATATTGTATTGGTTTTGCCATACATTGACATGAATCAGCCATGGGTGTGCATGTGTTCCCCATCCTGAGCCCCCTCCCACCTCCCTCCCCATCCCATCCCTCTAGGTCATCCCAGTGTACCAGCCTCAAGCACCCTCTCTCATACATCAAACCTGGACTGGTAATCTGTTTCACATATGATAATATACATGTATCAATGCTATTATCTCAGATCATCCCACCCTGTCTTCTCCCACAGAGTCCAAAAGATTGTTCTATATATCTGTGTCTCTTTTGCTGTCTCGTATACAGGGCTATTGAAATTCTAAATTCCATATATATGCATTAGTATACTGTATTGGTATTTTTCTTTCTGGCTTACTTCACTCTGTATAATAGGCTCCAGTTTCATCTACCTCATTAGAACTGATTCAAATGTATTCTTTTTAATGGCTGAGTAATATTCCATTGTGTATATGTACCACAGATTTCTTATCCATTTGTCTGCTGGTGGACATCTAGGTTGTTTCCATGTCCTGGCTATTATAAACAGTGCTGCGATGAACACTGGGGTACATGTGTCTCTTTCAATTCTGGTTTCCTTGCTGTGTATGCCCAGCAATGGGATTGCTGGGTAATATGGCAGTTCTATTTCCAGTTGTTTTTTTTTTTAAGGAATCTCCACACTGTTCTCCATAGTGGCTGTACTAGTTTGCATTCCCACCAGCAGTGTAAGAGGGTTCCCTTTTCTCCACACCCTCTCCAGTATTTATTGCTTGCAGACTTTTGGATTGCAACCATTCTGACTGCTGTGAGATGCTACCTCATTGTGGTTTTGATTTGCGTTTCTCTGATAATGAGTGATGTTGAGCATCTTTTCATGTGTTTGTTAGCCATCTGTATGTCTTCTTTGGAGAAATGTCTGTTTAGTTCTTTGGCCCAATTTTTGACTGGGTGATTTATTTTTCTGGAATTGAGATGCAGGAGTTGCTTGTATATTTTTGAGATTAGTTCTTTGTCAGTTGCTTCATTTGCTATTATTTTCTCCCATTCTGAAGGCTGTCTTTTCACTTTACTTATAGTTTCCTTTGTTGTGCAGAAGCTTTTAATTTTAATTAGGTCCCATTTGTTAATTTTTGCTTTTATTTCCAGTATTCTGGGAGGTGGGTCATAGAGGATCCTGCTGTGATTTATGTTGGAGAGTGTTTTTCCTATGTTCTCCTCTAAGGTCACATTATAGTTTATTCTTTTTGAAGACAATAAAAGCAACAGTAGTCCAAATTTATGATATGAAAACCTCCATTTTACTCAGTGTGATGTGTCAAAAAAGAAATATGATATTGCTTATATACAAAATCTAAAAAGTAATGATACATATAAACTTATTTACCAAAAAACAGACTCACAGAAAATGAACTTATGGTTACCAGGAAGGAGGGATGGATGGGAAGGATAGCTAGGGAGTTTGGGATTGACATGTACACACTGCTATGCTTAAAGCAGATAACCAGCAAGGACCTATTTATAGCCCAGGGAACTCTGCTCAATATTCTCTAACAACCTAATTGGGAAAAGAATTTGAAAAGAACAGATAACGTATATAACTGAATCACTTTGCTGTACACCTGAAACTAATATAATATTGTTAATCAACTATATTCTAATATAAAATTTGAAAATTAAACCAAAAACCAAATTTTTGGTATTATCCAACAGATTCAGCCTCATGCCCTGTGTCCAATATTTTATTCTTTTAGTTTCTTTGCTGGGAGGACATTTAAGGAACCTACAGTGCTTCACAGGGATCAAAGGAAGAATAAAGGGATTACAGAAAGAGACCAATGCAAAAACCTGAAATATTAAGGAATGTGTTCCCAAGATTTCTTCCCTTTAACTCTGAAACTTATTTTTTTTTTAAAGGAGCATTTATTTGTTGTTGTTCTCTGCTCTTGAAAATATAACAGCAAAGGCTGTAATAGAAGAGTAGAGTTTTAAATTTTTTTGAGTCAAATAGATACCCTCATTTTAATAGTGAGTAAACTGAGGGCCACAGAAATTAAAGCTTTGTCCAAGTTCATCCAACCAAACTATTTCCAAAACCTGAAAAATTTCAGAGGCAAGCACATTGGCCTGGCCAAAACAGAGGATCAGATTTTATTTAGTTTTGGAAGCATAAGAACATTGGTATGTGCTGTTGCCTTGGGGGTAAAGATGTGTTTACTGGTTACATCTGCATGTCCCTCTAAACACTTCCATACATATGGGTATAACTCACAAGCACATTGACTGTGAGATATATATGAAATGAGCTCTGTGTTCCAGTGACAGTTTTAAATCTTGTATCCCACTGAGGTTCTGTTTTTAGCCATATTGCTCCTGGCCCAACATATGCTTCCTGAATTAATTCAGATACCAGACCTGTAAAGACAATAGCCAAGAAGTTTTATCAGCATTCCTTCACCTTTATAATACATTGTCCATAAGAACAAAAACCTGAAAACAGCTTATTTCTTCATCAAATGGAGATTTTAAAAAATGAATTATGACAGACTTTCCAATATACAGTGTAAAATGAAACCAGAAGAAAGATAATATGTATATTATGCTTGTGGGCATTTAAATAAATATATATATATGAAAAATTTTTACAAGTATATACAAAATAAATGGCCTCTGCGGAGAGGGAACTGCAGGTATGAAGCAACCAAGAAACTCATTTTTTATTATATATCATTTATACAATGATTTATATAATATGCTTTTTTCATATTTAAAAATAAATAAACACATGCATTGCCTATAATGTGTGTTAGTCACTCAGTCGTGTCTGACTCTCTGTGACCCCACGGACTGTAGCCCACCGGACTCCTCTGTCCATGGAGCCCTCCAGGCAAGAATACTAGAGTGTGTTGCCATTTTCTTCTCCAGAACCCGGGTCTCCCGCATTGTAGGCAGACACTTTACCGTCTGAGCCAGCAGGGAAGTCTCATCCTATAACATATTTCCTATTAAAGGCCTTTAAGTGCAGTGTGGGAAATTGAGCTAATTTTCCCTTTTTCTTAATTAAAAAAATATTTTGGTTACTCTGCTTTGTCTTTTGTCTATTTGCTTTCACCTGGTGGCCTTGCCTTGGGTATTGGAACAAGAATCCTCAAGGTCTCAGTCTCCTGATTTGCCTATATCAGTTAAGTGTGAAAATATTTCACTTCTGCTTGTGTCAGCCTTAATTTTTATTATTTTTAATTGAGATGTAATTGACATATGGCATTGTTTACATTTAGGTATTCAACTTAGATTAATTTTTATTTTAAACTTCTAATATTATGTATTGTGGTTATAAAACATTGCTTATGATATTTCACATTGGGGAACTTGTGAGATTTTCTTTAGGGACTATTACACTGCCAACTTTAATACCGTTTTCATGTTTCCTTAAAAATTACTTCCTTCAATTTTATTAATATTTGCATGCATGTGTGATCAGTCACTCAGTTGTGTCTGACTCTTTGCGACCCCCATGGCCTGTAGCCTGCCAAGCTTCTCTGTCCAACCTGTGACTCTTGTGTCTCCTGCCTGACAGGCAGATTCTTTTTATTTTTGTACTTAAAGATTCATTTTTATTGTCTTTATTCCCAGTTATTCCAAATTCATATTCTTATTGGATATTATGGTTCCATAACTTTCTCAGTGCTCATACAAAGGTGTTGAATAGGATTTTCATTTATAGGATCTCAGAGGCTTCCCATTTATAGGATCTCAGAGGCTTCCCTGGTGGCTTAGATGCAAAGAATTTGCCTGCAATGCAGGAGACCCAGATTCAATCTTAGGGTCCAGAAAATCCCCTGAAGAAGGGAATGGCTATCCACTCCACTATTTCTGCCTGGAGAATTCCATGGACAGAGGAAGACAGGCGGATTCTTTACCAACTGCACCACCTGGGAAGACCTTGTTGATGTTTATGCATGTATATATATATCTATATATATAAAACATCCACATTATTAATTATAGTTTTTTTCTATATTGGTACTTATTTTTATCCCCTGTCAAGGATTATTTTTCTGTCTTTAAATGACTATTCATTTAAGTCTTTTTATATATATATTTTCAGTTTTTGCCTTATGCATTTTGATAATGGTATTATCTGGTGCTTAAAAAAATTCAAAATTGTAGATTTTCATTACAGACTATATTTTTCCTATCATGAAATCCTTTCTTAGACTAATTTAGCACTCTTTACTCTAAATTAAAATTTTATTCCTTATAAATACAACCTGAAAATGTTTTTCCTCTAACACAACTTTAATTTTTTTCTAATTTTATTTTCTTCATAAAGAACATTATTTTATATACTTGTGGGATCTTATTTGTCTTACATATCTATTTTAATGTCTTTAAAATTATTTTCTTTAATGAGTTTTAATTCTTTATTCTTAATCATTTTACTTAATTTTCCTAAGTCAGTCTATATTTTTGGTGGTATCTATTATGAAAATTTCTGCTTCTAAAGTGGTCTTTATATCTGGATAAGTCACTGTTTCCTTGCTGAATCTGCCAGCTCATTTATAATATCCTTCTATTGGCTTATCTTCTTTAAGCCATTCTCTTTTATTCTAAGTACTTTCTTTTTTAAAAAGACTATTTTCTTTAATTTTTTAATGTCATGGAATAGTATTTGAAGAAGTCATCTATTTTTTCTATAATTGTTACATGTGATTTTTGTGTACCTCTTTTACTTAAAAATTTTTTTTCTTGAATTATATATGTATTGGTTTTATGCCAGTTCCTTTCTGTTATTTTTTCCTCATCTTTAAATGGGGCCATTCTTTCAGGACTAGCTGTGTGCCGAACACCAGTCTGAGAAGGAGCTGGGAGAGTAACCCGGATAAGTAAGCTGGGGGAAGCATTTAGTTTCATTATGTTTATGCTGTCTCAGTCCTCTTTCTAAAATTTCTTCCAGGGATTAGAATTCTGCTTACTTCCCTCAGGGATATCCCCTTTCAGTTTGCGTGTTGTACAATGAAGCAACGTTTCGGGAGTTTACGTTCATTAATTATACTTGACCAGTTTTTAACAGCATCTGACTGTCCCCCATCATCCCTCTTTGCTATATTGCCACCCTACTAGTTGCAAATATGGGTGTGGCTTTAATCCTCATCCTTTATTCTATATCTTATTCCTGTTGTGGCCTTGCGTTTCTTGTCACTCTCCACAGCTTACTGTTTCAAATAAGAAATCATGGGTCAGGCGCCTTAAGGCTGTGTCTCCTTCCTTTGTGGAATTCCATGCCCTGCCTGAGGTCTGTTAAGGTATGCATCTATTATGCTCAGTTGAATCCAAATCTTACTGTATTCCTCATAGTTTTTGGTTTGGTATTATCATTTAAAATGGAATTTCCTTCTTTTTGTTCCTTATTGTTCTTTTCAGCCAGTTTCAGAGAAGAGAATGAAGGCAGAAGCAGCCTGCCTTTGCAATCTCTAAGTGTATGTCTGTAGGACAGTGTTTAACACAAAGTCTGGGCCTGCCTCAGAGCTTCTGATTCAGTCTATTTGGAGTGAGGCCCTAGAATTCGTGTTTCTAGTTAGTTCCAAGGCAGTGCTGATGCTGGTGGACCAGGGACCACACTTCAGTAACCCATTTCTAAGCTTATCCCTGGGCTTACCTACTAGGAGACAGATCTGAGTTCTCTGTCAATTGGAATTTTGCTTAACTATTTATGTAAAAAGGAAATAGGTATTTGCTTGGTGATACTGCTGTCTAAGGACTTTCTGAAAGTTTAGGGAAAATAAGGCTATTGACTCGGTGGGAGCAGTTTTGTTCATTGTTTTTCTTTTTCAAATAACTTGTTGGTTTTACTCCAGATCAAGCAAGTTCTTTTTCCAGTTAACCTCAAGTTATCTAAATGTAATTAATGTATGGTTTTATGGCTCAAAGTCTACATGAACAGGCACTTCTTGGCTCTGAACATCTATCCATAGTCTTTAGCCCTGAACTTTTCTATAGGTCTTTGACATATTGAAATGAGCTTTACCACATAGCTAAATCTATTCTGTCTGAATGCTTTTCACTCTGGCCAATGTATTTTCAAATCTGACATTTAGATGGCTTTTTCATCTCTATCTCGATTTCCATCCCTTCCCCAACATATGACAGGGACTAACCGAGTTACTGCCCTATTTCATATGGCAGAAAGCCCAGACACATTTGAAACTTCATGATTTAGATTCATCTGGAGGAAACTGTAGGTTTGACAATGAATTTCTGGTTACATGTTAGTAATGAAGCCTCTGCAGTTTTAATAATCTTAATCGAATTAATGACTCATTAAAATTTGAAAATTCAGAAACTGCCTTGGGAACATAATTTAATGTGTTGTTTGTGGTCCGTAGTCATTTCTTTCAGTGATATCATTTCTACTGCCAAATTGTAAGCTGTTGTACAGAGTTCAAACCTGAACCTGTGCTGAGAGCTAAAGGATAATTCTAGCACTTGTTAATTTACACCAGAAACACTGGTCTGTAATAATGGGAAGCTTTCATCAAAGCTGGAAAATATTATAATCTGCTTTCAAAAAAAACTGTAATGATGGGAGGAGGGCAGAGTGGGCCTTAATTTCAGTGGAGGTTCCAGGAGCATTTATTGAGTTTAAACTGAGTTCAGAGCCATGTGCCTGGGAAAGCTATTTGAAGATGTGCACAGTTGTCAGAAAGGTTCTCACTTTTTCCTCTTTATAATCCTTGTCTAACATACAGCCCACAACTATGTGTGTCACTGTAGATGATTTACAGACATACTCATTAAGATCAGGAAGCAAAATAACTAAGAATAAAGTAGGAAGGGGCTTAAAAAATCAGCCAGAACAAATGAAAAAAAATGTAAATACCAAGATGAGTCCTTCCAAAATATTGTTGATCTTGTGCAATCTGAGCCCTGCTTTTTAACCTAGCTGGAGTATGGATGCTTTCCCTGTGCTTCCTGCCACACTTTCTCCACACCCTAGCCAGCCTTTACTCCCTCCATCAGTAACACAGGGGATTCTTTTTCCTCTTATTTGATGAAAAGCTGCTGTTGCCCTTGATCAGATTGGGAGGCTGAAGGTATACAATTACATGATAGTCTTACCTTCTTCAGCTGCAGAGCCTTTAGAAATTTTTAATTGAAATACAATTGATTTATAATTTTGCATAGTTTCAGGTGTACAGCAAAGTAATTTAGTTTATACATATACACATAAACAAACATACATATATTTTTTAACATTCTCTTCCCTTATAGATTATTACAGGGTATTGAGTATAGTTCCCTGGGCTGTATAGCAGGTCCTAGTTGATTGTCTTTCTTTTTTTTTTTTTAATTTTATTTTTACTTTATTTTACTTTGCAATACTGTATTGGTTTTGCCATACAGTGACATGAATCCACCACAGGTGTATACGAGCTCCCAATCCTGAACCCTCCTCCCTCCTCCCACCCCGTATCATCTCTCTGGATCATCCCCGTGCACCAGCCTCAAGCATCCTATATCCTGTATTGAACATAGACTGGCGCTTCGTTTCTTACATGATAGTATACATGTTTCAATGCTGTTCTCCCAAATCATCCTACCCTCTCCCTCTCCCTCAGAGTCCAAAAGTCCGTTCTATATATCTGTGTCTCTTTGCTGCCTCGCATACAGAGTCATCATTACCATCTTTCTAAATTCCATATATATGTGTCAGTATACTGTATTGGTGTTTTTCTTTCTGGCTTACTTCGCTCTGTATAATCGGCTCCCGTTTCATCCATGTCATTAGAACTAATTCAAATGTATTCTTTTAAGGGCTGAGTAATACTCCATTGTGTATATGTACCACAGCTTTCTTATCCATTCATCTGCTGATGGACATCTAGGTTGCTTCCATGTCCCGGCTATTATAAACAGTGCTGCAAATGAACATTGGGGTACATGTGTCTCTTTCAATTCTGGTTTCCTCGGTGTGCATGCCCAGCAGTGGGACTGCTGGGTTTGTACTTTAATTTCAAACCTCTTTTTAATGTGTCATTTCAACAATGTGGCCTTGAATTTCCAGGGAGGGCTAGAGACTTCCCAAAACATGGCCATAAAATTCCTGCTGGTTCTTGGGTGAGGCTTGATCATCAGGATTGTCTGCATTAAGTTCCCACCTGCATATTTTGTTTCTCAGTTGTGCCATTATCTGATAAAATTGTTTATTTTCCCACTTGAAATATAATACTATGATTAATGATAATAACAGCTATAAATAACAGCAATTGCTGTTAAATTGCTATTTATAACAGCAATAAATTTATTGCTTTTTTATTGTCTTTAATTTTCATAACACTTTTTGCAGTATGGGTCTTCACAGGAAGAAGGGGCTTACTCATGGCCCCAGAGTAGGCCCTGCTATTTTCAAACACCCCAGTCCAAGCTGCATGATGGAAGTTGAGCCCACATAAACCACCTGAATGAAAGCTGTCCAAGTTTTAGGCAGCCAGTTTTGTACAAGTAACTGACTTAGGGCTTAGGATAGGAACATCTGACTCCATCAAGGGGCTGCGCAGTTGAAAAAGTCCACTGTCCTTCAACAAATCTCAGAGATTTGACCAGGGAAGTAGAAAGCGGATTTAGCTTGGCATGTGAAGCTGCCGATTGAAAACATTTCAAGTATGCAACCTAGACTTGTTTTCCCCCAAAAAGGACTAATATGGAAATCTCAGCTCATGGAGACCCCTCCGGAAGTTCTTCACATTACTATGAATATCATTCTTTCTCATAAGCTAAATGTACATGCAGCTAAGGAATAAAGCATTCTAGCTATGTGTTTGTTAAAGATTATGCCTTCAATGGAATTTTGCAGCATCAATGGGAATAGTAATAACAAAAAAGAATTCATTGAATCAAAGTACAGCTACTAGTCTGTGAGTGCTAAATCTCACAATTAACCAACTAGTCAAAAACTAGGGCCAGTTGGCTTTACCAAGGCCTGGGTGTTCACTGTATTTAATTAAAACAGCCAGGACAAAGTTATAAATATTGATGTCTTCATTTAAAAAAAAGTGGAAAAGCCTACCAGGAAAAAGGAAATCAGAACATTTCATGAAAGCCTTGTAAAATATAAATCTAAAAATAATTGTTGAGCCCGTGAATCCAGAATTAGCTTCTCTTTTCCCAGATACTCTTTCTACTTTATAGTACTTCTTACAGCAAGAAATTTTGGCAGTAAGAACATTTGTTCCCAGAAAGAATACTTAGAATTTCTCCCTAGAACTTGAGTTTTTATGAAAAATGAACACACATAAAAACAATGACAACAAAACCCCAGAAGAAAACTGAGAAAAACGAGAGTCATTGAATTCCTTTAATCCCTGTGGCTAAAGTAAATGTGATTTTAAAGTGAATATGAGACATGCTGATCTTCTCTGAACCCTCAGAGTTTACTACAAGTCTGCTGGAGCAGAGGTGAGGATAGAGGCCTGGCCTTCCTGCCTTCTCAGCTGGCCTGGCTTCTCCATTCCGTGTGGGTCCACAGCACTCTGTATGTAGAGCCGAATTAGCATTTACCACGTGTGGGTACAAGTTGATCTCTCTCGGTTTCCAGAAAGACATGGAGGTCCCATGCTAGATCTTATATAACTTTCCACAGCCTCCCTCTTCTCCTCAATTACTCACTGCTGCTGAGGATCTTGCTACATTTCTTAATATCTTTTGTCATTTTGGTTTCATTTTGAAGTGGGAGGAAGATGAAGCCGAGGTGAGGAAGGCAACGGGGAAGCAGCGTTGATGACAGGACCCACTCCCCTTTGATTCAGGGAACTGTTTGCAATTCTTATCCTTGGAGGAGTGAGTCCTGAAGATCTGGCTGTTCAAGCTTTGGAGATCCTGGCTGGCCCAGCTTCCTTGGAGCTCAAGGGGAAAGTGCAGGGCCGGGGAGGGATTATTTTGTGCCTTGCAGATAGACAGCCTGGGGGCTTCTGGAGACAGCTCCCTTGACAGGCCTGTTTGAGTGTTAGCATTGCCAGAAGTGAGGCTGCTCAGGCCTGCGGATGTACTTCCCAGGATGTCATGCTGTGATTTTAAGCCATTGAACTTCCCCCCTCTTAGCCACTCCAAGATCTTCTCCATGAGGTGGGTCAGAGGGGGGATAGCTTCAGACACAGAATTCCAGGTGGATCAACCAGCCATGGATTCCACCTGTCTCTGCTGTGTTCTGGGGCACCTGAATCATTCTGATGACAAGACGATACATAGAGAATCTGCAGTGGAAGCGGGGGAGCATCATGGCCAGTACTGGGCAAATCTGCTTCCATTTTGGAGTACGTGATGAAAAAGAAGGCCTAGAGAGTAACTCTACAGAGAACAACACTGACGCCTGTGGAGGCACGTGGGGAGATCTCTCTCCTTCCCCCTCCTCTCCTTTCTCTTCCTCGTTCTCCCCTCTCTCTCCTCTTCCCTTCCTCTCTCCCTTTCCTCTCTTTTCTGTCCCCTCCTCTCCTCTCTTCTCTCCTTACTTCCTCTTAGAGCTTTAGTTTCTATGAAGCCTCTGTAAAGGGTTATAGAGCACAGTGGGTTATAATTCTTGTCAGCTTTGATTTAAACTATTTGTGTTAGCCAGTATCCAACCAGGGAAATAGAAGCCACTCAAAGTCTTTTAAAAAGTGGGAATTGAATAAGGAGACTTGGTTTTATATCTATAAACAATATAAAATTGGTTGTGTGTGTGTGTGTGTATATATATATATATATACACATATATATACATATATACATATACATATATATGTATATGTATATATATACATATATATACACACACACACAAACACACAAATATACATATACATACATTCATATGTGTATACATGCTAAGTTGCTTTAGCTGTGTCCGACTCTGTGCGACCCCATAGATGGCAGCCGACCAGGCTCCGCCGTCCCTGGGATTCTCCAGGCAAGAACACTGGAGTGGGTTGCCATTTCCTTCTCCAATGCATGAAAATGAAAAGTCAAAGTGAAGTCACTGAGTCGCGTCCAACTCTCAGCGATGCCATGGACTGCAGCCTACCAGGCTCCTCCATCCATGGGATTTTCCAGGCAAGAGTACTGGAGTGGGATGCCATTGCCTTCTCTATATATATATACATATAGATATACACATATACATGTATATTTATATATATAGGGTCTTCATATACATACATACATATGTGTGTGTGTGTGTGTGTGTGTGTGTATACATATATATGGGGCTTCCCTGGTTGCTCAGCTGGTAAACAATCCACTTGCAATGCAGGAGGCCCTGGTTTGATTCCTGGGATGGGAAGTCCCCCTGAAGAAGGGGTAGGCTACCCACTCCAGTATTCTTAGGCTTCATTGGAGCTCAGCTGGTAAAGAATCTACCTGCAATGTGGGAGACATGAGTTTGATCGCTGGGTTGGGAAGATTCCCTGGATGAGGGCATGGCAACCCACTCCAGTATTCTTACCTGGAGAGTCCCATGGACAGAGGAGCCATCCATGGGATTGCAAAGAGTCAGACACAACTGAGAGACTAAGCATAGCATAGCATATGTATATGACGGAAGTTTGGAGAAACCAAATAAGAGACAGAGTGGCAACCCGGAGACCAGCAACAAAGGAAGCAATAACACAAGAGACAAGGGTATTTTTGAAAAAACTGAGATGCTGTTAACACATAATCTGTGTAAGTTTAAGGTGTCCAACATGTTGATTTGGTACATTTAAATAGTTGGATACAATTTTTATGGGATCTCAGAGGTTGGGGTCATGCAGTGTAACTTTGAGCTGCATCTGTAATATCCTTCTATGAAGCTGTGCAGGTGATGTAGCCTGGAGTAGAAACGTCCAGGCTTTTCCTTTTCTCTTGCTTTCCAATTTCTCTACCTGTTCCTTCTCCTTGGCTGAAGCCAGAAAGGCAGTTTAGAACTCTGGGAATGCAACCTGCAGGGGGCAGCACCTCCTTGTTTCAGAGCAGCTTAGGGGGCTACGAGAAGGATTGATCTGAGAGCAGAGACCAAGTCAGTCCACTCTTCCTATAGTAAATCTTCTGAGTAATACAATGGAGGAAAATACATGTGTATTATGGGGTGGGGTTTGGAAGAGGGGTGGTCTGAAATTGAGAGAAATTCTTTACTTTTCTGCCAGAAGAGTTGAAGTTTATGCTGGCTTGATACTCAGCTTTCAGACAAAAATATCATATTCAACAAGAATTTATTTCACAGACTTTAATAAACATTAGAATTTGCCATCAGTTCAAATAAGCTTATCTAAGACTATTCCAAATGACTAGTAGCAGATACAATTTTATTCTAAACTATACAAATAGCCAAATAGTTCAATCAAGTTGTACTCAAAAGTCACATTGAAATAATAATTATCTCTCATTTTAGTAATTAAGGAAGACTTAAACTTAGAAGAAGTGGATGTATTTATTTTAATTTACTCATGTTGTTGTCACCTAGGAACGGCACACTTGTTTGGGTTATTCAAATTGGATTAAATGCTTAACATAAAAAGCAACTATTGGAGGGCTCAAAATGTTTAATTAACTTTTTTTTCTTTGTGTTTTTTGTGTGTTTCTTGCTTTTTCTGTTTTCAGCCAAGAGAGACAGTACTGAAATGTCATTAAAAATGTTGATTTTGCAGTATTTCTCTGCCCTTGGGAACAGGAAATACCTAGAATTCTGCTAGTAAGATGGTTCTTATGAAATTTCTCATGTAATTTTTATAATGAAGGGGATTAAATATGTTTGGGTGAGCATCCAGTGATGGGAGCTTTGTCACTCTGATACTCCAGACCCATTGACATTTTTCTCAAATGTTCTCTCTTCCATATGTTAGGGAATTACTTTTAAGATCAAGTAATGAGTATAGTTTAGTCTGTGCTGGTTTTGGATTTCATACTCCTTGTGAATGTGAAATAGATCAAACAGAGGACACTTGAGAAGTAATGAATTCCAAAATATAATATCACTGGTGTAATGAAGAGGCTGAGCAAGACTTTTCAACAGGGTTGAAGTGGCATTGGCATTTTCAAAAAGACAAGAGAGGGACAGTCAGCTCTCCTAAGGCCTCGCAGGCTACCTAGACAGCTTTATGGCTTGTGTGGTGAACTGGTCATGTGAGCCGTGGAACCACTTAGCAATGAAGTTCATGACGTAATGTCACCTAAAGGCCAAAACAGAAAAGTTATGCTGTTCTCGTACCTTCCTTGAATCATGGGAAAGAACCATGTCTCTTCTTGATATGCAGTTACTTGAGGTGAGTGTCTTAGGTTTATTTTTACACTCTCATGGATACTTTGATAGGCTTAGTCAACATTTGAGAGAGAATGAAAGACCAATAATCACCAAGTACCCATTATGTTCTAGTCACTGCGTGAGGTGATTGGCAATGCTTAGGACAAAGAAAAGACATCATTCAATTGACATGTGGATAACTTGTGCATTACAGCCACAGGCTGCACCAAGGTGATCAATTGCTGTTGTTCAGTCACTAAGTTGTGTTTAACTCTTTGAGACTCCATAGACTACAGCACACCAGGCTCCTCTGTTCTCCACTATCTCCCAGAGTTTGCTCAAATTCATGCCCATTGAATCAGTGATGCTATCCAACCAACTTATCCTTTGAATGTTATCCCTTTCCTTCTCCTTCTATCTTTCTCACTATCAGGATCTTTTCCTATGAGTTGGCTCTTCGCATCAGGTGGCCTTCAGCTTCAGCAACAATCTTTTCAATGAACATTCAATTGAATGTTCATTGAAAACCAATTCTAAAGGTTGGTTTCCTTTAGAATTAACTTGTTTGATCTCCTTGCAGTCCAAGGACTCTCAAGAGTCTTCTCCAGTGCCACAACTTGACAGCATCAATTCTTTGGTGCTTAGCCTTCATTATGGTCCAACTCTCAATGCTGGATGCAAATAAAGGAGGACAGTAGTCATGTCCTAGTGAAGTCAGCATGGACTCTGGAGTCGGCTAGACTGTTGCCTGTTTATTATCAAATCCATTTCCTCTCTTGTCTCTGCTCCCTTTGTGCTGGAGAGACGTTATTCTTGTTCTTTCCAAGACTTCTTCACCAGTCAGCATCTCCCCATTAGTGGAACTGGGAGGTACGGTAGGAGACATTGGGGACAGAGGAAGGAATAATCCAGGGCATTTATGTTCACCTCTCTGATCTAGGGAAGTCTTTAGTAGTGGTTGTCCCTTGTGAAGCTCCATCTCCTGCCAGACAGCTTGTTATTCCATGACCCTAAATCCTAGTGTCTGAGCCAATTGGCTTCTGCCATGTCTTCAGTGCCTGAGCTCTGGTTACATCATTCCTTCCTTGGTCCAACCAGTTCTGGGGATGACAGCAGCCTCTTGTAGTTAGAAAGTCCTGGTTGCCTCTCCTCCCATGTTTACTCTTTTGGCCTCTTCTCACAACTTTGTGACAGATACCCCATGATTAACTCCCTCTTGAATTTCCAGGTACAGACATTGGCCTCCTGACTGCACCATGAACGATGCTGAAATATAGGTAAAGGCTACATTTGTTCCACCATGAGCAAGCCATTAGGGCAAGTCATCTAACTGAGGATGTTTCCTCATCCATATTATGAGATTAATAGGGACCTCCTCAAATTGTCAGGGAGCCTAAAGAGTTCTATCACGACTCCTACCACAACACAAGTATCCAATAAATCTTAGCTCTTAAGCCTATGATTTAAAAACCAGGGCACTGCAGTCTAAAGTCTCCAATACAGAGAATCCGATGGAAACAAAAGCATCATGATTGTATGAGTAAAACATCCATTTAAAAGGGTGTGTGGGTTGTTGGAAAAGTCATGGAATACAAATTGGAGTTGTTTGGACATACTGTCTATGGAGAAGAGCAGATTATCTAGGAGAAAAAGATGAGACTAGGGTGTATTCCAGGGAAAGAGTCAACTGGGAGACAAAAGTTGGCTAAAAGGCCTTAAGGCGTGACTGTGGAACAAGAAGAGTGGGCAGCAAGTAGTTATAAAAGCTGAGGGCACATAAGGATAGCTTCTGGCTGTGGGAACCGTCCCCACATTAATGCAGATCCAAAGTACGAGGGAAGAATATTCTTTGAGTGAAAGAAAACAGTGCTGTTTATTCCTTTTTGCAAATCTACATGGAACATGACATCAGAGCTCGTCTATAACATATTTGGTGATTGAAAATGGGCAAGTACTTCAAGGAGAAAATACTTCCAAGCTTACCCCGGTTTATAAAGCCAAATCCAAAGAAAATCTTAGTCATCCAAAGCTTGCTAGATTTAGCTATATTCTTAACCTCCTTTCTTTTACTGAAAATGCCATATAGAGAAGTATAATTTATTAAGGTGACAGACATGAGACTTGTGATATAATGGACCCATTTGTCTAAGGTTGTGATGAAAAAGCCTAATTTTGGTTTTTGCTAATTTTAGTAAATATGTTTAGAGTGACATGAGCATGGAAAATAGTAGATGTTCAGTTAGTGCTTGTTGAATTAAATGTGTATTAAATACAAATATTGGCAACATGAAAGACACATTTTCCAAAATTTGACAAGACAACCACACAGAAATAGCACACTATGAAATAATGAATGTGAAGCATAAAATGTGATACAAGTGTAAGACTGTTATTCTAAAAGTACCTTGTGAATCATTTCAGGAGTTGTTGGTGTTAAATCATGAGTCAAGTTTTAATCTTGTAAAGAAGACATGTCCATTATTTGTACCTCTGATTTTATCTTACTAAGTCATGGAACAATGTAGGGGGCCTGGAAAATATAAACCCAAAGCAGATTTGAATCTGCTTTTGATGATACTGTTTTTTGGGTGGAATGCAAATAACCCAGTTTAATAGTATTGAGACAGACTTTGTTATGTACACAACAAAACATGTAGGTTGTGTTTTCCAAAGGGCTTGCCCTTTTTCTAGCCACTGAAAGCAAGAAGCTCAGCCCTGCCCTCTCACAAGCTGGCTCTTAATATCTTCAGGCTAAATGTAACCTCAAGCTATGTCTGGTACCAAGAAGATGCACAAGTGGGTGCTTTGGATCCAGTGTTTGACAGAGGAAACCCTGTTCTTTGTGTTTAAGGACAGGCAGTACTTCCCAGATAACTCAGTGGGTAAAGAATCCTCCTGCAATGCAGGAGACCTTGGTTCAATTCCTGGGTTGTGAAGATCCCCTGGAGAAGGGATAGGGCTACCCACTCCAGTATTCTTGGGCTTCCCTTGTGGCTCAGCTGGTAAAAATCCACTCATAATGTGGGAGACCTGGGTTCAATCCCTGGGTTGGGAAGATCCCTTGGAGAAGGGAAAGGCTACCCACTCCAGTATTCTGGCCTAGAGAATTCCATAGACTCTATAGTCCATGGGGTTGCAAAGAACTGGACATTACTGCACGACTTTCACTTCAGTGCTTTTTGGTCCTGAGGAATACTAGTGGAAACATTGCTCAGTGTAGTAATTACCATTAGGGTACACTTATCAAGAATATTGGGCTATTAAAAAATACAGGTTGGGATAAAGACATGGAAACCTGAATTCAGAAGAAAAATTCCAGTGGTTCAGTCTTATTTACAGTGTCGTTGAGGTTGGTGACATTTAGTTAACCACCATCTTATATGATCTTCCTTTAAATGAACTGACACTTTTTCACAGATCTTACCTATTCCAGATAAAGTTTTACTGAAAAGGGAGCTAATTTAATATACTTGGGGAAAGACATAAAACACAGCTTGGCGAAAACAACAAAGTCCTAAGTGAAAACGGAATGGCATTTCTTTTTAATATACCAACATGCTTGGATTTTCACTTTCAATAAGATTGCCCTGAAAAATAAATACAGTTTCAAATAGCCACTCTGAATATCCTAAAATGCTCTAAGACATTTCGGCATCGTGAAGAGAAAATTAATTTGTGGTTTATTCAAATTACTCTACATGAGGAGAAAGTAGCTCAGTAAATGAGTGGAAACCAAATTCTTAATGTTTCTTATTTGCCTAATTGCTTTCCCAAGGAATAAATAATAAACAAAGAAAGTTCATGAAAGATACAAGGCATGCTTATGGCCACAGGGCTTCCTTTCATGCTTTCAAAACTTTACAGTGTCTTTTTTGAACCCATCACCTATCATTAAGGGCACCAACAACACATAATGATCACCCATTCTACGTTCTTTTCACCTTCTCTTATTCTTTCTTATCTCCTCCTTTTCTTTCTCTTTCCTCTAAGTGCCTCTTCTGCCTTCTCTTTTCATCAAAAGAATCTTTATCACACAATTTCTGGGCATGCAGTGCAGTCCTGTGGAATCAAAGGTGGGCTGTATGCCGTGCACTGAAAGAATAGAGGGTTTTAGAAATTTGGGTTCATTGGAGAGAATCTTTGGGGAGGAGGGGTAAGGGAGGCATGTGCAAGAAACTGTGCATCCATCTGGCTGGAGGAAATGAAGTGGTAGAAATAACGAGGGGAAGGTGGGTGGGGACCTGGTTGGGAGAGCCCTTGACTATCAGGCTCGGATATCACTCTGTCAGCAATGGAAAACTGTCTGGTTTCCAAATATGAACATACGCTAACAAGTGATTTGGGAAGATAAACATGTTAAAGTACAAGGTCTAAAATAAATAAATAAATAAAGTACAAGTTCTGCTGGTCTAAGAGAGATCAACAATACAAGTGGCTTAAATTTAAGATTAAAATTTATTTCTTAGTTTATTACTAGCCGAGGGTTAAGTAAATACAGACGTGCGGGGTGATTACACAGAATCCGGCTCCAGGACTCTTCTATCCTGTTGGTCCACCATCCTTAGGCTTGTCCTGGTCCACATGGTCCGCGAATGATGGCCTTCGCTTTCATATGCTGCTGTGGAAGAAGGGGAGGGGGAAGGCAGATGCCCAGCTAAACTTCAGTTTTATTAGTATAAAATAGAATACCAGGGAACAAGAGTCAAATTTGGCAGGTAGCAGTATACAGAGATGGAGAAGGAAATGGCAACCCACTCCAGTACTCTTGACTAGAGAATCCCGTGGACAGAGGAGCCTGATGGGCTGCCATCTATGGGGTAGCACAGAGTCAGACACAACTGAAGCAACTTAGCAGCAGCAGCAGCAGTATACATAGAATATACTAGAATAAGTTATCTAGCTTTTGTCCCTTTAGGCTTACATACCCAGAGTTCTGAACCACATGTTCCCTGGCCCACTGGGGGTAAATTAAGACCATTACTTGGAGGAATTCTGGTAACAAGAAGATGTAAAGTGGTGCATGGAAGAAGTTGCCAACTCAGTGTCAAAGGACTTAGATTTAAGTCTTAATTTATAACTTATGAGTGACTTTGGACAGGTTGTCTAACCTTATTAAATCTCAATTTTTATTAGCTATAATATATAGGAGATTACAAATACTTCCTCTTCTTGTCACAATGTTTTGTCACAAGAATTAGAAAACAGCAAAGTATTGTCTATTATCATTGCCTTGCTGTTAATATAGGATATAGATAAATGTTTGTATGGGTATATATGTATGAGATAGACAGATGGGGGGGATGGTGGGGATATATGTATACATATAGCTGACCACTTCGTTGTACATAGAGGAGAAAACAACAAAACATTGTAAAGCAGCTATACCCCAATTAAAAAGACAAACCTCATAGAAAGAGTAAAGAGGGGCAACGGAATCGTATCATCATAAAACAAGCAAGAAAATAAAAATGAGTATGATTGTGATTTTTATTCATGACTTGGTCTCCAGTGCATTGCATATAGAAGGTTCTACATATGTCGGTTGGATTTGTTTTATAAACTGCAAAGTTTTACTTTGCAACATCACATCCAAATGCTATAGGGAAATTATTTATATTTACTTGGAGTTTGTCATGCCATTCTTTGTCTCATTTCCTTTATCAACTGTCTAGAATAAACCACATTGTCGAGACAGTGTAATTTAGTATAACACTTCTGTTATTTCTCATATTATCAAAAAAATCTGAAAGTGAATCAATATTTTGAAAATATATAACAGTTGCATTTTTCATTCTTTTTAAAGTCACATTCTCCTGAAGGCTTCTTGTCGTTAGGATGAGCTCTAAAGTTTTGTTGTCATTGTTGTGTTACTGTTTTTTGCCCTGGGAATGAGCCTCAAAAATGACTTTTTGAGTCCACAGTGATACAATGGTTTTGAAATCTTGTTTTCTTGAGAAGGAACAGGATTTATTAAATTTCTAACTCTCCCTCACTAGAAATATTGATATCAAAACCCAAACCTGGCACACTTACTTCAATAGGGTTTTATTATAAGTCATTGTATAGAAATGTTGGAATCTGTCGCAAGGAAAGTTCCCATCAGGGTACTTAGGTTTTTGTTTTTGTGTTTTCTTTTGTTTGGCCTCCCGACAGAGACAGGAAGGTAGGAGGAAAAGAAACAAGAAGTCAGATGTTATTGTCCTCGTTTTCCTCTCTTGGAGAAAATCCCAAGAAATAGAAGTGAGAAGCAGAAACACTGAGATGGTTTTGGGAAACTCCCTGTGTAGAGGGCTTGCTTCTTGCTTCCCAGACAAAAAAATATTGATGGTAGCCACTTAAAGAATCTGTTTCTTCCTGCATGTACTGGAGCATCATGGTGCCGACCATGGAAGTACTGCCTGTCAAGGCAGATAGGCCAGATTTGCTGTGTTCCTAACCTATAGACTAGGTGTGGCCTTTAGGGGAGTTAAATATTTCTGTATGCCTTTGGGAAGAGACACCTAAGCACTAAATCAGGACAAGGAATCAGCAGAAGCTAAAGTGGCACCATGCCAGGGAGTGTTTTCATCTCAACAGATGTCATAGATGGGTTCCTAGGAAGAAGACCAGATCAAGCACAATACATTACAGAGGGAAGAAAAGAGCAATGACAGGCATGTAGCCATGTCAGCCTCCCCTGCACCTAGATGCCACCTTTGGAAGGTGCAGCGGGGTTGGGGGTTGGTTCTCACTAAAAATGTGAGAAACTTACAGTTGACTGAACTAACCCAAAGGAAATGATTTTAATTTGGAAAATATGCATCCCCCCCACCCCCCGTACGTTAATCAGGGTTCTAGAGAAAGATGAGATGAGTTAGACATAGCAAAAGGTGTAGCGTATATCTGGATTATTGCACATGTATTTCAGTCCTACTACAAGTATTAATGCTTAATATACCCAATAGTATCTGAAAGTGAATGCTGAAATTTACTTCTGCTTAACGTTTTTGCTATTTAAGTCAGCGACTATATAAAAAGAAGCCATTGATTCCAGAACTTTTGTAACTTCTGAATTTCTTCTTGACTAGGTAGGTGGAGCAATTTAAACTGTTCAAGAGAAATCCAACTGGCCTCCATGAGTACTTGTGAAAAAGCTTGGAACTGCCACTGGAGGTCAGTGAGCATCATGTGGAAGGTGTTGGAAGAAGGGAGAAGACGCCTGTTGCCAATCCTCAAAGGTAGGGCCCAGAGGCTGAGCCAGGGCACCCGCTCCATTTGCCTTTGTGCCTGCTGTTTGGCTTGGCAAAGGCAGGCTCCTTTGCAGGAGAGAAACGGTTTCTACATTGGTCCACAGATGAAAAGGATATGGACTTAAAAGAAAGGAGGATTGAGTTGTTCTAGCTAAATAGGTTTGGTTCATTTCCTGAGACCTCCCAAAACACATTGATATTTTCATAAGAATGAAATGGAGGCAGTGATGACCAAGAGGACTAAAATTATAACTGCTGTCTGAATTGCCAGTTAGTATAATATTTACTTGTTAATGCTTCTGAAATTGTGCTGTGAAGCTGGAAAATTCCAATAAGTCATTTAATCTATCTTCCTGGTGGTACAGGATCACCAACCTACTATTTATGAAAGTTTAGGTAACAGACTGAAAATTTTCTAAGTTTATGAAGGAAAAATAACTTTGGGTAATCCAAAAGGAGACACTTGGAGGAAAGCATCATCGCTGGGCAGCCTTGTCCTATAATTAAATGTTTTTGTCAAGGAGTTCATAGTCTAAAGTAATAGTCAAGGAACATACACTTATCTTTTGGTGTTTGATTATTCATATATCAAAGTGTTATCAAATGTGTTTGTGCCAAGTATTAGCCTAGATGCTGGGTATGCAAAAGAGCTTGCTATCTAGCTGGGATGATGAATTTGAATGAGTCATATGAATGAAAGAAGTGCTAGGAGAGGGCTGACAAAGCCCTAGAAGAACATGAAGGTGTGATGATGGGGGAGCAGTGTTATGGACTTAGAGAAGGCTTCATGGAGGAGGTGATATTTATGAGACACTCTTACACAAAGCCACATGGAGTCACATCTATAATATAGCAGGTGTGGTGATGATGGAAAGGCAGTTTACAGAATTTTCTTTAAAAATAAATGAATTGATCAACAGCAGTGAGGTTTTTTTTAGTATTCTTCTGAGGAGGACCTGAAAGGAGGAGATCAAGTCATTTTTAAAGGTTTTGACAAAATTTACTTTGATCACTGCTAATGTAAAATCAGCTCTACCAAGTTTTGCTAATTATTATGTGTTTGTTGTTGTTGTTGTTTAGTTGCTACATCATATCCCACTCTTTTGTAACCCCACGGGCTGTAGTCTACCAGGCTTTTCAGTCCGTGGGATTTCCCAGGCAAGAATACTGGAGTGGGTTGCCATTTCCTTCTCCAGGAGATCTTCCTGACCAGAGAGCAAACCTATGTCTCCTGCATTGGCAAGTGGGTTTTTGTTTGTTTGTTTGTTTTACCACTGAGCCACCTGGTAAGCTATTATGCTTTAGGAGTGATCATTATGAAAGCCAGAGTTTACTGAAGCAAAGGTGGAAAGAAAAGTGGAGTTTGTGAGACACGACCTATGACTTCACTTTCTTGTACCCTTCCTTTCCTGGCCCCTTCACTTCTTCCTCTTGACCACTGTTGTGTCTATTTAAGATTCCTCCATTCCTCTTCTGCTCTCTTGCTGGGAAGGAAAGACGTAGACAAACTCATTGGCATTTAGCTTTTAGAACTGAATGGTTTACTTATTTTCTGGGAACTCTGGTGGTTAAAGAAATTTATAGGAGGAATACTATATTTAACCAAAAAGAATGATAACATTTCTAATATGAAGACACTTGGGTGGTAGGGATCTATCTATCTGTCTCTCTCTCTCTCTGTATCTAAGAAATACCATTGTCACAACCACCT
Organism: Nanger dama; assembly: GCA_917880005.1. Lineage (NCBI taxonomy): Eukaryota > Metazoa > Chordata > Mammalia > Artiodactyla > Bovidae > Nanger > Nanger dama. The sequence goes on along the minus strand of CAKJTW010000082.1, from coordinate 5,292,534 downwards.
CCTTTTCCTGGGTGTCAGACTAACTTTGATTACAACCAAGAACATACTCCCCCAAAGAAATACTAGAATATTTAGTTGAACTACAAAGACAGAGTCCATATGAATACACGATCCTAGTCATGGTATTACTTATACTTTTAAAACTCATGAATGAGATTTTCTCCCTGCTTGACCTCTACATATGTATATGAAAATTCTACATTTTTATTCTCAATGTATATTTAAGTAATGAAAGTAAAAGAAATAGGATTAATAGGAAAATGTCTTAGCATATGTAAACATACACATCTATAATATGTATATATGTGTTATACATCCCACAACATGTTGTTATGCTAAATGGTGTTGAATGTGTTGCCAAGAAGTAAAGGAAAGGTCTAGAATATTTTAATTCAGTTCATTATTATTTTTCCTTTGGGTCTGTCACTGTCATTTTTGACTCCCAGAACAGGTGAACTTTTCAGCTTCTGAATTGATTGTTTGCTTTTAGCCATTTAACCAATTGAACTCTATGGACTCAGAGCAGCCTGATTCTGGGGTGATTTCCTGGAAGAATGTAGTGCTTACACTTTTTAGAGAAGGCACATGATTAACTGTGTTGACAGGATTTTGGTGGTTTTCAGTTTGCCTGCCATGAATGTTTCTGTTGATCATGTGTATCCCTATATTTTTTCCTTTGTTATTTCAGCTTATTATCTTTTGTTGTATGCAGCCCATTACACCATTAATGACAATTCATGTTAATCTTAATTCCCCACTGATTATTTCTGGAGAATTATTACTATATTGATCAATACTGAGCCCAGCTATGAAGTACACTTTTTCCCCCTTCCACATGTTTATTTTCTCTTTTTTAAAATTTTGCCAAAACTCTAGATGGCTCCCACTATATCTAATGAAAAAATTCTTGCCTTATTTAACATTGTATTTGTTTATTACCGTTCTTTCAGTTGCTTATGATTTCTTAGGAATGTCAAGTAGAAGAAATCATGTAAAAATTTAATATCTCTGCAACTCATAAAATCTTAAAATCTAATTTTCAGTTTGACACAAAATTCAAAAGCAACCAAAAGTCCAAATGTAACTTCTTGGAAGCATTTCCAAATTGATTCCAAATATTCTTTTGTAGCTCTGAGTCCCAGTTCCTGCCACATATTTGTTAATTTTCCCCTTTTCCCCAAGTTTCAGAAAAGTGAGCATTCAAACAAGGATCATATGATCATTGACACACATACTCCTTAAGTCAAATAAGACTTTCATAGTAATTTTATGTATCTACTCATTACATTTTGTGATCTCCTTTATATATATCTGCTCCTGGAGATAATCTGGTTTATTCTTGAATGCCTCCTTTAAAAAGAAAGAATCTGGTTTCCTCGGTGTGTATGCCCAGCAGTGGGATTGCTGGGTCATATGGCAGTTCTATTTCCAGTTTTTAAAGGAATCTCCACACTGTTCTTCATAGTGGCTGTACTAGTTTGCATTCCCACCAACAGTGTAAGAGGGTTCCCTTTTCTCCATACCCTCTCCAGCACTTATTTCTTGTAGATTTTTGGATAGCAGCCATTCTGACTGGCGTGAAATGGTACCTCATTGTGGTTTTGATTTGCATTTCTCTGATAATGAGTGATGTTGAGCATCTTTTCATGTGTTTGTTAGCCATCTGTATGTCTTCTTTGGAGAAATGTCTGTTTAGTTCTTTGGCCCAGTTTTTGATTGGGTCGTTTATTTTTCTGGAATTGAGCTGCAGGAGTTGCTTGTATTTTTGAGGTTAGTTCTTTGTCAGTTGCTTCATTTGTTATTATCTTCTCCCATTCTGAAGGCTGTCTTTTCACCTTGCTTATAGTTTCTTTTGTTGTGCAGAAGCTTTTAATTTTAATTAGGTCCCATTTGTTTATTTTTGCTTTTATTTCCAATATTCTGGGAGATGGGTCATAGAGGATCCTGCTGTGATTTATGTCGGAGAGTGTTTTGTCTATGTTCTCCTCAAGGAGTTTTACAGTTTCTGGTCTTACGTTAAGATCTTTAATCCATTTTGAGTTTGTGTCTGTGTGTGTGTGTGTGTGTGTGTGTGTGGTGTTAGAAAGTGTTCTAGTTTTATTTTTTACAAGTGGTTGACCCAGCACCGCTTGTTAAAGAGATTGTCTTTTTTCCATTGTATATTCTTGCCTCCTTTGTCAAAGATAAGGTGTCCATAGGTGTGTGGATTTATCTCTGGGCTTTCTATTTTGTTCCATTGATCTATATTTCTGACTTTGTGTCAGTACCATACTGTCTTGATGACTGTGGCTTTGTAGTAGAGCCTGAAGTCAGGCAGGTTGATTCCTCCAGTTCCATTCTTCTTTCTCAAGATTGCTTTGGCTACTCAAGGTGTTTTGTATTTCCATACAAATTGTGAAATTATATGTTCTATAAAATACTGTTGGTGGTTTGATAGGGATTGCATCGAATGCATAGATTGCTTTGGGTAGTGTACTCATTTTCACTATATTGATTCTTCCTATCCATGAACACAGTATATTTCTATATCTGTTAATGTCCTCTTTGATTTCTTTCAACCGTGTTTTAAAGTTTTCTATATATAGGTCTTTTGTTTCTTTAGGTAGATACATTCCTAAGTATTTTATTCTTTTCGTTGTAATGGTGAATGGAATCGTTTCCTTAATTTCTCTTTCTATTTTCTCATTAATAGTGTATAGGAATGCAAGGGATTACTGTGTGTTGATTTTATATCCTGCAACTTTACTATATTCATTGATTAGCTCAAGCTCTATACAGTCAACAAAAACAAGACCAGAAGCTGACTGTGGCTCAATTCAGACTCAAATTGAAGAAAGCAGGGAAAACTGCTAGACCACTCAGGTATGACCTAAATCAAATCCCTTATGATTATACAGTGGAAGTGAGAAATAGATTTAAGGGCCTAGATCTGATAGAGTAACTGATGAATTATGGATGGAGGTTCGTGACATTGTACGGGAGACAGGGATCAAGACCATCCCCATGGAAAACAAATGCAAAAAAGCAAAATGGCTTTCTAGGGAGGCCGTACAAATAGCTGTGAAAAGAAGAGAAGTGAAAATCCAAGGAGAAAAGGAAAGATATAAGCATCTGAATGCAGAATTCAAAAGAATAGCAAGAAGAGATAAGACAACCTCTTCAGCAATCAATGCAAAGAAATAGAGGAAAAGAACAGAATGGGAAAGACTAGAGATCTCGTCAAGAAAATTAGAGATACCAAGGGAACATTTCATGCAAAGATGGGCTCGATAAAGGACAGAAATGGTCTGGACCTAACATAAGCAAAAGATATTAAGAAGAGGTGGCAAGATTACACAGAAAAACTGTACAAAAACTATCTTCACGACCTGGATAATCACAATGGTGTGATGACTCACCTAGAGCCAGACATCATGGAAAGTGAAGTCAGATGGGCCTTAGAAAGCATCACTATGAACAAAGTGAAGGTGATGGCATTCCAGTTGAGCTATTTCAAATCTTGAAAGATGATGCTGTGAAAATGCTGCACTCAATATGCCAGCAAATTTGGAAAACTCAGCAGTGGCCACGGGACTGGAAAAGGTCAGTTTTCATTCCAATCCCAAAGAAAGGCAATGCCAAAGAATACTCAAACTACTGCACAATTGCACTTGTCTCATATGCTAGTAAAGTAATGCTCAAAATTCTCCAAGCCAGGCTTCAGCAATACGTGAACCATGAACTTCCTGATGTTCAAGCTGGTTTTAGAAAAGGCAGAGGAACCAGAGATCAAATTGCCAACATCCACTGGATCATGGAAAAGGCAAGGGAGTTCCAGGAAAACATCTATTTCTGCTTTATTGACTATGCCAAAGCCTTTGACTGTGTGGATCACAATCAACTGTGGAAAATTCTGAAAGAGATGGGAATACCAGACCATCTGACCTGCCTCTTGAGAAATCTGTATGCAGGTCAGGAAGCACACTTAGAACTGGACATGGAACAACAGACTGGTTCCAAATAGGAAAAGGAGTACATCAAGGCTGTCTATTGTCACCCTGCTTATTTAACTTATATGCAGAGTACATCATGAGAAATACTGGACTGGAAAAACACAAGCTGGAATCAAGATTGCCAGGAGAAATATCAATAACCTCAGATATGCAGATGACACCACCCTTATGGCAGAAAGTGAAGAGGAACTAAAAGCCTCTTGATGAAAGTGAAAGAGGAGAGTGAAAAAGTTGGTTTTAAAGCTCAACATTCAGAAAATGAAGATCATGGCATCTCATCCCATCTTATCCCAGTGGAAAGAGCGTCAGACTTTATTTTGGGGGCTCCCAAATCACTGCAGATGGTGACTGCAGCCATGAAATTAGAAGATGCTTACTCCTTGGAAGAAAAGTTATGACCAACCTGGATAGCATATTCAAAAGCAGAGACATTACTTTGTCGACTAAGTTCCATCTAGTCAAGGCTATGGTTTTTCCTGTGGTCATGTATGGATGTGAGAGTTGGACTGTGAAGAAGGCTGAGCGCCGAAGAATTGATGCTTTTGAAGTGTGGTGTTGGAGAAGACTCTTGAGAGTCCCTTGGACTACAAGGAGATTCAACTAGTCCATTCTGAAAGGAGATCAGCCCTGGGTGTTCTTTGGAAGGAATGATGCTAAAGCTGAAACTCCAGTACTTTGGCCACCTCATGAGAAAAGTTGACTCATTGGAAAAGACTCTGATGCTGGGAGGGATTGGGGGCAGGAGGAGACGAGGACGACAGAAGATGAGATGGCTGGATGGCAGCATTGACTCGATGGCCGTGGAGTCTGAGTGAACTCCGGGAGTTGGTGATGGACAGGGAGGCCTGGCATGCTGCGATTCATGGGGTCGCAGAGTCGGACACGACTGAGCGACTGAACTGAACTGAACTGAACTGAGGAATTTTCTGGTGGAGACTTTAGGGTTTCTCTGTAGAGGATCATGTCATCTGCAAACAGTGAGGGTTTTACTTCTTCTTTTCCAATTCAGACTCCTTACATGTGTACCCCAATGTTCAGCGCAGCAGTGTTTATATTAGCTAGGACATGGAAGCAACCTAGATGTCCATCAGCAGACGAATGGATAAGAAAGCTGTGGTACACATACATAATGGAATATTACTCTGCCATTAAAAAGAAAACATTTGAATCAGTTTTAATGAGGTGAATGAGACTGGAGCCTATTATACAGAGTGAAGTAAGCTAGGAGGAAAAACACCAAGACAGTATACTAACGCATATGTATGGAATTTAGAAAGATGGTAATGATAACCCTGTATGAGAGACAGCAAAAGAGACACAGATGCCTAGAACAGTCTTTTGGACTCTGTGGGAGAGGGCGAGGGTGAGATGATTTGGGAGAATGGCATTGAAACATGTATAATATCATATGTGAAACAAATCACCAGTCCAGTTTTGATGCAGGATACAGGATGCTCACGGCTGGTGCACTGGGATGACCCAGAGGGATGGGTGGGGAGGGAAGTGGTAGGGGGGTTCAGGATGGGGAACACGTGTGCACCCATAGTGGATTCATGTTGATGTATGGCAAAACCAATGCAATATTTTAAAGTAATTATCCTCCAATTAAAATAAATAAATTTAAATAAAATAAAAAATAATAAAAATTAAAAAAAAGAATCACTAACTTTCAAAACAAACACTCCATATTTGAGCAGCAATTCAGAAGTTTTCTCCTACTTGGACTTTTCTCCTCTTGGTCTTAGTTCTGGGGTTATTACCCCCTTTGAGGTTATTCTGAGCAATTCTGTTTCCTCAGTTACTTGCAAACCTTTCACTATTTTATGTCTGCAACTATAAGCTCACAGAGTCTTTATTTCTTCCCTCATATGTCCAGCTTTTCCCTTTTCTTGGTCATTGCTTACATCATATGAATGAATACTGCTCTTAGAACATTATCCAATTTGTAGTCTTGCTAGAGGAGAGGGGAGGTGGGTAGTGCCTTAGACTGGACACAAGCTCCAGGTATGCCCCAACAGAACCATCAGCTGTCCTCATTCTAAAATGATAAACTTCCATCAGTATCTCTCAAGCTTGCATGTTAGGAATTTTGGACATCATACTTCCTTGTTGACTCATACGAGGCATACTGTTGACTTAAACCATATCATGTTCTTACCTCTTTGCACTAAACCCTGTATCCTTCAATACCCAAAACACACTGGTTTTTGGACTTCAGTTGAGGACTTTAAATTTATCTCCTTTAAAACTCATATTCAGCCTGACTTGGAAAAATATTTTTAGTCTTTATTGGTTACTAAATCATAATCACTCATGGATTTATAATCATTTCCAACTTTCTACAAATTTAGAATGCTTACCCCTACCATATTTTTGTATGAATCATTGATGAAATTATTTGGGGTGAGAGAACCAAGGCAAAGTCTCTCTCTAGCTTTCCATTGACCCATTGCATGGATTTCTTCAAAAACTGCAAATGTAACTAATGAAGGACCATCTCATCCCCATTTTCCCACAGCATCAACTAAGCTATTTAAAGAATACTTTGTAAAATGTAGACATTATATGTTCTGTACCTACTATGCGATTTTTTATGTAAGAGTAGAAAAAGTAGGTTGATTTCATGTGACCTATTAATGAACTCATGCCAACTCCAGGTAGAAACTGTGACTTGTCCGTGTGCTCACCGTATCTTCCTATGCTGGAGTCTCATCAGCATTGTTTTGTGTTCAGTGTCCTTTGCTGGGTGCTATTTCCATCTCCTCCTCTCTTTTGGGACTAAGACATTCGGTGGATCTGCAGTCCTCTGGCTCCTCTGCTAGTCTTCCCGTTTTCTCACTGGCACACCTCATATTTGCATTCCCTCTAACAGAATCATGGGTTCTTGTTTAGAGAACAAGATATTCTATTAAAATTTATTAAAACATTGGATGTTTCAACCCTCTTCTGCTAATGTTTGTAGCATTAATATTCATTCTAGGGAGCATTCTCAGCAGAGAAGATGGGGGTCAAATAAGAGTTATGAGCTTTTACTATTTCTGTTTTCTCTCTCAGCCATAAATTGTGGGCTTCAAAAGTAGCCCTATCACTCTTCAAAATTCACTGTTAGGATAACGAAAAAGACAAGCTAGGGGAAAATAATTTCAAGTCACATACATATCTCATAAAGGACTTACATCCAGAATATAAAATAATGGAAACAACAATAAGGAAATAACCCAGTTAAAATTGGGCAAAAGATCTGAACAGTTACTTTACCAAAGAAATATATGGATGGCAAATAAGCATATGAAATTATGTCCAACATCATTAGTCACTCGGTCAGTTCAGTTTGGTTCAGTCACTCAGTCGTGTCTGACTCTTTGCGACCCCATGAATCGCAGCACACCAGTAGGGCAATTCAAATTAAAACCAGATGAGACATCACTGCCCATTTATTAGAAATTCTTAAAGAAAAACACTGATCTTACCAAGTGTGGGCAAGACTGTAGGGAACTTCCCAAAGCTGGTGGGAATGCCAAGTGGTTCAGCCACTATGGAAAACAGTGTGGCAATTCTTATAAAGTTAAACATACACTTAGTGTATTTACCTAGCAATCTCATTCCCTAAGTACTTGTTCTCGAGAAGTTAAACCCTACATTACACAAAAACTTGTATGGGAATGTTTATAGTGACTTTGTTCGTAATTGTCGATAACTGAAAAACAACCCAAATGGTTCTCAGCTGTGGTCTAACCATGCAGTGGAATACTACACAACAACAAAAAGAATAAACTATGGATACATGCATGACATGGCCAAAGCTTACATGTATTGTGCTAGTGAGATAAACCAAGCTCATAAGGTTGACTTCTATGCAATTTCATGTATATGGCATTCTTTCAAAGGCAAAATCCATAAAAGAATAATAGATAGGTTGTTGCCAATGGATGGACAATGAGAGAGGGACTGACAACAAAGAGGTAAGGGAGAATTCTTTTGGGTGATGGAACTGTTCTTTAACTTGATTATGGTGGTGGTTATGCATGATCATGTGTGTTTGTCAATTTAAAGAATTTTAACTACAAAGGGTGAATTTTCTGGATGTAAATTAAACCTTAATTTTAAAAAGTGGATGTATAATTTCTTTGCTCTTGTTATTGGAATACATTTCATTTTTTAAGGTTCATTTATTTTTTTTTAATTGAAGGATAAATTAAACAAAATTACTAAGTTTTGTTATTTTCTGCCAAATATCAACATGAATCAGCCATAGGTATACATATAGCAGCTCCCTCTTTGACCTCCCTCCCTTCTCTGTTCCCATTCCACCCCTCTAGGTTGTTACCTAGCCCTGTTTGATTTCCCTTAGTCATACAACAAGTTCCATTGGCTATCTATTTTACATATGGTAATGTAAGTTTCTATATTACTCTCTCCGTACATCTCATCTTCTCCTTCCTCCTCCCCTCCTCCCACCACCACGTCCATAAGTCTGTTCTCTATGTCTGTTTCTGGTACTGAAGAATATATTTCATTTTTGAAAAACAAAGTCACTTTGATTTTCCTGACATATGGTGAGCCGTAGCCAAAAAATACCATGAATTGTAGTCTGACAAAACTTCTAGACTGAACATTCTGAGCTCTTTCCAAGCTCTTCCCTCAAGGACTCCTCTTTCAGAGTCTTCCAGTATAGATCTCATTGTTGCCTCCAGGATTTTAATCACCTGTTAAGAATGGTGCAGAATCTTTACTATTTCTCCCTTTGGGTTTATACGAATAGCCAGGACCTTTCTGTGATATTTTTCAAATGCCCCTGAACCCTAGTTCCAGTTTAATGTTTGGGAAGGGCTCAGCAATGATGAAATATGCACAAATTAAATATGTCTGGAATGACCACATTTTCCTGGTCCTTTATGGAATCATGAGGTCTCAGAAACCACCAGTCCAGATCAGATTTTCCTTGTTTGTCAATGAATATGGAATGTGGGGTGGAATCATAGAATCACAGAATGTTCAAACTGGAAGACTCCTAAGAGTTCATCTAGTCCAATTCTTCATTTTACAGAATCAAAAGCTTTATTGCCTGTTGGCCATTATATGCTAACTTCAGGCACTCTCTGATCTCACATTCCTTGGGCTCCATCCAGACCCAGGTCTGAGATATGCTGTGCTCCTAGAGAAATGCATTCCACTTGGATAAAGCAAAACAAAAGCCCAGCCACCTATTCTTCTAGCAGACAGGAGTCTAAATATGCAGTTATGAGAGTGCATCAGTGATCAGCTATGCTCTGGTTCATTAAAATGAGGCTTATTCAAGTAGCCCTTAGGTTTCCCCTAAGGTCATGCATTTGCATTCCCTTGAGGTTTTTGTTGGTCCCAGTAGTTAGACTATTTATTTTACGTATTTATTTGTAGAAATGTAACTGCCGTTCAGGCTGAATATCCTGGAAGTTCTGATTCTTTTAAATACCTATTTTCAAGTCTACTTTACCTTATTTGTCCTCAGAAAATTTCTATGATGGGAGTTCAAGGCTCTCTCTCAAAAAAAAAAAAAAAAGAAAGAAAGAAAACATGCAGTTAGGTTTTCTACTGGTCTTGGCTTCTCAAAAATAAAGTTTGTGGCAAAACTACAGAACCGCCAAGGTTTGGAGTTCTCACTACTGAGGATGAGTGGGTGATATTTGAGAAGGTAGTCTTAGCTGGAGGAAAACAAGGCCACTGGGCTCAGTTGTGGTTGTTTCTTTTCCTCTCCACAAGTTTACGGGGAGAACCTCCTGAGTCTTCAGTGTATTTACCTTTCAGTTAATTTCCTTGCAATGATGTCTCCCACACATGAATTGTTGCTTTTAATTTTCACCTGGGTGTTGGCAAAAACAACACCCAGTTGTGGATGGGACTGGTGATAGAAGCAAGGTTTGATGCTATAAAGAGCAATATTGCATAGGAACCAGGAATGTTAGGTCCATGAGTCAAGGCAAATTGGAAGTGGTCAAATAAGAGATGGCAAGAGTGAACATTGACATTCTAGGAATCAGCAAACTAAGATGGACTGGAATGGGTAAATTTAACTCAGTTCAGTTCAGTTCAGTCGCTCAGTCGTGTCCGACCCTTTGCGACCCCATGAATCACAGCATGCCAGGACTCCCGGTCCATCACCAACTCCTGGAGTTCACTCAGACTGGTGTCCATCGAGTCAGTGATGCAATCCAGCCATCTCATCCTCAGTCATTCCCTTCTCCTCCTGCCCTCAATTCCTCCCAGCATCAAAGTATTTTCCAATGAGTCTACTGTGGGTAAGAATCCCTTAGAAGAAATGGAGTAGCCATCATAGTCAACAAGAGTCCAAAATGCAGTACTTGGATGCAATCTCAAAATGACAGAATGATCTCTCTTCATTTCCAAGGCAAACCATTCAATATCATGGTAATCCAAGTCTATGCCCCAACCAGTAATGCTGAAGAAGCTGAAGTGGAACAGTTCTATGAAGACCTACAAGACATTCTAGAACTAAAGACCTACAAGACATTCTAGAACTAACACCCAAAAAAGATGTCCTTTTCACTATAAGGGACTGAAATGCAAAAGTAGGCAGTCAAGAAACACCTGGAGTAACAGGCAAATTTGGCCTTGGAGTAGAGAATGAAGCAGGGCAAAGGCTAATAGAGTTCTGCCAAGAGAATTCACTGGTCATGGAAAATACCCTCTTCCAACAACACAAGAGAAAACTCTACACATGGACATCACCAGATGGTCAACACCGAAATCAGATTGATTATATTCTTTGCAGCCAAAGATGGAGAAGCTCTATACAATCAGCAAAAACAAGACCAGGAACTGACTATAGCTCCTTATTCATGAGCTCCTTATTGCCAAATTCAGACTGAAATTGAAGAAAATGGGGACAACCACTAGACCATTCAGGTATGACCTAAATCAAATTCCTTATGACTATACAGTGGAAGTGAGAAATAGATTTAAGGTACTAGATCTGATAGAGTGCCTGATGAACTATGGATGGAGATTTGTGACATTGTATAGGAGACAGGAATCAAGACCATCCCCAAGAAAAAGAAATGCAAAAAGCAAAATGGCTGTCTGGGGAGGCCTTACAAATAACTGTGAAAAGAAGGGAAGTGAAAAGCAAAGGGGAAAAAAGAAAGATATACCCATTTGAGTGCAGAATTCCAAAGAATAGCAAGGAGAGATAAGAAAGTCTTCCTCAGTGATCAATGCAAAGAAATAAAGGAAAACAATAGAATGAGGAAGACTAGCGATCTCTTCAAGATATTTAGAGATACCAAGGGAATATTTCATGCAAAGATAGGTTCAATAAATGACAGAAATGGTAGGGACCTAACAGAAGTAGAAGTTATAAAGAAGAGGTGGCAAGAATACACAAAAGAACTGTAGAAAAAAGATCTTCATGACCCAGATAATCACAAAGGTATGATCACTCACCTAGAGCCAGACATCCTGGAATGTGAAGTCAAGTGGGCCTTAGGAAGCATCACTATGAACAAAGCTAGTGAAGGTGATGGCATTCCAGTTAAGCTATTTCAAATCCTGAAAGATGATGCTGTGAAAGTGCTGCACTCAATATGCCAGCAAATTTGGAAAACTCAGCAGTGGCCACAGGACTGAAAAAAGTCAGTTTTCATTCCAATCCCAAAGAAAGGCAATGCCAAAGAATGCTCGAACTGCCACACAGTTGCACTCATCTCACATGCTACTAAAGTAATGCTCAAAATTCTTTAGGTCAGGCTTTAGCAATACGTGAACCGTGAACTCCTAGATGTTCAAACTGGTATTACAAAAGGCAGAGGAACTAGATATAAAATTGCCAACATCCACTGGATCATTGAAAAAGCAAAAGAGTTCCAGAAAAACATCTATTTCTGCTTTATTGACTATGCCAAAAACTTTGACTGTGTGGATCACGATAAACTTGGAAATTTCTGAAAGAAATGGGAATACCAGACCACCTGACCTGCCTCTTGAAAAATCTGTATGCAGGTCAGGAAGCAACAGTTAGAACTGGACACGGAACAACAGACTGGTTCCAAATAGGAAAAGGAGTACGTCAAGGCTCTATATTGTCACCCTGCTTATGAGAAACACTGGGTTGGAGGAAGCACAGCTGGAATCAAGATTGCTGGGAGAAATATCAATAGCCTCAGATATGCAGATGACAGCATCCTTATGGCAGAAAGTGAAGAAGAACTAAAGAGCCTCTTGATGAAAGTGAAAAAGTGGGCTTAAAGCTCAACATTCAGAAAACTAAGATCATGGCATCCGGTCCTATCACTTCATGGCAGATAGATGGAGAAACAGTGGAAACATTGGCTGACTTTATATTTTGGGGCTCCAAAATCATTGCAGATGGTGATTGCAGCCATGAAATTAAAAGACACTTACTCCTTGAAAGGAAAGTTATTACCAACCTAGACAGCATATTAAAAAGCTGAGATGTTACTTTGCCAACAAAGGTCCGTCTAGTCAAGGCTATGGTTTTTCCAGTGATCATGTACGGATGTGAGAGTTGGACTGTGAAGAAGGCTGTGAATTGATGCTTTTGAAGTGTGGTTTGGAGAAGACTCTTGAGAGTCCCTTGGACTGCAAGGAGATCCAACCAGTCCGTCCTAAAGGAGATCAGTCCTGTGTGTTCATTGGAAGGACTGATGTTAAAGCTGAAACTCCAATACTTTGGGCAACTGATTCAAAGAGTTGACTCATTTGAAAAGACTCTGATGTTGGGAAAGACTGAGGGCAGGAGGGGAAGGGGACGACAGAGGATGAGATGTTTGGATGGCATCACCGACTCAGTGAACATGGGTTTGGGTGGACTGCGGGAGTTGGTGATGGACAGGGAGGCCTGGTGTGCTGCGGTTCATGGGGTTGCGAAGAGTCGGACACAGTCGAGCGACTGAGCTAAACTGAATTGAACTGAATTTTCACCTCTCTCTTAACAGCCAGGGCTTTCCAGGTGGCCCTAGTGGTAAAGAACCTGCCTGGAATGCAGGAGACTTAAGAGATGCGAGTTTCATCCCTGGGTCAGGAAGATCCCCTGGAGGAGGGTATGGTGACCCACTCCAGTATTCTTGCCTGGAGAATTCCATATACAGAGAATTCTGGCAGGCTTCAGTCCATAGAATCACAAAGAGTCGCACACAATTTAAGGGACTTAGCATGCTTAACAGCCAAATGCAGATGAATCCTGTTCATACAGCCCTTCCTTTCTCTTTTGGGGGACAAGCTAAGTCACTGTCCCTGGGCATGAATTTTCCTTGAACTGAACTGACCACAGCTCTGGTTTGTGGTACTTCTGTTTTCTGAGAAAAAACATGGATATGTCTCCAGGGTATACAGGGGAGCTAAATAATGTGATTATGACTTATAGATTTTACTGTTTTCTTTCTTTCTCTTCCTATTTTGAGACTGTGGATAGTATCCTGTTTGACCAGAAAGCTTTTCATTAGACCATGCAAGGGGGCTTGGGCTGAGTTTGTCAGAGAGCATTCGTATTTCTCTGGGATGCTCTTCCCAGCAATTTGTGATGCTGGCTGATCACTTACTCTTCTGAGCTCCCTTTTGGAATTCTTCTTTGACATGCTCTCTAATATCTCTCTGCTCTGATCTGTTGGTCAGAACTCTGGGGGATGTGAATGTCCAGTGAGAAGCCCTTATGAATAGATCCTGCCATTCTCTGTCACACAGATTGTGTCAAGGCCCCATCTCATTCACCACAATCATGTCCCCAAGACATGTCCTCCTTTTCTGAGTTCATTTAAGGAGTTGGTTTAATCTGATAGATAAATGAGAGGTAAGGAACACCAGATTTTAATCCATTATTGACTGCAAACCTATTAATACATTTTTTGTTTCCCAAATGTTATTGACTGGAGATATATCAACACATTGTTAGAGAGGGATAAAATTAGTATCACTGTGCAAAATTGTTAGAGTTTCAAATAGATCAAGGGTTCATTATACAGCTTGTGATTGTTGTTATCATTCATATTCTGCTCCTCTAGCTTTTGTTTCAACCTTATGTATAATACAAACGTAAAATTTTAAAAAAATGGTGCATCATGAAGTTCTGAGTGAAGAAGAATATTTTGGTGAATTTTATAGAGACTTTCTCTGATTGTCTGAGTGACAATCTAGTGTCCCCAGAAGATGGTAATTCTTTAGCATATAGTTCTGATTAGACCAACAAAAAGACAAAATACCTTAGTTTGATTAGGACATGGAAAGTGAAACTAAAACTTGTGGTCCTGGAAAATATATGTTCCTTTCTTTCTACAGAAAAGTGGATTGAAGACAATGTTTCATGAAAATTAGAAGACTTTACAGATGTGTCAGGTGTAACTATTAAATGTAATAATCTGCAAAGTATTAGTGAAATAACAGAATTAATTTTTGTCCAGCCAAAATAAAATTCACTGACCAGAGGCATTAGTTTCTGCAAAAATCCCGTCAACATTAATAGCAACTATCTAGAGACGGTCAATGTGCTATTGCTCTCTGACCTCAAGGGGTACCTCTAAGGGCATAGCTAGGAGACTAAGGAGGGCATCTTGCCTGGTGAGAGGCTCCCTTGCCCAGCTGGCTCAGAGCTGTCTGTAGGTAGACTTGTTCCAGCCCAGGAGACTTAGACCCTGCCCCTGGACCCTGCATGTGGCTTCCTGTGTTTACTTGTGGGCTCTTCTGGTTAATGTTGCTTGTGAATAAGACTCCCAAGTCACAGAATGGGACAAACTCCCATTAAGAGAACAAGCCTTTGCAATATTTACTCAATTCCCAAAGCCATTTGGACTATATGTTGACTCAGCTTTAGGGAAAGTGAAAGTAGAGCAAGAAGTTATTTGTTAAACATTAAGAAAGTTAAAAAATGAAAATTAAAAAGTAGCTGTTTATTTGTATGTTTGTCTCCTTTCCCACCTCTTAATGAAGAAAGGAGCAACGTTTATACAACAGTAGCATGTGCTTGCATGCAAGGGAGCCCATCTAATGAAAATCCTGGCTCCAGGCTGAGCAGCTGGGAGCATCCTGAGTGGCTCAGACCCAGGCCTTCGAGGCAGGCGACAGACACCCTGGTACTTACTTTGCGGTAGAAGGTCTGGAAAAAGGTTACATATTTGTAACCCTTGGCTAATGAGTCCCAGTCGGCAGAGGCTGAGCTGAACACCACACCACAGGCAGCAGACCATCAGCTTGCTTCTTGTGGATGCAAAGATGTCAGCGGAATCAGGCCTGTCTTTCCATGTAAAGCGGAAGCTAATTTCCCCCTTAATTAGTTACAATACCGCTAACACAAAACAAAGGATTTTGTTATTTTCTTACACAAAAGTGGTGTTGGAATTCCAGAATTTCTTTTCTAAGTATGTCATTAAGCATTTTTTTTTTTTAAAAAAACAATCTTAAAGGGCAGAACATTCAGAGATTTTCTAGTGGGAACTGTTTTCTACCTGTACTTTCAGTGTTGCCTGAAAGAAGGCGTGATGACAAAAGGATATGCTCCATTTCTCCCAAGTACTGTCCTTATGTTTTAATAGCAAACAATTACATTATAATTGTTAGCTATTGTTCTACTGCTATAATTACTACCAATGCAGAAAGTTGGTATTTTGGAGACTGCAGAGTTTGGATGCATACAATGTTCAGTGGAAGTCCTTACTAGGACAAGAGGAAAGAAACAAGAGAGTCATAGAGTGAAATTTCAGAATATTATTGCTTGGAAGGGCTTTGGGAATCTTGCAGTTTGGCAATTCCTAAATTCTGTCCAGTAGAATACTAGTTCTGAGAAATGGTATTTGAAAATAGGGTTTAAGATCATGTATGTTTGGGAAATATGGAACTCTATTTCTCCTCCTCACAGTACAACTTAAAATGGTTACAGTCCCCGAGGAGTCCTAAAACTTAAAAAAAAAAAAAAATTGTTTTAATGCAGAATTTCTGAGTTTTATTTGATTATGCAATATCTTAATAATTCCACCCCCCCTTTTTTAACCCTTATGGAAACCAAACCAAAACCTTATAGATGCACAACTAAATGTTTGCTGGCAAACCCCACTCATGGTTGTCAGGCTCTAGATCACCACATAACTTGCTACAGCTTATGACTTACTCCTTACGTGACTCACAGCTGAGGGCTTGTGACTGGGCCACGTGTCTGTGGTCTGTGCTCGCTAAGATTTTGGTTTGCTAAGTTATTCTGAATCTAATGATGTTCGGGTGATTCCCCAGACTGAGGAGGAGATGACAGCAGTCTCTGTATGGGGTTCACTGAAGCACTGTCACAGTATGTCTGAGCTCCTGCATCTGAGAGAGCTTGGGTCTTGCTGACAACAGGTGAATGCGGGGGAAGCTGCAGTCAAGACCAGGCCAAGGTGGGTCAGTGAAGAAGGGGCAATATGTCTTCAAAGAAATTCTATTTTCATTTTATTTATTGATCCCTTCGTCTTTTAATAAAATTCTACTGTGGGGGCTTTTATTCACACTAAAGTAGAAATTATTGATAACCATAATTAAAATGTTATCTATTCCATGCTAAAGTATAAATTATTGATAACTATAATTAAAGTGTTACCTATTCCATAGGGATTTACATTTTAATCTAAACCTCATGCTAAGAAATATAACTCTGAGAGTGCATCTTGAGGCAAGTGGTGGACTGGGGAGAATTAATAGGAGAGTACATGGAATCTGAAAATCATGTAGGATAAATAAACATCTATTTTATGTTTGAATCTGAATAAGGATAGCCTGGGATCCAAAAATACACACTTCTAGCTCTACCCAATATAGTACACATACCTTGACATTTAAGTTTAAGATTTCTTAAAAAAATTTTTAATTAATTTTGCAGGGCTATACTAGGTCTTTGTTGTTGCACGCAGGCGTTCTCCAGTTGCAGCGAGCAGGGGCTCCTCTTCATTGCGGTTCATGAGCTTCTCATTAAGGTGGCTTCTCTCATTGTGGAGCAGGGGCTCTAGAGCATGCCAGCTTCAGCAGTTGTGGTGCACAGGCATAGCTGCTCCATGGCACGTGGGATCTTCCCAGACTAGGGACTGAACCCGTGTCCCATGCATTAGCAGGCAGATTCTTAACCACTGGACCACTAGGGAAGTCCTAATAAGCTCTCTGATAAGGCACCTCTTTTACAGGATGGGTTAGCCTTGGTGGGTCCTCAGGCAGCTGTGTGACTTGACTAATCTGCTACTCAAGGAGGTGGGTGAGCATCCTCCGTGTTGCTCAGCCCTACATCCATTCATTCTGTAATAGTGAGTGGCTGTCATGTTCTAGTCCTGGGGTGAGGACGCACAGAGATCTGAGTCTTGGCTTTTTTGCCCTCAGGGAATTTTACTTTCAAAAGAGACCATCAATTTCTTATGTAAACAGATGAAAGAAAGTGAAAGTCACTTAGTGGTGTCAACTCTGATTGCATGGACTATAGAGTCCATGGAATTCTCCAGGTCAGAATACTGGAGTGGGTAGCCTTTCTCTTCTCCAGAGGATCTTCCCAACGCAGGGATCAAACCCAGATCTCCTGTAATGCAGTTGGATATTTTACCAGCTGAGCCACAAGAGAAGCCCTTTTAAACAGATAATGACAACTTAATAATTTCTATAATGGAAGCATGTACCAGTAATGTGAAAGTGGGTCTTTGTGTCAAGATATTTTGAGCTCCTTTGATAAAATTAATTCTATCTGATATTCACTTCTGTAGAACTCCAATTTCATGCTAGTCTTCAGGCTCTTAATCTAGGCCAAAGTTATGGGCAGTGCTTAAAACAGATCCTTTGCCTGTATGGTGTGTGTGTGTATGTGTGTGTGTGTGTGTGTGGTAACAAAGCACCTCCCCCAACATCATAAATAGCACAAGCTTTTAAGGTGATGTGTATGTTCAGGTTGGTCTGAAGTCTTTTGTTATGGACAAGAAGTGACACATGAACTTAGGGAAAACAATGGTTTTGAAACATAGTAAGAATTACTTAGCAACTTCTGAGTAACATGCAACAAAAAAAAAGGCTTTTTTTTTTAAAGCAAAAGTTAGCTTTTAGTGAAGTCATTTGGCCCTGACATTTCAGTTATATTCTTCGAAGCTAATCCATACAACAAAAATGCCAAGATATTAGTAAAGCACATTGGGAAGCATTGACATGGAAGGAGTCCTCTCAGCTTTCTTCACTGGGGCTTTGTGGAACGTCTCAATTATATAAAATTCTGGATAGGGGATGCAGGTGTTGGATCAGTACCCCCAGGAGTTATGCAGAGTTGGGACAGTACCCCGTCTGTATCTTGGTATAATCTATGTCCTTCTTTTGTACGTACTTTGGGTTAAACAGTAGAACTCCAGACACTCTCTGAAAAGTAATAATGGAATAATTTAACACTCAGTCTTAGATGCAGACATATTTTGTTTTGAACTTTCACTAGCTGTGTGACCTATGAAATACAGAAAGTGGCACCTGATGCATTATGAGATCGTGCAGGTGAGTTTTAGAACCTGGCACAGTATAGATGTATGAATAGACATAAATGATCACTGTAACCTTCTCCTCCTATCCCTCCAGTTAAGAAGATGTTTACAAATCAACACTGTGAAATGACTTGTCCAAAGTCTCATGGCTGGTCAGTAATAGTCAGAATTTAGTGCTGACCTTATTAGGACCCTGGGATTTGCTCAATAGTTTTCCATTGTAAGCCACCTTTCAACGCATGCATAGAGTAAGGCTTCCTTGGGGTTCTGGTTCTTCTCCTCCTACTGCCTTTCACTCTTACACTGTGAGATTCTTTTTGTATACATTCCAATAGTTTTGGCATGGAATTTTGAATGTTTAGACTTAATATTATTTTTCAAAGCCTGTTGTCCACAGAGCTAAATCCAGAGAGTATGGTGTCATTATTTAACCCAGATCCCCTGGAATCCTGTTTTCTGTTTATGTCTGTGAGCTTCTTTCTCCTGTGTGTTGGGTTTCTTCTAACACTCCTCACTTGTGACTCCCTTCTGGAGCCTTCTATGTGCAGAGAGTGGCAGTGCCTGGGACTGATGTTCCCCACCCCCAAATCCCTGTGAACCGTCTGTCGGTGAGTGTATCTGCAGGAATAGGAGAGCCCAGCTCTGGTGTTTCTGGTGGGGACAGACTCTGAAGTGTAATTTCTATTCCTGAGTTCCCATTAGGGGTCAGGCTGGAGCCTGACTTTGTTTCAAACCTCCCTTGCTTGACTGCTCCCTTTTCCCAGTCAGCTTCCCCAGTCTGGAATCTCAGGCATGCTTTTACTGACCTACTATTAATAAAGAAGAGCCTTAGGTGAGAACAAGCCGTCTTTTGTTTCACATATACGTTTCACAAACTCTTACAGAGAATGGAGTCACTTGCTGTTTCAATGAGATCACGTATGTGAAAGTTCTTTGTACACTATAGGAGCTATAGACATGTGGGTTAATATTACTCCAATATGTAATGGCTGTATTTATGAGTTAGGGAAGAGAAATCTGACCTGCAAAGTGCCTATCACACATCGCACAGCTTCCCTTTCTCAGCTTTCAATTACAGGAAGTTTCTATTTTCATTTCAAACTCTGGTTCTTCTGATGTCCAGTCTTGCTGCTAATCGCATGGGGCTAGTGTTCTCAGAGGCAGAGCTGCAGGACCAGATGGGTACTGCACCGAATGTTAGCTGTAGAGCGTATCATGTGAAGGTTGTAGATTGTATTGGGTTGGCCAGAAAGTTTGTTTGGATTTTTCCCTAAGATCTTATGGAAAAACACAAATGAATGTTTTGACCAACCTAATATTTTTTGTCATCAGTTCAGTTCAGTTCAGTCACCCAGTTGTGTCCAACTCCTTGCGACCTCATGAATCACAGCACGCCAGGCCTCCCTGTCCATCATCAAATCCTGGAGTTCACTCAAACTCATGTCCATCGAGTCCGTGATGCCATCCAGCCATCTCATCCTCTGTTGTCCCCTTCTCCTCCTGCCCCCAATCCCTCCCAGCATCAGGGTCTTTTCCAATGAGTCAGCTTTTCACATGAGGTGGCCAAAGTATTGGAGTTTCAGCTTTAGCATCAGTCCTTCCAAAGAACACCCAGGACTGATCTCCTTTAGGATGACTGGTTGGATCTCCTTGCAAACCAAAGGACTCTCAAGAGCCTTCTCCAACACCACACAATTCAAAAGCATCAATTCTTCGGTGCTTAGCTTTCTTCACAGTCCAACTCTCACATCCATACATGACCACAGGAAAAACCATAGCCTTAACTAGATGGACCTTTGTTGGCAAAGTAATAGCTCTGCTTTTGAATATGCTATCTAGGTTGGTCATAACTTTTCTTCCAAGGAGTAAGCGTCTTTTAATTTCATGGCTGCAATCACCATCTGCAGTGATTTTGGAGCCCCCTCCCCCAAAAAATCTGACACTGTTTCCACTGTTTCCTCATCTATTTCCCATGAAGTGATGGGACCAGATGCCATGATCTTCGTTTTCTGAATGTTGAGCTTTAAGTCAACTTTTTCACTCTTCATCTTTCACTTTCATCAACAGGCTTTTTAGCTCCTCTTCACTTTCTGTCATAAGGGTGGTGCCATCTGCATATCTGAAGTTATTGATATTTCTCCCTGCAATCTTGATTCCAGCTTGTGTTTCTTCCAGCCCAGTGTTTCTCATGATGTACTCTGCATATAAGTTAAATAAGCAGGGTGACAATATGCAGCCTTGACGTACTCCTTTTCCTATTTGGAACCAGTCTGTTGTTTCATGTCCAGTTCTAACTGTTGCTTCCTGACCTGCATACAGGTTTCTCAAGAGGCAGGTCAGATGGTCTGTTATCCCCATTTCTTTCAGAATTTTCCACAGTTTCTTGTGATCCACACAGTCAAAGGCTTTGGCATAGTCAATAAAGCAGAAATAGATGTTTTTCTGGAACTCTCTTGCTTTTCCATGATCCAGCGGATGTTGGCAATTTGATCTCTGGTTCCTCTGCCTTTTCTAAATGCAATTTGAACATCTGGAAGTTAATGGTTCACGTACTGTTGAAGCCTGGCTTGGAGAATTTTGAGCATTATTTTTAATTTATTCTCAACATATGAAAGTATGTGATAGTATATAGTACTTCATTATAATCATCAGTTGCTCTTCTCATTTGTCTCCCTTCATGTTTGAAAGTTCTTAATTTTAAAATAAATGAACAAGGAAATACAAGCTTACTACAACTAGACTATTTCTCTGTTAAATATGTTGATATAAATTTTTGTCCAGTTTTTCTACTCCATGCCCTCACTAATTGCAATAGCAAATACTTTTCTGTTTAAAAGTTCAAAAGAAATTAAGAACATTGTTCTTGCTGTAGATTCTCTGTCTGTGGTTTCTGCAGCTCCACAACACCTTTTCTCATTGCACTGGGTTGCACTGGGACAGAGGGTGGGCTGGGAGTTCCCCAGTAATGTAGGCATTGCTGGGCCAGTCTCTGTCCTCTATTCCCATACCCGCCATGTGTTTTTGAAGAATAAATGGGCTCTTTTGCAGGAGTAGATGCTGAAAGCCCAAACCAGTCATTTTTCTTCTATATAATAATGGTTTACTTGCAACCAGTGACGGAGTTCAAGGTAGGGCCTCCTACTCCCAGCCTGCCAGCCTGTTCTTCCCTGGCCATAACCACGAGCTCCAGACTATGGAGATTCTGATAAGTGCATTTGCGGGTAACCACTTATTTCCCCAGATGACCCACTTCAGAATTTACCTCTGGTTTGGAGTTGACTGGGAGAGATTTCCAGACACAACAAGCTGGGGAACCATGGCAAGATGCCATTGCCTCAGAGGTCCTGGGGAGCAGCCCAGGAGTGCCTGGCCACATGGACCTGGGTGAAGGGTCCGTTGAGACTACAAGTGATGTTTAGCACATGACTGACTCTCATCCTCACACAATAGGTTTTTCTTTTTTCCTAGAGTTTATCTGTTTGCAAACTGTGTACTCTTATTTGAGTACTCAATTGTTTTACTTATCCTCAGTAAACCAAAATGTGAGGTTTCTGAGTAATCCATTTGATACCAATAAAAAAAAAATCGTTGTTGAAATGTGTAATTATTATATTGGTGAAAATATGAAGAATAAGATGACTCTGTGTCTGACAACCCTAGTTCATCTTTTCTCTCATTTTGAGCTTGTAATTCTGGCTTTAAATTCCAGGTCAATATTCCAGCCAAAATGTATAGTCTCTGTGCCTGAAAGGCTCAGGATACTTTGTGCAGTATACTGGAGAACTCCCTTATTCCATCCAAAGGATTATACAACCTCAGTGTGTATCTGACTGCTGTACTACAGATCCTTAAAAAACAGTTCTGGTCACTGTGATTTATCTGAGGTTTTTTCACCACCTCCAACTCTGCCTTTATTTTGTACATAGTCTCAGAAATGAATGTTTTAGGAGAGTGCACATGCCCTGAACACTAGTTTGATGGGCTTGTCTCCCAGCCCCTGGGCATCCAGAAATCCCCACAGAAAACTGTTCTTGAATTGTGTGAGTAGACTTTATTGAATTAGGTTCTGATTTCTTGATGAAGAACCTCATCTGTATTGCATTTTCCATAAGCAATTGCAACTGATATTCTTCAGACACATGCACAGACTGTGTCCAAGGTCTGTGCTGTGTGATATTGGCTTTTAGGTAAGTCAGGCCTGAAATATCACATTTCTCTACAGAGGCATACCTGACTCCAAGCTCTTGGCACAAGCTTCATTAATCTGTTAGAGAGGTGGTGGCCAGGGGATTGTAGTCACTTGCAGATTGTTGTGGTCAACTTGAAATCATAAAGCCAAAATGTTTCCATTTCATTCTTGTTTACACTTTCTCATCTGAGTTGATATAAATTCATAACATGCCTCATTTGGTAGTCCAAAGGCACACACACACGCCTCTGCTCTTCCTCCTGGTCAGCCTAATGGCATCAGATTGCTGCCTGAAAGAAGAGCTGATAGAAGTTTCTGTTCCTGCACACAGGTCTAGGTTTACATGCTGCATGGAGTTGGTTTCAGAGGGGCCTGCTCTATCCTGGATTCCTCTCTTTTGCTAAGTTTACAATGGATTCTGGAAAAAAAATAAGCCTTTCCTCGTGCTCAGCAATACCACCTGGCCTTCAATAGCATA
This sequence comes from Nanger dama, assembly GCA_917880005.1. NCBI lineage: Eukaryota > Metazoa > Chordata > Mammalia > Artiodactyla > Bovidae > Nanger > Nanger dama. The sequence continues at coordinate 5,269,410 of CAKJTW010000082.1, read as the reverse complement.
GCATTGCTCTGCCTGCGGAAGTATTGAGGGAGGCAGAGAGGAAAGATGGAACGGTGTCTTTGGAGACAGGAAGCCCTGTATTTAGATGACCTGCCAGCTCTGGTGCTTCCCTTGAGGAAAGTGAGCGTGCCAGACATCCCTCATGCAAGATGGACAGTGGAGAAAGATGGATATATTCAGGATCATACTCTGGTTTTACCCCTTGCAGCTCTTAGACATTGTGCCACTTTCCTAGCATCTCTAAAATGAGGCAAGTGGTACTTACCTTGTAAAGATATTAATATTACTGTTGTTGTTCAACAACAACAACAACATCACAACAATATTACTCTTGGTGTTGGTTGTAAACAACCAACATTGTTTACAAGATAGATGACATGACAGCTGCACCCATGGATGTTCGCCAGTGGGTTGACACAGATGATGCCAGCAGTGAAAACACTGTGGTCCCTCCAGAAACATATGTGAAAGTGGCTGATCATCTGAGATCTTTCCAGAACAAGAAAAGCCTGGTAGCCTTTAAGATCATGCCCCTGGAGGATATGAATGAGCTCACTACACATATTCTGGAAGTAGTCAATAATACATGATGCTGAGCAAGTCGAACAGCCAGCCTTCAGCAGGGAGAGCACCTATCAGCAATCCAGGAATGGGTGAAGCTGGGAACTTCAGTGGGAATAACTTCATACCAGCAAATGGCCTCACTGTGGCCCAGAACCAGGTGCCGAATTCAATCAAGGCTTGCCCAAGACCTGAAGGATTGAACTTTCAGGATCTCAAGAACCAACTCTAACACATGTCTGTAGCCTCAATCAAGCTAGCTGTGGATTTTCTAAGCAACGAGGGACACATCTATTCCACCATGGATGATGATCACTTTAAATCCACAGACGCAGAATAACTGGATCTAATTGGGTCCCCGAGATGTTTTCCAGTTGAACCTTTTTGCAGCCTCTTGTCTCCAGCTGTGCATATAATTGGCGAGTTGACTTCTAGGAAGTAGATTTCATCTATAAAAGATCTCAACTGACATCCTTTTGAAACTTACTACTACTCTTCCGTGTTTTTGATGGACTTCCCTGGTAGCTCAGATGGTAAAGCATCTGCCTACAATGTGGGAGACCGGGTTCAATCCCTGGGTCAGGAGGATCCCTTGGAGAAGGAAACGGCAACCCACTCCAGTATTCATGCCTGGAAAATCCCATGGACCGAGGAACCTGATGGGCTACAATCCATGGGGTTGCAAAGAGTCAGACATGACTGAGTGACTTCCGTGTGTGTGTGTGTGTGTGTGTTGTTCAGTTGCTAAGTTGTGTCCAACTCTTTGCGATCCCATGGACTGCAGCACGCCAGATTTCCCTGTCCTTCACTATCTCCCTGAGTTTGCTCAAACTCATGTCCATTGAGTTGGTGATGTTGCCCAACCATCTCATCCTCTATCATCCTCTTCTCCTCTTGCCCTCAGTCTTTCCCAGCATCAGGGTCTTCTCCAGTGAGTCACATCAGGTGGCCCGTGTATTGGAGCTTCAGCCTCACCATCAGTTTTTCCAATGAATATTCAGTATTGATTTCCTTTAGGATTGACTGATTTGATCTCCTTTTTGTATAGAGCATGCAATTTTCCATTGTGGAGACTCATTATTATTACCTACCCCATTGTATTTGTGCTAGAGACTGTGCACATCTAAATAGCATTAGATATGCGTTTCTTGGAGTGTCTTATCTTTTGGGTAACTGATGTTTCTCTTACATCAATATTTCCTGTTATCTTTAAAGAGAGAAGTGCATGCAAAAATGAATCTAAATGGAATTCTTCTACCTCTCTATTTTTGGGGTTTTGTTCAGCCAGTATTTTTTTTTAGACTAAGTTATGTTTGTTAAGTCTGTTTTGTGACAGTCAATGTGCCATGTGCTGGGAATACAAGAATGACTGGGCCACTCTGTCTGCCAAGTGCTGTTAATTCTGGTGGGAGGGGAGACACAGATAGAAACAGAACATTTCAAAGCAGTCTGATCAGTGCTATGCACAGGGTATGGCAGGTAGTGTCAGTTGTACCGCTAGAAACTTCTTCCTTTTGTAGTTGACAGAAGCCTAATTTTGTTTGGGTTGGCAGAGTATCCAGCTAAATTGTCACCTCCCTAGGTTCCCTTTATGTAAAGCTGCGTGATGGAGGTGTGATGAATGGGACACACACAGAGATGTGATAGAAATTCTAGTGGAGCTGTTGTCTGGATAAATGGAGGTTATCACAAAGGACGCTACTCTGTCACCGTTTTCCTACTCTGACCATAGCATAATGCCCAGTGATGCAGCAACCATCTTAAACAAATAAGATTATATGTATTTAAGGTGTATATCATGATGTTTTTCTATACATAGGCATACTAAAGTGACTATTGAAGTTAGGTTGATTAATAAATGGATCACCTTATACAGTTACCATAATTATTTGCTGTCAGAACACCTGAGATCTACTTTCTTAGCAAATATCCAGTAAATGGTACAATTTTACTAATATAGTTACAGTGCTGGACATTATATCTGTAGACTTGTTCATCCTACATAACTTCAGCCTTATACCCTTTGACAAAGGTCTCCTCATTCACCCCTATTTTCCTGCCTTTTGTAGCCAAGTTATATTACCTGCTTTTATGTAGATTTCACACATAGGCAAGATCATGTGGTATTTTCTTTTCTGTGTCTGGTTTATTTCACTTAGCATCACATCTTCCAGTTTCACCTAATTGTTGCTAATGACAGAATTTCCTCCTTTTTAAGGCTAAATAATATTCTATTATATATACAGAGATACACCACAACTTCTTTACCCATTCTTCCATCAATCAGCTTGTGACCATGAAAGAGGGAAAAGGTAAGAGAATCCCAGAAATGGTAGCCCTGATGGTACTGAGCTTCTGAATCAATGCCAGCTCCCACCTAGATCCAAGATCTTGTTAGGTGAGAGAAATATATCTGCTTTTGTTGGAACTGCTGTAAACAGATTTTCTGTTACTTGCAACCAAAGACATTCCTAAACAAGACAGCTTCCATGGGTGTGAAGATAAGAGGTGACATTTCTTGTAGAATACTAAGTAGCTGAGAGGAAGCTACCCTCTATAGCCTGGGAGGAGTGCTTGGCAGAAACCTCTCCTTTCTCAATGAGGGGATTCTCATCTACCACCTGTACTTCAGAACACTACTCAGGCTGTAGTCAAGAGAGACAAAAGTCTTAGTTAGATCTTCTTCCTGAGAGATTCCATTCCAATCTGAGACATGTTCCCCCAACTTTTTCCATGAACTAAAGACAATCTGTAAGGAAGAACCAAAATAGTCAGGATGTCACCTGATGGACCTTGTATACTGAGGAATTCAGTTTCCTCTGACTTAAATCACGCCAGAGCCCTCCACAGTCCGTATTTCAGGTTAAACCCTTGCCACATTTTTGAGAAGCAGGTCCTTAGGAACCGCGACTCTGGTCAGATTCACAAATATGCAGCTTCCAAGACTAACAAATTAGTAGACAGCGTTTTGCCGCCCTCACAACTCCCAAAGAGATACCTGCTTTTTCCAGTAATTCACTTGGCTCTCTCTTTCTTGCCCTTTTCTTCCTCAGACACAATTTGAGAGTCTTACAGATGGCTTTGGGGAAGAAACTGCTTGTTCTCAAGCATGCTGTTGGGAGACACATTCCTGCTTCCTCCCTTCCTCTCACAGACTCTTTGGCCTGCCTTGGCCCTTTCTCCAGGAGATTATGACACTGCAGCCTTGCTCTGCAAGTCCCCATAGCTTCCAGTGGCCCTACTGGCAGCCAGGGCTGCTGGCACTTACATTCTTCTTCTAAGTAGCTTGGAAAATAAGAGGCTTTACTTTCTGTTTTAAAAAGACTGGCTTTTAGTTCTGGGCTGAAGGGAAGAGTCAGCGTTGTGGCCATGAACACGCAGATCTCAAGGGAATGCTTTCACGCCTTCCTGCCCTGCCTGCCTGTATCAGCAAGGTGTTGTTCAGTGTGCAAAACCAAGCACATGGAGAGAGCTAGTGTGAACTGGACCCCTGTTCATAGGCAGCTGAGACAGGGCAAGTTGGGTACCCACAAGGCATGAGTTGGCATGGAAGGGCTAGAAGAGAAGGTTTGCCTTCTCTAATAATCCAATATGAGGTCAATCAAAGTTACCAGGTTTAGTTTTGATGGATTAGAAGCACATGAGGAGACCAGGGACCTTAAAGAAATCCTTTTAAAATTAATCTAGATGCTCTCCAAAATTAAAATGAGCATTGGGATAAAAAGCAAGTGACATCTGACATTCAGAAAAGACCAGGCATGTGTTAAAACATAGTCTTGTCTTTTGGTTTCTAAAGGTCCTGAAACTGCATCGAATTCAGCTTTATGTCTGCTTCTGCTCTAAATTTTACTTTATTAATCCTTCTGAGTTTTAGTTTCCTCACTGTTAACTTGGGGATAAATATATATATTCTTCTACAGGTTGTTTTGAAGCTCATGTGAGTTGATGGTTTTGGAGGAACTTTATAATCTCACAGGTACTTTCTGCTTTCCCTCTTCCCTCCTCCTTCTCTGTTTATCTTTCTCCCTCTTTTTCTCCACCTCTTCTTTTCTTTCACTAGAATCAATAACTAGGAACTAAAACCGACTCTAAGCAGCCCCATGGACTGTAGCCTACCGGGCTCCTCCATCCATAGGATTTTCCAGGCAAGAATACTGGAGTGGGGTGCCATTGCCTTCTCCCAGAACCAAATAAGATCATAAAACAAGAGGCAGAAAGGCAAAGCCCAGGGAGACACAAGTCAATTTTTCCTTCCAAGCATTACATTAACGGGGTGGAGAGGCAATGCCTGCATGCATGCTTAGTTGCTCAGCTATGTCCAACTCTTCGCGATCCTATGGGTCTACAGGCTCCTCTGTCCATGGGATTCTCCAACCAAGAGTACTAGAGTGGGTTGCCATTCTCTTTTCCAGGGGAATCTTCCCAACCCAGGGATCGAACCTGGGTCTCTTGCATTGCAGGCGGATACTTTACCGCCTGAGCCGCCAGGGGAAACCTTAACTTGCGATATGTTTTTTGGTTACCTTTGCCTTTGCAGACTTTTAGGGAGCCATCACTCTGTTTTCAGACTCCACAGGATAAACACACTCCATGTATTTCTCTCCTGTCTCTTTTCTGGAAGGGAGACTGGAATCCAGATGTGAGAACAAAGACAACTAGACCTCAGAGAATGGGTGCATGCATTCTCTGGGAAAGTGGAGGCTACATATATAACTAGAGCTTAATATTAGGGCTTCAGAGGTTAAGGGCACATGGCTCTAATATTCATCCATATCCACTTCTGAATACACGCCCTCTGAGGTCAGGCATTGCCTAGAGGAGACTGGAGGTGGTCAGTGAGACAAGAGCAGGAGTGCCAGGGATCACTTGGAGTCCCCCCATGACTGGGCGGAATTCTGCTCTCTCTCCCAACTGCCATGCCGACCACTTCTAAGGGTCTACTTCCTTAGACTGTGCAGCGGAGGGAAGCAGAGGCTCTGCAAGTGTGGACTGCATTATCAGCACAGGAGGGACCGCGGCCCTGGAGAGTATCCCAGGCTGCAGAGGACTTTTGGCTAAGCAAGAAGTCAACCTCTGTGGTACGGGGTGGAGCAGCAGCACAGCTTAGCAGCCTATGCCGAGCAGCAGAGGGCCTGCACGGAGAAGACGCCTGCTCTTCCCTTGGTTATTCTCCTTATACTCTGCCTGCTTCGAAGCAGCCAAACCACTGCAGAATGTCCCACTTCTGTGCTGTTTTTCTTCTATCCTGAACCCAGAGTAGCAGCTGTGTGGAGGGTTGCAGCTGGTGGAGCTGAAGGAGGACATGGCTGCTGCTCTTCCCTTTGGAATGAGCCTTGTCGCCTAAGTGGTTTACACACTGGTGGTCTCCACAGACGCCGGGCATGTGTTCTCAGGTGTTTCCCCTGTTCTGCCTGCACCGCACCCTGTTTCGATCCCAATGCTTAGACAGGAGCCACGGACCCCCCACAGAGCCGGGAAGTCCCGTAACACTTCCGGAGGCCTAGGTTCAGTCTGGAAACTGGCAGAGCTGATGCGTGCCACCCACACGCCCAGCTGTTGCAGAAGCGAAGTAGCCACAAGCAAAGGGAATCTGCAGAGCTGTTTCCTGGAAAAGATGATGAATGTGGTTTTCTTTTTCCCCTCTCCTCCCTCTCAGAGTATGAAAATTGTATATCTCTAGTGACTTAGGAAGGGATAGTATGCCTGAAAGGTAGTTCAAATTATTCCTGTGATTTTCTTACCATTATGTCTTCATTCTGCTGTTTTATCACTTACTCGCCACTCCTGAGGCTTTTAGAATGTGAATCACTGTCTCAAATGTGGATGTTCTTTAGATTTTTATATAATCAGATATAATCATATTTTAATGTAATCTATAGAATTCATTTAAAAACCTATTGCCATATTTTAAAAATATGTAAAACGTAGTAAATGTGTAGACTGATTAAAAGATGTTAGCATTTTTAAACTGCCCAAGTCTAAAAATAGAGCTTTTAAAATATATTACCAAAACATAGACCTTTCTAGGAAAATCTTGGCCCTTAATTACTTTTTTTTCTGTCTTTACCTGTACAAAAGGGTAATGATAAGAAAAAGAGTTAGAGTGTGTCAACATACCTAAGCCATTGGCTGTTAAAATGTATTCATGGTCATTAAATTAGCTAAACGTACAGACCAAACTTGGAACGGTGGCAGGAGAAGGGGATGACAGAGGATGAGATGGTTGGATGGCATCACCTACTCAATGGACATGAGTGTGAGTGAATTCTGGGAGTTGGTGATGGACAGGGGGGCCTGGCGTGCTGCCGTCCATGGGGTCACCAAGAGTCAGAAACGACTGAGAGACTGAATTGAACTGAATAGACCAAACTAACTGAAATCATGTCTCATTTTGTATTCATATTCATCAAAAAGATGGGAAAATTTTGTCAGGTTTGTTTTGTTTGAACTTACTCCATTTAATAGGTTTTAAAGATTTACTTTTCTCCTATTACTAACTAAATTGCATTTTTTCCTTTCTCGAACAAATTCTTAGCTCTGCATTTCTGATCTGGAGAAAAAAGTTAAGTGGAAATCAAAGGATACAGACCATTCTGAACTTGAGTATAACAAATTACAATTTATATGAGGTGTTGATGGTGGTGATAAGCACACTTACTGTGTACATACCCACTGGATTAATTCTTGTTTATGTAGAGGGAAAAGAAAATGCACCTCGTGTACAGTTCTCATTTACTCAAATTTCATCTTCGGAAATCCAACCTTAATTCTTTAGGGTAAATTTCAGATGAAAAATTAACACAGAAATTAAGTTAAAACAGATCTGGGCCAAACTCTACCATTAGCTGTGCTCAAACAGTTTTCGTGCTTTGATAGGAAACCTTGCCAGCACATGTGTGGACAAGATTTGGCTTGGATCTGAGTGATCGTCATGTACAGAACTGGAAATTGCTTAGTCTATGAATGAATTCTCAAATTATTCACCACAGGCATCTTTTGCCTGGGAATACCACTTGAGGCTAAGAAAGCTCAAAGGTACCCTGAAATCTGTGAAATGAAGTACCTACTCAATTAGGCTGGAGAAGAGTAGAAGTGCAATAATAGAGTATGTTTCTACCTCTGTTTACCCTTGAAGAGTTTGCCAGGATTAGTACTTGTCTGAAGTCTCTAAAGGAAGAATTATCTAGCTTGTCTCAATAGGGAGACTTGATCTTGAAACTGTGATCTCTGGAGGCAGCTGAAATGGGTGCGGGGAAGAGGAAGATTAAGGTTCTCATAAATGCAGTCATTCCTATCCTGCCTCATAGGTATCCTTATGCATATAACTATCCTTGGAATTATTTCTTCAACTAGTTTATTTTTCAGTGTCACAGACTGCAATACTTGTTGAAAAGCTTATTAGCAATGAGCAATGGCACCTCACTCCAGCACTCTTGCCTGAAAAATCCCACGGACAGAGAAGCCTGGTGGGCTGCAGTCCATGGGGTCGCTAAGAGTCGGACATGACTGAGCGACTTCACTTTCACTTTTCACTTTCATACATTGGAGAAGGAAATGGTGACCCACTCCAGTGTTCTTGCCTAGAGAATCCCAGGGACGGGGGAGCCTGGTGGGCTGCCGTCTATGGGGTCGCACAGAGTCGGACACGACTGAAGTGACTTAGCAGCAGTAGCAGCAGCAGCAACAAGAAGCCTTTGATTAAGAACAGTCCACACCCACATTTCATAACTTCAAAAGACTCCATTGACATGTTACATTCAGCATTACCACTGAACTGGAATAACATATTATAGTAAGTATACCAGTTAAGATAAGCTAAGTTATCTAAGTTATGCTTGGTCAGAACTCTTAACATTTTAGAAGTTTTAAACATTTGCTCACATTACATGTCCATTGTATCAACAGGATGGTTTTTGTGTGGGAGTAGGGTGACTCATCAGGCACTCTGTATATCAGATCTAGTCCCTTAAATCTATTTCTCACTTCCACTGTATAGTCATAAGGAATTTGATTTAGGTCATACCTGAATGGTCTAGTGGTTTCCCCTACTTTCTTTAAAGTAAGTCTGAATTTGGCAATAAGGAATTCATGATCTGAGCCACAGTCAGCTCCAGGTCTTGTGTTTGCTGACTGTATAGAGCTTCTCCATCTTTGGCTGCAAAGAATATAATCAGTCTGATTTTGGTGTTGACCATCTGGTGATGTCCATGTGTAGAGTCTTCTCTTGTGTTGTTGGAAGAGGGTGTTTGCTATGACCAGTGAATTCTCTTGGCAGAACTCTATTAACCTTTGCCCTGCTTAACTCTGTATTTCAAGGCCAAATTTGCCTGTTACTCCAGGTGTTCATTGACTTCTTACTTTTGCATTCCAGTCCCCTATAATGAAAAGGACATTTTTTGGGGGTGTTAGTTCTGGAAGGTCTTGTAATTCTTAATAGAACTGTTCCACTTCAGCTTCTTCAGCATTACTGGTCAGGGCATAGGCTTAGGTTACCGTGATACTGAATGGTTTGCCTTGGAGATGAACAGAGATCATTCTGTCATTTTTGAGATTGCATCCAAGTACGCATTTTGGACTCTTGTTGACCATGATGGCTACTCTATTTCTTCTAAGGGATTCCTGCCCACAGTAGTAGATTTAATGGTCATCTGAGTTAAATTTACCCAATCCAGTCCATTTTAGTTCTCTGAATCCTAGAATGTGGGCGCCAAAGCCTTTGACTATGTGGATCACAATAAACTGTGGAAAATTCTGAGAGATGGGACTACCAGACCACCTGACCTGCTTCCTGACAGACCTGTATTCAGGTCAGGAAACAACAGTTAGAACTGGACATGGAGCAACAGACTGGTTCCAAATAGGAAAAGGGCTATGTCAAGGCTGTGTATTGTCACCCTGCTTATTTAACTTGTATGCAGAGTACATCATGAGAAATGCTGGGTTGGAGAAAGCCCACACTGGAATCAAGATTGCAGGGAGAAATATAAATAACCTCAGGTATGCAGATGACACCACCCTTATGGCAGAAAGTGAAGAAAACTAAAAATCCTCTTGATGAAAGTGAAAAAGGAGAGTGAAAAAGTTGGCTCACATTCAGAAAACTCAACATTGTTCAATGTTAAAGCTCAACATACAGAAAACTAAGATCATGGCATCTGATCCCATCACTTCATGGGAAATAGATGGGGAAACAGTGTCAGACTTTATTTTTGGGGGCTCCAAAATCACTGCAGCCATGAAATTAAAAGTCACTTACTCCTTGGAAGAAAAGTTATGACCAACCTAGATAGCATATTCAAAAGTGGATCCATTACTTTGCCAACAAAGGTCTGTCTAGTCAACGCTATTGTTTTTCCAGGGGTTATGTATGGATGTGAGAGTTGGACTGTGAAGAAGGCTGAGCAGTGAAGAATTGATGCTTTTGAACTGTGGTGTTGGAGAAGACTCTTGAGAGTCCCTTGGACTGCAAGGAGATCCAACCAGTCCGTCCTAAAGGAGATCAGTCCTGGGTGTTCATTGGAAGGACTGATGCTAAAACTGAAACTCCAATACTTTGGCCACCTCATACAAAAAGTTGACTCACTGGAAAAGACCCTGATGCTGGGAGGTTTTAGGGGCAGGAGGAGAAGGGGACGACAGAGGATGAGATGGCTGGATGGCATCACCGACTCCATGGACATGAATTTGAGTAGACTCCAGGAGTTGGTGATGGACCGGGAGGCCTGCTGTGCTTCGATTCATGGGGTTGCAAAGAGTCGAACACAACTGAGCAACTGAACTGAACTGAACTGAGGGTGACTAAATGGACATGAGTTTGGGTAAACTCCAGGAGTTGGTGATGGACAGGGAAGCCTGGTGTGCTGTGGTTCATGGGGTCGCAGAGTTGGACATGACTGAGCAACTGAACTGAACTGAACTGAGGGCAAAGAAAGATTTGTTTCTTGTCTTCAACGGGTAGGGTATGCTTCATGTCAACACTATCAGATTGTCAGTTCAAAAAAAAAAAAAAAAACCCTCTAAAATCAAGGTGGGGCACAGGTCATACTCTGATTCATAGAGCTTCTACTTGGAAGTAACACATCACTTCTGCTCAAATTTCACTGGTGAATTTTCCTGCTATGGCCATACCTAGTTTCAAATGTAGGGTTAAACCCTACAAAAATTTCCCAAAAGAGGAACTAAAAATATTTGATTAATACTGTTCAGTTCAGTTTCTCAGTCATGTCTGACTCTTTGCAACCCCATGGACTGCAGCACGCCAAGATTCCCTATCCATCACCAACTTCCGGGTCTTGCTCAAACTCATGTCCATCAAGTTGGAGATGCCATCCAACCATCTCATCCTCTGCCATCCCCTTCTCCTCCTGCCTTCAATCTTTCCTAGCATCAAGGCCTTTTCCATTGAGTCAGTTCTGTGCTTCAGGTGGCCAAAGTACTGGAATTTCAGCTTCAGCATCAGTGCTTCCAATGAATATTCAGGATTGATTTCTTTTAGGATTGACTGGTTTGATCTCCTTGCTTTGCAAGGGACTCTGAAGAGTCTTCTCCAACAACACAGTTCAAAAGAATCTATTCTTCAGTGCTCAGCATTCTTTATGGTCCAGTTCTCACATCCATACATGACTACGAGAAAATCAATAGCTTGACTATATGAGTCTTTGTTTGCAAGAATGTTACTGCTTTTTAATATGCTGTCTAGGTTTGTCATAGCTTTTCTTCCAAGGAGAAAACATCTTTTAATTTGATGGTTGCAGTCACCATCCATAGTGATTTTGGAATCCAAGAAAATAAAATCTGTAACTGTTTCCATTGTTTTCCCCTCTATTTGCCATGAAGTGATGGAACCAGGTGCCACGATATTAGTTTTCTGAATGATGAGCTTTAAGCTAACTTTTTCACCCTCTCACTTTCATCAAGAGGCTTTTTAGTTCTTCTTTGCTTTCTGCAGTAAGGGTGGTGTCATCTACAAATGTGAGATTATTGATATTTCTCCTGGCAATCTTGATTCTAGCTTGTGCTTCATGCAGTCTGGCATTTCTCATGATAAATTCTGCATATAAGTTAAATATGCTGGGTGACAATATACAGCCTTGACATTCTCCTTTCCCAATTAGGAACCAGTCCATTGTTCCATGTCAGGTTCTAACTGTTGCTTCCTTACCTGCATACAGATTTCTCAAGAGGCGGGTCAGGTGGTCTGGTATTCCCATCTCTTTCAGAATTTTCCACAGTTTGCTGTGATACACACAGTCAAAGACTTTAGCATAGCCAATGAAGCAGAAGTAGATGTTTTTCTGGAATTCTTTTGCTTTTTGTATAAACCAATGGATGTGGGCAATTTGGTCTCTGGTTCCACTGCCTTTTCTAAATCGAACTTGAACATCTGAAAGTTTTGCTTCATGTACTATTGAGGCCTAATTGGAGAGTTTTGAGAATCACTTTGCCAGCATGTGAGATAATTGCTATTGTGGGATAGTTTGAACATTCTTTGGCATTGCCTTTCTTTGAATTGGAATGAAAACTGACCTTTTCCAGTCCTGTGGCCACTGCTGAGTTTTTGAAATTTGCTGGCATGTTGAGTGCAGCACTTTCACAGCATTGTCTTTTAGGATTTGAAGTAGCTCAGCTGGAATTATATCACCTCCACTAACTGACCTTAGTGATGCTTCCTACAGCCCACTTGACTTTGGACTCTAGGATGTCTGGCTCTAGATGAGTGATCACACCTTTGTTGTTATCTGGGTCATTAAGATCTTTTTTGTACAGTTCTTCTGTGTATTATTGCCAGTTCTTCTTAATATCTTCTGCTTCTGTTAGGTCCATACTTTTCTTGCCCTTTATTGTGCCCATCCTTGCATGAAATATTCCATTGATATCTCTAATTTTCTTGAGGGAACTTGTCTTTCTGATTCTATTGTTTTCCTCTGTTTCTTTGCATTGATCACTTAGGAAGGCTTTCTTATCTCTCTTTGCTCTTCTTTGGAACTCTGCGTTCAGATGGCCACTCTGCATTCAGATGGCTATATCTTTCCTTTTCTCCTTTGCCTTTAGCTTCTCTTCTTTTCTCAGCTATTTGTAAGGCCTCTTCAGACAACCATTTTGCCTTTTGCATTTCTTTTTCTTGGGGATGCTTTCTATCACAGCCTCCTGTACAGTTTTATGAACCTCCTTCTATACTTCTTTAGGCACTCTGTCTATCAGATGTAATCCCTTGAATCTATTTGTCACTTCCACTGTATAATTGTAAGGGATTTGATTTAAGTCAAACCTGAATGGTCTAATAGTTTTCCCTACTTTCTTCAGTTTAAGTCTGAATTTGCAGTAAGGAGCTCATGATCTGAGCCACAGTCAGCTCCAGGTCTTGTTTTTTCTGACTCTATAGATGTCAGCTTCTCCATCTTCAGCTGCAAAGAATATAATCAAACTGATTTCGGTATTGACCATCTGGTGATGTCCATGTGTAGAGTCATCTCTTGAGTTGTTGGAAGAGGGTGTTTGCTATGACCAATGTGTTCTCTTGGCAAAACTCTGTTAGTCTTTGCCCTGCTTCATTTTTACTCTAAGGCCAAACTTCCCTGTTACTCCAGGTATCTCTTGACTTCCTACTTTTGCATCGCAGTCCCCTGATGAAAAGGACATCTTTTTTGGTGTTAGTTTTAGAAGGTCTTGTATGTCCTCATAGAACTGTTCAACTTCAGCTTCATCAGCATTAGTGGTTGGGGCATAGACTTGGATAACTGTGATATTGAATGGTTTACCTTGGAAATGAAGAGAGATCATTCTGTCATTTTTGAGATTGCACCCAAGTACTGCATTTCAGACTCTTGTTGTCTATGAGGGCTACTCCATTTCTTCTTTGGGATTCTTGCCCACAGTAGTAGATATAATGGTCATATGAATTAAATTCCCCTATTCTGGTCCATTATAGTTCACTGACTCCTAAAATGTTGATGTTCATTCTTTCCATCTCCTATTTGACTGCTTCCAATTTACCCTGATTCATGGACCTAACATCTAGGTTCCTATGCAATATTGCTCTTTACAGCATCAGAATCAGTCATATCTACAACTGGGTGCTGTTTTTCTTTGGCTCTGTCTCTTCGTTCTTTCTGGAGTTATTTCTTCACTCTTCTCCAGTAACATATTGGGCACCTACCAACCTGGGGAGTTCATCTTTCAGTATCCTATCATTTTGCCTTTTGATACTGTTCATGGGGTTCTCGAGGCAAGAATACTGAAATGGTTTGCCTCATTCCCTTCTCCAGTGGACCGTGTTTTGTCAGACCTCTCCACCGTGACCATTCCATTTTGGGTGACCCTACACAGTATGGCTCATAGTTTCATTGAGTTAGACAAGGCTGTGATCCATGTGATCAATTTGGTTAGTTTTCTGTGATTGCAATATCCTTCTGTCTGCCCTCTGATGGATAAAATTCTTGTGAAAGCTAATGACTACCAAACTAAGCTTCAATTCATGCTAATCTACCTAAATCCAGCAAATGCTGAAGTGTATTTAATAAGGAGTTCATTCAAATCCTTGTGTTTCACAGAGACATCTAGATTTCAACCTGAACTTCAGGTATCTTGGCTTCTTCATAGGCAGAAAATAAGCTTAGATGTAGCAGCCAAGTGTAAAGGGGCAGATGATCAGTCAGCACTCTATATCACTCTTTCAGGAGTAGGCATATTAAGAGGGGGCCAGGGAATAAGTATGTACAAGAAGATGTGTGCTGTGCTGTGTTGTACCTAGTTGCTCAGTTGTGTCTGACTCTTTGAGACCCCATGGACTGTAGCCTGCCAGGCTCTTCAGTCCATGGGGATTTTCCAAGCAAGAATACTGGAGTGAGTTTCATTTCATGCCCTCCTGCAGAGGATCTTCCTGACCCAGGGGTTGAACTCAGGTTCTTCACCTGCATTGCAGATAGAGTCTTCACCATCTGAGCCAGCAGGGAAGCCCATGAATACTGGAACAGGTAGCCTACCCTTCTCCAGGGGATCTTTCCTACTGAGGAATCGAACTGGGGTCTCCTGCATTGCAGGTGGATTCTTTACCAGCTGAGCTACCAGGAAAGCCTGTACAAGAAGATAACTGTGGTTTAATAAAAAAGAAGACAAAGTCAAACCAGTTTTAAGCCCTAACTTGGCAATTTACTGGATAAAAAATTATGTGTCCACTATTTATCCTCTACACACATACTACACTTGATCTTAGCCAACAATGTGGGAGACCTGGGTTCGATCCCTGGGTTGGGAAGATCCCCTGAAGAAGGAAATGGCAACCCACTCCAGTACTCTTGCCTGGAAAATACCATGGACTTAGAAGCCTGGTAGGCTACAGCCCATAGGGTCGCAAACAGTCGGACATAACTGAGCGACTTTCCCCTTTCCCTATTTATCCTCTAGGAGTCTGAGTTTTCCTGCCCTGAAAGATAAAGAATCAAATAGATATTGCAGATAAAGTACTTTGTGACTCATAAGTACTATATAACTGTCATAGAAAGAATAAGTTATTTTATCCCTGGGCATGTCTGAAGTATATCAAGATTTTAATGAGTCCTTGACTCTGTCTCAGAGAATAGAAGTTGTATTTGGCATGGCATCAACCCACATCATTTTAATATGTCAGCAACTCTAATTCTAAATCTACAATATTTAATAGTAATAAAGATAAATAATTTATAATGCTTTACAGAATTATTTCTCACCAGGTATCCAAACCCCATACCAGCTGCCATTATTGAACAGAGAAAAAGACTCTAAGAAATGAGATGAGTAACAAAGCAACACAGCAGGTAAACAAATCTTGATTAGGAAATGAACAGAATACAAAATGAAGCCTCATTGGAAGAACACAAATAAAATTAGGGAGACCAAAATATCATTTGCTACATCTTTACATTGGTTATATATAAGCTTGCCCATTATGTACAAATTCTTTTCTTTATTATATCACTGTATTTTGAATATTTAAAGACCCTTAATCTTTGAACTGAACTGAATCTTTAAAAATAGTATTATGGGCTTACTAATTGAAAATTTAGATTCTGGATATTTTGGGGGTCATATTAAAAAAAGTCCAAAGTCTTTCTTTGCTGCCTTCTTTCTTACCCTCTGTGTCTCTTTGGTCCCTCTACATTTATTAACTGCTGTTTTATGTTTCAGATAAAGTACTGGTATTAAAGCTTCCCTTGTAGCTCAGTTGGTAAAGAATCCACCTGAAATTCAGGAGACCCAGGTTTTATTCCTTGGTTGGGAAGATTTCCCTGGAGAAGGAAATGGCAATCCACTCCAGTATTCTTGCCTGGGAAATCTCATAGACAGAGGAGCCTGGTGGGTTACAGTCCATGGGGTTGCAAGAACTGGACATGACTGAGTGACTAAACCACCACCACTGGTATTAAAGAAGTCAGTGTTCTTATAATATTTTCTTTCCCTAGAAGGATGCAAAAGTTAAAGAGAGTAATGAGGTGGAGGCTATAATACATGTATGAATAGAATGCTGTAAGAACAAGGAGAAAGTGTCCAACTGTGGTCAGGAGTTTAGAAAAGAATTCATGCTGAGGATGACATTTCTCACCATAAGAAGGAAAAGCAGGGAAAGAAATTCTGGGTAGAAGAAACAATTAGTACTAAGTGAGAATTAGCATTACAACTTTAATGTCAAGTGATTTAAAGTAGCTAAAATGCAGGATGTTTGGGGAGAGGTCAAATTACAAAAATGGATAGGAACCTGACATTGGTGGTCTTTATAGGCCATTGCCAAGAGTTTGTGGTCCATCCTAACTGGACTTTAAATAGAGTGATTGGAAAAAAAGGCTAACATTTTTACTTATGGAATATCCACGTTACCTACACTTGGAAAAAATATTGTTTACTCTCAGTTTATGAATTTGTGAATTACCATGTTAAACATTTTATTGGTTACCATTTATTGGTAGCTCCCTGCTTAGACTCAAGCAGCAAATCTCCTTTCTTGATCTTAAAGTCATTTCATGAAAATACTAGCTCCCATCAGGGAATCTTTCCCACATACCCAGTATTTTAACTCCAAAGCATTTGAGTCCAATTCATTTCTTGGAGTTGTGCTTGACTTCCATGTAATCATGACAAATGCCCAGACAGAGGTAATGTCCTTGAGATTTTTCCATTGTGTAACCCAGTGCTGAAAGCTTTCAAAATGAATGGAGCTGGCATGCAATTTCTTTTCTTTTCTTATGCCATCTCAGTACTGCTAACAGTCTTAACAAGATAATTTTTGATAGTCAAAAGAGCCAAAAGCTCTATGGTCTAAAGTTCTATTGACTTCAATTTGTCTCAAGTAATGATGATAAATACCTTTGGAAAAAAGCAAGCATAAACTAATAACCATGATCTAAAATGCATTAGCAACCTGGAAACGTTTCAGTCATTGTAGTTATATGCTTTAAAAACAAAACAAAACAAAAAAACAAACACTTCAGTTAATACATGTTCTCTCTCTCTCTCTCTCTTTTTTTTTTTTTTTTGATGTAGGCTTTATAGGCTAGAATATGTTTATGATATAGTTCAATTTAATATAAGCTCTAGTAATAGAGCATTTTATTTGAGGATGAAACCATAATCTTAATATGTACTCTATGTTTCACCAAAGATGGATAAGACCAATAAAATAGGTAGTATCTTGTAAATGAAATAGCTAGTGATTGTCCTTGAATTCTGATGTTTCTGGGACACTACATGAGGTTCTTTCTATAGAAGGCTAAATAAAAGCAAGGCTTGAAAAATGGTCATTAGAAAGAAAACAGTTGAGAGTGAAGTTTTAGTTGAATGAAGGCAGGAACCAGATAATAATGCTGAAGGATGAAGAAGAAAGTATTCACATAATTTATTCTTAACTCTATAAGCTTTGTTCACTGTAACTTACCCTGTTCCTGTTAAACCATGGTTTCTTCTGACCACACCTTAAAGGAAAAATGGTTACTACTCAGCATTTGGAATTCTAAGGTCTTAGAACCTGGCTCACCATAGTAGATGTGGAAAAATATTTGGTTAATCAGTTCACTCTTTACCCAACCCTCCTCCCTACCCCCTCTCCTCCAGCCCCTCCCTCCAGCTCTGACACCTAGCCATGAGGAGAGAAGACAAAAACTCTGAGGTGAGTGAGCTGAATCCCCCACCCACCCCACCCTTAGGGACATTTGCTGGATCCTGGGGATTTTTCCTTTTGGGGAATTTAACTGATTTGTGACATGGTTGAAAATTGGGTTTAATTTAGGCATGAACCCACTTCTAAGCAAAAAATAAACCAGCACATTGTTGTTGTTTTGGCAGTTGTAGGAGGCTAGAGAGACAAATTGGAAACTTTAGGGACTCCTTCAAATGCTTGGCTAATTTATCCCCATGTGACGCTGGCTAATTCTAGAGATCTGTAGCAGCATTGGAGATAATGAAGGAAATCCAAAATCTTCAAAAAGGCAAAGTGAAATCTAACCCACTCTAGGGAGAGTGGGCCTACCTCAATCTCTTCACTAAGTTTCTCAGTCAAGACATTTGCTAGTTTATTAAGATGTCTAGAATGGAGGCTGAAGAGCTGGGCTAGAAACTTATGAATGGCAAAGCTGGAAATCCTAAAGTATTTCATGATCGAGGATAAAGAGAACAGTTTGGTTCTCTATCAGAAAGCTTCAGATGGCCATTCCCAAGGAAGTGGGTTGGAACAGAGGTAAATTGATTATTATTCTGCAATCCAGCTCTGACTCTTATAAATTACTGATTAAATAAAATGATCAGCCTCTTACCTGAGCTGCATAACAGAGAAAAGGGGAGACCCTTTCTGGTTAAAGATAGTATTAGTCAGATTCTCTTCATTTCTTTTATAGTCAGTCTCTGACATACAATAAAATATTGCTACACATGCAAAAAGACATGAAAATATGACTGATGATCAAGAAGAAAAAGATGAAATCTAGTGGGAGATAAGAGATTATCTAGCTATCAGAGTTATCATGAAGGTCTTTGAAATAACTATGATTGATGTATTAAATAAATAAATTAGAGAAGATGAGAAGAATAAATGAAAATATGGAGATTTTCTTCAACAAATTATACTCTGTAAAAAAAAACATATAAATAATCTAAAATAGAAAAATAAAACTCTAAAGTTCAGAACGCAATGGGTGTTCCTAAAGAGTAGATTAAGGAGAGAAATATATAGGACATGTAAATTGAAAGATGACTCACTAAAAATATGCAGAATTAAATATATAGAAAACATTAAAAATGTGAGTGAAAATATATAGGATGATCTAAGGTCTAATATACATATAATAGAATTCATGGAAGGAAAAAGGGAAGGGGGAAATCACTATTTACATTTTCTAAAACTAATGAAAGATGTCAATTGAGAGATTTAGAAAAGTCTGGGAATCTCAAGTTGAAGATAAACAAAACCATACTTAAGTAAATAATGAAATCTTCTGAAAATCAAGTACAAAAAGAAAAAGTTTAAAATCAGTGCCTTAAAAAATTACTGGTATTTAACTTCTCAATATAAATTATAGAAGCTAGGAGACAATAAAATGACATCTTTAGAATATTGAAAGAAAATAAATTCCATCTTCTAATTTTGTACCAGAAGTTATACTTTAAAAATGAAAAATACAGTTTTAGTCAAATAAAAAGTAATGGATTTTTTTGTTACTAGCAAGTCCTCTTTTCAAAAACTAAATGGACATTTTTCAGGTAGAAAAATAATTCTAGATAAAGCATGGAAATATAGGAGGAAATTATGAACTCCAGAGGAGTAAAACATCTATTTCTGCTTTATTGACTATGCCAAAGCCTTTGACTGGGTGGATCACAATCAACTGTGGAAAATTCTGAAAGAAATGGGAATACCAGACCACCTGACCTGCCTCTTGAGAAATCTGTATGCAGGTCAGGAAGCAACAGTTCGAATTGGACATGGAACAACAGACTGGTTCCAAATAGGAAAAGGAGTACGTCAAGGCTGTATATTGTCACCCTGCTTATTTAACTTATATGCAGAGTACATCATGAGAAACACTGGACCGGAAGAAACACAAGCTGGAATCAAGACTGCCAGGAGAAATATCAATCATCTCAGATATGCAGATGACACCACCCTTATGGCAGAAAGTGAAGAGGAGCTAAAAAGCCTCTTGATGAAAGTGAAAGAGGAGAGTGAAAAAGTTGGCTTAAAGCTCAACATTCAGAAAACGAAGATCATGGCATCCGGTCCCATCACTTCAGGGGAAATAGATGGGGAAACAGTGTCAGACTTTATCTTTTTGGGCTCCAAAATCACTATGGGTGGTGACTGCAGTCATGAAATTAAAAGATGCTTACTCCTTGGAAGAAAAGTTATGAACAACCTAGATAGTATATTCAAAAGCAGAGACATTACTTTGCCAAATAAGGTCCGTCTAGTCAAGGCTATGGTTTTTCCTGTGGTCTTGCATGGATGTGAGAGTTGAACTGTGAAGAAGGCTGAGTGCCAAAGAACTGATGCTTTTGAACTGTGATGTTGGAGAAGACTCTTGCGAGTCCCTTGAACTGCAAGGAGATCCAACCAGTCCATTCTGAAGGAGATCAACCCTGGGATTTCTTTGGAAAGAATGATGCTAAAGCTGAAACTCCAGTACTTTGGCCACCTCATGTGAAGAGCTGACTCATTAGAAAAGACTCTGATGCTGGAAGGGATTGTGGGCAAGAGGAGAAGGGGACGACTGAGGATGAGATGGCTGGATGGCATCACGGACTCGATGGACATGAGTCTGAGTGAACTTTGGGAGATGGTGATGAACAGGGAGGCCTGGCGTGCTGCAATTCATGGGGTCACAAAGAGTTGGACACGACTGAGCGACTGAACTGAACTGAACTGAAGAGTAAAATATGTGAGCAAATAAAAATGATTATTGACATTATATATAACAGAAAAGAAACTGCAGCAATAAAATTTTGAAATATTTCCAGTATAAAGCAATTCAGAATGGTTTCTAATTTCTAGTTTAGATCCACTGTGGTGAGAATATATTTCTACATAGTTGACCCTTGAAGAACGCAGATTTAAACTGTATGAATCCACTTATAGGTGGATTTTATTCAATAAATACCTATATTGGCACTACATGGTCCATGGCTGGCTGAATCTGGAAGCAGAATGCCAGAAATAGAAAAATTACTGTAAAGTCATACACGGATTTTTGACTGTGTATGTTGACAGCACTTTGTTGTTGTTGTTCAGTCAATAAGTCGGATCAGGCTCTTTGCAACCCTGTGGACTGCAGCACGCCAGGCTTCCATGTCAATCATTCCCTCCTGGAGCTTGCTCAGACTCATGTCCATTGAGTCAGTAATGCCGTTCAACTATCTCATCCTCTGTTGCCCCCTTCTCTTCCTGACCTCAATCTTTCTTAGCGTCAAGGTCTTTTCCAATGAGTCGACTCTTCACATCAGGTGGCCAAAGTACTGGATCTTCAGCTTAAACATCAGACCTCCCAATGAATATTCAGGGGTGATTTCCTTTAAGATTGAGTGGTTTGATCTCCTTACTGTCCAAGGGAATCTCAAGAGTCTTCTCTGGCACCTCAGTTCGTAAGCATCAGTTCTTCAGCACCCAGCCTTCATTATGTTCCAACTGTTACATCCACACATGACTAGTAAAAAACCATCAGTTCAGTCACTTCAGTCACTCAGTTGTGGCTAACTCTTTGTGACCCCATGAACTGCAGCATGCCAGGCCTCCTTGTCCATCACCAACTCCCAGAGTCCACCCACCCATGTCCATTGAGTCGGTGATGCCATCCAACCATCTCATCCTCTGTTGTCCCCTTCCACTCCTGCCCTCAGTCTTTTCCAGCATGAGGGTCTTTCCCAATGAGTCAGCTTTTCACAGGAGGTGGCCAAAGTATTCGAGTTTCAGCTTCAACATCAGTCCTCCCAATGAACACTCAGGACTGATCTCCTTTAGGGTGGACTGGTTGGATCTCCTTGCAGTCCAAGGGGCTCCCAAGAGTCTTCTCCAACACCACAGTTCAAAAGCATTTATTCTTTGGCACTCAGCTTTCTTTATAGTCTAACAATCATATCTGTACATGACCACTGGAAAAACCATAGCCTTGACTAAATGGATTTTGTTGGCAAAGTAACGTCTCAGCTTTTTAATGTGCTGTCTAGGTTGGTCATAACTTTCCTTCCGAGGAGTAAGTGTTTTTAATTTCATGGCTGCAGTCACCATCTGCAGTGATTTTGGAGCCCAGAAAAACAAAGTCAGCCACTGTATCCACTGTTTCCCCATCTATTTCCCATGAAGTGATGGGACCAGATGCCATGATCTTAGTTTTCTGAATGTTGAGCTTTAAGCCAACTTTTTCACTCTCCACTTTCACTTTCAACAAGAGGCTTTTTAGTTCCTCTTCACTTTCTGCCATAATGGTGATGTCATCTGCATACTTGAGGTTATTGATATTTCTCCCAGCAATCTTGATTCCAGTGTGTGCTTCCTCCAACCCAGCATTTCTCATGATGCACTCTGCATATAAGTTAAATAATCAGGGTGACAATACACAGCCTTGATGTAGTCCTTTTCCTATTTGGAACTCATCTGTTGTTCCATGTCCAGTTCTAACTTTTGTATCCTGACCGGCACACAGGTTTCTCAAGAGGCAGGTCAGGTGGTCTGGTATTCCCATCTCTTGAAGAATTTTCCACAGTTTCTTGTGATCCACACAGTCAAAGGCTTTGGCATAGTCAATAAAGCAGAAATAGACGTTTTCCAGAACTCTCTTGCTTTTCCAACGATCCAGTGGATGTTGGCAATTTGATCTCTGGTTCTTCTGCCTTTTGTAAAACCAGCTTGAACATCAGGAAGTTCACGGTTCACATATTGCTGTAGCCTGGCTTGGAGAATTTGCATGTGAGATGAGTGCAATTGTGTGGTAGTTTGAGCATTCTTTGGCATTGCCTTTCTTTGGTATTGGAATGAAAACTGACCTTTTCTAGTCCCGTGGCCACTGCTGAGTTTTCCAAATTTGCTGGCATATTGAGTGCAGCACTTTCACAGCATCATCTTTCAGGATTTGAAATCGCACAAGTGGAATTCCATCACCTCCACTAGTTTTCGTTGTAGTGATGCTTTCTAAGGCCCACTTGGCTTCACATTCCAGGATGTCTGGCTCTAGTTGAGTGATCACACCTTCATGATTATCTGGGTCATGAAGATCTTTTTGTACAGTTCTTCCGTGTATTCTTGCCACCTCTTCTTAATATTTTCTGCTTTTGTTAGGTCCCTAACATTTCTGTCCTTTACTGAGCCCATCTTTGTATGAAATATTCCCTTGGAATCTCTAATTTTCTTGAAGAGATCTCTAGTCTTTCCCATTCTATTGTTTTCCTCTATTTCTTTGCATTGATCACTGAGGAAGGCTTTCTTATCTCTCCTTGCTATTCTTTGGAACTCTGCTTTCAGATGGGTATATCTTTCATTTTCCCCTTTGCTTTTCACTTCTCTTTTTTCACAGCCTTTTGTAAGGCCTACTCAGACAGCCATTTGCTTTTTGCATTTCTTTTTCTTGGGGATGGTCTTGATTCCTGTGTCCTGTACAATGTCAGGAATCTCCATCCATAGTTCATCAGGCACTCTATCAGATCTAGTCCCTTACATCTATTTCTCACTTGCACTGTATAGTCATAAGGGATTTGATTTAGGTCATACCCGAATGGTCTAGTGGTTGTCCCCACTTTCTTCAATTTCAGTCTGAATTTGGCAATAAGGAGTTCATGATCTGAGCCACAGTCAGTTCCCAGTCTTGTTTTATCTCACTGTATAGAGCTTCTCCATCTTCAGCTGCAAAGAATATAATCAATGTGATTTTGGTGTCGACCTTCTGGGGATGTCCATGTGTAGAGTCTTCTTCTGTGTTGTTTTAAGAGGGTGTTTGCGATGACCAGCATGTTCTCTTTCAAGAACTCTATTAGTCTTTGCCCTTCTTCATTCTGTACACCAAGGCCAAATTTGCCTGTTACTCCAGGTGTTTCTTGACTTCCTACTTTTGCATTTCAGTCCTCTGTAATGAAAAGGATATTCATGTGTGTGTGTTAGTTCTAGAAGGTCTTCATTTCTTCATAGAACTGTTCCACTTCAGCTTCTTCAGCATTACTGTTTGGAGCATAGACTTGGATTACCGTGATATTGAATGGTTTGCACTGGAAAAGAAGAGAGATCATTCTGTCATTTTTGAGATTGAATCCAAGTATTGCATTTTGGACTCTTTTGTTGTCTGTGATGGCTACTCCATTTCTTCTAAGGGATTCCTGCCCACAGTAGTAGATATAATGGTCATCTGAGTTAAATTCACCCATTCCAATCCATTTTAGTTCACTGATTCCTAGAAAGTCCATGTTCACTCTTGGCATCTCCTGTTTGACTTAATTTATGGACCTGACATTCCAGGTTCCTATGCAATATTGCTCTTTATAGCATCAGACCTTGCTTCTATCACCAGTCACTTCCATAGCAGGGTGTTGTTTTTGCTTTGACTCCATCCATTCATTCTTTCTGGAATTACTTCTCCACTGAACTCCAGTAGTATATTGGGCACCTACCAACCTAGGGTATTCATCTTTCAATGTCCTATCTTTTTGCATTTTCATACTGTTCATCTGTTCATGGGGTTTCAAGGCAAGAGTACTGAGTTGGTTTGCCATTCCCTCCTCCAGTGCACCACATTTGGTGAGAACTCTCCACCATGACCTGTCTGTCTTGAATGGCCCTACATGGCATGGCTCAGTTTCATTGAGTTAGACAAGGCTGTGCTCCATGTGATCAGATTGGCTAGTTTTCTGTGATGTGGTTTAAGAGAGGTGCTAAGAGAGGGCATCATAGGGTAGACAGACAAACCACAATCACAGAAAAACCATAGCTTTGACCTTTGTCAAATTGTCCTATATGGACTTTTGTCAGCAAAGGGATGCCTCTACTTTTGATATACTATTTAGGTTTGTCATAGCTTTTCTTCTAATGAGCAAGAATCTTTCAATTTCATGGCTGCAGTCATTGTCCACAGTGATTTTAGAGTCCAAGAAAATGAAATCCACCACCGTTCCCATTGTTGCTTTATCTATTTGCAATGAAGTAATGGGTCTGGATGCCATGATCTTAGTTACTTTAATGTTGAGTTTTAAGCCAGCTTTTTCACTCTCCTCTTTCACCTTCATCAAGAGGCTCTTTAGTTTCTGTTCACTTTCTGCCAGTAGGGTGGCATCATCTGCATATCTGAGGTTGTTGATATTTCTCCAGACAATCTTGATTCTAGCCTGTGAGTCATCCAACCCAAAATTTTGCATGATATACTCTGCATATAAGTTAAATAAGCAGGGTGACAATATACATCCTAAATGTACTCCTTTCTCAATTTTATACCTGTCGGTTGTTCCATGTATGGTTCTAAGTGTTGCTTCTTGACCTACATATAGGTTTCTCAGGGGGCAGATAAGGTGATCTGGTATTCCTTTCTTTTAAAGAATTTTCTACAGTTCATTGTAATACACACAGTCAAAGGCTTTAGTGTATTCAGCATATTCAGTGAAGCAGAAGTAGATGTTTTTGTGGAATTGCTTCCCTGGTGGCTCAGAGGTTAAAGCATCTGCCTGCAATTCAGGAGACCTGGGTTCAATCCCTGGGTTGGGAAGATTCCCCTGGAGAAGGAAATGGCAATCCACTCCCGGTATTCTTGCCTGGAGAATCCCATGGACAAAGGAACCTGGTGGGCTACAGTCCATGGGGTCGCAAAGAGTTGGACACAACTGAGCGACTTATAATTCAAAAAATAATAATAATAATGAATGTTGGCAACTTGATCTCTTGTTCCTCTGCCTTTTCTAAGTCCAGTTTGAACATCTGGAAGTTCTCAGCTCACATACTGTTTTGAAACCTAGCTTGAAGGATTTTGAGGATTACCTAGCTAGCATGTGAAATAAGTGCAATTGTACAGTAGTTTGAGCATTCTTTGGCATTGTCTATCTTTGGAATTGGAATGAAAACTGACCTCTTCCATTCCTGTGGCCACTGCTGAGTTTTCCAAATTTGCTGGCATATTGAGTGCAACACTTTTACAGCATCATCTTTTAGGATGTGAAATAGCTCAGCTGGAATTCCATCACCTCCTCTAGCTTTGTTCATAGTAATGCTTCCTATGGCCCACTTGACTTCACACTCTAGGATATATGGCTCTAAGTGAGTGACTACACCACTGTGGTAATCTGTGTCATTAAGACCTTTTTTATATGGTTATTCTGTGTATTCTTACCACTTCTTTTTAATTTTTTCTGCTTCTGTTAGGTCCCTGCCATTTCTGGCCTTTATTGCCCAACTTTGCCGGAAATATTCCCTTGGTATCTCTAATTTTCTTGAAGAGATCTCTAGTCTTTCCCATTCATTGTTTTCCTCTATGTCTTTGCATTTCTCACTAAGGAAGGCTTTCTTATGTCTCCTTGCTATTCTTTGGAACTCTCCATTCAGTTGAATATGTCTTTCACTTGCTCCTTTACCTTTCAATTCCCTTCTTTTCTCAGCTATTTGTAAGGGCTCCTCAGATAAATATTTTACCTTCTTGCATTTCTTTTTCTTTGGAATGGCTTTGGTCATCACCTCCCCTAACCCTTTCATTGTTTGAGGGTCAACTGCATTTTGGAAAAGAAAAAAGAGTAAATATAAATTTATTTAAAGGTACAACTGAAGAAGCAAGATAACAAAAAGCAAATATAAACTAAGAAAAGTACAGTCCAGGTTCAATGCAGGATGTAGGATGCTTGGGGCTGGTGCACTGGGATGACCCAAAGGGATGGTACAAGGAGGGAGAGGGGAGGGGGGTTCAGTAAGGGGAACACGTGTACACCCGTGACACATTCATGTTGGTGTATGGCAAAACCACACATCATTATTGTAATATTGTAATACATAAAGTACTGTAATACATAAAATATTGCAGAGTAATTAGCCTCCAATTAAAATAAATAAATTTAAGTTAAAAAAGAAGAAGAATATAAGGACAGAAATAATAAAGAGCAGAAATAAAATAATAATAAAGAAAAATCAACAAAAAGTTGGTATTTTGATAAAATTCATAAAATTGATAAACTTATCACAAGATTGATGTGGAAAAAAAAGAAGCCACAAATTTTCAGAAATAAAAACGTATGGATCATAGTACATCAAATGAGATGATATTATAAACATTTTCTCTGATAAATTTGATAATTTGGATGAGATGGATTAATAAATCAAAATTCTCTTATTAAATTTTTCATAAGATAAAATAGAAAAATTTGAAAAATCAGATATGTATTTTTAAACTTTGATTCCTAATTAGAATGCTTTCATAATCTAATTCTTAGGCCTAGATATTTTCACTGGTGAATTCTTCCAAACATTTGAGAAAGACATAACAACAATATTGTACAGATTCTTCCAGAGAACACACAAATGGGGAACAGCTTGTGATACTTTTCAAGAGACACATTTAAGAGATCTTTAATTGAGAAAGACATAAAATAAAAATAATAAACCAACTTTTTCATTAACATTGATGCAAAATCAAGACAATATTAACAAAGCCTACACTCTCTGACATAAATCACAACAAGATCCTCTGACACACTTCCTAGAGTAATGGAAATAAAAACAAAAATAAGCAAGTAGAACCTAATTAAACTTAAAAGCTTTTTCACAGCAAAGGAAACTATAAACAAGGTGAAAAGACAACCTTCAAAATGGGAGAAAATGATGGCAAATGAAACAACTGACAAAGGATTAATTTCTAAAATATACAAGCAGCTAAAGACCCAAAGAGACATTTCTCCAATGAAGACATACAGATGGCTAATAGACATTTGAAAAGATGCTCAACATCACACATTATTCAGTTCAGTTCAGTTCAGTCACTCAGTTCTGTCCAACTTTTTGCAACCCCGTGAATCGCAGCACTCCAGGTCTCCCTGTCCATCACCATCTCCCGGAGTTCACTCAAACTCACGTCCATTGAATAGGTGATATCATCCAACCATCTCATCCTCTGTCTTCCCCTTTTCCTCCTGCCCCCAATCCCTCCCAGCATCAGAGTCTTTTCCAATGAGTCAACTCTTCACATGAGGTGGCCAAAGTACTGGAGTTTCAGCTTTAGCATCATTCCTTCCAGAAAACACCCAGGGCTGATCTCCTTCAGAATGGACTGGTTGGATCTCTTTGCAGTCCAAGGGACTTGCAAGAGTCTTCTCCAACATCACAGTTCAAAAGTATCAATTCTTTGGCACTCAGCTTTCTTCACAGTCCAACTCTCGCATCCCTACATAACAACTGGAAAAACCATAGCCTTGACTAGATGGGCCTTTGTTGGCAAAGTAATGTCTCTGCTTTTCAATATGCTGTCTAGGTTGGTCATAACTTTTCTTCCAAGGAGTAAGCATCTTTTAATATCATGGCTGCAGTCACCATCTGCAGTGATTTGGAGAAATGCAAATCAGAACTACAATAAGATACTACCTCAAACCGTCAGAGTGGCCACCATCAAAAATATACAAATAATTAATGCTGGAGAGGGTGTGGAGAAAAAGGAACCCTCTTGCATAGTTGGTGAGAATGTAAGTTGATACAGTCACTATGGAAGACTGTATGAAGATTCCTCTAAAAACTAGAAATAAAATTACCATATAACCCATCAGTCCCACTGTTGGGCATATACCCCTGAAAAAAACATAATTGAAAAAGACACAATATCCCAATGTTCATTGTAACACTACTCACAATAGCTAGGACATGGAAGCAATCTCTATGTCCATCGACAGATGAATGGACGGAGAGGCTGTGGTACATATATACACAATGGGATATTGCTCCTTGCTAGTTGCTCAGTCCTATCTGACTCTTTGAGACCTGGTAGAGTGTAGCCCACCAGGCTCCTTTGTCTATGGGATTCTCCAGGCAAGAATACTGGGGTAGGCAGTCATTTCCTTCTCCAGGGGATCTTCCCAACCTGGGATCAAGCCCAGGTCTCCTTCATTAACAGGAAGATTCTTTACCATCTGAGCCACCAGGGAACCCCAATGGAATGTTACTCAGGCATAAAAAGGAATTCATTTGAGTCAGTGCTAATAAGGTGGATGAACCTAGAGCCTGTTATCCTGAGTGAAGTAAGTCAGAAAAACAAATATCATATATTAACACACATATATGGAATCTTTATTTTCAGGGTACCAGTGGAGTTGCAGACATAGCTAACAACAGACTTATGGACATGAGGTAGCAGGGAGTAGGAAGGAGAGGGTGTCAAATGGAGAGGGTAGCATGGGAAAATATACACTAACATATGTAAAATAGATAGCCATTGGGAATCTGCTGTATAACTCAGGGAACTCAAACTGGGCTTTGTAACTACCTAGAATGGTGGAATAGGATGGGGGATAGGGAGGGAGGTTCAAAAGGGAGGAGACATAAGTATACCTATGGCTGCTCCCTGTTGCTGCATGGCAGAAACCAACAAAATATTATAATTATCCTTCAGTTAAAAATAAATGAAAAAAACAGGAAAAAAAGAAAATATTAACAAAGTCAATCTAGTAAATAAAAGGGATACTGACTTGCTACCAAGGAGAGTTTATTTCAGATATGCCAGTGTGGTTTAACATTAGATAATCACTAAATGTAATTCATCACAGCAACACACTACTGAATAACCAGAATTTACAAGTAGGTTTAGCAATGCCCCTAAATACAAGGTTAGTACACATGATTTTATAAATATTTTATATACCAGAAGAATATGGAAAATTAAAACATTGTCATTTATAATAAAATAAAACAAACCATATAACTAGCAACTAATGTAATGAAAAATGTGCACACTTCTACAATCAAACTACAAAACATTATTGAGAGAAATTACACAGAACCTAAGCAAATGAAGAGAATCTAAACAAATCTATGTTTAGATGGAAGACTCAGTATTGCTAAGATATTAATTCTGCCCAAATGAGTCTACCAATTTAGTGTAATCTTAATCAAAAATATCAACATGTTTTTGTTAAATAAAATTTGGAAATGTAAGAGCCAAGGATATCCCAAGCATTTTTTGAGAAGAACTTAGATGAAGAACTTGCCAGATATCAAAATTTGTTATGAAATTATAGTAAGTCAGATAGTGTGGCTTTGGTGATAGGACAGACAAACCTGATGAGTGAAATAGAATAGAGAGTCCAGAATTAGACTCATGTGTATACTAACTTGGGATTTTAAAAATATGAAAAGTACAGCAAGGAATGAAGAGTCTTTTCAATAAATGATGCTGTGGGTCAATTGTATATCTATACAAAAATAATCAAATTAAAATAGATTATATATCTAAACATAAAAGGAAAAGAAAACACTTTTAGAGGAAAAGTCGGGTGATGATCTTGATGATCCCAAAGCGGGCAAAGAGTTTTAAATAGGACACAAAAAGAACTATTTCTAAAACAAAAGTAGTAATTCAGTTTATATCAAAATTAAGAGCCTCTTTAAGAGACTCAGAGTACTTGTATCCAGAATAAAAAGCACTTTGACAAATCAATAAGAAAAAGGCAGATAAACTAATAGAAACAATAAACAGAGCTTGAACAGAATCTTAGAAGATATTCAAAGAGCTAATAAGCTTATTATTATTTATCAGTTCAGATCAGTTCAGTTGCTCAGTTGTGTCTGACTCTTTGTGACCCCATGGATTGCAGCACTCTAGGCCTCCTTGTCCATCACCAACTCCCAGAGTCTACTCAAATTCATCTCCATTGAGTTGGTGATGCCATCCAACCATCTCATCCTCTGTCGTCCCCTTCTCCTCCTGCCCTCAATCTTTCCCAGCATCGGGGTCTTTTCCTATGAGTCAGTTCTTTGCATCAGGTGGCCAAAGTATTGGAGAGTCAACTTTAGCATCAATCCTTCCAATGAATATC
Source organism: Nanger dama (assembly GCA_917880005.1). Lineage (NCBI taxonomy): Eukaryota > Metazoa > Chordata > Mammalia > Artiodactyla > Bovidae > Nanger > Nanger dama. The sequence goes on along the minus strand of CAKJTW010000082.1, from coordinate 5,238,870 downwards.
CAGGACTGATTTCCTTTAGCAAGCTAGAGGCCACCATGTGACAATACTACACATCTATTAGAATGCTTAAGGCAGAAGGATGGAGAATCCTGAGGGCTGGGGAGGATGTGAAGCAGCAGATATTGTTGCTATGAGGTGCTGCTGCTGGACATCCAAATGCGTACACACACGCTGGAAAACAGCTTGACAATATGTTCTATCCCACCTACATACATAACCAACAGAAATGTGTACACAGCTTCATCAGAAGCCATGAACGAAATGATCTCAGTAACCCTAAGCAGTAGTTCATAGTAGTAAAGACCTGAAAACTCTTTGGGTGCCTGCAAGTGTGGAATGGACTAATATATTGCGGTATCATCACAAAACAGCATAGCACCATGCTACTGGCAAGTCCTCAACCACGAAGTCTTTCCCTTCAGAAATATGTAGTTGCTTCCAGAGTGTGTCTAATACTGTCGGGACACATGGTTCAGAAAGAAATGAGAGGCCCCATCTGTGTAGCTCCATGGAAGGCTTGGTACCCCTCTCTAGTGCAGACTGTGGCCTGTGGGAGGTGGCATTCCTGTCATTGTTGACTCGGCCTTTGTTATTCCCATGTGGCTTGCTGGTATCTGAGCAGTTTGGTCTCATGTCAGCTGGAGACACAGGTGGCACATCCCTTTAGTCACAGAGGCCCAAAAGGGATCAGTCAGTCCCTCCAACCACATAAATGCTGTTTACTCAATGGATCTCTTCAATGAGATAGAATTAAAATATGCTTAGATACTGAAACTTTTTTTTTTTTAGGTTGGGGAGATAGGACTTGAAAACATAACTCCCAGATGTTTGAAGAATGCGATCTGGTGTGAGGAGTCTTGCATTAAAAATCTGTCCCTGATGCTGAAACTGCTAATTTAGTATGCTTTAATGTGGCATCTAAGATGCAGCAAGAAAAAAAAAAACCAAAACCCAAAGAGGGTTGTTTGTCTTCTGCGACAGTGATTCAGACACAAAGCCTTGATTGTTAACTTCATATGCAGTCACAAGTTTTGTAGTGTCTTTTAAGGGCCAGACAATTCTACCACTAAATAAAATATTTGTCTTTTATCCACATTACCATACTACTGACAAGTCTTCCCCTCAGAACTCATCATTCAGCAATGTGTAGCTGTTTCCAGAGTGTGTCTAATACTGTTGGAACACGTCTTTCAGAAAGAAACGAATGGCTCAGTCTGGGTGACTCTGAGGAGGGTTCAATATACCTCTCCAGTGCAGGGTTTGGCCTGTGAGAGGTGATGTTCTTATCATTTGTCAATTCGGCCTTTGTTATTCTCACATGGCTCTCTGGTATCTGAACAGAGTTTGGCTTCATGTTAGCCGGGGATAGGGGTGGTATATCCCTTTAGTCAGAGAACATCCAAAAGTTATCAGCGCCTCCAGTCACTGTAATGATGTTTTCACACTAAAAAGAAGTACTCAGTTTTTTAAGAACATTAATCATATTGACGCTTTTGCATTTTTTAAACATATTTTTCACAGCTCCTGGCCTAGAATGGAAATATTACTACTGGGCATCAGCAATCACAGACTTGGCTATTTTAGCAAAGTAGGGAGGAAACGGTGCTGGTGGCCAAGTGAGTTGCCCGAGTTGTGAAGAGCTGGATCAAGTCCTGATAGTGTCAGGGATAGATTCCTGCTACTCACCATTATTTCTGGCACCATGACTTGCTGTGGCTGCACAGGGGGCCTCTGGGACTTGGGAATTTGAGACTATAATGGCAGAGGGGCAGTCCAGATCCTCCCCCAAAGGAGATGTCTCAGGGGGAACTTCACACGGCCAACGTGTGCCCAGCACCTGTGCCGGTGTGCACTCAGCTCGCGTACCAGTTAATCCTTCTTTTGTCTGTATGAAGTTCTTTGGCTTCCAACAGGGAAGGCACAGTCAGGACATTGGGGCTATTTATCATGGTTTCAGAGCAGGCTCAGCTGTCTTCACTTCACACTTATTATATAACTCCCACAGAAGAAAGCAGATCATGTCTCCAAATAGAGGTGAGGCAGGGGATTGGGGACAGGGGACATAAGACAGGAGTCAGTGCTATTTCCAGGTAGAATTTTATAAGCTGAGAATCACAAGATGTCAAAAAATCTTACAGAGAGGGAAAGATCATAAATATAAAACCACCCAAATCTTTTAGTTTATATCTGTAGAAACAAAAGCTCAAATAAGTGACTTATCCAAGGTCATAGTGATAATAATGTTAGGATTAAGGTTTTTTCAAAGACTGAGTTTTCTATTTTTCTCTTATTCTCTATGTACCTTTGATTATAACAGACACCTACCTTTGGGTTCAGTTAAGAAAATTATATTATTCTCAAAATCCCTATATTGTACTCATGCAACTAAAATTATATAATATTGAATAACCATTTTTTTATGCTTATATGTTAGTTCCAAAGATTGTTTCTTTTTGGCTACAGAAAAGCCATCCTTATAGAGTTTCTCCACCTTAAAAATTAAAGAATTTTCTTCTCTTTCCCTCTATTTGCCTGGAAGCATCCTCAATTGAAAACAAACAAGCTGTTAATCGGTGAAAAAAAGGAGAGGGAAAAATCTTCAAAAATTGTGTTTAGCCCCATTTGGCCTTAAAAAACATGAGAATTGGTGATCAAGTAAATTCAGCAGGATGGCTGCCTTTCAAGGGAAACAATATCTGGATATTTCTATGTCTAGACCACAGAGGAAAAATGCTTCCTTGGTAATTAACCCATTGAAAGCAGAACAGGCCCACGCGGCCCTGAGAAACAAAGACAGAGGAGAGTTATCAAGATGCAGTCTCTGAAGGCTCAGTCTACACTCGGCATTGTCGGTGATATGTTTACAAAAACTTGTTCGCTAGTCTGTACTTGAGCATTTTTGATTCAGATACTATACAGGGTGAAGAATGAATAGGGGATGGAAAGACATTATTTCTTTTCTTAATCAGCCAATGATATTTTTTATTTTACAGTTCCCACTTCACTCTGCATTTGCATGCCACTGCTAAGAAACTTTTGGAAACCTCCTTTCTCCTGGAATGTGAAGCAAGGACCCTGTAGTTCAGGCCTAAAGGATGTTTTCACTGAGAATTAAGGGACGAGAAGGTTTCTTAGAAAAGTGGTTTGTCTGGGTGCTGGAGAGGAAATTTATGTGAATCCTGGTAGGATTATGAATCAATCTGATAATCTCAGTCTATGAGTTCTGTGTCATCATTTGTAAAAGCCAGATGTGTTTGTGTTGACGGACATCACTACCACCTAGTTTAGATTTTAAAAATATGTTTTGTAGGCAAAGCCTACAAAGCAGACCAGATTGCAGTGAAGTATTTTGAACTTATGTGAATATTACACATTAACATTCATAGAAAAGGAAAGGGTTCCTTTTACATTTACGTTTCCTAGGTATGATTTGCATGTTCCTCCCATACTTGTCATGCTTGTGCTCAGTCATATCCAACTCTTTGCGACCCCATGGACTGTAGCCCACTGTGTTCCTCTGTCCAGTGGATTTCCCAGGCAAGAATACTGGAGTGGGTTGCCATTTCCTTCTCCAGGGGAATCTTTGTGATCCAGGGATTGAACCCATGTCTCCTGCATTGACAGGAGGATTCTTTACCACTGAACTACCAGGGAAACCCATTCTTTCCATAAACACTTATTAAATGCTTATACATACTCACAGAGGTGTTTAAAATCATCGGGATCTGAAGAGATAAACACACAGTGCTTACTTCTGAAATGTAGCCTATATGTAGAAACAATATACATACAAAAGTCAAATGTACATATTATAATTAATATCATATAAATGATATAGCAGTGCTGATAAATACACAAAAGAAACATGACAAGTATAGGTTGAAGATAGTTGGAAAAGAATTTTTATAAACTTAATTGAAAAAATAGTGGAACAAGGAATGTTGAAATAAATAAAACCACTCAAACTAAATCTCCTTTTATCTTTTTCACATTCTTTTGTGATCCTTTTCTAAATTTAGGCATAATTTTAGAAATTTCCAGTGGAGCTTGAGTCCATCCCTGATGTAGCTGTGCCTTCCTTTCCAGTCTCTTCCACACCATGTACCCTCTTTCCTGCCTCCCTCTTGTGAAAGGTCCCCCTTTCACTACCATGTAGCTCTTCACTCTGGGACCTTCAGCTTTTGCCTAGAATCCTTTTTTTTTTCACCACCATCCTCCATCTCCTATCCTTTCACCTTACAGACTCTTCCTCACACCTTGAAGCTTTGGCATAGCATCTTTCAAGAATTCTTCCTGAAACTCCTCCTCCTCCTCCTACTCTTTCCTGCTCCTCTGTCTTTTCTTAATCTGGCTTTCACCCTCCTCCCATAGATTGTATTAAATGCTCCTCTTTGGTAAACCTATAAAAATCCTTGGCAGTTTTAACCAGTATATTGGCCACACTAGATTTTAATGATTGATTTCTACGTCTGTCTTTTCAACTGTGATGTAAGCTCTTTCATATCTTATTAATGTTATATTCTTTAGTGTTTGTGTCAATAGGAAGGGTTCCATAAAGTTTGTTGAATGAACCAACAGAGGAACTTAATATGTGGTTCTGAATTAAAAACTACAGAGACTCTGCCCTCAGGGAGTTTATAATCTAGTAGAGAAGACAGACAACACACCAACGTGAGTACAAGATTGCTAATGAAATGAAGGAAACAAAATGAGTTTTGAGATAGAGAATAATAGAGCAGATTGCCTTAATTGGGAGATGACAAATGTTGGGTTGCAATGGAATCAATCTCCTGTGGTTGGTTCTAGAAAGAAAGGAATTTATTGGCATATAAAAATGGCTTACAAAATCTTTGGGAAAATTAGGGATCCAGGATCAATATCAAGATGGGTTGTCAGGAAAATTACAATTACTGCCCCAAAGACCTGTCACCTCTGTCACCTCTTTTGAAAGGTGAGTTTAGAGAGAGCCCAGTTCCACATGTTGGTCCCTTCTCAGTGTAAGACTAACTCTGGTCCAAATGACGGACAGACTCTGGGTCACAGATATGTTCTCCAGCTGCCATTATAGCTGGGAGGTTGAATTGTGTTAACTGCCTTGAAGAGGCAGAATTTTTAAATATGGAAATCTACATTTAAAAAATTTCCATTAATATAAAAGAGATGCTGCTGCTGCTAAGTCATTTCAGTAGTGTCCAACTCTGTACAACCCCATAGACAGCAACCCACCAGGCTCCCCCATCCCTGGGATTCTCCAGGCAAGAACACTGGAGTGGGTTGCCATTGCCTTCTCCAATGCATGAAAGTGAAAAGTGAAAATGAAGTTGCTCAGTCGTGTCCAACTCTTCACAACCCCATGGACTGCAGCCCACCAGGCTCCTCCGCCCATGGGAGTTTCCAGGCAAGAGTACTGGAGTGGGTTGCCATTGCCTTCTTTGAAAAGAGTTGCTAAACATCCACAGATGTATGTTATAGTTGTTGCTGCAAGTCAATAAAGTGCTATTTGAGACGGTAGCAAAAGGTTACCTGAAGGATGACAAAGAACTCACCAGGTGAAATAACCAGAGATTAGCAGGAAAGTGGAAAATGTTTTATTTATGGCAGATAATCAGTAGCTTCTGAAAACTGAAAGAATTTTGTAAGACTGAAGCATGGTGAGTAATGGAAAGGGAGACCTGTGAAGAGGTTAGAGAGGGTATCAGTACTAAAAGCTTAGTGGTAGATGTGAAAGCATTTGTATTCAATTCTAATTTCTATATGTTGTTATTGTTCAGCTGCTGTCATGTCCAATTCTTTGTGACCCCATGAACTGCAGAAACCAGGCTATCCTGTCCTTCACTATCTCCTGGAGTTTGCTCAAATTCATGTCAATTGAGTCAGTGATACTACCTAACCATCCCATCCTCTGTTGTTTCCTTCTCCTTTTGCCTTCAGTCTTCCCCAGCATCAGGGTCTTTTCCAGTGAGTTGGCTCTTCCCATCTTCAAAAAGTGAAATATTGGAGTCTCAGCTTCAGCATCAGTCCTGCCAATGAATATTCAGGACTGATTTCCTTTAGCATTGACTGGTTTGATCTCCTTGCAGTTCAAGGGACTCTAGAGTTTTCTCCAGCACCACAGTTCAAATGCATCAGTTCTCTGGTGCTCAGCCTTCTTTACAGTCCGACTCTCACATCCATACATGACTACTGGAAAAACCATAGCTTTGACTAGATAGACCTCTGTTAGCAAAGTAACATCTCTGCTTGGTCATAACTTTCCTTCCGAGGAATAAGCTTCTTTTAATTTCATGGCTGCAGTCACTGTCTGCAATGATTTTGGAGCTCAACAACATAAAATCTGTCACCACTTCTAGTTTTCCCCTTCTATTTGCCATGAAGTAATGGGACCAGATGCCATGATCTTAGTTTTTTGACTGTTGAGTTTTAAGCAAACTTTTTCAACTTCTCTTTCACCCTCATCAGGATGCTCTTTAGTTTCTGCCATAAGGGTGGTGTTATCTGCATATCTGAGGTTGCCGATATTTCTCCTGGCAGTCTTGATTCCAGCTTGTGGTTCATCCAGTCTGGCATTTGGATGATGTACCCTGCATATAAGTTAAATAAACACGGTGACAATATACAGCCTTGATGTACTCCTTTTCCAATTTTGAACCAGACAGTGGAAGTCCTTAAAGGTTTGAAGCCAGAGCTGTGAGATGATCCAATGTATGCTTCACAGAATTTAGACTGACTTGTATGCAGAGATTAGTTTGAAAAAAGGCAAGAGAGGAAACAGAAAAACTAGCAAAGAGTCTAAGGATTCTCCAGGTGAGATGATTGTGGCTTAGGCTAGGGTGGTGGCAATGGTTAAAAGAGAAATGGGGAGAGTATAAGACATAATTTGGAGGTTAAAATGTTTGTTCTTAATGCTAATCTATGGGCTTCCCTTGTGGCTCAGCTGGTAAAAATCCGCCTGCAATGCGGGAGATCTGGGTTCTATCCCTGGGTGAGGAAGATCCCCTGGAGAAGGGAAAGGCTACCCAATACAGTATTCTGGCCTGGAGAATCCCATGGACTGTACAATCCAGGGGTCACAGAGTCTGACAAGACTGAGTTTTGTGGGTGACTGGTAATAAAGAAGACATTAGGAGGTACTCCTAGGTATCTAAATTTAGAACTACTGGATGGATTCCTAGAAAGGGAAAGACTGGAGAAGGGTCATATTTGGGGGAAGGGGGTGTTGGTTGAATTTCAAGAGTTTGGTTTGGAACATTGTGGTATATACTGAGACTGACCACCCGGATCCCCCTTTAATGAAGAACTTGCCCCGGCTGTGAAAGTGCTGACAGAAGACAGCCTTCAGCTATCAATCCCTTTAGATGTTCATACAGAAAACCACATCACACACAGCTTCTGGGGGTGTAGGAGTATGCACATCAGTGACTAATAAAAGGCTGGCCATCTTGTTCCAAAAGGGGACAAAGTTTAAGGCACACCTAGTTCCACAGCTCCCCATGTGCTTAGTCAACACTGCTGTTGGCCCTACTTCTCCCTTTTTTTCATGCTTGCTTTCTACAAATACTGCTTTGAAAAGAATCTGGTAAGTACCCTGCATGCTAAGACTGCCTTAGAATCTGACAGTAAGGATCCCATCACTGGTGGTAGGTAGAACACAGAGGGCTCTGGCATAGCCATCTAGTTGTTGAAGTTTTGCTGATCGTGCGCTGGGGTGGTGTAGCAGTGTAGGGGAATCCATCAGCTGGTTCCATATAACAGACATTTGAGAAACATGGGAAATGGAAGCTAAAATAACATAAGAATTGGGTGGCTATTATGATGCTCAACTGATGCTGTGAATACAGATAATCAAAAAAGGAGAATTATAGAGGGCTTCCTTAGAGTCTATTCAAAGAAACTCCAACTGCTTTTGAGAGGAGTAGAGAAAACAGAACCTAGCTAAGGGTTTAATTGAAAGAACCCCAAAGAAGGGAAGGTTAAACTCCCAATCAAGGCAGTTTTGCTTTTGCCAGTCAGTGCTCTGGTGAGGAGATAATAGGATCTTGATTTATTAGGTGGAAACATATGGACTTAGGGTATGGAGATATAAACTTCTGACTTATGAGCATATAAATAACATACAAAACCATGGGACTAAATAGTCTCACCACAATGAAAGAAGTTAGATACAGAAAAAAATGTGCTTAGAAATGATTTTCAGTCTTAAAGTCTAATTGTAAAGTTCACTATTGCAAGAGGATCTTGCAGAGAATATTTTTAAACAGTACTAAGAGGTCAAAAGAAAACTAGGAATTTGTATCATGGAAACCAAAAGAAGAGAGTTTCAAAAATATATGAAAAGAAAGTCATAAATTAGTTATAATGTTGCTAAAAGGTGAATGAATTTCAAATCCAACTAAGTGAAAGTAATCAAAAGGCTATATGCTGTTTGCTTTCATTACGTGACATTCTTGCAAAGACAAAACTATAGAGAAAGAAAAGAGGTTTGTGTTCTAGGGGTTGAACATGAGGGTGAATTTACCACACAGTGGTAACAAGGCTTTTGGGAGGTGACAATTATTCTATATATCAACAGTTCTTGCTGTATGTGTTTCTCAAGACTTGTAGAATTCTGCTACAATTGTACATATTATGTATATCAGTAATTTGATATTTTTAGTGCTGTATTGAAGTCTATTCTGTGAATATATCACAGGTTTTTTTTTAAACCCATTCCATATCTGATGAACTATTAGCTTATTCTAAATTGTTGGTGATTATAAATAACATTATTTGTGTATACTTTTTAGAGTGAACATAAAGAGATTACTTCATCATATGGTAATTGTACATTTAACTTTATAATAAACTCCTGAACTATTTTTCATCTTGAACTATTTTGCATTCCTGCCACCATAATGTAAGATTACCAAGTGCTTTAAATCATTGTCTTCACTTTATATCATCAGATTGAAAAAAATTATTTTAGCTGCTGTAAGAAATGTTTAATGGTATCTCATTGTAGTTGGCGTTTCCAAAATGACTATGGGCATCCTTTTATGTGCTTATTTGCCATAAATTTGCCATCCTTGGTTATGTCTTGTTTTGTTCGTTCTTATTGGATTATTTCCTTTCTTAATATTGAGTTTTGAGAATCCTTTGCATACATTGATGAGGGTGAAAGAAGAGAGTGAAAAACTGTCTTAAAACATTCAAAAACTAGGATCATGGCATCTGGTCCCATCACTTCACTGTAAACAGATGAGGAAAAGTGGAAACAGTGGCATATTTTATTATCTTAGTCTCCAAAATCATTGCAGATGGTTACTACAGCCATGAAATTCAAAGGCATTTGCTTCTTGGAAGAAAAGCTATGGCAAACCTAGACAGTGTATAAAAAGCAGAGACGTCATTTTGATGACATAGGTCTATATAGTCAAATAGATGGTGTTAAAATGGAAACAGTGACAGACTTTATTTTCTTGAACTTCAAAATCACTGCAGATGGTGACTGCAGCCATGAAATTAAAAGATGTTTGCTCCTTGGGAGAAAAGCTATGACAAACCTAGACAGCATATTAAAAGTAAAGACATCACTTTGCTGACAAAGATCTGTCTAGTCAAAGCTATGGTTTTTCCGGTAGTCATGTATAGATGTAAGAGTTGGACTGCAAAGAAAGTTGAATGCTGAAGAGTTAATTCTTTTGAACTCTGGTGCTGGAGAAGACTCTTGAGAGTCCCCTGAACAGCAAAGAGATCAAACCAGTCAGTCCTAAAGGAAATCAATCCTTAATATTCATTGGAGGAACTGATGCTGAAGCTGAAGCTTCAATACTTTGGCCGCCTGATGCAAAAAGGGGACTCACTGGAAAAGACCTTAATGCTGGGAATGATTGAGGGCAGGAGGAAAAGGAGATGACAGAGGATGAGATGTTTGGATGGCATTCCTGACTCAGAGGACATGAATTTGAGCAAACTCCAGGAGACAGTGATGGACAGGGAAGCCTGGCATGCTGCAGTGCATGGTGTTTCAGAGTTGGACATGACTGAGGTACTGAATGACAACAACAAATTCCTTTATCAAATATGTGACATGCAATATTTTCTCCCATTAGCTGTTTCATTCTCTTAACTGTGTCCTTTGATGAGAAGTTGTAATTTTGATAATACTTACACTGCGTGTAAAATTGTAGATAGCTTTTGTCTTTTTCATTCTAAAGATTTCACTCCATTGCTTCCAACTTTCATATATTTAATGAGAAGCCTGCTGTAATTTTGGCTTAAATTCTTCTGTGTTTCTTTTTCTCTGACTTCCTTCAAGGTTTTCTCTGTGTTTGATTTTCAGCCACAATCATTCTGTGTCAATTTATTTTTTAAAAGCCTATTTATTTGGTGTTTTTGAGCTTCCTGTAATTGAAATTTGATATTTATTAATGATTTTGGAAAATTGTAAGCATAATCTCTTTAAATATTTCTTTTTCCTTTTTTTTATCTTCTCTTTCTGATTTCTTTCTAAAAATTTTTTTACTGAGGTATAGTTTATTTACAATGTTATATTTAATTTCTGCTGTACAGAAAAGTGACATAATTACACATTTACATATACTCTTTTTCATATTAATTTCCATTATGATTTATTGCAGGATATTGTATATAATTCCTGTATTATATAGTATGGAGAAGGCAGTGGCACCCCACTCCAGTACTCTTTCCTGGAGAATCCCATGGACAGAGGAGCCTGGTAGGCTGCAGTCCATGGGTCGCTAAGAGTTGGACACAACTGAGCGACTTCACTTTCACTTTTCACTTTCATGCATTGGAGAAAGCAATGGCAACCCACTCCAGTGTTCTTGCCTGGAGAATCCCAGGGACAGGGGAACCTGGTGGGCTGCTGTCTATGGGGTCGCACAGAGTCGGCCACGACTGAAGCGACTTAGCAGCAGCATTATATAGTAGGACTCTGGCATTTCAGTTATACTTATTTCTAGTTTTGAACTTATACCACAGCTCTGGGGTGTTCTTTCCTTTTCTTTTTCTTTTAAAATTCACTCTCTTTAATTTTTGTGCTTTGCTTTGGGTAATATTTATTAACTCTTCTTCATGATCATTGTTTCTTTCCTGAGTTATGTCAGGTTGATAAATCAGCTTTTTGAAGAATTCTCATAGTTATGAGGCAAATTTTAATTAGCTGATGTACTCAATCTACTAATATTTTCTCTATTAATGTATATTTTAAATGTGATTGTTCTAACAGCCTCTTATCTTGTATTGTCCATTTGAGGTTTGCTATTAAGCTTTTCCTAGCATCACATAATAAACTGGCAGTTTCTCCTCTTTCTCAATGTGGTAGTTAGTATTATAAGTATTACTTGTTCCATGGGAATTTTTTTTCACTAATTTTTTTAAAGTTACCATACTGATGTTACTGTGCAGAAGATTTTTTTAGGTGAAATTTGTGTAATATACATTTTACAATTTATAATATCCATTTAACGTTTTAAAGTGTAGTATTCAGTAACCATTTAAAGTGTACTATTGTGTGGCTTCCCTGGTGGTTCAGATGGTAAAGCGTCTGCTTACAATGTGGGAGACCTGGGTTCGATCCCTGGGTCGGAAAGATCCTCTGGAGAAAGAAATGGCAACCCACTCTAGTACTCTTGCCTGGAAAATCCCATGGATGGAGGAGCCTGGTAGTCTACAGTCTATGGGGTCGCAAAGAGTCAGACATGACTGAGCGACTTCACTATACTCACTATTCAGTGGAACAACAGACCGGTTCCAGATAGGAAAAGGAGTACGTCAAGGCTGTATATTGTCACCCTGCTTATTTAACTTACATGCATAGTACATCATGAGAAACGCTGGGCTGGAAGAAGCACAAGCTGGAATCAAGATTGCCAGGAGAAATATCAATCACCTCAGATGTGCAGATGACACCACCTTTATGGCAGAAAGTAAAGAGGAACTACAAAGCCTCTTGATGAAAGTAAAAGAGGAGAGTGAAAAAGTTGGCTTTAAAGCTCAGCATTCAGAAAACGAAGATCATGGCATCTGGTCCCATCACTTCATGGGAAATAGATGGGGAAACAGTGGAAACAGTGTCAGAGTTTAATTTTGGGAGGTCCAAAATCGCTGCAGATGGTGATTGCAGCCATGAAATTAAAAGACGCTTACTCTTTGGAAGAAAAGTTATGACCAACCCAAGATAGCATATTGAAAAGCAGGGATATTACTTTGCCAAATAAGGTCCGTCTAGTCAAGGCTATGGTTTTTCCTGTGGTCATGTATGGATGTGAGAGTTGGACTATGAAGAAAGCTGAGTGCCAAAGAATTGATGCTTTTGAACTGTGATGTTGGAGAAGACTCTTGAGAGTCCCTTGGACTGCAAGGAGATCCAACCAGTCCATTCTAAAGGAGACCAGTCCTGAGTGTCCATTGGAAGGACTGATGCTGAAGCTGAATCTCCAATACTTTGGCCACCTCATGCAAAGAGTTGACTCATTGGAAAAGACCCTGATTCTGGGAGGGATTGGGGGCAGGAGGAGAAGGGGACAACAAAGGATGAGATGGCTGGATGGCATCACTGACTCGATGGACATGAGTCTGAGTGAACTCTGAGAGTTGGTGATGGACAGGAAGGCCTGGCGTGCTCTGATTCATGGGGTTGCAATGAGTTGGACACGACTGAGCAATTGAACTGAACTGAACTGATTCAGTGGAAATCAGGGTACAGCTCAGTAGTATTTAGTATATTCATAATGTTGTATAAACACCAACTCTTTTTAGTATCAAAACTTTTACCTCATACCATAAAACTTCTCATATACTGTGAGTAATTTCTCTCTGTTCCCCTCTTTCCATATCTCACTTATCTCTTTAATATGCCTTATTTCTTGATAGATTTTCCTATTCTGTATGTTTCATATAAATGGAGTCACATAATATTGGCCTTTGTATCTGACTTTTTTACTTCAGACCTTTTTTTGAGCTTGATCCAACTTGTAGTATATATTAGTATTTTGTTTCTTTTTATAGCTGAATAAAATTCCATTATTTGAATATACAAATATATCGCAATTTTAGTCATTTGCCCATTAATGGACATTTGGGTTATTTGCTAATTACAGTGCTATGAAAATATGGGTCCTAGTTATTGTGTGAACATAAATATATATATATATATAATATATTAAAATATATTAAAATAAAATATATTTTATTTCTTTTGAAATAAAATATATCTGGAAGTGGAATTACTGGATCATATGGTGATTCTATGTTTAATTTTCTGAGGAACAGCCAAACTGTTTTTCACAGCAGCTGTACCATTATGTATTACCATCAGCAATTTATGAGGGTTCCAGTTCTCCACATCTTTGCCAGTACTTGTTATGTTACATTTTCTTGATTAAAGTCCCCCAGTGGGTGTGAAATGGTCTCACTGTGGTTTTGATTTGCATTTTCTTAATGACAGATAGTGATGGATACAATTTTTGGTGCCAATTGGGAACTTATAGCTCTTTGGAAAAATATCTGTTCATGTTCTTGCTGTGTTTTCTGTTTTTAATAATTTTTCTAATTTATAAAGGTAAAAAATGAAAGTATACCTGATTTATAATATTAGTTTCAAGTGTACAAAGTAGTGATTCAGTATTTTTTATAGATTATACTCCATTTAAAGTTATTATAAAATAATGGCTACATTTCCCTATGCTTCACAATATATCCCTGTTACTTATTAATTTGATACATAGTAATTTTTACCTCTTAATCTCCTGCATATATCTTGTCCCCACCCCTATCCCTTTCCCCACTGGTAACCGCTAATTTGTTATATATATCTGTGAATAAGTTTTTGTTTTGTTATATTCATTCATTTGCTTTATTTTTATAGTCCATATATTAGAGATAGTTTGCAGTATTTACCTGTCTCTGATTTATTTCCCTAAGCATAAATACCCTCCAGATTCATTAATATTGTTGCAATTGGCAAAAATTCTGGTTTTTATATGGTTGACTTAAGTTCATTATATGTACGTGGGCGTGTGGGTTTATCTTTTGTATGTGTGTGTACACACATAACATCTTACTTGTGTGGTATTTTCCATATCTTGTGTATTATACATAATGCTTCTAAAAGATAGGGGCACATGAATTAGAGTTTCTGTTTTCTTTGAATATATACCAGTAGTGCAATTGCTGGTCATATAGTAGTTCAACTTTTGGTTTTTGAAGAACTGCCATGCAGTTTTCCATAGTGGCTGCATGCGTTTACATTCCCACCAACAGTATACTAGGGTTCCCTTTTCTCCACATCCTTGCCAACATTCTTTATTTATGTTTTTGATGATAGTTATTCTGACAGGTGTGAGACATTATCTCATGGTGGTTTTGATTTGCATTTCTCTAATGATTAATGATGCTAAGCATTTTTCATGTGCCTATTGACCGTGTGTATATTCTCTTTGAGAAAATGTCTGTTCAGGTCTCCTGCCCATTTATAATCAGGCGGTTTTTTAAAAACATTGAGTTGTAGGAATTGTTTATACATTTTAGATATTAACTTATCATTTATACTTTTCATAAATATTTTCTCCTATTCAGAAAGTTGTCTTTTCATTTTCTTAATGGGTTCCTTTGTGGTTCTAAAGCTTTTAAGTTTAATTAACTCCCATTTGTTTATTTTTGCTTTTGTTTCTTTTGCCTTAGGTGAGAGTTCCAAAAAATATTGTGATTTATGTAAAAGAGTGTTACACTTATGCTATCTTCTAAGTTTTAGGGTTTCCAGTCTTATATTTAGTCTTTAACTCATTTTGAATTTATTTTCATATATAGTGTGAGGAAAGGTTAAAATTTCATTCTTTACATGTCGCTATCCGTTTTCCTAGCTCCACTTACTGAAGGGACTGTATTTTCTTCATTGTACGTTTGTTGTAGGTTAATAGACCATAAGTCCATAGGTATATTTTTAGCTCTCTATTCTGTTACATTGAACTTCATGTCTGTTTTTGTGCCAAACCATTCTGTTTTGATTACTGAAACTTTATAGTATAATCTGAAGTTAAGAAGCATGGTAGCTCCAGCTATGTTCTTTCTGAAGATTGTTTTCACTATTTGGGATCTTTTGGGTTTCCAAAGAAATTTTAAAGTTATTTTTTCTAGATCTGTGGAAAAAGCCATAGACATTTTGATAGAGATTGCTTGAGTCTGCAGATTGTCTTGGGTAGTGTGGTCATTTTAACAATATTAATTCTTCCAACCCATGAAAATGATATATATTTCCATCTGTTTTGAAATTCAATTCCTTTCATCAATATCCTTATAGTTTTCCAAGTACAGGTCCTTTATCTCCTTATATTGATTCATAGGAATTTTATTCTTTTTGTAAAGAAAGAATCCCATTTGTGATTGTAAATGGGATAGTTTCCTTAATTTCTCCCTCTGATATTTCATCGTCAGCATACAAGAATATAGCAGGTTTTTGTATATTATTATTAGTTTTGTATCCTGTAAATTTACCAAATTCCTGTATCAGTTCTATAATTTTTTGGTGGCTTCTTTAGGATTGTCTAAGTATAGTATCAAGTCATCTGCAAACAGTGACAGTTCTAATTCTTCCATTCAAATTTAGATTCCTTTCATTTCTTGTCTGATTTCTGAAGCTAAGACTTCTAGCACTATGTTGAATAAAAGTGGTGAGAGTGAGGATCCTTGTCTTGTTCCTAATCTTGGAGAAAGTACTTTCAGGTTTTTACTGTTGAGTATGATGTTTGCTATGAACTTAGTATGTATAGTCTGTGTTATGACTCAGCATGTTCCCTCTATATCCACTTTGTGGAAAGCTTTTGTCATAAATGGATGGTGAATTTTTCAAAAATTTTCTATCTCTATTGAGATGACCTTATGATTTTTATTACTCAGTTAATGTGGTGTGTCATGTTGGTTCACTTGCAGATATTGAATCATCTTTGCATCCTTAGGATAAATACCACTTGATCATGGTTCATGATGTTTTTAATGTATTGTTGGATTTGGTTTGCTAACATTTTCTTGACTATTTTTGTTCTGATATTGTTTTGTTTTGATATTGGCCTATAATTTTTTTTTGGGGGTCTGGTTTTGGTATCACACTAATGCTGGCCTTTTAGGAGGAGCAGAAACATTCTTTTTCTACAATTTTTGGAAAAATTTGAGAAGGATAGGTGTTAACTTTTATCTGAATGTTTGGTAGAATTCACCTATGAAGCTTATTGCCAAATTCATATTTAATTGAAGAAAGTAAGGAAAACCACTAGACCATTCAGGCATGACCATTTTCAACAGGTCCACTATTCCATGTCCTTTGTATCAGTCCGTTGCTCCATGTTCCATGACCTTTCAGGTATGACCTAAATAAAATCCTTTATGATTATAAGTAAAAGTGGCAAATAGATTCAAGGGATTAGATCTGATAGAATGTCTGAAGAACTATGGACAGAAGTTCATAACATTGTACAGGAGGCAGTGATTAAATCCATCCCCAAGAAAAAGATTTGCAAAAAGGCAAAATGGTTGTCTGAGGAAGCCTTACAAAAGCAAAAGGCAAAGGAGAAAAGGGAAAATATACCCATCTGAATGCAGAGTTCCAAAGAATAGCAAGGAGAGATAAGAAAGCCTTCCTCAGTGATCAATGCAAAGAAATAGAGGAAAACAGTGAATGGGGAAGACTAGAGATCTCTTCAAGAACATTAGCGATACCAAGGGAACATTTCATGCAAAGATGGGCACAATAAAGGACAGAAATGGTATGGACCTAACAGAAGCAGAAGATATTAAGAAGAGGTAGCAAGAATAAACAAAAGAACTATACAAAAAGATCTTCATGACCCAGATAACAACAATAGTGTGATCACTCACCTAGAGCCAGACATCCTGGAATGTGAAGTCAACTGGGCCTTAGGAAGTATCCTTATGAACAAAGCTTGTGGAGGTGATGGAATTCCAGGTGAGGTATTTCAAGTCCTAAAAGATGATGCTGTGAAAGTGCTGCACTCAATATGCCAGCAAATTTGGAAGACTCAGCAGTGGCCACAGGACTGGAAAAGATAAATTTTCATTACAATCTCAAAATAAGGAAGTGCCAAAGAATGATCAACTACTGCACAATTGCACTCATCTCACATACTAGCAAAGTAATGCTCAACATTTTCTAAGCCAGATTTCAATAGTACAGGATACGTGAACTTCCAGAAGTTCAATCTGGATTTAGAAAAGGCAGAGGAACCAGAGATCAAATTGCCAACATCTGTTGGATAATAGAAAAAGCAAGAGAATTCCAGAAAAACATCTACTTCTGCTTCATTGACTATGTTAAAGCCTTTGACTGTGTGTATCACAACAAACTGTGGAAAATTCTTAAAGAGATGGGAATACCAAACCACCTTACCTGCCTCCTAGGAAATCTGTATGAAGGTCAAGAAGCAAGTTAGAAGTGGACATGGAACAACAGACCAGTTCCAAATTGGGACAGGAGTACATGAAGGCTGGATATTGTCACCCTGCTTATTTAACTTCTATGTAGAGTATATAATGCAAAATGCTGGACTGCATGAAGCACAAGCTGGAATTAAGATTTCCAGGAGAAATATCAGTAACCTCAGATATGCAGATGACATGGCCTTTTGAGAGAAATTGAAGAGGAGCTAAATAGCCTCTTGATGAAAGTGAAAGAGGAGAGTGAAAAACCTGGCTTAAAACTTAACATTCAAAAACTATATCATGTCATCCAGTCCCATCACTTCATGGCAAATAGATGGGGAAACAATGGAAACAGTGACAGACTTTATTTTCCTGGGGTACAAAATCACTGCAAAATGGTGACTGCAGCCATGAAATTAAAAGGCGCTTACTCCTTAGAAGAAAAGCTATGACAAACCTAGACAGTGTTTTAAAAAGCAGACATTACTTTGCCAACAAAGGTCCGTCTAGTTAAGGCTATGGTTTTTCCACTAGTCATGTATGGATGTGAGAGTTGGACTATAAAGAAAGCTGAGTGCTGAAGAATTGATGCTTTTGAGCTGTGATGTTGGAGAAGACTCCTAGAGTCCCTTGTACTACAAAGAGATTAAACCAGCAATCCTAAAGGAAATCAGTCTTGAATATTCATTGAAGGACTGATGTTTAAGCTGAAGCTCCAGTACTTTGGCCACCTGATGCGAAGAGCTGACTCATTTGAAAAGATCCTGATGTTGGGAAAGATTGAAGGTAGGAGGAAAGGGGATGACAGGACAGGATGGTTGGATGGCATCACTGACTCGATGGGCATGAGTTTGAGCAAGCTCAGAGAGTTGGTGATGGACAGGGAAGTCTGGCATGCTGCAGTCCATGGAGTTGTAAATAGTCAGATATAACTGAGCTACTGAACTGATGAAGCTGTCTGGTCCTGGACATTTATTTGTTGGGTTTTTAATTTTTTTCTACCAATTCAACTTTTTACTTGCAATTGGTCTGATCATATTTCCCATTTTTTCCTGGTTTAGTCTTGGAAGGTTCTACATTTCTATGGTTGTGTTCATTTCTTCTCAATCATTTTTTCAGCATATTATTTTTTGTGCTAATATCTTATCCTTTGAATTTCTGTATTATTTGTTATAGCTTCTATTTCATTTCTAGTTTTATTGATTTGTTTTTCATTGATGACTGTCTAAAATGTTTGTTAGTTTTGTTGATCTTTTCAAAGAACTGGCTCTTAATTTCACTGATTCTTATCAATGTATTTTAGACTCTATTTCTTTTGTTTCTGCTCTATACTATGTTCTCTTTCCTTCTACTAACTTTGGGCTTGTTAGTGTAAAACTAAGTCACTAAGCAAACCAGTCCTGAGTTGCTGCTCAGTTTAGGCTGGGGCATGCATGAGGGCAGTCACAAGAAACTGACCATCAGTTCTGTTCAGTTCAGTCGCTCAGTCGTGTCTGACACTTTGTGACCCCATGAATCGCAGCATGCCAGCCCTCCCTGTCCATCACCAACTCCTGGAGTTCACTCAGACTCATGTCCATCGAGTCTGTGATGCCATCCAGCCATCTCATCCTCAGTCGTCCCCTTCTCCTCTTGCCCCCAATCCCTCCCAGCATCAGGGTCTTTTCCAACGAGTCAACTCTTCACATGAGGTGGCCAAAGTACTGGATTTTCAGCTTTAGCATCATTCCTTCCAAAGAACACCTAGGACTGATCTCCTTTAGAATGGACTGGTTGGATCTCCTTGCAGTCCAAGGGACTCTCAAGAGTCTTCTCCAACACCACAGTTCAAAAGCATCAATTCTTTAGCGCTCTGCCTTCTTCACAGTTCAACTCTCACATCCATACATGACCACTGGAAAACCATAGCCTTGACTAGACAGACCTTAGTCGGCAAAGTAATGTCTCTGCATTTGAATATACTATCTAGGTTGGTCATAGTTTTTCTTTCAAGGAGTAAGCGTCTTTTAATTTCATGGCTTCAATCACCATCTGTAGTGATTTTGGAGCCCAAACTGACCATAGTCTTGTATAATTTTAATCTGCTTTCTCTGCCCTGTTTTGGGAATAGCAAATGTTGTGCGCTCTTTAGAAATGGAATCTAGGTTTCTTACAGTCCTCCTGTTTGTTCCACTGGTTTTCTAACCAGCTAAGGAACACTCATCTTTCCAGTGTTGGATCCCAGAGCTAGGCTTCCCAATATGTGGCTCCAACTGCTCACTCCCTAGGGAGGATCTCTGCCTGTGCACTCCCCACACCACTATCTCCTTTGCCTTCTCCAGGGGTCACAGAGGAGGAGCTGATCTCTACTCTTCCCTTCCTCCCTGATTTTGCATGGATTTTTCTTACAGCCTTGACTGTACAAGAATCTTTCTGTAGTTCTCTAGTTTGTTTCCAGTAAGAACTGATCCACCTGTTGATGTATATTTTGATGTATTCATGGGGGAAGTGAGCTCATATCCTCCTACTCTCATCTTACTCTCTACTTCCCTTGCTCTTTAAAAATTTGTTGCTTATATTTTTGTTTTTAGTTGTAAGTCAACCTCATTAAAAAAAAATCAAAATGGCAAGAGTTTGGGGGATAAAACTGATGTTGTTTAAGGGTACAAACTTGCAGTCAGTAGTAAATAAGCCATCAGTAACTAATGTGTAATATAATGGTTTTGGACAACAATATATAATGGAGGAAATATTGTTACAATGGCAACCATATTAGATATCACAATATATAAATGTGTCAAAGTAGCACATTTTATACCTTAAATTTACACAATGTGATGTGTCAAATATATTCAATTAAAATTATTATACTTTTATTTGAATAAATATTATCACCATGAATGATAAATATTACACTGAGAGCCAAGAGATTTAGAATTTTCTATTGAATTTGTCATAAATTTCACTCTGGAACAAATGATTTTGCTGTCTAGTGTTAGAGTTCCCATTTATGAGATAAGAAGCATTGAATATAGAACTTTGAAGACTCCTTACTACTACAAAATGATATGGTTCAATTTGCATGTGTGAATAGCTTTTTTGTTGTTCCTTTTGCTTTAGTAATAAATCTAAATAGCAAAGTCAGTGTTATCCAGTGACAAGGGCTTTTCCATCATTCTTTCTTTTTCTTTTGGTGGAGCAGGAAGGGGGCACTGAAACTGTGCCCCTTATTTGTTCAGTTGTTTTCTTCTATTTCTTTCACTAGATAGAATTGCAGAAGAAAAAAAATAAAAATAAAAACATAGGAAATATTTTGTTTGTTCCCCCTGCCTGTTTTGGGCAGAGGGGAAATAAAAGATAAATCCAAATGTGCACTTTTAATATAAAATTGTTTGTTTTCTTTGCTCCTATAAGCAAATGGACAATAAATATTTTAAAGCTATAATTTTGAATTGGCACTGTGGCTGACAGAAAATTTCCCCATATGCTGGTGTCCTAGTCTTTAGAACCTGTAAACAGGTTTCCTGCATTATGCGGCAAACAGGGCTTGTCAGATGAGTTGACAGTTCCATACCATGAAATGAAGAGATTATCCTGGATTATCCAAGTTTTCACAATCTACTTTCATGGGTCCTTTTTAAAGAACTTCTAGTTGGAAGCAGAAGAGACATGAGCACACGAGTCAAAAAAGAGAGGTACCAATCAAAAAGTCCTGTGGTCAAAAGAGAGGAGGAATCAAAAAGAACACAAACGTGAGAAGGATTCAATGTGCTTTTGCTGGTTTTAAAATGCAGGTGCCACTGACCAGACCTACAGAGGAGCTTCTAAGAGCTAAGGGCAGTATTCGGCTGACAGCTAGCAAAGAAGCGAGTACCTCAGTCTTAATCTGCAAAAAACTGAATTCTGCCTACAACCAGAATAAGCTTGTCTTCTGATAAACTTAGCCAACCCAGTTGGCCAATACCTTGATTTTGGCGTGACACATAGAACAGAGAAACTAGTGAGATAATACACTTACATTATTTTAAGTTGCTACTCAAGACACTAAGGAATTGTCCTTAGTATTTCCAAGGCACCTACCTTAGTTGGGGTCCAAACATCCAATTTTATGTCAGTGTTTTGGGCTGTATAATCCATTTACCACAGAGATAAAGCCTTACTGAGTGTCTGTCTCTAGACAAGCTCATAAGCCTCAATTTAGTGTAAATTATACCTTGATTGCAGTACTTATATTGTGACCATGTCTATCCATTCTATAGACTGTCATTTTCAAGCAATAAATTTGCACCAAGTCTTACCATGTCTTTTTCTCTCAACAGCAACAGTTTCTGGAAGAGGCATTAGAGAGCGTGGCCTCTGTTAGGAACCTGCTTAGGTGTGTGTGTGTTAACTCATGTATTCAGAAAGAATTTCAACAAATGATGTAATATCTCTGTGTTCTGAGTTGAACAATAATTACTTTTGCATGAGAAGTTTATTCCTTGGTAGTTGATTACCTAGTTGACTACCTATTGCATGTTAGGAATTACCTTAGGGATTGAGGAAACAAAGATGTAATAAGATTCTGTTTATGGTCATTCCCTTCATGGAGGTTACAGTCTGGATGAGAGATACAAAGAATTAAAGCTTGAGAAAATGGATGAGTCCCTTGGGTTTGCTTACAGAAGGCTTCTCAGAGGACATGGCTATTGCACTCAGACTGAAAGCCAATAAAGGAATATTCCATGGATAATCGGAGAAGGCAATGGCACCCCACTCCAGTACTCTTGCCTGGAAAATCCCATGGATGGAGGAGCCTGGTAGGCTGCAGTCCATGGGGTCGTGAAGAGTCGGACATGACTGAGTAACTTCCCTTTCACTTTCCACTTTCATGCATTGGAGAAGGAAATGGCAACCCACTCCAGTGTTCTTGCCTGAGAATCCCAGGGCCAGGGGAGCCTGGTGGGCTGCTGTCTATGGGATCGCACAGAGTCGGACACGACTGAAGCAACTTAGCAGCAGCAGCAAACGGAATTTGGATTTGTTTCAGTTAAGTTATAGATCATGTTCAAAGACAAGCAGAGGAGAGGTTCTGCAATCAATGCAGAGTTTCTGGAGTGGAAGAGAAAAGAATAGATTAGTAGAAAGATGCTAAATCATGAAGAGTCTTGTTTATTATGCAAAAGACTTGATAGCAGCTTGGAAATATATAAGCTAGTTCTCATAAGTTTAAGATTTTTTTCTTCTTTCTTTCTCATAAGTTTAAGATTTTTTTATGTTCTTGCATATGCACATATGCACACGTGTGTCTATAATCATATGCATGTGTTAGTGTGCAGAGCAAATCCTCACTACATTTTTGAATAAATAATTGGAAACAAGACTAATTCAAAGTCTAAAAACATAGAGGGGAAAGGAAAAGGACAAAATTAAGAACTGAAATCTGGATTTGAAAGAAAGATATATTTTCTTAATTAGAGATGCAACTCAGGGAAAAATGGGATCAGAAGCAGACTTTGATTAAACTCTATACACCAAAAGAGAGAAAAGATCCAAAGTCAGTTATGAGAACTGGCTCTGTATTTATCATTTCCTGACATGGGTACAATAGTGTAGGCAGTATGTTTGTAACCTCAGGGAATTACAGCTGCTTGTGACCATACTCAGTAAATTTATATACTATTACATATTCATATGTTCGTATTAGACTCATTTAATTTCTTTTTTTAGAATTTGGCATTAACACAAATGCTATGCTATAGGAAACAATAGATGAAGTCAATACTCAATCTTTTCAAGCTGGTAAGCAATCTCCTTATTTTCAAATATGATAGAGTTTTATGATTTTGTTTGAATGTAAAGCTTGGCTCTAGTTTATTTTAACACTTAAGTTAGATTTAGTATGCCAGAAAATTAAACTATAGCTGAACACAGTTAAATTGTATGAATATGATGATTTATACCATCTGATCTAAAAGAGCAAACTAAAACCAAAAATTATAGCCAGTTGGGAGAGACATGCTTGTGCAAGAGTAACTTCCCCTCTTATCATTCCAAAAGCAATTATTTCTTAGAGAAAACCTGCCATTTTCCCCTACCCTCCTTGGGGAAGTTTCTATAAATGTGGTGTATTACTTCATCCTAACATTTCTGGAAAACAAAGAAGTTTTTGTTCTCTGAACCCAAATTTGGCTACCTCTTTTTGAATCAAACCCCAAACCAGCTAGAATTGAGGCAATGGCAAAGTAGACACAAAATGACTTGGTTGGTATGTGTGTGCTCATTTGTGTCCAACTCATTGCAACCCGATGGACAGTAGCCCACCAGGCTCCTCTGTCCATGGGATTTCCCAGGCAAGAATATTGCAGTGGGTTGCCATTTCCTGCTTCAGGGGATCTTCCTGACCCAGGAATTGAACCCAAGTTTCTTACATCTCCTGTACTGGCAGATGAATTTTTTTTTTTTAAACCACTGTGCCACCTGAGAAGTCCTTCAATGATTTATATATTTAACTTTGAAAGAGAATCTGTGAAAAGGTTTTTAAGTGTTGAAAAATAGATCTAAATATAAGACAAGAAACTATAAAACTCCTAGAGGAGAACATAGGCAAAACACTCTCCCGACATAAATCACAGCAGGATCCTCTATGATCCACCTCCCAGAATACTGGAAATAAAAGCAAAAATAAACAATAGGATCTAATTAAAATTAAAAGCTTCTACACAACAAAGGAAACTATAAGCAAGGTGAAAAGACAGCCTTCAGAATGGGAGAAAATAATAGCAAATGAAGCAACGGACAAACAACTAATCTAAAAATATACAAGCAACTTATGCAGCTCAACTCCAGAAAAATAAATGACCCAGTCAAAAATGGGCCAAAGAACTAAATAGACATTTCTCCAAAGAAGACATACGGATGGCTAACAAACACATGAAAAGATGCTCAACATCACTCATTTTCAGAGAAATGCAAATCAAGACCACAATGAGATACCATTTTACACCAGTCTGAATGGCTCCGATCCAAAAGTTTGCAAGCAATAAATGCTGGAGAGGGCATGGAGAAAAAGGGAACCCTCTTACACTGCTGGTGGGAATGCAAACTAGGACAGCTTCTATGGAGAACAGTGTGGAGATTCCTTAAAAAATTGCAAACAGAACTGCCTTATGACCCAGCAATCCCACTGCTGGGCGTACACACTGAGGAAACCAGAGCTGAAAAACACATGTGTACCCCAATGTTCATCGCAGCACTGTTTATAATAACCAGGACATGGAAACAACCTAGATGTCCATCAGCAGATGAATGGATAAGAAAGCCGTGGTACATATACACAATGGAGTATTACTCAGCCCTTAAAAAGAATAAATTTGAATCAGTTCTAATGAGGTGGATGAAACGAGCTGATTATACAGAGTGAAGTAAGCCAGAAAGAAAAGCACCAATACAGTATACTAACACATATATATGGAATTTAGAAATATGGTAATGATAACCCTGTATGCGAGACAACAAAAGAGACACAGATGCATAGAACAGACTTTTGGACTCTGAGGGAGAGGGAGAGGGTGGGATGATGTGGGAGAATGGCATTGAAACATGTATACTGTCATGTAATAAATGAATTGGCGGTCTATGTTTGATACAGGATACAGGATGCTTGGGGCTGGTACACAGGGATGATCCAGAAAGATGGTATGGGGAGGGAGGTGGGAGGGGGGTTCAGGACTGGGAACTCATGTACACCCGTGGTGGATTCATGTCAATGTATGGAAAACCAATACAGTATTGTAAAGTAAAATAAAGTAAAAGTAAAAATAAAATAAAATCACTGCAATTGGTGACTGCAGCCATGAAATTAAAAATAAAATAAAATAAAATAATCAAGATGATGCTGATCAGAAAAAAAATGATTTTCCTTCCCTATATGTCCCTCCGTATAGAAGTTTAGAGGAGAATCTTCATCCACTCTTGCTCTAGCACTTCCTAAAGACAGTTCCTGCCAATTCACCCTTAGCAATCTCTGCCAACAAAAATGGGTACTGATCAGAAAGGATCACTTGGTTCCCCAGGCTTGGAAACCCAAAGTTATCCCATGTCACTCTTCTCTTTTCCAGATAGATATCATTTGTTAAAAACAAAATCCTTAAAAAAAAAAGAAATTTTTGGAATGAATGGAAAGTGAGTTGAGAGAAGGGCTAGTTGGAGGAAGAACCTAAAGGTTTTGGTTGGTTTTCAAAATCATAGTGTTCAAAGAAATGGGACTACCAACCATTGTCTTATGAGGCTATTTTCCTCATATGATGCCGACATGTTTTTGGATTTTTCTGCCTTTCTGATTTTCATGCTTCTGGAAATGGTATACCATCTCTTTCTGAGTATTTAACCATGTCCCATTTTTAGAGTTAGGAGCTTAGCTTCCTTTTATGCTGAACAAACTTTTAGCTTCACCTTTCTGAGCCTCCATTTCATTAACTGAAAAAAAAGCAAATTGAAAAAGTCTCATATCTTTTCCAGTTATGTGAGTTTTCGTCTAAACATAACTGATCTTACATTTAGATCTTTGATCCATTTGAGTTTATTTTTGTGTGTGGTGTTAGAAAGAGGTCTAGTTTCATTCTTTTACAAGTGGTTTTGACCAGTTTTCCCAGCACCACCTGTTAAAAAGACTGTCTTTACTCCATTGTATATTCTTGCCTCCTTTGTCGAAGATAAGGTGTCCATAGGTGTGTGGATTTATCTCAGGGCTTTCTATTTTGTTTCATTGATCTATATTTCTGTCTTTGTGCCAGTATCATACTATCTTAATGACTGTGGCTTTGTAGTAGAGCCTGAAGTCAGGCAAGTTGATTCCTCCAGTTCCATTCTTCTTTCTCAAGATTGCTTTTGCTATTCGAGGTTTTTTGTATTTCCATACAAATCTTGAGATTATTTGATCTAGTTCTGTGAAAAATACTGCTAGTAGCTTGATAGGAATTGCATTGAATCTGTAGATTGCTTTGGGTAGTATACTCATTTTCACTATATTGACTCTTCCGATCCATGAACATGGTATATTTCTCCATCTATTAGTGTCCTCTTTGATTTCTTTCATCAGTATTTTATAGTTTTCGATATATAGGTCTTTAGTTTCTTTGAGTAGGTATATTCCTAAGTATTTTATTCTTTTCGTTGCAATGGTGAATGGAATTGTTTCCTTAACTTGTTTTTCTACTTTCTCATTATTAGTGTATAGGAATGCAAGGGATTTTTGAGTGTTGATTTTATATCCTGCCACTTTACTATATTCATTGATTAGCTCTAGTAGTTTTCTGGTTGAGTCTTTAGGATTTTCTATGTAGAGGATCATGTCATCTGCAAACAGTGAGAGTTTTACTTCTTCTTTTCCAATTTGGATTCCTTTTATTCTTTTTCTGCTCTGATTGCTGTGGCCAAAACTTCCAGAACTATATTGAATAGTTATAGTGAAAGTGGACACCCTTGTCTTGTTCCTGACTTTAGGGGAAATGCTTTCAATTTTTCACCATTGAGGATAATGTTGGCTGTGGGTTTGTCATATATAGCTTTTATTATGTTGAAGTACGTTCCTTCTATTCCTGCTTTCTGGAGAGTTTTTTTAAATCATAAATGGATGTTGAATTTTGTGAAAGGCCTTCTCTGCATCTATTGAGATAATCATATGATTTTTATTTTTCAATTTGTTAATGTGGTGAATTACATTGATTGACTTGTGGATACTGAAGAATCCTTGCATCCCTGGGATAAAGCCCACTTGGTCATGGTGTATGATCTTTTTAATGTGTTGCTGGATTCTGATTGCTAGGGTTTTGTTAAGGATTTTTGCATCTATGTTCATCAGTGATATTGGCCTGTAGTTTTCTTTTTTGTGGTGTCTTTGTCAGGTTTTGGTATTAGGGTGATGGTGGCCTCATAGAATGATTTTGGAAGTTTACCTTCCTCTGCAATTTTCTGGAATAGTTTCAGTAAGATAGGTGTTAGCTCTTCTCGAAATTTTTGGTAGAATTCAGCTGTGAAGCCGTCTGGACCTGGGCTTTTGTTTGCTGGAAGATTTCTGATTACAGTTTCAATTTCCATGCTTGTGATGGGTCTGTTAAGATTTTCTATTTCTTCCTGGTTCAGTTTTGGAAAGTTGTACTTTTCTAAGAATTTGTCCATTTCTTCCAAGTTGTCCATTTTATTGGCATATAATTGCTGATAGTAGTCTCTTATGATTCTTTGTATTTCTGTGTTGTCTGTCGTGATCTCTCCATTTTCATTTCTAATTTTATTGATTTGATTTTTTTCTCTTTGTTTCTTGATGAGTCTGGCTAATGGTTTGTCAATTTTATTTATCTTTTCAAAGAACCAGCTTTTTGCTTTGTTGATTTTTGCTATGGTCTCTTTTGTTTCTTTTGCATTTATTTCTGCCCTAATTTTTAGGATTTCTTTCCTTCTACTAACTCTGGGGTTCTCTATTTCTTCCTTTTCTAGTTGCTTTAGGTGTAGAGTTAGGTTATTTATTTGACTTCTTTCTTGTTTCCTGAGGTATGCCTGTATTGCTGTGAACTTTCCTCTTAGCACTGCTTTTATAGTATCCTACAGCTTCTGTGTAGTTGTGTTTTCATTTTCATTCGTTTTGATGCATACTTTGATGTCTTTTTGATTTCTTCTGTGATTTGTTGATTATTCAGAAGGGTGTTGGTCAGCCTCCAAATGTTGGAATTTTTTAATAGTTTTTCTCCTGTGATTGAGATCTAACCTTAGTGCATTATGGAAAACATAGGCAAAACACTCTCCGACATAAATCACAGCCGGATCCTCTATGATCCACCTCCCAGTATAATGGAAATAAGAGCAAAAATAAACAAATGGGATCTAATTAAAATTAAAAGCTTCTGCACAACAAAGGAAAATATAAGCAAGGTGAAAAGACAGCCTTCTGAATGGGAGAAAACAATAGGAAATGAAACAACTGACAAACAACTCATCTCAAAGATATACAAGCAACTTATGCAGCTCAACTCCAGAAAAATAAACGAACCAATCAAAAAATGGGCCAAAGAACTAAATAGGCATTTCTCCAAAGAAGACATATGGATGGCTACCAAACACAGGAAAAGACGCTCAACATCACTCATTATCAGAGAAATGCAAATCAAGACCACAATGAGGTACCATTTCACACCTGTCAGAATGGCTGCGATCCAAACGTCTACAAGTAACAAATGCTGGAGAGGGCATGGAGAAAAGGGAACCCTCTTACACTGCTGGTGGGAATGCAAACTAGGACAGCCACTATGGACAACAGTGTGGAGATTCCTTAAAAAATTGCAAATAGAACTGCCTTATGACCCAGCAATCCCCCTGCTGGGCATACACACCGAGGAAACCAGAATTGAAAGAGACACATGTACCCCAGTGTTCATTGCAGCACTGTTTATAATAGCCAGGACATGGAAACAACCTAGATGTCCATCAGCAGATGAATGGATAAGAAAGCCGTGGTACGTATACACAATGGAGTATTACTCAGCCCTTAAAAAGAATAAATTTGAATCAGTTCTAATGAGGTGGATGAAACTGGAGCTGATTATACAGAGTGAAGTAAGCCAGAAAGAAAAATACCATTACAGTATACTGACACATATATATGGAATTTAGAAAGATAGTTAATGATGACCCTCTATGTGAGACAACAAAAGAGACACAGAGGTATAGAACGGACTTTTGGACTCTGAGGGAGAGGAAGAGGGTGGGATGATTTGGGAGAATGGCAATGAAACATGTATACTATCGTCTAAGAAACGAACCGCCAGTCTATGTTCAATACAGGATACAGGATGCTTAGGGCTGGTGCACGGGATGATCCAGGGAGATGATATGGGGTGGGAGGTGGGAGGGGGCTTCGGCATTGGGAGATCGTGTACACCTGTGGCTGATTCATGTCAATGTATGCAAAACAAATACAGTATTGTAATGTAGAATAAAGTATTAAAAATTTAAAAAAAAGAAAATAAAAATAACTGAGATCTTCAAATTGAGATCTTCAGGTACTGAACAATATTTCTTAGATAAAAACCATTTATACTAGCCTATTTCTTTCCTCCTTACCTTTTTGCATGACTTACTTCCCTGGTGGCTCAGATGGTTAAGTGTCTGCATACAATGTGGGAGACCAGGGTTCAATCCCTGGGTTGGGAAGATCTCCTGGAGAAGGAAATGGCAACCCACTCTAATATTCCTGCCTGGAAAATACCATGGATGGAGGAGCCTGATAGGCCACAGTCCATGGGGTTACAAAGAGTCAGACAAGACTGAGTGACTTCACTTATCTACTGGAGGCTTCCCAGGTGGCTCAGTGGGAAAAAAATCCACCTACCGATTCAGGAGATGCAGGAGATGCAGACTCAGTCCCTGAGTTAGGAAGATCCCCTAGATGAGGAAATGGCAACCCATTCCTGTATTCTTGCCTAGGAAATCCCATTGACAGAGGAGCCTGGTAGGTTACGGTCCATTGGGTCACAAAGAGTGAGACATGACTAAGCATGCATGCAACCTGAAGTGTCTGCAGCTGCCAAGTTGCTTCAGTCGTGTCTGACTCTGTGCGACCCCATAGACACAGCCCACCAGGCTCCCCATCCCTGGGATTCTCCAGGCAAGAGTACTGGAGTGGGGTGCCATTGCCTTCTCCTCCTGATATGTCTACCAGGTGTCAAACATTTTATCATCTCTTTCTTTGTTCTGCTTTAAAGTTTATACTGCTTGGGTTAGTTTGCACAGGGCTGCCATGACAAAGTGCCATTAACTGGGTGGCTTAAACAACCAAAATTTATTTTCTCACTTTGGTAGAGGCTAGTCTGAGATCAAGATGTTGACAGAGTTCTTGGTTACTTATGAGGCCTCGCTCCTCGGATTATACATGGCCATCTTAATGTCTTCACACAGGTTTTCTTCTGAACGTTTTTGTGTTCTAATTTATTTCTCTTATAAATGTATGAGTCATATTGGATTACAGCCCATCCTAATGACCTCTTTTAACTAATTACCTGTTTAAAGACCTTTTCCGCAAATATAGACATATTCTGAGGTATTAGGGGTTAGAACTTCACCATGTACACCTTGCAATGACACAGTTCAGCCCATAATACCATGTATAGATTCTACACCTTGTCTCCTTCTGTATATGTTAAATAAAGTGTCTTAACTGAGTCCAAACTGAATACCATTTGTAAAAATAGTTGAGCTGTCAACTGCTGAGAAAATTTCCTTGAGTATGATATGCACAGGGACTGTTGTAAATGGGGCTGACCTAGAAAGTGTGTGTATACAGGAGTATCAAAGAAGGAGCAAAGATGTATCACCTGAAAAAATGCAGTGTGTGAGTTGTGAGTTGTTTTCTTTGGGGTAAAATGAGGACTGTAGAATGGGAGACAGCACCTCAGAGAGCTCTGAGAAACTGCTCTGAACAGGTAGGGGGAAATCAGGATATATGTGATTCTGGTGAAGGAGGAGTACATGCAATCAGGCATACATTTATGCAGAAGCTGCTTCTAGTCTCCCGAAGGTTACTGCTAGTCATGAGGAGCAGACATCACCATGAAAGATTTTAGTGTTTTTCTAAATATGAGGAGATACAAGAATTGGGCCTATGATATATCCTGAAAACACCTATTTGAAGACCTGTTCCACCAATTTTTCCCAAGGCACAGATTGCCTCATTCCTATCCTGAACTTCTTTCAGGGTGTGTTGAAGGTCAGCAGTTGCAGCAGCTTGTGATTTCATCCTTGTAGAGGAAGATGGTAAGTGTCAACTTAGTTGGCAGGTGGATATAAAAGTAAGGCAAAAGGGAAAGGTAAGCTTTGTGTTTAACTGATCCTCAGTCCTGATCTAGTATTCTTGAACCCTGAAATAAAGTTTCAAGCTAAAACTGTGTAAGGCTTAGATAAGCCCATCTTCTTTTAAAGCTATAGAGATTTTTTTAAAAATGCAATATATTCTTAAGAGAAATAGTTCCTTCTTCAGAACATTCCCCCAGGAGAGCTTTGGTAAACTTGGGGTTTAATACAGTCCCAGGAGCAACTTGCTATGCATCGTTGTGATGGAGAGGAAACTGAAGGGTGAGGCTGCTGGGTGAGGAGACCACAGAGGGAAAAAAAAAAAAAGGAAACAGTCAGAAATTTCAGGAAACCTATATGGGGATGAGATTGAAGTCATTTTTCAAAATATGGGGTCTGCTAAGTAGTATATTGGAGGAGCAATGGCAACCCACTCCAGACCCTTGCCTGGAAAATCCCATGGACAGAGGAGCCTGGTAGGCTGCAGTCCATGGGATCGCTAAGGGTTGGACATGACTGAGCGACGTCACTTTCACTTTTCACTTTCATGCTTTGGAGAAGGAAATGGCAACCCACTCCAGTGTTTTTGCCTGGAGAATCCCAAGGATGGGGGAGCCTGGTGGGCTGCTGTTTATGGGGTCGCACAGAGTCGGACACAACTGAAGTGACTTAGCAGCAAGTAGTATATAGGGCTGGACATTTATATAAATGAAACATCATATATGCCCAGAAACTGATGAAGCTGTGGCAATTTGAGTCACATTTGTTAATAATCTCCTCCTCCAAACATTTTACTCCATTTTAAAATATGGAATATTAAGTGAGAATAACTAAATCACTTTGCTGTACAGCAGAGATTGTAAATAGTTATAAAATTATAAATCAACTGTACTTCAATTTAAAATCTTTAAAAGATAGAAAAGAATATTAAGTTAAAGATATGTCACTTCCACATTCTGTGGAGCTGCCAACATATAGATAATGCTTTTGTGTAATTTTACTTATCCACTGTCAGCATTTTCTTTTAGTCATTCATTATACAAGAATATATTAAAATTCTATCACATGGTAGATACTCTGCATCTTTGTTTTCAAAACTTATGGTTTTAATGTTAGTAGTTTCTTTTTAGAAAGGGAACAGATGTTTAGAAACTTGAGAATTTTGAGAACTTGTATTTAAATTAAAAATTGTCAAAGAAAAGTCTAAGTTATTTCATTTCTACTCACTGAAAATCAGGGGGTGATATACATAAACCACAGAATTTGACCTGATAACCATCTTAACCATCTTAACCACCAACTATATAGCTGATCAAGCCTCAGAGCCAGGATTCCATGATGGGTTCCATGGCAGGCAATTTCCTTAAGATGTAACATATGGTATATGCATTTATTCATTAAGTCGTGTCTGACTCTTTGCAACCCCATGGACAGCAGCATGCCAGCCTTCCCTATCTTTCACTATCTTCTGGAATTTGCTCAAACTCATGTCCAGTGAGTTAATGATGTCATTCAACCTTCTCATCCTCTGATGCCATCTTCTCCTCCTGCCCTCAATCTTTCCCATCATCAGAGTCTTTTCCAATGTTGGCTCTTTGCATCAGGTGGCCAAAGTATTGGAAGTTTCAACTTCAGTATCAGTTCCTACAGTGAGTATTCAGGGTCGATGTCTTTAGGGTTGACTGGCTTGATCTCCTTTCAATTCAAGGAACTCTTAAGAATCTCCTCCAACACCACAGTTATAAAGCATCAGTTCTTCAGCATTCAGCCTTCTTTATGATCCAACTCTCACATCTGTACGTGACTAGTAGAAAAGCCATAGCCTTGACTGTATGGACCTTTGCTGGCAAAGTGATATCTCTACTTTTAAATATATTCTCTGGGTTTGTCATAGCTTTTCTTCCAAGATGGAAGTGTCTTTTAATTTCATGACTGCAGTCACCATCTGCAGTGATTTTGGAGCCCAAGAATATAGAGTCTGTCACTGTTTCCATTTTCCCCCATGTATTTGCCATGAAGTGATGAGACCAGATTCTATGATCTTAGGTTTTTAAATGTTGAGTTTTAAGCCAGCTTTTTCACTCTTCTATTTTACCTTCATCAAGAGGCTCTTCAGTTCCTTTTGCTTTCTGCCATTAAGGTGGTGTCATCTGCATGCCTGAGATTATTGATATTTCTCCCAGCGATCTTGATTCCTGCTTGTGATTCATCCAGCCTGGCATTTCACATGAAGTACTCTGCATAGAAGTTAAATAAACAGTGACAATATGCAGTCTTGACATACTCCATTCCCAATTCTGAACAGTTTGTTGTTTCATGTTAGGTTCTAACTGTTGCTTCTTGACCTGCATACAGGTTTCTCAGGAGGCAGGTCAGGTGATCTGGTATTCCATCTCTTTCAGAATTTTCCACAGCTTGTTGTGATCCACACAGTCAAAGGCTTTAGCATAGCCAATGAAGCAGAAAGATATTTTCTTTTTTCCTTTTTGAATTTCCTTGCTTTCTATATGATCCAACGAATGTTGGCAATTTGATTTCTGGTTCCTCTGCCTTTTCTAAACCCAGCTTGTCCGTCTGGAAGTTCTCAGTTGACGTACTCCTGAAGCCTAGCCTGAAGGATTTTGAGCATAACCTTACTAGCATGCAAAATGAGTGTAACTGTCAAGTACTTTGAACATTCTTTGGCACTGCTCTTCTTTGTGGTTGGAATGAAAACTTACCTTTTCTAGTCCTGTGGCCACTGCTGAGTTTTCCAAATTTGCTAGCATATTCCGTGCAACACTTTAACAGCATCATCTTTTAGGCCTTGAAATAGCTCAACTGGGATTCCATCACCTCCACTAGCTTTGTTCATAGTAAAGCTTCTTAAGGCCTGCTTGACTTCACATTCCAGGAGGTCTGGCTCTATGTGAGTGATCACAACATTGTGGTTATCTGGGTCATTAAGATCTTTTGTACAGTTCTTTTGTGTGTTCTTGACACCTCTTCTTAATCTCTTTTGCCTCTGTTAGGTCCTTCCTTGCTGTTTCTGTCCTTTATTGTGCTCATCCTTGCATGAAATTTCCCTTGGTATCTCCAATACTCTTGAAAATATCTCTAGTCTTTCCCATGCTATTGTTTTCCTCTATTTCTTTGCATTGTTCATTGAAGGAGCCCTTCTTAGCTCTCTTGCTATTCCCTGGAATTCTGAGTTCAGTTGAGTATATCTTTCCCTTTCTCTCTTTGCTTCTTCTTCTTTTTTTTTTTTTTTTCCTCAACTATTTGTAAAGCCTCCTCAGACAACCACTTTACCTTCTTGATTTTCTTTTTCCTTGGGATAACTTTGGTCACTGCCTCCTGTACGATGTTACAAACCTCTATTCATCATTCTTTAGGAACTCTGTCTAACAGATCCCTTGAATCTATTTGTCACTTCCACTGTATAATCGTAAAGGATTTGATTTAGGTCATGCCTGAGTGGACTAGTGGTTTTCTTTACTTTTTCAATTTAAGTCTTAATTTTGCGATATGGAGTTAATGATCTGAGGCAAAGTCAGCTGCAGGGCTTGTTTTTGTTAACTATATAGAGTTCCTCCATCTTTAGATATTAAAACTCAAAGTGGGACAATTCAATAAAGGATGACTTGAGATAAGAAATTTTACTAAATTTCTTTTAAATATCCTAGAGTATTGGATGAATAGTATCTTTTCTCCCATGTTCTTGGGTGAGTTAGGGATTTTAGGATTATCTGATACTAATAGAAAATAAATGAAAGTAGTTAGATTTGAAACAAAGTTTGATATATAAAATTTTGCATGTTGAAAATTCATTATGAGTAACATAATTTTAGAAATATGAAGGACAATATATCCTATAAATGGGTCTTTGTCATTGGAGATGTCAATGAAAGTCCTATTCTTCCAAGTAAGAAAAAATGTATAGTATATTCTTTTCACTGCCTGTTTTGAGTAAGATGCCAAAAGAATTGCTGCACATCCGTAATATGAATATACAGTCCATCTGAAGGAGATTCAAATAGTTCTCAAGAAATGAGAAAGGAAGTGATTTCAGAAGACCAAATTCAATGAGTTTGGGGATTTTAAGAACTTTCCTAAGTTGAATATCTGACCACAGAATTAGGATGTTTTAAAATTTGACAACAAATTTGTGTTAGAGTGGGTTATGGATGCCAGATGTAGATTTGAGTTCATTCTGAGTGAGATTCAGCACATTGGACAGGGAGGTCAGTATTGTCTGGGAAGATTTTAAACAGCTAACTCCTTATTCTTCATTGAGAACTAGAAATATTGAGCCGTTATTGGAGAAGGAAATGGCAAGCCACTCCAGTGTTCTTGCCTGGAGCATCCCAGGGACGGGGGGCGGGGTGGGGGGGAGTGGGGAGCCTGGTGGGCTGCCGTCTATGGGGTCGCACAGAGTCAGATACGACTGAAGCAACTTAGCAGCAGCAGCAGCAGCAGGGTAGATAAAAGAATCATAATCAGTAAGAAGCTTCACTGGGAACAATGGAATTTTGACTGGTGTATGTTTGAGTGACATTCCCACTAGCTAGACTGCAATAAAGAGCTCTATACACTAGCACTTTTCCACATTTTTTCCCCCGTGTGTGTGTGTGTAGTACTCTCCATGTTCATTGTTTTGAGCATAGTTAAATTCTTTAATCTGTAGTTTTATGTCCTTCAATTCTGGGTACTTTCTTTTTAAATAATTTACTGTTCATCATTTTCTCTTTCTCTCAATTACTATTTGCTGAATCCTGATCCTCTTTCACTTTTTAATTCCAACATTCCTCTTCATTGTGTTTTAGTCATATTTTCTTGGTGATCCTTTTACCTTATTTTCTATATATTTTCTTTTTAAAAAACAATTTTGGCTGTTTGACACTAATTTCTGAGTGTGTTCTCATTTCACTTTTCCTCTTTTTCAAAATATATGTTTTTATTTCAAGGTTACAACATTATCTTAACTATTTGAAAGTATTAAGTATAAATTTATTTAAATATTTTCACTCTGTATTATCTCTATTTATTCTGAGTTCCTTTTGTTAGCTTTTTTTGGGTCTGCTTTAGCCTTTCTCTTCTATGGCGGAGGCTTTTCTTGAAAGTATATTGATCTTTGTCCTCTGCACGAGTAAGGTGCTCAAAAGCTGATGGGAATGCTGCAAGCACGGGTGCGACATGCCAGCTGATGAGCTTCCTTTAAACAACTGGATGAAAAACTGACGTTTCTGTTGCAAGTGCTATGAATTTCTGTGTCTGTGTATCAAATTTCTGGCTCCTCTAGACACTGCTGTGGGCTATGAGCCCTACTGCTGATGCTCAGGAGGCAGATTTGACAAAGAGGCTGAAGTCTCACTAGGTACTCTGCAGATTTACGCTTAATTTCCTCTTCATTAGTCCAGGACTCACCCTCTTTTGTGCTTAGAATTTCAGCCTCTGGAAACTTACTGACTCAGTTTCTCTGTGATATATTCTTCCTGGCTCCTGAAGTTGTAGAAGAGATGCAGTCATCTGCTGCTGCAGGTTACAGCAGACACCTGGGGCCTAAACAGTCCATATACAATCTTTAAGACCCCTATGTATTATCGGGTTCCTACCTAACTTTCGCTTTATGGTTCCCCATGCTCCTAATTGAACTGAACTGATGCTCCTAATTATTGAGCTTTTCCTGAAATCCTCTGAGATGAATTGGTTAAGAATTTTTAGTTATCTCTACCTCCTCCACCACACACAGGTACTTAAATTTGACTTTTCCTGTCTCTGCTAAGAGTTTCATAATTCCTGTATCTTTTTCTTCTTTAAATAATCATGACTTAGGATTGTAGGTATCTTTGAATTTTATTAAACATGAGGTTTATATTTTTGTTTCTTTACTCTTGTTTTTTATTTTGACTTTCAGCAGAAGAAGAAAATAGAAAGATCTCCACTACACTTTCTTGAAAATAGAAACATAAAGCATTACCTTGTAACTTCGGAAGATAAAAATATTTGAGGGCAATAATATAAGAGTTCCCTGGTGGCTCAGATGGTAAAGTATCTGCCTGCAATGGGGTCGCACAGAGTCGGACACAACTGAAGCGACTTAGCAGCAGCAGCAGCAGCAGCAATGCAGGAGACCCCGGTTCTATCCCTGGGTTGGGAAGATCCCCTGGAGAAGGAAATGGCAACCCACTCCAATATTCTTGCCTGGAAAATTCCATGGATGGAGAAGCCTGGTAGGTTACAGTCCATGGGGTTGCAAATAGGCACGACTGAGCAACTCCATCTCACTTCACTTCATTTCAGGATAGTTTAATGTTGCCAGCTCACTTTACTGCCAATAAGACAATAAGTTTGTGTTTAAATTGTCCTGAAAATCCAAACATGAGTCTTGATTTTTGACCTGACATCAAACTTTTCATTATTCTTTATATTAAAAATGTAACATACTGAGTCTTAGTAATAGAACTTCCAAGTTTCACAAATGTGAAATAGGGTCATATCACAAACATGCTCTGTTCTTTACAAACTTTTCTTCCCCTCGAACCTTTGGATTTGCCATGTCCTCACTTTTCCTCAGTAGATGGTGTCACTGTGGATTTCCTAAATCATCAGGTTTTCACTTCTTTGAAGTTTGTCCCACCAAACCTTTGTTCCTCCTTTATGACTATGGTGAAAGAAAGTTGCTCAGTCAAGGCTGACTCTGCAACCACAAAGACTGTAGCCTGCCAGGCTTCCTTGTCCATGGAATTCTCTAGGCAAGAATACTGGAGTGGATTGCCATTCTCTTCTCCAGGAGATCTTTCTGACTCAGGGATCAAACCCAGGTCTCCTGCATTGCAGGCAGTTTAAACATTGCCTGTTTGGTACTACAGCCTATGCCTGGATTTCATTCTTTTCTGCTTCCTTGGGACCCTACTTCTTTTATCATTTCTTCTTTTTACTTATTACCTATATTTTACCAGCATTTGAACATGCTTTAAGTCTCCATCTTGAAGGAAATCCACCTTTCTTAATTTCACATTTCCTCCAGTTACTAACTCACATTTCCTCTCACTTTCACAGAAAAACTTGAGTTTTTATAATCATTCTTTCCACTTCCGCAATTCTTAATTTCTGAACCTATTGCAGTCTGGTTGTATACTTATCACTCTGTAGAGACTATTCTCATTGAAACAAAAACTTTAAAATGACTTTCCTGTAACCAAATACAATGGACATTCTTTAGCCCTTACAGTAGTTAACTACTCTTCAACATTTAGCACTGTGAATCTCTCCTTTATTCCAGGAGCGCTCTTCCTTTGATTTTCATTAGTATCAATCAGATCGGGTTAGCTTATGCTACAATAAAGAACACCCTCCATATCTGTAGCAGGTTGACTTAGGGTATGGTCTACCTTGTCCTCTTTGCTCTTGGACAGAGGCTGATGGAGCAGACATTATCTGGAACATAGCCAGTCATTACAGCAAAGGAAAAGAGCAAAGCAAGTCAGATACTAACCCTTATATTCTCAATCAGGAGTTAACACATGACACTTCTGCTCATACTATCTTGGCCAAACAAGTTAAATGACCTAGTTGTTGTTTAGCTGCTAAGCTGTGTCCAACTCTGCAACCCCATGGACTGTGGTATGCTAAGCTTCCTTGTCCTTCACTATCTCCCAATTTGCTCAAACATGCCCATTGAGTCAGTGATACAACCAACCATCTCATCATCTGTCACCCACTTTTCCTCCTGCCCCCTGATCTTTCCCAGCATCAGGATCTTTTCCAGAGAGTCGGCTCTTTGCATTAGGTGGCCAAAGTATTAGAGCTTCAGCATCAGTCCTCTCAATGAATATTCAGGGTTGATTTCCTTTAGGATTCACTGGTTTAATCTCCTTGCTGTCCATGGGACTCTTAAGCGGCTTCTCTGCACCACAGTTCTAAAGCATCAGTTATTTGACATTCAGTCTTCTTTATGGCCCAACTCTCAAATCTGTACATGACTACTGGAAAAACCATAGCTTTGACAGATCTTCATCAGCAAAGTGATGTCTCTTCTGTGACCCTCTCTCTCTCCAAGAGAAGTGTAAGCTTACTAAGTGCTTACAGGGAATAATTTGAGAAAAGCACTAAAGAGAACCATTACCATCTTCTACCACAAAATTTCCTAAAATGATCAAATCTTAGGCAAGTCATATAAACCAATATACACAATATATCAGAGAAGGCAATGGCACCCCACTCTAGTACTCTTGCCTGGAAAATCCCATAGAGGGAAAAGCCTGGTAGGCTGCAGCCCATGGGGTCATGAAGAGTCGGACACGACTAAGTGACTTCACTTTCACATGTTAGAGTAGGAAATGGCAACCCACTCCAGTATTCTTGCCTGGAGAATCCCAGGGATGGGGATTCTCCCATCTGTGGTGTCTCACAGAGTCAGACACGACTGAAGCGACTTAGCAGCAGCAACACAATATTTATAAATATCACTTCAGCTATTTTGCCAACTGAATGAATCAATTGTGATTGAAATGATGGCCACACATATTAGGAATAGATATGGTTCAAGTAATTACAAAGATTGTACTAAAATGCAAATATATAAATTCATCCATTTATTTGAGAAAAACTTACTAAGTATTTAGTTTATTTTTACTAAGTTCTTAATGCTTTCTTGGCACAGTGCTAAATGATGGAGATTAAAACAGAGCATGATAAGAATGGAAAATAGTATATACATCTTATAATTATTGATTCTGTCCTGTCTCCATGAATTCCTTTACACTTAAAAAGTAAATCTGAAAATGTAGTTATTATTGCCTACCAGATAGAAATTTGAGTATCTGTTAGCCTAAAATATCTTTAGAAAAGAAAATGGAGCTTTTTAGAGAAACTGCTTCTTGACTATACTAGTTTGTGAAATACATTCTGTCTCTCTGATACAGGTAAATAGGATATCGCTCCCAGTTATCACCCAAATCAAAATCTTGCTTCAAATTAGCCAACACATATTCTTCAGAAATGTTGGCAATTTTCAGATGGAGTACAGTTTTTACTTGGAAAGTCTCTGGTGAAGTTATTAACATGTTAAAATCGTTTCATTCAGTCATTTAATAATTTTAATTAACATTTTTAATCTTTAAAAAAGTCCCCAAGTAAATATTCACAAAAGTGGGGCTTCAAAATGAGCAAGCTTATATCCAGCTAATCCATGTCTGGAGCAGCTGCCAGAAGTTCTAGACCAATTCCACACAATATGTAGGGTCTATAATCATAAATATAAATGCTGAGACACTGCTTCACTTCCACCTCTCTTACACACTTGCTCTTTTTCTAGCAGGAAATTGCATGTGAACAAATGAGATAATAGCTGGAAACATGGAGCCCTACTCATTAAGGCAGATGGCACTCCAATTGTAAAAACTCTTCAAAGTTTCTATTAAAAAGAAATCACAGGGTTTTTCAAGAGCTTTTTGAGAACATGCTGCGATGGAAAGAAAGTTAGATGAAAGATAGTGCCTGGGAGCAGACAGTAACTCAGAAGTCTAGTTATAAAGTATTTTTAAGGTGGAAAAAACCATGCTAGCACTTCCCAAATCAGGCCAAATTCATTTTAGCTTATGCAGTTGTTTCCTAGTGAGTCAGTGCTCTATAGAAGACAGAGACGTCCAACACTTCTGTAATAGGTCAAGGACAAGAATGTGTGGCTGGAGGAGTGAGCTGAGGCTCACTCTAGCAAGGCAGTGCTGCTCCAAGGATCATTGCACATGGAGCCCTTAAAGAGCAACTGGTTTTTATCTCATGTAGGACAAATACATATGAGTCAATCTACATGGATATGAATTCATTTA
Organism: Nanger dama; assembly: GCA_917880005.1. Lineage (NCBI taxonomy): Eukaryota > Metazoa > Chordata > Mammalia > Artiodactyla > Bovidae > Nanger > Nanger dama. The sequence goes on along the minus strand of CAKJTW010000082.1, from coordinate 5,197,831 downwards.
AACTTATCTGTATTCAGTTACTTTCTGAAGGTTCATGATTATTTTAGTTGGAGCTTTAAGACTACAGGTGCCCTTCAAATATAAGACTTAAAAAAGTCTTATTGACATTGACAGTTACTAAGTGAAAATGATAAGTTGAGTTCAGGATGCACATATATCATGAGGAACTACAGCTGTCATAAAGATATGGTATGATTGTAATGTTAAACTATGTCCATCCACATACCCTCCAATTTGCTTTGTCTGGGAATTTCTTGAAGGCTCACACAGGCATTCTAGGCTAAAAAGGCTCCTTGGCTAAAGTAAAGAGATCTCTGGCTGACTTCCCTCCCAAGGCTAGTCCGTGGTCTCACATCTCTCTTTTATTCAGAAATAACCCTGACTCTGTTTTTATACAGCTCAGTACATCATCATAGCTGACTCAAGGAAACCAGAGGAAAGTGGCAAATGTTCCGCCTAGACCTACTTCTTTGGTTATTCCATTTAGGGGGAAATGTGTGAAGGCATGATCTCCTGTTGAGACTTGGCCCATGATAAGTAGAAGAAAATATCCATATTAGGAAAAGGAAAGTTGTTGCAAAGCCCAAGTTAAATATGACAGCCTTCCTCCCCTCAGGTCCCCATGTGTGGGTATGCACGCTTGACAGAGGGATTAAAACATCCCTGGTTTCATCTGGCTTTATTTGGCACATGTGAACACTATTTCTCTTCTCAATATGATTGTTTCTCTGGCCCAGTTCCAATGATCTCACTGTGGAAATCTTCAACATTAAAATTCGTGCATGAGAAATTTTTTAGAGTTTTAAATATTCGGTTTATTTTAAGGAAAAAAAGTCAACATGAATTAAAACACCAGTAATTCTATGAACAACATAAACTGATACGTTCACATAATATAGGTGAAGGTGATGGTGAAGTCGCTCAGTCGTGTCCAACTCTCTGCGACCCCGTGGACTGTAACCTTCTAGGCTTCTCCATCCATGGGATTCTCCAGACAAGAATACTGGAGTGGATTGCCATTTCCTTCTCCAGAGGATCTTCCCGACCCAGGGATCAAACCCGGGTCTCCCGCATTGGAGGCAGACGCTTTAACCTCTGAGCCGCCAGGTAAAGTGGATATAGAATTTCCCAACAGAGCCCGTAATACAAAGTTCACACTCAAAACCTTTTTGTATATGCAGGACAGCCTTTCTGTAGAGTGGATATTTAACATGTGACCAGCTATGCATTCTGTCTACAAACTGAACATTCCAATAAACTGAATTACATCAAAATGTATTTCCAACTGTGCAGGACAAAAATTGTTCCATAATTCAATTTGGTAAACATAGTGTGTATTTTAAGAAGGTGTATAGCACAATGGTTAAGAAGACAGACTGTGACTTACTACTTTTGTGAACTTAGGCAAGTTTTTTCACCTTCTATGCCTCATTGTTCTCTTCTGGAATAGGGATGATGAAACTAAGTTATTATGAGGAATGGCCTAGTTAACATATGTTAAAAATGCTAACAGCAAGGCATGGCTCATGGTTAAGGTTGCATCAGTTTTTGTTGTTGCTGCTATTGGCCTGTTGCAAGCATCACCCCAGGTGCTGCAGGGCAAAAAAAGGTGCATGAGTAATAGTCCTTACCCTTAGGGTACAGAAAACTGAGAGGTATCAGTGTTATAATTCAATGCAGGCAGCAATAAGAGTTCCAACAGAGATGCAAAGTGCAACTGGCAATACATGGGAAGGACAAAGTTTATGCACTTAGAGTGGGGGAGTCTTAGATGATGAGTAATATTTTGATAGGTAAAAGGAGAAAAACAGGGAACTATCCAATAAGAGGAGATACAGGGACAACACCCATTTGAAATTGGCTAGAATATAACATGTAGCATCAATGCAACTGATCCTCTTTCCTATTTCAATATTCTTTCCTGCTGAGTCTGATTTGCCACAGAATCCTTCTTAATATAGGGCTCAAGGAACCACTACCTCTTCACTAATTTGGCTTGGGCAAAGCAATCTGTTTGCCACCTCAGATACATGTGATGAAGGTGTGTATGCTGCTGCTGCTAAGTCGCTTCAGTAATGTCTGACTCTGTACGACTCCCATAGGCGGCAGCCCACCAGGCTCTGCCGTTCCTGGGATTCTCCAGGCAAGAATACTGGAGTGGGTTGCCATTTCCTTCTCTGAAGGTGTATATATTAATAGATAAAGTTGAAAAAGTAAAAAGCAATGATGACTGTCACATATTGAGTATTCATTGTGTACTTTCATATATGTTATCTAATTTAATTCTCACAGTCAATATTATTCTTATTTTGTACGAGACTGAAAAAGGGTAAGAACTGTTTTTAATATCACTTAGTGAGAAAAATGTTGAAGGCGGAATTTAAAATTAAGGTTTTTAAATTTGAAAAGCTGTATTCTTAATCACATTATAATATTTGATATCATTTAAAATAGCAGGGAGATAAATTAATCATAAGCCAGCCCTTAATTTCATGTTAAAAAATTTAAAAATCGATTCCTCATGTATAGGGAAGCTATTAAAGGCTTTTGAACAAAGGAATAGCTAAATTAGGCTTGTGCTTTGCCACCAAAACTCTGGTGGCAGGATGACAAATGTGTTGGCAGTCAGGAGATTAGACAAGGGACCGTCAGTATGTTAGGAGGAATGAGGATATGAGTGGAATGGAAGTAAGGAATCAAATTAATAGCTTCAGGTGAAATTCACAGGACTCGACTATATGGAAAGAGGTGACATTTATGAAGTTTTTTTGAGTGTGGCAGTTTAACAACTGATATAGGCAGGAATACAGTGAATTAAGTTTGAGATAGTGGTGGAATATATGGATGTGGATTTTTTTAATAATCAAATCGATTCTTTCAATACTGTCTTTGTATAGATAAGGTTTAACATGTTAAGTTTTGTTTTTATAGTCAAAAAATTGTGAACACTGCTTTAACGAAATTCTGAACATTTTTTGGCCATATCAAGAATGGGCACATTCTCGATTATATTTGTGTATGTGTGTGAGACAGAATAGTGTTCCAGGATTCAATTTAAAATAACTGTTTGATATTATCAGAGACATACTCCAAATTTCTCATTAAATCACTTCTTTATAAAAGACAAAGTAGATTTATTATGTCGTTGTCATTCTTCCATGGTACTGAATCCTTGGCCAGTCAGAAATAAACTCAGTGCCAGGGTTCTCAGCAGTCTGACCTACTTAGCTAGGTGTTTTTTTTTTTTTGAGTTTGTAGTTGAATTCTGCTGGGAAGGTGTCAGAATGTTAGCTCCTGTGACTAGTAGACAGTAGAATACTCAGTGTTGTTGGAAAGCTTGCAAGTTAGTGAAGCTCAGTTCCTGCTTTCCTTTAACCATATGGAAATTCCTTTAACTTGACAAAGCATGGCAGAGTGTGGAAGGTGTTTATGCTTTTTTCTATCTTTAAACATCAGTTAGAGTTTATATTATAGTGGTACCCAGGAACTTTATCATTCTAAATAGTATTTCCATGTAGCATTAGGTGATGCATGGATTGCCTTATAGAAATTTATTTCAGTCAAGTAGTCAGCACAGATGAGGAAATATTAAAATAAGAGGAATTATATGCTAAAATACAAAAGTGGCAGTAGACATGAAAATATCAGATGGTGAGAAAACACCATCTGATAAGCTGACTAACTGATAAAAACTCCATCTGATAAAGCTGACTAACTTTTATACTGAAATTAAGGTGTGGTCGTGGTGGTGGTGGTCTAAGTTGCTAAGTCATGTCAGACTCTTACGACCCCATGGATTGACTGAAGCCCTCCAGGATCCTCTGTCCATGGGATTTTCCAGGCAAGAATACTGGAGTGGATTGCCATTTCCTTCTCCAAAATTAAGCTGATAAACTTTATTTTATGGCAAATACTAATATTCCCAATAGCTAGAGATATCATTTTTCATTAGAATAATTACAGTCTTTAATAATTCAATGAGCATAAAAAGTGATTTGTTGTTCTTAGAGGCAGCTGTTAAACATCCAGGGGTAAATTATATTCAAAAAGTTTAGCATTTTCCTAGGCACTTTCAGCTCACTGTTCTTATGGAATTTAAGAAGTAATGAAGCCGTTGGAGACATATAATAAGCATGAAGGCCTCCATATAGAACAATAATTAAAGAGAGTTGACAGAGGAGGCAAATGCTTATCTATAGGTGCTGCAAATATTCATTAGAAAGAAAAGGCTCATCTAAAAACAACAGGTCCTGATTTACAAGCTAAAAGAAGAGTTAAAGAAAGAGGGTAGTCATTTACCTCCTAAAGGACTAAGGTTTGGAAATGGATCAATGCTTGCTCTTAGTGTCATTGAATTTCTGTGTAGCGACAGTATAACTTTGACTGAAATATCCTTAGCTTAGAAAATTTAAGCAAATTAATGACTAAAGATTGAGTAAAATGTGGCTAGCAATCATTTTATGAACATCTGTCTTCAGAGGAATATGATTACTGATTCAAAATTATAGGGAAAAAGTGACAGATAATCAGGGTCTTGGCTGTAATGTTCATATTTGGGTTCTGAGCCAGCTTCCTCAGAAATCAGTTTGGTAGTTCCCTCCTCCCTCCATGTCCTTGGCGCACAGACCAGCTGCCTGTCCCCGGAGTCCAGCTGTGAAGAATTTAAGGAGGCCCTCTCCAGGGGTGCCAGCCCCAGGAATGTTCTCCATGCAAATTTCTCCCAGAATCTCAGTGTGGCAAAGCACACCAGGCAATCATCTTTTTATTTAGACTTTCAAATGAAGTTAAAAATATTTGGCATGCTCTTTCCACCTTTGCTACTATTCGTTTAGTCTTTGCCTCTGAAAAATATTGCCAAGAGGAAAGTTTCCTGTGTTTATTTTATTTCTAGCATGACATCTTGCTTTGAAAACTTTGATTGTGTGTATAGGCAAGGAATGAAAAACACAGGCTTCATTTTTTTCCTTCTTTGCATTAATACAAAATCTTAAGAGGAAATTCAAGGTGAATGATGAAAATCACAAACTTATAAGATCTTATGGAAAGAGTTTATATGCTGTCTCGATGATAGATGTTTTATTGCACCTTCAAAGACACCTGAACAGCAAACAACCTTTGCAAGAGCCTTAGTAAATCATTAAAACAACTAAACTTGAGGTATGAGTTTTTCCTTTATTCAGAAATTAGAGAGGAGATTAGTATATGTATATTTTTCACTGTTGTTGGAAGTAGTAAGAGGTGTGGAAGACCTTTGCATGTTCGTTTTAAACTTTGGTACCCAAGTGGTTATGTTCAATTACAGGTAACAAAATAAAGTATCAGATTTAAAGTTGAATAATTTTGGGGGTTGAAGGACGTGGATATCTTGGTGTGGGGTAAAGGGAGGATATTTCACGAGATGACTTAGCTCTTGGAATTGACAGAGTAAGTATATAAGAAAAGGGTAGTAAATGGATATAAATTTGAACTTGATGAGAAAAAAAAGGCAATAATGAGTCTTCTAACTCCACTTAAAATTGCCCCCCTGTGACCAAGGAGCTCTACATTAAACAAAACAATACAAAACAAAACAAACTATGATATCACAAACTGTAAAACCTGTATTTGCAGAAAACTAATTTTAGTGAAAAGAAACTCATAGCTTAAAAATGTGACAACCATGATAAGGTACTGAAAAGTCCATTTCCTAAGGCAGTTAGTATGGACTCTATAATAAACTAAATACTGAGAAATTTAATTTGAGTTTTCCAAACTGTGTGCCCAGATATGTATGACTGAAGAATAGTTTCAAAAAGTTATAAAGCAACCATGTTTTTTGACAAAGACTGATAGTCCGCTTATGCATAAAACTTAAAGAAAATCTGAGGATTTCAGAGAATATGTGGTAACTGTCATGTATCACAATTTATAATTAGGGAGAATGAATTAGTGGTAGGGAAATGATTAATTTGGAAGTCACATTGGGTCAAGGCTCATCTTTTTTCCTACTTTTAATCTGGGAATACTGCATTTTCTCTAAGATAGAATTTCAATTTTATCTATGAAAGATATGCCAATATTTAAATTCTTTGACATATTATTTCAAATAATGAAAAATTTATCAAATTGTACTTATTTTTGAAAGTTATTGAAACAATAAAATTCCAAGATGGCAAAATAACTGTTCACTTTGTAAACATCACGTCTGTGCCGCATTGTTACTGAAAGATCTTGTTAGTAGGGGAAGGAAAGAGAACAGAACTTAGTGTGCTGAATGACTTGTAGAAGTGAAGGAGGAAACAGAATAGGCTTGATCTTGAAAGCAGGATTCCATCTTGGGCCAGACTGTGGGCTTTGACCTATATGCCCAGTATCTGTGGAAACGATATACCAACTGGAAAACCAGGCCCCCAGAAGGAAGAGCCCCAGAGCTCGTACCTAGATTCTCCATCGCCTAAAAGAATACCCTAATTATCTGTGTAACTGAATAGAATTGTTTGGGGGAGCACACTGATTGAGACCGCCCACCCTGGCCAGGCACCATAGTAACCATTTGCATGAGTTGTTTTATGACAGGAGATCCTGGTAAGGAATATGGAACTAATAAGCCACCACCAACCGGAAGAGTTTGGGAAAGGTTGAAAGGAGACACCGCGTGTCCGTCTACTTCCCAGAATCCCTCTCGCTAGCATCCATCTTGGCTGAGCGATGCGTGCACCACCAGGAAAGATTCTGAATTAGAAAGACCACCCAGAAACTAATCCCATCACCATAAAAACCTGAGACTTTGAGCCACGTGGCAGAGCAGTTCTCCTGGGTTCTCTTACCCTGCTGCTCTCCACCACGGTGCCCTTTCCCAATAAAATCTCTTGCTTTGTCAGTATGTTGTAGCCACGCCTTCTGGGAAACAAACTCACTCAGAAGGACAATGCAGACAGTGGAGTGCAGTTTATTACACCGTTGGCCCAAGGTGGAGTCTCTCTTAGCCAAGGACACCGACCAGCATTTATGAAAATCTTTTATACCCCTTGTGTATGTGTCTGAACCCACCACTCCAAATTCCTTGAGACTTACATAAGCCAAGGAAAATACAATCCCAATAACCCCATCATTGTGCTCATGTGCTCAAACAGTCAAACAATTAGCCAATAATCAATAAACCCAAGGTTACACTCCGACAGATACAGAAAAATTTATGGCCTGTCTGGAGGAAGGGGTGATTAGTGTCTGTTTTCTCTTAGGCAATGAGTCACCTAGATACAATCTTCAAGGTTCCCCTGTCTGGAGAAGGGTCTTATCCTTCTGTTGTTGTTTTCATAGGCACTAAACACAGAGTTCAGAGTCCATTGGAAAGGTGGCCGAGCATGATCAGCATGAATAGGCCTAAGATGGGGTCCAGGCCCTGTGAATGCCTTCTTCAAGTACATGTGTTTCCTTGGACAATTCATTGCAGAGTGTTAGACAAGAGTCCAATTTCGGGCCCTGGAAGGGGTCCCCCTTCCTGCAACAGAATCATACATTCTATTATGCTTACTGGGGTATGACCACAGGCCTCTTGATAATTGTCCACTGTTAACTCCCTAGGCTTAAGGCATATGAATCACAGGTTAACTTTGATTGTATCTTTGTTTTCCTTTGTTCAGACTAGTTTCAGGGAATTTGAGGAGGTGGGTTTGGGTATGTACACTTAGGGTAGATAAGGTTTTCACAAAAACTGGTTGGGTCCTTGGCTAAGAGGAGACTCTGCCTTGGGCCTGCCAGTGTAATAAACTGCACTCCACTATCTGCATTGTCCTTCTGAGTGAGTTTGTTTCCCGGAATATCTGGCTACAACAGAGGTAGGTGATATCTTCACAGAGATACTGGGGAAAGTAGAAGGCAGGTTTACCAAAGGAGTGAAGATGTAAAAGGGGTTGTATGAAGCATGCTACGTGAAACCCCCATGCGAGAAAAAAATGTGTAGAAAAAGGATTCTGAATGTGAAAGCAAATTTGGGAAGAATAGGACAAGAACATTAAGACAAGTGTTATGTCCTTTAGAACTTTGTTTAGTCTTGGTGTTAGCAGCATGTCTAGGTTAACATTAAAGAAAGCCATAATAGACTGATGTCTCATCCTCTGCTACCCACATTCTGGCTCTGCATAGAGTTACAAGAAGACACCAATTCCTCCCTTCCTTCATGTCTAAGGAGCATGGACAAACCTCATTCCCTGAACCCCTAAAACTGCCAGTAATGAACCCTTAATTTTCATCTTATTTGGTCCTCACACCAACTTAAAAACAGTGAATAGTACCTCTCCCCCAACCTCCCGCCATCCCCCCTCTTTCCCCCTCTCTGCCTGGCTGCTGTACTGAGACTCTGACTTGTTAAATGAATTGAGGCAAGCAAAAAACTCCTCAAAAACCCACCAACAATAAAACTGGAGTTTAACCCTCAAGCAGTCGGACTCCAGACTCCAAAGACTTGGTTTATTCTGTCTGGTACCCTGAGACACAGGAACTTCTATCAGAGAAATGTCTGGAGAACTGGGTGCTATTTGGTCTTCAGGCTCTCTGCTCAGGCCAGAGCAGCAGCTCTTCTAGTGGGGGCAGGAACTGAAGACAAATTGCTAGGATTTTAGGACTTCCTGCAGCCAGTCTCAGGTCCTTCACTTCTATTTTCCCTCATCTGAATTTGAGATGCAGATATTTGACTTCTGCTCCAAAAGAAGAAAATGAGAGTTCAAGTCTCAAAGAGTCAAGGGAATGAATCCTGGTCTAGTTTCTCCATTTCTCTAGCTACTCAATCCCTTCTTAGTTCCCAGCATCAAAGAGTATGTTAAAAAGGGCAAAGTTTGGAAGGAAGGACAGCAGCTTTTCATTGTCTGCTTTGTTTTCTGTTACCCTTGAAATTCATTGTACCTTTCTCAAACTGTGATGTAGCCCTTTAAAAACAGACGGCTTGTTTTCAGAGTTTGGGAGGGCAGGTGGCCAGACATCATTGTCAGGTATGTTAATTATTGTACTCTATATGGATGTCTACACTGCAGTCCTGCTTATTTGCTGCTTATTAAGTAAGGTGGGTTTTTTTTTTTTTTTTGGTTTTGTTTTTTAATCAAGTCTTGAAATTTCTCAGGGCAAAGGAAGTTTATAAATGACATTAATTGGAAAGAAGCTACCGCTAAAGCATGGCTCAACACAGAAGGATTTTTCTCTTCCTAGATCATCCAGTGCTTTACCCCAAATAGATAGAAGAGTCAATCCTACTCCCCTCTTATTACTCTCCTGCCCTGCCTATGAGCACGATGCCTAACCTATCCCTAGGGTCTTGGTACACTCCTCCAGGAGAGGAGGTGATGTGGAAGGGTAAAAAATTACTCAGACATACTTAACAAAGGTTTTAGTAGTTGGCAATACTTGTTCTGATCTTTCTGTTGGATTTTGTCATCATTTTAATTACTTTACCATCATTTACAGGAGAGAAAGTATCTTTGATGTGCCCCATTTAGGGAAATCTTCAGGGCCAAAACTAAGTGTACATTTTCATAATTTCATAAGTTTTCAAAGTAACCAGTATAGTGAAATGACAGGATTTGAAAGAAAATAGGTTTTTGCAAAACTTTTAATAAGGTAGGAGGGCATTTTATTGCAATTATTTATATTTGATGTTAACTTCTTTATTGGCTTGTTATGTGTACATAAATAGAATATATATGAGTTTTGAGTTGGACTGTGAAGAAAGCTGAGCGCCAAAGAATTGATGCTTTTGAACTGTGGTGTTGGAGAAGATTCTTGAGAGTCCCTTGAACTGCAAGGAGATCCAACTAGTCCATTCTAAAGGAGATCAGTCCTGGGTGTTCTTTGGAAGGACTGATGCTAAAGCTGAAACTCCAGTACTTTGGCCACCTCATGTGAAGAGTTGACTCACTAGAAAAGACTCTGATGCTGGCAGGGATTGGGGACAGGAGGAGAAGGGGGACGACAGAGGATGAGATGGCTGGATGGCATCACTGACTCGATGGATGTGAGTTTGAGTGAACAGGGAGGCCTGGCGTGCTGCGATTCATGGGGTCACAAAGAGTCAGACACGACTGAGCGACTGAACTGAACTGACTGCATCTGAAATTTTGCTTTTAATTTCCTACAACTGCTTGCCATAGCCCTTGTAAATTTCTTTCACAAGTTTTTCACCCAAGAATTTTTGGACAAACTACTGTAATCTTTATATTCCTATGTGTTTGACTGATTATTTTACTATAACTTGGATCTTATGTGCAGAAAAATTAATTTACACATAGCATGCTAAAAGAATGTTCAGTGTATTATCTAAGGTAAACTTAACTTTTCTCTGTTATGATGTCTAACACCCACAAGGATAAAGCATTTTATTTTATAACAATTGTTACTACTGTCATTCCTTTCATTTACTTTTCCATTGTTTTCTTTTGAAAGATATCAAGATTATGGAAAAGCTGCAAAAAGGACCCTTCAATCAGATGCATTAATTGTTAATATTCAGCCATTTGAGAGTTAGACATCGTAACATTCAGCCTAAGTCTTCAACACATCTCTCCTAAAACAAAAACATTCTCCCACAAACCTCATTATAATTATCATAAGAAAAATTGACATTAATATAATGCTTTTATTTAGGTATAATCCAGATTCATATTTCCAAAATTGCCCCAATAAAATCTTTCATAGTTATTCATACTCTCTTTCCAATTGCTTAGAAATAGTCATGCATTATATTTAGTTTTGATATCTCCCTTATTGTCCTCTGATCTAAAACAATTCCCAGCTATCTTTTTCTTTCACTATATTAACATTTTTAAAGAGACCGGATCACTGTTTTGCACACTATTACTAAAATGTGTACTTTCTCATGATTAGATTCAGGTAAAGAACATTTTTGGCAGGACAACAGATGTGATGTTGTATCTTTGCAGAGTATCATATCAGGAAATGGATGAAATAAATATATCCTAATTTGGAAAATTAAGTTTGATGCCTTGGTTCAGGTGGTATCTGTTGGATTTCTTCATTGTATAGATACTTTTGTCTTTTGTGATTAGTAAATACTCTGTGGAGTAATTTTGTGAGAGTGTATAAATATTTGTTTTCCTTTGATTCTTCAATGGTTTTGGTATTCATTAATATGTATTGTTTGAATCAATCATTACTTGTCTCAGCAAAATGGTGTTTTACCAATTTTATTGTCTTTTCTACATTTATTATCATTTTTCTCTAAAGAAGAGCTTTTCATTCTCCCTGTCCCAAATACTTGAAGTTATTATATTGGGGTATCATTATGAGTGAGCTCATTTTTATTCAATGTATTATAATTTATTTCACTCATTATTTGTTATAAAATATCAAGTATTCCAAATTTGGCCAGTGGAAACTGCTCAACTCTGTTATCCATTTCAATTGTCCTAGTCACATCATTATTAGAAATAGTCTCTGAAGATAATTTAAAATAATATTTAGCCTACTTGTTTGTAGGAGCACTTCAGCCCCCTTATCACATTAACTTTTACCTATGAAAAATCATATAATCATTCATCTTCAACATTTAAAGAGCTTAGAAGCTGTTCTGCCCATCTTCACAAGAAAAAAAGATGAATATACCAAAAAAGAAAAGAAACAGTACCCTTTCTTAGTCACAGCACTGCACTGATTTCTCAGGTCAATCTTCAAACCAAACAAACCAAACTTCCAAGAAAGTCACAACTAAGATCTGCCTACCTCCAGCACAAGTAATTGGAGCATTACAAAACTTACAGTAAGACTTAAACAATAATTTTAATGAATTGTTGGATGCTGATCATGGACTTGCAAGAGAATGAGAAACTCCTAGAAGATAGTCTTAAAGGAGCCCTCACACTTTTATAGTTTGCTTTCAGGAACCCCATCAAATCCTCTTGGTAAACAGTCAAGAAAGATCCCCTGTGCCTCTTTCAGGGGAAGGCAAAAAGTCACAATTTAAAAACTCACCCAGAACATACACCATGACAAAAGCCCATTCTTCAGGGTATAAAACTTTACCAGAGCCTTATTCCATCCAGGGAAGGACATGTACACAACTCTGACACTTTCTAGCCGTCTTGTTTCATCTAAGATGGGGAGTAAAGGTAGGAAATATTGATAAAGTTCACAGCTCAGTGACACAGGCCAATTAAAAGGCTGAGATTTCATTTTAAGATTATTGAATATGCTCCTTCCCCTCCCCGCCCCCACACTCCAGTTGGGCTCCAGTAAAATAACAGGGGGTTACAACTGAAAGGACTGGAAGCCACAGACCGTCTCTGAGGAATTCTTAGGAAGTTCAAAGACAACAGAGGAGACAAAAATAAGGACAATAGACATATTTGAAGCCTCTAGTATGTACACCTACTTTAAACATTAAACACAGCTCAACTTCTAGATAGATTAAACATAAAACCCCACACTGAAGGCCTATTTACCCTAGCTCTTGTTACCCAATACATCATATCTAACTTCCAACAAAAAAATTTACAAGGCATGCTAAATGACAAGAAAAACCATAATACAGAAAATATCTTCTCTTTAGGAAAATATTTTCACTTTTAGTCGAGTTAAGATGGAATTGCCCTGAAAATTCCTTTGTTATGTTTATGTTGTGAAATCCCATGTGTGATATCTGATTCCTGCCTATAAAAATCAATATGAAGACTCATATAACATGAAGAGAAACTTAATAATTAATCCAGCAGTAGAGAAAATAAGTAGTACACTTAAAGAGGTAAGATTAAAAAGGCATCAGTAGACCAGAAAGCCGACTATTTTTCTTGGGAACAGAGAAAATAAAGTGAAATATTTGCATTGAAGGGACCTGCTGGTTTTATGGTCACATCTGCTAACCAGTCTGCATCCTTGGCTCACAGAGATCCCCATGACTGCTGAAAAAAGTGACTCAGAAACATTTCCCCTTCATGTAGCCTCAGCATATTTCAGCAGTCTGTGTTCCCAAAACTCGCGGTTGAAAAATACTCAACTTCATGCCTACATTTCCTGAAAAGAAGATCAGTCCAGAGGTGATTCAGTAACACATGAAGCTTGCTCTCCAGACATAAATATGAAATACAAATCAGAAAGAACACTGGCTTAGAAATGACAGAAACCTCATCATGTTGAGTTGGGAAGTCAATCTCATTATTTGTTAACGGAGATTGAGTGTTCTTTGGCATTGAGTGGTGCCAACCATGGGCTAGGTGCTGCAGAGAACATAGACAAAGTTCTTGCCCAAGGGGCTCGTAATCAAATCAGACAAACCAGACGCTAACACAGTCCAGCAGTCTGGAGTGGAGAAAGTTGGGTTTATATGGGGAACCTAAGGTCACTCTGTCCACAAGTATACTCAGTTCCCCTCCAACAAGCTTGGTCTCTTGTGTTGTGTAAGTCTGAGAGAAAATTTTAACATACTTTCTTATTACTTCCTTTGCAGCTTCGCCCAGGAAGTCTGTTTTGCGAGAGTAAAGTTGGGTTTTCATTGTCATGTGACAGGGTTTAGGATAAATTCTGTATAGCACATGGCCTGGTTTACTGGAGAAGGAAGGAAAAACTCAAAAGTCAGAGCCACTAGAAAGAGAAGCACAGTTATGTAGGAGAACATTCCACAGAAAAGCCCGTGGAACCAGATTTCTGCTGAGCCTGTGATACATATCAGTCATTTTGTGATGTGACCACTCTCACCTCTATTCTGTCACAAGCAACCTTGACAAGTGAATGGGCTGCTTAGCAGCAGGCATTCTGGTTTTAAATATTTAGCTGTTTACAAATTTCTGAGAATACCATAAGCCAACAATTGGAACTCTTGGGGCCCATGTGATATCCCCCAGTGTGGGGCAATGCATGGCACTGTTCACATGGGGTTCTGAATTTAAAAGGAAATAAGTAAACACTGAAAGTGTTTGTTAGTTATGTTTGACTCTTAGTGACCCCATGGACTGTAGCCTGCCAGGGCCTTTTGTCCATGGAATTCTCCAGGCAAGAATACTGGAGGAAGTAGTCCACTGGAGTAGTAGTCCTCTTCTGTCCATTCTCTTCTCCAGGGGATTTTCCCAACCTAGGGATAGAACCCAGATCTCCCACACTGCAGGCGGATACTTTACCATCTCAGCCATCAGGGAAGCCCATTAAAAAGAGTAATTCAAATGTGGGTTAAGAAATTTCCTCTATCCTCTACTAGTACTTAGTGCTTACCTCTATCATAGTGCTTATGATACTTATCTATTTGTCTGTAAACCATCCTCCATCACTTAGATACTTGGCACATAATAGGGTTCTAATAAAAATTTGTGTATTAATAAATTCCAAAAAGTACATAAACCATCTTTAACTCAGCATTTTCTTTGAACTCCCAAGGAAAACTCAAGTATGATACCTACAAAGATCTTCACAGAGTCCCCAAACCCTGTTAAGTTTATTTTTCTTTACAGCCTAGGGACCCCAGTTTTGTATTTAGGCATATAGAATGATATCCATAGTAAATTTGTTAGAATCACAAGTAGCCACTACCAAACCGTCATCTATTCCGTAGTTTTGTGCACATTATATATGCAGAATTGTATCACTATTAATTTGTGTATGTATCAGTACCAATGCAAGTTGAATTCAGAATAAAAGCATTCCAAGTATTTAAGAAAAACCTTTGTGAATTTAAGTCATGTGGCTTTTAAATAATTTTGTTTCTTTAAAGTTCCATGAAGACCTTGTAGATTTTAATACAGGAAATAACTTTAAAAAAAAGAACACTGTGTGGATATATAACATATTACAGACTAGCTTCTAGCAAGAATGGTGGGTTTACACAGAGACGTCTTGGAGTCGATCAACTGGTGATAGAAGACCAGAAGAAGTGTGTCCTAAATGCCTAAAAATGTTTTAGTCCTAATAACTAAGCCAAACCCAACACTGCTGAATTTAGAATGAATTAAAGAACCTGCTACACATGTGTGGGTTGTTGCCCCTCCTCGTGAAACAGTGTCTGGGAAAAGCTTCACTTTCTGAAAAAAATTTTTTAAAAATCTGTAATGCAAATATTTATTTGGACTTTGGATAGAGTGAGAAGGTAGAGTTTCTAATTTAATCTTAAACTAGTTTTTCATCTCTAATGTCATGGGGAAATGCTATCTTGGGCTGGGCTGAGAATACTTTAGAAATTTGCCTATTAGTGAGCTAGAACTCTTCGTTGTGTAGAAATGGGTATATTTTATGCAGATACTCTTATCTAAGAAATAAAAACCTGTCAGAGACTTGTGTAACTGTAACTTGATTTCAGAGGGCAATGTGTCTAACCTACACACTGTACAAATTAGAAAACTATGGAAAGTTGACGTGACTTACTCAAGGTCATGACTCCTGAGTAGTGTTACTGAACAAAATCCTAGGTCTTCTGAATCTAATTCTGTGCTCCTTCCTTTAAAATCATTAATGATGTTTTCTAAACTTTTAATTTTATAATTATAGATTCACATATGGCTATAAAATTATTATTTCCTCACTATTCCTTTCTTCTTACCTTTTATTTTTTCCTCATTGTTACACCTGGCAAAACTATACTGTGACATTACAACCAGGATGTGAAAATTGATATGATCCAGGTATAGAATACATAAAACATAACACAGATTCCTCATGTTGCCCTTTTATAGCCACACTCATTTTTTATCTCCCTCATCCTTTCCTTAATCCCTGATAAACAATTTGTTTTTAATTTCTGTAGTTTTATTAAGGATGTGCTATGAATGGAAGCATAATAGCCCTTTTGGGGCAGATTTTTGCACTTAGCGTAATTCTCTGGAGATTCATTGAATTTGTTGTATATATCAATACTGTGTTCCTTTTTCCTCCCTATGTAGTCCATGATATGATTGCATCATGGTTTTTTTTAACCATTTACCTATTGTAAGACATCTATGCTGTTCACAATTTTTGGTTAATACAAATAAATCTACTGTAAAACTTCAAGTAGAGATTTAATTTTTGGTTAATACAAATAAATCTACTGTAAAAATTCAAGTAGGGATTTTGTGTGAACATAAGTGTTTATTTCCCTGAAATAAATACCCAAGAGTACAGCAGCTAGGTTGTACAGTAAATGTGTTTTTCATTTTAGAAGAAAGTGCCAAATTGTTTGTCATAATGGCTGTACCATTTTATATTCCTACTAGCAATAATAAGTCATCCAATTTCTCTGTATTTTTGGCTGCATTTGGTGTGGTCACTGTTCTTTTATTTTAGCTGTTCTAATGGTGTATAGTGATATCTCACTGTGGCTTTAATTTGAATTTCTGTATGACTAATGATGTTGAGTTTTTCTCATGAGCTTATTTGCCATCTATACATTTTCATTAAATATGTCTTTACCTCCTTTGCCTATACTCTAACTATAGTTTATGTATTTGTTGTTATTGTTGTTGAACTGCTGAGTTTTGAGGTTCTTTATATATCATAGGTAGTAAGCCTTTGTCATACATGTGGTTTGCAAATCTTTTCTCCTAGTCTGTAGTTTGTCTTTTCACCCTTCTCACAGGATCTTTCACACACACACAAAATATTAACTTTAACAAAGTCCAGTTTCTTAGTTTTCCTTTTATGAATTGTGCTTCTGATGTGAAATCCAAGAATTCTACTAACATATCCATAAACTCAACATGTAGCAATTTTGTGTATATGATGAGAACACTTAAGCTCGACTCTGTTCACACATTTCAAGTAAGCAATAGAGTATTATTAGCTATAGTTGCCACACTACAAGTGTTGCCAGAACTCAATCATCTTTCATCCTGAAACTTTTATACCTTTTGATCAACATCTTCCTAACTCCCCCATTTCCCCAATCCTTGGCAAACATCATAGAGTATGAATTCTTTTTTTCACATGTGAGAGCCTACAGTACTTGTCTTTTTATGTTTGGGCCATCTCATTTAATATAATATCCCCCATTTCATCTGTATTTATGCAGATAGTGGGATTACCTTTTCTTTTAAGGCTGACTAATATTCTATTGTTAGTTCATGTACTGTTGGAGCCTGGCTTGGAGAATTTTGAGTGTTACTATATAGCATGTGAGATGGGTGCAATTGTGCAGTAGTCTGAACATTCTTTGGCATTGCCTTTATTTGGGATTGGAATGAAAACTGACCTTTTCCAGTCCTGTGGCCACTGCTGAATTTTCCAAAGTTGCTGGCATATTGAGTGTAGCACTTTCACAGCAGCAACTTTTAGGATTTGAAATAGCTCAACTGGAATGCCATCATCTCCACTAGCTTTGTTCATAGTGATGCTTCCTAAGGCCCACTTGACTTCACATTCCTATATGCCTCTCTCTAGGTGAGTGATCACACCATCATGATTATCTGGGTCGTGAAGATCTTTTTGTATAGTTCTTCTGTGTATTCTTGCCACTTCTTCTTAGTATCTTCTGCTTCTGTAAGGTCCATACCATTTCTGTCCTTTATTGAGCCCATCTTTGCATGAAATCTTCCTTGTATTTTTCTAATTTTATTGAAAATTAGAAATCTCTAGTCTTTCCCATTCTATTGTTTTCCTCTATTTCTTTTCACTGTTCACTGAGGAAGGCTTTCTTATCTCTCCTTGCTATTCTTTGGGATTCTGCATTTAAATGGGTATATCTTTCCATTTCTCCTTTGCTATTCACCTCCTTTTCACAGCTATTTGTAAGGCCTCCTCAGACAGCCATTTTGCATTTTTGCATTTCTTTCTCTTGGGGATGTTCTTGATCTCCATCTCCTGTACAATGTCACGAATCTCCATCCACAGTTCATCATGAACTCTATCAGATCTAGTCCCTTAAATCTATTTCTCACTTCCACTGTATAATCGTTAGGGATTTGATTTAGGTCATACCTGAATGGTCTGGTGGTTTTCCCTACTTTCTTCAATTTAAGTCTGAATTTGGCAATAAAAAGTTTATGGTCCGAGCCACAGTCAGCTCCCAGTCTTGTTTTGCTGACAGTATAGAGCTTCTCCATCTTTGGCTGCAAAGAATATAATCAATCTGATTTTGGTACTGACCATCTGGTGATGTCCATATGTAGAGTCTTCTCTTGTGTTATTGGAAGAGGGCATTTGCTATTACCAATGCATTCTCTTTTCCCTGCTTCATTTTCTATTCCAAGGCCAAATTTGCCTGTTACTCCAGGTGTTTCTTGACTTCCTACATTTGCATTCTAGTCTCCTATAATAAAAAGGATATCTTTTTGTGGTGTTAGTTCTAGAAGGTCTTGTAGGTCTTCATAGAAACATTCAACTTCAGCTTCTTCAGCATTACTGGTCGAGGCATAGACTTGGATTACTGTGATATTGAGTGGTTTGCCTTGGAAATGAACAGAGATCATTCTGTCATTTTTGAGATTGCATCCAAGTACTATGATGGCTACTTCATTTCTTCTAAGAGATTCCTGCCCACAATAGTAGATATGATGATCATCTGAGTTAAATTCACCTATTCCAGTCCATTTTAGTTTGCTGATTCCTAAAATGTAGACGTTCACTCTTGCCATCTCCTGTTTGACCACTTCCAATTTGCCTTGATTCATGGACCTGACATTCCAGGTTCCTATGCAATATTGCTCTTTACAACATCAGACCTTGCTTCCATCACCAGTCACATCCACAGCTGGGTGTTGTTTTTGCTTTGGCTCTGTCTCCATTCTTTCTGGAGTTATTTCTCCACTGATCTCCAAAAGCATATTGGGCACCTACCAACCTGGGGAATTCACCTTTCAGTGTCCTATCTTTTTGCCTTTTCATACTGTTTGTGGGGGTTCTCAAGTAAGAATACTGAAGTGGTTTGCCATTCCCTTATCCAGTGTACCACATTTTGTCAGAACTCTCCACCAAGACCTATCTATCTTGGGTAGCCCTACATAGCATGGCTCAGTTTCATTGAGTTAGACAAAGCTGTGGTCCATGTGATCAGAATGGCTAGTTTTCTGTGATTGTGGTTTTCAGTCTGTCTGCCCTCTGATGGAGAAGGATAAGAGGCTTATGGAAGCTTCCTGATGGGAGAGACTGAAAGGAAAAGGAAAGGAAAATGAAGTTGCTCAGTCATGTCTAACTCTTTACGACCCTGTGGACTGTAGCCTACCAGGCTCCTCCATCCATGGGATTCTCCAGGCAAGAATACTGGAGTGGGTTGCCATTTGTTTTCCAGGGGAAACTAGGTCTTGTTCTGATGGATTGGGCCATGATCAGTATATCTTTAATCCAATTTTCTGTTGATGGGTGAACCTGTGTTCCCTCCCTGCCATTTACCTGGGGCCAAACTATGGTGCCAAATAGGAAAAGGAGTATATTAAGGCTGTATATTGTCACCCTGCTTATTTAACTTATATGCAGAGTACATCATGAGGAACGTTGGACTGGAAGAAACACAAGCTGGAATCAAGATTGCCGGGAGAAATATCAATAACCTCAGATATGCAGATAACACCACCCTTATGGCAGAAAGTGAAGAGGAGCTAAAAAGCCTCTTGATTAAAGTGAAAGAGGAGAGTGAAAAAGTTGGCTTAAAGCTCAACATTCAGAAAATGAAGATCATGGAATCCGGTCCCATCACTTCATGGGAAATAGATGGGGAAACAGTGGAAACAGTGTCAGACTTTATTTTGGGGGCTCCAAAATCACTGCAGATGGTGACTGCAGCCATGAAATTAAAAGATACTTACTCTTTGGAAAAAAAGTTATGACTAACCTAGATAGCATATTCAAAAGCAGAGACATTACTTTGCCTACTAAGGTTTGTCTAGTCAAGGCTATGGTTTTTCCTGTGGTCATGCATGGATGTGAGAGTTGGACTGTGAAGAAGGCTGAGCACCGAAGAATTGATGCTTTTGAACTGTGGTGTTGGAGAAGACTCTTGAGAGTCCCTTGAACTGCAAGGAGATCCAACCAGTCCATTCTGAAGGAGATGAGCCCTGGGATTTCTTTGGAAGGAATGATGCTAAAGCTGAAACTCCAGTACTTTGGCCACCTCATGTGAAGAGTTGACTCACTGGAAAAGACTCTGATGCTGGGAGGGATTGGGGATAGGAGGAGAAGGGGACGACTGAGGATGAGATGGCTGGATGGCATCACTGACTCGATGGACGTGAGTTTGAGTGAACAGGGAGGCCTGGCGTGCTGCGATTCATGGGGTCGCAGAGTCGGACACGCCTGAGCGACTGAACTGATATCTATACCAAAGTTCCATTTTTCTCTGCATCTTTACCTATTCTGGCTTTTGTTTGTTTGCTTTGTTGTCTTTTAAATAATTGCCATCTTGAGTGGTGTGGAAGTGATATAATGCTGTGGTTTCTATTTGAATTTCCTTAATGATTAGTGATACTGATCATCTTTTTGTATACTTGATGGCCATTTGTGTCTTCTTTTGAGAAATGTCTATTCAGGTCTTTTGCCTATATTTTAATCAGGTTATCTTTTATATTTTGCTATGGAATTGTAGGCGTTCTTATATATTTTGAATATTAATTCCTTATCAGATGTATGATTTGCAAATATTTTTCTCATTCTTTAGGTTGCCTTTTTACTCTGTTGATTGTTTGCTTTGCTATGTAGAAGCTTTAGGTTAGATGTAATCCCACTTGCCTATTTTTGCTTTTGTTGCTTGTGCTTAGGGAGCATATCTTAAAAAAAAAAATCATTGCATAGGCCAATGTCAAGGGGTTTTCCTATGTTTACTTCTAGAGTCTTATAATATCTGGTCTTAAATTTAAGCCTTGAATCCATCTTGAATTCGTTATTTATATGGTATGAGACATGGGTCCAATCCAGTTTTTCCAACAGTATTTATTAATGACTGTTATTCTTGGCACCATTATTGAAGATCAGCTGACCATAAATGTATGGATTTTCTGTCTTTTCTCTTCCACTGACATATCTGTTTTTATGCTAGTACCATACTGTTCGGATTACCAGAGCTTTGTAATATATTTTCAATGGTCTAATTTCTCATCACTTTTTTGGTAATATATTTTGAAATCAGGAACTGTGGTGTTTTTATTATTGATCTTCTTGTTCAAAGCTTGTGTTTAAGAACTTAGCTATTTGGGATCATTTGCAATTCCATGTGTGCTGCAACTCATGGGGTTGCAAAGAGTCAGACACGACTGAGCCACTGAATTGAACTGATGGATTTTAGGATTAATTTCCCCCTATTTATATGAAGAATGCCATTAGAATTTTGATAGGCATTGTATTAAATCTGTAAATGACTTTGAGTATTATGAATACTCTAAGAGCTTTAGTTCTTTCAATCTATGAACATGGACTATTTCTTTACTTATTTATGTCTTTTTCAATTTACTTGTGTCCTTTTCAATTTCTTTTATAATTTTTTAAAGATTATAAGTCTTTGTCACTGAGAGCCAGCTTTCTCTAGTTGTGGAGAATGGGGACTCCTCTCTAGTTGTGATGCACTGGCTTTTCATTGTGGTGGCTTCTCATGTTGCAGAGTATGGGCTCTAGACACACAGGCTTCAGTAGTTGTGGTACAGCTGATTAGTTGTGACTGACAGGCTCTAGAGCGCTGGCTCAGTAGTTGTGGTGCACAGGCTTAGTTGCCACATGGCATGTGGGATTTTTTCAGAGCAGAGATTGTCACCTCCTTTGCATTGGCAGGTGAATTCTTAGCCACTGGACCACCAGGGAAGCCCTATAAATATTTTATAGTTTTCAGTGTACACATTTTTCACCCTCTTGGTTAAATTTAATCCTAAGTATATTATTCTTTGTGGTGCTATTGTAAAGGTAATCGTTTTAACTTATTTTTTGCCTAGTTAGTTCATTTTTAGTGTATAGAAATGCAGGTATCCCCTGCACAGATAGAGAACTCACATAATCTTGGGTAGTGAAGATTTTTCTGCAGTATTCTCTACTGTGAGAATTTTTTCTGCATATTTTCTGCAATATTCTCTAATATTCTCTCCACCATATTCTCTACTGTGTCATTTTGGTCAACATATTCCAACTGGATGGTTGGTAGTGAAAAGTGATTCCATTTGTTCCCTGCAAAACAAAGACTTTGTCAGAAAGGAAAACATTTTTGTATACAAATGAATGCTTACTGATAATTCAGGTAATCCCAGACAGACAAGGCATATTTTCCAGAGGAGCTGCCTGTACTATTCAGATTTATCCAACTTTTCCCCTCACTTTGGCAGTGTAGAGCTGATTCTAAACATACCATGAAATAAGCTGTACACTTGGCTCTACATTTATTCTATTTGGTCCAAAATGGCATCAAAATCATTAACTAAGTACACATTGACTTGGAAGGAAAGAGGAGAAAAACTCAAGTAAAAAGTGACTTTTATTGCCAAAATTTGAGTTCTCTTTCAGTGGCTGCCACAACCTCACTAACACCCAAGGCAAGCAATAGGCAGGCATCTTTTATGCTCTAGGTGTTAGTGATGACATGAATTATAGTGGGAAATAATACAGTGCTTTAAAAAGTTCTGGCTGGTTTTAAAAACGTAGAAATGGATTTTCAATATCAAGCTTTAAAATTATTCATCTGGCTAGTCATCCTATTGTTTCTTACTCCACAGCAAAAGAGACACAGATGTATAGAACAGTCTTTTGGGCTCTGTGGGAGAGGGAGAGGGTGGGATGATTTGGGAGAATGGCATTGAAACATGTATAATATCATATATGAAATGAGTCGCCAGCCCAGGTTCAGTGCATGATACTGGATGCTTGGGGCTGGTGCACTGGGACGACCCAGAAGGATTGTACAGGGAAGGAGGAGGGAGGGGGGTTCAGGATGGGGAACACGTGTATACCTGTGGCAGATACATGTTGATGTATGGCAAAATCAATACAATATTGTAAAGTAATTAACCTCCAATTAAAATAAATAAATTTATTAAAAAAAAATCATGTAGCTAAAATGATAAATTTTCAAAATACTCTAACTACTATTATGGTTTTACTTGTATGCTTCCAGTATATTGGTGTCTCATTTTATGATTTACAAGGGAAAAAATGGTCCCAGAAGACTAGGTGACTTTCCTTCAGAAGAACACTGAAAACAAGACAAAGAGAATCATTCCTAGTCAGTGCTGTTCTCTAATGCGTTCTCTGGTCAAGCCAATATTTTGGTCAAGTAATAATGGATACGAAAAAGATTGATAGTGTACCATTATAGTGCTGATAAGACAAAGGAAATTGGATGTAGTTTAGGTGAAGCAAACAAACATTGATAGTAGTGTAAACAGACATCCAAAAACCATTAATATTTTTTAATTTAATTTTTATTTTTATGGAAGTATAGTTGATTTATAATATTGTGTTTCTGATATAAAATGTTTCATATATATATATCATATATCAATACACATTCTGATATATATATATTATTTTTCAGATTACTTTATATTATAGGTAATTATAAGATATTGAATACAGTTCCCGGTGCTGTATAGTAACTTTGTTGTTCATCTATTTTATATAGAGTAGTATGCATCTGTATTCTTTTTGATGTTGATGCAGATAGAATTGTTTTCCTAATTTCTCTTTCTGATAGTTCAATTATAGTATATGGAAATGCAACAGATTTACATATATTAATTTTCTATTCTGCTATTTTACCAAATTCATTCATGAATTCTAGCAAGTTTGGGGGAATGTCTTGAGAATATTTTATCTGTGGTATCATGTCATCTGCAAACAGTACAGCTTTTCTTCTCTTCCCAATTTAGATTCCTTTATTTCTCTCTTTTGTCTCATTGGTATGACTAAGACTTCCAATACTATGTTGACTAAAAGTGACAAGAGTGGTTATCATTGTCTTGTTTCTCATCTTAAAAGAAATGCTTTTAGGTTTTTGCCATTGAATATAATGTTAGCTGTGGACTTGTCATATATGACCTTTATATGTTGAGGTATGTTTCCTCTGTACCCACTTTGTGGAGAAATTAGGTTATAAATGGATGCTGAAATTTGTCAAAAAAATTTTTTTTCATTTATTAAGATGATCATATTTTTTTTTTATTTTTTCAATCTGTTTATGTGGTGTTAACGTGGTTCAAAATGGGGAAAGGAGTACATCAAGGCTGTGTGTTGTCACCCTGCTTATTTAACTTATATGCAGAGTACCTCACATCATGCTAAATATCAGGCTGGATGAAACACAAGCTGAAATCAAGATTTCTGGGAGAAATATCAATAACTTTGGATATGCAGATGAAACCACCCTTATGGAAGAAGGCAAAGAGGAACTAAAAACCATCTTGATGAAAGTGAAAGAGGCGAATGAAAAAGCTGGCTTAAAATTCAACATACAAAAACAAAGTTAATGGAATCTGGTCCCATCACTTCATGGCAAATAGATGGGGAAACAATGGAAACAGTGATGGACTTTATTTTCTTGGGCTTCAAAATCACTGCATATGGTGACTGCAGCCATGAAATTAAAAGACACTTGATCTCTGTTCGTTTCCAAGGCAAACCATTCAATTTCACAGTAATCCAAGTCTATGCCCCAACGAGTAATGCTGAAGAAGCTGAAGTTGAATGGTTCTATGAAGACCTACAAGACCTTTTAAAACTAACACCCCCAAAGATGTCCTTTTTATTACAGGGGACTGGAATACAAAAGTAGAAAGTCAAGAAACACCTGGAGTAACAGGCAAATTTGGCCTTGTAATGTGGAATGAAGCAGGGCAAAGACTAATAGAGTTTTGCCAAGAAAATGCACTGGTCATAGGAAACACCGTTTTCAAATAACACAAGAGAAGACTCTACACATGGACACCACCAGATGATCAACACCAAAATCAGATTGATATATTCTCTGCAGCCAAAGATGGAGAAGCTCTATATAGTTAACAAAAACAAGACCAGGAGCTGACTGTGGCTCAGATCATGAACTCCTTATTACCAAATTCAGACTGAAATTGAAGAAAGCGGGGAAAGCCACTAGACCATTCAGGTATGACCTAAATCAAATCCCTTATGATTATACAGTGGAAGTGAGAAATAGATTTAAGGGCATAGATCTGATAGATAGAGTGCCTGATGAACTATGGAATGAGGTTCATGACATTGTACAGGAGACAGGGATCAAGACCTTCCCCATGGAAAAGAAATGCAAAAAAGCAAAATGGCTGTCTGGGGAAGCCTTAGAAATAGCTGTGAAAAGAAGAGAGGTGAAAAGCAAAGGAGAAAAGGAAAGATATAAGCATCTGAATGCAGAGTTCCAAAGAATAGCAAGAAGAGATAAGAAAGCCTTCTTCAGCAATCAATGCAAAGAAATAGAGGAAAAGAACAGAATGGGAAAAAAACTAGAGATCTCTTGAAGAAAATTAGAGATACCAAGGGAACATTTCATGCCAGTAAAGGACAGAAATGGTCTGGACCTAACAGAAGCAGAAGATATTAAGAAGAGATGGCAAGAATACACAGAAAAATTGTACAAAAAAGATCTTCACTACCCAGATAATCATGATGATGTGATCACTCATCTAGAGCCAGACATCCTGGACGTGAAGTCAAGTGGGCCTTAGAAAGCATCACTACGAACAAAGCTAGTGGAGGTGATGGAATTCAGTTGTGCTATTTCAAATCCTGAAAGATGATGCTGTGAAAGTGCTGCACTCAATATGCTAGCAAATTTGGAAAACTCAGCAGTGGCCACGGGACTGAAAAAGGTCAATTTTCATTCCAATCCCAAAGAGAAGCAGTGCCAAAGAATGCTCAAACTACTGCACAATTGCACTCATCTCACATGCTATTAATGTAATGCTCAAAATTCTCCAAGCCAGGCTTCAGCAATATGTGAACCGTGAAATTCCTGATATTCAAACTGGTTTTAGAAAAGGCAGAGGAACCAGAGATCAAATTGCTAACATCCGCTGGATCATGGAAAAAGTAAGAGAGTTCCAGAAAAACATCTATTTCTGCTTTATTGACAATGCCAAAGCCTTTGACTGTGTGGATCACAATAAACTGTGGAAAATTCTGAGAGAGATGGGAATACCAGATCACCTGACCTGCCTCTTGAGAAATCTGTATGCAGGTCAGGAAGCAACAGTTAGAACTGGACATGGAACAACACATTGGTTCCAAATAGGAAAAGGAGTACTTCAAGGCTGTGTATTGTCACTGTGCTTATTTAACTTATATGCAGAGTACATCATGAGAAACGCTGGACTGGAAGAAACACAAGCTGGAATCAAGACTGCCAAGAGAAATATCAATAACCTCAGATATGCAGATGACATCACCCTGATGGCAGAAAGTGAAGAGGAACTAAAAAGCCTCTTGATGAAGGTGAAAGAGGAGAGTGAAAAAGTTGGCTTAAAGCTTAAATTTCAGAAAACAAATATCATGGCATCTGGTCCCATCACTTCATGGGAAATAGATGGGGAAACAGTGGAAACAGTGTCAAACTTTATTTTTGGGGGCTCCAAAATCACTGCAGATGGTGATTGCAGCCATGAAATGAAAAGACGCCTTCTCCTTGGAAGAAAAGTTATGACCAACCTAGATAGTATATTCAAAAGCAGAGACATTACTTTGCTGGCTAAGGTCCATCTAGTCAAGGCTATGGTTTTTCCTGTGGTCATGTATGGATGTGAGAGTTGGCTGTGAAGAAGGCTGAGCACCGAAGAATTGATGCGTTTGAACTGTGGTGTTGGAGAAGACTCTTGAGAGTCCCTTGGACTGCAAGGAGATCCAACCAGTCCATTCTGAAGGAGATCAACCGTGGGTGTTCTTTGGAAGGAATGATGCTAAAGCTGAAACTCCAGTACTTTGGCCACCTTATGCGAAGAGCTGACTCATTGGAAAAGTCTTTGATGCTGGGAGGGATTGGGGATAGGAGGAGAAGGGGATGACAGAGAATGAGATGGCTGGATGGCATCACTGACTGATGGACGTGAGTCTGAGTGAACTCTGGGAGTTGGTGATGGACAGGGAGGCCTGGCATGCTGCGATTCATGGGGTTCAAATGATTCAGACACAATTGAATGACTGAACTGAACTTGACTGCTCTTTGAAAGAAAAGCTATGACCAACCTAGACAGCATATTAATAATCAGAAGTATTACTTTGCCAACAAAGGTCTGTATCATCAAAGCTATGGTTTTTCCAGTAATGGATGTTAGAGTTGGACCATAAAGAATGCGGAGCACCAAAGAATTGATGCTTTTCAACTGTGGTGCTGAAGAAGACTCTTGAGAGTCCCTTGGACTACAAGCAGATCAAACCAGTCAATCCCAAAGGAAATCAACATTGAATATTCATTGGAAGGACTGATGTTGAAGCTGAAACTCCAAACTTTGGTCACCTGATGTGAAGAGCCGAATCACTGGAAAAGACCCTGATGCTGGAAAGATTGAAGGCAGGAGGAAAAGGAGACGAAAGAAGATGAAATGGTTGGATGACATCACTGACTCAATAGGCATGGCTTTGATAAAGCTTCAGGAGACGGTGAAGGTCAGGGAAGCCTGGCATGTGCAATCCATAGAGTTGCAAAAAGTCAGACAGGACTGAGCAACTGAATAACAACAGCAATGCAGTGTATCACAGTGATTGATTTGTGGTTATGGAGCCATCTTTCCACCCTTAGGATAAACCCCACTTGATCATGATGTATCCCATATGATCCTTTTAATATATTGTCAAATTCAGTTTGTTGATATTTTGTCCCAGATTTTTGCATCTGTGATCATCAGTGATATTAACCTGTAATTTTCCTTTTTAAAATTATATCTTTGATTTTATTATCAGGATAATACTTGTAGAATGAGTTTGGAAGTGTGCTTCCTCTGTAATTTTTTGGCAGTTTATCTTCTCCTATTTTGCTTCTGATTTTATTTATTTGGATTGTCTTTTTTTTTTCTTGATGAGTCTGTCTACTAAAGGTTTATGATTTTCTTTTCAAATAAACAGTTCTTAGTTTCACTGATCTTTTGTTAGCTTTAATATCTATTTCATCTATCTGTTCTGATCTTTGTTATTTCTTTCCCTATACTGAATTTTGGTTTTGTTTGTCTTGTTTATCTAGTTCCTTTAGTTGTAATGTTAGTTTGTTTATTTCTGATTTTTCTTGTTTCCTGAGATAGTTTTTTATCACTATAAAGTTCCCTCTTAGAACTGCTTTTGCTGAGTACCATTGATTTTGCTTTTGTTTTCATTTACTCCAGGTATTTATTTCCTTTCTGATTTCTTCACTGCCCTACTGATTGTTTAGTTGCGTATTGTTTAGCCAACATGTACTTTTGTGCTTTGAAGTTTTTTTTTTCTTGTAGTTGATTTCTAGCCTCATAGCATTTTCTTTAGAAAAGATGTTTAGTTATGATTTCAATCTTCTTAAATTTACTGAGACTTGTTTCATGGCCTAGTATATCATCTGTCCTGGAGAACACTCCATGTGGACTTGAAAAGACTATGTATTCTGCTGCTTTCGGGTAGAATATTCTATATTTATCTTTTAACCTCATCTGAACTACATGTGTCATTTTAGACCAGTGTGTCATTATTAATTTTCTGTCTGAAACATGTAAGTGAGATGTTAAATTCCCATGCTATTATTGTAGTACTGGCTATTTATCTTTCATGGTTGTTAATATTTGCTTTATGTATTTAGGTACTCCTATGTTGGGGACATATTTTTCTTAACAATTGTTATATCTTCCTGGATTGATTACATAATTTATCATTATGTAATATCTTTCTTTTGGAGAAAGCAATGGCACCCCACTCCAGTACTCTTGCCTGGAAAATCCCATGGGCGGAGGAGCCTGGTGGGCTGTAGTCCATGGGGTCGCTAAGAGTGGGACACGACTGAGCGACTTCACTTTCACTTTTCACTTTCATACATTGGAGAAGGAAATGGCAACCCACTCAAGTGTTCTTGCCTGGAGAATCCCAGGGGCGGAGCCTGGTAGGCTGCCGTCTATGGGGTCGCACAGAGTCGGACACGACTGAAGGACTTAGCAGCAGCAGCAGCAGCAGCAGCAATATCTTTCTTTATCCCTTTTAACAGTATTTTTATTTTGTCTCATGTAAGTACCTGGCTTTCTTTATGTTTCCATTTGCATGAAATACCTTTTTCCATCCCCTCACTTTCAGTCTGTGTGTGTTTTTAAAGCTGAAGTGAGTCTCTTGTAGGCAGCATATATGGATCTTGCTTTTACATGCATTCAGCCATTCTATATTTTTCAATTGGAACATTAAGTCTGTTTACATTTGAAGTAATTATCGTAGCTGTGTATTTGCTGCTATGTTGTTAATTGATTGGGGGTTATTTTTGCAGTTCTTTTTGTTCCTTTCTTCTTTTGTGCTCTTCCTCTGTGATTTGAAGACTATTTTTAGAGTCATGGGCTTCCTGGGCAGCTGAGCTGGTAAAGAATCAGCCTGCAATGCAGGAGACCCTGGGCTTATTCCTGGGTTGGGAAGATCCCCTGGAGAAGGGCTAGGCTACCCACTCCAGTATTTTTGGGCTTCTCTTGTGGCTCAGCTGGTAAAGAATCCTCCTGCAATGCAAGAGAGCTGGGTTTGACTCCTGGGTTGGGAAGATCCCCTGGAGAAGGGAAAGGCTACCCACTCCAGTATTCTGGCCTGGAGAATTCTATGGACTGTATAGGCCATGGGGTCACAAAGAGTCAGACACAACTGAGCAACTTTCACTTTCACTCTTAGTGTCATATTTGTATCCCTTTCTCTCTCTTTCTCTCTCTGTATGTTTTATAAATTTGGGATTTGTGATTTCCATGAAGTTTATATATAACAATCTATGTATATGTGATTATTTTAAGTTGCTGATCTCTTAAGATCAAATGCGTTTAATGACTGCATTTTTAATTCACCCACCCACATTTACTGTTTTTGACATCATATTTTACATCTTTTTGTTCTGTGTAATCCCTTAACTACTTATTGTGGATCTAGATGATTTTACTACCTTAGTCTTTTAATCTCCCTACTAGCACAAGCTGGAATCAAGATTGCTGGGAGAAATATCAATAACCTCAGATATGCAAATGATACCACCCTATGGCAGAAAGTGAAGAGGAGCTAAAAGCCTCTTGATTAAAGTGAAAGAGGAGAATGAAAAAGCTGGCTTAAAGCTCAACATTCAGAAAGCAAAGATCATGGCATCCAGTCTCATCACTTCATGGGAAATAGATGGGGAAACAGTGTCAAACTTTATTTTTAGGGCTCCAAAATCACTACAGATGGTGACTGCAGCCATGAAATTAAAAGATGCTTACTCCTTGGAAGAAAAGTTATGACCAAATAGATAGCATATTCAAAAGCAGAGACATTACTTTGCTGACTATGGTCCGTCTAGTCAAGGCTATGGTTTTTCCTGTGGTCATGTATGGATGTGAGAGTTGGACTGTGAAGAAGGCTGAGCGCTGAAGAATTGATGCTTTTGAACTGTGGTGTTAGAGAAGACTCTTGTGAGTCCCTTGGACTGCAAGGAGATCCAACCAGTCTATTCTGAAGGAGATCAGTCCTGGGATTTCTTTGGAAGGAATGATGCTGAAGCTGAAACTCCAATACTTTGGCCACCTCATGCAAAGAGTTGACTCATTGGAAAAGACTTTGATACTGGAGGGATTTGGTGCAGGAGGAGAAGGGGACGACAGAGGATGAGATGGCTGGATGGCATCACTGATTCGATAGACGTGAATCTGAGTGAACTCCGGGAGTTGGTGATGGACAGGGGAGGCCTGGCATGCTGCGATTCATGGGGTCGTAAAGAGTCGGACACGACTGAGTGACTGAACTGAACTGAACTAGCTTTATAAGTGGCTGATCTACTATTTTTACTATACATTTGCCTTTATCAATGAGATTTTTCATTGTGTGGCCTTTCCCTTTCCTCTTAGAGAAGTCCCTTTACCATTTTTAGTGCAGCTGTTTTGTGTTGATGAATGTCTTTTAACTCTTGTGTGCTCGTGCTCAGTCATGTTTGACTCTTTACAGCCCCATGGACTGCAGCCCACCAGGCTCCTCTGTCCATGGAATTTTCCAGACAAGACTACTGGAGTGGGTTGCCATTTCCTTCTCCAGGAAATCTTCCTGACTCAGGGATCAAACTTGCAAGTTGCGTGCTTTGCAGGCTGATGCTTGATCGCTGCACCACCTCTTGGAGAACAGCTTGCTTTTCTGTAACACTTCTAGCTCTATCTGTAAAACTTCTAGTCCTTCAAATCTTAATGATATCTTTGCCAGACAGAATATTCTTGCTTGTAGGTTTTTATGTATATTGTGTCACTCCTTTCTTGTCTGCAGATTTTCTGCTAAAATTTCAGCTGAGTCTTGTGGGAAGGAGTTTCCTTTTACATAATTTATTGCTTTTTCCTTGCTGTTTCTGATATCTTCTGTCTTTAATTTTTACCATTTTAATTAGAATGTGTCTTGGTGTGGGCTTCTTGGGTTGATCCTGTTGATCCTGACTACTTCCTGGACCTGAATATCTGTTTCCTTTCCCATGTTAGGGAAATTTTCAGCTATTTTGTCTTCAAGTATATTCTCTGAAATTTTATTTCTCTTTTTCTCCTTTAGGGATGTCTTAAAAAAAAAAAACCATCTTATTTCATATTAGAGTATAGTTGATTAACAATGTTGTGTTACTTTCAGATGTACAGCAAAGTAATTTAGCTATTCGTATACATGTATCTTTTTTTTTTTCAAATTCACTTCCCATTTAGGTTGTTATATATATTGAGCAGAGTTTCCTGTGCTATAACGCAGGTCTTTGTGAACCTTTTTAATATGAATGTTGGTACACTTGACATTGTCCCAGAAGTCTCTTATATGCACCTCGGTTTTAAAAAATTCCTTTTTCCTTTTTACATTCACCTTGGGTCATAACTCTGTCTTCTAGTTTGCAGTTTATTTTTAAAATTAATTGGTTAGGGTTAGGGTTATACTGTTGATTCCTTCTAGTATATTGTTTCAGTTATTGTATTCTTCAGCTCTCTTTGGTTATTTTTTATATTTTTCTAACTCTTTGTGAAATTTCCTACTATGTTTTTTCATTCTTCCTCTGAGTTCTTTGAGCATTTTTATGATTATTACCTTGAATTCTTTATCAGGTAGATTGCTTATCTCCACTTCACTTACTTTTTCTTCTGAGTTTTTAATCTTGTTCCTTCATTTGGGACATATTCCTCTGTTGCCTCATTTTGACCAATTCACTTTCATTTCTATGTATATTTCCTGAACTTGGAGACATAGCCTTATTCAGAAGACATTCTATGGGGCCCAACACTTGCCTCCGGTCACCAGAGCTATGTGTCCTAAAAGTGCCCTCTATTTCGGCTGCATTTGTCCTTCTGTTGAGGTGGACTGACTACCATGGACATTCTGGTAGGCATGATTGACCTTGCTCTAGTTCGTTGGTGGGACTAGGTCTTGGCATGGCTGGCTGCATGACAAGAGGAATTCTGATGCTGATCCACTAGCAGACAAGATCAATGTCCTGAGATGGCTGGCTGCAGAACCCTGGGTGGTCTTGGGGCTAGTACAGGCTTTCTGGTGGGCAAAGCAGGGTCCCATGGTGCTGGTAATGGGGCACATGGAGTCCCAGAGTTAGTGTCAGCCTACTGATTGGTGAGGTTGTGACCTAGGAGGGTCCTGAGTCTGGTGTCAACTGGCTGGTCTGGTGAGGCTGGTTTCTGACATGGCTAGCTGCAGGATGATGTGTGCCCCAGCGATAGTGCTGGCCCACTGATGTGTGGAGCTGGGTCCTGGACCCTCTGGTGGGTACTCTTGAGTTCTGGGATGACTAGGGGCTGCCAGAGGTCTTATGGTAGGCATCCTAGAGGTGAGTGTGACTATGACCCCACCCAAAATTGCTTGACCTGGGGCGTCCCCAAGATACTGACTGGCTAGTGGGAGGAGCTGGGTCCTAGTGCCTATATGACAGAAGGAGTGTTCCAAAATGGCACTTTCCAACACCATTTAGGAGCTAAATAGCTGCTGCCCCTAAATGGCTGCTGCCAGCATCTTTTTGCCCTGGATGAGTTCCAGTTTCCAGCTGCTTCTAGGGGACACTCTCTAAGATCAGCAAGTGTGTCTGCCCCACGCTTCTTTCAAAATGCTGCTTCTGCCCTGGATCTTGGAGTGTGTGAGAGTTTGTGTGAGTCCTTTAAGAGCAGAGACTGTGGTTTTTACAGACTTCTGACTCTCCTGGAAGTATACCCCATTGACCTTCAAATCCAAATGTTCGGGGACCTCACTTTTGGGTGCAGGACCTTCAGACTGGGTATCCTAATGTGGGGCTCAGAGGCCTCATTCTTTGGGGAAAATCCTCTTTAGTTGTGATTATTCTCCCATTTGTGGGCTGCCTGCCTGGGGGTATCGATCTTGACCCTACCTTGTCTCTGCTCCTCCTCTCTATTTTATTGTGATTCCTTTTTTATATCTTTAGTTGTAGAAAATCTCTTCTGCTAGTCTTTGGGTTGTTTTCACTGACAACTGCTCTGTAAATATTTGTAATTTTAGTGTGCTTATGAGAGGAGGTGGACTTCCCTGGTGACTCAGTGGTAAAGATTCTGTCTGCCAAGCAGGAGACCTAAGTTTGACCCCTGGGTTGGGAAGATCCGCTGGAGAAGAAAATGGCAAAACAATCCAGCATTCTTGCCTGGAAAATCCCATGGGTAGAGGAGCCTGGAGGGCTACAGTCCTTGGGGCCTCAAAGAGTCAGACAGAATTTAGCAACTAAACAACAACAACCATGGCAGAAGGTGAGCTCAAGGTCTTCCTACTCTGCCATTTTTGCCACTTTCTCACTTTCTTTTTATATTCAGTGATATATACAGTAAAGAACTGATATCATATTTCTAAGTGCAGGAAAATATTAACTTTTACAATGAATGTCAATGTATCATGAGCTTTGTAATGTCAATGTATATCTATATCATCATTTTCAGTGGCTACAAAATATTTACATAATTTATTTAGCAAAATCTCAACAACGGACAGGCAAGATTTCTGTGAGCAGGAAGGACTGTTAAAAATCTAAAATGAGATACTTATGCATATATCTTTGTGGAACTCCTTTGTTACTTTCTTAGAATAAGCTTTGGGTCAAACAGGAAGCATTTTTAAAGTGTTTGGCACATGTTGGAAAATTGTCCTCCAGAGA
Source organism: Nanger dama (assembly GCA_917880005.1). Taxonomy (NCBI): domain Eukaryota; kingdom Metazoa; phylum Chordata; class Mammalia; order Artiodactyla; family Bovidae; genus Nanger; species Nanger dama. Next base: position 5,163,714 of record CAKJTW010000082.1, on the reverse strand, counting down.
GTTTATATTTACTTATGCTTCCAACAGCAGTGTACAAGGGTACATATTTCTTTATACACTATTATTATTAAATGTCATCCTTCAACTTTTTATTCCTCGCCAAACAAGTGGAAAATAATAGTGTATTGCATCAATATAAAAATTTCTATTTTAATTCTAAAATTATATTATTTGTTCTTTATTTGGCAACTGGCTATTGCTCTTAATAATTAAAAGCCTGCAGCTCATAGTTGACTTTTGAGGGGATTTCTAGACCTACACATATTTTAAATATAGAACACTTACCTTTTTAGCTCCTTAACTTCTTTCACATTCAAAATATCCCATAGATTCTTTTTGTGGAGAATATGTGTGTTTATTTAGACTACTTGCTTTGTTCATTGGGAGATAAAAGAAGATTAGATGGTAAAATAGTAATTTCATATCTTGTTTATATTTTGTCATTTATTGAGAGCTCTCTGTTTCAGGTGCTGAATTAATCTTTTCACATGAACCATCTACTTTTTCCTTATACAATCTCATGTAGTGTTAATAAAGCATCCTCATTATAAAAAGTGTTATGGTTCCATGAGATAAAACCATAATTTGAGCCCAGGTTTGCATGGGATCCAGAATTTCAATTACTAATCACTACAATGTACTACTTTTTCTAAAGTGGCCTCATGGTAATGACAATATGAATCGATTCTCTCTTGATGATGATGAATGAGATGATCAATGCCATCATGTGCAGCAGCAGCAGCGGTACATTTGGTAGCAACATTTTATTTCCTCACCAGAAAGTTAGAATGAGAGAGGAGGGCCTCGTCTGCTCTTTTTGCCTCCTTCAGTTCCCTTTCTCGCTGCCTGCCAGACTTCTGTTTAACCCAGTCATGCAGGGCACAGTGGTGTGTGTGAGAGCTGATACTCGCCTTTTCCCACGGGCGCTCATCCATCTCTGCTGTTTCTCTTCATCTCATCTCGGAATAACATACAGTCTGCCAGGCCTAGCTCATTACTTACCCTGGGGCCTGTATATTCTCCAGAATTCAGAGCATTGGCCTTGGTGGTTTTGTGGTTCTTGGTCTCTCCCCTCTGGGAGCTGAGGGTGAGAGGCCCTGTCATGTTGGCAGTAATCCTACTGCCTCTCAAACCACCCTTCCTGTTGTATTAGACCACAAGCCCAGTTTTCTCGGCATTCTATAGAAGGCAGTAGCATACCAGCCAGGCTGTGCTGTGGGCTTCTGGATGTATATAGATTCAGAACCCATGAAATGGGTATATTACTGTCCACAAATAACTCTAAATATTTCTTATAATTTATCCTTTATTTTTTTTCCCTTAATGATAATAAGTTTTCTATTATATGAGTCTGGGTTTCTAGCATTCCTTGCAGAAAATGTACATTTTCCCTCAGATTTTCCCATTTTCAAGCCTAAAACAAAATGGAAATTCTATATAGCTAGAATTCTATTAATTTAAGCAAACAAGAGGGACTTTGTTCTTTTGCTCATTTAACAAATCTTCAGGGAGAATTGAGTGTATGCTAGGCACAACTCAAGGCATAGAGGGATAAACTAAACAGACTAGATCCCCATTCATAGGATGGCATTGGGGTTTTTGTTGTTCAGTCACCCAGTCATATCCAACTCTTTGTGACCCCATGGACTGCAGCATGCCAGGCCTCCCTGTCCTTCACCATCTCCCAGAGTTTGCCCAAGTTTGTGTTCATTACATCAGTGATGCCGTCCAGCCATCTCATCCTCTGACATCCTTTTTTTCTGCCCTCAGTCTTTCCCAGCATCAAGGACTTTTCCAGAGAGTCGTCTTTTCACATCAGATGACCAAAATACTGGAGCTTCAGCTTCAGCATCAGTCCTTCCAATGAATATTCAGGGTTTATCTCCCTTAAGACTGACTGGCTTGATCTCTGTGCTGTTCAAGAGACTTTCAGGAGTCTTCTCCAGCACCACAGTTTGAAGGCATCAATTCTTTGGCATTCTGCCTTCTTTATGGTCCAGCCCTCACAACTGTACATGACCACTGGGAAGACCATAGCCTTGACTATATGGACTTCTGTCAGCAGAGTGATGTCTCTGCTTTTCAACACACTGTCTATGTTTGTCATCGCTTTCCTGCCAAGAAGCAATTGTCTTCTGATTTCATGGCTGCAATCACTGTCCAGTGATTTTGGAGCCCAAGAAGAAATCTGTCACTACTTCCACCTTTCCCCCTTTTATTTTCCATCCAGTAATGGGGCCGGATGCCATGATTTTAGTTTTTAATATTTAGTCTTAAACCGGCATTAGGGTCAGTTCAGTTGATCAGTCATGTCTGACTCTTTGCGGCACCATGGACTGCAGCACACCAGTCCTCCCTGTCAATCACCAACTCCCAGAGTCTACCCAAACTCATGTCCATTGAGTTGGTGATGCCACCCAACCTCTGTCAACCTCACTCATCCTCTGTCATCCCCTTCTCCTGCCCCCAATCCCTGCCAGCATCATGGTCTTTCCCAATGAGTCAGATCTTCACATGAGGTAGCCAAAGTATTGGAGTTTCAGCTTCAACATCAGTCCTTCTAATGAACACCCAGGACTGATCTTCTCTGGGATGGACTGGTTGATCTCCTTGCAGTCCAAGGGACTCTCAAGAGTCTTCTCCAACACTACAGTTCAAAAGCATCAATTCTTCAGTGCTCAGCTTTATTTATAGTCCAACTCTTACATCCATACATGACTACTGGAAAAACTATAGCCTTGAATAGACAGACCTTTGTTGGCAAATTAATGTCTCTGCTTTTTAAAATGCTGTCTAGGTTGGTAATACCTTTCCTTCCAAGAAGTAAGCATGGCATTGGGGTGAAAGTGAAAGCGAAGTCACTCAGTTGTGTCTGACTGTTTGCGACCCCATGGACTGTAGCCTATCGGGCTCCTCCATCCATGGGATTTTCCAGGCAACAGTGCTGGAGTGGATTGCCATTTTCTTCTCCAGGGCATCTTCCTGACCCAGGAATCAAACCCAGGTCTCCCGCATTGCAGGCAGACGCTTTACCATCTGAGCCACCAGGGAAGCCCCATGGCATTCAGGTAGGGAGGCAGAAATAACCAAATAAATGAAATTAGTGATCGATGCTATGAAATAAGGGCTTCCCAGGTGGCACTAGTGGTTAGAACCCACCTGCCAATGCAGGAGACATAAAAGATGCAGTTTCCATCCTTGGATCAGGAAGATCCCCTGGAGAAGGGAATGGCTACCCTCTCCAGCATTCTTGCCTGAATAATTCCGTGGACAAGGTGCCTGGCGGGCTACAGCCTATTGGCCAGACAAGACTGAAGTGACTTAGCATACATGTATGCTATGTAATAAATGGAAACAGAAATGTTGTAATGGAAAGTGATGGGTTACAGTGGTGGGAAAGGGCTACTTACAAGTGAATGTCAGTGAGAATGTGAACTGAGACTGTGAACATCTGAACTGAAACTGAGTGACTAGGAGGGGCCAGATATGCAGAGATCTGGAGGCAAAGCCCCCAAAGAGGGAAAGATTTTGGCTTATTCTAGAAGTATAAGGTGGCAAAAGCATAGACAGTGAGGAATTAAAGAAGGAGAAGTCATAGAAAAGGGCAGGGTCAAATCATGTAGTACCTAATTGGCCATTTAGATTTTATTCAAAATTCAGTAGGAGGCTACCAAAAATTTGATGTGGAAATTTGAAAAAAAAAATCTGTTTCACATTTAAAAGCGTTACTATGACTTTTGTGTAGATTATAGAGGCGCACAAGTAGCAGAAAAACAACTCCCAGCTGGGAGACTTTGCAGTCATCAAAGCTGGAAATAACAATGACTTAGACCAGGGTGAATATAGTATAAAGAAAGAGAAGTAAACAGATGTGGAATATATGTTTCAGGTGGATCCAAAATCATTTGTTGGTGAATTGGATGGTGGTAATGATAATGGAGTTAAGGGATAGAATAATTAAGGATGACTCTATATTTTTCATCTGAATAATTGGGTATAGTGGTAATGTTTACTGAGGTGAAGAAGATTCAGGAAAGAATAATTGTCATGTAGCAGAAGTTCAGGCCTATGCTAGGCAGAATTGCAATTGATATGCCATTTGGATGTCGAGGTAAGAATGTCAATCATGTAGTTGTGATAAGTGAGACTGAGAGTAAGGGAATCATCTTTTAATTAATTAAATATTTAAAGTAGAGGGCCTCAAGTTAAAAGTATAGCTTTAAATGAGGAAAAGAATCTCAATCTAATATCTCTATTTCTGTCAAAGATGAAATTTTTCTCATTATCCAATGGAGATCATACATTTAAAATATGTCATTAAAAACAAATAAAAAGAAAACCGAGGTGGGGATCAAATGAAACAAAGAGAATGGACTTTGGAGACAGAAAGTTTGTGGGGTTTTGTGAGTTTTCACTAAGAAAATGTGTATAAAAATCCTTTATGTCCTATCGAGTACCATCTTAAATTATTCTCCATATCAGAAATTTATGAAATGATGTACTTGGGTATACACATCACAAATGTTAATGACTTAGATGTCTGGATCACATAGGACTTATTTTTGTAGTCTGAAATCCTTTCATTACTAATCAAAATGTCTAGAATTAAAAGAACTGAATTTATCTTGTTTGAATTAATGTCATATTCTATCTCTTTGCATTGTTTTCCTCACCTTTTTCAAATTGGAGAAACAAAGATGCACAAATGTGAATCAGTGACAAGCATGTTTAGTCTACTCTGAAGTATGCACCCTTACACTCTTTTCTGAATCAATGCACTGAATATTCAAAAGCTCAACCAGCTTTTGAATAAGTCTGAAAATATTGACATTCTGCACCCCTTGAATCATGGCAGTTCACACATCGGCTCAGCTTCTTTGAAGTTTTCAATAGAAACCAGAGAAAGCAAAACATCACGTTTCATACTTTGTTGTTTATTTCCAAGTAATGAAACACTTAAGAATATATATATATATATATATATATATATATATATATATATACACACACACATTTATACATATGCTGCCTTGAGTTTATGCTGACAACTTATGTGGGAAAATTATAAAAATATACATCATCTGTGTGAAGAGTGTACATTGGTACTTGGGCAATGGGCAGCCAGACAGAGTGGGCCAGATGAACCAGTGTCTTGCATCTACTGCTTTGAGGGCATTTCATTTTCACTTTCTGCTGTTGGTCTCAACAGTCTCTTAAAAGTTAACGCCTTTTTTCATAGCTGGCAGAGAAATTGCTGGTATCATAAACAGTAATTTAAAAAAACTTATTATAATATACACCAAGTTAAGTCAAGTATTAGTCGCTCAGTCATGTCTGACTCTTCGTGACCCCCTAGACTGTATCCTGCCAGGCTCTTCTGTCTGTGGAATTCTCCAGTCTAGAATACTGGAGTGGGTTGTCATTTCCTTCCCTAGGGGATCTTTCCAACCCAGGGATCAAACCCTGGCTTCCAGCATTGCAGGCCGATTTTTTACAATCTGAGCTACAAGGAAAGCCCATAATATACACCAAGAAAGTCAATTTTAGGTTTTCAGTCCTGTGCCTAAGGGACAAAGAGAGCTCTTAACAAAACTAAATCTTAAGTGCAAATAAACAACTATTTTTAATTTATAGATTCTCTGAGAGTGTGTTAAGTGTGAACCACTTCACATATATTTTGGTGAGAAAATGTTCCTTTCCATGGTCTTCTCTGCTCTACCTCCCATCATAGAGGTAACTTTGCTGTCATCAAACTGGAGAGGAAGTTAATTTTGTCACTACTTGTTTAACTGGCTCTAGGTGTGAAGACTATCTTTTAATTCTATCACAATTGTTCTCTTTTAGCCATAGGCGGCAGAGAAGGAAATGGCAACCCACTCCAGTACTCTTGCCTGGAAAATCCCATGGACAGAGGAGCCTGGTAGGCTGCAGTCCATGGGGTCACTAAAAGTCGGCAAGACTGAGCAGCTTCACTTTCACTTTTCACTTTCATGCATTGGAGAAGGAAATGGCAACCCACTCCAGTGTTCTTGCTTGGAGAATCCCAGGAATGGGCGAGTCTGGTGGGCTGCCATCTACGGGGTCGCACAGAGTTGGACACAACTGAAGCGACTTAGCAGCAGCAACAGCAGCAGCAGCAGCAACCATAAGCAGAAGAGGGCCTATGAAGAGATCAAATAGAATTAATAAGTTTTCTGCAATTATTCTGGATTCCAGAAGGAAATAGAGAGGAAAGTTATACTTTTATGGAGTGTCCTATTTACTAATCAAAGAAGGAATAAGAGTTATTATATCACTATTTTGCAACCTCTAGCAAATTAGCAATCTAAGTAAAGATCACCAGTGACCTGTAACATCATTAAAAGAGAGAGAGAGGAAAAAAAAAAAAAACCCTTTATATTGCAAAACCTCAAAGGTATTTTCCAAAAAATTAAGCTTAAATCTGCTTATAGCTCAACATCTAAATAGGGAAAGATTACATGGAGCAGAGGAACATGTTAAATGACACCATGGGACTGCAATTAGCAGACTCCAAACTGTGAAAACTATACGGAAAAAATCTCTACTCTCTTCAATAAATAAATTGAAAGGAAAATATTGGAAAATTTATAGATCTAAAGGAATTTAAATTGCGACATATAGACCTAATTTGGATTATGATTTAAGCAAACTGTAAAAAAAAAAAAAGGCATGCAAATGTGGAAAATTTGAATACTCTCTAGAGTTTTTTTCTTAACTGAAAGATAGTTGATTTACAAAATATTAATTTCAGTTGTACAGCATAGTAAATATTTTTATAGATTCTACTCCACTTAAAGTTATTATACAATATTGGGTATATATCCTGTTCTATAAACAGCAAACTAAAATGGACTGGAATGGGTGAATTTAACTCAGATGACCATTATATCACTACTGCGGGCAGGAAACTCTCAGAAGAAATGGAGTAGCCATCATGGTCAGCAAAGAGTCCGAAATGCAGTACTTGGATGCAATCTCAAAAATGACAGAAGGATCTCTGTTAGTTTCCAAGGCAAACCATTCAATATGACAGTAATCTAAGTCTATGCCCCAACCAGTAATGCTGAAGAAGCTGAAGTTGAACGGTTCTATGAAGACCTACAAGACCTTTTAGAACTAACACCTACAAAAGATGCCCTTTTCATTATAGGGGACTGGAATGCTCAAGTAGGAAGTCAAGAAACACCTGGAGTAAGAGGCAAATTTGGCCTTGGAGTACAGAATGAAGCAGGGCAAAGACTAATAGAGTTTTGCCAAGAAAATGCACTAGTCATAGCAAACACTCTTCCAACAACACAAGAGAAGACTCTACACATGGACATCACCAGATGGTCAACTGAAATCAGATTGCGTATATTCTTTGCAGCCAAAGATGGGGAAGCTCTATACAGTCAACAAAAACAAGACCAGGAGCTGACTGTGGCTCAGATCATGAACTCCTGATTGCCAAATTCAGACTCAAATTGAAGAAAGTAGGGAAAACCACTATACCATTCAGGTATGACCTAAATCAAATCCCTTATGATTATACAGTGGAAGTGAGAGATAGATTTAAGGGCATAAATCTGATAGATAGAGTGCCTGATGAACTATGGAATGAGGTTTGTGACATTGTACAGGAGACAGGGATCAAGACCATCCCCATGGAAAAGAAATGCAAAAAAGCAAAATGGCTGTCTGGGGAGGCCTTAGAAATAGCTGTGAAAAGAAGAGAGGTGAAAAGCAAAGGAGAAAAGGAAAGATATAAGCATCTGAATGCAAAGTTCCAAAGAATAGCAAGAAGAGATAAGAAAGCCTTCTTCAGGAAAAGAACAGAATGGGAAAGACTAGAGATCTCTTCAAGAAAATTAGAGACACCAAGGGAACATTTCATGCAAAGATGGGCTCAAAAAGACAGAAATGGTCTGGACCTAACAGAAGCAGAAGATATTAAGAAGAGGTGGCAAGAATACACAGAACTGTACAAAAAAAGATCTTCACGACACAGATAATCATGATAGTATGATCACTCATCTAGAGCCAGACATCCTGGAATGTGAAGTCAAGTGGGCCTTAGAAAGCATCACTATGAACAAAGCTAGTAGAGGTGATGGCATTCCAGTTGAGCTATTTCAAATCCTGAAAGATGATGCTGTGAAAGTGCTACGTTCAACATGCCAGCAAATTTGGAAAACTCAGCAGTGGCCACAGGACTGGAAAAGGTCAGTTTCCATTCCAATCCCAAAGAAAGGCAATGCCAAAGAATGCTCAAACTACCACACAATTGCACTCATCTCACATGCTAGTAAAGTAATGCTCAAAATTCTCCAAGCCAGGCTTCAGCAATACGTGAACTGCGAACTTCCTGATGTTCAAGCTGGATTTAGAAAAGGCAGAGGAACCAGAGATCAAATTGCCAGCATCAGCCTGATCATCGAAAAAGCAAGAGTTCCAGAAAAACATCTGCTGCTGCTGCTGCTAAGTCGCCCCAGTCGTGTCCGACTCTGTGCGACTCCCATAGACGGCAGCCCACCATGTTCCCCCGTCCGTGGGATTGTCCAGGCAAGAACACTGGAGTGGGTTGCCATTTCCTTCTCGAATGCATGAAAGTGAAAAGTGAAAGTGAAGTTGTTCAGTTGTATCCGACTCTTAGCGACCCCATGGACTACAGCCTATCAGGCTCCTCCGTCCATTGGATTTTCCAGGCAAGAGTACTGCTTTATTGACTATGCCAAAGCCTTTGACTGTGTGGATCACAATAAACTGTGGAAAATTCTGAAAGAGATGGGAATACCAGACCACCTGACCTACCTCTTGAGAAGTCTGTATGCAGGTCAGGAAGCAACAGTTAGAGCTGGACATGGACCAACAGACTGGTTCCAAATAGGAAAAGGAGTATGTCAAAGTTGTATATTGTCACCTTGCTTATTTAACTTATATGCAGAGTACATTATGAGAAACGCTGGGCTGGAAGAAGCACAAGCTGGAATCAAGAATGCCGGGAGAAATATCAATAACCTCAGATATGCAGATGACACCACCCTTATGGCAGAAAGTGAAGAGGAACTAAAAAGCCTCTTGATGAAAGTGAAAGAGTAGAATGAAAAAGTTGGCTTAAAGCTTTCATGGAGTCGCAAAGAGTCGGATATGACTGTACGACTGAACTGAACTGAACTGAATGATGGCACTGAAGAATAAATTTGGGAATGTTCTCTCCTCTTCAGTTTGTGGGCATAGTCTGAAACAAAGAGCTGGTAGTTTTTATATGTTTAGTAAAATACCCTTGTGATGCTGTCCAGTCATGGACGTTTGTTTGTTCAGAGTTTATTTTTTTAAATACAATTTCACTACCAGTGATCAATGTTTACATATTTTTCATTTATTCTTGATTCAATCCCCAAAGGTTTCATTTTTCTAGAAATATGTCCATTTCTTCTCAGTTTTCCAATTCATTGGCATATAATTCTTCATAGCATTATTTTGTGATATTTTGTTTCTCTGTGATATCAGTTGTTATTTCTCCTCTTTCATTTCTTATTTTGTTTGCCTGGGTCTTTTTTCTTCTTGGTGAGCCTGATTAAAAGTTTGCCAATTTTTTGTATCTTTAAAAAAAAAAAATACAGCTCTTGATTTCATTGATCTTTTATATTGCTTTTTTTGATTTCTATTTCCTCTCTGATCTTCATTATTTCATTCTTTCTGCTGACTTTGTGCTTTGTTCTTCTTTTTCTGTGTCCTTTAGGTGCTATATTAGATTGTTTGATATTTTCTTATCTCTTGAGGAAAGCCTATATTGCTCTAAACCTCCCTCTTAGAACTACTTTACTGGATCCCGTAGATTTTGGAGAATTGTTTCTATTTTCATTTGTCTTAAAGCATTTTCTGATTTCCTCTTTGATCTTTTCATTGACTCATTGGTTTTATAATAGCGTGTTGTTTAGTCATCATGTATTCGTTCTTTTCTATTTTTTCTCTCTGTAATTTTTCTAATTTTTTACTATTGTGGTATAAAAAATGGAACCCTAGTACACTGTTGGTGGGAATGTAAATTGGTACAGTGACTGTGGAAAATATTATGGAGGTTTCTCAAAAAACTAAAAATGGGACTACCATATGATCAGGCAATTCCACTCCTGGGTATATATCTGGAAAAAAATAAAAATACTAATTTGAAAGGATACACACACCACATTGTTCATAGCAACACTATTTATATTAGCCAAGATATTAACTGAAATATCCATCAACAGACAAAGGGATAAATTGAACCTCCATCTCTATGTCTACAGCATTGGCTGGAAAGTTCTTTACCACTAGCACCACTTGGGAAGCCCTATAGATATACACACTGGAATACTACTTAGCCGTAACAAAATAATGAAATTCTGCTTTTGCAGCAACATGGATGGATCTAGAGAATATTATGCTAGTGAAATAAGTCAGACAGAGAAAGACAAAAACTGTGATATTGCTCATATGTGGAATCTTAAATATAGTATAAATGAATGTGTATTGCAAAACAGAAATAGACTCACAGATATGGAAAACAAACTGTTACTATTAATAGTGGGCAGAAAATAAGGTTATATGATTAAAAGATACAAACATACTATGTATAGAATTGATAAGCAACAAGGGTATATTGTATAGCACAGGGAATTATAATCATTATTTTATAATGACTTTTAATGGAGTATAACCTATAAAAGTACTGAATCACTGTGCTGTATACATGAAGCTATTATAGTATTATAGTACTAATATTATGATAAGAAATATCCTTTCTTTTCAAAAACAGGAGTATTAGGAAAGCATGAAGAAATTATTGATAAAATTTATTACACTGTTCTATTATTTACAAACACTAAAATTTCTATACATACACTTTCAGAGTATATCTTGACCTGGGCAGGAAATATTTGTAAATGATAAGCATATGATTAATTCTCTTAATATATTAAGAACACTCATGAATCAATAAAAGACACATTAACACTGTAATAGAATGTGAACAATGATTATATAGAAGATTCATAGGAAAACTTCAAATGACCAATATGAATTTGAAAACTATCTTTCTTTAAATTAACATAATTAAAATGACAGTGGTATAGTATTTCATGTCTACCAAATAACTTAAGATTTTTATAAAAGGTAATTAATTTTATAAAGAGCACAGCGATATACTCCATGATAGTATATAACAAGAATCTGAATTCTGGACAGTTAGGGGAGGTTTCCCTTAAAGAGTGATGATTGACTTGAAACTTAAGGAATGATTAAGAGTTAAGTAGACGAAGAATGTGAACTCTAGGAAGAGGAAACCACCTAACAAAGATCCTGTGGTGAAAGACCAGAGAGTAAAATGGGCATCACTTTAATATGAGACTGGTGATGGAGGCGGAAGCCAAAACTTCAGGGATTTGTTGTCATAATAAAATCTGGTGTTTATTCCAAGAAAAATCATTCAGTTTTGCCAGTGGTTATTTACTGTAGCATGGAGACTAGATTGGAGGGAATTAGGAGAAGTTGCAAGAGGTCATTGAAGAGCCCAGTGCAGATACCTGGGAAATTAGTGATGGTAATTTAACAAAGGAAATGAATAGAAAAGTCTGTTATAGCTTTACTTTTCAAAACTAAAAAATGTCAAAATGCTCTTTAACCTGCATCCATGAAATATGGTACTATTCAATCAGTTACTGAAATTACTTCTTAGCTTTTGAAGAAATAGGCAAATAGGTGATGATATAAAGCAGAATGGAAAGTCATACTTAACCTAATGTTAACCTAATGCCTAGTAGTATAGGCACAGACAAGATAAATGAAGAGGTAGTAGGAAAAAGAGGGAGGAAAATGAGGAAGAGAAAAGTCTATGAAAATATTGCACGTGTCTTTGTCAGGTATTACAAACCTTCAACTGTACAACTTTCGCTATTCATTAGATTTCATACATTAAGTTCATATTGTATTTAAGACCAGAAAAAAAGATGAATATGATAATATAATTTAGTTCATGCTTCCATTTAGAAGAATAAAGCCAAGAAAAAAATAAGTAAAAGAAGCCCAAGAATCACATCTGATAGAATTGCATGAGCAGTGCATTTAGATTAATTAGGTGGCAAAGCAAATATGTCACCTAGATAATTCAGAGTTTTGAAAGGAATGGTCTTGGTAACAGTATTTTCTAGACTATCACCAGCAAAATTACCCATTAAGTTCCTTTTAAGTGTCTAAAACATTTGTGGTCCTTTGAGGCTCATGATTCCTGTGAAGATTTTCTAATCAAATGCAGATGCCAGACTGGGCAAAGGAACAGGTCAAATGGGGGTAATAAGCTTCATTTGTATGATTTGTATATTTTTCACTCCTGATTCTTCTGAGATACTCCAGCTTTTATCAATATTGTTAGTAAATAATGTGAGCAGAAGATAGCATTGCCAAGTAATAAAGACAGAAATTCTCCATGAAAACTGTGAAGGACTGAATGATGTCTCTATTCTTACTAGCTTTGTGACTTCGGACAAGACATTTAACACCTTTGTGTCTCAGATTCTTCATGTCTGAAGTGGAAATTATAGTATTACCCTCATAAGATCTTAATGAGTGGTGGTATGGCTTGTATAAATGATGAGGAACATGATTCTAGAGTTTGAAATTTTTTCAGTGCCTCCTCCACACAGAAGGAAGCCAAGTGGTTGTACCCTGGATTGCTTTGTCCAGGAAAGGTTGAAGCTTCTGCATAGTCTCAAGTGCTTCCTTGAGTATGGGATCCAGAAGAAAAGTCTGGAGTGTTGGCATGAAGCAGTTCACTGATTTCCAGCTGTAATACATTTTCATTTTCCTAAACACACATCAAGCACCAAGGGAAGAATGCACTGTATATAAAACCAGTCTCCCTGAGCTGTTCGTTATTTATAAACAACATGAACTCACATACTTACACTTATTTCTTTATGTATGTTTTATATTTATTGGTTTATTTAGATAGTGTTTGGATTAAATCTTCAAATTTAGCATTCTGAGAAGTATTTAAATACTGCTGACAGCTATAAAGTTTAGTTCTCTGCTCAGCCCTTGACCAGTGTTCATGGTTTACTGATTAACAGCAGAGCATGATTGCTTTCTTCTCCTTCATAGGTAGAACTATCCTACCAGTATCAAATGAGGAAGGGCAGAATGTGGTGCTTCTAGGTATCAGGAACTCACTGGTTATCTTTGAAGACTTCACGGGTTGGGATCTAAGCCGAAAGCTGAATTCAGATGTTGAAATTAGAACAAGGAACTTGTTTCTGAACTTTGTTAATTCTTTAGTTCTTTACGTAGTTGGCCCATCAGTAAATTCTTATTAACTAAAAAGTACATAGTGAAAAATCAGGTAAGTCATATCCAGCACATTAAATGTTGATGAACGAAATCTCATACTTTACTTTTAGAAGTCACTCATATTGCAGCAGTCCAGTATCTTATAAAGGGCTTCCCTGATAGCTCACTTGGTAAAGAATCTGCTTGCAGTGCAGGAGATCCCAGTTTGATTCCTGAGTCAGGAAGATCTGCTGGAGAAGGGATAGGCTACCCACTCCAGTATTCTTGGGCTTCCCTTATGGCACAACTGGTAAAGAATCTGCCTGCAATGCAGGAGACCTGGGTTTGATCCCTGGATTGGGAAGATCCCCTGGAGAATCTAAAAATCACTGCAGATAGTGACCAACCTAGACAGCATATTAAAAAGCAGAGATGTTACTTTGCCAACAAAGGTCTGTCTAGTCAAGGCTATGGTTTTTCTAGTGGTCATGTATGGATGTGAGAGTTGGACTGTGAAGAAAGCTGCACACAGAAGAATTGATGCTTTTGAACTGTGGTGTTGGAGAAGACTCTTGAGAGTCCCTTGGACTGCAAGGACATCCAACTAGTCCATCCTAAAGGAGATCAGTCCTGAATATTCATTGGAAGGACTGATGCTGAAGCTGAAACTCCAATACTTTGGCCACCTGATGCAAAGAACTGACTATAGGAAAAACCCTGATGCTGGGAAAGATTGAAGGCGGGAGGAGAAGGGGACAACGGAGGATGAGATGGTTGGATGGCATCACCAACTCTACAGACATGAATTTGAGCAAGTTCTGGGAGTTGGTGATGGACAGAGAAGCCTGGTGTGCTGCAGTCCATGGTGTTGCAAAGAGTCGGACATGACTGAGCGACTGAACTGAACTGAACTGAATATCATATAGTTTTTGTTGTCTGGAGGCACACAGGAGTGTAACAAAACATTTTAGTTGAATGAGTGATGTCTTGGTTACAAAGGGTTAACAGAAATCCCTGGCATAAAAAGTTATTTTGTGAAGGCTCTGGATCAAACTCAGTAGCTGGTAAGAGGGCTTTAGCTCTGCTGGTTATTCATCCACCAAAAGATCAGTTTTAAAAGTTCAGTTAGAGGGTTGGCTTTACTGGGAGCATACCAACTCATGCTATTATTCTAAATATTATGACATTTCTTTCTCACTTGTAAAATTGAAAGAGATGTTCTTGGGAAGAAATAAGTGGGTGATTATCTTGGATCTTTAGAAACAATTGTGAATTACACTGAAGGCAGCTCCAGTAATGTAAAACTCTTGGACACTTAAGATGAGCCATTTCTTGCTTCTCTTATGTTCTCAAAGTATCTGCTTGATCACACATCCAAGAACTCTTTTGGCTCCAATTTTCTTTGTCACTTGAGTAATTTTGAAAGACAGATAGATGTTTTTATTCACTCAAAAGTAAATTCAATAGTGATGGTGTAAAGAATGCTATACCACAATCCAAATATCACTGTTATAGAAGCATAGCATTCATTGCTTCAGTTACAATAGTACTGGTTGCTAATAACTCTTAGCTGAGTCTTTTGTTGGGGATTGGCCTTGGCTAAAGAATCCATCTCACTCAAGGTTATACTCCCTTCCCTAGGTAGTCTGCATTCAATAACTAGTTACTGAGGAGAGTACGATGGCCCAGCCTCATTGCTTCCACTTGGGACTACTTTTAAGGACCATTCCAGAATTTCCAGAAGGACTGGCTAAGTCCTCTAGTAGAGGAATGCACTGCAGTTCAGCTAGTCCCAACTTCGCCTCCCACAAAGTATTGTCACTGGGTGGGTTTTCCAAACATACAGAGCATATCTCCACTAGCCTTTTCACTTCTCTCTGCCATACTAATCACTCTCTCAGCTGTTTGTCACAGTGGTTCTAGAATTATCACTTCGTTTAGAACAGGCTTGTCTTTTTCCAAGCTTCCCAGGATCATCCTAGCAGTATCTTAACACAGTTTCCTAAAGTCTTGCCAGGGAGTTAAAGCCAATATCCCAGAAAAAATGGCAAATAAAACTCTCACTTATCCAGCTTTGAGTTCTAGCCCCCTGATCTAGAACCTCTTGACACCTGGTAATATATGTTAATGAGGTCTTATTGATCCTTTGATATATTCTTTTTCTTTTGAGCAAACCTAGACTTCCCTGCCACAAGGGTGGTGCCATCTGCATATCTGAGGTTATTGATATTTCTCCTGGAAATCTTGATTCAGCTTGTGCTTCTTAAAGCCCAGCATTTCTCATGATGTACTCTGCATATAATGTAAATAAGCAGAGTGACTACATACAGCCTTGACGTACTCCTTTTCCTATTTGGAACCAGTCTGTTGTTCTATGTCCAGTTCTAACTGTTGCTTCCTGACCTGCATACAGGTTTCTCAAGAGGCAGGTTAGGTGGTCTGGTATTCCCATCTCTTGAAGATTTTTCCACAGTTTATTGTGATCCACACAGTCAAAGGCTTTGGGATAGTCAATAAAGCAGAAATAGATGTTTTTCTGGAACTCTCTTGCTTTTTCGATGACCCAGTGGATGTTGGCACTTTGATCTCTGGTTCTTCTGCCTTTTCTAAAATCAATAACCTCAGATATGCAGATGACACCACCTTTATGGCAGAAAGTGAAGAGGAACTAAAGAGCCTCTTGATGAAAGTGAAAGAGGAGAGTGAAAAAGTTGGCTTAAGGCTCAACTTTCAGAAAATGAAGATCATGGCATCTGGTCCCATAACTTCATGGGAAATAGATGAGGAAACAGAGGAAACAGTGTCAGACTTTATTTTTGGGGGCTCCAAACACTGCAGATGGTGATTGCAGCCAGGAAATTAAAAGATACTTATTCCTTGGAAGGAAAGTTATGACCAACCTAGATAGCATATTAAAAAGCAGATATTCTTTGCCAACAAAGGTCTGTCTAGTCAAGGCTATGGTTTTTCCATTGGTCATGTATGGATGTGAGAGTTGGACTGTGAAGAAAGTTGAGTGCCGAAGAATTGATGCTTTTGAGCTGTGGTGTTGGAGAAGACTCTTGAGAAGCCCTTGGACTGCAAGGAGATCCAACCAGTCCATTCTAAAGGAGATCAGTCCTGGGTGTTCATTGGAAGGACTGATGCTAAAACTGAAACTCCAATACTTTGGCCACCTCACGTGAAGAGTTGACTCATTAGAAAAGAGTCTGATGCTGGGAGGGACTGGGCGCAGGAGGAGAAGGGGATGACCAAGGATGAGATGACTGGATGGCATCACTGACTCGATGGACATGAGTTTGAGTGAACTCTGGGAGTTGATGATAGACAGGGAGGCCTGGCGTGCTGCAGTTCATGGGGTCTCAAGGAGTCAGACATGACTGAGTGACTGAACTGAAATGAACTGAGACTTCCCTGGTTGAGTAACATTGTAAATTGACCCTAGATATTGGTCTGGTGGTCAGGAAGGGAAGTTAAGACAGATCCTGAGAGGAATGCATAGTGTTTTGCAAAGCAGAAAGAGAAGTACCAGACTTTAACAGGGATGTGTGGGCCACTTCTGTGAGCTCAGCAAGATCAGGAGGATATAGGAATTCTAGGTCTTGATAACTGACCCAACTGGCCCCATCCCTAGTCAAGATTCCTTGCTTTCCCAGTAGGATTCCAATCTTGTATCAGATTTGCCACAGTTGAGAACTCAACTTTCTCTGGAGTTCTACCTCTCTTATGAGGCTGTTAGGACTGATGGTGGAGCTAAAAATGCAATATTTTGGAAAAGACCCTGATGCTGGGAAAGACTGAGGGCAGGAGGAAAAGGAGGTGACAGAGGATGAGATGGCTGGAGGGCATCATCGACTCAATGGACAAGAGTTTGAGCAAACTCTGGGAAATAGTGAAGGACAGGGAAGCCTGGCATGCTACAGTCCATAGGGTCACAAAGAATTTGACATGACTGAGTGAACACCAACTATAAAGTATTTTTCTTCCCTTCAAAAATTCAGAAATTGAGAGTCTCTTTTTGTGCTAACAAAAAGACCCTTTGATTTTCAGGGTTCATATTTAACTAATTATTATTTACTGTCAGCACTTGCTGTTAATCTGGCAAATGTGTTATTTTCTACCTCTATCAAGATGGAATAAGAAATACAGAACAGTACAGCCTTGATTCAGGCTGTGTTAACTCTCCAGTCCTTTCTTACAATGTAGTTCCTGGAGACCCCAACCATTTGGATACTCTGCAGTACATCACTTTGGTCTCCTATAGTGATGACTCATGTTAATTCACACAAAGGAACAAGAGATGATGAACATGTTGGAGGCCTTGGTAAGATTTATGAGCTCCTTGATAAGACATATATGCCTCAGAGGGTAAGGGATATACACTCAGAAGATTCATAGACTAACACAGCAGTGAATTTAACAGTCGTCAGGAGCATGCCTATGTATCATCTCCACACTAAGAAAATTTTTACAGCTCATACTTCTCACCACTAGGAAGCTAGCATGATGCCTTGTAGATCTCTTTAGGTACTGAGTGGCAAAACATTTTACACTTGGGACTATTTCTTGGATCTATTTACCAAATGACATATATGCTACCTGCTTTTAGTAAAGCTCAAAGAAGATAAGAGGTCTGTAGCAAGTTCAGGCCATAATAGAAACAGCTTTAATATGTGAACCATAAGGTCCATCAGACCTTATGTAACTAGAAGTTTTGTATAATGAGGAAAAGTACTGTGATGGATCCATGGGCCAGCTGATATCAGTTAGCATCTGTCATCCCCTAATTCAGTGCTGGGACAATGGATTCATGAATAGAGTAGCCAGTTTGGCAAAATGACTGTGTAAGGGTCCAAACAATCTGTTCCTCCCTTATCAAAAGTTATTTAGCTACTGCCCTTTCTAAATATCTAATCTGCCAGCAAGAGAAACTAATACTGATCCTCCATCATTTGAAAAGGTCACCGAGGCAGTTCATAGTAAACTGATTATATTGGGTCCCTTTTACCCTGGAAAAAACATTCATTTTGTCATTCCTGCTGACATAGGCTTGGTCAGCATCACTATTTGAGGGCTACAGAACATTTAATCTGATGACCAGATAATTAGGTCCCATAAAACATCAAATCAAACCCCAAATCCCACTTACAACAAAGGGGGTATGGTAGTGGCTCTTGTCACATGGCAGCCCACTGCCCAGAAGCTGCCAGCCTGATAGGGTGATGCAATGGCATGTCACCCTCCAGGATGCACCATATACTCCAAGTAGGGGGCCAAGTGCCATATCTGATCTGCCACCTTTGTTGTTGTACTTAGGTGCTCAGTCGTGTTTATTTGCAACCTCATGAACTATAGCCTGCTCGGCTCCTCTGTCCATGGAATTCTCTGGACAGTACTGGAGTGGGTTGCCATTCCCTTCTCCAGGGGATCTTGCCGACCCAGGGACTGAACCCGGGTCTCCTGCATTGCAGGTGGACTCCTTACCATCTGAGCTACCAGGAAAACCCATCTTTGTTGTCAATAAAGTTTTATTAGATCACAATCATTCTCTTTCATTTACATTTGCCAGTGGTTGCTTTCACACTATAGAGGCAGAGTTGAGTAGTTGTGACAAAAAATTTATGGTCTGCAATGCCTAAAATATTTACTGCTTCAGTTCAGTTGCTCAGTCTTGTCTGACCCTGCGACCCCATGAATTGCAGCACGCCAGGCCTCCCTGTCCATCACCAACTCCTGGAGTTCACTCAAACTCAGGTCCATCGAGTCAGTGATGCCATCCAGCTATCTCATCCTCTGTCATCCCCTTCTCCTCCTGCCCCCAATCCCTCCCAGCATCAGGGTCTTTTCCAATGAGTCAACTCTTTGCATGAGGTGGCCAAAGTGCTGCTTAGATTTTTGCAAAAAAACTGTGCTGATCCTGCTCTAGATCAATGATTTTGTATAGTATTAGGTCCCCAATTGGTTGAATAAATTGGTTCTTGAACCAAGTTATGGAAATCAGAATAGCCACACATATCATCGCTTCCAGTGACCCACATGGGGGAAATGTATACTGTCCAATCCAAAAGCTTTATGCTCTGAGGCTAGAGACTAGAAGGGATAATGCTTCCATTAGGAAATATAGTAAAAGTTCCATGTAATTTTAAAGTACTGCTGTCTTCCAGTTACTACGGATTCCCCATACAAGGAGATCAACAGAAAAGCATAATTGACCCTGAATACTAGGGGAAAGTGGCTGTTATACAATGGGAACAGGGGAGAATATACGTGGCAACCAGATGATCTAATGTGACATCTTTTGGCAAAGCCCTGCAACTCTGCTTAGTTTTGATGGTAATAGTCAAGTCCATTAGTCATGGCCTGAGAAAGTCGTGATGACTAGGGACTTGGATTCCTCATGAATAAGGGTCCAAATAAGCTACCTTGACTAGCAGATGTACTCACTGAGGCTGAAGGGAATCTAGAACGGTTGGTGGAGAGAGATGCTAAGCATTAGTTTCCATCTTGAGACAGCAATGTGATGGGGCCTGTAGTTTACCTGTTAACCAACCCTTGAATGTTAAGTCACTAAGACTTAACAGCATGGACATGGGTCACTTTTGTGACCCCATGGATTGTCATCTGTGAGGTCCCTCTGTCTATGGGATTCCCCAGGCAAGAGTACTGGAGTGGGTTGCTATTTTCTTCTCCAAGGGATCTTCCCAAGCCAGGGATCAAACTCATGTCTTCTGCATTGTAGGCAAATTCTTTACCATTGAGTCAATAGGGAAACCCCAAGTCTTGTATAGTTTTTTGTATAGAAAAAGAGACCAGCTTTAATTCTGGAAAAGATGTTCCCAGATGGGAAGAATTTGCAGTAGGAAGAAAATGGATATGAATGGCATAATGGGGAATAATTTCTTTCTTCTCTGACATCCCCAATATCATTTCCTACCATTCTTCTCTTTCACTACATTCCAATTACATCTGTCTCCTTTATCAAAATGCCAGGACTTCAGACTTGTAGGCCATTGGATGTTTTTTTATTCTTTATGCCTAGAATGATTTCCCCCTAGCTTTTTCCATGGAGGTCTCAATTTCCTCCTTCAAGTCTCAGTTCAGATGCCACCTCCTCTCAACAGGTTTTGACAGACCACCCTATCTAACATGACCTTCCCAGATTATGCCCTATATTATCAATCTAATTTATAACACTTGTTGCTTATTTATTTATTTGTGTCTTCCCCACTAGAATGTAAGTTCTATAAAGGCAGGGAAATTATCTGTCTTATCATTGTTTTCCCAATGGCAGACAGTGACAGGCATATATTTATTATGGGTGTAGAAATATGAATTCATTCAATAGATAAATGAATTAAGAAAATTGAAGAGATCTGTGTGGGAGGCAGAATGCACATTATTAGGGCTTCCTGGTGGCTCAGAGGTTAAAGCGTCTGCCTCCAGTGCGGGAGACCCGGGTTCGATACCTGGGTTGGGAAGATCCCCTGGAGAAGGAAATGGCAATCCACTCCAGTATTCTTGCCTGGAGAATCCCATGGATGGAGAAGCCTTGTAGGTTACAGTCCATGGGGTCGCAAAGAGTTGGACATGACTGAGCAACTTCACCCTCACCCCTCACACCATGATGTTGATGTAAATTTTCCTTATGCCACATTTTGAGAAAGAGTTATTCAGTGGTTAGAAGATTTAAAAATGACTTACTTATTTCTTATAAAATATTTTGATAATGAAACATACAATTTTATGGACTTGTCTGCCATTTGTCACCCTCTGTGCTTGCTTGCTGCCATATGTGTATTACCACATTAAATCTTACTACACCACTATTATTCCTTCCATTTTACTGATGAGGAAGCTGAAGCTCAGAGTAGTTATGGACTCAGTCAAAGTTTATGCAGTGATAAAGAGCCTCAGGACCAGAACTGAGGTCTGTCTGACACCAAAACCAATGCTTTTCTATTCCTGAGTGACTCCCTGTATCTGTTGTTCAGAGATGATTTAACAATACTCTTCTCTGGTCCTCTTCACTTTTTTTTCTTTTGCCTTGTCACTAAAAAGGAAACTCACTCCTTCAGTCAGATGGCAGCCAGATCACATCTCTCTGATGACAAACTGACTGCCTTTACTCTAAATGACATATAAATCTTAATGTTTAAATCACCCTTTCAACATAATGCCAGGGAGAAAATACAGGGGAAATGATTGAATATATCAGGCATAGTCATAAATTCTGTAGTGTGGAGACATTTGAAGCTTTCAAAAATGGAAAGGATATTTCAGGCTGTTAGACATCTTGCTTCAGACTGCTAGTTGAAAGACGATACCTTGTCAACAAAGGTAAGCTTGAGGAATCCAAGGTGATGATATTTCAAGAACTCATGATACTAAATTGAATTAGAAAATTTGCCAAAGCAGAACTTTCCTAGGACATTACTTTTAAGTTCCCTATTTGTCATCATGAATATATATTTGTTCCATAAATGTACACATAGTGAATGCTTTCTAATAATGATGACTGACTACTTCCCCAAAACATTCTATTTCGTTCTTAAGGTGGTTTATGCTCTAGCTGTTAAACTCATCTTAATCCTGAGTAACTGTCCCTTTGCAGAACATAGAGCATGTCTTCATCAAAGGAGTCAACCAATATAAAAGTTGTAGGGTTGTTAATTGAATTTAGGACTTCAATGCAAAACATTATCTTTTTGTTGGCTATTATCACTATGGTAGTAACTGAAACCAGAAGAGGAGAGATGGAGATTGACTGTTAACTCTGCTGCTTAGAATTTAAAGTAGAAACAACAGAAACTTTCATTTATTATCTAAGAAGTAAATTTGTGTGTGTGTGTGTGTGTACGTGCTCAGTCATGGCCGACTCTTTGGGACCCCATGGACTGTAGCCCACCAGGCTCCTCTGTCCTTGGGATTTCCCATGCAAGAACGCTGGAGTGGGTTGACATTTCCTTCTCCAGGGGATCTTCCTGACCCAGGAATCAAACCTGCATCTCTTGCAAGTCTTCTGCATTGCAGGTGGACATTTTAC
Source organism: Nanger dama (assembly GCA_917880005.1). NCBI lineage: Eukaryota > Metazoa > Chordata > Mammalia > Artiodactyla > Bovidae > Nanger > Nanger dama. The sequence continues at coordinate 5,141,369 of CAKJTW010000082.1, read as the reverse complement.
CACTGAGCCTAAATGGAGAACTATAAATGAAATAACTTTTGTTAGTTGAGTTTTATACACTTTATAACCTAGTTCTGTTAACAGGCTACTTGAAGTGAATTTGCTTCAGTAGGGACCAAAATTCTACATTTAACAATGAATGAAAGATTTGTTGAAGTTTACATTGAAAGGAAGAAAAAGAAACTGAAGTCACTCAGTCGTGTCTGACTCTTTGCGACCCCATGGACTATAGCTTACCAGACTCTTCCGTCTATGGGATTTTCCAGGCAAGAGTAGTAGAGTGGGTTGCCATTTCCTTCACCAGGGGATCTTCCCAACCCAGGGATTGAACCTGAGTCTCCTGCATTGTAGGCAGACGCTTTACTGTCTGAGCCACTTATATTGAAAAATAAAACTAAAAATTATGAAAGTATATTTATTAAACCAAATAATATAATTAGGTTATTAATTATACTTCAACCTATGCTAATATTAAGAAGAAATAAAATGTAAATCAAGTTCTCCTTTATTTCTGTGGGGAAATCAGACAAAGCCATTTGATATAATGTTATTATATCTGTCATTCTACATTTGATATTTACAGATATGAAATGTCATTTTTGCAAAGAAAAGTGGAAGCTTCATTAATTTTCCACATAGGTCTTTTATAATTTGTTATTCAAAACCATTTTCTTTTAGAGTATTTACTCTGCCATCATTCTTATCTTTATTTTCATCTAATTAAACTGGACTAAATCTTTCAGGCCATTATTTGTCAATAGTATTACTTGTGATTCTTCAGCACCTTTTTCTTATACTTACAAAATTAGATAATCACCCATAAACTGGTAAGAGAGTTTCTTAGACTAGGATAAGGATTAATGTGATTATTAAACAGAAAATTAGATTTCAGTGGGAACTAATCCTTAAATTAATATCCTTATGCTTTGACTTTCAGTCTCCTAAAGAATAAAATGTCTGCAGAGACTTAGTGAATAAATGGAATAGAGGAGTAGCTTAAAGAAAAGACTGTGGAGTAAGAAAGTGTCTGTTAGTCAGCTCAGGCTGCCATAACAAAATACTGCAGGCTGGGTGGCTTAAACACAGAATTTACTTTTTCAGTTCTGGAGGCTGAAAGTGCAAGGTCAAGATACCATCAGAATAGGTTTCTGGTGAGGCCTGCCTTCCTGGCTTGTAGATGGTCTCCTCCTCATTTTTGTCCTCACATGGCTTTTCCTCTCTGCTTGTAGAGAGAGAGAGAGAGACATCTCTAGTGTCTTTTTCTTTTTCATAAGGACACAAATACTCAGATTAAGCCCCAAACTTATGAACTCATTCAACCTTAACTCTGTGATGGCTTAGCGAGAAAAGAAAATGCTTGCAATGCAGGAGACCTGGTTTGAATCCCTGAGTCAGGAAGAACCCCTGGAGAAGGAAATGGCAACCCATTCCAGTATTCTTGCCTGAAAAATCCCATGGACAGAGGAACCTGGTGGGCAACGGGTTGCAGAGTGTGACACAACTGAGCAACTGAGCAGCAATAGCATCTCCCTAAAGGCTCTGTCTCCAGGCAGAGTCACAGTGGGGATTAAGGTTTCAACACATGTATTTGGAGGCACACAGTTTAGTTCTTTGCTATATGTGCTCATATCATGGCTCTATTGCTTAATTTAATAATCTATGTGATATGGTCAAATTACTCAACTCATAGGATTTTGACAAGGGTTAAAATAAGAACTCAGCACTATTCCTGGCATAGAATAAGTGCACAAAAAATATTGGTTGTTATTATGGGCTCTTGTTTATACCCTGCTGCTGCTGCTGTTGCTAAGTCGCTTCAGTCATGTCTGACTCTGTGCGACCCCATAGACAGCAGCCTACCAGTCTCCTCCGTCCTTGGGATTCTCCAGGCAAGAACGCTGGAGTGGGGGTGCCATTTCCTTCACCAATGCATGAAAGTGCAAAATGGAAGTGAAGTCGCTCAGTCGTGTCTGACTCTTCGAGACCCCATGGACTGCAGCCCGCCAGGCTCCTCCGTCCGTGGGAGTTTCCAGGCAAGAGTACTGGAGTGGGGTGCCATCGCCTTCTAGTGCTGATTAACTCTGAAAACTGAAAAGAGATCGACTCCTTTTCTTCATGCCAGTGAGAAATGGGGAAGCTGGGTTTGTGGAGAAGGGATAGAGTGGGTAGAAAAAGCTACTAGGAGAAGGGGAAAGCAGACTGAGTCCCTGAGATTTTGAGCAGGAGTAAGAAGAAGAAACCTGTCCAAGAAAGAGCCTTGGTGTTTAGTGACCCAAAGACATATGAAGTTTCCCAATCTGTCTGTGTTTCCAGTGGGCTCAAAACTCAAAGGGAAAAGTGACCATGTTTATACTTCTTTGTATTCCTGACATTATCTGACATTGAACTTTACCTATAGTCAATGGTCAATATGTTTATAGAATTTATATGGTATTTATTGATTTAATTATTATTTAATTAAATCAGCCTAACTCTGTGCCTAACTAGTATTTTGGGGGCTCATCCACCGTAGATGATTAATTGGATCGCCTGGATTGTTCTGAAGTATCACCCATTCCAGTATTCTTGCCTAGAAAATCCCATGGACAGAGCAGCTTGGTGCAGGCTACTGTCCATGGGGTCGCAAAGCGTCGGGCATGACTGAGCGACTTCACTTCACTTAGAGATCTAACACAACTGTTAGTCTAACTCAGGGATAATCATGACAGCCCTTCAACTGCTTAAGAGGAATGTTGAGATGAATCTGGTATTGTGCATAGAAAATAAAAGTCATTAAATAAATACCCAGCCTTTCTTTGAAGTCATTCCCTCATCAGCCTTTCTTTAATTTTTTCCTGTTTATTGAAACTGGCGTGTTTTAGTGGGTTTTCTCTTTCATTTGTTCTTTTCTCATCATGACTCTTCTGTGGTTTCCAGATTAAAATTTTTTTCTGCAAGATATTCTACCAGGTTTCTCTTTCAGTTTTGCTCCTCTCTTTCTTTTCCAAAACTATAGAAACGAAAAATGGAAAAGACACATGGCTCACCAAGTCCCTCTTCTTCCAGGGTTGGGTAGTCCTCTTTAAGAGAGCAATTTTTCCACTTAGCTGACAATGAGTCAAGCGATGGGGTTTCCACCACTTCCTGGGAATGACTCTTCCACAGACTGACAGATCCTATTACGTGGTCATTTTCTCCCTTATGCTCTGCCTACATTTTTCTTTGCTCAATTTAATCCTGTTTCTGTTAGTTATACCCTTTTGGATAACTCAAAGAAATTCCTCTCCCCTTGTTCCATAATTCTTTCAAATATTTGCAAATGGTTATTATTTCTCCTTAGTCATTACTTGGCCCAACCATTTGAATTGGGTCTTTCATCTTTTCCTGTTATCCATTGCAATGCTCTAGCTTTTTCAATTTTTTGGTATTTGTGCTCAAAACTTATCATTAAAAAAAAAAAAAAAAATGTTCTGACGGCTTTGAAATGGAAAGGTCCAGATCTCAGCGTGAGACTTTTCTTTCAGAAACTTCTAGGTGAAAGCCATACACACTGGATCTCAAGCAATTGTGCTTCTTGATTCAAATGTTCCTGGTTCAGATTTTGTTTCATGAAACCTCATTCACAGCACTTGGCGTGATTAGGAGAAAGGACCAGTACCGCCCCTGTGAGGAAAGGATACTGTGTCACAATCACGCAGAAATAGCCTCAAAGAGGGGCTGTTCCCCTGAAAGAGGGAGACAGTCTTTCCAAAAGGGACTTTTTATTTAAGAAAATAATTTTCCTTTAACATTTCTTGTTTCAAATCTGGTTTATTCGCCCAACGTGCTTTCAGATGTCCAGGCTCCTTTGTGGCCAAGTTTCTTAACAGCCACTGCTAGAAATATGTTTTGAATTTTGCGTTTTGAGCAATGGACCATTTCTTTAGCACTGCCATATTATTTTGGTAGCAACATAACTAAGGACAGTGTGAAAACTATGTTTCAAACATCAGCAAATAGCAAAGGGCCCAAGGTCTGGAGAATTCCTGAACATCACAAATTCCTGGAGTCTTTTCCTTCTTGGTCTCGTGGGTGGTCACTGAATGAGTCAGATGTCCTTTTCTCATATCTAATGCAGTCTTTTTTTTTTTTTTGTCAGTGACTAATGCCATTAAATAGAATTACAATGTCTTTCTTTTTCCTTTATTATGGTTGTTGCACACTCAAATATTGCAGTGTCAATTGAAGTTTCAAGGGTAAGTTGTTTGTTTTGCTTTGCTCTCTGGTCTTGGAAATGATGAAAATGTAAGATAGATGCTTGTTAGCTTGGAATGTCTTCAGTATAGACCTGTTGGGACCATAGATAGAGGCCAAATAGTAAAAATTCATGAGTTCAGTGCCAGGTGGGCCTATTATAGAGACTTCTTTCTGTCTTGCTGTGAAATCTAAAGCAAATACCTTCTCGTTTTCTTTTCTCTCCCTCTGATTGGGAAGTATGACTAGTGGTTTACTAGGGATTTTTTTTCCCCTAATCTTTAATAGCTTATTTGCAATAGTCATCTCTGTAGAGTGTATAAAAATTAAGTAATGTTATGATCTCCATCCACTGTATTTATTTGGCCAGTCCTGCCTGTTATCCTCACTGAAATCAAATATCTGGGCTGGTTATGCTTTAAAAGTCAATTTTTCACCTATCTTCCAGCTTCCGAGTTTGCTGAAGTAGTGTTTTTCAGCCTTACTACTGTTTTCCCTCTCACAGAGTGTCTGTTTTATGGCAGAAATTTTTTGCATACTACCCTTTATTATACACGGGCTTCTTAAGTGGCTCAGTGATAAAGAATCTGTCTGCCAATGCAGGAGACCTGAGTCTGGTTCCTGGGTGGGGAAGATCCCCTGGAGAAGGAAATGGCAACCCACTCCAGTATTCTTGCCTGGGAAATTTCATGGACAGAGGAGCCTAGTAGACTGCGGTCCATGTGGTCGCAGAAGAGTTGGACACAAATAGTGACCATACAACAACCCTATATTATAATCTTCAATTACATTAAAACCACTTATTCAGATTTCACTATGACTAGCAAAGATGGGCTCAATAAAGGACAGAAATGGTCTGGACCTAACAGAAGCTGAAGATATTAAGAAGAGGTAGGAAGAATACACAGAAGAACTATGCAAAAAAGATCTTCAAGACCCAGATAATCATGATGATGTGATCACTCATCTAGAGCCAGACATCTTGGAATGTGAAGTCAAGTGGGCCTTAGGAAGCATCACTATGAACAAAGCTAATGGAAGTGATGGAATTCCAGTTGAGCTGTTTCAAATTCTGAAAGATGATGCTGTGAAAGTGCTACACTCAATATGCCAGCAAATTTGGAAAACTCAGCAGTGGACATAGGACTGGAAAAGGTCAGTTTTCATTCCAATTCCAAAGAAAGGCAATGGCAAAGAATGCTCAAACTACTGCACAATGGCACTTATCTCACATGCTAGTAAAGTAATGCTCAAAATTCTCCAAGCCAGGCTTCAGCAATATGTGAACTGTGAACTTCCTGATGTTCAAGCTGTTTTTAGAAAAGGCAGAGGAACAGAGATCAAATTGCCAACATCCTCTGGATCATGGAAAAAGCAAGAGAGTTCCAGAAAAACATCTATTTCTTCTTTATTGACTATGCCAAAGCCTTTGACTATGTAGATCACAATAAACTGTGGAAAATTCTGAAAGAGATGGGAATACCAGACCACCTGACCTGCCTCTTGAGAAATCTGTATGCAGGTCAGGAAGCAACAGTTAGAACTGGATATGGAACAACAGACTGGTTCCAAATAGGAAAAGGTGTACGTCAAGGCTGTATATTGTCACCCTGCTTATTTAACTTATATGCAGTGTACATTATGAGAAACGCTGGACTGGAAGAAACACAAGCTGGAATCAAGATTGCCGGGAGAAATATCAATAACCTCAGATATGCAGATAACACCACCCTTATATAGGCAGAAAGTGAAGAGGAGCTAAAGGGCCTCTTGATGAAGGTGAAAGAGGAGAGTGATAAAGTTGGTTTAAAGCTCAGCATTCAGAAAACGAAGATCATGGCATCTGGTCCCATCACTTCATGGGAAATAGATGGGGAAACAGTGGAAACAGTGTCAGACTTTATTTTGGGGGGCTCCAAAATCACTGCAGATGGTGACTGCAGCCATGAAATTAAAAGATACTTACTCCTTGGAAGAAAAGTTATGACCAACCTAGATAGCATATTCAAAAGCAGAGACATTACTTTGCCGACTAAGGTCCGTCTAGTCAAGGCTATGGTTTTTCCTGTGGTCATGTATGGATGTGAGAGTTGGACTATGAAGAAGGCTGAGCGCCAAAGAATTGATGCGTTTGAAGTGTGGTGTTGGAGAAGACTCTTGAAAGTTCCTTGGACTGCAAAGAGATCCAACCAGTCCATTCTGAAGGAGATCAACCCTGGGTGTTCTTTGGAAGGAAAGATGCTAAAGCTGAAACTTCAATACTTTGGCAGCCTCATGCGAAGAGCTGACTGATTGGAAAAGACTCTGATGTTGGGAGGGATAGGGGGCGGGAGGAGAAGGGGACGACCGAGGATGAGTTGGCTAGATGGCATCACGGACTCGATGGACGTGAGTCTGAGTGAACTCCGAGAGATGGTGATAACAGGGAGGCCTGGCGTGCTGTGATTCATGGGGTCGCAAAGAGTCGGACACGACTGAGCGACTGAACTGAACTGAACTGAACACCAGATTCATTGCTCACCCTTGTATTCTATAAACACTTCTTCTATCTTGAGAGTTAGCACATAATATTTTTGTTGAGGACGCTTTCTCAAGTAATTGCTTCAGCCAAAATACATGAAAAGAGAGGGCATGCAAATTTTAAATCCTTGTGAGATCTGATAATAAGGGCTATCTTGGGAAAGGATAAGAATCTCTATAATTATATTGCTTTTCTTGTTAGCAAATCTATAGTTCTGGCTCTGTTTTCCATTATAGTAGATGGAAATTCTGATGCTCTGTGGGTGGCCTCCAAAAGTGTGTGATCCTTTCCCTCTCCCTCAGAGTCCAAAAGTCCACTCTATACCTCTGTATCTCTTGTTGTCTCACATATAGGGTCATCATTACTGTCTTGGGAGAATGGCAGTGAAGCATGTGTATTTTCCTGTAAGAAACGAAGCGCTAATCTATGTTTGGTGTAGGATGCAGGATGCATGGGGCTGATGCACAGGACGATTCAGGTAGAGGATGTGGGGTGGGAGGTGGGAGGGGGCTTCGGCATTGGGCGATTGTGTTCACCTATGGCTGATTCGTGTCAATGTATGGCAAAACAAATACAGTATTGTAATTAAAAAAATAAATAAATTTAATTTAAAAAAAAAAAAAAAAATAAAAGAAAATTCATAAAGATAAAAAAAAAAAATGTGTGATCCAGAGAAAGGTAAGGTGGACACTACAGTGTTTTTTATGGGACGACCTCCACAAGGGGTGAATACCAAGGGTCTTCAATTGGAGCCACCTTGGAGGCTGGCTACTACAGTACTTTACCTTTTCATTTAATTGAGATTTTAATTGATATAATTAGAGATTTATATGCAATGATGAAAGACTATCCAGTGCATACTTTGCCAAGTTTTCCTCAGTTTTGCATTTTGCAAAACTCTAGTATAATATTTCAACATTGACATTGATATAATACACCATTTTTATTCAGCTTTCTCAGGTTTTCTCCTTCTCATTAGTGTATGTATATGCATTTCTGTGTATTAAGTTCTATATAATTAAATCACATGTTGGTTCATGTATCTAATATCTCAGTTGAGATACTGAAGAATTCCAACACCACAAGAATTCCTCCTCTTTTTCCTTCTCTTGGTTTTTTACAACAATACCATCCTCCTTCTTGCACTAACTTTTCTCGTCAATCCTGACTCCTGGTAAACACTAATCTGTGTTCATTTCACAGGCAAATGATTAAACAAACAATTTTATATACACACCATGAAATAAAAAGAAATGAACAATTGATGTAAAAAACAACTTAGATGATGAATAAAGGAATTATGCTGACTGAAAAAAACAAGTTTCCTTCATATTTTCTCTCATATTTTTCTCTTTTCTTCCTTTCTATTGATCATTTTTTTTTCTGTTTGTAGAACTTCTTTCAGCTAATCTTTAGCAGTAGGTTTCTTGGTAACAAATTCTTTTACTATTCTCTCCTTTGAGAATGATTCAGTTCAGTTCAGTTCAGTTCAGCCACTCAGTCATGCCCGAGTCTTTGTGACCCCATGAACTGCAGCATGCCAACCTCCCTGTCTATCTCCAACTCCCAGAATCCTCCCAAACCCATGTCCATTGAGTTGGTGATGCCATCCAACCATCTCATCCTCTGTTGTCCCCTTCTTCTCCTGCCCCCAATCCCTCCCAGCATCAGGGTCTGTTGAAATGAGTCAGCTCTTTGCATGACGTGGCCAAAGTATTGGAGTTTCAGCTTCAACATCAGTCCCATCAATGAACACCCAGGAGATCACTCCCTAGGATGGAGTGGTTGGATCTCCTTGCAGTCCAAGGGACTCTCAAGAGCCTTCCCCAACACCACATTTCAAAAGCATCAATTCTTCGGCACTCAGCTTTCTTCACAGTTCAACTCTCACATCCATACATGACCACTGGAAAAACCATAGCCTTGACTAGATGGACCTTTGTTAGCAAACTAATGTCTCTGCTTTTCAATATGTTATCTAGGTTGGTCATAACTTTCCTTCCAAGGAGTAAGCGTCTTTTAATTTCATGGCTACAATCACCATCTGCAGTGATTTTGGAGCCCAGAAAAATAAAGTCTGACACTGTTTCCACTGTTTCCCCATCTATTTGCCATGAAGTGATGTGACCAGATGCCATGATCTTCGTTTTCTGAATGTTGAGCTTTAAGCCAACATTTTCACTCTCCTTTTCACTTTCATCAAGAGGCTTTTAGTTCCTCCTCAATTCCTGCCATAACGGTGGTGTCATCTGCATATCTGAGGTTATTGATATTTCTCCCGGCAATCTTGATCCCAGCTTGTACTTCTTCCTGCCTGGCATTTCTCATGATATACTCTGCATATAAGTTAAATAAGCAGGGTGACAATATACAGCCTTGACATATTCCTTTTTCTATTTGGAACCAGTCTGTTGTTCAATGTCCAGTTCTAACTGTTGCTTCCTGACCTGCATACAAGTTTCTCAAGAGGCAGGTCAGGTGGTCTGGTATGGTGGCTCAGACGGTAAAGCCGTCTGTCTACAATGCAGGAGACCTGGGTTCGATTCCTGTGTCGGGAAGATCCGCTGGAGAAGGAAATGGCAATCCATTCCAGTACTATTGCCTGGAAAATCCCATAGACAGAGGAGCCTGATAGGTTACAGACCATGGGGTCGCAAAGAGTTGGACACGACTGAGCAACTTCACTTTCACTTCACTTTCAGAATTTTCCACAGTTTATTGTGATCCACACAGTCAAAGGCTTTGGCATAGTCAGTAAAGCAGAAATAGATGTTTTTCTGGAATTCTCTTGCATTTTTGATGACCCAGCGGATGTTGGCAATTTGATCTCTGGTTCCTCTACTTCTCCTTAATTCTTGAATAATGATTTACAAATATATAGAATTCACAACTTCATCCTTTTTTTTCCTTTTAGCACTTGAGAAAAATCATGTCACACCCTAATGGCCTCATGATTTCAATGAGAAACTCACTGTTATTTGAACTGAGATTTCTGTATAGATAATGTGTAGTTTCTGTCTGGTTGCTTCCAACATTTATCATTAGTTTTCAAGAGTTTATAATACGCCTTGTTGTGGATTTCATAGTTTATACTTTCAGGGGGTTTGCTTAGCTTCTTGAAACTATATATGTCTTTCATCAAATTTGGAAAAATTCAGGGATTATTTACTCAAATTCTTTTTCAGTCCCATCATCTTTTTCCTCTTCTTTTGGAATACCAATGATGTGAATGTTGATTTTCTTATTGTCTCCCAGATTCCTGAGACTGTTAGTTTCTTCTGGTCTAGTTTCTCTCTGTTGTTCAGATTAGGTGAATAACTAGTCTAATGTTTTGCTCTCAGGTTCATTGATTCTATCTTCTGTCATCTCCACTCAAATACTGAGCCCATTCGGTAAGCTTCTATTTTTGTTCTGGAAGTTTTCAGCTCCATGATTTACCTCTTGTTTATTTTTTATTACTTTTCTTTACTAATATTTACTATTTTTAAATTGATTTTAATAGATTGTTATTAGAGTATTTTTATGAAATTTCTTTTAAAAGTGTTTTCAGATAATTTGAACATTAGATTCATCTTTTTTTTTTTTTTTTTTTTGGTTTTAAATGATTGTCTTTTCTCCCTCAAGCTGCAATTTTCTTTGTTCTTTGTATGGCGGATGATTTTCTATTACATTCTTAATGTCATTTGTCTATTATATTAGAGAACACAGGATTTCATTTACATATCTTATTTTTGCAAATAGTACATCTATTTCTGTTTTATTGACTATGCCAAAGCCTTTGACTGTGTGGATCACAATAAACTGTGGAAAATTCTGAAAGAGATGGGAATACCAGACCACCTGACCTGCCTCATGAGAAACTTGTATGCAGGTCAGGAAGCAACAGTTAGAACTGGACATGAAAGAACAGACTGGTTCCAAATAGGAAAAGGAGTATGTCAAGGCTGTAGATTGTCACCCTGCTTATTTAACTTTTATGCAGAGTATATCATGAGAAACGCTAGGCTGGAAGAAGCACAAGCTGGAATCAAGAATGCCGGGAGAAATATCAATAACCTCAGATATGCAGATGACACCACCCTTATGGCAGGAATTGAGGAGGAACTAAAAAGCCTCTTGATGAAAGTGAAAGTGGAGAGTGAAAAAATTGGTAAAGCTCAACATTCAGAAAACGAAGATCATGGCATCTGGTCTCATCATTTGATGGCAGATAGATGGGGAAACAGTGGAAACAGTGTCAGACTTTATTTTTCTGGGCTCCAAAATCACTGCAGATGGTGATTGTAGCCATGAAATTAAAAGACGCTTACTCCTTGGAAGGAAAGTTATGACCAACCTAGATAGCATATTGAAAAGCAGACATTAGTTTGCTAACAAAGGTCCATCTAGTCAAGGCTATGGTTTTTCCAGTGGTCATGTATGGATGTGAGAGTTGGACTGTGAAGAAAGCTGAGAGCCGAAGAATTGATGCTTTTGAAATGTGGTGTTGGGGAAGGCTCTTGAGAGTCCCTTGGACTGCAAGGAGATCCAACCAGTCCATTCTGAAGGAGATCAGTCTTGGGTGTTCATTGATGGGACTGATGTTGAAGCTGAAACTCCAATACTTTGGCCACCTCATGCAAAGAGTTGACTCATTGGAAAAGACTCTGATGCTGAGAGGGGATGGGGGCAGGAGAAGAAGGGGACGACCGAGGATGAGATGGCTGGATGGCATCACGGACTCGATGGATGTGAGTCTGAGTGAACTCCACAAGTTGGTGATGAACAGGGAGGCCTGGAGTGCTGCGATTCATGGGGTCACAGAGTCAGACACTACTGAGCAACTGACCTGAACTGAACTGAGCCCTGTTTAGATTTATTGCATGAGGTTTGGTGCATTTTGTGGACTGTGACTCCAATGGTAGTTATTTATTTAGAGTCTTATTGTTGTTTAGTTGCTAAGTCATGTCCAACTCTTTACAACCCCATAGATTATAGCAGGCTAGGCTTCCTAGTCCTTCACTATCTCCTGGAGCTTCTCAAATTCACGTCTATTGAGTCTGTGATGCTATCTAACCGTCTCATCCTCTGCCACTCTCTTCTCCATTTAGAGTCTATGTGCTCTTATTTGGTCTGCTTAGTTGACCTGGTGATACTAGGGCATGTGTTGGTCCTCCCAGTTTTGCCAAAAGGTGAAGCAGTGATGTCACAAGATGAATCTCTCGTTTTTCTTCCATGGATGAGAACTGATACCTCTTGGTTGCTCTGATATCTCTGGGAAAGGATAGGAGACTCTGGGGCTCTGGAAGAGTGAGCTTCTCAGACCAGGCTGAGTCTCTTCCTCCAGTTCCACTTCATGTCTACTACAAAACAGGAGTATCAGACTCTGCAGGGAAGAAGAATGCTTCCCCAGGCTCTTAATTTTTACTGTGGCTCCCAATCCATCCTCCCTACCTGAGGTGACTGGCTCACTTAATGTTATCAGAGGGACTGCTGTTCAGTCCTAGGAAGAGATAAGACTACTTCAGCTGCCTTCTTTTGCTAAGTTGGGGATCAGGAAACAGTGGGCCTCTGTTAGATAGCAAATGCAAGACAGCCTGTCATTGTGTCATTCCCCAAGTCCTGGGCTCCCCAAATAACCCATCTTCTTCTCCCCATCTTTTAGAGTTCTCTTTTCTTTGTATCTTATACCATTTTCAGGGTTCATAGTTTTACCTGCTAGAGAGGAGCAGAGAAAAACACACATCATCTTGTAGTGTACCTTTTAAATCTTCAGCTTGCATGAATTTTCTTTTATTCATTCATTCATTCACTGAACACTGAATGAATGGGCTTGGCACCATTTTAAGTATTGTCAGTGGTAAACAAATACTCAATTTCTGTCTTCATGTAATTTACATTCAGAGTTTCCCTAAATATAATTCTTAGGATAAGGATACACAGCAGCAGTTTCATGTAGATTAGAAGAGAGACCATAAGTGAACAGGTAAAATTCATAGATTTTGGTGTTTGGCAGTACTTATTTACAGACCTGACTTGACCAATTTGGTTCAGTTCAGTTCAGTTCAGTTGCTCAGTTGTGTCTGACTCTGCGACCCCATGGACTGCAGTATGCCAGGCTTCACCAACTCTCGGAGTTACTCAGACTCATGTCCATCAACTCAGTGATGCCAGACAACCATCTCATCCTCTGTTGTCCCCTTCTCCTCCCTCCTTCAATCTTTCCCAGCATCAGGGTCTTTTCCTATGAGTCAGTTCTTCACATCAGGTGGCCAAAGTATTGGAGTTTCAGCTTCAGCATCAGTCCTTCCAATGAATATTCAGGACTGATTGCCTTTAGGATGGACTGGTTAGATCTCCTTTCTGACCAAGGGACTCTCAAGAGTCTTCTCCAACACCACAGTTCAAAAGCATCAATTCTTTGGCGCTCAGCTTTCTTTATAGTCCAACTCTCACATCTGTACATGACTACTGGAAAAACCATAGCTTTGACTAGATGGACCTTTGTTGGTAAAGTAATGTCTCCTCTTTTTAATATGCTGTATAGGTTTGTTATAGATTTTCTTTCAAGGAGTAAGCGTCTTTTAATTCATGGCACAGTCACCATCTGCAGTGCTTTAAGAGCCCCCTAAATAAAGTGTCTCACTGTTTCCACTGCTTCTCCATCTATTTGCCATGAAGTGATGGTACCAGATGCATCATCTTAGTTTTCTGAATGTTGAGTTTTAAGCCAATTCTTTCGCTCTCTTCTTTCACTTTCATCAAGAGGCCCTTTAGTTTTTCACTTTCTGCCGTAAGGGTGGTGTCATCTGCATATCTGAGATTATTGATATTTCTGCCAGCAATCTTGATTCTAGCTTGTGCTTCATCCAGCCTGGCATTTCTCATGTTATACTCTGCATATAAGTAAATAAGCAGGGTGACAACATACAGCCTTGACGTATTCCTTTCCAAATTTGGAACTAGTCTGTTCCATATCTGGTTCTAACTGTTGCTTCCTGATCTGCATACAGGTTTCTCAAGAGGCAGGTCAGGTGGTCTGGTATTCCCATCTTAAGAATTTTTCACAATTTATTGTGATCTACACAGTCAAAGGCTTTGGCATAGTCAATAAAGCAGAAATAGATGTTTTTCTGGAACTCTCTTGCTTTTTCCATGATCCAGCGGATGTTGGCGATTTGATCTCTGGTTCCTCTGCCTTTTCTAAATCCAGCTTGAACATCTGAAAGTTCACAGTTCACGTATTGCTGAAACCTGGCTTGGAGTATTTTGAGCATTACTTTGCTAGCATGTGAGATGAGTGCAATTGTGTGGTAGTTTGAGCATTCTTTGGTATTGCCTTTCATGGGACTGGAATGAAAACTGACCTTTTCCAGTCCTGTGGCCACTGCTGAGTTTTCCAAATTTGCTGGCATATTGATTGTAGCACTTTCACAGCATCATCTTTTAGGATTTGAAACAGCTCAGCTGGCGTTCCATTACTTCCACTAGCTTTGTTTGTAGTGATGCTTCCTAAGGGCCACTTGACTTCATGTTCCAGGATATCTGGCTCTAGGTGAGTGATCACACCATCGTGGTTATCTGGATTATGAGGATCTTTTTGTATAGTTCTTCTGTGTATTCTTGCCACCTCTTCTTACTTGCTCATAATTGGAAACATAGTTAACCTCTCAAAGCTAATTTTCTTATATATGAGGATAATACTACCTATGTGGATTGGAATAAATTCTAAAGCCCCATCATGCTTTTAAAAGATTATTATAATATGGCCACTGCCCCTGCTTCCTCTCATTGCACATACCAGCTTAAGGACTCCTGGACTCATTTCAGTTCCTGGAATATGCTATAATCTTTCACTCAGCTGTAATCTTCTCTAAGATTGTTCCCATTGCCTATAAATCACTCCTCTTCTCTCTTTTCTCCTGAATATAGCTCCCATTCATCCTTCAGGCCTCATCTTAAACATAGTTTTCCTGTCTTCATATCCCTCAATCTCATCCTCCTTTTGTCCTTTTTCTTTATTACAATATTCAGAACTTTTTCTCGTGGTTATCTGCTTCTTTTCTGTTTGGATTCTCTCTTTGCCACTGGTTAGGGACTGTCTCAGTCTTTCCATTATAGTCTCAGTGTTTTTCAGAGAGCCTGTCATATGTACTAGTAAATATTTGTTATTTGCATAAACAAATGAGCAAATGATGCAGTGCCTAAAATGAAGAAAGTTTCCAACAAATGGTATCATTACTGGATCCTCTCACCTTCATAATTGGTATGATTATATTAGCCATTAAGATGACTGTAAAAAAGAGAGTGCTAGAGTTCCCTTAATCTCAATATACCCTTAGTTATATAGACTTTCAACTCTACAAAGCAAAATAAAAACACCATATTTTTTTCACTTAACACAGATAAAAATCCATGTATCATGTAGGGAGTTAGTAGCCCTTTTGCTAAAATGTATTCCATATGTCATATCAACAATAAGTCTAACACTAATATTTTCTAATACACTTAAAAGAAAACCTAGCAGTTACTTCTAAACACCATGAAATCAATAATGGGGAGAGAAAGGCACTGCTTATCATACTTGAAATCCCAGGAGTTAACCGGATTTGCTGTTACCATTTAATTTTTCCTTCACAATCCTTCCTGCCTACAGAGCCCACACATATGAAAGAAAAGCTTTCTCTTTTGTAACAGTATACAAAATAACCATAGAAAATTCTACTGTTTCCCACAAACCAGAACTAAGGTAGCTAAGTCACATTTATCAGACTTCTGGGTAAGTTGCCAGGAGTCAAAGTACTTTCCAACTACTTAGCTCAAGGGGAAAGTTCAAGAGCCCATCAAACCTTCTCGGGATACAAGAAAAATAGCCGATGAGGACAGTTTCTGTCAAGGGGATTTTTGTTCCAGCTCATCATTCTCACTGCCGTATTAAGAAAGATTGAACAGCTCCTTCAAAATTTAGTGTGAGGAACATTATTTCTCTCAGGACCATTAATCTTTGAATAATTTTTGGCCGAAAAGATGGATCTGAACATGCCAGACAAATTCAAGTTAAGAGACTTGCTCAAATAAAGAAAGAGAGAACCTGGATATACTGTGAGTTGGAAAGTAGCTTACATAAGCAAGGGACTTCATCTTTCTTGCAGACAGGGGAGTTGGGAAAGACTTCTAAATTGGGTGATAAGAGCTGTGGCTACATATCCCAGGGAACTAGGCTCTGACATCCAAGATAATTCAAAAGTCTACTTCAGTGTGAGTGCTTAAATCTCAGACTCACAAGTATCTTTTGTAATTATTTTTTGCCTTCTATCTTTCCCACTGTCCTGTAAGTTCCATGAGGTCATGGACTATGTCTTCTTTGCCATCATAGCTTAGCAGTCTTGTCAGGTCCAAATCCTGGGGTGAAACTGTGGTGTCCTCATTTTATCCTTGGCAGAGTGACCTGGGGCCCAAGGCATTAGTACTCATCTCACACTCTCAAGTAAAAATATATTTTTGCAGTTCACAGTGGCTACAACTTTCTTGAAAAGAAAGTTTCAAGTCTTCATATTAAATTGAAGTTCTGACTCTCCTTCCAAATGGAGGGCATGCAATGTCCCTTCCTTTAGTGGAGATAAACCACGTCTCTGTACTGCTTTCAGTCTCTCATAGTGAAGGGATCAAACCAGACTGTTTGAAGAACAGGATTTTATTTATGAAATGTCCTTCTTTAGACCATCTCACTATTTTAAGTCTTAATGTTAAAGAAATGAAAGTTATTTTAAAAATAACATGTTCTTCAGACTGTACCAAGTGCTGGAGGCCATGTGGGATTATACTAGGAATCTTCCCTACCAGTAGCTTGCCTGTAGACCATTCTAGTGAGGAGAACTCAGTTTTAAAAAATATAGCTTCATTATATGGCCCAGAAATTTCACATCTAGATATAAACCCCAGAAAGTCTGGAGAGCAATGATGTTGGTTGTGGCATTGAGGTATTGCAGCTAAACCGGGGGTCTGCTGAGGCTGTGATTTAGAGCACATCATAGAATATATGCAACAAAAGAAGAAATACTTAAAGGACACATGAGTAGATTTTTTAAAGTTGATATTGAGTGGGTAAAGTTGGAAGTATAAGATATTCACCATATCATGCAATCCCCACCCCCACCCCCAGGTCACATGCACATGCACATACACACACATCAAAATAGCTACTCTAAGAAGGCAAGTAGAGTTAACCCAAAACACTTTAAGACGGGAGCCTATCGAAGGGCAAGAGTAATGGAAATGGGAAATTGTGATAAATGGGAATTAAAAAATTAAAGTAAGAAATGAGATGATTCATATCTTTCATGAACTAACGGGGACAAAATACTATAAAAGAATAGAGCGCTTCATATACAATATTTCAAAAGTGAGGTATACTCTTTGTATGGTAGCAATAGAGATGCAGGCATAAAGAACAGACCTGCAGACACAGTGAGGGAAGGAGAGGGCGGGATGGATTGAAAAAGTAGCTGTGAAACATATACATTACCATATATAAAATAAATAACCAGCTGGAATTTGTTGTGTGATGCAGGGAGCTCAACTTGGTGCTCTGTGACAAGCTAGATGAGTGGGATGGGGTGGGAGGAAAGTTCAAGAGGGAGGGAACATATGTATACCTATGGCTGATTCATGTTGAAGGATGACAGAAACCAACACAACATTGCAAAGCAATTATCCTCCAATTAAAAAAAATTATGATTCTGTGATTTGATGCTAGTATTAGCTCTTTCTAGATGAGAAGGCTGAGGCTCAGAAAGACTAAGAGACTCATCCAAAGCTTATTCAGATATTATCTAGAAGAATTTAACCATACTTTCTCAACCCTCACAAAGAAATAACAACAACAACAAAAACCACCAAAAATGTTTGAGCACATAATTCTTTTGAAGTATAATTCTCACACTTAGATGCTCTCCAGATGGCTAAAAAGTGCCATTAACCATCTGTGTGACTTCTTTGGAGAAATGTCTATTTAGTTCTTTGGCCCAGTTTTTGATTGGGTCATTTATTTTTCTGGAATTGAGCTGCAGGAGTTGCTTGCATATTTTTGAGATTAGTTGTTTGTCAGTTGCTTCATTTGCTATTATTTTCTCTTATTCTGAAGGCTGTCTTTTCACCTTGCTTATAGTTTCCTTTGTTGTGCAGAAGCTTTTAAGTTTAATTAGGTCCCATTTGTTTATTTTTGCTTTTATTTCCAATATTCTGGGAGGTGGGTCATAGAGGATCCTGCTGTGATTTATGTTGGAGAGTGTTTTGCCTATGTTTTCCTCTAGGAGTTTTATAGTTTCTGGTCTTATGTTTAGATCTTGAATCCATTTTGAGTTTATTTTTGTGTATGGTGTTAGAAAGTGTTCTAGTTTCATTCTTTTACTGGTTGACCAGTTTTCCCAATACCACTTGTTAAAGAGATTGTCTTTAATCCATTGTATATTCTTGCTTCCTTTGTCAAAGATAAGGTGTCCATAGGTGCATGGATTTATCTCTGAGCTTTCTATTTTGTTCCATTGATCTATATTTCTGTCTTGATGACTGTGGCTTTGTAGTAGAGCCTGAAGTCAGGCAGGTTGATTCCTACAGTTTCATTCTTCTTTCTCAAGATTGCTTTGGCTATTCGAGGTTTTTTTGTATTTCCATACAAATTGTGAAATTATTTGTTCTAGCTCTGTGAAAAATGCTGTTAGTAGCTTGATAGGGATTGCATTGAATCTAGAAATTGCTTTGGGTAGCATACTATTTTCACTATATTGATTCTTCCGATCCATGAACATGATATATTTCTCCATCTGTTAGTGTCCTCTTTGACTTCTTTCACCAGTGTTTTATAGTTTACTAAATATAGGTCTTTAGTTTCTTTGGGTAGATATATTCCTAAGTATTTTATTCTTTTTGTTGCAATGGTGAATGGAATTCTTTCCTTAATTTCTCTTTCGATTTTCTCATTATTAGTGTATAGGAATGCAAGGGATTTCTGTGTGTTGATTTTATATCCTGCAACTTTACTGTATCCATTGATTAGCTTTAGTAATTAAACATTTCTCCAAAGAAGACATACAGATGGCTAACAAACACATGAAAAAATGCTCAACATCTCTCATTATCAGAGAAATGCAAATCAAAACCACAATGAGGTACCATTTCACGCCAGTCAGAACGTCTGTGATCCAAAAGTCTACAAGCAATAAATGCTGGAGAGGGTATGGAGAAAAGAGAACCCTCTTACACAGTTGGTGGGAATGCAAACTAGTACAGCCACTATGGAGAACAGTGTGGAGATTCCTTAAAAACTGGAAATAGAACTGCCATATGACCCAGCAATCCCACTGCTGGGCATATACACTGAGGAAACCAGAATTGAAAGAGACATGTGTACCCCAATGTTCACTGCAGCATTGTTTATAATAGCCAGGACATGGAAGCAACCTAGATGTCCATCAGCAGATGAATGGATAAGAAAGCAGTGGTACATATACACAATGGAGTATTACTCAGCCATTAAAAAGAATACATTTGAATCAGTTCTAATGAGGTGGATGAAACTGGAGCCTATTATACAGAGTGAAGTAAGCCAGAAAGAAAAACACCAATACAGTATACCAACACATATATATGGAGTTTAGAAAGATGGTAACGATAACCTTGTATGTGAGACAGCAAAAGAGACACAGTAGAACAGTCTTTTGGACTCTGTGGGAGAGGGAGAGGGTTGGATGATTTGGGAGAATGGCACTGAAACATGTATAATATCATATATGAAATGAATCACCAGTCCAGGTTCAATGCATGATATTGGATGCTTGGGACTGGTGCACTGAGATGACCCAGAGAGATAGTACGGGGAGGGAGGTGGGAGGGGGGTTCAGGATGGGGAACACGTGTAAACCTCTGGCAGATTCATGTTGATATATGGCAAAACCAATACAATATTGTAAAGTAATTAGCCTCCAATTAAATACATTTATATATTTTTTAAAAGTGCCATTAAATGGATATAGCACAACATTGAGTTTTTTCCTTACTTTTGAGTGGGCCAAAAGTGGCCACAAACTGAAAACAGCATGGATCAAGAGAGATATAAGGAAGGAAAGAAATAAGCAAACACATCTTCTCATAATTGTGTAAAATGTTGACTCACTTGTGAGAAGTTTTGGAGTCATTTGTGAATGTATTCCTATTCCTTTCATGGGTTTAGGCTGTACAATCTCTGAAAATAGTTTATCTGGGGGAGCCACGTTAATGTGGCTCAACAGTTGCTCATTGGCCAATTAAAGGAGGGAACAGGTCTGTCTGAAACCCATGCTGATGGACAGAGCTTAAAGAGAAGTTGCTCGAAGTGTCCATGCCCCTCCTGAGTTGGATTGCAGAAGGTCTAGTAGCAAGTCTCTGTCCCTCCAGATCACTTTGTGGAACCTGAAGTGTGACAGTCACTCTTGTCCAGCAGAATCTCCCAGGTGATTGCTTTAGAATTGTAGTTCTCACCCCTGGATGCACTTTGGAATCACTTGGAAGTTTTAAAAGATGCTAATGTTTGGGTACCACCTTGCAGAGTTTCAGATTCAGTGGTCTGAACATCAGTGTCTTGGAAGCTCCCCAGGTAATTCTAATGTTCTGCCCAGTCTGAGGACTACTACCATAAGCCTGTTGTGCTTGTAAGCCTGGTATGCAGGCACTGTGGAAAAAGCAAGGGTCAGGGTAGTGTTGCATCTCACTCAGGGTGACTGTTTCTAGGTGACAAGTAGCAACATCGTCTCCAGTGGAGTGTGTCCTACAGTTCTGGTTAACGACCCGCACTTGTTGTTGTTGCTCACTCAGTCATGCCCAACTCTTTGTGTCCGTGTGGACTGCAGCACACCAGGCTCCCCTGTCCTCCATTATTTCCCAGAGTTTGTTCAAACTCATGTCCATTGAGTTGGTGGTTCCATTCAACCATCTCATCCTCTGTCACCACCTTCTCCACTTGCCTTCAATATTTCCCAGCATCAGGGTCCTTTCCAATGAGTTGGCTCTTCCCACCAGCTGGCTAAAGTAGTGGAGCTTCAGCTCCAGCATCAGTTCTTTGAAAGAATATTCAGGGTTGATTTTCTTTAGAATTGACTGCTTTGACCTCCTTGCTGTCCAAGGTACTCTCAAGAATTTTCTCCTTTTGAAAGCGTCAATTCTTTGGTTCTCAGTCTTTTTTATTAGGGACATGGAAAATGGTCCTAGGCCAGAGGTAGAAGTGGTTTGGAGAAGCACAGAGGTTAAGGAGGAATATTTAAGGAGAGATAAGTCAGGAGGCATTTTCAAATAAGTACAACTAAAATTTCTGCTTTTCAGCACATATTAGAAGGAAGTTTAGGTTATAGTGACCACAGGACTGGACAAGGTCAGTTTTCATTCCAATTCCAAAGAAAGGAAATGTCAAAGAATGTTCAAACTACCACACGATTGCACTCATCTCACACACTAGCAAAGTAATGATCAAAATTCTCCAAGCTAGATTTCAAACAGTACACGAACTGAGAACTTCCAGATATTCAAGCTGGATTTAGAAAAGGCAGAGGAACCAGAGATCAAATTGCCAACACCCACTGGATCATTGGAAAAGGAAGACAGTTGCAGAAAAACACTTGCTTTATTTACTATATTAAAGCCTTTGACTGTGTGGATCACAACAAACTGGGGAAAATTCTTAAAGAGATAGGAATACCAGACCACCTTACCTGTCTCTTGAGAAATCTGTATACAGGTCAAGAAGCAAGAATTAGCACCAAACACGGAACAACAGATTGGTTCAAAACTGGGAAAGGAGTATATCAAGGTTGTATATTGTCACCTTTGCTTTTTAACTTACGTGCAGAGTACATCATGTGAAAGGCCAGACAGTAAGAAGAACAAGCTGGAATCAAGATTGCAGGGAGAAAATCAGTAACTTCAGATATGCAGATGACACCACCCCTGTGGCAGAAAGTGAAGAAGAACTAAAGAGCCCCTTGATGAAAGTGAAAGTGGAGAGTGAAAAAGCTGGCTTAAAAGCTGGCAAAATTCAAAAAATGAAGATCATGCCATCTGGGCCCATCACTTGATAACAAATTGATGGGGAAACAATGTAAACAGTGACAGACTTTATTTTCTCAGGCTGCAAAATCACCACAGATGGTTACTGCAGCCATGAAATTAAAAAGACACTCCTTGGAAGAAACTTTATGATAAACCTAGACAGTATTTTTAAAAGAAGAGATATTACTTTGCTGACAAAGGTCAATCTAGTCAAAGCTATGGTTTTCTTAGTAGTCATGTGTGGATGTGAGAGTTGGACTATAAAGAAAGCTGAGCACCAAATAATTGATGCTTTTGAGTTGTGGTGTTGGAGAAGACTCTTGAGAGTCCCTTGGACTACAAAGAGATCCAATCAGTCAATCCTAAAGGAGATCAGTCTTCAATATTCATTGGAAGGACTGATGCTGAAGTACCAATAATTTGACCACCTGATGCAAAGGGCTGATTCATTAGAAAAGATCTTGATGCTGGGAAAGATTGAAGGTAGGAGGAGAAGAGGACAACAGAAGATGAGATGGTTGTATGACATCACTGACTTGATGGATATGAGTTCGAATGGGAGTTGGTGATGGACACAGAGGTCTGGCTTGCTGCAGAACATGGGGTCACAAAGATTCGGCCTGAACAACTATACCGAAGTGAACTAGGTTATGGGGGCAAAATCAGAATTCATTCTCAAAACCTGGGCTCATTCTGCTGTACCATAGTCTTTTTCCATATATATTTCAAGCTCAATGCCCAGACAGATATAATCATTTCCTTGTACCCTCTGAGCTTTTCACTGCCTCTAGCTCTTTTCACACTCTCTTTCTTAATGCCTCCCGCCTCTGTTTCATTCATTAAGGTATAGACCAATCTCAACCTCCCTCTGAGGTCTGCTCCCAAATACCCCAGCCCACATTGTTTCCTCCTGTCCAGATATCACACAGTATTTCCAACTGGCATCAGATAAACAATTGTTACTTAATATCTGCATGTGCTGAAGTTCTATTTCTACAGTTAGATTTTGTCTCATGTGAGTAGACATCATGCTTTACTTCTTTGTCGTGCTTATATTCCTTGGCAAAGTGCCAGGCACACAGGGGGTACTCCTGAAATACATGATCAAGTGGTGGATTACGATATTAGTCACCCTAAACCATCCTCAGTCTTTTCAAGAAAATAATATAAAAGCAGACAAGGCAGAGTCCCAGGAGGGTATATGACAAAGAATTACCATGATAAACTTGACAAATGAAACTTTTTAATGAGAGTGGCATCCTTTCAGTGCACCTGTGTTCAACAAATGGATAATCACATCATGAGCTCAAGACACTCATCCCCAACATAACATTTAGATACAGCATCATTCTTTCCTATGATTCAGTTAGATTATTTGACCATTCAACTGTCTATGATTATTTCTTCCAGAATTTTCTTTTCTTTTTTAAACCATCTCCTTGATCTTCCCCCTTGTTTGAAAGCTGTGGCTTCATTATATTTTCTTCTTTAGTGGAAATTCTAACTCTAAAAGCCCCACTGCAAATCTGGAGTTTGAAAGAGAGCTTCTGGGGCATTGAGATAGTTTTTCCCTCTTCTCCAAGAGCCAAGTTTCTTCCCCTAAATTTTCCCAAATGCTGCAGCCAATTATGACCTGAATACCTCAATGAATTCCAAGGAAAAATGCCACTTTGCTTGACTGACCTCATTGTTAGGACGGTCTTGCAAAAGGGCTAGTTGAACATTTGTTTTTCTCCTTTTGAGAAAATTCTATCATCACATTGTTTAAAATGATTTCCCTTTACTCCAGTTCTTTTAGCTATAATTTTAAAGGTTTTGTTTTGTTTATATAATATTAAACTTTCTAGATTTCACTTAGTCCTTTCTGTTCCACTTCAGAGGACTGAAAAGAATGGCTTCATTAAGCCAATGAAAGGTGTTGTGGATTCAAGTCTCATACCCATTCTATGATAGATCAATAAAAAGTTAGCCACAGTTCAGCCTACAGGGGGATTTTGATTACAGAACACTGGTCGTCACTTCTAGTATGTTCCCAAATAACTTCTGGACCTCTTTTAAAAATCTGGGTGTCTGGCTCATCCTCCCTGAGATGGACTTAGAGAATCTTGCACACCATCCGGTAACCATTTTGCCTTTTAATAAAACATATGGATTTAATAAACTATGGTCATTGTTCTTAACTCACCCAGATTTCTGTGCCACTTCTGTTTCTGCATTATAGTAAGGGAGAATGTGTAACATTTACAGAGTTCCCATTCAGACTCCAGCTCTATTTAGATATGAATGCTCATTGTATTGGGCTTCTATTAGATAATAATAAAAAACAAGGCCCTTAGAGTAAGGAAAGAGGTAAGAAGGTTATGGTACAGTATTCTCATGACTCTTCCATTTCTGGCTATGCTTGCAAGCACATAGACCTCTTCGACACAGGAACAGTTGTTTGGTTGCCTGTTATTTTCTCTCTACCAGCAGTTTCATTGCCAGTTATGTGAAGAACTCCTTTGGAGATACTTTTATTACTAGGAAAATCAGTTCTGCTTACAGTACAGGACTGTATTGACTCATGTCAGGAAACTAGAGAGTTTAGGGGGTATCATTTGCTTATTATGTAATATCTTGTTTAATAGGAAAAAGAAGAAAGAACAAACCATTTGGTTTCTGTTTTGTGGTGTCCTGAAACCTGTGTTTCAATGGAATTAGATGATTCACTGTAAGACCTGGTTCGAAGAGGGTCTTATTTATGCCCTGCAATAGCAAGATGAGGTACCAAGATATCTGAATTTTCAAAAGCTCCACAGGGTGATTTGAATCTGTCCCAAAGATTTAAAGCCTCTTTCTAGAATCACTTGAGTTTTTGAGAATGTGTGCTGTCTTGTGTTCTAGTTGAGAGCTGCCTGGTGATGGAGCATAGAGGGAAGACTATATTTGCTTTGCTTCACAGTCATTGCTGAGTACAGGCATTCTATTAAGTGCTGTTGACATCCACAGTCCCTGCCCTCCAGGGGCCTACAGACCTTGGATGGTTTTAGAGAAAAAGAGGCAGAGTTTTCTAATTACTGCTTGGTTTAAGTCTGGGCACTGTTACTTAGAAACAAGTCATTGAACATCTGAGACTTTGGTTTCCTCCTTGATAAAGCAAGGATAATAAGATCTTCACAACATTATTATAAGTATTAAGTGTGACCACATATAAATAGGTGTAAAAATATTTAAGGTATTATTTCTATTAACTATCAGATTCTTTTTTTTAACCGTTTTCATTTTGTTTATCTTTTCCATCTAGTCAGGGACATTTTTAGCAATTCCAACTTCATTCTTGACTCACCATGCAGACTACAGGAAAGGAGTTAATATTTAGTCCTAGGTTGTTTTTTTTTTTTTTAATCTTGCTAAAAGTGGGTATCAGACTTCAGGAATGCTATAAAAATATTTTTTTAAATAAAAAGTTTTAGGATAATGTTTGCCATTACTAAGATGCTAACATGAATGTATCTTTGTGATCCCAGAAACTTACTTTTAGCTACATTAGTCACAGCTTTGGAAAATGCCTCTTGGGTGTGGACTGTTTAATTCAGGGTTAGCCACTTTGCCAGCTTCTCATCTTGTACAATTCACTTATACCACGTGCATGGGCAGCTTACCTTTGTGCTGTAGAGCCCCTGGAAGATGGAGAGAGTATTGTGATACTACTTTGATGTTGCTATTATTTGTTGCAAATCCAAAAGGAATACAAATATAGAGTCAAGAACAGCAAGGGTGAAAAATAGAGTCAATTTCATCATGCTGACCTTCATCAAAGATCACTTTGTACCTCTGCTATAGCAGTTGACACTCTCTGAGTTATATTGAAAGTATGTATTGTATTAGTTTTCTATTGCTACTAGAATATATTATTACAAATCCAGTGACTTAACTCAAACTTTTTTAGCTTACATGTCTGGAGGTCATAAACTTGCCATGATTCTCTCTTGGCTAAGATCAAGGTATAAGAAGGACTCTATTCCTTTCTGGAGGTTCTAAGAGAGAATTCATTTCCCTGCCTCAAACAGCTTCTAGAGACTGCCCATATTCTTTGGCTCAAGGCCCAAAAGGTTGTATCTCTGTGATCATGTATATCTTCTCTGACTGTGGGCTTCCCTGGTGGCTCAGACAGTGAAGAATCTGCCTGTAATGCAAGAGACCTGGGTTTGATCCCTGGGTCAGAAAGATCCCCTGTAGAAGGGAATAGCAACCCATTCCAGTATCTTTCCCTGGAGAATTCCATGAGTAGAGGAGCCTGGTAACCTAGAATCCATGGGGCTGCAAAGAGTCAGACACAACTGAGCAACTAACACTTTCACTTCACTTTCTCTTTGAATTTAACGTATTGTGTGATTATTTTGAAGCCACCCAAATAATCCAACATTATCTTCCCCATCACAATATCTGCAGCTTTTGTCGCATCTGCAAAGTCCCTCTTCCCTTGCAGGGTAACATATTCACGGGTTCCGGAGATTAGGGAGTAGACAAATTTAAGCTATTAATCTGCCTACCACCTGTTTATATTGTTTTATTTCTTTTGCTAGATGGTAAGTTTCTTGGGGACTAAAATGTGTATTTTATCTGTTGTTACAGTCACCACAGAGTCAATCCAAGTGTACTGCATACAACAAAGAGTTCAGGCAGCTTTGCTGAATGACTCAGCAGGACTCAAAAAATTTTAGATTCAGTGGAGCAAATGGCAAACTCATGGAGTTTCAAAATTCCAGCAAGAATGACTATATATTTTCAAATCCATGGGAAAATTCAATAACAGTTAAATGATTTTGTAAGTATAAGATTACAAAAATATTTTTTTTTATCTTTAGTACTTCTCCATGACTACAGTTATGTGACCATCTTACATATTCCAGGATGCTCTGATGCTGTGACCTTCCAGTTGGTTTCCTGTCTGTCAGTAAAATTTCTGTCTGAGTGTTTTGCAGTGATGATAAGCAAAAGTCAACAATTAGAGATCAGGTGCCACAGGAAAGACTCAGTATTGCCTCTCAGATGTCAGCTAAAGAAGGGTCAACGGGAAATTAAACATTATAAGGCTGGCTTGGGTTCTTGCCCTGAGCAATTAACTTGCTGATAATTTGTAGTGTTCACTTCTTGTAGAACTGGATATGATGTGCTGCTAGACTCCCCAAAGAAGCAGCTTTTAAGAAATGTGTCTTACATGGTTTGCATCACACAGAGTTCTGCAAGTTATGCAAGGCAGCTTACAGACTCTGGAATCTATGGCTGGCAAGAAAAATAAATATTTCCGTATTGCATTTAGCAATTGCTATGTATTAAGGTAATTTTGTTTAAAAATTATTAAGGGCTTTGTAGCACAAAGATCCTGCTAAATTACACAGAAAGGATTAGATTTAGGGGGTGGGGTAGACTGGGGGATATTGGATATGCAAGCACAGATGGTCTTGATCGACTCAGAACACTCCAGAGCCAAGAGGGAAATGTATGTTTTGTGTGGTTACATATGTTGTAAAGAAAATTGCCCCTGGTTCTTTCCTGTAAGAGAGTACAAGGAGGGAAGAGGGGGAGAGAACAAGATCAGGCAGGGAAAGGTGAAGCAGACACGAGAGCTGCATATGTAGCAGATGTCTGGCAAAGGTAGGAGCAAAGAAAGGGCAGGGAGACTGGGGAACCAAATTCCTTCCATGGCAAGTCAGTGACCAATGAGAAGAGGGATGTTCTGTGCCAAGGATCAATGGCACTGAGTGGGTATCGTTCTATGGACTCTTACCTTGGAATCTGCATTGACTGGTTTGGCAAATGGGCCATCTTCCCATGAGGAGTAAGTTTATAGAGAGATGCTTCTGATCAACACAAATCGTTCCTTTTCCCCAAGGACTTCAGCTACCTGGGAAGGGGATGGACAACCTTAGCTATTCTGGACTCTTTTTAGATCTTACCTCATATAATCCTAACAAGTATACTGTGAGGCAGGTTTCACAGTTTCACACGGCTTCCCTGGTGGCTCAGATGGTAAAGAACCTGCCTGCAATGCAGGAGACCTGGGTTTGACTCCTGCATTGGGAAGATCCCCTGGAGAAAGGAATAGCAACCCAGCTCCAGTACTCTTGCCTGGAGAGTCCTCACGGACAGAAGAGCCTAGCAGGCTACAGCCCACGGGGTGGCAAAGGGTCGGACACGACTGAGTGTCACTCAGTCATGTCACTCAGTCGTGTCTAACCCTTTCCCTTATAGTTTTACAGCATTGCCCAGTTTATAGATGAGGAAATCTAGGCACAAAGAGGGTCAGCAACTTGTATAGGGGCGCACTGCTAGTTGCAAGCCAACAGTCTGGTCTGCCTCTGTCAATACTCTATGACACCAGTGCTTTAAACCAATGAGCCCACTGAGTATAGTAACTGTGGATTGTCGTCTTTGTAGTTCTCACAGAACCTGTCAAAACATCTATCCACAAAATAGGTGTTTCACTTCATAGAAAATAAATCACTTACTTAATAAAGAAATTCATTTGTGGAATCAGTCAAACTTCAAAACAGCAAAAATAAAAACCAAAAACCTGCAACATACCTTATGTACAGTTATTCTAATTGCCAAGGTCTATAGGGCTTTTAAAAATCACCATCCAAATGATAAACATGGTACTCACTCTTGGCACAATATGTCAAGTATCATTTGTCAGAAACTGGAAAAAAGCCCAATTATTTTATCTTTGTTAACAGAGATGTGCTATAAGGACAGAAACCAATCTCAGCAACTCCACAGCCAAACTGATAGAACACTGGGGACCCAATTAAAATGCAGCAGTATCTTTAATAATCCACAGCTGTGGTGATGCCCGACAACCCCAGTGGTACTCTGTCATGTTCAAGGTCAGCTTCCTCTATGCCTTGTTCTTTACTTATTTCTTACACCTTCAGCTTTTACCCTTTAGTTGTGCTATCTATCTTATTTTTGTCCTAAATTCTTTTCCCGTTGTTGATTCCAACTTTGTACATCCCTCAATCTGATTTCAAGTGACAGGTATGATGGGATCAGGGGTCAGTCATTGCAACGTTTTGTTGAGTAGAGCTCTCCAGCTCAGCCCCTTCTTGGACCTCATCCAGTCTATGGATGGCCACCTTTGGGTTGGGCACACATTCTCTGGCTATAGCCAGAGTTGGGAGCAGGGTGGGGATTATAAGATATAAAGTACAACAATCTACGGATGAAGAACCACCCTGAAGAGAGCCACGGTTTGGAAAGGACCCTAAGTCTTCTCAGAAGGGTAAATTATTTGGCTTGCCTTACAGAGTCACATTGAAAATGGTCAAAGTTACAACCCCTACAGTTTTAAAATCTAAGAAAATGTGGTGTCCCAGCATACAGAACAAGTCAATGAGATCGACTAAGAACAACTTTGCAAACAGTTCTTGGGGTCCTAGACCTTAAAGCTTCACTAAAGATGCTTTGAAAGTGTCGAGAGGAAACTTGGATGATTTATCCTTCTTCAAAATTCATTTGTGGAATCAGTCAATCAAACTTCAAATCATAGTAAAATTAAACACCAAAACTCTGCAACATACCATATGTACAGTTATTCTAATTGCCAAGGGTCTATAGGGCTTTAAAAAAATCATGGTCCTAATGATCAACATGGTACTCATTCTTGGCACAATATAAATCAAACTCATTTAAGAAACTTAGCAAGTACGGAAATAGTTACAAAGAGCATTCTTTTTGTCACAATCTTAAATTTGCAATTCCTTGTTCCCTTTCAGAATGCCATATGGAAAAGAGACAACATTTTAAATGGGTTTCTAAAGAACTGCATTTGACAGGAATACAAAAAAACTTCACAAAACCACTAAATATTTGGCTAGCATAGAGTCTACTGGAGGTTTTAAAAGGTTTGAAGACAAATTGTTATGTTAAGAGAAAAAGTCTTCAGACCATGGCTGACCTATCAACTGACCAATAACTTTTCCCACTGAGCATTTAAATCACCCATCCCTCGAACTAGAGACTTCCCTAGTTAAGCAGCTTCCCCCAATGGTTTGGAATGGGTCAGTGTGTTGTTCTGGCTCCCCTGGCATGAGCATGCACAGTATCTGGTCTGGTCAGCCATCCAAACCGCTTTACCATACATCAAGGATCCAAAGTAATTTCACTAGACATTCTCAAGTGCAATCGCAATCTGCCAATTTCCATCTCACGTATCTTCCTAGGAAACATATGGTCCATAATATGTTTGCTCATGGACTGAGACATGGATAGATCTCAGCCGATGTTAGAAACACAGGAATGGGTATCCTGCTCCTGGCAGTGCTAAATGAAGCATCTTTCATATGGGGCATCAGTGAATAATGACAAAGTTTAAATGATAAAGAAAAAAAAGTGTTCATGTTTGGAATTAGAGTTGGCACCTTTTTGAAAGTGTACTTAGTTGTAAGAACAGAGTGAATTCAGAACCAGTAGGTGACAAGGTGTTACAGCAATAGGGGTATAATACCAAAAAAACTTTTCTGAAGCATAAATCCTTGTAGAATTTTCATATAAAACATCCTTGTATTTCAAATTTCAACTCAGCAGTTTCAGCAAAATTGTGTATGTCAAGAGAAAATATATCAACCGTGGGTTCATGTTCTGATTTCCTTGGACTTTGCAGTGATAAGGTTCCTGCTGTTCTCCTTAGAATGCCAGCCAAGGCTGAAACATACTTGTTATAGAATTTCAGATGGTAACAAAGCCAGTCTGGTTTATTCATAGCAAGTACTGTGAGAGTTGAAGACATGACACTTGAACTGGATGGTGGAGAAAAATGGGGCATCTTTTTGAATATCAGTGGAGAAATCTGTAAATACTTAGCTGTTCTTCAGTTTGAGGTCACATGTGTGACTTAGACTTCATTCTACTTTTATGAAAAGAACTGTTTGTCTTTTGGGAGTGGAGAGAACAAGCTTTCCTACACCCCCACAGATTCTCTCTTTTTCAAAGCCAAGTCAATATTTTTTGGCCACTCTTGTTCTCTGACTTCATGGTGGTTGCCCAGGTTTGAGCTTCCCTATGCTCATATGTCCATTAATGAAAGCCCTGGCTCAGCCATGGGCCAGAGAACAGGAACACCAAGGCCACTGTAAGATCCTGCCTCTGCTCAGCTACTTAAGCAACAGCCTTGTTTCACATGGACCACTGCCCTCTGTCTCTGGGGGCTGTAATTATGCAGGCGTATTGGCCTGCTGAGTAGCTGACATTTCTAGCACTCTCATCTTTCGGAACCTAGCTGTATTTCTTCTGGTTAAGAATGTCCATGGAATGAGAAGAGGATAAGCTGAAGTTGGTATCTAGTAAATGACAGAGCTGCACAAATGTTTGTGGAGGATCACACAAAGTTTATATGATAGCTATTTCTTTGGTAAGCCTGGAGGGGAATGGAACTTGTACCTTAAGGGAGGACATTCTTATCATTTAATGCAGTGGCAGCATAAAGCCACTTTAAAAATCTGGTAAAAGACAGTGGGGAGGACAGCTGAATAGTGGGGTGGAGATGGTGGGAAGGATGGGAATGAACGGAAAGTTTCCAGAGATAAATGTTACCCTAGTTCATGGCTACTTCTTTTCTCCCAAACTCTCCTCTTGGATTCAGCAAAGAGCCCCAGAGTGGAGGGGAGCAGTAAAAGCAGATCCATGAATTCTCCATTCTCTCTTCTTTCCAACTACAAAGTTTTCTGGAGATATAAATATAGATATATGAATGCAAGCCCCTAACAACTGCCAAAGGAGAGAAGGATAGTACACCTTATTCTATATTTCAAAGCTAGATTACCTGTTGAGGCTTCTTTTTGCCTCTCTCTGAATCCATGGTTTTATAGTTCTTCTTGTCCTCGGTGCTCTTTTTATTTCATTCATTTGTGGTTTTCATAGCATCCTGGTTATCAGTGCTGTTATTTCTGTCTGGCAAATGAAGATTGGTCTTGGGGAAATAATGACTTGGGCAATTCATTCCATTAAACAGGGATAGGACCAGGAAGCAAGCTTAAAAGTGTCTGGAACCCATTTTGGCTATAAACTACTAAACCCTACAATAGCTTTCTTTTCCTCGTCCCTATTTTTTGTTTCCTTTGCATTCATTCAGGATTTTTCTGTTGTGTGGCCCCAATGGCCTGCGGCTATTCTGAAGTGGAAAATATTAAGTGTTGTTGATCTTCCTGATCTTGGCAAATAGTCTCTGGGAAGAATTCTAAGAGAATAAAGTATGAACTGTCACGTAATTGTTGCTGAAAAAGAGGACTCAAAGCCAGGAGTTCCTTGCTGTGCATAAGCCCTGGGGCTTGGGTGAATCCTCTCGGTGCTGTAGCTTCTCCCTCCATCTTCTCTGCCTTTCCCAACCTCCCAGGGATATTATGCAGATAAATGAAATAAAATTAGCTTGATCTATTTGGATTTGATGAGCTGTTATTTTTCTTCCAGTTCTGACATTCTATAGCTCTTTACAGTAGGTGGAAATGTTGAAAAAGAGAGCCAAGAAGAAATTTTTACATGATCTATGTTTTTATTTCTACTAGTAAGCAAGTGATGACAGTTCTTCACCTCCTATCTCATCCTTGTCACCAACAGTCATACAGGTTAAGAATTTTATCCCTAAAGGTTTTAATTAGGATAAAAATCATTGGTCTTTTCAGTCTAGCTACCAATGCTATAACTTTCATGAATGGTGTATGCTTTGAGGATCTGAAGCAGTCATTTAGGAAACAGACAATCTAGAGTTTCTGTAGGGAAAATATAGTTGTCTCTGTTTCTCTGTGTTAGTCTACTCCATTGTTTTCTTCCCTGTTTCTTATATTTCCTCTCTCCCACTGAATTTCTTTCCTTTCTTCTTGTGCATGTAGCTATTTTCACTTGAGTTCAGCTTGCCTATATGAATCATTATCTACAAATCATTGACCTCTTAGTTCAAATTCTTACCACATGGAAACTGGACAGCTTAATCAGGTCTTTGGAAATTCTTACCTCTTGGGTTATGGCTTCATTCTGGTTGAAAACAGCTGTAGGAGGAAAAAGCCATGGGCAGAAGAGTCAATCATGGACTTCTGCTCAGGGACCTTAAGCATTGCAGACTATAATAGACAGATCTATTTTGGTTTCCAATTATAATAAAAGAACTCTTCCACAAAGCTCAATACCTAGCTTTAATTATGGATGATAAACATTGTACTTTGAACACACACTCTATTTAGGATCAGGAAGTCCTTGTCCATGATCCTGGCTCTGTCTCTCACAAACTAATCCCATATGATTATACAGTGGAAGTGAGAAATAGATTTAAGGGCCTAGATCTGATAGAGTGCCTGATGAACTATGGAGTGAGGTTCGTGACATTGTACAGGAGACAGGGATCAAGACCATCCTCATGGAAAAGAAATGCAAAAAAGCAAAATGGCTGCCTGGGGAGGCCTTACAAATAGCTGTGAAAAGAAGAGAGGTGAAAAGCAAAGGAGAAAAGGAAAGATATAAGCATCTGAAGGCAGAGTTCCAAAGAATAGCAAGAAGAGATAAGAAAGCCTTCTTCAGCGATCAGTGCAAAGAAATAGAGGAAAAGAACAGAATGGGAAAGACTAGCGATCTCTTCAAGAAAATTAGAGATATAAAGGGAACATTTCATGCAAAGAGGGGCTCGATAAAGGACAGAAATGGTCTGGACCTAACAGAAGCAGAAGATATTAAGAAGAGATGGAAAGAATACAAGGAAGAACTGTACAAAAAGATCTTCAAGACCCAGATAATCATGATGATGTGATCACTCATCTAGAGCCAGACATCTTGGAATGTGAAGTCAAGTGGGCCTCAGAAAGCATCACTACGAACAAAGCTAGTGGAGGTGATGGAATTCCAGTGGAGCTGTTTCAAATCCTAAAAGATGATGCTGTGAAAGTGCTACACTCAATATGCCAGCAAATTTGGAAAACTCAGCAGTGGCCACTGGACTGGAAAAGGTGTTTTCATTCCAATCCCAAAGAAAGGCAATGCCAAAGAATGCTCAAACTACCACACAATTGCACTTATCTCACACACGCTAGTAAAGTAATGCTCAAAATTCTCCAAGCCAGGTTTCAGCAATACGTGAACCATGAACTTCCTGATGTTCAAGCTGGTTTTAGAAAAGGCAGAGGAACCAGAGATCAAATTGCCAACATCAGCTGGATTATCAGAAAAAGCAAGAGAGTTCCAGAAAAACATCTATTTCTTCTTTATTGACTATGCCAAAGCCTTTGACTGTGTAGATCATAATAAACTTTGGAAAATTCTTCAAGAGATGGGAATACCAGACCACCTGACCTGCCTCTTGAGAAATCTGTATGCAGGTCAGGAAGCAACAGTTAGAACTGGACATGGAACAACAGACTGGTTCCAAATAGGAAAAGGAGTACGTCAAGGCTGTATGTTGTCACCCTGCTTATTTAACTTATATGCAGAGTGCATCATGAGAAACACTCTACTGGAAGAAGCACAAGCTGGAATCAGGATTGCTAGGAGAAATATCAATCGCCTCAGGTATGCAGATGACACCACTCTTATGGCAGAAAGTGAAGAGGAGCTAAAGGGCCTCTTGATGAAGGTGAAAGAGGAGAGTGAAAAAGTTGGCTTAAAGCTCAACATTCAGAAAACGAAGATCATGGCATCCGGTCCCATCACTTCATGGGAAATAGATGGGGAAACAGTGGAAACAGTGTCAGACTTTATTTTTGGGGGCTCCAAAATCACTGCAGATGGTGACTGCAGCCATGAAATTAAAAGATACTTACTCCTTGGAAGAAAAGTTATGACCAACCTAGATAGCATATTCAAAAGCAGAGACATTACTTTGCCGACTAAGGTCCGTCTAGTCAAGGCTATGGTTTTTCCTGTGGTCATGTATGGATGTGAGAGTTGGACTGTGAAGAAGGCTGAGTGCCAAAGAACTGATGCTTTTGAACTGTGGTGTTGGAGAAGACTCTTGAGAGTCCCTTGAACTGCAAGGTGATCCAACCAGTCCATTCTGAAGGAGATCAACACTGGGATTTCTTTGGAAGGAATGATCCTAAAGCTGAAACTCCAGTACTTTGGCCACCTCATGCGAAGAGTTGACTGATTGGAAAAGACTCTGATGCTGGGAGGGATTGGGCGCGGGAGGAGAAGGGGACGACTGAGGATGAGATGGCTGGATGGCATCACGGACTCGATGGACATGAGTCTGAGTGAACTCCGAGAGATGGTGATGAACAGGGAGGCCTGGCGTGCTGCGATTCATGGTGTCGCAAAGAGTCAGACACGACTGAGTGACTGAACTGAACTAAAAGCTTTGCTATCTGTAAAAGGAGGACAGGGTGATAATCATTAAGATAATGTATCCACCTTACAGAGTTGTTGTGAATAAGATATATTTTATATATCTTTTCAGTTTTATTGAGATCTCTTTGGCATAAATCAGTGATTAGTTTTAAGTGTACAACATAATGATTTGATGTAATATGTGTTTCAAAATGATTACCATATTAAGTTTATTAACCTTCAAATAGTTACATTTTTCTTCAAATATACATTATGATATTAACTATTGGACTTCTCTGGTGACTCAGATGGTAATGAATCTGCCTACAATTCAGGAGAGTAGAGTTTAATCCGTGGGTTGGGAAGCTCCCCTGGAGAAGGGAATGTCTATCCACTCCAGCCTTCTTGCTTGGAGAATTCCACAGAGAGAGGAGCCTGGCGATCTATGGTCCATGGGGTTGCAAAGAGTCAGACACGACTGAGCATTACTTTCATTGTTAACTATAATTACCATACTGTACTTTATAGCTCTAGAACTTATCTATCTTATAATTGGAAGTTTGTGCCTTTTGACCACCTTTACCCATCTATTTTTCTTAAGTTTTTATATTTTTGAATATTTTTCTGTCTTCTATAAATTATACTGTACATGAAATATAAATCATACTATATGCTATTAACCCTTATTTGATCATCTGACTGTTCAGTTTACTTTCACACACCTGGACCAAAAGGGGCTTTCTCTAACAGTACCTAAAAAAAATTTGCAAGAATATTTGAAAGAATAATAGCTTCTTCCTTTTCTTTATTATTCCTTTCAGTACTTACATTACATGCCATTATAGCCTACACTTAAATGTCTATTGATTCTGTTCCTGTTTTTAGCTCTGAGCTTGTGTGTGTGTGTGTGTGTGTGTGTGTGTGTGTGTGTGTGTGTGTGGGGGGGGGGTGCAGTCTTTATGTGCCTACTTCATTTCTGTGTCCTTGGCACATAGTATTTTCCCTGGCATGTAACAGAGGCTTAATAAATATTTTCTAGCAAATATTCATGAATATGAGTGAATGTCCAATAAGTAATCATTGCTAACTTCTCTCCCTGCCTCTGGGTCTATTCTTGGACTTAAGTATTTTTATACGAATCAACATGGACTGAAGCAGTAAACCATTCTACAGTCCATCATCTACATTGGAACCAAAAAGGAACCAAATCTCTGTGGAAGTGAAATGGTATTTAGAAGTTCGCTTTGGCCTGCTGCTGCTTAGTCGCTTCAGTCGTGTCCAACTCTGTGTGACCCCAAAGACTGCAGGCTCCCCTGTTCCTGGGATTCTCCAGGCAAGAACCCTGGAGTTTGGCCTAGAGTTTGAGAAATTGACCCCATGACCCCATGGCTGCAGGTGTTACTACCAAGGTAAAATCCTATGCATGGTAAAACTTCACTGATTCACCTCCACCTGCAAAATATATGGTTAATATTCACTCTTCACATTAGCGCATAAATCTCGTGGTCTGGGGCAAGCAATGAAAATTCCTTTCCCGTGCATGCAGTATTGCCAGAGTCCAGATCCAGCAGCCAGGGAATCAGCCTGAAGGGGTGAGCGGTGTCAGCAGAGGATGATGTAGCCTCTGACTCATAGTACGGAACTACATGTTTATTTCAAGCTTCAGGTTCTCTTTTATACTTTTACAGAAGCATTAGATCAGAGGTTTGCCACTTTCAGTTTCCCTCACCCAGATTTACTGTCTCCAGAAATCATTGTTGTCCTACGAACAGAGTTCCTGCCTCAGTGATTCTCTCAGAATTGGCTTTACTATCTATTATCTACTTTCTCTTATGTGTCCTATACTTAACTTGTGATTACATTGTAACTCATGCTACATTCCTCAGTTTATTTACTATCTTTTAAATTCTGTTTGCCCCTAGCATCTTAAGACCACTATCTCCTAAAAAGGCTTCTAGCTATTCTTAATTATTCCTAAACCCTAAACTCAGCAAACTTCTTTTGCCATAAACATTCCCCTCACAAACAGGTCTCAGATAATAATCCTTCCCATGGCCTCAAGCTGCGGCCTACATGCTCATCCTGGGACATTCTTTGTAAAATCCTTGAACAAATGTCAATGGTTATTTTATAGATTATTTTCTGGGCACAACTGCAGAAGGCTTTGTGCTTTCTCATGCTTCTCTCAAGCACCTTACCATTCTTTCCAGACAACTCAACCAAAGAAAGGAAAGAACAAGTCAGAATCACAAGGCCTAACTCCTTCATTCTGGGGCCGTGCCTGTGAGATGAGTAGAGGGGGTTGGGGCCATGCCTCCATTTTGTTAGTAATGCCTAACGCGGCTCCTGACACAGTATATAATATGATCTCCCTTTCCAGAAAAGCAAATGCTCAGAGGAGAAATGGCTGGCAGTTTTTGGTCTGGGCATGGTGTTTTCTTCTCCAGTTATTTACATGTGTAGGTAAAAGAATGTGAAGGAAAAGTGAAGCCATGTTGTCATGTTCAGGCTGCCCTATAGGTGCAGCAAAGCAAACACCTGTCCTGCATGAGAACTTGCTACTGTCTGAGCTTTTTTTTTTTTTTTTTTTTGCATTTGGGATCAGGTATCTGAGAAGGGTGATGCTTTGAAAGTTATTCCTAAATAAAAAGCAAATAAAAACAAATCAAAACTCCATGAGGGGACTTCCCTGGTGGTCCAGTGGTAAAGACTCCACCTGTCAATGCAGGAATAAAGGTTTGATCCCTGGTCCGGGCAATGCCACATGCCATGGGGAAACTAAGCCCTGGTGCCACAACTACTGAGCTCACAGTCTGGAGCCCAGGCAGTGCACCTGCTGGAGCCCATGTGCCTGAGCCTGTGCTCTGCAACAAGAGAAGCCACTGTAATGAGGAGCCTGAGCACTGGAGCTAGAGAGTAACCCCCACTCATGGCAACTAGAGAAAAGCCCACACAGCAAAAGACCCCGTGCAGCCAAAAATAAATGAACAAACAAGTGTTTAAAAATTCCCCAAGGTGAGATATATCTAAGGAACACCTCAATGTCTAGCTTGTTATCCATGATAATTTCTTCTTCTGAATCAGAACAGATGCCTATCATACCATATGTGGTTTAGTGACATGTCTCAGTGTAAGGAAAATACTAAAATATATTCCCATAAAGCTAAACAGGAAACTTGCCCTCTTGTAAAAAAAACCCCAAAAAAACAAACAAAAAAACAAATCCTTCCTTGAATATAGAAGCACAGGCTTTTCTATGTTCCTGTCCTTAACTTCCTCCCATAATTTCATTTTTTCTACCTGGATTCCTGAGACTCATATCAATTTTGGTAAGCTGCTGCCTGGAGCCATCATTCTCTGTTCCGACTGAGAATGCCCTTCACAGCACATCTACTGGTTTTAGTTTGTTCATGCTGCTCAACTCCCAAGCAGAAGGACTGTCACCTTGTATGTTTAATACTATACTTAGTGATTTATCTGGATTCTATTCCTTACATTTTACATAATAGGTCATGAAAGTCACAGAGTTCTAAAGTTGGCAGGGCAAGGGGTCTGTGTACTCAAGTGGCTGGGGCTGGAAGCTGACTGCACTAGTGCCTGGGGGCTGGTGAGAGCAGCAAAGGCTGGAAAGAGTCCAGAAGTCAATGGAGATTTTCTTTCTTGGTTGGATTATGTCTCTCAATGGCAACCCACTCCAGGGTTCTTGCCTGGAGAATCCCATGGATGGAGGAGCCTGGCAGACTACAGTCCATAGGGTCACAAAGATTCGGACACTACTGATGTAACCTAGCACACAGCACACAGGCAAGCATCATTGAACTTGGCAATGTTCTAGAAGACCAGGGTTTCCCCATATCTCCTCCCCAGGTGGAAGACAGGAATGCTCATATGAGTGGATATGAAGGGCCAGTTTTCCCAGTGGATTCTGACCTACCAATGGACAGTGCTGGTTTCCTCAAGGCCAGTCTCCTTGATAATTACTGTATAATATAGTGTCTTCATGTAGATATTCATGTTAGTATAAGCCGTTCCCCAAGGATCGCTTGGTTATTAGCCCCACTGATTAGAAAGAGAATATTGCAATGGCAGGATTTCTCTTTGCAATATTTATCAAGGAGCAAACAGTACTGCTTGACCAGAGCTCTTTTCTTGTTATTTGATCACATTTCTGGTGTGGAGATGATTCTGGGGATGTTATTTAAAATATTAACAATAATAATAGCAGAGGCACAGCAATCAAGGTGAAGGTCTGACCGAACAGAGTGGGTAGCCCTTTGCCCCCTTAAAACCCTTATGGGTTGTTTTCAGGATGGGAAGATAGACATGCTCACTACCTGCACTCCAGGCTCTTATCCTAGAATTTTAAACCCCATCTGAGCATAATCATCCTACACTAGAGGCCTCTGATCAGTAATTGTAGTTTGTCATGTTAAAAAACATCTAATTGCCTTTATCCTTAAGATTAGACTACATTAAAAATTCAGCTGACATAGATAACTGAGTGCTTTCGTTCCCAATTCTCACCTTGTTACCCAGATATTCTAATTAAAGATTGTTTCTTTGAACGATATACCATTTGGACATCCTTCATACTAACTTCCCTTTGTCAGTATGTAGAGACAGGCTCAGCCTAGAACAGACCTCAGTTGGGTGCTCTCTAAAGCTTATGAGCTGCCCCCACCTCCCACTCTGAGATTGAGATATACTAAGAATTTCCCTTTACATAAACTTTAGCACTTACAGACTCATTCCTTTACCATTCATCTTCCCTCCTCTCTTCCATCCTGTCATCTGTTTACTCTAGATCACAGTCTGGTCAGTGTCCTGTTTATAATTATACTTTTATACCCCCTGAAGCCATTTTTTTTTGTTCATCTATTTATTGTCAATGAGTATAACAGAACTGGATTACATTGTAAGATTAAGAGATATTTAATTTTTCATTGGGTGAAACACACCCTGCTAAATGTTATAAGAGGATGTCAGAATGCTTCAAAAATAAACAATAAAAAGAAAAAAGAAAGAAAAAGGGAAGGAGCAAAAAAAAAGACAAAATCCTATCAATAGTGTGACAAGGACATCAAGTTTACATATATTTAGTTTCTAAAATTCATTCTTGCTTCATAAATGGTATGAAATTCCCGCTCAGGAAAAAAAAAAAAAACAAACAAACAAAAATGACACACTGTCCCTCTTCCTTTCTGTTTATATCTCACTTCCTCTCTCTGCTGCCCTTGACCTGAGCCTTATCTCTTGTGTGTTTTATTGGTATACTGTTTATTATCACTCAGGGTGACTAATTTCTGCCTAACCTCATAAATGAATCTGGAACCAGTTGTGGGGCAGAAGGAAGTAGTCAAGTTGATGTGGACTTGCCCCAGGCCCTCCTTCCCAGAACACCAAGGTAGAAGATGGCTAGGACCCTTTCCCACCCATTCATTTACTTCCAGGTGGCTGTTGCATACTACTCTTGCTTCAAAGTTGTCCTAGTGCTGACTTCATGTCTATGAACCCTCTTTGGATGGGGTAAGGGGAGCACCAGCTCTTCCTAGACCCCATTTTTCACCTTGTCCCTGGAGAGCTTACAGTGGTCCTGGCTGCATTTCAGTGGAAACAGATGTTTCCTCTTTCTCAAATGTTTAGTGCTTGTTGTATGTTGTGTCACTCCCTGGGAAGGCTTCCTTGGACATCCCAGAGCAACCAACATATAGCGTTATAATACAGCATTACAACTGAGATCTCTCATTGGACACAAGCTCTTTGAATCAGGTTTATCTTTATTTTATTATCTTTAAAATCTACTTTTCCAGCACATATTCTAGAACTTAGCTCATCATAACTTCTGAGTAAATACTGTGTTGAATGTATGAACAAATTAATTACCCAGTGTATTTGAGTAGGAGCATTTCCTACCAGTTTAGAAAAAGTCTGGATCCTTGTTTCTCTTTGTACCTTGATTATGGACATTTATTTTCCTTGTCTGGAAGATGGTTGGGAGTAGGGATGGGGCAGGGACTAGACTCCTGTTGTCTATTAGCTATGTAGGACTAACTAGGATCCAAGAAGTAATGAAAGGAATTTGGGGGACAGATAATGCAATTTCAAGGTATGTGTTCATTGATGGACACAATGGGACTCTCCCTTGCGGGGCAGGGTCAGAAGAATGCAGGAGAAAGAGTAAATTCTTTTTATTCCATTTTGCTACAAAAGTAGCAGAATAAAATATAAATCACTGAATGGTTAAGACATTTTCTCTAAGCAATTTAAACCTTATTCTTTACAGTTTTATCAGCAGCTGTGGAAATTCAAGTCATGAAGGTTAGAAAGAAAATGAGAGTCAAGTGAACTGGAATTAATACCATTTGGGGCATGAAAAAGTGGATGAATAACACATTTTATATCTTCAAGCCACAGTTTTCCTCATCAAAAGGAAAAGACGGCTACTGTTTTTTCTACCTTATGAAGATATTGTAAGACACATGAAAATAATCTATGTTAAAATGACTTGAAAAAAATTTTTGAAGCAATTTAGAAATATACAATATGATATGGCATGAGGTTATCATCTTCTATTCCAAGTCTAACTAACTGGTTAACCTTCTTTCAGCTGAATATGAAGGTGTGAACTTTGAATTTTCTATAGGAGAAAAGGAAGTATAAAATTTCCCTGTGAAGAAAAAATGTAACTAATTGTTGTTGTTTATTCCCTAATTCCCTAAGTCATGTCCAACTCCTTGCAACCCCATGGACTGCAACACAGTAGGCTTCCTTGTCCTTTACTATCTCCCTGAGTTTGCTCAAACTCATGTCCATTGAGTTAATGATGCCATCCAACTATCTCATCCTCTGTCACCCACTTCTGCTCCTTCCCTCAATCTTTCCCAGCATCAGGGTCTTTTCAAGTGAGTCAGCTCTTCTCATCAGGTAAAGTATCAGAGTTTCACCAGCAACATCAGTCCTTCTAATGGATATTCGGGGTTGATTTCCTTTAGGATTGACTGATTTGATCTTGCAGTCCAAGGGATTCACAAGAGTCTCTTCCAGCACCACAGTTTAAAAGCGTCCATTCTTTGGCTCAGCCTTCTTTATGGTCTAACTCTCACATTCATATATACTACTGGAAAAACCATAGCTTTGACTAGACAGACCTTTGTTGGCAAAGTGTTGTCTCTGCTTTTCAATGTGCTGTCAAGATTTGTCATTGTTTTTCTTCCAAGAGCAAGAGACTTTTAATTTCATGGCTGCAGTTACCATTCAGTGATTTTGGAGCCCAATAAAATGAAATCCATCATTCTTTCCACTTTTTCCCCATCTATTTGCCATGAAGTGATGGGACCAGATGCCATGATCTTTCAAATGTTGAGTTTTAAACCAGCTTTTTCACTCTCCTATTTCACCTCCATCAAGAGGCTCTTTAGTTCTTCTTCATTTTCTACCATTAAAGTGGTATCATCTGCATATCTGAGGTTGTTGATGTTTTTCCCAACAATCTTGATTTCAGCTTCTGCGTCATCCAGCCCAGTATTTCATATGATGTACTCTGCCTATAAGTTAAACAGGCAGGGTGACAATACACAGCCTTGACGTACTCTTGAAAAGAATAGCTGAGTGTTTTAAGAAATGTGGTTATCATGTCTGATTTGTACTGCCTTCTGGTAATGGTGCCAGAGAAGGCAATGGCAACCTACTCCAGTACTCTTGCCTGGAAAAATCCCATGGATGGAGGAGCCTGGTAGGCTGTGGTCCATGGGGTCTCTAGGAGTCGGACACAACTGAGTGACTTCACTTTCACTTTTCACTTTCATGCATTGGAGAAGGAAATGGCAACCCACTCCAGTGTTCTTGCCTGGAGAATCCCAGGGACGGGGAAGCCTGGTGGGCTGCCGTCTATGGGGTCGCACAGAGTCGGACACGACTGAAGTGACTTAGCAGCAGCAGCAGCAGCAGCTGGTAATGCTGCACTGACAGTTATCTCTGAAAATCTCAGGATATTGAACAAAGGCAGTGATACCCACAGCCACTCCACCGTGCTGCTCCCAACACCTGGCCACCCCCTGGCTAGTGGAGGACAGGGAGCTCAGCTCAGTGCTCTCAGATGACCCAAATGGGTGAGATGAAGCAGGTAGAGAGGTCCAGGAGGAAGGGGATATATGTACACATACAGCTGATTCACTTCATTGTATAGCAGAAACGAACACAACATTTTAAACAATTAAACTCCAATTTAAAGAAAAAGCAAAAAGGAAAGCAGTCAGACACTGAAACATAGTTGCAGTATTTTCACCTAAGTTGTTGGCCCCTGCATGTGAGATCTTTCTGAACTCCCTAAGATAACCATTTCCTTACTCAAAGAAATGGAAAAATCAGATCAATGCTATCACATCAAATATTTCACTGCCTCCTGGAGTCAAGCTATCACCCTCCTTGCATTGGATTGCTTCATTCAGCAATCA
Organism: Nanger dama; assembly: GCA_917880005.1. NCBI lineage: Eukaryota > Metazoa > Chordata > Mammalia > Artiodactyla > Bovidae > Nanger > Nanger dama. Next base: position 5,097,845 of record CAKJTW010000082.1, on the reverse strand, counting down.
TGGATTTCCAATTTCAAGGTACTGTGCCGGTCTGTTATTCCCAAATTATATTGATGCCTTGGAGAAATTCAACAATATGGTGTAGAAACCAGAAATGATAAGAAACAATTCATAATACTTACCACCAAATACTGTACTTGAAATAATAATGAATACTTTTATGGTTCTTACCAGCAGACCCTGTAGTAAAAATGATATGAATTTAATTTACTCTCACTGTAATCCTATGGGGAACATTCTGGAAATATCTCACTTAACAAATATGGAAACTGAGCAAAGAAGGGTCAAGTAACTTGCCCAAGGCCACATATCTAACAAAGTAAAACGTGAGCCCAAGTGACCCAGCTCCAAAGTTTGGGCAATGCCTTTTGTTCTACTGAAAGTAGTTTAGCTCTGGCAGTTTGAATAAATAAGTATGATTCTTATTTCTTAGCGATTGCTTAGACTGTCAACAAAGATTGCTTTTGCATGTCACTGATAGGAAAATCAAAGATGACTCTCTATAACAATATAACCCAATCTATGCCTCTTATTTGAACACTGTTAAACTAAGTATGAGTATCAGAGTTGATTATACTTTTGCCATTTCATATAGGTGAATTTTGCTCTCCACAGGTTATAAACAAGTAGAGAAGACTGACTACATTTTAAACCTCCATTTTACGCACACACGCATGTACCCGCACACATACATACTTTAAAATAATTGTCTATTTACAATTCCTGTGTGTATAGTCCAGGGCCCATGGTGGGCACTCAGAAGCAGTATTGACTAGTTCAGTCACATTTTCTCCTTTACTTTTGATGTATTTATTTTCTGTCTCCTTGCTCTGAGAGTATTTACAGGATGTAAAGTTGTAAGGAATTGTTTCCACTGGACTCTGTATTCATCCCTTTGATCAGTGTTCTCTTCCAGCTAAAGTGAGAACTCAGCAGCAGTCTTTAGGAACTACACTAACCAGGAAGAAGCTGAAAGCACCTTTACAATGGTGGGAGCAGAGTAGTCTGGAAAAGCCATGATGGCATATGTTTCTCAGATATAAAAAACTGAAAGATAAATACCCCATGCTTCAGTAGTACTCTGCCAGACTGTTGTTTGATAGTTATCAGGACTAGTGTCTGAGTTTCATTGATCTCCTTTTACCTGAACCATTAGTGTGGTTGGCATATGGCTCATGGAAACCTGACTACTCCAGATACTAATTTTAAATATGGAAAGGAGTAATTCACATGGGATCTGGGATTAGAATGGCTCCTTAAACAGCGTTTTCCCTCCAGAACAGCATCCCTATGTCTAAACTTAGGTGCACTGGCAAAGAAAAAGATACTGTAACATAACACGGCAAGTCTGAAGATGTTCTGTTTAATAAACCAGGAGAAATTTCCCTTGAGTTACTAGGGTTTTAGGCAATGGCACCCCACTCCAGTACTCTTGCCTGGAAAATCCTATGGATGGAGGAGCCTGGTGGGCTGCAGTCCATGGGGTCGTTAAGAGTCAGACACAACTGAGAGACTTCACTTTTACTTTTCACTTTCATGCATTGGAGAAGGAAATGGCAACCCACTCCGGTGTTCTTGCCTGGAGAATCCCAGGGATGGGGGAACCTGGTGGGCTGCCGTCTATGGGGTCACACAGAGTCGGACACGACTGATGTGACTCACCAGTAGCAATAAAGAAAAAGAAGATATTTTTCATTAAGAAAAAAAAATGAATTGCATGAGGTTGAAGACTAAAATGGGCCTTTCCCCTTTGGGCCTTCCTTTTTCCTTACTGGTGCAGGAGAAAAAGTAATTTTTAAGTCTTTGTATAAATAAATTTTACCCTAGCCATGTTGGTTGATTAAAAAAAAGGAAGTATGGAAAGTTTAGCCTTAATTTCTCAAATTACTCTTGTAATAGATGGTAAAAATAAAATACAATTTGGAGATGAAATATAAAATCTTGTAAAGAACTTTTAATTTATCATTTTAAGATTGCTTATTCACTTATTAAACATACATATTTGTGCTACAGAATACAACACAATACAGCAAGAGAATACACAAATATGTGTTAAACTCCACTTATTTTACATGTATATCCCAAAGTACCAATTAAATATTAACCTAAGAAGAATTAGGTTGAGAGGTAGATGCACTGAAAAATACAGATTTCTGCTTGCCTGTGTTGATACTTTATAATTTCCATATTTGGAAGTCATTTGATTTAGCTGAGGACAGTGTTATTTGGGAGGGAGAAACACCAGCTGCTTTTGAAGGCTCACCTACTATGTCAACACAGACATGATCAAAAGGGATGGTGATGACCCACACTTCATAGATGAATGGAAATGGAAGAGTAGGGTTCAATCCTCACGACTTCAAACTAAGCCAAACTGAGCCAGAAATCTCTCAGGCATATCCAACAAAGCATTTGTGAGCCAGTGCTGTCCCATAGGGTAGAGATGTGTGAGCTTACGTACACCTAAATGTAGTGTCTAGGGAGCTATAATCATATGATTACTTTGGTAATTGGAACAAGCTTTATTTCACTGCTGAAGATACCCTGGCCCTAGATCAAGAGAGCTTGTCAATGGATTATGAGGGAGAATGGAATGTGGTGGAAGTATTCAGCTAACATTTTAAAACTAACTCTAAATTAAAAGCACTTGTGATGTGCCTTAATACTGGTATTTGTTCTTGGATTAATTCTTTATTGCAGTTCTAACCAAGTAGCCCAAGTAAGTGCTGTAAACATGTATCTGTACCAAACAGAGTTCCATGCATATGCTGTATGTTATATTTTATTGTGTCTGTTCATTTTTCATTGCATTCATTCAGTCTCAGGAACCAAATTAACTCTGAATGGATATCTATTCTTCCCTCAGTTATGCTACACACTATGTTATCATTCCAAAAGCAGATTAAATAAAGGTTTAGGTGGATACTCTTCTCTTTTCTGATATTTTTTTCATCATGAACATTAACTGGATACTTCTTAAGATATTAAAATAGTATCATCTTGATTATTACCATGATGATGACCAATTTTTGTTCATCTTTTTGTATATAGAAATGGGAGATTTGGGGTTCTAGTCCTGAGTAGTTTAATAGCAGAAAGAAAGCAGATATACAGATAACATTACTTGGTAGCTCCCCCAAATACTTTTATTTAAATTCCTTATTTATTTGTCTAGAAAAGCTATAAATATAAAGCAAGGTGGTTTGGTTCTTCCACTCCTAATTGTGAAATATGTTTTAAGCAATATTTTGAATAAAAGAAAAGATATTAGAGCACAAGGTCAGTAAATTATGACCCTCTGGCCAAATCCAGGTCACAGCTTGTTTTTGTCAATAAAGTTTAATTGGAACACAGCCACATTCACTTTCTCATGCATTGTATGACTGCTTTCAAAGTAAAACAGCAGGGTTGAATATTTGCAACAGAAACCTTGGGTTTGCAAAGCCTAAAATATTTACCATCTGAACTTTTACAGAAAAAATTTATGAACTCCTATTTATAGGAAAAGGAAGAGTGCATGCTAGTCAAGAGCAGTTCTATGTATATCAAACATGACAGCATTCAGAGAGTCCAGGAACATATTGTAGAGGGTTTGAGGTTAATTCCTAGGAACATTGATTTGAGTAATAGTTGGTATCTGCAGCAACCTTTTGCCATGGAAAACAAAGCCCCAATGATTCTTGACTTCTGGATAGAACCAGTCAGAGAATCCAAAAGTTGAGAGGTAATAAGCAATTTCAGATGGAGCTTGCTGAATACAAACAATAATTATAAATCTAGTATTTGTTCATTTTTAGTTACTACTTATAAATAATATATAAATTTGTTTCATGTTTTACTTTTGTTTATGTTTTTAAAAACATAATTATGCTTTAACTTTTGGTATTTATATTTTTACTTTTGGAAATTATGTTTTACTTTTGGTATTTTCAATTTCATGTGTCAGTAGCATTATCAGATGGAAGGGAAACTTAGACCTTAGAACTTAAATAGCATTCCATGCATTTAGAAGGGTCTGTAGTCTTGTAGAGCTTATTATAAAAAAAGAGTATTATTCTTTTATTTCTAACTTGCTGATTTTTTCCCTAAGAATGGATAATGAATTTATCAAATACTTTTCCTATGACTATTGAAATGACTGAATGATTTTCTACTATCTATTAATGTGGTAAGTTATACTGATTAACTTCTATATGTGAAATCAATATTGCTTTCCTGGACTAAGCCCTATTTGTTCCTGCTATGTTAAGCTTTTATACATTACTATATTCTGTTTTTACATTTTAATTTTATACATTACTATATTCTGTTTAAAAATTTGAATCTATTTTCACAAAAGATATTGCTCCATAGTTTTTATTTTCTTATCACATCTCTTTTTTGGCTAATGAATTGATAAGCATTCCCTTCTCCTCTACTTTCAGCAAGAGTTTGTGTGGGATTGGTTGTATTTTATTCTTCAATAATTTGCAGAATTTTCCAATATGACACTCTTCCTACTAATTTTCTCCATGAGAAGATTTTGAATCACAGATATAATTTCTTTCACTTGGTTCTTTCATCTCAGCTTTGTTAATATGTATCTACCAAGAAAATTTTCCATTTCATCCAAGTGGTTGAATTTTTGGCATTGAATTATATGTAATATTGTTTTGCTATCCTAATATCTGTAGTATCTGATGTATTGGTAATTTGTATCTTCTCTCTTTTTCTTGAAACTAAAATTTTTGAATTTCACTGATTTTTCCGCCCAGAAACTCAGTTTTTAAAAGTTCCATTTCATTAATTTTCCTTAAATTAATTAATTTGTTTTAATTGGAGGCTAATTATAGTATTGTGGTGGTTTTTGCCATATATCAACATGAATCAGCCACAGGTGCACATTTGTGCTTATCTTTATTCTTTCTTTCTTCTACTTACTTTGAGTTTAATTTTTTCCTTTTATTTTTATATTTTAATTTTTAGTAGATTCACAGTGTTATGTTAAATTCAGGTGTGCAACAGTTCAGTTCAGTTCAGTTCAGTCACTCAGTTGTGTCTGACTCTTTGTGACCCCATGGACTGCAGAGCTTGCTCAAATTCATGTCCATTGAGTCAGTGATATCATCCAACAATCTCATTCTCTGTCCTCTACCATACTGTTTTTGTTTTCTAATTGTTTAATTTGTTTTCCATTTATTTTTCTCTTTTCTTACTTTTTACATAGTGATTGAATATCTGAAATGGAATATGCCACTTTATTTTCACTACTGGCTTAGTAGCTATACTACTTTGTCAATACACTACATTCTCTTTAATTATATTTATAAAAATTTATAAATTAGAAAAATATTGTTATTTGAAATTTCTGACACTCTTCTTTCTGTTTTTCACTTTCAAATTATATTATTTCCCTCATGCCTGATGAAATGCCTTCAGTGTTTTTTTTTGTAATACAGGTCTGCTAATGATGACATTTCTTTTTTTTTTTTTGGTCTAAAAATACTTTAAATAATACACCTACTAAATGTAGGATTCTAGATAGATTTTTATTTCTTTCAGTCTTTTGAAAGATATTGGTCCACTGTTTTCTCACCTGTACTTTTCTGATTAGAAACTAATGATCATTTGAATCATTTGTTCCATCATCCCATATAATCTGCCATTATATGCACTGATTTCAAGGTTTTATATTTATCTTCAGTTTTCAGCAGCTTGATTATGATATACCTAGGATAAATATTTCTTTATATTTATCCATTTGCATTTTCCTGATTTTCTGAATCTATACATTTACATCTTTACCAAATTTGAGAACATTTGGACATTATTTTTTTCAATATTGCTTCTACCTCGTTATTTCTCTCTTTTCCTCCTGGGACTACAGTACATGGAAGTTAGCTCTTTTTTTTTTTTTTTCAGAAAGTATTTTATTTTATTTCTAAAATATATATTTGTTTGGCTCTTCCAGGTCTTAGCTGAGGCATGTGTCATTTAGTTTCCTGATCAGGGATAGAACCTAGGCCCCCTATATTAGGTATACAGAGTCTTAGACTACCAGCAAAGTCCCCAAAAGTATTTTAAAATAATGGCGTTACATCTAAATCCAACTCAATTATTAAAATAACTATTTACGCTTCATGAATAAAGTATTAAAACATCAATAAATTATAATGCTGATTAAGCTACCATTTATTTAAGTCACTATCATTGCAGTGTTTAATAAATATGTATAATATTTATCCTTTGTTTTTTTAAATTAATTAATTAATTTATTTATTTTTAAAATTACCATACTGTATTTGCATTGTCAAACAGGTCCCAGACACACACACACACACGCACACTTCCCTTTCTGTTCTTCAGAGAGCAATTACTCAATTTATTTTGTTAACTTGTGCTTCTTCTTGTTCATCTCCATTCTGCTGTTAAATCAACCAACACAGTGAACTTCTAAATTTCAGATATTTTATTTCTAGAATTTTCTTTTGATTCTTTTTATAACTTCCATTTCTCTCCTAAACTTCTTTTTCACCCATTATAGTATTTTTCTTTTTCTCAGCATAATTATTATAGTTGCTTTACAGTACCTGCCTAATAATTCTACCTTGGGGGCTATCTCTTTTGATCTTCTTTTCCCTTGAAAAGAAGTCATGGTTTCCTGTTATTCCATATATTGAGTAACTTTGGAGTGGGTCCTTGGGATTGTTGATACTATGTTGTGGAAATTCTGGATTCTACTCTATTAGTTCAAGAACAGTTTTTTCTGTTGTTGTTTGTTTGTTTTTGCATGCAGTTACCTTGGTTGGGACTCAGATTGCAAATTAAGCCTTTTGGATAGCTTAATTCTTCTCTTCTTATTTAAGATACTTAAAGTAGGCTTCATGCATTTATGGTTCATGGGTCACCCAGAGATTTTGGCATAGATGTAGGCATAGAGTTTGTCACTCTCTATGTTCTCTTTTTCTGGATACAACCTCACTTGTTAACAGACTTCAGGCCTGAAAGATGGTGTGTGTTTTCTACTGAATTTTAGCCACTTCACTTGGTGCCAAGTATAGCTTGCTTTCAAGCTAAATGCTGTATAAAAAATTTCTTTTTGTGAAAGTTCCAGAGTATGCCTGCTGTTTTGCACAATCCAGTTCTTTCAAGTAATTTCTTTTGCAGTTTCTCCAGAGTATACGGTTATTATCTGCAGAAAAGTCAACCTAATAAGAACATATTTGTTGATGCCAGAAGCAAAACTACTCCTATGCATGTCAGGGCTAGTACTCAGTAACCCACATTGGTACCCTTATGCAGACCTTTCTTCATACTGCCTACTTTCAGAAACTTTGTCCCAAAATTTTCAGCTGCTTCAGCTTTCATAGTTTTGATCTTCACCTCCTCAATGCAGAGAAGCCAACTGAATTCTCACTGCATTCTCTCACCTTGTATTTATGTTTCAGTAACTGGCCCCGGGCAGAAAGGCAATATAAATGTAAAGCTCAACTACATTTCTTATTCTCTTAGAAATACCAATTCTGCATTTTCTGTTTTCCCATGTGAGAAAGCAGTTTTTTTTTTCATATATTTTGCCCAGTTATTTACAGCAAGAAGTTAAACTAAATTTTTGATATTTCATCATGACTAGGAGAAGTTCTAAGTTCTGTGTTTTTGAATATTTGGAAAATAAATAAAAGAGACAATAAAATCATTCTAAAACCTAAGCAACAATGGACAGTTGCTGTTAATATATAGGCATATTTCCTTGGAGTTTGTGCAGTTTATTTCTTGACTTTTTAAAGATTATGACACTATAAGCCTATGTGTGTATGCATATTATATGTATATATAAGCAATGTAACTATAAATAATACAACTATTGTGTATAATATAATTTAAATATGTACATTTATATAATATATATATAAAGTTTTAAACAGTTAATAAGGGATCATTTAAAGATCCTATTTGGAAGACAGTAGGTTCAGGGTATGGTAACAACTAATATTTGCTCCTAGGTGGTTTATTGGTCTCTTTTAATTAAGCAAAATTACTCAAGTCATTTAGTATGACTTTTGACCATGCAAAAAATATTTACTCAAGATACTTGGCAAAGTTTTATTCTGTGTAGCTCTGTTTTATAGAGATGGGTAAGGAAAGTTTCTCTTGGCAAAATGTCTCATGCAAATAGTTTAGATATTTTTTATAAGTGCTAAATAAAAATAGTGGAAATATTGTATTTTATTATTACCAAAAAGAAACAGGAGATTCCAGCTGAGCTCGGGGATAAACTATTTGATAGCAGACACAGTATCTGGACTTGTCAAAGGAGAGGAATCAAAGGGAAATGCTGCAGCATGAACTTTCCTCCAGGTCTACAGAATCTAGCCAGCAATACAGAGGCCAACCGAAGTAGACTGGGGGTTCAAAATATATTGCGGGAGAGCTTTCTGTTTGTCCTTCAATGGCTCATTTATCTTCTGCATTTTTGAATTTCATTCCTTCCTGGTTTTGATAATGTATTTTAATTTTCTTTCTCCTTTCATTTCCTTTTCACTGTCTTTTTAAATATCATCTTGTTTAGTTATGGCCTCAAAAATTTTTTTTTTCTTATGACTTTCTGCATCTCTTAAAGGAAAATGTTCTTCTTATATTTTAAAACCATGAAATTTAATAAAAATTTTGTTCTGCTTTGGTAGTATGTTTTTTCCAGAGGTTTATTCTTCTGTTCAGAATCCTGAGAAAGTTATCCTTTCACTTGTGTTGTTTTCCCATGAATCACATGTTATCATCCTTCTGTTTACCTCTCCTTAAACAAGGAAAGGGTTCCCTCCATAGCTTAGCTGGTAAAGAATCCACCTGCAATGCAGGAGTCCCTGGTTCGATTTCCTGGGTCAGGAAGATGTGCTGGAGAAGGGATAGGCTACCCACTCCAGTATTCTTGGGCTTCCCTCATAACTCAGTTGGTAAAGAATCCACCTGCAATGCAGGAGTCCCCGGTTCAATTCTTGGGTCAAGAAAATCACTGGAGAAGGGATAGGTTGCTGCTGCTGCTGCTGCTAAGTTGCTTCAGTCGTGTCCAACCCTGTGCGACCCCAGAGATGGCAGCCCACCAGGCTCCACCATCCCTGGGATTCTCCAGGCAAGAACACTGGAGTGGGTTGCCATTTCCCTTCTCCAATGCATGAGAGTGAAAAGCGAAAGTGAAGTCACTCAGTTGTGTCTGAGTCTTTGCGACCCTATGGACTGCAGTCCACCAGGCTCCCTCCATCTGTGGGATTTTCCAGTCAAGAGTACTGGAGTGGGATGCCATCGCCTTCTCCGAGGGATAGGTTACCGACTCCTGTATTCTGGCCTGGAGAATTCCATGGAACGTATACTCCATGGGGGTAGCAAAGAGTCGGACACAAAAACTATATTCCAATCTAGTGGCTGCGAACAAATCTACATCAATGAGCAGACTACAGGGAGGACTAAAGGCATTATTTGTGTTTTGGTGAACAGATTTGCTTTATTTCAGTTCTAATACATAAACCATCCACAGACTGTAATTTTCTCTTCAATTTCTTTGGTCTGAAAATATGAGGAAATTCTGCCTATATTGTGACTGTTACTGTGAGATTTTTTTTTTCCTTTTTTTGGTGTCTGAATTCTTAATTTTCATAGGAGTTGAAAGCGTTATGTTAGGACTTATTGGCTGCATGCCATTTTGAGTCAGGAATTCTGACAGATGTATGAAAACATTTGCTTATCTTGAATTAGAGTTGTAATAAATTCATCAGTATTTCTTACAATTTTACTTATATTCAGAACTCTTTTTTAAAATACAAAAACATAATAATATAACAGATTTATGCTCATTAACTGAAACTGACATTTATTAACATTCTGCCATATTTAATCAATTTTTAAAGTAAATAAAACAAAGATGAAAATGAAATTACTTATGCTCCCCATATCCAATTCCATTCCCTTCCATCCTCACCATATGCAGCCAGTTACACTTTAATCCAAATGGAATTCTCCAGGCAAGAATACTGGAGTGGGTAGACATTCCATTCTCCAGGGGATCTTCCTGACCCAGGAGCTGAAGTTGCCTACATTGCAGGCAAATTCTTTACCATCTGTGCTACCAGGAAGCCCTTCATACATGTGTATACAAACACATATATACAAGGACAATATATAATATTATTTTGTGTACATTATGATTAATATGATTTTTACATGCTGTATATTCTGCCAACTGCATTTTCCCCCTCAAATTTATGGTTTGAGATTTAGCCATTTTGATACATTGATATCTGCTTGATTTCCTTTACTTACTTCATAATATTCTTTTCTTTGTATATACTCATATTTGTCGACTCCCTGATTGCTTCAAGTCTTAAAATATTACAACAATGCTATAATAAACATTATTGCTTGTGTTTTCTTGTGTGCATGTGCAAGAATATTTTTAGGTTACAATCTTAGAAGTGGAATTTTGGAAATAATAAGGTATGTGCATTTAATACTATAAGACATTATCAGTTTTTTTTTCTTTCACACTTTTTAACTACTTTTTATACCTGCTCCTAAAGCATGAAATTCTCTCTTCTTCTAAACCTCTGTCAAGAATTGATAAAATCAGACATTTAATTTCTGCCAATATGATGAATCCAAAAACAAGACTTGATTGTAATGCTTTTACCTTCACCTGTGCATGCCTCTGTATTTGGTAAACTCATGTAACCTAAGCACCTAAAATAGTACCTGAGCTCAGTGAAGACTCAATAAATGTTTTGTTTTAGTATATTTACTGTCATGCAAGTGTATGTTCCTCAATTTTTTGTCTCATCACAACAAAGATTTGGAGTGACAGACATTAAAGCCCCTCGGCCTATCACAGCTCTCAGGTCTCGGATAGACAGTGTTATAGCTCTCAGGTCTCGAATGGACCATGTTATAGCTCTTAGACAAATCAGTGTTACAGCTCAGTGTTACAGCTCTATTTTATTTAGAAGATAGCAGGAAAATCCATCTTCGAGGCATGAGGGCAAGTAGATCTAAAGACACGAGGAGAAGAGCGCCCTAGCGCGTGGGGAAGAGAGAGAGAGAGCTAGCTTTGGCTCCTCTATTTATATGTTTATCTCTCCCTGGGCCTGTCCTATGTAAACTGGGCCAGTCAGGAGTGTGGTTTGTTTTATCTGAGGTCCTCACTCCAGTCCTCTGACCTTCTTTTGTTTCATTTTCACGGGCTTTTCCCTTCCTTGTCTTAAGCCACCGCCATTTTGGACTCCTTTTCCCTGTTCTACCTGTCTAACATTTAGTAATGAGCTTGAGCATCTTCTCATATTTATTTACCATTCAAATTTCCTTTTTGTATATTGCCTAGCTTATTTCCTTCATCCATTTTTGTACTGAACTGTGTGTCTTTTTCTTATTGATTTGTGGGGCTCTTCATATATTCCAGCTACTGATTTCTTCCTTTGTATCTTGCAAACATCTTTATTCTATTGTCCCTATGTTTGTTTTTTTCAATTTAACATATTTTACTTTTAGAACAGTTTTAAGTTTAAGGAAAAATAAATGAAAAGTAGAGCATTTTTATATACTCCCTTCTCGCCCCCCCACAAAAGTTGCCCTTATTGATATCTTGCATTAATGTGGCACCCTTATTATAGTTGATAAGCCAGTATAGATATATTCTCATTAACTGAAGTCCATAGTTTACATTAGAGTTTGCTCTTTGCCTTGTACATTCTATGGGTTTTAAAAACTGTATAATGATATTCATTCACCTTTACAGTTTCATACACAATAGTTTCACTACCCTGAAAACTTGCTCCACTGATTCAGCCCTCCCTACATCCTCCCAAATTCTTGGCAAACACTAATCTTGTTGCTGTCTTCATAGTTTTACTTTTTCCAGAATGTCATGTAGTTGGAATCAAACAGTATGTAGGCTTTTCAAATTAGCCTTTTTCACTTAGCAATATACATTTAATTTTCCTGCATGTCTTTCTGCAGGTTTTAGCTCATTTCTTTTATTAATGAATAATTTGCCGTTATATACATATATCACAGTTTATTTAAACATTCATCTATTGAAGGACATCTTGGTTGCTTTCAAATATTGGCAACTATGAATAAAGCATTAATTTGGCAATAGTGAATAAAACATATGTGTATGGGTTTTTCTGTGAACATAATTTTTCAATTCATTTGGGTAAATACAAAGGACAATTGCTGAATCGTTAGGTAAGAATATATTTAGTTTTGTAGGAAGCTTCGACTGTCTTTTGAAATTGCTATATATTCTTTACCTTTTAATTCTAATCATGGTGCAAAAGTTTGAAATTTTGATTTATTCAAATACATCCTTTTTATGGTTAAGAAATTCCTACTATAAAATCATAAAAACATTCTGTGCAATCTCTGTGGCTAATAGTGTTAAATTTTAATTTTACATTAATTCCTTAGTCTGGCATTCTCAGCCTTCTACATTCTGTCCCCAATCTAATATTTGCTCTTATCTTCAAAATAATCTGCATATTCAGGCCAAACAGGTATGCCTATTGAGTCATGGGTAGTCTCACTTCTATGATTTGATAATGCTGGTTCTTCTTCCTTCTTCTTCTTTCTCTTGTCTAAGTTCAAGTTCAAGTTCTATTCCTCCTTCAAACATAAACTAAGTTCAACTTCTGACTTCCTTTTGTTTGTTCTTAAGACCATTTTCATATTTTCCAGATCCAGCACGCAACAGTCATATTTTGTCACAATTTGGTCAGTTTATTTGCCAGTCTAAATATCAGAAATAACCTGTTATGGAGGAAAATACAGCATCCTGAGGCTTTCTATAATATTTTATTTGCTTATATATTGTAGGAACTCTTGATGTTTCATGCTTATCCCAATTTATTCCTTCATTGTAAATCATGTGATATTTTATCTATCTTGGAAAAGCAAAGTCCTCATTTTATTTCTTACTAAAAATTCATGCCTGGTTCAGACATTCATAAGATGAAATAATAATGCTTTGTGGTTGCAACATCTTCCATTTAATACTCATCACTCACAGTGTTCAGTTTGTAGGTGATTCAAACATCTATATTTATCTATATAGATATATATAAATATTATTCTTTATTTTTCCCAAATCAGTGGTATTTCACCCATACTCTGAGAAGCTACAGCCCAGATGAGCCATACTAGAACAGTCAGTATTCCTATTCCAGAGAAGCTGTATTCTAATTCTAGCCTGGGTGTGATATACTACTTTTTTTTTTTGGACAGTGTTAGTATCATTTTATTTTTTATTTTATTATTATTATTTTTACTTTACAATATTGTATTGGTTTTGCCATACATCAACATGAATCCACCATAGGTGTACACATGTTTCCAATCCTGAACCCACCTCCCAACTCCCTCCCCATACCATCCCTCTGGGTCATCCCAGTGCATCAGCCCCAAGCATCCTGTATCCTGCATCGAACATAGACTGGCAATTCATTTCTTATATGATATTATAAATATTCCAATGCCATTCTCCCAAATCATCCCACCCTCTCCCTCTCCCACAGAGTCCAAAAGACCGCTCTATACATCTGTGTCTTTTTGCTGTCTCGCATACAGGGTTATCATTACCATTTTTCTAAATTCCATATATATGCGTTAGTATACTGTATTGGTGTTTTTCTTTCTGGCTTACTTCACTCTGTGTAATTGGCTCCAGTTTCATCCACCTCATTAGAACTGACTCAAATGTATTCTTTTTAATGGCTGAGTAATACTCCATTGTGTATATGTACCACTGCTTTCTTATCCATTCATCTGCTGATGGACATCTAGGTTGCTTCCATGTCCTGGCTATTATAAACAGTGCTGTGATGAACATTGGGGTACACGGTCTCTTTCAATCCTGGTTTCCTCGGTGTGTATGCCCAGCAGTGGGATTGCTGAGTCATAAGGCAGTTCTATTTCCAGTTTTTTAAGGAATCTCCACACTGTTCTCCATAGTGGCTGTACTAGTTTGCATTACCAACAGCAGTGTAAGAGGGTTCCCTTTTCTCCACATCCTCTCCAGCATTTATTGCTTGTAGACTTTTGGATCACAACCATTCTGTCTGGCGTGAAATGATGCCTCTTTGTGGTTTTGATTTGCATTTCTCTGATAATGAGTAATGTTGAGCATCTTTTCATGTGTTTGTTAGCCATCTGTATGTCTTCTTTGGAGAAATGTCTATTTAGTTAGATCTGATATGTTCACATATCCCAACAAATTTCCTAACCAAGTTCCAGTCTTCAGAGTTTTCCCACAATTTCCCCACACCCAGATTCTGCCTTCCACCAGAAAGATTGAAGAAATATAAAGCCATGCTATCCATTAAGTGTTTATCTGGGTGGAGAAAAAGATGATTCAATAATATCAGTATGCTTGATATTCAACTAATTTTCCTAGCTGTGATAGGTTTTTCTACAGAAATGTACCATCGTAAAAATTTTACAAATATTTATCAAAACCATTCTGTCATCTCTAAAACAGAAAGGATGGTGATCTATCCCCACCCACTGCCCCTTCATCAACAGAATGTTAAGGGCCTGGGTAAACTACGAAGTATAAAAGATCATATCATATCCCTTAAAAGTTGGACACATTTTTTGAAATAATAAGAAACTTTTGTGAAAACATAAAATTGGCCACAGTCAGGATGACATGAATGACAGCATTCATCAAGATGAAAGAACTAGAAATATCACAAAGCAGACTCTCTCCATTCTCCAAGTTTTGCTGTATTCTATTATTTTCCTCTTGAAAAATGCATGCCTGATGATGATGATAAGGATGCTTTTTAGAGAGGGAGATCACAAGGGTTATAAATATATATTAATATTAAATAATGCTTCATATTGGTAGAATTATTGCATCATTGACTCTTTTGCTTATTTTTTCAAAGTTTTTATTTTAGTTATTAAGATTAAAAGAAAATCCCATAGACAGAATACCATGGAGTTAAATTGTATACCTGTACTGGGACCCAAAGTGGAGACTGTGGAGGATGAAATGTTTATAAAGTCAAAATTATCTCATTCCAATCGCAAAGAAAGGCAATGCCAAAGAATGTTAAAACTTCCACACAATTGCACTCATCTCACACATGCTAGCAAAGCAACGCTCAAAATTCTCCAAGCCAAGCTTCAACAGTACATGAACTGTGAACTTCCAGATGTTCAAGCTAGATTTAGAAAAGGCAGAGGAAGCAGAGGTCAAATTGCCAACATCTGTTGGATCATCAAAAAAGCAAGAGAGTTTCAGAAAAACATCTATTTCTGCTTTATTGACTATGCCAAAGCCTTTGACTGTGTGGATCACAACAAACTGTGGAAAATTCTTAAAGTGATGGGAATACCAGAGCACCTGATCTGTCTCCTGAGAAATCTGTATGCAGGTGAAGAAGCAAAAGTTAGAACTGGACATGGAACAACAGACTGGTTCCAAATTGGGAAAGGAGTATGTCAAGGCTGTCTATTGTCACCCTGCTTATTTAACTCATATGCAGATACATCATGAGAAACGCTGGACTGGAAGAAACACAAGCTGGAATCAAGATTGCCAGGAGAAATATCAATAACCACAGATATGCAGATAACACCACGCTTATGGCAGAAAGTGAAGAAGACTAAAGAGCCTCTTGATGAAAATGAAAGATGAGAGTGAAAAAGTTTGCTTAAAACTCAACATTCAGAAAACTAAGATCATGGCATCTGGTCCCATCACTTCATGGCAAATAGATGGGAAGAAATGGAAACAGTGAGAGAATTTATTCTTTTGGGCTCCAAAATCACTGCAGATGGTGACTGCAGCCATGAAATTAAAAGACACTTGCTCCTTGGAAGAAAAACTATGAGAAACCAAGGCAGCATATTAAAAAGCAGAGACGTTACTTTGCCAACAAAGGTGTGTCTAGTCAAGGCTATGGTTTTTCCAGTGGTCATGTAGGGGTGTGAGAGCTGGACTATAAAGAAAGCTGAGCACCGAAGAATTGATGCTTTTGAACTGTGGTGTTGGAGAAGACTCTTGAGAGTCCCTTGGAGTGCAAGGAGAGCCAATCAGTCCATCCTAAAGGAGATCAGTCCTAAATATTCATTGGAAGGACTGATGCTGAAGTTGAAACTCTAATACTTTGGCCACCTTATTTGAAGTACTGACTCACTAGAAAAGACCCTGATCCTGGGTATGATTGAAGGCAGGAAAAGAAGGGGACGACAGAGGATGAGATGGTTGAATAGCATCACCAACTCAATGGACATGGGTTTGAGTAAACTCCAGGTGTTGGTGATGGACAAGGGGGCCTGGTGTGCTGCAGTCCATAGGGTCGCAAAGAGTTGAACATGACTGAATGACTGAACTGACTTAGGAAGGTGCATATGGAGGATCAATATAACATCTCTTCAGTAGCCCAATGCAGTTTATTTTCTCTTCAGCACTGGGACAGGTCATTTATATTCCAGTCAAGCCTCAGGTTATGCAATTGGCTTATATTTAGGCTGTGTAAGAAACTGTGCTTTAAAACTATGTGTTTATTATACATCTAAATCTACTAAGGATACATGTTAAATCTAGTAAGGATTGCATTTTTTCCCCACAGTCTTAATTTAGTAAGCAGAGATACACACATGAGTGATGCTTTGGGACTGAAACCAACAGAGGAAATGGCTGAGTTCTGACTCTCATATTATGCTCATGCTATATAACTTATTGAGTGGAAGAATAGATGGTCTTAATGAGTTTGGGTTTGGCTGTATTTGTTTTGTTTTGACTACTTGTAGAATCTATAGAGTAGCACCTATGCAGTAAATGCGTATAAGTTAAATAATTAAATTTGTAGCTTTATAAAACTGCTAAACATCATGTGAGGATCCAAAAAAACTGATGGAAGCTGATTCAGTGTGAGTAATCCAAGCTCACATATCTTTATCTCTCAGTCTATATTGACTCTCTCTCTATTTTTACATATTTATATCTCAAATACAAGTCTGGCTATACAATCTCCATAGGCTTTGGTGTCTATAAAGAGGGAAACCACCATGTGTCTTCCAAGAGCATTCCCTGGAGAGTTCTTGGTACTTCTGCTGCAAATCCTCCATACAGTTTGGATGTGCCAGTGACCTGGTAGTCATCTTCACTATCAGTTAAAACTACACAGTTTAATTCAAAATTCAATAAAAGCTAACTTCCCACTTATACTGGGATGCAAGCCCAGTACCAGTAAGGAATCTGAAGTTGAGAAGGAAGCTCTGCTGTCTCCTAAGATCTCAGAAAGTTGAAGCTCAATGAGTTTAAAGATAAGACATTGCATGTTGAAGGGACTATGTCTTTCCTACTCTATATCTTCTGACATTTCCCATTACTTAATAAGCTAGGATAAAGTTATAATGCTAGGGATGGCTTAACTTCTTCCGAGCCATTCTTTTAAGTATTTGAAATTGAATGCACTTTTTTATTTACTTGAATTAAAAAAAATATATTGCTAAAGCAAGAGCATACACATTAGTGTGAAAACAACACATTCCAATTGTGGAATATTCTAATTTAGAGTTATTTTGAAATCATGTTCTTTAAGGCCTCTATTAGCATCTAAGAAAAAACAGCAAGTGTAAAGAGATATTATGACTTTGCTTAAAAGCACCCAGCCGTATTTTAATTTCTGGACTTCAACCAATTCTTTAGAGCTTCAGACAGTGTTTTCTGTTTTAAAAAGTGATGAAATTTAGGGTGAGATTGAAATAAACACCAGTAATTTGGTGCAATAAAAAAGTATTAAAAATAATTTGGAGCCATAAATTAGAAATGATATGCATTCTCTTCAGAGAGTATCTGTGTATAAATAAAGTTGATTGACATTAGAAATGCTGTTGGTGTATAGCCAAAGGAAAATTATGATCAAGTGTAGAGTAGTGTAAGTTAAATAAATGAATCCTGTTAAGATATCTAGATCTTCAAAAGACTCAGTGCCAGATGTCATTTTTCAAATCTCTTTTATTAACTCATTAATTGTTGAGTAACACATAAAGAGAAATGGCCAAGATTAAAAATAGATGACAGTAACTTTGGCCACTTCATGCAAAGAGTTGACTCATTGGAAAAGACTCTGATGCTGGGAGGGACTGGGGGCAGGAGGACAAGGGGATGACCGAGGATGAGATGGCTGGATGGCATCACTGACTCAATGGACGTGAATCTGAGTGAACTCAGGGAGTTGGTAATGGACAGGGAGGCCTGGTGTGCTGCGATTCATGGGGTTGCAAAGAGTCGGACACGACTGAGCGACTGAACTGAACGTTCTCATTAAGATGTTAATTTTTTTTTCCCCAGGTAATAACTATCCTTGTTAACACACACAAAAAATCCACTGAGTGTCTAATTTATGTGAAATCTCTCTACCCTAGGGTCTTAAGAGCCTAGACCACTTCATGGATAATTATAATTTATGGCCATGAGGTTTTAGCCTTGCCTTACACACTTAGAGAATTTTATCCCAAAGTTGCCAACCAAGTCAGATATTAATATATTGTCTTAGCAACTGTCTTACAGCCAAGAAGTACTCTGCTGATTCTGTTCCTAACAGCTGGATTCACCACATGAAGAGAGCAAAGGAAATAGTTCATGCCTAAAAATGTATACAAAAATATTAAATTTATTAATTTTTTTAGAAATATGTGTAAACTAGACATCAGTTTAAATCATCAGTGGGAATTTCTTTTTATGCGGAGCCAGTCTGAGGAAAAATTGATCACCAGCAGTCTTTTGTCTGCCTTCTTGTACCCTTCCACATCTCAGACACCTCATGCCACCCCAGTCCCTAGAAGCCTGATTTATGGAAACTTCCCAGAGCCTAATTCCCTGCATTGATCCTTTTATCAAGACTTTACATCTCATGTCAAAACATACTCCCCTGTATTTCACCTACTCAAAGCTCTCGTGTTAGTTATTCAATTGTGTCTGATTCTGTGGGACCTCATGGACTATAGACTTCCAGGCTCTGTTCGTGGAATTCTCCAGGCAAGAATATTGAAATGGTTAGCCATTCCCTTCTCCAGGCGATCTTCCCAACCCAGGGATGGAAATTGGGTCTTCTGCATTGCAGACAGCTTCTTTACCACCTGAGCCACCAGAGAAGACCCGAAGCTCTGGGAGTAAAGTAAAAATTGTTCTTGAATTCATGTATTATTTTCTCATGTACTTCTCCTGTAAGCTTACATTTAACCAAAGTTTTATGGCAGTACAATCTCTCTATCCTGGAGAAGGAAATGGCAACCCACTCCAATGTTCTTGCCTGGAGAACCCCAGGGACGGGGAGCCTGGTGGGCTGCCGTCTATGGGGTCGCACAGAGTCGGACATGACTGAAGTGACAGCAGTAACCCCTCTACCCAAAACAGCGTATTCAATACCAGTGAGTTCTGACAGGCTGGAATGGGTAGGGTACATTTGTGATATCAGGTGCTCTGAAACCAAACTACACAGGGAAACCCCTACCTGAGGGATATTACATTGTGTTAGTCAGGGTTCCCTAGAGGAACAAGACCAATGGAGTAAATATTTACAACAAGATTTATTATATGAAGTTGGCTCATGTGATGATGAAGACTGAGTAGTCCCCAGATCTGGATATAGCAAGTTGAAGACGCTGAAGAGTTGGGGGTATATATAGTTCCAGTCTGAGACCCTGCAGGTGCAAGATCTCAGAAGAGCTGGGTTTTCATTTTGTGTGAAGGCAGGAAAAGACCAATATCCCAGCTCCCACACAGGAGGAGATCCCTCTTACTCAGCCTTTTGTTCAATTCCCATCTTCAGTTGATTGGATTAAGCCTTCCCATATTAGGGAGGATAATCTGCTTTACTCAGTCTGCTTAGGTAGAAACAGCCTCACAAACACACCCAGAATAATATTTGATCAAATATCTGGGCACCCTGTGGGCTCAGTCAAGTTGACACACAATTAGCCACATATTCAAAGGATTCGTTTTAATCTGTGAGATTCTAAAGAGCAGAACTGGGAACAATGTGCAGACTTTATGGGAGACCCATTTAGGCTCATTATAGGAAGAATTTATGACTGTTACAATCCTATGAAAAAGAGATTGTGTTGTAAGAGAATAAGCTTCTATATCTTCAAGCTAAAGCTGACCTGTTAAAGAATGCTTACAAGAGGTTCCTGCTTTGAATGAAGTTTGGATGGCATTCCCATCCGAGATGCTTCTACTCCAGAGAACTGTGATATACTCAATATTTAGGAGGCTCCTGTTATTTTCATTTGATCTCAGCCTACCCTCTTTTCTCCTTGTCACACCCAGAAGAATCTCTTAAAAATGCTTGTCTGATTGTGGAGGTGATTCATTAAGGAAGATCTTCTGGGAGAAGTTGATGAGGGAGTCGGGAGGAGGGAAGTCAACCCAATCTCAGCTTGTCTCCATGGTAGACTAAAACAGAAATTACATCCCAGAGTTGATTCCATAAGCTAGCCTGAAACCCAATATCTCCTAGGCATCCCTAGCTCTCTGCATCTATGAGCAGAGCAGCTCGTCACCCAAGAACAGTTCTCTGAAGCAAAGTGCAGAGGTAAGCCTTTGAGAGCACAGTACAGGGGAGCTGGGATATGGATTCACACAAAGAAATAATAAAGGGATTCTCAGGGGATCTAGACAGATAATCAACATTATTCTCATCATTTTCATTTTACTCTGGAGTGATCTATGGCCTCAAATGTCAGTTGTGCTGAGGTTGAGAAGCACCGAAGATCACATGAATGGAGCCATCAATAAAACAATCAGCCACTCAAAGTCTTATATTAAATACAATTCCCATATTTCATTTTACAAAAACAGTTCTTCCCTGACATGATAGCCTGGCTCTTTTTATGAAAATTTCATTTGTTTATTCTAGAAATATGTATCAATTAGGGTCCCTGAGCTATAAGGAACTTCTTTGTTGCTAAGTTTCTTGGTTTTTTTTTTTTTTTCAAATAATCTGATAGGTGAAAAAACTTGGGAGGTGGAGAAATGGGATTCCATTCAGTTCTGTGTTTTTCTGGAACAAAGCAATAAGAGTGAGATTAACGTCTTGCTGACTATTTAACTGCCAACATTGCCACCTGCTATCTTGAGGCAGCAAACAGCCTTGTTGGCACCCTTGTGCTTGGTGAGAAAACCAAGGGATGATGAATAGCCAGTCTGCAAAATCAAACACAGAGCACAGCAGTGGCTGGCACAAGATGAAGTGCTTGCTAAGGAAATAGAATGGCAAGCTGAAGCTCCCAGACCATTGATCAAATGTGTTTGTAGCCAACAATCAGTATTTTTCTTTTGGCTGCTAGAGTCTTACTACCCTTCCCGGTTCAAAAGGAAGCCAAGTACCCTTCATCTGTTTATACAGACCATGTGTAACTACAAACAGAACTGTACAAAGTCATTCCTTTGGAGTGCAGGCATGCATGTACTTCCCCTGTCTATAAGCCAAGAAACGAATGTGTTCACTGTTTTTTATTGCCCTGTGGGATCTTGCTATAGATTTACTAGTGGTATGACCTAACCTATGTTTCCAACCTGCAGATGGAAGAAAGTTTAGCACCTGTAGTTCTGTTACTGTTAATAGAAACTGGGACTTTTCTGACCCCATCCATGAATGTAGAAAGCCCTCTCCACAGACTCATCAATTTCATTTTATAGACTTAATGGAGAAATTGATTAGCCCACAAAGTGAGTAGCCATACTTTGTCAGGTATGTGTAAGTAGATGGAAAAATTCAGCATTCCTTTGTTACATAGAAAAAAGCTAGTATCAGTAAGGGATAATATGTTTCCACTGTAACTCCTTCCATGAATGTGTCAAAATCAATGCTAAATATTCAGAAGGGTTTGAGTCCACTTAATACGACAGATATTGCATTATTTTCACAGTGCTAACTGGCCTTCTAGATGATTTATCAGTTCTTCTGTGCCAAATCTGCACATTTACACAATTCTTTTACTGCAGTTATAGTATTGTTTCACTATTATTTTTATTTATTGAAAGATATTTTAATTTTTAGACCTTTGAAGGCAGTGATGTCTGTCTATTCATTTACTTAGCTGTAGCTCATAGCATAGTATGTATATAACACATGGTCAGTAAGTGTATATTAATGATGAGTGAATTAATAAATGAAAACTATAAGGCACAAGTTCCTTTACTGCCTGTGATAGATAGAATCCTAAGATTAACTCAGTGTGTCAGCCTTGTTTAATCCCTTCCCTTAAGTGTGGATGGGATCTATGAATAAGAAGAGATCTCACTACTATGATTATATTATGTCATATAGCAAAAGAGATTGCTGAAGATGTAATTAAGATGAGTAATATTAACTATAGATTTAAATTTTATTTTAATTATTGAACATTTTAGTAATTTAAGTACATTTAAGTATATCTACTTAGGTACATTTAAGCAACTGATTGAATTAAAATAGAGAAGACCTGACTGGGCCTGACATAATCACATGAGCCCTGTGAATTTGAATCTAGAGGTCAGAGCTGAAATCAGAAGCTGGAAGGAGCAGAGACCTCCTTTTGTTGGCCTTGAATGAGCAACTGCCTTGTTATAGAGAAGGCCATGTGTCCAGCATGGTGAACATGATCCAGAAGCTGAGGTCAATCTCCTTCACATCAACCAAGAAAACAAGGACTTCAGTTTTAAGACAGCAAGAAACTGAATTTTGCCTGAGGGCTTGGAATTTGCATGTTTTGTTCATTGGTATATCCTGGGATCCAGGAACAGTGCCTGGCACACAGTAGACTTTTCATAAATATTTGCCAAATGAATCAGTGGTTTTTCAACTGGATTAAATTGTTTGTTATATGCTATTACTGTACTAATTGCAGTTGTAAGGAATAGGGAAAGTGTAAAGTAGACTAATTTTCCTTGAGGAATTTACATTCTGTGCAGTCCACAGGGTCGCAAAGAGTCAGACTTGACTGAGCAACTTTCACTTTTACATTATTCTTATAAAATAGAGTTTAACACACAGGAAAGGACAATCTGAACAATCTGAAATTGCTGCCCTTTCCCCACTAGACTACTGAGTGCTTTAGAGGGAATATCATGAGCATTTTGATCAGAAAACACTTGAGTTTTTACCCAGGTTCAGTGACTTATTAGTGGGCATTACATGATCAATCCCAGTTCCCCATCTGTTGGTTAGGATTAACCATAACTACATCGTAGGGTTGTTGCAAGTTTTAGAAACTATACACACACACACATACATGTGGGGTATTCAGTAAATAGTCATGTTATTTTGGACTGATTTAATGACCTCTGATACTTTATTCTTCATATTTTCTTATCCTCTTAAATAAAATCAGTTTTTAATGTGAATAGGTACGGTTGATTGCTTGTGGAAATATTTATATGTTTTGTTTTAGGTCCATACCAAGAATAATAGCCCATAACAGTTAAGTTAGAGGTCAGTCAATGTGGAACACAAAACTTAATAGGCACTGTGTGGAGTAACAGGGGACATATTGGACTAGGGAGGTGAAAATGTAGATTCCAGGCTCAGCAGTGTGCCCTTTTCAAATGATCCTCCACTTTCCTCTTAAAAAAAACCTTGAATGGCTCCAAAATAAAATCAAAATCCCTACACTGTGACAAAAGGGGCTTCTGTCTTTGGCCCTGAGGTTTAGAAGACATTTCTCTGGCCCTCCTTTGTCTATGCTTTTCCCCATGAGGCAATGAGTTTGTGGACCTAAAGAGATGTCCACCTGGAATCTCTGTCTACCTTTGAAATCATACTCAAGGCATCTGGGATCCAGGTCTCAGTACTTTTGACTCAAATGGACATGAGTCCCTTTTCAAGGACTCCACAGTCCTTTAGCCAGCATTGGTCCTACATGAGACCACTTCCAACTCCACGAAAGTCACTTCCCTAAATGCTTTTCTCCTGTGGAGTTGCTGATTTTTCTCTGCTGGAATACCTTCCCAATTTTCATATTTCCTGATCTGCCAATCAGAATGAATTTCCTCAACTACATATGTTTTGTATCTCTGTGCTGTGGTTTGGCTACTGAGAGTATAAACTTATGGTAATCAAGTTCTTCTTGTTCCTCTTGGTGTTCTCTAGTTAGATATTTCCTCTAGTTAGATGTTCCTCTTGGTGTTCTCTAGTTAGATATTTCCTCTAGTTAGATGTTCCTCTTGGTGTTCTCTAGTTAGATATCTCCTCTAGTTAGATATTTCAGGGTTTTGCACCTAGGAAACATCTGGGAAATTAAGGAATGGAAATATTCTGAGCCTTAGTTTCTCACTTCCAAAAAGCAGAGTCTTACATAGATTCTTTCTAAGGTAATTTCCTGGTCTAGCATTTTCAGCGCTGTATATGAAAATCTTATAAGAGTCTAGTGACCAGAAAAACAATATTTAAATGCCTAGTATCATAGACTTCTAGAAACCATTTAGACTCAGAAAGTGGGGGTTGGTATAGGAATTCCACCTACAGTGTTCTGGAAAGAAAACCACCCAGCCTGACTTGAAGATATCCAAGAATAACAAGCTCACCATCTTATAAATCAGCATTTTAATCTGTTTCTCCTTGAAATGAGAAGAATCAGAAAACCTCTCCTTGTACGGAGTTTAATTCAAGTATTCATATATTTACACCAAACATTTCTGGTTTTGTATTGCTATTGTAACCCAGTACCCAAACATCTTCCCTTTTCTGTGATCCTCAGTTGAGCACATCCAGTACCTAACTTCACTTCCAAATGTTCCAAATGTTGTATGACCGGTACTGAGACAGTGCAGTTAGCAGTGCCCTTGTCTAGATGTTTTTTCATCTGTGAAAACATCCTAGTGTAACAGTTTCACTATGTTGTTTTTCTTTGCAAGGGCAATACACTATGTGCTCATACTAAATTTATAGTCAAGTAAACCCTCTAGATTTTGTTCATAGAAAGTGCTGCTAAGCCAGGTGTCTCTTATCCTGTGAGATGATCTTGGAGCCTAATAATATTGGTCTCAGCCCAATATTTCAACCTGTCATAATATTTTTAAAACTTGATTCCATCATCCATCATATTTACTGTGTCTCCAAGCTTTGTGTTGGCTGTAGATATGATAAGCAGACTCTCTTGTCTTCATTTAAATTATTAGTAAAAGTGTTGATTGAATACAAAGACCCTAAATATAAAAATATTGCAGCATGCCACCAGAACACTGTTTCCCCAAATTATATTCAACAAGGTTCTAGCATATGTGGTACTAAAAGAAAAAAAAAATCTTCCATAATCAGTTAAATTTGAGATAACACATACTATATGCCCTTTTTGGGGGAAGTCCCAGTGCATATTGTACACTGTAAATTGCAATGTTAGAAGTCTTGTTTAACTTGAATTAACCCAACATTTCCCAAGTTTATTTGTGTGAGGAGACCTCATTGGTAGTTGTTGTGTTGGTTGGTTGGTTGGTTTTAACATCCTGCTATGCTCCTGGTTCATGGAAAATACTGAAGACACACTCCTTTGTGACCCCAATAACATGCTTTGGAATTTTACCATGAGCAATCCAAATTAGTAGGTATGCAGTTGTAGAAATTTATTTTATCCTTTGTGAGCTTTAGGATGAGGTTTTTTTCCCCTCTATACCAGTCAACCTGATTCCTTAAAGATTGCATAATTGCAAGTTGTTTTTACACTCCCAGCTACATAGATCTGGAGAAGGCAATGGCACCCCCACTCTAGTACTCTTGCTTGGAAAATCTCATGGGCAGAGGAGCCTGGTGGGCTGCAGTCCATGGGGCCACTAAGAGTCAGGCATGACTGAGTGACTTCACTTTCACTTTTCGCTTTCATGCATTGGTTAAGGAAATGGCAACCCACTCCAGTGTTTTTGCCTGGAGAATCCTAGGGACAGAGGAGCCTAGTGGACTGCTGTCTATGAGGTCACAGAGTCGGACACGACTGAAGCAACTTAGCAGCAGCAGCAACAGCTACATAGATCACCCCAGTAATGTGTTTTTCTTAGTCTATCTTGTGCCTCATTTTATTTCTTCATGTTTCTTCTTTTTCATCTTGAAACTAATTTCTCTTGATACAAAATTTGAGAGCAAAACATTGAGTTTAGACTTTTACTAATGTTACTCTGTCTCACCCAAATGGATTTGGCTGTTCATGTTCTCAATTTGAGAAGAGCAAATTGTAATTTTTAGAGGATATTTAAACTCTATATTCTATTTTTGTACTCCACAGCCATTTTGGGACTTTGACTCACAGTTTTAATGGGTTTATGGCACATTTGTTTTCCTTTTGGTTTTACACTGTTGATTCTATCTTTTGTACATGTCTTTTAATTTAATTTAATTTTTTGTTGGTTTCTGCCATACAACAATGGGAATCAAACATAAGTATAAATATGTCCCCTCTTTCTTATGTACATGTCTTTTTAAAATATGATCTCATCCCAGACAGTACCTAAGGTTCCATTTTTTGTTTAAAAATATAATCAATGACTGTATTATCAGATTGTCATTTTTATTCTTCCATCTCTCTGAAGCAATCTTTCCTTTTAGAATCTCTGGCCATGCGGTCATACCTAATTTGTCTTATACTTTTTGAGATGTGCCTTCCTGAAGTCCTGGGTAGATGTCTGGCTGTCTCCAAGCATTCCTTTCCACAGCTTTATTGTCAATTCCAAGAACATTGTTCACATTCTCCTAAGTTCTTATCTCTCCCATTGGCTCAGTTTGTCTTTCTTGCAGGAGATTAAGATCAAAGCAGTAGTTCCTTTTGCTTACTCCTGGACTAACTGAGAGAGAGAATTATTGTCAAAGCAATATTAAGTTAATTAGGTAAGACTGATTTCCTCATTAAATATATAATAGATGCCTATTATGCACCAGACAAAGGTCTTGATGGAAGGAATATGGCAGAGAAGAGGACAGAAAGAGGAGGCAGGAGACATGGTAAACAAACAAAAAACATATATCAATATATCTCAGCTAATTCTAGGCTGGGTTCTCTTGTGGGTCAGTGGTAAAGAACTGGCCTGCCATGCAGGAGATATGGGTTCAATCCCTGGATTGGGGAGATCTACTGGAGAAGGAAATGACAATGCATTCCAGCATTCTTACCTGAGAAATCTAATGGGCAGATGGTAGGCTACAGTTCACGGTGTTACGAAGAGCTGACATGGCTTCAGTTCAGTTCCTTTGCTCAGTCATGTCCGACTCTTTGTGACCCCATGAACTGCAGCACACCAGGCTTCCCTGTTCATCACCAGCTCCTGGAGCCTACTTAAACTCATGTCTATCGTGTTGGTGATGCCATCCAACCATCTCAATCTTTTGTCATCCCCTTCTCCTCCTGCCTTCAATCTTTCCCAGGATCAGGGTCTTTTCAAATGAGTCAGATCTTTGCATCAAGTGGCCAAAGTATTGGAGTTTCAACTTCAGCAATGGTCCTTCCAATGAATATTCAGGACTGATTTCCTTTAGGATGAACTGGTTGGATCTCCTTGCAATCCAAGGGACTCTCAAGAGTCTTCTCCAGCACCACATTTCTTTTTTCTTTCTTTTTTCTTTTATTGTCATATTTATTTATTTAGGAAGACTGTTATTTTTAAACATTTTATTGACTAATAACTCTTGGAAATAAAATTGCATGTTTCTTGACTTTGTGACATCTTATACAATGAAACATAGTTTCGAACACTTATTAACACCACATTTCAAAAGCATCAGTTCTTTGGAGCTCAGCTTTCTTTATAGTCCAACTCTTACATCCATACATGACTACTCGAAAAACCAAAGGTTTGACTAGACGAACGTTTGTTGGTAAAGTAATGTCTCTGCTTTTTAATGTGCTGTCTAGGTTGGTCATAGCTTTTCTTCCAAGGAGCAAGCATCTTTTAATTTCATGGCTGCAGTCACCATCTGCAGTGATTTTGGAGCTCCCCAAAAGTCTTTCACTGTTTCCACTGGTTCTTCGTCTATTTGCCATGAAGTGATGGGACCAGATGCCATGATCTTAGTTTTCCTAATGCTGAGTTTTAAGCTAACTTTTTCACTCTCTTTCACTTTCATCAAGAGGCTCTTTAGTTCTTCTTCACTTTCTGCCATAAGGGTTTTATCACCTGCATATCTGAGGTTAAAGTTTTTGTCACCTGCATATCTGAGGTTATTGATATTTCTCCTGGCAATCTTGATTCCAGCTGTGCTTCATCCAGCCCAGCATTTCTCATGATGGACTCTGCATATAAGTTAAATAAGCAGGGTGACAGTGTACAGCTTTGACATACTCCTTTTCCTATTTGGAGCCAGTCTGTTGTTCCATGCCCAGTTCTAACTGTTGCTTCCTGATCTGCATACAGATTTCTCAAGAGGCAGGTCAGGTAATCTGGTATTCCCATCTCTTTCAGAATTTTCCACAGTTTTTGTGATCCACACAGTTAAAGGCTTTGGCACAGTCAATAAAGCAAAAGTAGATGTTTTTTCTGGAACTCTCTTGTTTTTTTTTTTTTTTTTTTTAATCCAGTGGATGTTGGCAATTTGATCTCTGGTTCCTCTGCCTTTTCTAAATCCATCTTAAACATATGGAAATTCACAGTTCACATACTATTGAAGCCTGGCTTGGAAAATTTTGAGCATTACTTTGCTAGCATGTGAGATGAGTGCAATTGTGCAGTAGTTTGAACATTTTTTGGCATTGCTTTTCTTTGGGATTGGAAAGAAAACTGACATTTTCCAGTCCTGTGGCCACTGCTGAGTTTTCTAGATTTTCTGGCATATTGAGTACAGCACTTTCACAGCATCATCTTTCAGGATTTGAAATTGCTCAAGTGGAATTCCATCACCTCCACTAGCTTTGTTTGTAGTGATGCTTCATACATGGCTTAACGACTAAAAAATAAATGCTAGGCTATATAAACTATCATAATACAATACAAAGTTATGGGTCAGGAGTGGTGTACCAAGTTAAATTAGATGCTTTTCAAAGGCCTCACTAAGGATGAGCTGAGATCTGAATGCCAAGAAGGGTCCAGGCATCAAATGTCTCTGAAACATTATTCCACACAGAGGGACAGCAAGAGCACTAGTTCTAAAGTGTGTATTTCTAGGAAGAAGAAGATGGCCAAAGGACTGAGCATAAGGAATAAGGCATGGAGTGAGGAAACAAGATACAAGAAATCAGCAGGAAATGGAGAGACTAGTAAAGATCAGGTCATGTTCCCTTAAGACGAGGAAAATCAGGTAGGAATGATCCTGTGATGTTTCAGTCATGGTGGCAACGTGATCTAGTTTACATTAAAAAAAAAACAAAAACAAAACAAAAAAACTCTGAGTGCAGGGTGAAGAGCAGATTTGGATGTGACTGAGTAAGATGGAAATAAAGAGCCCACCAGAGGTCAATGGAGACTCTAAGAACAGGAAACTGAGGTCCCCTCAGTGCTGTACCTCAGTGGTCATTTTTGTGATCTTAGGCAAGAGTGTGATATGTGTCTCCCCTGACTGACTGAACAATGTCTGGCAAGTTCCCCAAACTAGATCAATTTTCATATCTCTCATTTTTTTTTCTCATTAACATTCTGTTCTTCATGTCCCTGTCATCTGAGTCAAGGCTTTGCACAGAGTCCATGCTTTCCTGACCTTTGATACTATCCCATCTCAGAATTATTTCTTCTTTGAACCAGATGCTAACAGTCTGGATGCTCCATTTGTATTATACATGATGTCCCTGGAACTATGTCCAGAGGCCCTGAACATTGGCTAAAACATTTTTCAACCATGAGTCATGTACCATTTTCTACCCATATCTTAACACTTCGAAGAGGTTCTCTTGAGTTTCTCAAAATTATTAAGATGTTTCCCTTTTAATAGTTGTATTTTGGATATGAGAAAGAAAAGAAACTCTTATTTAGAGAAGTCTGGGGAAGAAATAACATATCTGGGTTCCTTATTGAAATTAGCTAAGTAATTTGGTATGGCAAAACATTCAAGTGAGTCATACAACTTCAATAAAGGAAACTCTGGTCACTAGGCAATAAACACTTGTTTCAGACCAGACACTGCTTGGAACCAGCCAAAGCTCATCAGGTTTTCTATGAACACATTTGTTAAGCTCCAGATTTTCAGGCTCATCCTCTCTTTCTTCATTGCTCCACTGTCCATAGGATAACACTGAACCTGCATGAGAATCATAGTCCTTTTATGCTTATTTGACTCTAGAAATCTGCTGAAACACAATTGAGGGTCAAGTTCATTTGCTTCTCTCTGCTGTCTCTGGCACCAGAATCATAGTATCAGTGAGTCTTGCCTGTTAACTGTTTGCTTTAATTTCTCACTAGAAATCACCATTTTTATTGCTAAATAAGTGAGTCAAGTGAACCAGGATCATAATGTCAGTGAGTCTTGCCTGCTAACTGTTTGCTTTAATTTCTCAGTAGAAATCACCATTTTTTTATTGCTAAATAAAGGTAATGGTAATTTTCGAAACTGCCTGGGACACTCTTACTGAATGGAATTTCACAGCTATAATGGGGAAGAGAAGAAAGTGTTCCCTGCTGTTGCCAATAACATTTAAAGAAAAGAATTTACGTCTGTAAAATAAACAATCCTGACAGTCATCTCTATGGTGTATCAATAAAAGAATTAATAGCACTGTGTCACCATACACACACACATTTCTAAAGTACAAAACAGAGGAATTATGAACTTGTGGGATATAGCCCCAAAGTCTTCTTTGATTTACATCAATCCAGTAACATTATAGTTAAAGAAATAAGAATGTTGATACACTGTTAAACTTTCTTTCTTTGGTGTTCTTTGATTCTGACTCAAATACAATACAAAAATAATAGCAATGAGACTTGGGTTCCATTTCTTGTTCTGCTACCAGAAAGCTGTAAGAGTTTGGACAGGTAACATTAGCTCTTTGGGCCACAGTTTTCTCACATAGAAGGAAATCCTGCCGTTTGTGATCACATGAATGGACCTTGAGAGCTTAAGGCTAAGTAAAATGTCAGATAGAGAAAGACAAATGCTGTATGATCTCACTTATATGTGATTGCCAAGGGGTGGGAGAAATGAGGAGATCCTGGTCAAAGGGTACACTGTTTCAGTTATAAGAGGAGTAAGTTCAGGACAGCTAATGTGCAGCAAGGTGACTGAATAATTAACAACATTGTATTGTATACTTAAAAATTGCTAACAGCAGATCTTAAGTGTTCTCGCTGAACACATACACACAATGATAACCACATGAGGACTTGAATGTGTTAACTAACCTGATTTTGATAATCATTTCACAATATACACATGTCAAATCATCACATTATATACCTTAAATTTATACATTATTTGTCAATCATATTTTAATAAAGCTGGATAAAAGTAAAAGTAAGTAGAACAAATGTGTTGCATTAGAAAGTAAGCCCAAATATCACTTTTTTCTAAATTTACATTTTCTTTTATCAAGATTTTTCATTAGGGCAAAAATATAATAAAAGTCATTTTGTGTATATCTTCTTTTTTTTCCCTCCTGTCACAATAGAGGTCCCACAGTGTAAAATGAAATCCTTGGAATCTACTGAACTTTCTTTAAAATTAGAATTCTGTCCCTACTTCCATGTTTAGTGCTATTTTCTTGTCTGACCAGAAAGTACTCTTCTTGCTCCAGCATTCCAGCATGTCATACATCAAAAGATTTGGATATGTGTATGTGTGCGTGTGTTTGTGTGTGTGTGTGGAAGGGGACAGGGGATTAGGAACATCTGGAAGAAGGAGCAAAAGATAGAGGCTTACTTGTAGCTCAAGCAGGAAAAGCTAGATTTAGATATTCCTTTGTGTCTAAACTTAGAGCTCTCATGAACCATCCCTAAACTAGGAAAAGAAGGGATGCTATTTTTGAGTTTAGATTTAGGGAATGAAATACAAGCTACCACTCAGGGATGCAGATTTTCCATCATATAATCATCACATATTCAGAAGGAGGTCAGCTTCTGACAGTAGATCTATAAGGTTTACCAGTGAGAAGAAAAAAGCAAATGAGTGGTGGAGAAAAGCTTTGTTCATACCTAAATTTGCAGGATTTACCGGTTTATTGTGAGGACTTCCCTGGTGGCTTAGATAATAAAAATCTTTCTGAGACCTGGTTTCGATCTCTGGGTCAGGAAGATCCCCTGGAGAAGGGAATGGCTACCCACGCAAGTAATCTTGCCTGGAGAATTCCACAGACAGAGGAGCCTGGAAGGCTATAGTTCATGGGTTGTCAAAGAGTCGGACATGACCGTGTGACTAACGCTAACTAATCAGTGTATTTGCAATATCCAACTTTAATCAACCACAGTCATCTTTGTCATGTGCTTATCTGATCATATGCATTTCAGTGTAGCATAGCTTTCATTGAATTCATATTGTTTAAAGGAAATCATGGTTTCCCGTCACCTAGCTAGAAACCAATACCTTATTTAAAAGGTGAAGTGTGGATAAAATAATTTGTGAATGATGTGGATGGTTGAGAAACAGATTACTTGGATGAAGAAAGTCTATGAATATGAAGGGCTTGATCTTTGGAAGGGAAATTTTTTCAGTTTTATTTAGTAGAGAAATAATCAAGTAGAAGAGATCTATTTTGGAATAGCTTGGAGAAAATTCCCTTTATTGTGGTCCTTAACGAGGTAAACTCTGGATAAGAGGAACATTTGGTTGGCCTAATTTCATTTAGAAAACATTAAAGTCAAGTTGACCTAAAAAGGATGATTAAATTTGGAAGTGACAGAGTATTGTTTACTATACTATTCTTTCAACTCTTCACATGTTAAAATTTAGGTGTTTGTGGTAGATGTCTGTCCAAGACATTCTGTGACCAATAAGAGGAAAAGTGAAAGAGGGCAAGATGTGAAATAGAAATCAGCCTCAAGTGACCTAGTTAGATGAGCAGTGGGCCTATGAAGTTGTAATATCTGTCATGGTAACTACAGTGAAAGTGTTCAAATATGACAGAGTCAGACTGGTGGAAGAAGAAACATTTTGAGAAGAACTCTAGAGATTCAATAATAGATGGAGAGGAAGACTGCTTTAAAGCAGGCCTGAAGGGAAAACAGGAACACTTTGGAGTTACACTTGCATTCAAGCCCTGCCTCCACTGTTATCTGTCTGTTCCAGTAACTGCTTAACAGCGTCTCAGTTTCTTCTGCTGTAAATGTTGATATTTACATACATTACCTCACAGGACTTGAAGGGGAAGATTAAGTGACATAATATTTGTAAAGCACCTGACACATAACTCTTGATCAGATTTTATCTTCCTCTGGAAGTATAACTCGGCTGACTGGCACTGACTTCTGAAAAATGAAGACCCTGTTTTTGAGGCTTCCTCTCTACAACTAGACGAGTTTCAGTAAGAAGCATTGATTTTCCTCCTGACTTCACAACTTCCATGTGTTCTAGTCATTATTAAGTGTGTATGCACGGAGTATACCATTTATAGTTTTCTAAGGTTTTCTTTAGGTGAGTTGAAATGCCACAGAATTAAAAAACAGGTATGGTATACTTGCAAAATGTAGCAACACTCATTCTCTTTCATGTGGGACTATCTTTGCTTTTGTTTACATGAGGGAATAAGTTAGCAAATTTTAAAAGGGATTATATGGGGATTAGTTTCTGCACAATGAAACTTTGGGTATATGGACATCTGTGGTATAAAAGCTCCTGGCTTTGTTTCAGAAAAAAAAATTGTCTACAAAGTATCATTTGGAATGCCATTTAAAAAACTTTTATTCATCAGCTATAGAATTACAAGTACGTCAAGGCTGTAAATTGTCAGTCTGAAAGGAGAAACAAAAACAGGCATGTGGTGCTCATCTTTTCCACACATTTATAATAAAGTAATCATTTAATAGTTAAATCTAGAAGTAAAGTATTGTCTGTGTTTCTTGATTTCATGCTTTTCTCTTTTGAACATCATTTCCTTGACTCATAGCTTGTTTATTATTACTGTTATTCTAACTTCCTTCTATATATATCTCATTTTTAAATTATAAAAGCAGATATCTAATACCGTCCTTAAACCAGGAATTTTTACATTTAACCATTTGTTTAACAGATAATTTTTGGGCCAATTATGAAGGCCTGGCACCGCCTCAAGTCCTTTGAATACATTGGTGAGCAAAACCAGGAGGGGCCCTAACTTTAAGGAGTTTAAAAATGTTGATAGTAATAGAAATTATTGAAATAATTACCAGAGCTAATTACATGTGTAATAAGTGATATAAATAATAATTACACTATGCTTTATGCAAAGATGGGCACAATAAAGGGAAGAAATGGTATGGCCCTAACAGAAGCAGAAGATATTAAGTAGAGATGGCAAGAATACAAAGAAGAACTATAGAAAAAAAAGATCTTCACAACCCAGATAATCATGATGGTATGATCACTCACCTAGAGCCAGACATCCTGGAATGCAAAGTCAAGTGAGTCTTAAGAAGTATCACTACAAACAAAGCTAGTGGAGGTAATGGAATGCCAGTTTCAAGTCCTAAAAGATGATGCTGTGAAAGTGCTACACTCAATATACAGCAAATTTGTAAAAGTCAGCAGTGGCCACAGGACTGGAAAAGGTCAGTTTTCATTCCAATCCCAAAGAAAGGCTCAAATGACCACACAGTTGCACTCATCTCATGCACTAACAAAGTAATGCTCAAAATTTTCCAAGCCAGGCTTCAACAGTATGTGAACTGTGAACTTCCAGATACAGTTACACTCATCTCACGCATTAACAAAGTAAGGCTCAAAATTCTCCAAGCCAGGCTTCAACAGTATGTGAACTGTGAACATCCAGATGTTCAAGCTGGATTTAGAAAAGGCAGAGGAACCAGAGATTAAATTGCCAACATCTATTGGATCATTGAAAAAGCAAGAGAGTTCCAGAAAAACATCTACTTCTGTTTCATTGACTACAGTAAAGCCTTTGAGTGGATCACAACAAACTGGAAAATTCTTCAAGAGATGGGAATACCAGACCACCTGACCTGCCTCCTGAGAAATCTGTATGCAGGTCAAGAAGCAAAAGTTACAACTGGACATGGAACAACAGACTGGTTCCAAACTGGGAAACAAGTACTTCAAGGCTGTACATTGTCACCCTGCTTATTTAACTTATATGCAGTCCATCATAAGAAAAGCTGAGCTGTATGAAACACAAGCTGGAATCAAGATTTCCAGGAGAAATATCAGTAACTTCAGATGACACCACCCTTATGGCAGAAAACAAAGAACTAAAGAGCCTCTTGATGAAAGTGAAAGAGGAGAGTGAGAAAGTTGGCTTAAAGCTCAACATTCAGAAAACTAAGATCATGGCATCCAGTCCCATCACTTCATGGCAAATAGATGGGGTAAACAATGGAAACAGTGAAAGACTTTTTATTTTCTTGGGCTCCAAAATCACTGCAGATGGTGATTGCAGCCATGAAATTAAAAGACTCTTGCTCCTTGGAAGAAAAGCTATGACCAACCTAGACAGCACATTAAAAAGCAGAGAAATTATTTTACCAAGTCTAGTCAAAGCTGTGGTTTTTCCAGTAGTCATGTATGGATGTGAGAGTTGGACTATAAAGAAAGCTGAGCGCCAAAGAATTGATGCTTTTGAACTGTGGTGTTGGAGAAGACTCTTGAGAGTCCCTTGGAGTGAAAGGAGATCCAACCAGTCCATCCTAAAGGAGATCAATCTTGGGTGTTCATTGGAGGGACTGATGCTAAAGCTGAAACTCCAATACTTTGGCCACCTAATGTGAAGTACTGACTCACTGGAAAAAACCCTGATGCTATGAAAGACTGAAGGAGGGAAGAGAAAGGGACAACAGAGGATGAGATGGTTTGATGGTATCACCAATGCAATGGACATGAGTTTGAGTAAACTCTGGGAGTTGGTGATGGACATGGAGGTCTGGCATGCTGCAGCTCATGGGGCTGCAGAGTCAGACATTCAGACTGATTGACTGAACTGAACTGAACTGAAATTTGAGACCATAGCAAAGGGAAGTGATCTAGCCAGATACTGAGAGATGGATCTGAAAGATGAATACAAATTAGTTACTAAAGAGAGAACCAAGGAACATTCTACACAGATGCATTGACATAGACATTAGAGCATCTACGTGGAACAGAATGCTCAACACAAGGAGGAATAGGATTGTGCTAAGGATTTGCTCTTTATCCAGAAAGCTAAAGGAAATCAACCTTGAATACTCATTGGAAGGACTGAAATGGAATCTCCAATATTCTGGCCACTGATGCGAATAGTCGACTCATTCGAAAAGACACTGATGCTGGGAAGGTAGAGGGCAGGAGGAGAAGGGGACGACAGAGGATGAGATGGTTGCATGGTGTCATCGATTCAATGGACATGAGTTTGAGGAAACTTTGAGAGATAATGAAGGACATGGAAGGTTGCTGTGCGGCAGTCCATGGGATTGCAAAGAGTTAGGCATGACTGAGCGACTGAACAACAACACACAGCTAAAGGAAGCTTTGAAGAATTCTTAAAAGGGAGTAGAATTAAGAAATTTGGATTTTAAAAAGTCACTGTGTCCAAGATGACAAAAATGGAGAGGAGGAAAGTAAGGTGTGAAATTTTGATTCTCAGATTCTATGTTCTATACTTTAAGACCAAGTATGTTCTCTATAATTATCTAGTTAATACTGTTATTGGGAATGTATTTTAAATATAGTTTTGAGGTGCTACTTCATGCAGAGTTAAAAGCACATATAAACATTGTATGTCTAATATTTAAATTTTAACCAAATTTTTATATTATCTGAAATCCATTTGTTGATCCAGACTTTGCATTAGTAATAGTTTCATAAAACCTACTAACATTTATGATAACCTTTCTAGTTTACAAAATTATTTTATTTGTTCTCACAAACATAGGTAAAATAAGAATATTAATACCAGATCTATTTACCTATGTTTTTTCTATGAATGTACAATATTAAATATTTTCAGCTGTGCAACATAGAGATTCACAATTTTTAAAGGTTATTCTCTATTTATAATCACTATAAAATATTAGCTATATTCTCTGTGCCATACAATATATTCTTAACATATATATTTATATATAGTAGTTTGCATCTCTTAATCCCTTCCTGCTAACTTCTCCCCACTAGTAACCATTCATTTGTTTTCTATATCTATGTCTTTTGTTGTTGTTATATTCACTGTTAATCTACTTTTTAGATTTTAAATATGTGTTTTTATACAGTATTTGTCTTTCTCTGACTTACTTTACTAAGCATAGTACCTTCAAGTCCATCCATGTCATTGCAAATGGCAATATTTTATTCTTTTCCAGGGTTGAGTAGTACTCAATTGTGTGTGTATACTGCCTCTTCTTTATCCATTCATTTATTTATGGACAATTAGATTGCTTCCATATCTTGGCTATTGTAAATTGATACTGCCATTAACACTGGGATGCATGCATCTTTTCAGATTAGTGTTTTTGTTTGCTCTGGATATAAATCCAGGAGTGAAATTGCTGGGTTATAATGTGGTTCTATTTTTAGTTTCTTTTTTGGAGATCTCCATACTATTTTCCACCAATTTGTATTTCTACCGAGTATATGAGGATTTCCTTTTCTCTGTATCTTTGCAAATGCTTGTTTCTATGTCCTTTTGATAATAGCCATTTTGACACTTGTGAAGTGATACCTCACTGAGGCTTTCATTTGCATTTCTAGAATTATTAAACCTTGAGTATCTTTTTATGTGCCTGTAGATCATCAGATGGATTCTTTGGAAAAGATTCTATTCAGATTGTCTGCTCTTTTAGTCTGGTTGCTTGTTTCTTTGATATTGAGTAGTAAGAAATATTTATACATTTTGAATATTCAGCCTTATTGGTCAAATCACTTCCAAATATTTTCACCTATTCAATAGATTTGTCTTTTCAATTTGTGTGTGATTTTCTTTGCTATTCAAAAGATTTTAAGTTTAATTAGGCATAATTTCTTTACTTTTTCTTTTGCTTTGCTTTAGAAGACAGCTTCAAAAATGTATTGCTATGACTTATATCAGAGTGTTTCATCTTGGTTTTCTTTTAGGAGTTTTATGGGTTTGGGTTATATATT
Source organism: Nanger dama (assembly GCA_917880005.1). NCBI lineage: Eukaryota > Metazoa > Chordata > Mammalia > Artiodactyla > Bovidae > Nanger > Nanger dama. The sequence continues at coordinate 5,059,734 of CAKJTW010000082.1, read as the reverse complement.
AAGGTGTTTAATACATTTTTAGTTTGTTGTGTATATAGCATCAAAATATGCTAATTTCATTCTTTTATATGTAACTGTCCATTTTTTCCAGCATTATTTAATGAGGAGACTTGTCTTTTCTCAGTCATATTCACCTGCTTTGTTGTAGATTAATTGACCATAGGTGTCTGGGTTTATTTCTGGGCTCTCTATTCTGTTCCATTAACTATATATTTTTTGCTTGTTTCTTTGTTTTTTGCTTTGGTGCCAGTATCATGCTGTTTTTATTACTATGTTTTTATAGTATAGTCTGAAGTCTGGGAGGATTTTTGATCAACTTTGTTCTTTTTTCTCAAGCTTACTTTGGCAATTCAGTGTCTTTTGTTGGTCTATAAAAATTTAGGATTATTTGTTCTAGTTCCACGAAAAATACCCTTGATATTTTGATAGGACTGGGAAAGGAGCACAGCAAGTCTGTATACTGTCATCCTGCTTATTTAAATTACATGCAAAGAACATCATGCAAAATGCCAGACTGGATGAATCACAAGCTGGAATCAAGATTGCCAGGAGAAATATCAATATCAATAACTTCAGATATACAGAAACACTGCAGAAAGCAAAGAGGAACTGAAGAACCTCTTGATGACAGTGAAAGAGGAGTGAAAAAGCTGGCTTAAGACTCAACATTCAAAAAATGAAAAATGAAGATCATGGCATCCAGTCACATCAATTCAGTTCAGTTCAGTTGCTCAGTCATGTTGGACTCTTTGCAACCCCATGAATTGCAGCACACCAGGCCTCCCTGTCCATCACCAACTCCTGGAGTTCACCAGATGCACTCATGTGTATCGAGCTGATGATTCCATCCAGCCACCTCATCCTCTGTCACCCCCTTCTCCTCCTGCCCCCAATCCCTCCCAGCATCAGAGTGTTTTCCAATGAGTCAACTCTTTACATGAGGTGGCCAAAATACTGGAGTTTCAGCTTTATCATCAGTCCTCCCAATGAACACTCAGGACTGATCTCCTTTAGGATGGACTGGTTGGATCTCCTTGCAGTCCAAGGGACTCTCAAGAGTCTTCTCCAATAAACGCTGGAGAGGGTGTGGAGAAAAGAGAACCCTCTTACACTGTTGGTGGGAATGCAAACTAGTACAGCCACTATGGAGAACAGTGTGGAGATTCCTTAAAAAATGCAAATAGAACTGCCATATGACCCAGCAATCCCACTAATGGGGATACACACTGAGGAAACCAGGATTGAAAGAGACTGTGTACCCCAGTGCTCATTGCAGCACTGTTTATAATAGCCAGGACATGGAAGCAACCTAGATGTCCATCAGCAGATGAATGGATAAGAAAGCTGTGGTACATATACACAATGGAGTATTACCCAGCCATTAAAAAGAATACATTTGAATCAGTTCTAATGAGGTGGATGAAACTGGAGCCGATTATACAGAGTGAAGTAAGCCAGAAAGAAAACACCAATACAGTATACCAACACATATATATGGAGTTTAGAAAGATGGTAACGATAACCTTGTATGTGAGATAGCAAAAGAGACACAGAGGTATAGAGCAGTCTTTTGGACTCTGTGGGAGAAGGAGAGGGTAGGATGATTTGGGAGAATGGCATTGAAACATGTGTAATATCATATAAGAAATGAATTGCCGGTCTATGTTCCATGCAGGATACAGGATGCTTGAGGCTGGTGCACTGGGATGACCCAGAGAGATGGTATGGGGAGGGAGGTGGGAAGGGGGTTTAGGATTAGGAACACGTGTACACCGTGGTGGATTCATGTTGATGTATGGCAAAACCAATACAGTATTGTAAAGTAAAATAAAGTAAAAAAGAAAATTAAAACAAACAAACCAAAAAAAAGCATCAGTTCTTCAGCACTCAGCTTTCTTCATCATTTCATGGCAAATAGATAGGGAAACAGTGGAAAGATGACAGACTATTTTCTTGGGCTCCAAAATCATTGCAGATGGTGACTGCAGCCATGAAATTAAAAGACGTTTCCTCCTTGAAAGGAAAGCTATGACAAACCTAGACAGCATATGAAAAGGCAGAGATGTTACTTTGCCAACAAAGGTCCATCTAGTCAAAGCCATGATTTTTCCAGTAGTCATGTATGAATGTGAGAGTTGGACAATAAAAAGGCTGAGGGCTGAAGAATTAATGCTTTTGAACTGTGGTGTTGGAGAACTCTTGAGAGTCCCTAGGACAGCCAGGAGATAAAACTTGTGAATCCTAAAGGAAATCAACCCTGAATATTCATTGGAAGGACTGATGCTGAAGTGGAGGCTCCAATACTTTGGCCACCTGATACAAAGAGCCTGGAAAAGACCTTGATGCTGGGAAAGATTGAAGGCAGAAGGAGAAGGGGATGACAGAGGATGAGATGGCTGGATGGCATCACCAACTCAATGGACATGAGCTTAAGAAAGTTCCAGGAGATGGTGAAAGACAGGGAAGTCTGGCGTACTACAGTCCATGGGTTGTAAACAGTTGGATGCAACTGAGCGACTGAACAGCAATTGCATTGAATCTGTAGATTGCCTTGGGGAATATGATCATTTTAACAATATTAATTCTACCAACCCATGAACACAGTGTATCTTTCCATCTGTTCATGTAATCTTCAGTTTGTTTTATCAGTTTCTTATAGTTTTCCAGGTACAAGTCTTTACCACCTTAGGCAGGTTTAGTCCTAGGTGCTTTTTGATGTTAAAGTAAATGATTTTGTTTCCTCAGTTTCTCTTTCTAATAGTTCACTGTTAGTGTATATAAATGTAATACAGAAATGTATATATTTTTGTATACTAATTTTATATCCTATAACTTTACCAAATTCATTGATGCGTTCTAGTATTTTGGTGATGTCTTAGGACTTTCTATGTATGGAATCATGTCATCTGCAAACAGTGACAGATTTACCTCTTACTTTCCAACTTGTATCCCTTTTATTTCTTTCTCTTGTCTGATTGCCATGGTGAGGACTCCTAATATTGTGTTGAATAAACATAGTGAGAGTGGGCATCCTTGTCTTGTTCTTGATCTTAGAGGAAATGCCTTCAGCTTTTCACCATTGAGTATGTTACCTGTGAGTTTGTCATATATAGCATTTATTGTTTCCAGCTATGTCCCTTCTATATCACTTTCTGGAGAGTTTTTAATCATAAAACCATGTTGAAGTTTTGCAAATTCTTTATCTGCATCTATTGAGATGATCATGTGATGTGTGCCCTCCTGTTGTTAATGTAATTTATCACATGGATTGCCTTTTTTTTTTTTTTTTTTTTAAAAAGATTTCAATTGGAGGATAATTGTTTTACAATTCTGTATTGCCATCTGTGGTACAACAACATGAATCAGCTATTGTATATATATATATACCCTCCCTCTTGAAATATCCTTCTTTCCCTGGAATAAATTCAAGTTGACCTTGGTGTTTGAGTCTTTGCATGTACTGTTGGATTCAGCTTGCTGATGTTTTATTGAAGATGTTTGCATTTATAGTCATCAAAGATACTGACTTGTGATTTCATTTGTTGTTATATCTTGTTTTTGGTGACAAAGTAATGATAGCCTCATAGAATAAATTTGAAAATATTCCATCCTCTTCAATTTTTGGAATAGTTTGAAAAAGATAGTTACTAGCTGATTATATATTTTGTAAAATTTCCCTGTGACACTGTCCAGTCCTCGACTTTGTTTGCTTGGAGGTTTAAACAGATTCAATTTCACTACTAGTGATCAGTCTGTTAAAATTTCCTGTTTATTCCTGATTCAGTCTTGGCAGGTTGTATGTTTCTAGAAGGTTGTCCATTTATTCTAGGTTGTCCAATTTTGGGGTTATAACTTTTTGTAGTTTAATTTTTTTTTTTTTTTTTTACTTTTTGTGTCTTTGTGGTATCAGTTGCTATTTCTCCAATTTGATTTATTTTAAATTTGGGTCCTCTCTCTTTCTTTCTTATTGCCGCTGGCTAAAGTTTCAATACATGAACCGTGAACTAACTGATGTTCAAGCTGGTTTCAGAAAAGGCAGAGGAACCAGAGATCAAATTACCAACATCCACTGGATCATCAAAAAAGCAAGAGAGTTCCAGAAAAACATCTATTTCTGCTTTATTGACTATGCCAAAGCCTTTGACTGTGTGGATCACAAGAAACTGTGGAAAATTCTTCAAGAGATGGGAATACCAGACCACCTGACCTTCCTCTTGAGAAATTTGTATGCAGGTCAGGAAGCAGCAGTTAGAACTGGACATGGAACAACAGCTGGTTCCAAATAGGAAAAAGAGTATGTCAAGGCTGTATATTGTCACCCTGCTTGTTTAACTTATATGCAGAGTACATCATGAGAAACGCTGGACTGGAAGAAATGCTGGACTGGAAGAAACACAAGCTGGAATCAAGATTGCCAGGAGAAATATCAATAACCTCAGATATGCAGATGACACCACCCTGATGGCAGAAAGTGAAGAGGAACTAAAAGCCTCTTGATGAAAGTGAAAGAGGAGAGCAAAAAAGTTGGCTTAAAGCTCAAAATTCAGAAAACGAAGATCATGGCATCTGGTCCCATCACTTCATGGGAAATAGATGAGGAAACAGTGGAAACAGTCTTAGACTTTATTTGTTTCGGCTCCAAAATCACTACAGATGGTGACTGCAGCCATGAAATTAAAAGATGCTTACTCCTTGGAAGAAAAGTCATGACCAACCTAGATAGCATATTCAAAAGCAGAGACATTACCTTGCTGACTAAGGTCTATCTAGCCAAGGCTATGGTTTTTTCTGTGGTCATGTATGGATGTGAGAGTTGGACTATGAAGAAAGCTGAGCACTGAAGAATTGATGCTTTTGAACTGTGGTGTTGGAGAAGACTCTTGAGAGTCCCTTGGACTGCAAGGAGATCCAACCAGTCCATTCTGAAGGAGATCAACCCTGGGATTTCTTTGGAAGGAATGATGCTAAAGCTGAAACACCAGTACTTTGGCCACCTCATGCGAAGAGTTGACTCATTGGAAAAGACTCTGATGCTGGGAGGGATTGGGGGAAGGAGGAGAAGGGGACGACAGAAGATGAGATGGCTGGATGGCATCACCGACTCGATGGACGTGAGTCTGAGTGAACTCTGGGAGTTGGTGATGGACAGAGAGGCCTGGTGTGCTGCCATTCATGGGGTCGCAGAGTCGGACACGACTGAGCGACTGAAGTGAACTGAAAGGTTTATCAAATTTATCTTTTAAAATAAACAGTTCTTGATTTCATTGATATTTTCTATTGTTTTTTTATTTTTCCTCTAATCTTTATTATTTCCTACCTTCTACTGATTTTGTGCTTTGTTTTTCTTTCTCTAATTCATTTAGGTGTTGCTGCTGCTGCTGCTGCTAAGTCACTTCAGTCATGTTCGACTCTGTGCGACCCCACAGATGGCAGCCCATTGGGCTCCGCCATCCCTGGGATTCTCCAGGCAAGAACACTGGAGTGGGTTGCCATTTCCTTCTCCAATGCATGAAAGTGAAAAATGAAAGTGAAGTCTCTCAGCCGTGTCTGACTCAGCGACCCATGGACTGCCCCCTACGAGGCTCCTCTGTCCATGGGAGTTTCCAGGCCAGACTACTGGAGTGGGATGCCATTGCCTTCTCCCATTTAGAGGTTAGGTTAGCTCATTCAAGATTTTTCTTGTTTCTTGAGAAAGTTTGTGTCACTGTAAGCTTCTCTCTTAGAACCACTTTCGCTGCATCCCATAATTTTTGTGTTTGTTGTATTTCCATTTACATTTTTTGCAAGATATTTTCTGATTCCTTCTTTGTTTTCTTCACTGACCCATTGTTTTTTCAGTAGCATGTGATATGTGTCCACATGCTTAGTCTAACATGTATCCACTTGTTTAGTCTTTTCTACTTTTTTCTCTGTAGTTGATCTCTAGTTCCATACTGATATGGTGAGGAAAAAATTATCAATTTTTCTCCTCCTAAATTTGTTGAGACTTATTTTGAGGCTTAGCATGAGGTCTCTCCTGGAAATCATTATATGAACACTTGAAAGCATGTGTATTCTGCTTTTTGGGGATATAATGCTCTATAGTTATCGAATCAATCTAATAGGTCTATTATGTCATTTAAGATCACTATTGCCTTACAGATTTTCTGACTGGATGATCTTCTCATTGATGTCATTGAGGTGTTTAAGTTCCCTACAATTATTGTATTTTTTTGTCAATTTCTTCCTTTATGTGTGAGTGTTTGCTTTACGTCCTTCTGTATTGGGTGCATAGGATTAATGAGTGTAATATTCTCTTCTTGTATTGATCCTTTTATCACTAAGTGATGCCCTTCCCTTTTTATACATGTTTCAAATTCTACTTTGATATTTGTATTACTATACCCACTTTCTTCTTGTCTCTGTATGACATATCTTTTTCCATCCTCTCACTTTCAGCCTGCGTATTTAACTCTGAAATGAGTCTTTTGTAGGCAGCGTATGGAAGGGTCTTTTATTTTTTTGTCCTAGCAGCCACCATATGTGTTTTTGAATGGAGCAGTCTATTGCTATTTAAAGTAATTATCAACTGGTATATACTTGTTTCCATTTATTACTTGTTTTCTGGTTTCTGTAGTTTTCTCTTCAGTTCTCATTTTTGCTCCTTCCTTTGCCATTTACCTTTATTTTAAATGTAATTTTTGACATAGAATTTTAGGTTATAGTTATTTTCTTCAGTACTTAACAGGTCTCATTTCGTTAGCTTCTGACTTCTTTTGTTTCTGTTGAGAAGTCATCTGTTATTCATGTTATTGCCACTCTTCAAATGAAGTGCTCTTTTCTGAGTGCTTTCAAAATGTTTTCTTTCAATTTTTTTATTCAGCTATTTTATTTAGTACACTTTAAATTTGGATTGCTTTTATTTTTTTTCTGTACCTTTTTATTATATATATTTTAAACTTTTATATTTTATTTTATTTTTTAATTTACTTTATTTTACTTTACAATACTGTATTGCTTTTGCCAGGATTGCTTTTAGATTATTTCTCTCTTAAAAGTACAGTGAATTTCTGAAATATATGAATGAAGAGATTACATCAATTTTAGAAAATCCTCAGTCATTACCCCTTCAAATATTGTCTCTTTCCCATTCTCTCCTTCTGGAATTCTGATTATAAATAGTGCTACACTTTTTCATTTTGTCCACATAAATTTTTTGCTTTTCTCTCTGTGTTTATTCATTGTTCTTCCACATTATACTTTGACCTGTATATTTTCTACTGATCTATTTTTCATTTAGTAATTTTCCTTTTACTTTGTCTAGGCACACCACTCCAGTACTCTTGCCTGAAAAATCCCATGGATGGAGGAGCTTGGTAGGCTTGCAGTCCATGGGGTCGCTCAAAGTCAGACATGACTGAGCAACTTCACTTTCACTTTTCACTTTAATGCACTGGAGAAGGAAATGGCAACCCACTCCAGTGTTCTTGCCTGGAGAATCCCAGGGACAGGGGAGCCTGGTGGGCTGCAGTCTATGGGGTCACACAGAGTCGGACAGGACTGAAGTGACTTAGCAGCAGCAGCAGCAGCAATCTTATATTAATATAGTGTATTGAATTCTTTAAATATCTTCAGTGATTTGGCCTTTGCCTTGATGCTTTAAGATGCTACTCTAAATTGAACCCAACTTCTCTGTTTGTCTTCAGTTGAAATATTTAGAAGTTTTGAGATGCTCCATTATATGCTATATATTATAATTAAATTGTATACTAGATTATGATTTAGTATTTCATAATACATTTTAAATAGCATTTAAGAATCCAAATTTGGGGTGAAGATTTAACTTTGCAGGATACTGCCAATATGAAAGACTTAAATTATCTAATAATGTATTATATTCTACATATGACTAAATTCACATAAGCATAAATAATGACAATTCATTGAAGTCTACTTTATAAATGTTAGAAACCAAATTTCTTTTGAAATCTAAAATAACATAAGTAATATAATAATTTATTATAACAGAATGTAATAATTTCTAATAACATAAATAATACAATATTAAAATGTGTGCTTTATTTTCAGTGGGGAAATATGGTTTTATTGATACCAAGACACACCATTTTCTAATCTTGTTTTAATATTTTTGAAAGATTAGTAAGTTACTATGCTCTCTTTTAGAACAATGAGTTTCAGTAGAGTTTGTCTTTTATGGTATTCTTGCTGTCTTTAATTCCCTTTCCCTCTACAACTCATCCCTAAGCCTTTTATTTTTAGTTTATATTGTCTCTTTGTTTTTCCAGATAGTTTTTCAAATGCCTTGACATGAACTGGAACATATTCCAGCATTTACCCAGACCCTACTCAACATTCTTATGTGTGACAATATAATTACTACATATCTTTAATTTAGACCAGAAATGGCAAATGGATCTCATCTTGTATGGCAATTCTAATCAAATGGAAGGAATGTCTCAAGCTGTTTGAAAGATTCTAAAGGCACATCCAAGCCCACTCTGAAAATATACCAATATAATTTAATGAAGTCTGTCATGCACTGCAAGGAGGAATAGCAATACAAAATTTCACTGAATCTTGAGTGCTTAAAAGCGGTCACAAAGTTAAAAATTCCAAAAGATGTATTAATTGACTAATTGAATGTTACTGAAAACCCATGGAAGCAATAACTAAAAACAAAAACAAAAACAAAAAAACAACTTCTGGTTTTATTAATAACCATTCTATTTTAGCAGGGATTATTCTGTATGTATAGTTCACTGGCCTTTTGTCTTCTCTTGATATCCCACTGTAGGATTTCTTAATGTCTGATGGCAAATGTTCACTGAATAATTTTTACTGAATTTAATTAATTTGGGCTTCCCTGGTGGCTCAGATGGTAAAGAATTTTCCTTCAATGTAGGAGACCCCAGTTTGATCCCTGAGTTGGGACTATCCCCTGAAGAAGGGAATGGAAACCCATTCCAGTATCCTTGCCTGGAGAATTCCATGACAGAGGAACCTAGCAGGCTACAGGCTATGGTGTCACAAAAAGATGGACATAACTGAGTGAGGGACACTTAAACTTTTTTTCACAAGATGGAAATAACCTAAATCTTCTGAAATGTTTATTACTAATGTTTTAGAGCAATTTTATATTAACAAAGAGCATAAGAAAACATTTTCATTGATGTAACATAGATGAAAGTGCTGTAGGTAGAAATATATAAATATCTTCCATTTAAAATATATTTTTAGTGATTATGAAATTCTTTGTAACCTATTGGGAAAAATATATTGCCAGCTGAATTTTACTTTTACTTTAAGTTTATTTATTTTAATTGGAGGCTAATTACTTTACAATATTGTATTGGTTTCACCATACATCAACATGCATCCGCCACGAGTGTACACGTGTTCCCTATCCTGATCCCCCTCCCACCTCCCTCCCTGTACCATCCCTCTGGGTCATCCCAGTGCACCAGCCCCAAGCATCTTGCATCCTGCATCGAACATAGACTGGCAATTAATTTCTTATATGATATTATACATATTTCAATGCCGTTCTCCCAAATTATCCCACCCTCTCCCTCTCCCACAGAGTCCAGAAGACTGTTCTATACATCTATGTCTCTTTTGCTGTCTCGCATACAGGGTTATAATTACCATCTTTCTAAATGCCATATATATGTATTAGTATACTGTATTGGTGTTTTTCTTTCTGGGTTACTTCACTCTGTATAGTAGGCTCCAGTATCATCCACCTCATTAGAACTGATTCAAATGTATTCTTTTTAATGGCTGAGTAATACTCCATTGTGTATATGTGCCACAGCTTTCTTATCCATTCATCTGCTAATGGAATCTAGGTTGCTTCCATGTCCTGGCTATTATAAACAGTGCTGTGATGAATATTGGGGTACATGTGTCTCTTTCAATTCTGGTTTCCTCAGTGTGTATGCCCAGCAGTGGGATTGCTGGGTAATAAGGCAGTTCTATTTCCAGTTTTTTAGGGAACTGTTCTCCATAGTGGCTGTACTAGTTTGCACTCCCACCAACAGTGTAAGAGGGTTCCCTTTTCTCCACACCCTCTCCAGCATTTATTGCTTGTAAACTTCTACATCACAGCCATTCTCACTGGCATGAAATGGTACCTCATTGTGGTCTTGATTTGCATTTCTCTGATAATGAGTGATGTTGAGCATCTTTTCATGTGTTTGTTAGCCATCCCTATGTCTTCTTTGGAGAAATGTCTATTTAGTTCTTTGGCCCATTTTTTGATTGGGTCATTTATTTTTCTGGAATTGAGCTGCAGGCATTGTTTATATATTTTTATATTAGTTGTTTGTCATTTGCTTCATTTGCTATTATTTTCTCCCATTCTGAAGGCTATCTTTTCACCTTGCTTCTAGTTTCCTTTGTTGTGCAGAAGTTTTTAATTTTAATTAGGTCCCATTTGTATATTTTTGCTTTTATTTCCAGTATTCTGGGAGGTGGGTCATAGAGGATCCTGCTATCATTTATGTTGGAGAGTGCTTTTAAAAAAACGTGTTTTGAACTATAAAAGGAGCTACCTGTGGCACTCTTAGATGATTACCTTATTGAGAAATATCTTTGACCCAGATACCTGAACTATATCAGCTTTGGAGAACTATAGTAGCATATCAATAATACTTAGTTTAAAGAAGTTATTAGAGTCAAAAAGATAGCGGAGGAATAGGATGGGGAGAACACTTTCTCCCTCACTACTTCATCAAAAGAACATTTCAACCCTGAGTAAATTCCACAAAACAACTTCTGACTGCTGGCAGAGGACATCAGGCATCCAGCAAAGCAGATCATTGGCTTCAAAATCAGGTAGGAATTAATATATACGACGAAGATAGAGACAAAGGAGGTAGGGAGGGAGCCCCGTTCTGGGAAGGGAATCCCGTCCCAGGAAGAAACTCTTAAAAAGAGAAGTTTCCTAAAATTGGGGAACATTCTCACAGCTGTGTATGGGGCAAGCCCTGGAAGCACAGAGGGCAACATAACAGGAAGGAAGAATAAATAATTAAATAATTAAAACCAACAGATTACGAATTCAACAGTATAACCCCCAGCGGATAAGCAGCGCAAACGCCTGCATCCAACAGCAGTGGGGGTTGGGCAGAGAGGATCTCACCTTTGACAGTGCTTTCTAAGAATTGGGCCCTGGGAGATGTAGGCTGCAGGGCTTTTCTTGAGAATCGGGGCATAACGGGGCCAGAATCGGGTCTGCGCGTGGCTAGAAAGAACTATCTTGGTCTAGCAAACCAGACTGTGGGATAGCTAACACGCGAAACGCTCGAACATAAGACACCGACAGGCCCGCACACAGAACAAAGGACAGATCGGCAATAGCCGGCTGCAGACCATCCCCCTCCGGCGACAGGCAGCCAGAGCCTTAAGTGCTGGAAGGGGGCAATCGCAGCTCAAGAGTGACATTACCTACCAAATTGCAAGCAGGTTTCTTTGCTATTGAGACTGCTGGGGGCTCTGAACAGTCATCATCTGCCTGAGAAAGAGCCCTGGTGGAGCTTCCAGAAAACTGAGCAACCCGGAAGCCCAGAAGTTGCAATAGCGCATGCCAAACTCCCTAGCCACTCGGACCTGAGAAGGGAACAAAGCCCCTGTTCAACCAAATCCAAGTCTCGGAGGGCTTCCTGACCGCCAATCCTGAGCGCCAAACCTGAGCGGCATAGACCGGGGAAGTGAATGAAGCATAGGGCAGGCCCCACAAGGTTATCCCAAGGAGCGAGGAAGGGCAAGCCCACTGCAGAGTCCACCACCACCCTCCTTGTGTCAAGACGGAAATCAGACACGGAAGGGACCAGCAAACAGAGGAAGTCAAACAGAGGGAACTGTCTTGGTAGAGACCCCACACAGTCCACAACGACAGAGAAAGCGCCAGATATACCGTTACTACTTTTATGATCAATTTTTTTTTTTGGCGGGGGGGATGATGTGGAAGCGTGATTTTTTTTAAGAATTTTTTTCTTTCTTTAAAATAAAAAATTTTTTTAAATTTGTTTTCTCTTCTTTTCTTTTTCGTTTTTTTATAAACTTGCTTAAATTTTTAAGTCTTCTATATTTCTATTTATTATTTTTATAACCTATTATTACTTTTCAAAAAAACCCCACCCTATCTTTAAAGCAAACGCCATATATAGTCCTATTGGTGGTGGAAGTTGTCTTTTAATAATTCTGGAGTCTTTTATTTTATTTTATTTTTCTCAATTTTTTAAAATTTTTCTCTCCTTCTTCTTCTTATCTTTAATATTTTATCTTTGAAAATCCAATCTCTACTCCAGATTTTTAATCTCAACATTTTGGTATTTGTTGCCAATTTTGTACTTTTAAAAACCTAATCTTCAGTACCCAATTTTACATGCGTGCGAGACTACTGGCTTGACCACTCTCTCCCCCTTTGGAATCTCTCTTTTCTCCACCAGGTGGCTTTTGTCTCATCCCTCCCCCTCCTCTTCTCTACCCAACTCTATGAATCTCTGTGTGCTCCCGAAGGTGGAGAATTCTCAGGGAACTGGTCACTGGCCGGATCTGTATCCCTCCTTTGCATCTCCCTCTTTTATCCTCCTGTCCACCTCTATCTACCTCCTCCCTCTCCTCTTCCATGTATAACTCTGTGACCACCTCTGAGAGGTCCAGACTTTGGACCCCACACAAGAAAGTGGTTACGGGCTAGCTTGCTTTTTCCTCTTTTGATTCCACCTCATCCCATTCCACTCACCTCTAACTACCCCCTCCCTCTTCTCTCCTCCAAGTAACTCAGCGATCCTCTAGGGACGACTCTCAAAGTGGAGAAACCTATCATCATTAACCTAGATGTTTTAACATTAGTGCTGAATAGATGGAGAAATCATGAGGCTATTGTAAAAATAAATCTGAAAACCAGAATCAGGAGGTGTAAGTCCAAATCCTGAGATCATCAAAGAATTCCTGAATACAGGGAACATTATCCAATAAGAGCTCATCAAACGCCTTCATACCTATACTGAAATTGAGCACCGCCCAAGGGCCAACAAGTTCCAGAGCAAGACATACCACACAAATTCTCCAGCAACACAAGAACAAGCCCCTGAGCTTCAATACACAGGCAGCTCAAAATACTCCAAAACCATTGATGTCCCATAAACCATTACTTGACACTTCACAACACTCCAGAGAGAGGAAATCCAACTCCACCCACCAGAACTTCAACACAAGCCTCCCTAACCAAGAAACTTTGACAAGCCACTGATATAACCCCAAACACAGAGAGGAAGCTCTATAAGAAAGAGAATTCCACAAATTCCCAGAATATAGAAAAGCCACCCCAAACGCAGCAATATAACCAGGATGAAGAGATAGAGGAATAACCAGCAGGTAAAGGAACAGGAGACATGCCCACCAAACCAAACAAAAGAGGAAGAGATAGGGAATCTACCTGAGAAAGAATTCCAAATACTGATAGTAAAAATGATCCAAAATCTTGAAATCAAAATGGAATCACAGATAAATAGCCTGAGGTCAAGGTTTGAGAAGATGCAAGAAAGGTTTAAGAAGGACCTAGAAGAAATAAAAAGAGTCAACATATAATGAATAATGCAATAAATGAGATCAAAAACACTCTGGAGTCTACAAATAGTAGAATATTGGAGGCAGAAGATAGGATTAGTGAAATAGAAGATAGAATGGTAGAAATAAATGAATCAGCAAGGGAAAAAGAAAGACGAACTAAAAGAAATGAGGACAACCTCAGAGACCTCCAAGACAATATGAAACGCTCCAACATTCGAATTATAGGAGTTCCAGAAGAAGAAGACAAAAAGAAAGACCATGAGAAAATACTTGAGGAGATAATAGTTGAAAACTTCTCTAAAATGGGGAAGGAAATAATCACCCAAGTCCAAGAAACCCAAAGAGTGCCAAACAGGATAAACCCAAGGCGGAAAACCCCAAGACATATACCAATCAAACTAACAAAGACCAAAAAATATTAAAAGCAGCAAGGGAAAAACAACAAACAACACACAAGGGGATCCTCTTAAGAATAACTGCAGATCTTTCAATAGAAACTCTTCAGGCCAGGAGGGATTGGCAAGACATACTTAAAGTGATGAAAGATAATAACCTTCAACCAAGACTACTGTACCCAGCAAGGATCTCATTCAAATATGAAGGAGAAATCAAAAGCTTTACAGACAAGCAAAAACTGAGAGAATTCAGCACCACCAAACCAGCTCTCCAACAAATACTAAAGGATAGACTTTAGACAGGAAACACAAAAAGGACGTATAAACCTGAACCCAAAACAATAAAGTAAATGGCAACAGGAGCATACTTATCAATAATTACCTTAAATGTAAATGGGTTGAATGCCCCAACCAAAAGGCAAAGACTGGCTGAATGGATACAAAAACAAGATCCCTATATATGCTGCTTACAAGAGACCCACCTCAAAACAACGGACACATACAGACTGAAAGTGAAGGGCTGGAAAAAGATATTCCATGCAAATAAAGACCAAAAGAAAGCAGGAGTAGCAATACTCATATCTGATAAAATAGACTTTAAAACAAAGGCTGTGGAAAGGGACAAAGAAGGCCACTACATAATGATTAAAGGATCAATCCAAGAAGAAGATATAACAATTATAAATATATATGCACCCAACATAGGAGCACCACAATATGTAAGACAATTGCTAACAAGCATGAAAGGGGAAATTAATAATAACACAATAATAGTGGGAGACTTTAATACCCCACTCACACCTATGGACAGATCAACTAAACAGAAAATTAACAAAGAAATGCAAACTTTAAATGATACAATAGACCAGTTAGACCTAATTGATATCTATAGGACATTTTACCCCAAAACAATGAATTTCACCTTTTACTCAAGTGCACATGGAACCTTTTCCAGAATAGATCACATCCTGGGTCATAAATCTAACCTTGATAAATTCAAAAAAATGGAAATTATTCCAAGCATCTTCTCTGACCATAATACACTAAGGTTAGATCTCAATTACAGGAGAAAAGCTATTAAAAATTCCAACATTTGGAGGCTGAACAACACCCTTCTGAATAATCAACAAATCACATAAGAAATCAAACAAGAAATCAAATTATGCATCGAAACGAATGAAAATGAAAACACAACTACACAGAACCTATGGGACACTATAAAAGCAGTGCTAAGAGGAAAGTTCATAGCAATACAGGCATACCTCAAGAAACAAGAAAAAAGCCAAATAAATAACCTAACTCTACACCTAAAGCAACTAGAAAAGGAAGAAATAGAGAACCCCAGAGTTAGTAGAAGAAAAGAAATCCTAAAAATTAGGGCAGAAATAAATGCAAAAGAAACAAAAGAGACCATAGCAAAAATCAACAAAGCAAAAAGCTGGTTCTTTGAAAGGATAAATAAAATTGACAAATCATTAGCCAGACTCATCAAGAAACAAAGAGAAAAAAATCAAATCAATAAAATTAGAAGTAAAAATGGAGAGATCATGACAGACAACACAGAAATACAAAAAATCATAAGAGACTACTATCAGCAATTATATGCCAATAAAATGGACTTGGAAGAACTGGACAAATTCTTAGAAAAGTACAACTTTCCAAAACTGAACCAGGAAGAAATAGAAAATCTTAACAGACCCATCACAAGCATGGAAATTGAAACTGTAATCAGAAATCTTCCAGCAAACAAAAGCCCAGGTCCAGATGGCTTCACAGCTGAATGCTACCAAAAATTTCGAGAAGAGCTAACACCTATCTTACTGAAGCTATTCCAGAAAATTTCAGAGGAAGGTAAACTTCCAAACTCATTCTATGAGGCCACCATCACCCTAATACCAAAACCTGACAAAGACACACAAAAAAAAGAAAACTACAGGCCAATATCACTGATGAACATAGATGCAAAAATCCTCAACAAAATCCTAGCAATCAGAATCCAGCAACACATTAAAAAGATCATACACCATGACCAAGTGGGCTTTATCCCAGGGATGCAAGGATTCTTCAATATCCACAAATCAATCAATGTAATTCATCACGTTAACAAACTGAAAAATAAAAATCATATGATTATCTCAATAGATGCAGAAAAAGCCGTTGACAAAATTCAACATCCATTTATGATAAAAATGCTCCAGAAAGCAGGAATAGAAGGAACGTACCTCAACATAATAAAAGCTATATATGACAAACCCACAGCTAACATTATCCTCAATGGTGAAAAATTGAAACCATTCCCCTAAAGTCAGGAACAAGACAAGGGTGTCCACTTTCACCACTACTATTCAATATCGTACTGGAAGTTTTGGCCACAGCAATCAGAGCAGAAAAAGAAATACAAGGAATCCAAATTGGAAAAGAAGAAGTAAAACTCTCACTGTTTGCAGACGACATGATCCTCTACATAGAAAATCCTAAAGACTCGACCAGAAAACTACTAGAGCTAATCAACGAATACAGTAAAGTTGCAGGATATAAAATCAACACTCAGAAATCCCTTGCGTTCCTATACACTAATAATGAGAAAGTAGAAAAAGAAGTCAAGGAAACAATCCCATTCACCATTGCAACAAAAAGAATAAAATACTTAGGGATACACCTACCTAAAGAAACTAAAGACCTATATACTGAAAACTATAAAACACTGATGAAAGAAATCAAAGAGGACACTAATAGATGGAGAAATATACCACGCTCATGGGTTGGAAGAGTTAATATAGTGAAAATGAGTATACTACCCAAAGCAATCTACAGATTCAATGCAATTCCATCAAGCTACCAGCAGTATTTTTCACAGAACTAGATCAAATAATCTCAAGATTTGTATGGAAATACAAAAAACCTCGAATAGCCAAAGCAATCTTGGGAAAGAAGAATGGAACTGGAGGAATCAACTTGCCTGACTTCAGGCTCTACTACAAAGCCACAGTCATTAAGACAGTATGGTACTGGCACAAAGACAGAAATATAGATCAATGGAACAAAATCGAAAGCCCTGAGATAAACCCACACACCTATGGACACCTTATCTTCGACAAAGGAGGCAAGAATATACAATGGAGTAAAGACAGTCTCTTTAACAGGTGGTGCTGGGAAAACTGGTCAACCACTTGTAAAGGAATGAAACTAGACCTCTGTCTAACACCATACACAAAAATAAACTCAAAATGGATTAAAGATCTAAATGTAAGACCAGAAACTATAAAACTCCTAGAGGAAAACATAGGCAAAACACTCTCCAACATAAATCACAGCAGGATCCTCTATGATCCACCTCCCAGTATACTGGAAATAAAAGCAAAAATAAACAAATGGGATCTAATTAAACTTAAAAGCTTCTGCACAACAAAGGAAACTATAAGCAAGGTGAAAAGACAGCCTTCTGGATGGGAGAAAACAATAGCAAATGAAACAACTGACAAACAACTCATCTCAAAGATATACAAGCAACTTATGCAGCTCAACTCCAGAAAAATAAACGAACCAATCAAAAAATGGGCCAAAGAACTAAATAGGCATTTCTCCAAAGAAGACATAGGGATGGCTAACAAACACATGAAAAGATGCTCAACATCACTCATTATCAGAGAAATGCAAATCAAGACCACAATGAGGTACCATTTCACACCAGTCAGAATGGCTGCAATCCAAAAGTCTACAAGCAATAAATGCTGGAGAGGATGTGGAGAAAAGGGAACCCTCTTACACTGCTGGTGGGAATGCAAACTAGTACAGCCATTATGGAAAACAGTGTGGAGATTCCTTAAAAATTGCAAATCGAGCTGCCTTATGATCCAGCAATCCCCCTGCTGGGCATACACACCGAGGAAACCAGAATTGAAAGAGACACATGTACCCCAAGTAAGCCAGAAAGAAAAACACCAATACAGTATACTGACACATATATATGGAATTTAGAAGGATAGTAATGATGACCCTCTATGTGAGACAACAAAAAGACTCAGAGGTATAGAATGGACTTTTGGTCTCTGAGGGAGAGGGAGAGGGTGGGATGATTTGGGAGAATGGCATTGAAACATGTATACTATCTTGTAAGAATGAAGTGCCAGTCTATGTTCAATACAGGATGCAGGATGCGTGGGGCTGGTGCACGGGATGATTCAGGGAGATCTTATGGGGTGGGAGGTGGGAGGGGGCTTTGGCATTGGGAGATCGTGGACACCTGTGGCTGATTCATGTCAATGTATGGCAAAACAAATACAGTATTGTAATGTAGAATAAAGTATTTTTAAAAAAGAAGTTATTAGTGGTGGGTTTAGCATTTATAACTTATATTTTTCATTAAGTCTACCTACAAATACAAAGAAATACAAACTGTATTGCTTCACTTGTACTGCATGAACCTGATAACAAAGTATGTCCTCCTCTTCCCCCTCATCCTTTTTTACATTGCTGTCATTCATTTTACCTGTATGAATTCTATAATTACCCAATACATTGTGACTATTATTACTTTAAACAGCTATCTTTTAGAACATTAAGAATAAGAAAAGTAGAAGATTTTGTTTTACTTTGTTTCTTCTCTAATGCTCTCCCTTTCTACATACAGATGTGAGTTTCTGACCTATTATCATTTTCCTGCTCCCTGAAGAATTGTTTTTAACATTTCTTACAGAGTAGATATCATGATGGTGAATTCCTACAGTTTTTGCTTGTCTGAGAAAGTCTTATTTCTCTTTTACCTGGGAAAGACAATTTCACTGGGCATAGGATTTGAGGTTGGTGGTTTTTTCCTTTAAAACTTTAAACATTTCATTCTATTTTCTGTTTGCTTACATGATTTCTGAAGAGCTCACTGTAGTTCTTATCTCTGTACTATTTTTCCTCTATAGGTAAAATTTCCTCTAACTTCTCTCAAGATTTCATTTGTCTTTTGTTTTCTGCAGTTTAAATATGACATGACAAGATACAGTTATTTATTATTTTTTTTTTGTATATTCTGTTCTATTTTGTCATTATCTTTCCCCTTTACATTTACTTTTGGGAAGTTTCTGTTGACTTGTATCTCAGTTCACTGATTATTTCCTAGACTCTGTTCAGTCTACTGATGAGCCCAAAGGTGCTCTTCAGTTCTGTTACAGTGATTTTGGTTTCTTTGAGTCTTAGATTTTCCATCTCTCTGCTTACATTACTTACTTGTTATTGTCCTGTGTCCACTTTTTCCATTAGTAAATATGATGCTTGCTTTGTCTCTGGAGACTGTGGTCTTTCTTCCCTCTTAGCATACCTTGTAATATTTTAGGAGGAATGGGGGGGTGGGGACTGAACTTTATGGGAATTGAGGCAAAAAAAAACATTTAGTGTGAACTTTTATGTTGATGAGGTGAGGGGTTGGACACTGTGCAAAAATTAGAGATGCCAAGAAAACATTTCATAAAAAGACAGGCATAATAAGGACAGAACCAATATGGATCTAACAGAAGCAGAAGATATTAAGAAGAGATGGCAAGAATACACAGGAGAACTGTAAAACACAGATCTTCATGACCCAGATAACCATGATGTTGTGATCACTCACCTAGAGCCAGACATCCTGGAATGTGGTCAAGTGGGCCTTAGGGTGCACCACTACGAACAAAGCTAGTGGAGGTGATGGAATTCCAGTTGAGCTATTTCAAATCCTGAAAGAGGATTCTGTGAAAGTGCTACCTTCAATATGCCAGTAAATTTGGAAAACTGAGCAGTGACCACAGGATTGGAGGTCAGTTTTCATTCCAATCCCAAAGAAAGGCAATGCCAAAAAATGTTCAAACTAATACACAATTGCTAGCAAAGTAATGTTCAAAATTCTCCAAGCAAGTCTTCAATAGTACATGAACCGAGAACTTCCAGATGTTCAAGCTGAATTTAGAAAAAGCAGAGGAACCAGAGATCAAATTGCCAAAATTAACTGGATCATCAAAAAGCAAGAGATTTCCAGAAAAATATCTACTTCTGCTTTATTGACTACACCAAAGCCTTTGACTGTGCAGATCACAACAAACTGGGGGAAATTCTTCAAGAGATGGGAATGCCAAAGCACCTTACTTGCCTTGGAGAAATCTGTATGCAGGTCAGGAAGCAACAGTTAGAACCAGACATGGAACAACAGAATGGTTCCAAACTGGGAAAGGAGTACATCAAGGTTGTATATTGTAACTCTGCTTATTTAACTTACATGAAGAGTACATCATGTGAAATACCTGGCTGGATGAATCACAAGCTGGCATCAAGATTGCTGGGAGAAATATCAATAACCTCAGATATGCAGAAGAGGTTTTGACAGAAAGCAAAGAGGAACTAAAGAGCCTCTTGATGAAAGTAAAATATGAGAGTGAAAAAGTTGGCTTAAAACTCAACATTCAGAAAACTAAGTTCATGGCATCTGGTCCCATCACTTCATGGTAAATTGATGGGGAAACAATGGAAACCATGAGAGACTATTTTCTTGGGCTCCAAAATCACTGCAGATTGTGACCACAGCTATGAAATTAAAAGACACTTGCTCCTTGGAAGAAAAGCTATGACAAACCTAGACAACATATGAAAAAGCAGAGGTATTCCCTTGCCCACAAAGGTCTGTCTAGTCAAAGCTATGGTTTTTCCAGTAGTCATGCATGGATGTGAGAGTTGGACTATAAAGAAAACTGAGTGCTGAAGCATTGATGCTTTTGAACTGTGGTGTTGGAGAAGACTCTTGAGAGTCCCTTGGACTGCAAGGAGATCCAATCAGTCAATCATAAAGGAAATCAGTCCTGAATATTCATTGGAAGGACTGATTTTGAAGCTGAAACTCCAATTTTTGGCCACCTGATGTGAAGAGCCAACTCAGTGGAAAAGACCCTGATGCTAGGAAAGACTGAAGGCAGGAGGGGAAGGGGATGACAGAGGACTAGATGCTTGGGTGGCATCACTGACTCGATGGACATGAGTTTGAACAAGCTCCAGGAGGTGGTAATGGACAGGGAAGCCTGGTGTCCTACAGTCCATGGTGTTGCAAAGATTTGGACATGACTGAGCAACTGAACTGAGCTGTTGAGCACTGTGCAGTATTTGCTGTATGTGTATGCACTAGAGTCTTCAGATACCTCTGTCTTTTTTTTTCCTCTCCCTGTTGACTTTGAGCTTGTTTAAGTACTCTTCCTCAGAGAGCCTTTGTCTTGCAGTTCTCTTATCTGTGTTTCCCAGTTATATCAGTTCATTTCAGTTGCTCCGTTATACAGTGAGCTCTATTTGTAGGGTAATAGTGTGTGGCAGTTGAAGTATTCTTTTTTGAAAAAATTCTATTTGTTTATACTTGGCTGTGCAGTCTTTGTTGTGCAGGCTTTTCTATAGTTTCAGCGAGTGGGTCGCTGCTCTCCCATTGCAGTGCACAGGCTTCGCTTGCTGTGGAATACAGGCTCTACAGCACGTGGGCCTCAATAGCTGTAGCTCCCAGACTATAGAGTGCAAGCTCAATAGTTGTGGCACGTGGGCTTTGTTGCTCTGCTGCAGGTGGGATCTTCCCTGATCCGGGGTTGAATTCATGTATCCTACATTGGCAGGTGGACTCTTCACCACTGAGCCACCAGGGAAGCTCAATATTCTTTAATCTTATGATTAGGTCTTAGATTTTCAGCCTGTCTTTATCCTTCGTTGTGGTGACTCCAACCTTTACGGTGTTTCTTTGCTTTCTCTCTCCCTAAGTGAAACAGCAAGGCTAGAGGGGGCTGGAGTGGGAGCAGTGCTATAACTTCAGATCGAGTAAAATTCTGATAAAATCTTTCCCCCTGAACGTAGACCTTTGTTACTGAAACCCTTTGGATATATTTCATAATGATCATCCTCCTATTTTTGCCAAAGCTATGAGAATATTTTTCTTGGCTCCTCATCAAGAGAACCTAGTGGTCTTTCTGGAGGTAAAGCCACGCCCCAACCCCCACACAGATTGTGTCTCCACCCTTACCCAAGACTGCAGCCATCACTCAGCCTCTAGCAGTTTATCAAAACTACCATATATGTGTTCACATATGTTTATGAACTTTTTGTTCATATATGTTTATGAAGTTCACTGAAATTTATGGTTTCAGTGGTTTTTGCTCCAGTAAGTATTCTGCGAATACAGAATTCTTTCCAGATTTTAGGGTAGAGGTTTTCTTTGTGGCAAATATATCCAATGAATCCAAGAAAATCCATTGATTTTCAATTTGTTCACTTTTTTCTCGTTGTAAGGACAGGAGGACAACTTTAAGCTCTTTTCATCTTTTCATGTAGAAGCCAAAACCAAAAGTCTTGGTGGCTGGGGATGGGGAGAGACATTTTTAATAACAAGATTCCTAAAAAATAAGTTCAGTGAAAAAAAAGAAAAACTAAGATGTCCTTGATCTGGAGATAATAGGAACAGAAATAAAATTGAATTAAGAATGCTTTCCATTTAAAAATTCTATTTATCATTGATTGCAATATGTATTATAACTGTTAAAATATTAATATGTATGTTATATCAAGCAGATGTGAAATTGACTGGTGCAAGAAAACTTACCTGACATTCTTGGAAAAGAATTATTAGGAAAAGAAAAACAAACTGGGGTAGAAGCTTTTTTTTTTCTCATCAACTCAGACTCTGGGTATGAAGAAAGATCAAAGAAAGATCCCTACACTTACAAGTACTTAACATATGACACATATGACATATGACACAGTACTTATGTACATATGTCAAGTGTGCTTAAAGTTCAAATAGTATAAAGTATGGTTTTTCAGAAGACATGCATCCCAAGTCACCTTGGGCTGTTTTATGTACAAA
Organism: Nanger dama; assembly: GCA_917880005.1. Lineage (NCBI taxonomy): Eukaryota > Metazoa > Chordata > Mammalia > Artiodactyla > Bovidae > Nanger > Nanger dama. The sequence continues at coordinate 5,036,916 of CAKJTW010000082.1, read as the reverse complement.
GCCATTCAACTGAATCTATTTTTCATATGACATTCAAATACAAACACCAAAACCCACTATGTTCTTTTAGCAGTGTAATAGGTATTTGATATATGTCTGATGGATTTATTATTTTGATATTATATCCAGTATGCCAATATTATATTCATTTTTTTTCCTAAAAATGATGTACAAGTTCACATTTTATCTGAAAAATTTAAGAATCTTTTCTGACCCCAAATTCTCTCCATCACTTAATAACAGATGTCCTCTGCTAATCCTCTTCTGAATGCATATTTTCCTCATAGGCTGTTTTTACAAAGAACCAACTTTAGGTGCAGGAAAGAATTTGCTTTCTTTATTCTAAATGATAGGTTGAAAAATTATTCAATAGGGATTGATTAAATTCATCTTTGGCAACAGTTCAGCATTCTCCTGCACTATTTCCCACTGTCTGCATCTCTTCTTACAAGTTTCTCAAGACTGTAGACTTTTATTTAGCCTCATAATTTAGGTATGATCTGAAATTATTAGTCATATCTTCTTTTTCTCTCCAACAGAAGAATTTATTTTGTTTATTCATGTGACTCATCTCAATTAGGTGTTGGGTGGAAAGGAAACAGCTCAAATTGACTCTGACATATAAAGGACTGACAGCTTTCCAAGGTCCATTTGCTCTAGAGGAGTAGCTGGTTAAAGCTAAATGCATCTCTGATAGGGTTTTAAGGGGCCATTTGTCCAGGGAAAATGGGATCATTAAAATTCCATCCAAAGCTGAGGCCAAGATTGGGACAGAGATCAAAACTGGGGTTGGAATTAGGTTTAGTCCTAGTTCTGGTCTCTTCTTTCCCCTAGAGTGGACAGCACTGATGTACTTAGAAAAAAAGATGCTATATTGATGAATGGAGGTTATAATAGGTCAGACAGGGTTTGAGGAAGAAAATGACAATGGCTAGAAAGTGAAAGTGTGAAAGGGTTAGTCTCTCAGTCATGTCGGCTCTTTGCAACCCCATGGATTGTAGCCTGCCAGACTTCTCTGTTCATGGGATTTTCCAGACAAGAATACCAGAATGGGTTGCCATTTCCTTCTCCAGGGGATCTTCCTGAACCAGGGATTGAACCTAGGCCTCCCACATTGCAGATAGATTCTTTACCTTCTGAGCCAATGTCTAGAGCACTCAATATATTCCCAGTATCAGGTGCTGAATAAAAGTAACTGATTACCAGAAGGCCTTGAAGAAACCAACATTCTTTCAGGTGATCTAGATGCAGAGTTCTTGTCTTCTGACTTGGGAAAATAAAGAAAATCAATACTAAGAATTATCTTGATTTATTAAGATTTGATGAAGTTCTACCAAATATATTGATGGAAATCTGCTAGTTGTTGAAGAGTTCTTCCTGGTAAAGATTGTTGTGAATTCAAATGCGGAGTCTGTGATTGTACTGCAATAGCAGTGCATGTCTTTGTTAAACCCTACATATTACACATCCTATCGGATTCAAAACACTTAGAATTCCTTGTGTCAGTACCATGAATTGATCATACGAGAAAAGTTTGTATTAAGGAAGAGGAGAGGGCAATGTTTGCATGGTTAAAAACAATGCAATAATATCAAAAAGCAAAACAAAAAGAAGTAGAAATCATCTTAAAACTGCTTAAAACACTTTTTTTGAGAAGATCCTAGAGTTCCTTTGTCCTTTTATGTCATTGTATGGGGTCCATGTTTTTTTCCATGTATTTGAAGAACCAAATTAATTATACTCCTTCATTATAAAATTGGTAAGACTTGACCAAATAAAACTGCCAGTAAAACCCATTAATGTTAATAAGGCAAGGAAATTAACATAACCATCAAAATTAGCAATGAAGAAATTAAAACTTTGAGTTATTGGGATTGGGAGAGAATTATAAAGATTTTAAGTATTTTAGAACCTATGGTCACTTCAAATTAGAGTCAGCAAAGACTAACTGCTGAAGGAAAGCTAAATTTAATATTAATATTTTCTAAGGTTTAAAATAAGTAAATAAAAAGAAACAGTAATATATTGTTTATATTGTATAATGAAACTTTCCCTCCAAATAAGTTTTTCTTTATATAATGCACATTCCAGTTGAAAATAAATTTGTTCTTTTTAAGTAAAGGAAATTCTTTCCTATATATTTAAAACCAAAACATTCTCAACTAATAATGAAACAAACTGATTAAGCTACAAAATCATAGTTTTTAAAAGCCCATCTAAGAGTTGAGAATCCTAATAAGTATAAATTTTATATATGTATATATAAAAATGTTATTTCATATTTACTCCCACTAATTTCTTCTTCATTGCTTTTTGATGTTTCTTGTAAATTTGAACTCTGTTATGGTATCACTTTCTTTAGCCTAAATATTTTATTCTATAGTGTGGATCTGTTGGAGAAAATTTTTTCAGGCTTTAACTTTTGCCTCTAAACGTTTCTTTAATTTGCCTTCATTTATGAAAGATATTTTCATTGAAGATAGAATTCTAATTTGCAGGATTTTTTTTCTTTTTAGACTTTCAGAGTACATATTTTTCAATAATAAGTTAAGCATCAATCTTGTTTCTTTGTGTGTAAGTGAAATGTCAAAGTTTTTTCTGACTGCTCTTATGAATTTCACTTAATCCTTGCTGTTCAGAATTTTAACTATGATTTCCTTAAGTATGGTTTACTTCATCCTGTGTTTGCTGAGATTCTAGGATATTTAAGTTACTATTTTTTTGTCAGTTTGGAAAATCATAGTCATAATCTTGTATAATATTTCTTATATGCCATTTACTTTCTCTCTTCCTTCTAGGATATGCTAATGGATGTTAAACTGCTTGATTTTTATTCCCAAAGATTTTAAATGTTCTGTTCCATTTTTTCTTTTTTTCCTCTGTGTTTTGATTTGAATAATTTATATTTTTACTCACTTTGGTGATAAAAGTATAATATTTATTCTTAAAATACATAAAAAGACTAAAGTAAATGAAAACTATGTACCGTGTTTATGGCTGGGAACCAATAATACCAAAAAGTGCAGTTCACCCCAAATTAATCTGTAAATATAAAGCAATTCTTATTAAAGAAATCAAATTTCCTGTGACTTGACAAACTCAAAACTAAAATAAAAATGCAGTGAGCCAACAAAGTCAAAAGAGTTTAGAGAAGAATATGGTGGTGGAACACTCCCCATCAGATATCAAGATATGTTAAAGAGCTATAAGAATTTAATAATAAAAGCAGTGTGATATTGATGCCTGAATGGAAAAATCAATCAATGGGACAAAAAATAGAGTGCCAAAGTAGACACAAATATTTATATCTGGTCAATGACTAAGTTTCTTTTTCAAATTATTAGATAGAAGTTGGGTAGGAGGATAAATGTTGCTTGGATAATTATCTATAAGAAAAAAATGAAAAGTTCTTAATTTATACTATTCTCTTTGAAAAAATCTATGTAAATTAAAGATGCAATGTAAAAGTAACGTTTTAAAATTTCTAGAATATTGAAATATATCTTTTAAAATAACAGTTTTTAAAAGATGCAAAATGCATAAACCATAAAAGAAAATCCTGCTAAATCCAAGTTCAGTAAAATTAAAACTCCTATTAGACAAAAGACCCCATAAACAAATCTAAAAGGAAAACTACAAGAAAATAACACATTGCAATGTTTTAGCTGAGTATTTATATATAGAATCTACAAGAAAACACTACAAATGGATAAAGAAAAGATGATTCCATAGAAAGCTAGTACAATATATGAATATAATATTCACAGAACAGGAAACTCAAATTAAGAAACAGATTTTTTAAACTTACTAAAGAATGGTTGGAATGGTTGGAAGACTTTGGAAAGAGCTTATATAAAGTGTGAAGACTGGTGATTCATGGGAAAGCAGAGGAAGGAAATGCTCCAGGGCAATCAGGAGGGCATAGGACCTCAGAGTTCAGATGGAAGAAATGCTTCAGAAGTACACCTGGAATGAAAAGATGCAAGCACATTCAGGTGGATTTGTAGGCTGGATGATCACAAAGTTAGTTGATTCTTTTCAGGCAGATTTCTCTCTCTCTCCAAGAAGTAAATGCTACCATAATCAGCTAAAAATCAATAGTCAATGTGAGAGGTTGAAATAGAAGTTTGAGAATAGAAAATAAAATTTGAAGTAATTTTTGGAGAAAGTCAGAAGGAAGTTGAGCAGAGAAAAAATAAGGTTTATGATTCCAAATTTATAGTTAGACCTATTTTTGGAAGAAAAGTTAATGACCAACCTAGACAGCATATTAAAAAGCAGAGACATTACTTTACCAACAAAGATCCATCTAGTCAAAGCTATGATTTTCCCAGTAGTCATGTATGGATGTGAAAGTTGGACTGTAAAGAAAGCTGAGCACCAAAGAATTGATGCTTTTGAACTGTGGTGTTGGAGAAGACTCTTGAGAGTCCCTTGGACTGCAAGGAGATCCAATCAGTTCATCCTAAAGGCAATCAGTCCTGAATATTCATTGGAAGGACTGATGTTGAAGCTGAAATTCCAATACTTTGGCCACCTGATGCAAAGAACTGACTCCCTTGAAAAGACCCTGATGCTGGGAAAAATTGAAGGCGGGAAGAGTAGGGGTAGACAGAGGATGAGATGGTTGGATGGCATCCTTGACTCATGGGCATGGGTCTGAGGAAGCTCTGGGAGTTGGTGATAGACAAGGAGGCTTGGCGTGCTGTGGTCCATGGGGTCGCAAAGAGTCTGACATGACTGAGCAACTGAACGGAATTGAAACTTCCAAAGCAGATAGTTTATATAGGATTAGAGTTTATATAGGATTAGAGTTTATATAGGATTAGAATTTTCTAGGATTAGAATTTTCTGTGAAAAGCAAAAAAAAAAAAATTGATGGTTTTATCAGGATCATCGCTGAAATTCTAGAGCATGCAATCTGACCTGAAGAGGGAGATAAAAGGTGATAAGGAAGTAAAAATTGTAGGGTCAGTGAACTGACAAGCTGTAAGAGTAGAATGATATCCACATATGTGTAAAGTAAAAAGACTAGAGGTTGTAAATGAGCAGTTTGTGAAGTGGCATGTTCTAGAATGTAACACATGGATAAAGCTATTGTTTAGAGATACCTGGGATTTGGTAAGTTGTCCACAAGAACGTTCATGTTGGAAAAGAAAGCCATGAGCTTGAGGTCAAATTCTTTTTTTTTTAAACAAATTTATTTATTTTAATTGGAGGTTAATTACTTTACAATATTGTATTGGTTTTGCCACACATCAACATGAATCCGCCACAGGTATTCGCGTGCTCCCCATACTGAACCCCCCTCCCTCCTCCCTCCCTGTACCCCTCTGAGACTAGGGGACAGGTACAGTGCAGTGACAGGAAAATGGAGAGGGTTGTACAACATCTAAAATACTCTCTCCTAAAATAAAAAATCCTGATATAAACATGCAGCAGTCACTTCATGGGTCTTCAGGAATACATATATGATTGAAAACTGTATTCTGAAGTATCATATGTACAGAATCAATGAAACCAACAGAGAATTTAAACTAAAATATACAAATTTCATTTAGAGGTGGCCTATAGGTGGCCTCAGCACTATGGAGAATGAGAGCAAGAATCTAACCTATTCTTCTTTTAGTGATTAAAATTACTTGACAGGTCCAGTATCCGGCTGGAGTCTTCTATTGGCTTGAAGCAGGCAAGAATTTTCAGTGTTTTTTGTCCAGAAGAACTTGGCTTGAGATAAGTTTTGGCTGTGCTCAAAGTTGAGTAACTAGGACATGAAAGCAGGGCTTCTCAGAAGGCAGCCAGTGAGCCCAGCCTCCTGCCTTAGGCGATGTGTGTCCCAGTCAGAGTCCTACTCAAGAATTCATGTCATCAGAAGTCAGTGGTTTGTTCTTATTGAAGAAGACATCGCTTGGAAGGACATGCTGAAGAGTGTTCAAAGAAATGAGTCAAGGTATAAAATCCTGGGCATTGATTTTGTACATAGGACAAAGGAAGCATTTGTGAGGTGGCAGGGCATCTGTGAAGGGAGTTCCTTCTGCAGTCCAGGGGCCCTTCTGGCATGGGCAAGGAGATCACTCAGCAACACTGGGATGTGAATGATCGTATAGTTTTTGCCAGGAAATATTTACCCCATAGTCTAACACTGTCTGTTCCTAAATTAGGACAGGCAAGTTACCATAATTCTATGGCATTAATAGGTCTCTTTTGGGGAACAGTGTTCTAGAGATGTACTGTTCAACAGCTTACCACTGAACGTGTTCCCCAAGGAGATTATAAAAATGAAAAACTGAGCTTGATTCTGTGAAGGCCACAAAGAAGAGGGCTCCAAATTCAATTCCATCTCAACATTTTATCCCATACTGGGTTTAATAACTGTTTCCCTGAACAGCTATGGAGCCACCCTTTAGCCTCAAAAGACTGGCAGATAGTAGTGATTTTAAACCAAAAGCAGGGGTTATGCAGTGTTGGTGTGTGTGGGAGCATGTACATGTATTCAGACAAGTTCTGTAGACATGAACTTCAAGAATTTCAATTTCAAGAGGATGTACTTTGCCAAACCAGCCATATTTTAGTGTCAACAATCTCTGACTGTACTTAAAAGCCAGCAGATAGACTATCTTATGTTCACAACAAACCCAGAGTGTTCTGCTTGTGTCCTCACTTGTGAAATGGGGAGGCTGATATCTGGTAGTGTTTGGTAATGTGCTCAAAGTTACATAGGTAAATAGTCACAGAGCTAAGATGAAACTCCAGGCTCTTGATGTTCAGTTTAGCATTTATTAGTAATACCAACTAATCTAGGCTTAGCTCAGTGTGTTCCTCTTCTTAGCTTTTGCATCTTCCATGGGATTCCTTTATTCCATTTAGTGTCCTTACACAACTGTCTTCAAATTCTTATTGTGAAACACTGAAAGCGTAAAAAAACCTGGAGAGTATTTTAAGGAAAACACGTGTACCCACCTAGCTCTAACAAATGTAAACATATTGTGCATCTTCCCCTAACTTCCCAGAGATAACCATTACACCAGATCTTGAATTTATGCCAGTTCATTGCTATAATCTCTATCATCTGTCTATGTCAATCATCTCTCCTTATCCATGTACATCCATACATACACATACTCAAACAAATGTAATTCTGCATCTTTATTTTGTTCGATATCATGTTTTTACAATTTATCTTAACCCTATGAAGAATTCCATTGTGGAAATGTACTGATATTTATTTTCCTACTAATAAACAATTTAAAAAACCTTTCATAATATACACAATGTCCCAATGAATGTATTTCTGAATATCTCTTTGAGTTCACTTGCAATAATTTTTTAAGGCCTCTGATGTAAAATTGCTAGTTCAAGGAGCACATGTATATGTGGTTCCTCCAAAGATGTCCTTGAAACTTGTTTATATGTTAGACTTTGTATGGCAAAAGGGTCTTCACAAATATAATTAAGTATATTTAGAAGGGAAGGCTTACTTAATTGGCTTACGCAGGAGGGCTCAATCTAATTACAGGAATCCTTGAAATCAGAAGAGGAAGCAGAACTGAGAGTCATAAACTGCTGCTGCTAAGCTGCTAAGTCGCTTCAGTCGTGTCCGACTCTGTGTGACCCCATAGACGGCTGCCCACCAAGCTCCCCCCGTCCCTGGGATTCTCCAGGCAAGAACACTGGAGTGGGTTGCCATTTCCTTCTCCAATGCATGAAGGTGAAAAGAGAAAGTGAAGTCGCTCAGTCGTGTCTGACTGTTCGCAACCACATGGACTGCAGCCTATCAGGCTCCTCTGCCCATGGGATTTTCAGGGCAAGAGTACTGGAGTGGGGTGCCCTTGCCTTCCCTGGAGTCATAAGCTACCACCTAAAAAAATTCTACCAGCTGTTGCTGGTTTTGAAGATGGTGAAGAGGGGCATGTGCCGAGTAGTACAAGTCTGGAGTCACTGGATAAAGGCAACAAAAATGGGTTCTCTCCTAAAGCCTCCAGCTAGGAACGCAGCCCAGAAAAGACATCTTGATTTTAGCCCAGTGAAACCCAAGATGGACTTCTGACCTCCAGAACTGAAAGCTAACAAATTTTCATTGTTTTAAGCCATGAAGTCTATAGTTGTTTGTTACACAACAATAGAAAACTAATACAGCATATTAAACTTTATGAATGGTATATTTCCTTCCAAAATAGCTACACCAATTTCTATGTTCACTATAAATGTATGAGAATCTATGTGACCTCTTAACCTTTATAAGTCTAGAGTATCTCCAGACTTTAAAATTGGTTAGCTGAATTTGAAAGGTGAATAGTTTTAATTTGCATTTGGTTTTAACTTTCATTTTCCTAATCATTTGTGGGGTTGAACCTTTTAATTTCTACATGGTTGACCATTTGAACATTCATTTTCTTGAATACCTCACACATATTGGCCTTTATTCATACTGAAAGTGAAAGTGAAGTAGCTCAGTCATGTCTGACTCTTTGAGACCCCATGGACTGTAGCCTAGCAGGCTCCTCCCTCCATAGGATTCTCCAGGCAAGAGTACTGGAGTGGGTTGCCATTTCCTTCTCCAGAGGATCTTCCCGACCCAGGGATCGAATCTGGGTCTCCCGCATTCCAGGCAGGCGCTTTAACCTCTGAGCCACCAGGAAGCCCAATTCATATTGGGTTGTTATATTTTTCTTATTTATTTGTAAGCATTTATATGTTCTGAATATGAAATCTTCATTGGTGAAACCCCATACAAATATAAAATCCCATTCTGTGGCTTCCTTTAACTTTGTGGTATTTTATTAAATAGAAAGTTTTCATTGTAATGTTGGCAGATATATCATAGTTTTTACTTAAGTTTTGTCTTTTAGGCATATACATCTTGCCAACCTCAGGATAATAAACATATTGTATATTTTTAAAAGTTTTAAGTCTTGCTTTTAATATTTAGTGCTTTAAAATATTTGAAATTGTATTTTACTTAGATACCAAGTTGTCCTAAAGCTATATATGAAAAATTCACTCTTTTCTTACTGATTTTAATATCCCTCTCTCTCATACATCAATATGTTTATGAGTTTCTGGGCTCTCTTTTCTGACCCTTTGTCTGTTTATTTATTTCAGTTCCTGTTCTACACTATTTTAATTACCCCAGAACAAAATATCTTGATATTCTCCTTTTGAAAGTTATTTTTCTTCTAAATTTCTTACTTAGCCTTGGACTTTAATTCATTTATTTGAATTCCAGGATAAGCTTGGAAAATTCCATTAAACAGGCAAATATATTCTTTCTGGGATTATAGTCACAATTGGATGGAAATATAAAGTGAATTCGAGAGTGCTGATATCTTTTAGATATTAGTCTTTTATCTGTTATCATTGCCTAATTTCTATTAGTGCTTTAAAGGATTGTGCATATTTATAGTTTTCTCTGTCAAAAGTTTGCTATACAGCTTTTGCTAAATTTATTAAAAGGTACTTTACTCTCTTTGATTATTAATAACTACCTAGCTGCCATTGTTTTACTCGTTAATGATTATTCATATGTAAGGACTCTGCTGATTCTTATATATTGAGTTCGTGTCTAGCAAACTTGCCAATTGTAAATTTTCTTTAATTTTATAAACAGTATTGTCTCAACAAAGATAATTTTGCTAGTTTTTGTACTCCTTATACCTTATTTTCTTTACTTACCTTATAGTTTGTGTTGTAATTCCAGTGTTAGAAGCCTTTTCATATGCATCCTTGAGTTGTTCCTGGGCTTAATTGGAACACAGCTGAAATTTCACATTTCAGTGTGCTGTTAACTATAGATAAAAGTTCGGAGATTCTCCTTCTATCCCTAATTAGCTGAAAGTTGTCACTAATGACTCTTGAAATTGATTGCATTTTTGTATCTATCTATAGGACTTTGTTCCTTTCATTGTTCATGTCTGCTTTGGATGTAAAGATACATTTGCTTCATAAAACTGGCTGAGTAGTTTCCTCTCATTAACTATTCTCTGAAACATTTTTCTATAGTTTAAATTGTTAGTTCCAAGCACCTTTGGTGTTTTTTAGGCAAGATAAGATTGTATAACTCGCTAAATTTATTTAACGTTTATCATTTCTTCCTCAGGCAATTTTACTAACTCATATTTGTCTGGAAAGTTGTCAGTTTCATTTAAGTCTACCAGTTATTAGCATAAATTTATTTATAATGTTTTTATGATATTATAAAAAGCTCCATAAAATATAATAATTTCAATACTTACTATTTTTATTCCATTTTTCTATTATTCTTTTTGATATTCTCTCTTTTATTGATGGAGTCAGTGTACTTTTCTTTCTTTAAAAGAAATATCTTTTGTTTTGTTGATTTTATTTATTAAGTAAATACATTTATGTGTATAAATTTCCCTCAAATTACTGCCATACCAGCTTCTAGCAGGTTTTGAATGTAACTCTTTAATTTTTATTTAGTTATAAATATTCTCTAATTTCTATTGTGATCTTTTTTCATACTTTACATATGAGAAGATTCAGAACAACTTTACATTCAGAACAACTTTCTGAAAATAAGTTTATTTTTAAAAAATATTTAATCCTTTGTGGTAAGAAGATATGGTTTTATAACATAAATTATTGAAAATAGTTAACATTACACGTGATCTAGGCATTTGTGCTCAGTTGTATCCAACTCTGCGACCCCATGAACTGTAGCCTGCCAGGATCCTCTGTCCATGGAATTTCCCAGGCAAGAATACTGGAGTGGGTTGCCACTTTCTACTCCATACATGTGATCTAGTATGTGGTTAATTTTATAATGTTCCAGTAATTTCAAAAATGTATATTTTTAACTTTTGGAGGTAGTGTTCAATATACATTCTCTTTTAGAAAAACAATATTTATTGAAGTCCTCTAGCATTATTATGTTTTGTCTGAATATCAATTTTTCACTTTATTAGAGGAATCAATCCTTAAAATTCTCTCCATCAGTAAAAGTAATGTGTAGATTTTAATATGCGCTTGGTATTATATGTGTCCTTTAAATATAATAATTTATTTTATTCTTAAACCAGCTGTATAAGGTGAGGACATCATTTTTAGAGAAGAAGAAATCAAGGGACAAAGAAATTAAGAAGTTCACAAAGCTAGCAGTCGGTAGAGCTGAGATTTAAATGGAGTCTGCCTCCATTGTTCACGTGGGTCTGACGCTACTAGTGTGGCCAGTTTTTGCTTTATATATTTTTAAGACTATATTATTAGGCATTTAGAAACTTATGCATGTTATGACTTGTTATACAGTTATTGCTTCTATTGTGTATTTTCTCCATCCATTCTTTTGCCTTTAATTGTATTGTGTATGATATTATTTCTATAACACTTTCCTATTGGTTAGCATTTGACTGTGTGGTTTTTTTTTTAACCATACTGTGCAATTTTTTCTTCTTCTGGTTTGGACAGAAGTTTCCTTTTATGTTGTTTCCTTTTTAGAGTTTCCTTTTTATGTTGTTACACTAATTCTTTCTGCATATATATTTAAATATCACTTCTCCTAACAAATGTGACTATTTTACCTTCCTTCATAACAGACCCTTAATCTCCTTGAGTATCAATTAAAATCTCATTATATTTTTATTTTTGCAAATCATTGTTTTATCTTTTAAAAAGTGAAGCAAAAGATAATTAGATATTTTGAAGCAATTATATTTATCAATATATTTAGTAGAATCCATGTTAACATTTGGCTTTACTACATCTCTCCTTTCCTGTAAGTTTACTTTTCTCCTTGATGAAGAATCTTTTAAGCATTTTTTAAAATTAAGGATTTGTCTGTGGTAAACTTTGAAAGTCCTTGTTTATTTCAATATGTCTTTGTTTTGTTCTCCCTACTGAAAAAAATAGTCAAGTTGATCACTTAGTTCTGAAGTGAGTTATTACCCCTCTGCATTTTGAAGATATTGCTCCAAATTTTACTGATCTCCTATTTCTAGTGATAAAAACAAAGTCATTCTAATATCTTTTCTCCATGGTCACTTTTAAGATTTTCTCTTTGCCCTTGAAACTTTGAAACTACATTAAAATATAGCTATGTATGCCCAGGTATGTAATTTTTAAAAATCCTGCTTGCTATTCAGATACACCCAAAGAAGCATTAGAGAAAGAAAGAGGGATGCATAATAATTTCTGGTTAAAGTCTGCAACCTGATTTCAAACTATAAGAGGAACTCTTTCTTGAGTAACTATTTAAAAATTGTCTTCTCTTTGAAACATGAATTTTCTTGGGTAGCCTTGGTATGCAGTAGATTGAAGCGAGTTTCAGTTCCCAGCCAGAGAATGAGGTTGGGATGCAGCAGTGAGAACTGTATCCTAGCAACTAGACCAGAGGTCAGTGACAAGGCCCTGGCCCTTTGGGTTTTCAGAAAAGAATTCCCATAAAGATTGAACTGGCTTCCCTGATAGCTCAGTCAGTAAAGAATCTGCTTGCAATGCAGGAGACCAGAGTTCTATCTCTGGGTCAGGAAGATCCCCTGGAGAAGGATATGGCAACCCACGCCAGTATTCATGCCTGGGAAACCGCATGGATGGAGGAGCCTGGCAGGCTACAGTCCATGGGGTCACAAGAGCTGGACACGACTTAGTGACTAAACCACCATAAATATTGAAAGTAGTGAAACAAGTAGAATATTAATTAGGAGGAAAAAGTACAGTACATGTTGATAGACACACAGCTCTGGAATCATTTACAGCCAAGATGGATTCCAGTAAAAGCACTATGGATAAACTTGACACCACCTCTCTTTTGACCTCCAAGGAGCTTTCTAGTCAGGAAGGTCTCCTGACTTGAGAATGAGAAATATGTGGTCTCTTATCTTCTATCTGGGCAGAGCCCGGCCTCTTCTCTCCATTGTCCTGGAGCTTCTGTTCACAGGGAATGAACTCAAATTGCTTACCCTGGAGGGGCCCATCTGCCTTCTGCCTCAGAAGCATTACGTAAGGAATCATGTGAAAGAGAATTTCTGTATTTTCTCTCCTGTTTTTTTAATTTCTGTTAGGGGGAAAACAGAAGTATTATTGCAATACTGAGTCTTTCCCTGTGGGGATCCTTTTAAAAAGGCAAAGCTGGAAAATTTCAAGTTTTCCCCAATAGCTGAGTAAAGGCCAAATTAAATATAAATTAGTTATATTCTCTTTCTTGATTGCTCCATTTGTATTTTTGAGGTCACAATGGCTTTCCTTATACATAAATTCTACTTTGCGAAACCTCAATTTAAATCTCTAAGTGTTCTAAGGAGCTTCACATTGTGGATTAAGAAAATACCCAGGTGGCCCAGAGAGACCATAAAAGGATTTAAGTTCAGGAGTCAAAATATTTCCTTTTGGGAGCCCCTACATGGTACCTGAAAAGTTATGACCAACCTAGATAGCATATTCAAAAGCAGAGATATTACTTTGCCGACTAAGGTCCATCTAGTCAAGGCTATGGTTTTTCCAGTAGTCATGTATGGATGTGAGAGTTGGACTGTGAAGAAGGCTGAGCACCGAAGAATTGATGCTTTTGAATTGTGGTGTTGGAGAAGACTCTTGAGAGTCTCTTGGACTGCAAGGAGATCCAACCAGTCCATTCTGAAGGAGATCAGCCCTGGGATTTCTGTGGAGGGAATGATGCTAAAGCTGAAACTCCAGTACTTTGGCCACCTTATGTGAAGAGTTGACTCATTGGAAAAGACTCTGATGCTGGGAGGGATTGGGGGCAGAAGGAGCAGGGGACGACCGAGGATGAGATGGCTGGATGGCATCACTGACGCGATGGACATGAGTCTGAGTGAACTCCGGGAGTTGGTGATGGACAGGGAGGCCTGGCATGCTGCGATTCGTGGGTCACAAAGAATTGGACACGACTGAGCGACTGAACTGAACTGACATGGTACCTGGAGAAAACAAAAACAAACAAACAACAAGAAAACCCTCTGGTTTGGCTCAGCCCTTCCAGAGAGTCTTAGGTCTTTTAGAAATCTACATGTATTAATCCTCATATATTACCTTAGAATGCAGCTTCAGGCATGAATGTAATGATATGGCAATATTATCACGGGGCCTAATGCTTCTGGGTCTGTAGTTGAAAACAGACATCTGCTCTAATTTTTCCTTTATTTCTGGAATAACAAATTTCAAGGAAATTTTTCTTATTTATCTAATATATATTCACTGAATGCCTACTCTAGCCAGCACCTCTGTTAGATGGTATGCTAGGCACTGGGAAGATTCACAAGGTTCCTGCCTCCATGAAGCTTCAGTGAGCTTATTATTTGATCATCATGTGATTTAGGGATTCAAAAATATAAGCTTGAATAGGATTCCCAGGAGCCACCTAGGCCATTCCCTTACCTCAAGAAAGGATTTAACGAAATATTTTCTGACAGACTTGGTATTTGTCATGCCAGAGGATATTCAGAGAGGGGATTACTGCAGCCTTCAAATAAGAGTCAATGTTTTTCTACATTAAAAAAAAAATACATATATAGAAAGTTTCTCATGCAAGCCATGGTTGAGAGGCAACTTGTCATAGTATCATTGCTAAACAAAATACAGGATGCCCAGTTCAATTTGAATTTTAATGTAAGTATGACCCAGATATTGCATGGGACATACTTATCCTAAAACATTTGTTGTTTACTAAAATTCAAATTTATTTGGGCATCCTTTTAATTTTATTTGCTCAGTTTGCTAACTATATGGTAGAGAAAGGAGGAAGATCAGGCAAAAAGTAATTAATTATGTAGCAAAATAATTCAGATAAGATACAATACTAGTGACATGGATTATGGCACTGTCAGCAATGTACTTCCTTTGGAATGCCCTCCTGGCCAGTTCTCTTTGCATAGAAATGACATTGGGATAGGCTATGCATTATTGGTCCTCACAGTTTCATTAAAATAATATAGATGATTTAGACTGTTCATTTGTAAAAGAGCCATGTGTTTTAATGGGGGCCCCTCTGGGGACTCACATATCTCCACTAAACTCATCCTGTGAGATGACAGCACAATGGAGTCCCTGCATTGTACAACTGGACTTGAATTTTTATCATGCTGTTTCATGAGCTTAATTAGAAGCATGCAGAAATTTTCTGAATATCTCTGTGGTTTACATTCTGTGTTTTGAGTTCTACCCAAAAGTAAGGTGGTGGATGTGCAGAGAAAAGAAATAACTGTACTCTAAACTCTGTGGCCGAGGGACAGCAGGGACCTGTTTTGCTCACCACCATCAACTAAGTGCCCACTATTGCCGGATATATTAAGAAAAGGAGTTCTATCTCCCCAATATATTATTTAGGGTCTTTAATTGAACTAGAAAAGTACATATTCTTTGACTTTCACAAAGGGCCTCCATTTGTTTTTATAGATAAGTCTGGCAAAAAATGTATATGTTTTTCACTATCTTGAATCTTTCATTATTCAAGCAAAAAAGTCAATAATTATTTTTTTTTACTAATTTCCCTGAAGAAATGAATATCAAAAGTTTAACTTCAATTGTTTATCTAGCTAAAAATGTAAAATTTCTTTGAAGTATAATTTATACATCTGATTATAATACTATGCAAAAATCCACATTGGGCTTTGAATAGTGTTAAAAGACAAACTGAAGTATATTAAAAATTTCAAGGGTTCATTTGAGCAGAAGTCAGTTCCAATCAGGAAACTCCAAATCAGAAGTGGTTAGGAGCTGGAGAAAGACTATACTATATACACAATGTACAGAAGATGACTGGTTATAGCTTAAAGCCTCGTTGATGTTTGTGATTGGCTGTCCTTAAGTTTTGATTTTTGTAACCATTAAAGCATATAACTGCTTAGCTGTGGTTTGCTTACATAGGCCACCATGGCATTAGAATCACCTCTGTCTGAGTTCTTTGTTTAATTAATACTATCTTGCTTCTCCATTTAAAAAATCCTAAGTATTCACTACCGATCTAGTATATACAATGGCTAACTCTGTGCATTCAGTCCTAAATGGAATCAGTGAATATCCTAGGTAGAGTGTTCTTCTAGGTCATTCAAACAACACTGTGACTTTTATGTTGAAGGAATAGGCACCCAAAGAGATTAAGTAGCTAGTCCCAGGTCACATAGGTAGAATTAAAACTCCATCCTGTTTATCTTCATTCTGAGTCCTCTGTTCTTTTCACCATATCACTATGTCTTTCTTTAGAATTCAAAGCTTCTTTGGCTTAAATACAAAAATATTTCAATATGTTCTGAAATGACAAAAAGCAAAGGTGAGGATTCTGATATTCCCTGTTTTTATATTAGCATTTACAGGGCAAAGGTGAGGATTCTGATATTCCCTGTTTTTATATTAGCACTTACAGGGCTTCTTCAGTGGTAAAGAATTGGCCTGCAATGCAGGAGATGCAGGAGTTCAGTCCCTGAGTTGAGAAGATTTCCTGGAGGAAGAAATGGCAACCCACTCCAGTATTCTTGCCAGGACAATCCCATGGACAGAGCAGCCTGGTGGGCTACAGTTCATGGGTATCAGAAGAGTCTGACACAACTGAGCATGTTAAGTCATTTAAAAGTTTGCGTTAGCATTCTTTCTTTCTTTTTTTCATTTAAGCAACCTACATAGTAGATTTCAAGGAAGCATTTGCTTTCTTACCAAGTGGAAATAGTTCCTTATTTCTCTGAATTGTCTTGGATGTTGCCTAAATGTCTGTCATGAGGTAAAAACCATGTATTAATAGGTTCTCCATTTGCCATGCTGGTAGAATTACCAACCATGCTTCCTCTGGAAAGTCTGAGAATAAAATGTCTAGACTGATTTTCAATCCAGAAGCCCAATTTTCAAGAAACTTGGGGCATTCACAGCAGCCTGAGGAGATGGAGGGAAACCAGCTAGGACATGCACAGTCACATTGCGTCCATCAGATTATAACTGTGTCCTCCAGCTTCTTCTCTCTCCTGCCAGAATAAGAATCAATTCATTTTCCCCTGATACCTTCTCACCAAAACCTCTTTCTTTTTCAATTTCTTTCTGGTCCTGCCTTGGTTCTCTTTTCAACCAGATATCTTCCTTTTCCCTCTGTTGTTGACATTTGAGTTCAGTTCAGCTCAGTCCAGTTGCTCAGTCGTGTCTGACTCTTTGCGACACCATGAATTGCAGCACGCCAGGCCTCCCTATTGATAACCATCTCCCGGAGTTCACTCAGACTCACGTCCATTGCGTCAGTGATGCCATCCAGCCATCTCATCCTCTGTTGTCCCTTTCTCCTCCTGCCCACAATCCCTCCCAGCATCAGAGTCTTTTCCAGTGAGTCAACTCTTCGCATGAGGTGGCCAAAGCTTCAGCATCATTCAGCTTTAGCATCATTCCATCTAAAGAAATCCCAGGGCTGATCTCCTTCAGAATGGACTGGTTGGATCTCCTTGCAGTCCAAGGGACTCTTGAGAGTCTTCTACAACACCACAGTTCAAAAGCATCAATTCTTCAGTGCTCAGCCTTCTTCACAGTCCAACTCTCACATCCATACATGACCACAGGAAAAACCATAGCCAGTGGAGCCTTTATATTTTATAAGGGCTTCCCTGTCTAGGGGCCCACCTGGCAAGGAAGTAGATACTGTCATTGACATTACAGCTGTGCTCATCATGCCCAGAGTGACAGTTTGTGGTCTGTGCCTAGAAAGCAGTAGCCCAGGGCTAACCTAACAATAAAGCAAGCAGCCTGTATCAGGAATATTGAAGAGCAAACCACAGAGGAACGCTGATATACCTAGGGGAGGTCGGACCCAACTATGAGGCTGAGGGGATCCTCTGATGGAAACTGGGAAACCAAGAAAAGTATCCTGGGAAACATGCAAACACATATAAAGACAAGGACATCTGGGGCTACTAAAGAGTTTGAGGGGAATTCCTAAATCTCTTGATTTCTTCTATTGATTTGAGCAACTCTCTAAGAGTCCCAGCCACTGTGATCTCTGAACTATAACAATGCTACTGCTGCTAAGTCACTTCAGTCATGTCCAACTCTGTGCGACCCCATAGACGGCAGCCCACCAGGATCCCCTGTCCCTGGGATTTTCCAGGCAAGAACACTGCAGTGGGTTGCCATTTCCTTTTCCAATGCATGAAAGTGAAAAGGGAAAGTGAAGTCACTCAGTCATGTCCGACTCTATAACAATAGATTCCTAGTTAATCTGTCTTCTCCACCTGCAGTCTTTTCTCCATCTTGTAGCCAAAGTGATTCTTTAAAAAAAAAAAAAGCAACAGCACAAAATTTCAATTATGTAAAATGTACTACTCACCCTGTTTCTATATATTCTAATGTTAAACAAAAACAAAATTGCTAAGCAGTCCTTCATGGTGGAAGTTTACAACATTTGAGAAGCGCTAATAAATGGTGGCAATGGCATCCAACTCCAGTACTCCTGCCTGGACAATCCCATGGATGCAGGAGCTCAGTAGGCTGCAGTCCATGGGGTCGCGAAGAGTCAGACATGACTGAGAGACTTCACTTTCGCTTTTCACTTTCACACATTGGAGAAGGAAATGGTAACCTACTCCAGTGTTCTTACCTGGAGAATAACTCAGCAGTGGCCACAGGACTGGAAAAGGTCAGTTTTCATTCCAATTCCAAAGAAAGGCAATGCCAAAGAATGCTCAAACTACCACACAGTTGCACTCATCTCACACGCTAGTAAAGTAATGCTCAAAATTCTCCAAGCCAGGCTTCAGCAATACGTGAACCGTGAACTTCCTGATGTTCAAGCTGGTTTTAGAAAAGGCAGAGGAACCAGAGATCAAATTGCCATCATCTGCTGGATCATGGAAAAAGCAAGAGAGTTCCAGAAAAACATCGATTTCTGCTTTATTGACTATGCCAAAGCCTTTGACTGTGTGGATCACAATAAACTGTGGAAAATTCTGAAAGAGATGGGAATACCAGACCACCTGACCTGCCTCTTGAGAAATCTGTATGCAGGTCAGGAAGCAACAGTTAGAGCTGGACATGGACCAACAGACTGGTTCCAAATAGGAAAAGGAGTACGTCAAGGCTGTATATTGTCACCCTGCTTATTTATGCAGAGTACATCATGAGAAACTCTGGGCTGGAAGAAACACAAGCTGGAATCAAGATTGCTGGGAGAAATATCAATAACCTGAGATATGCAGATGACACCACCCTTATGACAGAAAGTGAAGAGGAGCTAAAGGGCCTCTTGATGAAGGTGAAAGAGGAGGGCGAAAAAGTTGGCTTAAAGCTCAACATTCAGAAAACAAAGATCATGGCATCTGGTCCCATCACTTCATGGGAAATAGATAGGGAAACAGTGGAAACAGTGTCAGACTTTATTTTTTGGGCTCCAAAATCAGTGCAGATGGTGACTGCAGCCATGAAATTAAAAGATGCTTACTCCTTGGAAGAAAAGTTATGACCAACCTAGATAGCATATTCAAAAGCAGAGACATTGCTTTGCTGACTAAGGTCCATCTAGTCAAGGCTGTGGTTTTTCCTGTGGTCATGTATGGATGTGAGAGTTGGACTGTGAAGAAGGCTGAGTGCCGAAGAATTGATGCTTTTAAACTGTGGTGTTGGAGACGACTCTTGAGAGTCTCTTGGACTGCAAGGAGATCCAACCAGTCCATTCTGAAGGAGATCAGCCCTGGGATTTCTTTGGAAGGAATGATGCTAAAGCTGAAACTCCAGTACTTTGGCCACCTTATGTGAAGAGTTGACTCATTGGAAAAGACTCTGATGCTGGGAGGGATTGGGGGCAGGAGGAGAAGGGGACGACCGAGGATGAGATGGCTGGATGGCATCATGGACTTGATGGACATGAGTCTGAGTGAACTCCAAGAGATGGTGATGAACAGGGAGGCCTGGCGTGCTGCGATTCATGGGGTCGTAAAGAGTCGGACACTACTGAGCGACTAAACTGAAGTGAACTGAACTAACAGAAGCAGATGATATTAAGAATAGGTGGCAAGAATACACAGAAGAGCTATAACAACAACAAAAAAAACTTCATGACCCAAATAACCTCGAAGGTGTAATCACTCACGTAGAGCCAGACATCCTGAAATGCAAAGTCAGGAGGACCTTAGGAAGCATCACTATGAAAAGCTAGTGGAGGTGATGGAATTACAGTTGAGCTCTTTCAAATCCTGAAAGATGATGCTGTGAAAGCACTGCACTCAATATGCCAGCACATTTGGAAAACGCAGCAGTGGCCACAGGACTGGAAAAGGTCAGTTTTCGTTCCAATCCCAAAGAAAGGCAATGCCAAAGAATGTTCTAACTATGACACAGTTGCACTCATCTCACACGCCAGCAAAGTAATGTTCAAAATTCTCCAAGCCAGGCTTCAACAGTATGTGAACTGTGAACCTCCAGATGTTCAAACTGGATTTAGAAAAAGCAGAGGAACCAGAGATCAAATTGCCAACATCTGCTGGATCATCAAAAAAGCTAGAGAGTTCCAGAAAAACATCTACTTCTGCTTTATTGACTTCATTAAAGCCTTTGACTTTGTGGATCACAACAAACTGTGGAAAATTCTTCAAGAGATGGGAATATCAGACCACCTGACCTGCCTCCTGAGAAATCTGTATGCAGGTCAGGAAGTAACAGTTTTAATTGGGCATGGAACAACAGACTGGTTCCAAATTGGGAAAGGAGTATATCAAGGCTGTATATTGTCATCCTGCTTATTTAACTTAAATGTAGAGTACATCATGAGAAATCATGGACTGGATGAAGCATAAACTGTAATCAAGATTGCTGGGAGAAGTATCAATAACCTCAGATATGCAGATAACAACATCCTTATGGCAGAAAGCTAAGAAGAACTAGAGTTTCTTGATGAAAGTGAAAGATGAGAGTGAAAAAGTTGACTTAAAACTCAACATTCAGAAAACTAAGATCATGGCATCCAGTCCCATCACTTCATGGCAAATAGATGGGCAAGCAATGAAAACAGTGAAAGACTTTATTATTTTGGGTTCCAAACCAAAATGACTGCAGATGGTGACTGCAGCCATGAAATTAAAATACACTTGCTCCTTGTAAGCAAAACTATGACCAACCTAGATAGCATATTAAAAAGCAGAGACTCTACTTTACCAACAAAGGTCTGTCTAGTCAAAGCTATGATTTTTCCAGTAGTCATATATGGATGTAAGAGTTGGACTATTAAGAAAGCTGAGCTCCGAAGAATTGATGCTTTTGAACTGTGGTGTTGGAGAAGACTCTTGAGAGTCCCTTGGACTTCAAGGAGATCCAACCAGTTCATCCTAAAGGAAATCAGTCCTAAATATTTATTGGAAGGACTGATGCTGAAGCTGAAACTCCAGTACTTTGGCCACCTGATGCGAAGAAAAGACCCCAATGTTGTGAAAGATTGAAGGCGTGAGGAGAAGGGGATGACAGAGGATGAGATCGTTAGATAACATCACCAACTTGATGGACATGAGTTTGAGTAAACTCTGGGAGTTGCTGATGGACAGGGAGGCCTGGCGTGCTGCAGTCCATGGGGTTGCAGAGTCGGACACGACTGAGCTACTGAACTGAACTTTCAACCTTACTTCCCACTAACTCTCCCATGTTTTCTCCAGTCTCACCACCAAACTGGTTTCCTTTTATCCATACTACTTACTTAGTCTCTTCCGAACAGAATATTTACATAAATGATTTCTTGGCTGGCATGATTCTTCCTCCCATCTTGACTAGTTAACTACTCAACTACTCATTTCAGTTCAAGTTATCTTTCTTGGGGAAGCTTTTCACAACACCCCTGGCTAGGTCAAATCCCTGAGTCAGGGTTTTCATGTGCTTCTCCTTGATAATATTTACCATGACTGTAATTTTAATTCTCTTTATGTGATCATTTGATACATATCTGTCATCCCTAATACTGCAATGTCTATGTGATCAAGAACTGTCTTGGGCAGAACTTTTATATTCCAAAGGCCCAGCACAGAGCTGGGGCAATGGGTAACTATGTATCTGTTGAATAAGTATGATTCTAAGAAGTAGATAGCCTGCTTTTTTTTCTTTTAATGAACTTTAATTGTGCTCTTAGTACTTAGCACACAGAAGCACTTAGATCTCCAGATTTTGGGGATCGAGCTAAATGAGGTGAAGAGCTTATCAATTCTGTGAAGAGAAGGGCTCTTATACTGAGTAACTATGACCTCAAACTAAAGATAGGAGTAATCAGTGTTCCCATCACCATAATTTCCCCCACAGATTCTAGTTGAAAAAGATTTGTGTTCCACCAAACTTACCACATGTATTAAGTAATAATTCATTTGTTTCCTTAAAAGACCCAGAAATAGCCAACTGGAGCTGTTAGTGAAAGATCAGAGTGTTACTATACTATGTTGAGATTCTTGCAAGCCACAACAATGGTATGAAAATATCCAACTCATGTGTCGTTGTTGTTGTTGTTCAGTTACTTAGTTGTGTCCAACTCTGTGCAACTCCATGGACTGCAGCACACCAGGCTTCCCTGTCCTTCACTATCTCCCAGTTTGTTCAAACTCATGTCCACTGAGTCAATGATGCCATCCAACCATCTCATCCTCTGCCGCCCCCTTCTTCTCCTGCCCTCAGTCTTGCTCAGCATCAAGGTCTTTTCCAATGAGTCAGCTCTTTGAATCAGGTGGCCAAAGTAGTGGAGATTCAGCTTCAATCATTCCAATGAATATTCAGGGTTGATTTCCTTTAGGACCGACTAGTTTGATCCCTCGCTGTCCAAAGGAACTCTCAGGAGTCTTCTCCAGCACCAGTTTGAAGGCAATTCATGTGAGACTTCAAATTTTATTATAAATAACTCTGAGCTTTTATTTTTGCAACTAAAGGACTTCTAAAAATCTAGGGCCTTCAGGTTGGAAACCACTGCATGAGATCCCGAAAGAACAAGACTATAGAGAGACGTTCCTCTCTGTTCTGCTATTACTTGTACGGGTGTGACCTGAAATATTTGTTGATAAAGGGTACAGTCAGCTGAGATGTCAGTGTGAGGCTGTAGACTGCCATGATGTTCTAGGCAGAAGCACCCAGCTAAGGATGAAGCAGACAGTGGTCTGTGCTTCACTAAGAAGACATTTTCTAAACCTCAACATGGCCAAGCTTACTCTTTCCTTAGTTATAAACTGGTATTGTAATCTGAAGGTTACATTTAGTAATAATTCCAGACATGCATGGCTGGTTTCTTAAAGCCAAATAAGTATTTAGATAATAGAAGGAACAAAAGGTCAGACGCAGGCCTGCCAAAGCTTGACAGGGATACATGTTTTCAGGAAAAGAAACAGTTATTTCCTTTCTCCTGCTTTGAGACAGTATCTTCAAAATCTTCACTTACTATAAAATAATAGCATATCATCTGCATGGAACATGAGGAAATAATTAAAACCTGACCCCAACTTATTTTACAGCACTTGGATTGACACAAATGAAATTTTATATATTAAGTGCTGTGAGCTTCTAGGAGGAAGGTTCTACTACAAAAGCTAAAGAATGTTCACTCTGGGTGTTTCTATAAGTGAAAATTACATTTAAAATCCATATAGTCTCTTTTTGTGAAATGTGAAGAAAATTCTAGTTGGAAATGGAGCAGATTCAAAGTGATCAGGGAAGTGTTGCTACAGGTACTCTCTAAAGTGCCAGTGTGACAGGTAGGCATAAAAATCTTATGCTGACTACAGTGAAAACTGAGACTGTGGCTAAGAGGTTCATTTAAGGTGAGTCAACAGTAGAATTCCTCTGCTCAGATACTTTTTGAATTAAGTGAAAAATAGCGCTATTATACTTGTTTCCAAAACGACCTTTAATACTACTCTCTGCACCATTCAAGCTACACCCGCCACTAAATTGCTCTTTAAAACCACTAAACTGTAGTCCTGTCTAAAGGTTAATGATGCAAATTCATAACATAACCTTCATAAATAGTTTCAGAAAAAGATGGATAAGTCTTCATGAGCAAGCAGAAAAAATAGTTATAATAGTATTGTAAGTGCATGGGGCACAAATAACAAAAGATACCCCTTCATTTTATAGTAAGACCAATTGAGGGAGAGCCATGTTAGGAGTCAGAATTGACTTGTCCTTTAATCTCATATTTAGACATCAGAGATGGTGCCAGCACTTTTTATGATGAGGTTTGCCTGCTGATAGTTTGAGATCGAGTGTGTTGAAATAGCCCTTCCTTATTCTTTGGGAAATAAAAATGGATACAGTGAGAGTGGGTGGGAACCGCTCCCCCACCCCACTTCAAATCACACCAAGCCTGGACTTCCAGCACAGGATCCAATGCAGGGTCTACTTCTGACCAATACATTGATGAGCCAGTAGTGAAAGGAGAAGCCCAAGGGAGGCTGTGGCTTCTGGGATCTGTGTCAAGTCTCTCCAGCCAGCGTCTCCGATGGTTAAGGGGCTCTTGGGCGCCATTGCTCTGGAATGCAAAATGAAGAGTTACCAGTCTAGTTGCAGCTGTTTGGAAATATTTTTGGTTGGACTTTCTGAATATCAATGACAAAAAATAATCAGACAGAAGGCCTTCATTAAAGCATGTGCCACTTTGCAAACACTGTGAGGCTTTAATGGCCAAAATATAACGTCTGTTCTTGTTCTGGTCCTACGAATCCCCAGAAAAATGTTCATGCACAAGAAGCTATGTGAACCCCTGTTCTTCCTAATTGGCATGGAACCCCATTATATTGTAGGAGTGAGGGCAGAATGGGAAACTAAGGAATGGCAAGGTGACCTCCCTGACAATTTCATGAGAAGTCAAAATGTATGCAAATGCAAATGACCAGACAAAAAAGGAAAGGAAAACCAGGTTCTCTGTTTATGATCAGCTGGAATATATTTCACAGGGCTTAGGCAGGGGTCCTGCCCACAGACAGCCCTTCAGGGTGTAGACAGAAGCAAGGGTTAGTTTAGGAAGGAAACAGAAGCTTACCTGTTCCCCAACGATTTACATGAATGAGTAACCCAAAACAAACTAGCAAAAAAAAAAAAGCCAAAAGCCACATTCACATTTGTCTGGGAATTCATGTTGGAGAATGGCCTTTTGGAACTATAACAATGAAATGCTAACATTTTGATCATTTTAATCATCATTCATAAATCTTGCACAGTTTTGCCAAAGTAAATATATTTGCTTCGGGTTAAAATGTACCAATTTTGTACTTTGAAATACTGTTTTCCTTTTTGCCCCAAAAGACAGATAATCAACACACAGGAATTTGAACACAACATAGAGTACCCTGGGCTTTGGGAACAAAACTATTTGATATTTAAAATGATGGATTTTATTTTACCTCTGAGATTTAACAAACGTTAACATATTGCCAAATTTGTTTCTTTAATAATAGAAAGAAAATGTGCAGCTAAGGATGATGCTCCCCTCCTGTATCACTCCCCTCCCTCTTTTCCTACAGAAAACCTCGAGGTCACAGAATCTGGCACACTGCCAAAGGGCCCAAACTGAACCACAGGACTCCAGTTGTGCTATGGGACAGCCCAATAACCATCATATAGAGTGTCTGCCTTTGTTTTTGACTGTTCACTATAGGCGTTTATATCTTTATGCAATATCTAGTATGATTTAGAGCATTAAAAAGATTCACAAAGACATAAAACTGCACATCTCCTTCTACATCTCACATTTTTAAAAATTGATGATTTCCTGCCTATTAACTATTTCCTCCCTATTCCTCACTAAACAAAGCCCCAGTTTTGTTGAGGCTTCCATTCTTTAGGAAAGAGAACGTTTCACCATGTCAAGAATAGATACTAATTAGTATAAGTCATCATGGTAATCTTTTCCTTCCCAGTGAATGGACTATGCAGGGCAATGTGACATAATTCTAGTGAATGAAGTAAGCAGAATGTGGGTGGGAAGTGCCTAGGAAAGATTGCTTGTTCTTGAAAGCACAGAAGTGAATGGCTTCATCTTGTGCTGGATGCTGAGTGTGACCTGCGCAACCATCTTGCTACTTTGAGGAAGCTGGCTTGATGATATGACCATATAAGGATAATGGCAGAGCAGAAACAGGGGTAAAACAGAAGCCGTATTAGCCAGTCTTCAGGCTGTTTTTTTTGTTTTTTTAAAAATATGAATCCTTTTACATAAGCAAATGCATTTCTCTTTAATAAGCCACATTGATTATGTTTTTATTGCTTTCAGGAAAAAGCATCTTTCAGTGTTGGGAAATACAGATTTTCTTTAATATTTTAAATCCCTGAATGGTTCTAATGTATTCATATTTATACAAACTATTTTTGCTATTACTAAAAATGTGGCAACAAACATTCTAGCTCAGGTCCCTTGGTGAGCTACTGTATAAGTGGAAATGTTGGGTCATGTCCGTAGACTGTGTACATCTTCTCCTGTATTACATTATATTTCCAAATTGTTCTCCAAAGAACATGAAACAGTTCATGCCTCTGCAGCAGTATATAGGAGCATATCTATCCCAACATGATTGCCATTTTGAACTTTTGAGTTTTGCCATTTTTGGATTTTCAATTTTTACCTTATGACACAGTGGTATCTGTTGCTTTTATTTGCACTTCTAAGTTTACAAATGAGGTTGAGAAGCTTTCAGTGTATTTGTTAGCCATTTAGTCTTCTCTTTTTAAAATTAATAGTTTAAGTCATTTATGTACTTTTTCATTGGATTGTTTGTTTTTTGTTGGTGTTTAGAATTTTTTTAGTAGTCTGGACATCAATGCTTTAGCAGTTATATATACTATAATTATCTTTTGCAGACTAATAGTTGGCTTTTATTTGTGGTATGCTTTGTGACACAGGCATTTTATACTTGAATGTAATCAAATATATCACTTTTTAAATTTATGGCTTGTAAATTTTATGTTGTCTTTAAAAATTCTTTTCTAACTGAGATCATAATGATATAACCCTACATTTTCTTAAAAACTGCTAAGTTTTGCTTTTTGCATTTAGATTTTTAATATATCTAGTCATCTTCATTTTGTCCCTGTTTTTAATGAAGTGAAGACTTCTAAGGTTTCTTCTGGTCTAAATCAATTGTGTCACTTAAGGTATAATAAAAAAATGAAATACAAAGTTATTTCAAGAAAGGGAATTTAATATATAGAATTGGTTGCTGCTGCTAAGTCACTTCAGTTGTGTCTGACTCTGTGCAACCCCATAGGTGGCAACTCACCAGGCTCCCCTGTCCCTGGGATTCTCCAGGCAAGAACACTGGAGTAGGTTGCCATTTCCTTATAAATGCTTGAAAGTGAAAAGTGAAAGTGAAGTCGTTCAGTTATATCCGACTCTTAGGGACCCGTGGACTGCAGCCCACCAAGGTCCTCCATCCATGGGATTTTCCAGACAAGAGTACTGGAGTAGGGTGCCATTGCCTTCTCTGAGAGAACTGGTTACTCAGATGAAAAGAGTGAAAGAAGAAAAGAATTTTTTTTTTTAAACCCAGAAATAACTTAAGGAAGCAAATACTAGAGAAGAGTATTAGGACTACCAGATCCTAGAAACTCAGAGGACTCCCCTGAAGATTTTGTGCTCAGATCTTTAGGAAAGGAGTCTTAGCTGACTCCTACTGGGACCTTAGAGGGGCATACAGCAGCTGGCTCTGGGAGTGCTAAAAGAATTAGAAGCAAGTGAATTACCTCTCCTGGGCTCAACTGCTGCTGCCTGGGTGAATTGCTATTGCTAGGATATTGTTAATAGAAAAAATGAATAAAGTTCTGTCCTCTTCCTACATTCCAGTTGACTCTGTTTTGTCTCTTTGGCAGGACCTAAGGGAAGCCAGGTAGCAAGGTCATCTGAAGAATTAGCAAAGTATAAAAGAATGGACTTGAGTCCAGAGACAGCATCAGTAAATAATTACCCTATTAGTAAAAGTTTTAGTGGCTTTATGCACCTAAGAGAATGTGTAGCCTAATTTATTGGCTGAGGGAAGAAAAGGAAATTCAGTTTTGCTAATACTTAACAAGACTATTTAATTCAGAGTTTTCACACTAGTGTCCCCACTCAACCTGCAAAAACATTGTTGAATTCAAAGATAAGCTAAACACTTTTTGCAAGTAACCTGTATTTCAAAGTTGACCTTTGATAAGATAACAAGTATTGTTGGTAATATGCTACCTAGTGAATATTTTCTTAAAAATAAGCACCATTAATCTGACCCTTCAAGATAAAGGTGACATTTTACCAACAAGTGAGAAATAACGTCTTTAAAAAAAAAACCAAAAACCTCATATTAAGATAATTGAGTTGGGGGAGAATATTCCTGTAATTATGTTACTTGTTGGCAAAATTGATACCTATCAAAAGTGTTATCTACCCAAATAATGATCTTGAAATTAGAATACTTCAGTCAAAACATTTTCCAAATGAAAGATGCTAGTATATTTTGAAATAATGTTCTAAAAATATAAAAATAGACTAAGTTCTTGTTATTTTTAGGAACAGTGGATTGACATTAGAGAATGTAAGACTTCGCTAGCTGAAATTTGTCAGAGACCATTTAGTTGGATGAAACGGAAAAATGAATCTTAAGATTTAAATACAACCAATGAAATGTTTTTTTCCCTTTGGACCTATGCGCTATTTTTAACAATCTTTTTTAAAACTAAGGCAGCTATTGGCCCCAAAGGTAGAATAGGCTAAACCTAAAAACAGATTTTTAAATAACTAAAGCACAACATATTCAATTAAGATTTTAAAATAAGAAAGAATATTTGCTTTAAACAACAACAAAAAAACATTAAGTGAAAGCAAAACACTTTCATATTGTTAGTAAATAAAATAATGTAAAATATTTCACTTTTTAATTTTTAACTTACCTTGCTAATAATCTAAATTTAAGCCTATTAGTTCATTAATATGTAGCTAAATTTATGAAAAATAAATATAGTGTGTCTGTATAAGCAAATCTGGTTATTCTTGATGAGGTATGTGGTAGGATGTTTAAGCAAACTGGACAGAACTGTTCAAAAGATAAACTGAGGCATATTAAACATGTTGATGTAATGTGTGCAAAAATCAATTCTAATTGAGCAGCATTCAGTCTAGAAGATAGGAAAGAATTCTGAGGAGCTGTGCAAAATGTAAGACTTTTTTTATCCCCAAAGAAATAGGAACAAGGAAGTTAAAACTAGGCAAAAAAAAAAAAAAAAGGCAGGTTGTTTTACTGCAAGGTCACTTCATTTAGAGGGTGTCAGGGATCTATTGGTCAGATGACCTAACTCCTGTTAACCAGGCAATTCCTCCTTGACTGGCTTAAGATTTCATTTCTGAAAGAGCCAAAACTAAATAAGTCTTGGTTTGGTAACATGGGGCTAAGAATGAGCAATTCTGTTTGCGGTCTGTTGTCCGATTTTTAACACTATTTGTCTAAGCAGCTGTGATATTATACTTGTTTTAACTCCTAAATTTGAATTATGTAATCTCCTGAGGTATATCCCAAAACATATAGACTAAGAATTTGAAAGATTTTATCTCCTAAAAAGTTGCAGCATATAACATTTGTTTCAATACTCAAGAAGTTATTATTGTATGAAGTGCTTTGATGAATGAGTGACTGACATCTAACCACTAGTTCATCGTAAAAAATTTGCAGTAGTCTGCCTGGTTTTCTAGATTTCTTTTTATATCTATATGTATACATACTTACATGTGTATCTATCTATACATAGGATGAGTTCAGTTCAGTCACTCAGTTGTGTCCGACTCCTGCGACCCGATGAATCACACCACGCCAGGCCTCCCTGTCCCTCACCAACTCCCGGAGTTCACTCAAACTCATGTCCATTGAGTCAGTGATGCCATCCAGCCATCTCATCCTCTGTCGTCCCCTTCTCCTCCTTCCCTCAATCCCTCCCAGCATCAGAGTCTTTTCCAATGAGTCAGCTCTTCATATGAGGTGGCCAAAGTACTGGAGTTTCAGCTTCAGCCTCAGTCCTTCCAATGAACACCCATGACTGAGCTCCTTTAGGATGGACTGGTTGGATCTCCTTGCAGTCCAAGGGACTCTCAAGAGTCTTCTCCAACACCACAGTTCAAAAGCATCAATTCTTTAGTACTCAACTTTCTTCACAGTCCAACTCTCACATTCATACATGACCACTGGAAAAACCATAGCCTTGACTAGACGGACCTTTGTTGGCAAAGTAATATCTCTGCTTTTCAATATGCTATCTAGGTTGGTCATAACTTTCCTTCCAAGGAGTAAGCATCTTTTAATTTCATGAATTATTCAGCCATCTGCAGTGATTTTGGAGCCCCCAAAAATAAAGCCTGACACTGTTTCCACTGTTTCCCCATCTATTTTCTATGAAGTGATGGGGCCAGATGCCATGATCTTTGTTTTCTGAATGTTGAGTTTTAAGCAAACTTTTTCACTCTCTTCTTTCACTTTCATCAAGAGGCTTTTTAGTTCCTCTTCACTTTCTGCCATAAGTGTGGTGTCATCTGCATATCTGAGGTTATTGATATTTCTCCCGGAAATCTTGATTCCAGCTTGTGCTTCTGTACTCTGCATAGAAGTTAAATAAGCAGGGTGACAATATACAGCCTTGACGGACTCCTTTTCCTATTTGGAACCAGTCTGTTGTTCCATGCCCAGTTCTAACTGTTGCTTCCTGACCTGCATACAGGTTTCTCAAGAAGCAGGTCAGGTGATCTGGTATTCCCATCTCTTGAAGAATTTTCCACAGTTTATTGTGATCCACACAGTCAAAGGCTTTGGCATAGTCAATAAAGCAGAAATCGATGCTTTTCTGGAACTCTCTTGCTTTTTCCGTGATCCAGCGGATGTTGGCAACTTGATCTCTGGTTCCTCTGCTTTTTCTAAAACCACCTTTAAAATCTGGAAGTTCACAGATCACTTATTGCTGAAGCCTGGCTTGGAGAATTTTGAGCATTAGTCTACTAGAGTGTGAGATGAGTGCAAATGTGTGGTAGTTTGAGCATTCTTTGGCATTGCCTTTCTTTGGGATTGGAATGAAAACTGACCTTTTCCAGTCCTGTGTCCACTGCTGAGTTTTCCAAATTTGCTGGCATACTGAGTGCAGCACTTTCACAGCATCATCTTTCAGGATTTAAAATAGCTCAACTGAGATTCCATTTCCTCCACTGGCTTTGTTTGTAGTGATACTTTCTAAGGCCTACTTGACTTCACATTCCAGGCTGTCTGGCTCTAGGTGAGTGATCACACCATCGTGATTATCTGGGTCGTGAAGCTCTTTTTGTATAGTTCTTCTCTGTATTCTTGCCACCTCTTCTTAATATCTTCTGCTTCTGTTAGGTCCATACCATTTCTGTCCTTTATTGAGCCCATCTTTCTGATAGGCATGTACATATCTGTCTATATAGATTTTAAATTTAGTTCACAGAAATTATGTAACCACCAAACTCCTATCCTTTAGTGTATTTGACTTCATATTATTTCATGTTCTCCGCCTAATTGCATACTTGTTTTTATGTAGCTATTTAGGTTGTCTATATTTGTGCAACAAAGGAGTTGGCAGAGATATCAAAGGACCTTTCTAAGTTTCAAAATTTTTGAAACTACATAGAACACTAATCTAGAATAGGGCTTTTCAAACACTTCTCTAAACTGCAGAATTCCTGTGAGCTATCTATCAGTTTTAGTGGCTGGCAGTAGTCCCAGAGCCTGCCACGGGCACACAGACTTTCTCTTGGTCCAGTAGAAAGGATACTCCAAAGGAAGACTCCATCACTGATGTGTGTTCCTGGGGACCAGGAAAGGAGCTTGCAGAACTGACCTCTGGTCTGGAGGAGTGGTTTCACAGTGCCCTGAGATGCCATCTGGGGCAGGTGGCATGTAGACTTTCTCTGTGCCTTGCCATCTGTGCTTGCCATCCACTTC
This sequence comes from Nanger dama, assembly GCA_917880005.1. Taxonomy (NCBI): domain Eukaryota; kingdom Metazoa; phylum Chordata; class Mammalia; order Artiodactyla; family Bovidae; genus Nanger; species Nanger dama. Next base: position 5,005,069 of record CAKJTW010000082.1, on the reverse strand, counting down.
ATCTGTAGGTCATTTTGCTGGTCAGCTCACCTCTTTTCTCTGCCATCCTGGGATTGTCTCTGGTTTAGGGCCTTGCACATTTGAAGGGCATAGATCTAGTCTTCCTTCCTGTCTTTCTCTTCAGACTAACAATACCCCTAAGGGTTCTTTGAAAGAAAAATAACATGACCGTTGGAGATATGTTTGTTTTGTGTCTGCTCCATCAGCAGCCGGCACTGCCCCAGTCCTGCAATGAGAGTTTGGAGTCTAAGGCATGAAAAACAGCCCATAGGAATTTCAGAGACTCATAAAGTTTGTAAACTAATGATCTAGGCCTTTCATTTTCTTTGGAAAGGTGGCAACCCAAAATTGCATGGAGCCAAAAGGAATTTTTAAGACAGAAAAAAGAATGCCTTTATTTAGGCTTCATTCCTTGAAATGTTAGACAACTTGTCACTCTTCAGTAAAAAAATAAAAATAAAAAGACCTCTGTGTACAAGATGAAATGACCTTTACAGGGGTAAAAATAAGACAATCTGATCCATGGTGGGATAGAATGAAATGGTTAGAAGGGGAGATAGGACTGAGTGGAGATAGGGCCAAAAATACGAGAGAAACAACTCACTGGGGAGTGGTGTGAAGTCCTTTCCTTTCCTGTGCGACACAGTGGAAAAACCCAGAAACATCAAGAGCATGGGAGACAGATTTAGATTGAGACAACTATAAAAGAAAGAAAGAAGAGCCAAGCAAAGCCAAGCTGTGGGACAATCTAGGTGATAAACCATTATCTGTTCCCAAATATCTCACCCCATTGCTTTGGAACTAGAAATGTCTTCTATGAGTCATATATATGGATGATGGCACCATCTCTGCATTTCAAATCTGTAAATTCTCTAGAAATTACATTAAGGGGGCAAAAAGAAAGGAAGCTTTAAACAGAAAAACATGGATTAATTTTTCAAATCATTTGCTACTTTGGAGATCAAAGAGCAAAGTCTTGACTCTAGTATAGGAAGGTATATTTTAATAGAGCCACCCAGTTGCTTACTAAAATATAATGCTACTTAATTCTTTAACATCAATTAGCATTCCCCAAAGACTCTTGAGAGTCTCTTGGACTTCAAGGAGGTCCAACCAGTCCATCCTAAAGGAGATCAGTCCTGGGTGTTGATTGAAAGGACTGATGCTAAAGCTGAAACTCCAATACTTTGGCCACCTGATGTGAAGAGTTGACTCATTGGAAAATACTCTGATGCTGGGAGGGATTGGGGACAGGAGGAGAAGGGGACGACAGAGGATGAGATGGCTGGATGGCATCACCAACTTGATGGACATGAGTTTGACTGAACTCCGGGAGTTGGTGATGGACAGGGAGGCCTGGAGTGCTGCAATTCATGGGGTCGCAAAGAGTCAGACATGACTGAGCAACTGAACTGAACTGAATAGTTTTCTTATTTATTCTTGCCTTTTATCCTTGGCTCCTCCTGTTAGAAGCATGTCTTGTTTCCCGCTTTATATCCAGTGGCTGGTACCTTCTCAGCCCATGGTAAGCCATGAAGAAATATTTGTCAAATGACTGATGACTGAATAAACAAATGAATGATGGAAGGAAAGAAGAGTGTAGAAAATCTAGGGATGTGTGTTTGTGTATGTTTAAAAAGTTAAGCTGAGGTATGGTGCTGGGAAAACAGGCAAGAAGAAAAAAGTAAGAAATTTGACCTAAAGTTAGAAGAGAATAAAAGTTAGCAAAAATAAATTTCCCACTTTCTCCAAGATTGACCCTGGAAATAAATATCCTTACTATGCCCTAATCTGGAGGTGGGTGTACTGTTACTGTATTTCAGAACTATTGAAAAACCCTTGGAATGAGACATGAGCAGAGCTGCTCCAGTATTTGGACTGGGCCTCTACCAAAAACATCCTGGTTGCTTTGTAAGAAATGTTACAGAACTAGGTGCTCTGAAATGCCTGTTTTCAATTTACAGAAATAACAAGCATTTTGCTTAGCTCCATGGTGGTCCCTATTAAGCAAGGGCAAGCATTGAATGCTGGTGAAGTACATTGTGGTGGTGCTATTCATGGCTGACTCTGAAGTTCCTGTATAGAAAATAGGCAGAAAGGACCCTTGAGAATTTAAAAATTTAGTAAGTGTCTCCTCATGTACTTCCTTCTTTCGAATAAAAAAGAAAAAAGAAACTAGCTTGGGAATAATTTGATTTACTTATTTCTTCTTGTCTCCTAAGAGTTTTAAGTCTGACAAAGGGGTAGAGATCAAGGGTGTGTGTACGTATGCATGTACCTGTATGCTCAGTCACATCCAACTCTTGGTCACCCCATGGACTGAAGCCAGCCAGGCTCCTCTGTCCATGGGATTTTCCAGGCAAGAATACTGGAGTGGGTTGCCATTTCCTACTCCAGGGGATCTTCCAACTCAAGGATCAAACCTGTGTCCCTTGTGTCTCCTTCATTGGCAAGAAGATTCTTTACCGACTGCACCACCGTCATGTAACAGCTGTAAATGTTAGCACTCTTCTATACAGAGGATGAGATGGCTGGATGGCATCACGGACTCGATAGACGTGAGTCTGAGTGAACTCCGGGGAGCTGGTGATGGACAGGGAGGCCTGGCGTGCTGCGATTCACGGGGTCGCAAAGAGTCACGACTGAGCAACTGAACTGAACGGATCCCTGGAAGTTCGCTTGGTTTGTTGCTACATTGTCTTTTTTCTCTCTCCTCCCCTCTCTTCTTTTTGTTGTTGTTTTGTCTCATCTCACATATCAGAAGAAAAAAAAATCTGGGATTATTCAAAAGTAAGATGAAGACCCAAAACACACCTTTCATTTTATTTATAAGGAGATTGTCTGTGTTTCTAGCTATATTGTTTCCTGAATCCATACTCTTTTCTCTTAAAAATTCAAACTTAATCTTTGCTATTTCTGTGTTTCAAAGCTAATTGTAAGAGACATAATCATTAACGACTATTACCTACTATTTTATGGAGAAAAAAAATTAAGAAAGAAGGAAATATTATTCATAGGTTTGGGAGCTACTTAAGGGCCAAACTCTTTGTGTGTGTGTGTGTTGTCGTTACATATTTCAGGATTCTTAGATGAGTATTGTGGTAACTACAATTTGGAAAATCAAGAGTCTCCAGGTATGTGTATCACAAACTGTATGAGATAAGTGTTCGTTCTTGGGAGACAAAAGAAGACTTTCTTCTTGAAAGGCTCATGACTGAGTCCAATATTTCAAAAGCCACTTCACCAGAAAGTCTTCATTAGAATGAGGACAAGTTCTAGAAAGTAAAATAGGAAAACTATGTTTGTTTGTACTCTTGTTGCTTTCGTTGTTCAGTCGCTAAGTTATGTCCAACTCTTTGTGACCCCCTGGATTATAGCATGTGACATTTCCCTGTCCTTTACTACCTCCTTGAGTTTTCTCAAATTCATATCCATTGATTTGGTGATGCTATCTAACCATCTCATTCTATGTCACCCCTTCTCCTCTTGCCCTTAGTCTTTCTCAGTATCAGGGTCTTTTCCAACGAGGCAGCTCTTTGCATCAGGTGGCCAAAATTTTGGAGTTCAGTTTCAGTATCAATGCTTCCAATGAATACTCAGGACTGATTTCCTTTAGGATTGACTGGTTGTATCTCCAGGGAACTAGCAAAAGTCTTCTCCAGCGATCCCATGGACTGCAGCTGACCAGGCTCCTCCGCTCATGGGATTTTCTGGTCAATGTCCCTGATACTCAATCTAATGGAACTATCAAAAGTCTTCTCCAGTTCAAAAGCATCACTTCTTTGGTGCTCAGCATTCTTTCTGGTCCAACTCTCACATTCGTACATGGCTACTGAAAAACCATAGCTTTAACTATACAGACTGTTGTTGGCAAAGTGATGTCTCTGCTTTTTAATATGCTGTCTAAGTTTTTCATAACTTTTTGTTCCAAGGGGCAAGTGTCTTTTAATTTTATGGCTGCAATTATGGTCTGCAGTGATTCTAGAGCCCCCCAAAATAAAATCTGCCACTGTTTTCACTTTTCCCCCATTTATTTGCCATGAAGTGACTTCTGACTATTTGTATTTAACTAGATGGAATATAATTTTAGAGTATAACTGTCAAGTGAGTAATTTTCTGAAATGGATATAATTCTATTTAAAATGATTGCTCATTCCATGGCAGTACTACCAGACACTGTATCTAGTAATGTCCCTGCTGCTGCTGCTGCTGCTAAGTCACTTCAGTCGTGTCCGACTCTGTGCAGCCCCGTAGATGACAGCCCACCAGGCTCCCCCGTCCCTGGGATTCTCCAGGCAAGAACATTGGAGTGGTTTGCCATTTCCTTCTCCAATGCGTGAAAGCAAAGTCGCTCAGTCATGTCTGACTCTTTGCGACCCCATGGACTGCATGCAGCCTACCAGGCTCTTCCGCCCATGGGATTTTCCAGTCAATGTCCCTGATACTCAATCGAATGGAACTGTATAAGTCCCTACCATCTTTGACCTAATGCATGACCTCTGTTGACAAATGGCTTATTGCCTAAGTCCTAATATACTCCCTGAGCTTCAGAACTACCATTGTTTACTCTTCCTCTTTTTCCTTTAGTGGCTGCTCTTTTGCTGGAAATTAATCTCCTTTTCTGGGTCTCCTTATATTGGAATGCTCCTCTACCAGACAGTCACATGGCTCACTCTATCACTTCCTTCTAGTCTTTTTTCAATTGTTATATTATCAAAAGCCAGTACTTTCTGCCCTATTTGAAAGTAGCACAACCCCCTAACCATACCTCTCATTATCTATCATCCTTAGTTTGCTTCAGTTTTTCAATGATTTTATCATCACCTGTACATTGACTTTTTAAGAAATTGTTTCTTTTCATGTCTCCCCTCCCTAGGAGACAAAAATATATATCACTATGAGATCAGAAACCAAATTTGTTTGGCTGATTGCTCCAATCCCAGTGTTAAGACAACACAACAGAGGAGCCTAGTGGGCTACATTCCACGGGGTCACAAAGAGTTGGACATGACTGAACAATTAACACTCTCACTTTTTTCATATCTAAAATGTATATTTATTTAAGACATTTCAAGTTATAAAAGGTAAAATTTTAAGTTGTGAGCTTATAATTAACACATTATTGACCAGGAGATTGTTGCAGAAACTAATGCCTATGGCATTAATATATCTCTGGTCAATAATGTGTTAAGCAAACTCAGTGGTTAATAATTCATTTACCAAATAATTTATGACTTTAGAGTTTTTTATATATATATATATATATATATATATATATATATATATGTAAAAGCATAGAGTTTTAGCATGGAAAAGCCAGGGTTCAATTTTGATTCTACCTCTTACCAGCTAGTTAATACTGTTGGCAAGTTATTTATTTCCATAGAGCCTCATTTTCCAATGTGTTAGAAGAGATGAGAACATTGATCTTGGTTGTGAAGATTATTCACATTTATTAAAAGTTGGCATGCATGGAATAGATGGTATTAGCAAGCAGCAGTAGTAGTGATAGCGATAGTTTCTCACAGAGTAAGCAAGTGCTTCTCCTCTGGAAATTCAGCATGACAAGAGTTTCAGCAAAACATAACTGAGCTGCACCAGAATCTCTGCCTGGACTGAGACTGGAAATAAAGAGAAATGGTGAGGAGTGCAGCATGATGCTGGGACTGCTAGGGCCCTAGGATCTTGGAGCCCATCACAGGCATAAACTTCATTCCAGGGGAACCCCAGAGCACCACTCGGGACCACGCCTGTTCAGCGAATAATCAGGAGGCCAGCCCACTCCCACAGTAAGGCCAGAGTTGACTGGGATGGATTTGTAAGTCTACCACAAAAGAATCTAAATCTCAGGGAAGAACAAGAACCAGGCGCAGTCCTCCAGGCCCTTTCTGAAGTATTCTCAGTGAAGAGTAACTAATCCACTCACTAAATGAAATAAAGCATCTACAAATGTGAAGGGCTTCCCTAGTGGCTCAGACAGTAAAGAATCCGCTTGCAATGTGGGAGACCTGGGTTCAATCCCTGCATTGGGAAGATTCCCTGGAGGAGGGCATGACAACCCACTCCAGTATTGTTTCCTGGAGAATCTCCATGGACCAAGGAGCCTGGCGAGCTACATTCCACAAGGTCACAAAAAGCTGGATACGACTGAGCAACTCAGCACAGCACACATGTGAAATAGTGCCTCTCCCATATATACAGAGTCATCAAGAAACAGTCTTTTGCAATAAATACATTAAAAAAAAAAAAACTATGCACACATTCTTCTTAAACTCAGTGCTTCCTATTCCTTTATTTCATTTATTATCATCACTTCCCATTTTGGTCCCTCTTTCTCTTCCTTTAAATTCCCACTCCACCAATAAACAGCAAAGCCCACAAGCCAGTACCTCACCAATGTATACCTTTTAAAAGATGTCTCTTTCCTTTGTTAGGTAGACATATTGGAAGGTAATTGGTAAAGTGAAGAAAAATAGAGATTCTTAGCTGATAGTCAAAATGCTCCTCATTCTCTGACCTTTCCTTTTCCCTGGAACGAAGTGCCAGTCTTAGTCTGGTTGATTGTTATAAGGGAAAGGCCAGAGGAATTTCAAGGTAACCATGTAAAACTCCAACTGTTCAGGGAAAGAGGGCAGAGACATGGTTATTATAGTTTCATTTGATTTTAGATGGAGTTTGGGTGTATTAATGGGGACCCATTCACCATTTCATCAAGTATAAATAACCCTGGAAAGGGTCACAAAAACTCTCTCAGAGGGTTTACCACTGCGCCTGCCACCCCAAAGCCAAATACTTTTTAAAACACACACACACACACACAAAACTGTGATTATAGAGCTATGACTTACACAGCGATGCTTCATCCAGTCATTTTACCTTCCTGAGCCAGTCACTGGAGGGCCAGAAATGTTCCAACTCCAAGGCAATGTGTAATACTGCCCTAGGCTTTGCAGGACTGCCCAGGATCACCCTTGTCCAGAAGCCAGACCAAACTTCACCTGGCCAGAATCTCACAAGAATTAATGGTTTTTAAGAGAAGGTCACTGGCAGGACCTTAGGAAATGAGATCCCAAGACGTGGAACTAATTGTCCAACAGAAGAGATTTCACATAGGGAACGCGGCACTTCCTTGTCTGGCTAGTAGGATATGTGGAGGGAGCAGAGCCCAGGAATGCTCAAATGTTTTTGAAAGTCCTTTATGTGGTTTGAGTTAGGTGAAAGAGTTTTTGTCTCCAATCACTTAGGATTAAATAAATTTCTACATAAATTTCATTTCTTTTTTTTTTTTTCTTCAAAGAGGTTTTGTATGTTTACTGGAACTTTGTACTAAGAGAAAGTAAAAGAAGCACATATGGAAAATCACTGCAACTTTTTGGTTAAAAGGGATAGCAGGAGCCTCTCTCACTAATGGATAGCATAAGTATTTATTTGCTTTGTTATACCATATCCTGGCTGCCGTCTATGGGGTCGCACAGAGTCGGACACGACTGAAGCGACTTAGCAGCAGGAGCAGCAGCATTGGGTACCTAAGTGACAGATAAAAACCTAGTTTTCATTTAGAATATCATGGTTGCTAATAAGATGGCAAGATCCTTGAAAACAGGACATTCATCTTCTGGCTTTGTGTAACTTTTTCATTGCCTATCTCAACCCATGGGCATTCTAGATACACAGTATATCTTCCAGAAATAGATTGCCTAGAAGGTACGTTGAATCAAGTATGTGAAATCTGAGGTTCTCTTGACATGCTGATACTCAAAAGGAAGAACGAAAAGCCCTCTTCATTCTTTTTTAATTCAAAAAAGATGTCTAGAGTACTCACCCCATGCCAGGCATTATGGTTGGGGTAGGAGCTGAGATAAAAGCAAGAATGATACAATTTTTGCCTTGAAGAGTGTGATGTTTGATGTGGGCAGTGAGGGGGATGGGGATGGTACATAATAAAGTGGGGAAGTAATAATAATATATTCACCTAAAATTATAATTCAATACAAGAAGGACTAGCTCAGAGATGTCAAGGAAATGCTGAGGATTTCATAAAGCTTTTGACTGAAGAAAACAGGCAAAGTCGTCATAAGAGATTACCTTAGTTCTTGAAAGAGTGTTGAAAGTGTGTACATATTCAGCAGAAGCTCTTATTTACTGGTTTTTTTCTACCAATTTTATCCCCTGTTTGCTTTATTCAAATTGGCAAAGGAGAGCAAGGAAAAGCAGCATGCTGCATTACATTTAAGAATTTATCATGTTCCATTTGCAGACTGCCGGACATCAAATAGCCCAGGATACTATTGTTTTCTGAGACTTCTAATATATGAAAAATTTTGATAGACCAAAGCAATGTTCTCAAAATTGTGGACTTTGTACAAATATTTAATAAATTCATCTTTTAACACAAAAACACTATGTAATTGAGTTGTAACACTCATAAGAAAACTCTAAAAGTTATTATAAATATTTATCCATAGTATGCTCCAAGAAATGAGGCCCAGTAATCAGCACAGGTTCAATGTTCAGCATTGTTACTGTTGTTCAGTAGCTAAGTCATGTCTGACTATTTGCAACCCCATGAACTGCAGCATGCCAGGCTTCCCTGTCTTTCACTATCTCCCAAAGTTTGATTAAACTCATGTTTATTGAGTCAGTGATGTCATCCAATCATCTCAACCTCTGTTACCCACTTCTCCTGCCCTCAATCTCTCCCAGCATCAGGATCTTTTCTAATCAGTTGGCTGTTTGAATCCGGTGGCCAAAGTATTGGAGTTTCAGCTTTAGCATCAGAATGTCCAGCTAATAATCAGGACTGATTTCCTTTAGGATTGACTGGCTAGATCTCTTTGCAGTCCAAGGGACTCTCAAGAGTCTTCTCCAGCACTGCAATTCAAAATCATCGATTCTACTCAGCCTTCTTTATGGTTCAACTCTCACATTCATACCTGACTTCTAGCAACACCATAGCTTTGACTATATGGACCTTTGTTGGCAAAGAGATGTCCCTGCCTTTTAATATGCTGTCTAAGTTGGTCATAGCTTTTCTTCCAAGGAGCAAGCATCTTTTAATTCCATGGCTGCAGTTACCATCTGCAGTGATTTTGGAGCCCAAGAAAATTAAATCTGCCACTTTCCACTCTTTCCCCATTTATTTGCCATGAAGTGATGGGACTGGATGCCATGATCTTAGTTTTTTTAATGTTGAGCTTTAAGCCAGCTTTTTCACTTTCCTTTTTCACTTGTCATTAAGAACATGAGTATATTTATAACCTCCTTTGAAGATTGCTATCTAAAAACTTAAATTTCACTTACCTTTATGGATGTGAGTTATCAAATCCATCATTGTGATAATTACAAGATTCACAGAAGAAACCAAGTGTACAATTTGAAGAAAATTACTTTAAGGCAAGGATTATATTAGGTTCTGAAAAGTAGTTGTGCTTTCAGACTGTGAATTTTAAATCATTGTAGCCAAGCTCAGGTTGTCTTTATTAATCAAAATAGGAACCATTCTAATCAACACATTTTTGCCAATAAGAAATAAGTTTGTTTATTCCTGTAGCATAAAAATCCATGCTACATGATTCCATGATAGCTTGGAAAGCATTTCCTGCCTCCAACTGGCTGTGGAAGCATTTTCCCTGCAAAAAGTTGTCGTGATGTTTGAAAGAAATTGTAGTCAGTTGGCTAGAGGTCAGGTGAATATGGCGGATGAGGCACAACTTTGTAGTCCAATTCATTCAAATTTTGAGCTGTTGGTTGTGTGACATGTGGGTGGGCATAGTCTGGGAGAAGAATTGGGTCCATTTTACTGACCATTGCTGCTGACATTGCAGTTTTTGTGCACCTCATCAATTCTCTGAGCATACTAAGCAAATGTAGTGGTTTCACTAGGATTCAGAAAGCTGTAGTGGGTCAGATGGGCAGCAGACCACCAAACAGTGACCGTGACCTTTCTTGGGTGCAGTTTTGCTTTGGGAAGTACTTGGAGCTTCTTCTCAGTCCAACCACTGAGCTGGCATTGCTGGTTGTTGTATAAAATCCACTTTTCATCATATGTCATAATCTGGTAGAGAAATAATTTGTTGTTGCATATAGTAAGAAAAGATGACACTTCAAAATGACAGTTTTTCTGATTTTTGATCAGCTCATGATATGCTCCCTTATTGAGCTTTTTCACCTTTCCCATTTGCTTCAAACGCTAAATGACTGTAAAATGGTCGACACAGAGTTCTTCAGCAACTTCTCTTACAGTTGTAAAAGGATCAGTTTTGATGATCCTCCAGTTGGTCAACTTTTGATTGGTGGTTCAAATTTCTTGAACCACCATTGTGGTGGTGGTGGTTTAGTGGTTAAGTCGTGTCTGACTCACTGTGACCCCATGGACTATTGCCTGCCAGGCTCCTCTGTCCATGGGGATTCTCCCAGGCAAGAATACTGGAGTGGGTTGCCATTTCCTTCTCCAGGGGATCTTCCCAACCCAGGAATCAAACCTGGGTCTCCTGAATTGCAGGCAGATTCTTTACCAACTGAGCCATGAGAGACTCTACATTTATTAGCAGTTCCTGGACCAAATGCATTGTTGATGTTGCAAATTGCTTTTGCTCCTTTACAACCCATTTTGAACTTGAATAAGAAAATCACTTGAATTTGCTTTTTTATAACATCATTTCCCTAGTCCAAATAAATATAAAATACACAGCAAGTAAAATAAGTCAAAAGCGAAAATATAAAGCAAGAGGTGTGCATTAAAATGATGTATAACATTATTACATTTATTTAAGAATGTATTCTAATAGCAACAAAGTTCAACAGTGCAAAACCACAATTACTTTTGCAACAACCTAATACGATGACAAATAATTTCAGTAGAAAACTAAACTGAAATTTACAGAGTTTGGAGTAGTCAATGTTACCAGCAAATGACTTAGGCCATGAATATCTAAGTAGAGGAGGCATCCTGATTAGAACATAATAGATTAGTATCTAGTATACTAGATTTGAAGCACAACAGCTTCTTAACATTAGCAAAGAGAGTTCGAGTGCATACAACTAATAACGATATCAGCAATTTGTATGCAATGTATACAATATCCATAGCATCATCGACTCAGTGGACATGAATATGAGCAAACCGCAAGAGACAGTGAAGGCACGCTGCAGTCAATGAAGCCGCAAAGAGTTGGACATGACTTAGTGACTGGGCAACAAAACAGCAATATACATTGTCATGCTTGTATACTCAGTTAAAATAATAGGAAAGGAATGTAGAATAAATGGTATACCATGCAGTATTCCCAAAGATCCTGCAAGACTCCTAAGGATTCTGTCTCTCCAGGAAATAACATGTTGGTGGTGGTTTAGTCTCCAAGTCATGTCCGACTCTTGTGACCCTATGGACTGTAGCCTGCCAGGCTCCTCTGTCCATGGGATTTTCCAGGCAAGAATACTGGTCCTCATCAAGAGGAGTAATCTCTACTCTATAAAAGAAAAGATCTGTATCACTAAACCTATTTCATATAGAATCTTTACAAAGCCTTGCTCTTCTGGGGATAAACCATGGTTCGTGGTTATAGTCTTCCAGAAGCATATTTGACTTTTAAAAAACCTCTAACTTGCTGTTGGTTGATTCACCAGTATTCTGTAATAAGAAAATGTTTTAGTTTTTATTTCTGTGTAAAAAAATATTCCAAAAGAGTTGTTTAAAATAACACACATTTACTATATCCCAGTTTCTTTGGACCAGGCGTCCAGACATGGTTACCCCGGGTGCCTTCTGGCTCAGTGCCTTCCATGAGGCTGCAGTCAAGACATCAGCAGAGGCTGCCATCATTTCAGGGCTCCACTGGGGAAGGAACCACTTCCAGTCTCACTCACATGGTTGAGTTGGCAGGCACCAGGCTCTCGCTGGCTGCTGGCTGCAGATGTTGCCACATAGGCTTTTCCTTTGGACAGCTCACAGTATGGCAGCTGACATCCCTGAGAGAAAACTGGAAAGACTAGGTGTGGGCCCGAGACTGAAGGCACAGTCTTTCACGGTCACCTAATCATCCGTCACTTTTGCAGTATTCTTTTCGTTAGGCATGGTAGCCAACCTGCCCTCCAAGGAGAGGCGATTATACCAGGTCATGAATACCAGGAGGTGAGGGCCATTTTAGAGGCTGCCTAGCTACTACAGGGAGATAGAAATAACATCTGAATGATATTCTAAATTATCAGATTAACACAAACAGACCTTGTGAATTTCTCCGTAACTCTCAATCTGTATAGACTGTTCCCTCCAAGTTGTGTGAACTGTTGGCATATACAGTAACTTGACGAGGAGGCTGGTCTTTCCATCGTGTCATCTGTGAAAGGTGGGACCTTTCAAATTAAATCCATGTATTCACACACTGACCTGAAGACACATGTGTACAAACAAATTATACTTCTAAATGCAATTACAAAAAAGTTAAGAAGTGCTAGACCTGTGTTTCTCATCCTTACACCATTCTCTAAAGGCTATTAAATGAACTGCTGAAGAATGTGCACCATAGTGAAAAGAAAACTATTTTCACTTTTCACTTCTTGGCTTCTCTGTCCTTATGTCCAGAACCTAAACACTGAGCAGTTTCAAGTTGTTGCTTCTTATTTCGGCTTTAATAAACATAGACGAGTGTAAAAATGGAGACTATATTTTCTGTTTTATCATGTTTCCCTGTTCATGCCCCTCGTATTATTCCTCCCTATCTGCTGATCCATTCACCTCAGTAAAGTTCAGAGAAACTGAGCTTCTATTGTTCTACTTGAGGCAGTTTTAGAAAATGACCTTGCTTTCTGTGCAGGATTGTTTTCAATGGTAACAGTGATTTTATTAATAAGTAATAAATTCCTCAGTGATAACTTGACACCTGTGAAGTTTCAACTTTTAAACTCTCACTATACGCCAATGCACCAGAAGGAATTTTAGATCCTTTAACAATAGTAAAAGATCCTTTTTCACCTGCTTCTAACTCAAACATAGTTTAGCACATTTGCATCATTTTTCTCCAAAAGAAATACACTTTTGGATACAACTCAGAGGTACACAATTTCTGCCAAAAGAATAGTTTTCCACACTATTTCACACACACTAAAATAGGGGCTGAATTGTCTTGAACACATTTTAAGTGGTCTGCACTCTCATGTTTTCTAATTCCAAATTCTGAGTTTTATTGGAATGCTTGACATATCTAATGGATACTCCACAAGTATCTCAAACCAAAGATATCACAAAATGAACTCATCCTCCTTCCCCAAAATATCAACTCATAGAGCTATATGGTTAATAAGCAGTTATTTCCTAATCCCAATTTCCTTAATTTACAAGAGAAGTTCAAGGAGACCCGGAGAATTTAAATGAATTGCTCAGTGTATCTGGGATTAGAGACAAGATAATGTTTCCTTCTTCCTAGTCCTTCATTCTTTTAATTCTGTTTCTATTAAAGGCACCACTAAAGATTCCTACTTGCCTCAAGCCATCAAAGTCAAATTTAGCTCAAATTTAACAATATTATTTCTTCTAGTCAGTGAACATGGCATAATTTTACATTTCTTTGTATCATTTTCAATGTTTTATGGTTTTCAGAATATGTGTATTCCACTTAATTAAATTTGCTCCTAGGTATTTTATTCTTTTTTGATGTGATTTTTAGCAAGATTGTTCTTTTGCTTTCTCCATCTGAGAAATGCACTCATTGCATTGTCAGTATATAGAAAAGCATTCTGTATATTAATCTTGCAACTTTTTTGAATTCATTTATTAGCTCTAATAATTTTGGTGGAAACTTTTGGGTTTTCTATATATGGTATCATGCCATCTGCAAATACTGACAGTTTTACTTATTTCTTTCTAATATGGATGCTCCTGTTATTTGATTATTGTCCTTTGAATACTATGTTAAATAGAAGTGGCAAGAGTGGATACACTTGTTTTTTCTTGAATTTAGAGGAGAGTTTTGTAGTTTTTCGCTACTGAATATTATGTTGCCTGTGTAATTGTCATAAATGACTTTTCTTACATAGAGGTATGTTCCCTATACACACACTCTGGTGACAGTTTTTATCATGAATAGATGTTAAATTTTGTCAAATGCCTTTTCTGTGTCTATTGAGATGACCATGTGATTTTTATCCTTCCTTTAGTTAATGTGATATAACATATTGATTGATAAGATATTGAACCATTCTTGCATCCCTGGAATAACTCCCTCTTGATCATGATATATTATTATTTTTATATATTGTTGGATTTGATTTGCTAATATTTTGTTGAGGAGTTTTACATCTATATTGATCAGATGTATTGGCCTGTAATTTTTGTTTTTTGAAGTATCTTTCTTGTTTGAGACTCTCAGTAATAGTGCCCTGGTAGACTGAATTTTGAAGTTTCTCTCCTGTATAATTGTTTTGGAATAGTTTGAGAAAGATAGTTATTAGCACTTCTTTATAATTTTAGTAGAATTTCCCTGTAACTATATCTAGTCCTGGACTTTAGTTTGCTGGAAATTTTGATTGCAAATTCAATTTCACTACTACATGTTATATTCAGATTGTCTATTTCTTCCTGATTCAGCCTTCAAGGTTGTATGTTTCTAGAAATTTGACTGTTATTCAAGATTGTCCAATTTGTTGGTATATTCCTTTTTATAGTATTTTCATATGATTTATTTTTTTCAGAAAAATAGCTTAGTTTCATCAATCTTTTTATTTTTTTTTTAATGTCTCTATTTTATTATTTCCTCTCTGATCTTTATTATTTCCTTTCTTCTGCTGACTTTGGAATTTGTTTGTTGGCATTTGTTTCTTGAAGTAGGCCTATATCACTATAAACTTCCCTCTCAGGGCTTCTTTTGCTGCATCCCATAAGTTTTGGAGTTTTTTGTTTCCATTTTCATTTGTCTCAGGGTATTTTCTGATTTCCTCATTTGTTAATTTCTTCCTTCACCCACTGATTTTAGTAGTATGTTGCTTAACTTCCATGTATTTTTGTTTTTCTCGTTTTTCTTCCTGTAATTTATTTCTAGCTTCATACTGCTGTAATCAGAAAAATTGCTTGATATAATTTCTGTCCCCTTAAATTTGTTGAGAATTTTTTGTGCCCTAGTATATGATCTGTCCTGAAGAATGTTTCATGTGCACTTGAATGTATATTCTATACGTTTTGTCTGTAATGTTCTATAAATATCTATTAAGTCCAAATGGTCTAATGTGTTATAGAAGACCACTGTTTCCTTGTAGATTTTCTGTCAGGATGATCTTCCATTGATGTTGATGGGGTGTGAAAGTCCTCTACTATTATTGTCTTATTGTCAGTTTCTCTCTTTATGTCCATTAAGGTTTATGTTATACTTTTAGGTCTTCCAGTGTAAGATGTGTATATGTTAATGGGTAAAATAATTCTCTTCTTATACTGATCCATTTATCATTATATGATTCCCTTTATCTTTTGTTAAAGCCATTGTTTTAAGATCTATTTTGTTTTGTATGAGTATTACCACCCCTTCTCTTGTCCTTTCATTTGCACAAAACGTACTGTTTTCATCCCTCACTTTCAGTCTGTGTGTATCTTTAGGCCTGAAGTAACTTATATGCAGAATACATCATGAGAAACGCTGGACTGGAAGAAACACAAGCTGGAATCAAGATTGCTCGGAGAAATATCCATCACTTCAGATATGCAGATGACACCACCCTTATGACAGAAAGTGAAGAGGAACTAAAAGCTTCTTGATGAAGTGAAAGTGGAGAGTGAAAAAGTTGGCTTAAAGCTCAACATTCAGAAAACGAAGATCATGGCATCCGGTCCCATCACTTCATGGGAAATAGGTGGAGAATCAGTGGAAACAGTGTCAGACTTTATTTTCTGGGATCCCAGAATCACTACAGATGGTGACTGCAGCCATGAAATTAAAAGACTCTTACTCCTTGGAAGAAAAGCTATGACCAACCTAGACAGCATATTCTAAAGCAGAGACATTACTTTGCTGACTAAGGTTTGTCTAGTCAAGGCTATGGTTTTTCCAGTGGTCGTGTATGGATGTGAGAGTTGGACTGTGAAGAAGGCTGAGCGCCGAAGAATTGATGCTTTTGAACTGTGGTGTTGGAGAGGACTCTTGAGAGTTCCTTGGACTGTAAGGAGATCCAACCAGTCCATTCTGAAGGAGATCAACCCTGGGATTTCTTTTGATGGAATGATGCTAAAACTGAAACTCCAGTACTTTGGCCACCTCATGCGAAGAGTTGACTCATTGGAAAAGACTCTGATGCTGGGAAGGATTGGGGGCAGGCAGAGAAGAGGACGACAGAGGAAGAGAGGGGCTGGATGGCATCGTCAACTCGATAGACATGAGTCTGAGTGAACTCTGAAAGATGGTGATGAACAGGGAGGCCTGGCGTGCTGCGATTCATGGGGTTGCAAAGAGTCGGACAAGACTGAGCAACTGAACCAAACTGAAGTCTCTTGTAAGCAGCATATAGATGGGTTGTTTTCAATCTAATCAGTCACTCTATGCCTTTAGACTGAAGTATTTAGTTTATTGACATTGAAACATTGATAGATATGTGCTTATTGTCATTTTGTTATTTGTTTCCTGGTTATTTTTGTAGCTATTTTCTAGTCTGTTTCTGTTTTAATTTCTTCCCTCATGCTTTGATAATTTCCTTTAGTGTTATGCTTGTGTCCCATTTTCTCAAGTTTTAGTGAATCCGTTTTTGTGTCTTATTTGTGGTTACCATGGGGTTCCTATATGTTGATTAGTAATGATATCTACTTATGTTAAACTGGTAGTCATTTAAGTTCAAATACATTCTTTAAAAAATAAAATCTGCATTTTTACTCACCTCCCCAACATTCTTTTTTATTATGTCATGAGTGCATCCCTCCTATCAACTCATGGTTTCTTCTTTATGTCCTTGATGCAGATTTTTTTTTTTTTGGTAAATTAAGGATCAGGTCTCAACCTAATTGCTTCTCTTCTCTTTCTATTCAGTTCTGTATGGATCTTTATTACAGTCTCCGTTGTACAAGAATCTTTCTGCCATTCTTCAGTTAGTTTTCTGTGAGAATTGTTCCACCTAAAGATGTATTTTTGATATGTTCATGGGGGCAGGTAAGTTACTTCTGCATCTTCCTATTTTTCTATCTTGATCTCTTTCCACCCTACAGCTATTTCTTTAAATTTTACTATATTATAGGCTTCATAAGGACAGTCACCACATGTAATTTAGCTGTGTGCTCCCTCTGTGTGACTAATGTGGTTCTTATCCTTAACAGGATTCAGGAAAGTTTCATTGGATTTATAAGCTCAGCCTATCTATGGGATGAAATTTAAAGAATTCAGGACAAATGACTATAAACTACTTTGTCATGTTTTTCCATTAGAATTGTTGTAAACTTCTTACCTGGCTCTATTAAAAGCCTTTTATGAAGGTAGTTACCCTTTCAGTTGCCTCTGCTCATTCATGGTTTTACCCAGGAGAATATGATATGGCTAAACTTTGCAGATGGGTGGACAAGGCTGGTGGTGTTATAGAACACTTAAGTACATTCCCCATCCCCATGGAAAAGAAATGCAAAAAAGCAAAATGGCTTTCTGGAGAGGCCTTCCAAATAGCTGTGAAAAGAAGAGAAGTGAAAAGCAAAGGAGAAAAGGAAAGATATGAGCATCTGAATGCAGAGTTCCAAAGAATAGCAAGAAGAGATAAGAAAGCCTTTCTCAGTGATCAGTGCAAAGAAATAGAGGAAAACAATAGAATGGGAAAGACTAGAGATCTCTTCAAGAAAATTAGAGATACCAAGGGAACATTTTATCAAAGATGGGCTCAATAAAGGACAGAAATGGTATGGACCTAACAGAAGCAGAAGATATTAAGAAGAGGTGGCAAGAATACACAGAAGAACTATACAAAAAGATCTTCACGACCAAGATAATCAAGATGGTGTGATCACTCACCTAGAGCCAGACATCCTGGAATGTGAAGTCAAGTGGGCCTTAGAAAGCATCACTACAAACAAAGCTAGTGGAGGTGATGGAATTCCAGTTGAGCTATTTCAAATCCTGAAAGATGATGCTGTGAAAGTGCTGCACTCAATATGCCAGCAAATTTGGGAAACTCAGCAGTGGCCACAGGACTGGAAAAGGGCAGTTTTCATTCCAATTCCAAAGAAAGGCAATGGCAAAGAATGCTCAAACTACTGCACAATTGCACTCATCTCACACGCTAGTAAAGTAATGCTCAAAATTCTCCAAGCCAGGCAATACGTGACCTGTGAACTTCCAGATGTTCAAGCTGGATTTAGAAAAGGCAGAGGAACCAGAGATCAAATTGCCAACATTCGCTGGATGATTGAAAAAGCAAGAGAGTTCCAGAAAACATCTATTTCTGCTTTATTGACTATGCCAAAGCCTTTGACTTTGTGGATCACAATAAACTGTGGAAAACTCTGAAAGAGATGGGAATACCAGCCCACCTGACCTGCCTCTTGAGAAACTTGTATGCAGGTCAGGAAGCAACAGTTAGAACTGGACATGGAACAATAGACTGGTTCCAAATAGGAAAAGGAATACATCAAGGTTGTATATTGTCACTCTGCTTATTTAACTTATATGCAAAATACATCATGAGAAATGCTGGGCTGGAAAAAGCACAAGCTGGAATCCAGTTTGCTGGGAGAAATATCCATCACCTCAGATATGCAGATGACACCACCCTTATGGTAGAAAGTGAAGAGGAACAAAAAGCCTCTTGATGAAAGTGAAAGTGGAGAGTGGAAAAAGTTGGCTTAAAGCTCAACATTCAGAAAACTAAGATCATGGCATCCGGTCCCATCACTTCATGGGAAATAGATGGAGAAACAGAGGCTGACTTTATTTTGAGGGGCTCCAATATCACTGCAGATGGTGATTGCAGCCATGAAATTAAAAGACGCTTACTCCTTGGAAGAAAAGTTATGACCAACCTAGACAGCATATTAAAAAGCAGAGATGTTACTTCGGCAACAAAGGTCCATCTCGTCAAGGCTATGGTTTTTCCAGTGGTCATGCATGTATGCAACAGTTGGACTGTGAAGAAAGCTAGCACTGAAGAATTGATGCTTTTGAACTGTGGTGTTGGAGAGGACTTTTGAGAGTCCCTTGGACTCCATGGAGATCCAACCAGTCCATTCTAAAGGAGATCAGCCCTGGGATTTCTTTGGAAGGAATGATGCTAAAGCTTAAACTCCAGTACTTGGCCACCTCATGCGAAGGGTTGACTCATTGGAAAAGACTCTGATGCTGGGAGGGATTGAGGGCAGGAGGAGAAGGGGATGACAGAGGATGAGATGGCTGGATGGCATCACTGACTCGATGAATGTGAGTTTCAGTGAACTCCAGGAGATGGTGATTGACAGGGAGGCCTGGTGTGCTGTGATTCATGGGGTCGCAAAGAGTTGGACACAACTGAGCGACTGAACTGAACTGAACTGACTGAAGTACATTCCCCCACTTAATCTTTTCATATTAAGTCACATCAAGTTTAGGACTGAACGTGAAATGTTAAGCAGCTGTTTATGTTCTGTAGGGTTTGGATTAATTTTACCATCAACTAGCTAGTATGCTTCCCCTACTTTAAACACTCAGCCTCTCAGTCTTTATCCAGAGCCTTTACTCATTAGAATGGCTCCATTGGGGTCCATATTCAACCTTGATCCTAGCATCTGATCCACTGTTTCAAAGGATTAAGTTTTGTTCCATAAAATCTAATTGTCTCCTCTCACCCTCAGTGCAGATAGAGATTACTCAATCACCAATTGTCAAATCTTTTATATTTTGCTCTTCAATCCACAGATAATCACTTCTTTTTATCATTCCTTTTATTTCTCAAACAAAGTTTATTTTGTAAACTTCTGAAGATGAAACAATAGAAACTGTCATGTATGCATTTTTAAGGGAATAAATATTTTAGATATCCTTGCTGGAGGCCAAGAATTGTGTCTTGTCAATGGTATTTCATGGGCAGGTTATCCAGCCAAGCCACAAGCAAGTCTTTCTTCATATGTTTCACCCCATTACATTATGATTTATTCAAAGTAGAATAAATGAGGTTGAATTCTCCAAAATATTATGAGCCAGTGAGGAAAAAAAAATGCTTCTCAAATTAGCACAAATTATCCAAATTCAAGTATGACCTTTGCTTCTATTTTAGTGTTGTGTTATATTGTTGCTCATCCTATACTGCTCAATATATTCTGCTTGTCTTGAGCTTTGAAGTATTACTGGAAACTATCCCACAACGATAGATGCATAGCTATGAATACATAGCTAACTTCAACTGGGCTTCAGCACTGCTCAACAACTCCTTTCATTTTTAAATTCTCATTGTATCAAATTACCTACATGTAACACCTGTTCCAACTGTTTTACATATTCTGAGGGCCCCCATGTAGTCTTCAGCTCCCATACTATAGTAATATCACCTCACTATTTACTTAACTGTGAGGCTCAAAACTCTTTAATATAAATACTCTTGGCTATAATTTTAATAGGAACCTCCTCAAATTTTCTTTGCATGCCTAATGCTGTTCACAAATACTCAGTTCTTCCTCCTTTGAGTCACCTGCTAGGAGTGTACTTTTCCACCCTCGTTGGAGTTAGGGCTGGCATAGCCATCCAGATTACTTTGGCCAGTGAAATGTCAGTGGGTCACTTCCAGATGGAAGCTTTAGTAGTGAATGGATGATGTGACGCATTCCCTTTTCCTCAGCCATAGCTCTTGGCACAGCTCCAGATTCTGGCTCGTTGTCATGCTGAGTATTGAGACAGAGGTAGATGTGGAGCACAGCCACAGCATGTGCACAGGGACACAAGTCATGAGCAGGAAATAAACCTTTATGGTATTGATGTCCTGAAATTTGGGGAGTTACTTGTTACCTTAGGAAAAACTTACGTCTCAGAGTGATACCAGGGATCCTGGTGGAGTAGGGACCTCCAGAGCTTATCCCTTCTCAAAAGAAGTGAATAAACTGACGAGGGCTGTCAGCATCAGCACTATCAGAATTCTAGAGACTGTAGCAACTAGGTGAGTGCTTAATCAAGAGAAAATTACCTGAGTGTCAGTAAGAGAGCTTTGAGACATTTTAACTTACCCTGTCCCCATTCCTCACCCCCTAGCTCAGAGACAGCCTTGGAGACAATAAGCTAAATTCTTCATACCAGGGGGTGCAGAACAGAACTTATTCTCAAAGAATTTTGGCTGTTTGTCTTGACATATCTGGTGGCTCTCTGAAGGACTAGCTCAAAGGATTTGCTTTTATTTTACCTAACTCATAAAAACCCATGAGCTGAGTTGGCTACTCAGGGGACACTGCTTTTAAAGGCAATGAATTAGCAGCTGCCACCTGGGGCAAGAAATAATGGGGCAAATAATAAACAAACTGAAAGGCTTGCAAGAGAGTGCTGGATAATAAGGCAACTGGTAGAAAAAAGATATTTTAAAAACTCTAAATAAATGAGATGATACCCTGTGTTTATGGACTAAAAGATTTAATGTTGTTAAGGTGGCAAGACTTCCAAATTGATCTACAGATTCTATTCCATCCCTATTAAAATTCAAATTTCCTTTTTGCTAAGTGGACAAGCTAATTCTAAAATTCATACTGAGTTACATGAGGCTCAAAATAGCCAAAACTATCTTGAAAAAGAAGCACAAAAGTAGACGACTCTCACTTCATTTCAAAACTTGCTTCAGAGCTATAGTAATCAAAATAATGTGGTATTGGCAAGGATAGACATACAAACCAGTGGAATAGAGTTGAGAGCCCAGAAATAAACTCATACGTCTATGGTCAATTAATTTTCAACAAACGTGCCAAGACCATTCAATTGGAAAAGAGTAGTCTTTAACATATGGTGCTGGAACAACTGAATAACCACATGTAAAAGAACGATACTAGACTCTTACCTCATACCATATATGTAACACAACTGAAAATGGATGAAGACTTAAATGTAAGAGCTAAAACTGTAAAACTCTTAGAAGAAAACACTGGGATAAACCTTAATGACCTTAGATTGAGCAACAGATTCTTAGATATGACCTCAAAAGTGAAAAATGGCAAAAGAAAAAATAGATAAAATATACATCATCAAAATTAAAAGCTTGTGTATCAAAGGACACAATAAAGTGAAAAGACAACCCACTGAAAGAGAGAAAATATTTGCAGATCATATATCTAATAATGTCTAATGGGACTTGAATAGATATTTTTCTGAAAAAGTTATATAAAGGACCAATCAGGACATGAAAAGAAGCTCAGCATGGTTAGTAATTGGGAAAATGCAAATCAAAATCACAATGACAGACAATTTCATATCCACTAGGAAAGAAATAATATTAATAGTAATAAAATGGAAAATAAGTATTGTTGAGAATGAAGAGAAATTGGCACCTTCATACTTTGCTAGTGGGCATATATATACTGGTCCAGCTGATATGGAAAGTAGTTGAGCAGTTCCTTAAAACAAACATAGAATTATCATATAACCCAACAGTTCTACTTGAGTGAAATCCAATTGAACTGAAAACAATTGTTCAAACAAAAACTTGTACATGAATGTTCATAGAAGAATTTTTCATAATAGCCCAAAATGGAAGCAACAGAAATATTAATCAACTGGTAAGCAGATAAATGGCAACCCACTCCAGTATTCTTGTCTGGGAAATTTCATGGACAGAGGAGCTTGGTGGGCTATGATCCATGGGGATGCAAAAGAGTTGGACATGGCTTATCGACCAAACAACAAAGTGGATAGACACCATGGAATATTGTTCAGTCATAGAAAGGAGAGAAATGGTGATATGCTGCAACAACATGGATCAACCTTGAATATGATGTGCCAAGTGAAATAAGCCAGACACAAAAGTCCATTTATTGTATAGTTCAGTTTATATGAAGTGTCTAGAACAGGCAAATTCATAAAGACGAAAAGCAGATTAATGGCTTCTAGGAGTCAGGGATAAGGAGGCTTAGGGAAGTGACAGTTAACGGGCATGAGTCTTTAAAAGAAAGTCTTTACAAAGCTTTGTTCTTCTGGGGGTAAACCGTATGGTCTTTCAGAAGCATACTTGACCTTATTTTTAATTAATTTTTTGGACTGTAATTGCTTTACAATGTTATATTTTTACTGTACAGCATGGTGAATCAGCTATATGTATACATATATCTTCTCTTTCTGGATTTCCTTCCCATTCAGGTCACACAGAGCACTGAGTAGAGTTCCCTCTGCTATATAGTAGGTTCTCATTAGTTATCGGTTTTATACATAGTATCAATAATGCATTTAAATCAGACCCAGTTTTCCCAGTTCATCCCATCCATCTCTCCTTCCTCCTTGGTATTCATACATTTGTTCTCTATATCTCTATTTCTGTTTTGCAAATTAGGTCATCTGTACTATTTTTCCAGATTCCACATATATGTTAATATACTTGTTTTTCTCTTTCTTAGTTATTTCACTCTATATGACAGGCTCTAGATCCATCCACATCTCTACAAATGATCCAATTTCATTCCTTTTTATGGCAGAGTAATATTCCATTTAGATTTATATATATATATGTACTCCACATCTTCTTTACCCGTTCTTCTGTTGATGGGCATTTAGGTTGCTTCCATGTCCTGGCTGTTTTTTTTTTTTTTTTTTCCTGGCTGTTTTAAATAGTGCTGCAATGAACATTGGGATGCATGTATCTTTTCAAATTATGGTTTTCTCCAGCTCAGGAGTGGGATCACTGGATCATATGTTATTTCTCTTTTTAGTTTTCTAAGAACCTCAATACTCTTCTCCATAGTGGGTATACCAGTTTACATTCCTACCAGTGGCATAAGAGGACATCATCCATGTTTTAAGTAAAACTTCCAGTCAGGTTCTGTCCATAGCCAAGTTCATGCCCCCAAACTCCCTTCTGTTATGGTCATATCATGCTTTAAGAGCTTATTAAAAATTTATCTTCTCCATAAAGTCTTTCCAAATCCCCTATATTAAGTTAATTTTTATACTTTCATCATACTTTTCACGATGTGTCCTGTTCTATGGTCATTTATTTAAGTGTATGGTTTTAGGTAGTGGGGTTTGGTTCTTTTTATCTCTGTACCAATTACAGCCTAATGTAGTGTCTAGAACATAATAGTGTTGGATAAATTGTGTTTTCCTCCATTCTCAGAAACAATCAACAATATTACAGTAATATCTAACTTTAAGTCAATGAACCATATTTCGATACATATAAAGATAAATGTAAGTGATTTCTAGTCATTCATCCACAAAGGGCTGCTATGAATTCCCTGAAAGTGTAATCCGTGAAGATGCATGTGTTTTAGTTTCTGACTGATCAACTGTTTGGTTCTAACACTGCTCTCTGGAGATAGAATTATAGACATAATCAAACAAGTCAAAACGAATTCACGTCCTTCAAATCCTTTTACAGAAGATGAGGAAATATTGCTTCAAGAGATCTAATTTGAACACTGTGTCAGCCAAGTAGTCTTCAGAAATATTCACAATCCATGCCTTCAAGCAATGTTATTGATTACCTATAGCAGAGGGTGGAGAAAATACACAAATAAGGTAATTTTGGAAAGTGATTGTTGCTAGGGAGGAGCACAAAGCTGGGTAAAGGAATAGAGAGAGATGGAAGAGAAGAGGCATTGTCTTATGTGGTCGTCAAAGTTCTATAAATGTGACATTTAAACTGAGACCTGAGAGCTTAGAAGTCAGCCATGCAAAGATCTATCAACAGAATTGTCTTAGCAGAGGAAGCAACAGCTGTGAAGTCTTAAGGCAAGAATACTTGGTTAGTCCAGCCCCAGAGCAGGAGACTGAACAGCTGGAGCATGGAGGGAGTGTGGCTCTCAGTGAGGAGGGACAGTGGGGTAGGGACATGACTGAGTCTGGTCTTGGAGGTCACAGTGTGGTGTTTGTTGGGCTTTTATTCTCTGAACAAGAGGAAGCCACTTGATGGATTAACATGAATGAGAAATATGATCTGACTCATCTTTTTAAAATATCACCCTGCTACTATGTAAAGGTAGAATTAATAGTTGTGAGGAAGCAGTTCGAAGATGTGGCAGAGCATGAAAGAGTAACAGTGGCTGAGACAGTCATGGGGCTTCCCAGGTGGTGCTAGTGGTAAGGAACCTGCATGCCAGTACAGGAGACATTAAAGACGTGAGTTAGATCCCTGGGTTGGGAAGATGCCAATGAAGAAGGAAATGACAACCACTCAAGTATCCCACAGACAGAAGAACCTGGTGGGCTATGATCCATGGGGTCACAAAGAGTTAGACATGACTAAGCAGAGCACAGTCATAAATGTAAATGTGAGGATAAGGTTATTAAAGTTCTGAGCTTATTTTCTGATTTCCCTTTATCTACTTCCTCTTCATGTCTTTCTTGTGCTTGTCTTTCACTGGACTAAGAATATATAAGCTTTTGCCCTTAACAAATACCCTGAGAGAGCTTCTTTAAATACAAATACCTACAAAATTTAAACAAAATAAAAGAAGCAACAAGAAGACATGCATGTATTGAATTTTCTGGTCTGATTTCTTCAGGCACTGTGCACATGAACCAGAGATTATTTTCATGACTGGATTACAACCTCATAAAATAAAGGCACACCTATCCATACAGACACTTTTTCTGTGACTACATCTTACTTATAGCTTACAATTAAAGACTGTTCTTTAGTGGTAACTGTGGATGTTTGTCATTTAAAGCAGAAAAAAACCCAACATCTAACTTGTTTCAACAGCTTTGCTATTTGGCACACTTGTAAAATCCACATATGCTAATGTTTCTGTTAATTGCTTATACTAGGATACTTGTCAGAACCAAATACTTTTGTAATTAATTATTTAAAACACTGTAAGCACTAAAGCCTGAGTAGAAGCATGAGTGGTTTGGAAAACTTTCCTGTGGTTTTATTCTCATATTTTTATCAGTGCAGTTTAATAATAATTAATTTTGAAAGAAACTATTTAATAACATTTAAATAGTCTACCAATGTATAAAATGATTATTCACTATGATAAAGATAATGTATTAGTAAATTAAACACATTTTAAGCATTTACCATGTGTCTAAGACAGTGTAGCTGGGGAAAGACATAACAAATACACAATAAGTTTGTTAGCTCTAGAATATATGACACAATTATTTCCAGCAATAATATTTTTTCAATGCAGTAGTCCAGTTTTTGCTGAAATATATCAGTGACAATGATCCACATTAAATCTGAGATTCTCATGCTGTCACATGCTCTCTGCCCACATTCTCCTCAGCCAATGCAGTAACCACCTCAGACAGATTAGAAAAGAAAAGAAATCTCCTCGCGCAGCAAAAATAGTGACTCTGACCCTCACATTCATGATTTTCCTGGATATGACCACTCTCCCCACACTGTACCCCACATGTTATCTGTTTATCTTAAAGTTGTGCACAATATTCCTCTCAGCTGTGGTAATGTAGCCTGACTCCCTTACTCTCAGGATCTTCATGCAAGCCTCCTTAACAATCAGCTGATCACCATTGTAGTGAAAACTTGGGATTTCTAAAGGCTTTCTTCTGGCCTTCCTTTCTAGGTTAGAATCCTGTGGCATTCATAAGAGCAGTTAAAGCTTGGCCATTCGGTATGATGTCGGTGAGGAACCTGTAATGTCTGAGCAGTGTGTGCTGCCATGGCTGCCTGAGTACAGAAAGAAAGTCCAGCCCTGGCATCCACACAAAGAAAATGAGAATTATTCCATCATTTAGCAAATGCAGATTGGCAAGCATCTGGCCCATCCATTTTCTACCACAGAAGATTCTAACTGAACCTCTAGCAGATGTGTATACTTCATGAATTAATTCACAAGTATAAATTTAACTGAGCGTCCGAGCTGGCTCAGCAGTAAAGAATCTGCCTGCGACGCAGGAGATGCAGGTTCGATCCCCGAGTCGGGAAGACCCCCTGGAGAAGGAAATGGCAACCCACTCCAGGATTCTTGCCTGGGAAATCCCATGGACAGAGAAGCCTGGCAGGCTACAGGCTAAAGGGTCGCAAAAGAGTCAGACACAACTTAGCAACAAAAAAAAACTGGACCATCCTTTTTCGGCCACAAATAATTCTAATTGAACTGCTAGCAGATCTGTATACTTCATTAATTCACCAGTATCAATTTAACCTGGGAAATAGATACAGCTCATAGCCATTTGCTATCCCTGATAAACTGGCTACCTTCTGCCTTAAAATCCATGAGACTGATGATAATATAGCTACCTCACCTTTCCTGTAATTAAGCATGTTTGCCTGATATATCTTTTTTTTTTAATGTGTTTAGTTTTGGTCACCTCATGGCTTTGTGTTTTTGTAAATACTATATAGATGGGTGTTTCTTAATCCAATCTGACAATCTCTTAAGTGGTGAGTTTAGTTCATTTACATTTGCTGTGCTTGCAGATATTTTTTGGACTTTACTCTCTTCCTTTTTATTTCAATTCTCTTTACCTTTTCTACATGTCTTGCTTTTATCCCCTTATTTCTTGCTTTTTTAACTGTGACTTGAACCAGCATTCATTGTTCTCCATAACAGGAACTTTCTCATGCACTCATCATCTTTCACATCTCACCTGCCCATTATCTTGCTGATGTTATCTAGACTATTAATTGAATCATTATGGAAATACTTCTTTAGTTTCTTTCTTTGCTTTCAACATTTAAAAAAATAATACAAGTTCTTTTAAGACTTTTGACTACCTTATATCATATCTCCTTAATGTTTCTGTCTCTTCCTGTATAAGAATTTCTTTCTAAAGAGTTTTCAGTATGAGTCATTCTGTAGCAAATTTTGAGGCATTGTATGCTAAAATGTTTATTTTAGACATTTACATTTGAATAACAATTTATATGTGTTTAAATATTTCTCTACTGTCTTCTTGCTTTCGTGATATGCAGAAGTCTGGCATCAGTTTTGATTCTTATTTCTTTGTAGGTGATTCTTCTTTGCTCTAAAGGCTTTCAGAATATTTTCTTTTTCTTTTTATTGTTTTTGCTCTCCTCCTCTTCCTTTAAATCCTCCTCTTCTCCACATTCTGAGATTTCACTAATATTTGCCTAAGTGTGTTAATTTTTCCTTCTTTCTCCTCCTTGGCAACTATGAAAACTTTTCATCTTAATTTGTTCATCTTCTTTATTTTAGAAAATATTTGTACTGCTCCGTTTTTACTTCTCTCTGATCTCCTGTTACCTGGATGTTGGTATTTCTCCTTACCACATTTTTACCTTGCTTTTTTAATTTATAGGTTTTTCATTGTTCCTTCATTGTTCATCAATATATATATTTGAAATATATATGATATCATTGTGTAACATCTTTATAAATATGTGCTTATAGGCATTGGAAAAGTCTGAATGGATATACTCAATAAAAATGATCAGAGTGGGGTTAAAAATCAGAAGAGACACTCAGTTTTTACTTTATATATATTTAAATTGTTTGAATGGTTTCTAAGTATTTATTTTGTGGCAATTGATGAATCCAGACAAAAATGGAGAGGGTAGATTCTTATAACCAAACTGAGTAGAAAATTTAGATGTCTTCTTATGTATTCTTTCTACGTGTTTTATATATTGTGCGTGTCTCTTTTCTGTCCCTCTTCTATAAAAGCAAAAACTCCCTGTACTCTATCCTGAGAAATTCAGTTTTGTATCATTTTTACTGGGCAAGTAATAATATCAATAATCAACAAATAATACCTCAGTAACTTAATAAGTACATGAAATAAAAGTTAGGAAGCTTTATTAAATAAAATGATAATTTTCTTCTTTGGTTGGATATATATTTAATCTACCTCCTAAATGAAGCAAAACCCCGTACTCATCATTATTGATGCACTAATGTGAAGAAATCCTTCTAGATACTATAAGTTTCCCCTCCTTTCCTATAACTTCCTTAGAGGAAAGTTGGAAATCCATAAAATTACACTGTCACATTTCTCTAGATATCTCACAACTATAAAGATGTAGGTCTCTGAATTCCAGAAAGCTTGTATTCACAGCTATTCACAGAAAATGAATTGCTTGCAGAAATAAAAGCAGGATTATTTTTTCAATAACATAAATTTGAAAAAGTAACAACCAGTTGTCCAAGTATCTGTTGAAAGGAGGTCTGTTATTTCTCCAGAAATTTTAATGCAGGTGGTATCATGTGAGCTTAATAAAACTGTTGGAACTGGTACACTTATTATTGGTTGGTAATTTGTTCATGATCATAAACCAATGGCAACCAATCAGACTTATGAGATCTGAAAGCTCTTTTACACTAGAATGCTGTTTTTAATGATCCATAAAAAATTGCATTGCTTATTTGCCTAAAGGGAATGTTTATTAAAATCCACAGCCTATTGAATTTAGGAGAGTTGGCAAGACACTGTCTTAGCATAGCACCTTAAAGAGCAGGGCATCTTGTCAACATAGTTCTGGATGCAGTATTATTCAAAGCACAAATAACTGATTGTTCTAGTTCATTTATCATTATATCTGACTCTTAAAATATGTTTGTACGTTTAGGTATGCAACACTGGCAATGTATTCAAGTAAAAGTATTAATAGGTGTGAATGAAAATGCATTGTTTGGAATACTAAGGCAAGCAGCAGTGCAGAGTTTAGACTTGGAGAGAACTGGGTTCATATCCTAGTTCAACCACTGACTGCAGTGAAATTTACTTAACTTCTCTGAGCATCAGCTTCTTATATGTAATCCAGAGATAACAATACTTGCTCCCTAAAGTGGTAGAGGATAAATGAAATTATGTTTATAAATGCTTGGCACATGCTAGGTACTCCAAGCATGGTAGTAATTATTATTCTGTCTCTCGCCAGCTTTGCCTTTATGACTTGCCAACATGTACAAAGACTTTGCCAGCTTTTCCCTTACACCTTCTTCTTTAAACCAACCTTCACTCTCCTAAGAAAGACACAGGATGCGAAGTGAGTGAAATCCACAACTTGTCTGACAGTTATTGGAATATGACACCTGCATTGACTTGGGATAGCAGCTCTAGTGCTCAGAGAACACTGACTGCTGGACTGAGATCAAGCCATGTCCAGCATGGCGGCAAGAGAAAGTGAGTTTCGGGGGAGGCGGTCCTACTTTTCCAGCAGGCTGGTCATCAGCAAAATTCTTACCTGCTGGAGTGTTAAATAGGGAAAAGGTAAAATCTTTAAGGTCAATGTGGCTCAATTCCAAGGGAAAACAGAAAAGCCTGTTTCTTTTTTTCTATTTATTTATTTTAGAAGGAAACATGAAATAAGGCTTTATTTTTGTGTTACTGAATGCAGCCTAATGTACTGCCTGGCTGTGGCTCTAAGAGGTTGTTTTGTTCACAGGAGCCCTGAGGGAGAGCAGAACTCATTCCTTTCCATGGGTACACCTTCCTAATTAAGGCAAAAGCAACTAATATTTGTGAAATACCTCAACTGTAAGATTAATTTAGGAAGCCAAACTGTTTCAGTACCTAAATTTAGTCACTGCCTGTTTGAATGTGTGTGTATGTATGTGTCCATATTGTTTCAAACAAGTTAAAAAGAAAATGCAATCTTTCCATTTTAATTCCTTTTTGGTATTTTCTAAAGACCCAACTAACTATTGCATTTCATGGGAAGTGTACCATGAAAAGCTTGTTATTAAGAGCTATTTCTGCCAAAACAGAGAAAATATTTTTACTAAATGCATAGTAGAAAAATGTAACTCTAGAAAATAATGTTTATAATAAATGCATGTCCTGATTTATCAAGACTTGCTCTCTACAAACAGATTTTCTAGAGATACAATGAGGTACAATTAACATAGATAATCAACAAGAACCTACTGTATATCACAGGAAACTCTACTCAGTATTTTGTGATAACCTATATGTGAAAAGAATCCGAAAAAAATAGATATATGTATAACTGAATCACTTCACTAAACACCTGAGACCAAAGTAACATCGTGAATCAACTATACTCCAATATAAAATTTAAAGAAGTTTTTAAATGACCAAAGGTCTACTTTGAGGGTTGCCTTGGCCCTGAATCCTGATCTACTTCACTCAGAAATCTTAGGATATGACCCTACTTAGCTCTGGGATGATTCAATGAAGAAAGGCAAAAGTGAAGACATAATTTACCACATTACAAGCTAAAAGAGGAAAATCCGCAGTCTTAGAAAAAGAAAAATTCAGTATCCATTCATGATTAAAAAATTAAATTCTTGGAGGACGAAAAAAGATGGCGGAGGAATAAGATGGGGAGAGCACTTTCTCCCTCACTACTTCATCAAAAGAACATTTCAAAGCTGAGTAAATTCCAGAAAACAACTTCTGACTGCTGGCAGAGGACATCAGGCATCCAGCAAAGCAGATCATCAGGTTCAAAACCAGGTAGGAACTAATACATACGAAGATAGAGACAAAGGAGGTAGGGAGGGAACCCCGGCATGGGAAGGGAATCCCGTCCCAGGAAGAGACTCTTAAAAAGAGAGGTTCCCTAAAATTGGGGAGCATTCTCACAGCTGTGTATGGGGTGAGCCCTGGAAGCACAGAGGGCAACATAACAGGAAGGAAGAATAAATAAATAATTAAAACCAACAGATTACGAATTCAACAGTATAACCCCCGAGCGGATAAGCAGCGCAAACGCCTGCGTCCGGCAGCAGTGGGGGTTGGGCAGGGAGGAGCGCGCCCGCGACAGCGCTTTCTAAGAATTGGGCCGCGGGAGACGTAGGCTGCAGGGCTTTTCTAGAGAATCGGGGCACAACGGGGCCAGAACCGGGTCTGCGCGTGGCTAGAAAGAGCTATCTTGGTCTAGCAAACCAGACTGTGGGATAGCTAACACGGGAAACGCTCGAATATAAGACACCCACCAACAGGCCTGCGCACAGAACAAAGGACGGATCAGCAATAGCCGGCTGCAGACCATCCCCCTCCGGCGACAGGCAGCCAGAGCCCTAAGCGCTGGAAGCAGGCAATCGCAGCTCAAGAGTGACATTACCTACCAAGTTGCAAACAAGTTTCTTTGTTATCGAAACTGCTGGGAGGCTCTGAACAGTCATCATCTGTCAGAGAAAGAGCCCCGCTGGAGCTCCCAGAAAACTGAGCGACCTGGAAGCCCAGAAGTCGCAATAGCGCGTGCCAAACTCCCTAGCCACTCGGACTTGGGGAGGGAACAAAGCCCCTGTTCAACCAAATCCAAGTCTTCCTGACCGCCAATCCTGAGCGCCAAAGACCGGGAAACGCATGAAGCATAGGGCAGGCCCCACAAGGTTATCCCAAAGAGCGAGAAGGGGCAAGCCTAGTGCAGAGACCACCATCACCCTTCCTGTGTCAAGACAGAAACCAGACACGGAAGAGACCAGCAAACAGAGGAAGTCAAACAGAGGGAACTGCCTTGGTAGCGACCCCACACAGTCTACAAGGACAGAGAAAGCGCCAGATATACCGTTATGATGTGAAAGTGTGACTTTTTTTTTTAAGAATTTTTTTTTCTTTCTTTAAAAAAAAAAAAGTTTTTTCTTTTTAAATTTGTTTTCTCTTCTTTTCTTTTTGTTTTTTTTTCTAAACTTGCTTAAATTTTTAAATCTTCTATATTTATATTTATTATCTTTATAACCTATCATTACTTTTCAAAAAAAAAAACCTATCTTTAAAGCAAACGCTGTATATAGTCATATTGGTAGTGGAAGTTGTCTTTTAATAATTCTGGAGTCTTTTACTTTATTTTATTTTTATTATTATTTTTTTCTCAATTTTTTTAAATTTTTGTCTCCTTCTTCTTCTTATCTTTAATATTTAATCTTTGAAAATCCAATCTCTACTCCAGATTTTTAATCTCAAAATTTTGGTATTTGTTGCCAATTTTGTACTTTTAAAAACCTAATCTTCAGTACCCAATTTTACATGAGTGCGAGACTACTGGCTTGACCACTCTCTCCCCCTTTGGAATCTCTCTTTTCTCATCCCTCCCCCTCCTATTCTCTACCCAACTCTATAAATCTCTGTGTGCTCCCAAAGGTAGAGAATTCTCAGGGAACTGGTCACTGGCCAGATCTGTATCCTTCCTTTGCATCTCCCTCTTTCATCCTCCTGACCACCTCTATCTACTTCCTCCCTCTCTTCTTCCATGTATAACTCTGTGACCACCTCTGAGAGGTCCTGACTTTGGAGCACACACAAGAAAGTGGTTAGGGGCTAGTTTGCTTTTTCCTCTTTTGAATCCACCTCATCCCATTCCACTCACCTCTAACTACCCCCCTCCCTCTTCTCTCCTCCAAGTAACTCAGTGATCCTCTCGGGACGACCCTCAAGGTGGAGAAACCTATCACCATTAACCCAGATGTTTTAACAATACTGCTGAATAGATGGAGAAATCATGAGGCTATTGTAAAAATAAATCTGAAAACCAGAATCAGGAGGCGTAAGTCCAAATCCTGAGATCATCAAAGAATTCCTGAATACAGGGAACATTATCCAATAAGAGCTCATCAAACGCCTTCATACCTATACTGAAATTGAGCACCGCCCAAGGACAAACAAGTTCCAGAGCAAGACATACCATGCAAATTCTCCAGCAAACACAAGAACAAGCCCCTGAGCTTCAATACACAGGCAGCTCAAAATACTCCAAAACCATTGACGTCCCATAAACCATTACCTGACACTTCACAACACTCCAGAGAGGGAAATCCATTCCACCCACCAGAACTTCAACACAAGCCTCTCTAATCAAGAAACTTTGACAAGCCATTGATATAACCCCAAACACAGAGACAAAGCTCTATAATAAAGAGAATTCCACAAATTCCCAGAATATAGAAAAGCCACCCCAAACGCAGCAATATAACCAGGATGAAGAGACAGAGGAATACCCAGCAGGTAAAGGAACAGGAGACATGCCCACCAAACCAAACAAAAGAGGGAAGAGATAGGGAATCTACCTGAGAAAGAATTCCGAATACTGATAGTGAAAATGATCCAAAATCTTGAAATCAAAATGGAATCACAGATAAACAGCCTGGGGTCAAGGATTGAGAAGATGCAAGAAAGGGTTAACAAGGATCTAGAAGAAATAAAAAGAGTCAACATATGATGAATAATGCAATAAATGAGATCAGAAACACTCTGGAGGCTACAAATAGTAGAATATCAGAGGCAGAAGATAGGATTAGTGAAATAGAAGATAGAATGGTAGAAATAAATGAATCAGCGAGGGAAAAAGAAAGACGAATTAAAAGAAATGAGGACAACCTCAGAGACCTCCAAGACAATATGAAACGCTCCAACATTCGAATTATAGGAGTCCCAGAAGAAGAAGACAAAAAGAAAGACCATGAGAAAATACTTGAGGAGATAATAGTTGAAAACTTCCCTAAAATAGGGAAGGAAATAATCACCCAAGTCCAAGAAACCCAGAGAGTGCCAAACAGGGTAAACCCAAGGCGGAATACCCCAAGACATATACTAATCAAACTAACAAAGACCAAACACAAAGAACAAATATTAAAAGCAGCAAGGGAAAAACAACAAATAACACACAAGGGGATCCCCATAAGAATAACTGCAGATCTTTCAATAGAAACTCTTCAGGCTAGGAGGGAATGGCAAGACATACTTAAAGTGATGGAAGATAATAATCTCCAGCCAAGACTACTGTACCCAGCAAGAATCTCATTCAAATATGAAGGAGAAATCAAAAGCTTTACAGACAAGCAAAAGCTGAGAGAATTCAGCACCACCAAACCAGCTCTCCAACAAATGCTAAAGAATAGACTTTAGACAGGAAACACGAAAAGGACGTATAAACCTGAACTGAAAACAATAAAGTAAATGGCAACAGTTGCATACTTATCAATAATTACCTTAAATGTAAATGGGTTGAATGCCCCAACCAAAAGGCAAAGACTGGCTGAATGGATACAAAAACAAGATCCCTATATATGCTGCCTACAAGAGACCCACCTCAAAACAACGGACACATACAGATTGAAAGTGAAGGGCTGGAAAAAGATATTCCATGCAAATAAAGACCAAAAGAAAGCAGGAGTAGAAATACTCATATCCGATAAAATAGACTTTAAAACAAAGGCTGTGAAAACGGACAAAGAAGGCCACTACATAATGATTAAAGGATCAATCCAAGAAGAAGATATAACAATTATAAATATATATGCACCCAACATAGGAGCACCGCAATATGTAAGACAATTGCTAACAACCATGAAAGGGGAAATTAATAATAACACAATAATAGTGGGAGACTTGAATATCCCACTCACACCTATGGACAGATCAACTAAACAGAAAATTAACAAAGAAACGCAAACTTTAAATGATACAATAGACCAGTTAGACCTAATTGATATCTATAGGACATTTCACCCCAAAACAATGAATTTCACCTTTTACTCAAGTGCACACGGAACCTTTTCCAGAATAGATCACATCCTGGGTCATAAATCTAACCTTGATAAATTCAAAAAAATTGAAATTATTCCAAGCATCTTCTCTGACCATAATGCACTAAGGTTAGATCTCAATTACAGGAGAAAAGCCATTAAAAATTCCAACATTTGGAGGCTGAACAACACCCTACTGAATAATCAACAAATCACAGAAGAAATCAAAAAGAAATCAAATTATGCATCGAAACAAATGAAAATGAAAACACAACTACACAGAACCTATGGGACACTATAAAAGCAGTGCTAAGAGGAAAGTTCATAGCAATACAGGCATACCTCAAGAAACAAGAAAAAAGCCAAATAAATAACCTAACTCTACACCTAAAGCAACTAGAAAAGGAAGAAATAGAGAACCCCAGAGTCAGTAGAAGGAAAGAAATCCTAAAAATTAGGGCAGAAATAAATGCAAAAGAAACAAAAGAGACCATAGCAAAAATCAACAAAGCAAAAAGCTGGTTCTTTGAAAGGATAAATAAAATTGACAAACCATTAGCCAGACTCATCAAGAAACAAAGAGAAAAAAAATCAAATCAATAAAATTAGAAATGAAAATGGACAGATCACGACAGACAACACAGAAATACAAAGAATCATAAGAGACTACTATCAGCAATTATATGCCAATGAAATGGACAACTTGGAAGAAATGGACAAATTCTTAGAAAAGTACAACTTTCCAAAACTGAACCAGGAAGAAATAGAAAATCTTAACAGATCCATCACAAGCATGGAAATTGAAACTGTAATCAGAAATCTTCCAGCAAACAAAAGCCCAGGTCCAGACGGCTTCACAGCTGAATTCTACCAAAAATTTCGAGAAGAGCTAACACCTATCTTACTGAAGCTATTCCAGAAAATTTCAGAGGAAGGTAAACTTCCAAACTCATTCTATGAGGCCACCATCACCCTAATACCAAAACCTGACAAAGACACCACAAAAAAAGAAAACTACAGGCCAATATCACTGATGAACATAGATGCAAAAATCCTTAACAAAATCCTAGCAATCAGAATCCAGCAACACATCAAAAAGATCATACACCATGACCAAGTGGGCTTTATCCCAGGGATGCAAGGATTCTTCAGTATCCACAAGTCAATCAATGTAATTCATCACATTAACAACCTGAGAAATAAAAATCATATGATTATCTCAATAGATGCAGAAAAAGCCTTTGACAAAATTCAACATCCATTTATGATAAAAACGCTCCAGAAAGCAGGAATAGAAGGAACGTACCTCAACATAATAAAAGCTATATATGACAAACCCACAGCTCAATGGTGAAAAATTGAAACTATTTCCCCTAAAGTCAGGATCAAGACAAGGATGTCCACTTTCACCACTACTATTCAATATCGTACTGGAAGTTTTGGCCACAGCAATCAGAGCAGAAAAAGAAATAAAAGGAATCCAAGTAGGAAAAGAAGAAGTAAAACTCTCACTGTTTGCAGACGACATGATCCTCTATATAGAAAACCCTAAAGACTCGACCAGAAAACTACTAGAGCTAATCAACGAATATAGTAAAGTTGCAGGATATAAAATCAACACTCAGAAATCCCTTGCATTCCTATACACTAATAATGAGAAAGTAGAAAAAGAAGTCAAGGAAACAATCCCATTCACCATTGCAATGAAAAGATTAAAATACTTAGGGATACACCTACCTAAAGAAACTAAAGACCTATATGTTGAAAACTATAAAACACTGATGAAAGAAATCAAAGAGGACACCAATAGATGGAGAAATATACCATGCTCATGGGTCGGAAGAGTCAATATAGTGAAAATGAGTATACTACCCAAAGCAATCTACAGATTCAATGCAATTCCTATCAAGCTACCAGCAGTATTTTTCACAGAACTAGATCAAATAATCTCAAGATTTGTATGGAAATACAAAAAACCTCGAATAGCCAAAGCAATCTTGAGAAAGAAAATGGAACTGGAGGAATCAACTTGCCTGACTTCAGGCTCTACTACAAAGCCACAGTCATTAAGACAGTATGGTACTGGCACAGAGACAGAAATATAGATCAATGGAACTAAATAGAAAGCCCTGAGATAAACCCACACACCTGTGGACACCTTATCTTCGACAAAGGAGGCAAGAATATACAATGGAGTAAAGACAGTCTCTTTAACAGGTGGTGCTGGGAAAACTGGTCAACCACTTGTAAAAGAATGAAACTAGATCTCTTTCTAACACCATACACAAAAATAAACTCAAAATGGATTAAAGATCTAAATGTAAGACCAGAAACTATAAAACTCCTAGAGGAGAACATAGGCAAAACACTCTCCAACATAAATCACAGCAGGATCCTCTATGATCCACCTCCCAATATACTGGAAATAAAAGCAAAAATAAACAAATGGGATCTAATTAAAATTAAAAGCTTCTGCACAACAAAGGAAACTATAAGCAAGGTGAAAAGACAGCCTTCTGGATGGGAGAAAACAATAGCAAATGAAACAACTGACAAACAACTAATCTCAAAAATATACAAGCAACTTATGCAGCTCAACTCCAGAAAAATAAATGAACCAATAAAAAAATGGGCTAAAGAACTCAATAGGCATTTCTCCAAAGAAGACATTCGGATGGCTAACAAACACATGAAAAGATGCTCAACATCACTTATTATCAGAGAAATGCAAATCAAGACCACAATGAGGTACCATTTCACACCAGTCAGAATGGCCTCGATCCAAAAGTCTACAAGCAATAAATGCTGGAGAGGATGTGGAGAAAAGGGAACCCTCTTACACTGCTGGTGGGAATGCAAACTCGTACAGCCACTATGGAGAACAGTGTGGAGATTCCTTAAAAATTGCAAATAGAGCTGCCTTATGATCCAGCAATCCCACTGCTGGGCATACACACTGAGGAAACCAGAATTGAAAGAGACACATGTACCCCAATGTTTATTGCAGCACTGTTTATAATAGCCAGGACATGGAAACAACCTAGATGTCCATCAGCAGATGAATGGATAAGAAAGCTGTGGTACATATACACAATGGAGTACTACTCAGCCCTTAAAAAGAATAAATTCGACTCAGTTCTAATGAGATGGATGAAATTGGAGCCGATTATTCAGAGTGAAGTAAGCCAGAAAGAAAAACACCAATACAGTATACTGACACATATATATGGAATTTAGAAGGATAGTAATGATGACCCTCTATGTGAGACAACAAAAGAGACTCAGAGGTATGGAGCAGACTTTTGGACTCTGGGAGAGAGGAAGAGGATGGGATGATTTGGGAGAACGGCATTGAAACATGTATACTATCTTGTAAGAATGAAGCACCAGTCTATGTTCAATACAGGATGCAGGATGCATGGGGCTGGTGCACGAGATGATTCAGGGAGAAGATGTGGGGTGGGAGGTGGGAGGGGGCTTCAGCACTGGGAGATCGTGGACACCTGTGGCTGATTCATGTCAATGTATGGCAAAACAAATACAGTATTGTAATGTAGAATAAAGTATTAAAAAAATAAAAATAAATAAAAATTAAAAAAAGAAAAGATAAAAAAAAGAAATTAAATTCTTTACAAGGTAGGCCCAGAAAAAACGTTCTTAACTAACAAAGAATATCTACAAAAAGCCTCCTGCCAACACCACAGGTTGAAAGTGTGCCCTTGACCATCAATGACAAACCAAGAGAACCTATTGTCCCACTCCCTTTAGCATCGTATTGGAGGTACTAACAAGTATGTCAAAACTAAAGAAATAAATAGAATACGTAAGGATCTGAAAGCAAGAAACAAAAATATTCTTTACTTGCAGATATTATGGTTGAATTCATAGAAAGTTAAAAAAATTCCCCTGAAAAACTGAATTAATGAAAGTTTTTCAAAATACTAGATAAAATATAAATATATAAAAGTCAAACATATTACTTCTATATACTAATAAACAGGCTAATAATTTTTATTATGGTGTTAACAGTATCAGACTCACATACATTACTTATTTTATGCCAAGGATTGTTCTACAAAGTTATGTCATAGTTTTAAAATAATGTGTAAAATCATTGGTCCTCCTCTCTTTGTATCCTCCTTCCCTTAAATGTTGGAGAAGGAAATGGCAACCCACTCCAGTATTCTTGCCTTGAAAATCCCATGGACAGAGGAGCTTGGTGCAGGCTACTATCCATGGGGCTGTAAAGAGTCGGGCATGACTGAGCAACTTCACTTTTTCACTTTCACTTCTTTCCCTTAAATGTGGACTGGCCAAAGCAATTCTTTCTACTGAGTAGAATGAGGCAGAAGTGATGCTATGTGATTCTGAGACTAAGTCATAAATGGGAAAATTTCTGCCAAGCCCTTCCCCTCTATCATTCTGTCTGGGGGAATCTAGCCACTGGTATATAGGATACACCAGCATCACTGAGAGAGGCCTACAGAAAGAGGGACAGGCCTCCTGTGCATCAATTTGCCAGCCAGTGTAGCCCTAAAATCATTTTTATACTTTATTGAATTTTAGTTGATTTACAGTGCTGTTATACAGAAAAACAATGTAATTTCTGCTGTACAGAAAAACAATTCAGTTATACATATTTTTTCATATTCTTTCCCATTATGGTTCATCATAGGATGTTGAATATAGTTCTCTGTGCTACACAGTAGGGACCTTGTTGTTTTTATCAATTCTATATATATTAGTTTGCATCTGCTAATCCCAAACTTCTAATGTGCCCCTCCCCTGACCCCCTCCCCTTGGCAAGCTCAAGTCTGTGAGTCTGTTTCTGTTTCACAGGTAAGTTCATTTGTGTTATCTATTAGATTCCATGTGTAAGTGCTATCATAGGATATTTGTCTTTCTGACTTACTTTGCTTAGTGTGATGATCTCTAGGCCCATCCATGTTGGTACAAACGGTATTATTTCCTTCTTTTTCTGGCTGAGTAATAGTCCATTGGTATATATGTGCCATGTCTTCTTTGTCCATTCATCTGTCAGTGGATTTTAGGTTGTTTCCATGTCTTGGCTGTTTAAATAGTGTTGCTATGAACATAGGCGTGCATGGATCTTTTCAAATTATAGTTTTATCTGAGTATATGCCCAGGAATGGGTTGCTGGATCATAAGGTAGCTCTAATATTAGTTTTCTGAGGGACTTCCATATTGTTTTCCATAGTTCACCCCCAACTCTTGATTGCCAGAGTGTCAGAAACCTCGAATCAGGTCTCCCAGCCAAGCCTCTCCCATTTTTTTGACCCACAGAAACTACGAGTGATAATAAATACTTAGCACTTTTTAAGCCACAAAATTTTGCTATGATTTGTAACAAAGCAATCAATAAAAATACACATTGTGTGATCCTTACAGCATCTCTCTAAGATAGAAACAATTACTATAGTCAGTGTACAGATGACGCAGCCAAGGCAGAGAGAGCCTAAGTAGCATGCTCAAGGTTACACAGTGGAGGTGT
Organism: Nanger dama; assembly: GCA_917880005.1. NCBI lineage: Eukaryota > Metazoa > Chordata > Mammalia > Artiodactyla > Bovidae > Nanger > Nanger dama. The sequence goes on along the minus strand of CAKJTW010000082.1, from coordinate 4,964,099 downwards.
GTAACAAGCAGAAATGGGACTCAAGCACAGTCCATCAGTTTCCAGGTATGTACTTATAAGTGCAATACTATATTATATCATGCTTCTCCCCAAACTCTCAAACATACTTCATATTTTATTTAGTTCTCCTTTGCATTTATATACCTAACTTCTGCAGATTACCAGCCACCTAATCCAACTGAGCTAAGTGGCTCTCTAGATCTAAGAAGCCACTGTCAGCTAGAACTTCTCATTTCTCTTGCTTCGGTCTAACTTCCTGGACTCCGCATCCTCCTCTTTCTTCTGAGAATAAAATATCCTCTTCTCCATGATGAAGAAAAGGCAGTACTGATTGTTCTTTAGCTCCAAAACTCAAGTCATAAACAAGATGTCTCAGAACAGATTTAAACCTATACCACTCAATCAGTGGTTCAGTTCAGTTCAGTTCAGTCACTCAGTTGTGTCCAACTCTTTATGACCCCATGAATCGCAGCACGCAAGGCTTCCCTGTCCATCACCAAATCCCAGAGTTCACTGATACTCATGTCCATTGAGTCGGTGATGCCATCCAGCCATCTCATCCTCAGTCGTCCCCTTCTCCTCCTGCCCCCAATCCCTCCCAGCATCAGAGTCTTTTCCAATCAGTCAACTCTTCGCATGAGGTGGCCAAAGTGCTGGAGTTCCAGCTTTAGCATCATTCCTTCCAAAGAAATCCCAGGGCTGATGAATGGACTAGTTGGATCTCCTTGCAGTCCAAGGGAATCTCAAGTCTTCTTCAACACCACAGTTCAAAAGCATCAATTGTTTGGTGCTTAGCTTTCTTAACAGTCCAACTCTCGTATCCATACATGACCACTGGAAAAAACATAGCCTTGACTAAATGGACCTTTGTTGGCAAGGTCATGTCTCTGCTTTTGAATATGCTATCTAGGTTGGTCATAACTTTTCTTCCAAGGAGTAAGCGTCTTTTAATTTCATGGCTGCAGTCACCATCTGCAGTGATTTGGGAGCCCCCAAAATAAAGTCTGACAGTTTTTCCACTGTTTCCCCGTCTATTTGCCATGAAGTAATGGGACCAGATGCCATGATCTTCGTTTTCTGAACATTGAGGTTTAAACCAACTTTTTCACTCTCCTCTTTCACTTTAATCAAGAGGCTTTTTAGTTATTCCTCACTTTCTGCCATAAGGGTGGTGTCATCTGCATATCTCAGGTTATTGGTATTTCTCCCAGCAATCTTGATTCCAGCTTGTGCTTCTTCCAGCCTACCATTTCTCAGGATGTACTCTGCTATAAGTTAAATAAGCAGGATGACAAGAGACAGTCTTGACGTACTCCTTTTCCTATTTGGAACCAGTCTGTTGTTCCATGTCCAGTTCTAACTGTTGCTTCCTGACCTGCATACAGGTTTCTCAAGAGGAAAGCCAGGTGGTCTGGTATTCCCATCTCTTTCAGAATTTCCCACAGTTTATTGTGATCCACACAGTCAAAGGCTTTGGCATAGTCAATAAAGCAGAAATCGATGTTTTTCTGGAACTCTCTTGCTTTTTTGATGATCCAGCAGATGTTCGCAATTTGATCTCTGGTCCCTCTGCCTTTTCTAAAACCAATTTGAACATCTGGAAGTTCGCAGGTCACGTATTGCTGAAGCCTGTCTTGGAGAATTTTGAGCATTACTTTACTAGCATGTGAGATGAGTGCAATTGTGCAGCAGTTTGAGCATTCTTTGCCATTGCTTTCTTTGTGATTGGAATGAAAACTGCCCTTTTCCAGTCCTGTGGCCACTGCTGAGTTTTCCAAATTTGCTGGCATATTGAGTGCTGCACTTTCATAGCATCATCTTTCAGGATTTGAAATAGCTCAACTGGGATTCCATCACCTTCACTAGCTTTGTTTGTAGTGATGCTTTCTAAGGCCCACTTGACTTCACATTCCAGGATGTCTGGCTCTAGGTGAGTGATCACACCATCAGTGGTAGCTTCATTTAAGTATTCAAGCCTCTCATTGTTGGCCAGTCAGCAGGTGCTTCAGTTCAATGTGCCTATGGAAGTGAGCCAGTCCCTAAGCTACACCTTCCTCAGGTTCGACATGAAGTCTGCTCTTTGCTGTATTTACAGACTTCATTCCACATCCACAGTTCTTACTTGCTAAGCAAGTAATAAATCCAGCTTCTTTGCTTCTGGTATATGTAAAGGGTAGTCTTTTCCTTTGATGCTTTTCATCCTCTTAAATTGCCAGAGTAAATTTGAGAATATCTCAACAATAGTATATGCAGAAAAACTTTCAGAGTCATTACATATCTGAATATTCCTTCTTCCTGACTTCTTATTTGATTGATAGTTTGCCTGGGGATAGAATTTGAAGTCAAGTATCTCATTTTTCCTCAAAATTTGAGGGGATTAAATCCAGGGGTTTCTAGTGACAACTCTAATGCCAATATAATTCATGTTCCTTGGGAAGTGATTCTTCCCCTCTGAAAATTTTTAGAATCTTCTCTCAGTTTTGATGTTCTGAAATTTTAGAAGGAGTTTTTAGATACCAGGCTCCTTTCAATTTTTTAATCAACCGTACTACCTATTTTGTGATCGCTTGGAATCTGATGACATATCCTTTTGTCTTCATATATTCCAGCAAACTTTCTCAAATTTATTCACCAGTCCTTCTGCTGAAAGTTTTAATGTTTATAATGATTAATTGTATGTCTCAACTTGGCTAGACCTGAGTAACTCTTATTTGGTCAAACCCTAGTCTAGGTGTTGCTTTAGGTATTGTTTTTGAATAAGATTAATGTTTAAACCATAGACTTGAGTAAAGCAGATTGCCCTCCATACAGTCAGAGGGTCTCATTCCTTAGGAAAAAAAAAAGGAAGACTTAAGAAAAAAAAGCCTGAGGTCCCCTAAGGAAGAAGGAATTTTGTCTTCAGACTGTCTTTGAATTCAGTCTGCAACTCTTCCCTAGATCTTTAGCCTCCTGTCCTAGGCTGAAGATCTTGGATGAGCAAGCCTCCACAACTGTGAGTCAATTCCTAAAAATAAATCTCCCTCTCTCTCCCTCCCAACTCCATCCCTTCTTGACCATTTTTGCTGTTTTTGTTATTTTCTCTCTTTTATGCTACATTCTTCTCATATAACTGTGGTTCTTAGTTGCCCATTTGTATTTATGAAGGGGAAAATGAAAGAAATTGGTGAGTTTCTAATGAGTATGTTTATTATTTTTTACTCTCCAAAAGGGCTGAGCACAAGGGTATAGGCAGTGACTCCTTCTCGGAGGCATATGGGTATCCCCTCCATCTCTCCCTCTTCTCCACTGGACAACTCAGTATAGTTCCCTAGAGTGAGGAGGAGAAGGGGTCCTTTGACTGACTATGAGGATGCATCCACAAAGTATTTTGCTGTCTTTGTTACAGATATTGACTTTTGTAGTTAAAAAGTGGAGAGTATGAATTTTAAATTATCAAATTGCATGCATTTCATGGCCTATTTTTTAATTTAATTTTTATTTTGTATTGGAATATATTTGATTTACAATGTTGTGTTAGTTTCAGGTGCACAGCAAAGTAATTCATTTATACATATGCATATATCCATTCCTTTCCAGATTCTTTTCCCATATAGTTTATCACAGAATATTGAGTAAAATTCTTTGTGCTATACAGTAGGGCCCTGTTGATAATCTACTTTATATATAGTAGTGTGTACTGGGAGGGCAGGAAGAGAAGAGGATGACAGAGTTGGATGGCATCACCAACTTGATGCACATAAGTTTGGGTAAACTCCCGGAGTTGGTGATGTACAGGGAGGCCTGGCGTCCTGCGATTCATGGGGTCGCAGAGAGTCGGACATGACTGAGCAACTGACCTGAACTGAACTGAATTGAACTGATATGTAAATCTCAAACTCCTAACTTATCCCTACTCCTTATAGTTTCCCTTTGGTAAGCATAAGTGGTTTTCAAAGTCTGTGAATCTGTTTGTTTCCCAAATAAATTCATTTGTTCATCCCACAGACATTTGTCTTTGTGTGGTTTACTTAGTATGATAATCTCTAGGTCCAACTATGTTGCTGGAAATGGTATTTTTTCATTGTTTTATGACTGAGTAAAATACCATTGTATACATGTACCACATCTTTATCCATTAATCTGATGATGGACATTTAGGTTTTTCCGTGTCTTGGCTATTTACAATAATGCTGCACTGAACACTGGAGTGCATGTATCTTTTCAAATGATGGTTTTCTCTGGCTATATGCCCAGGAGTGGGCTTTATGGCCTATTTTTCATGTTAAGAGCCAAGAACTATAAAGTATTTTGGGGAGCAGTGGCAACAAAACACAATAATATCTTATTAGATCAAAACATCCTAACCACAGCACACATCAGAATAAAATAGAGATGGTCCAGTGTTTTTCAAACTACCGCACAATTGCACTCATCTCATATGCTAGCAAAGTAATGCTCAAAATTCTCCAAGCTAAGCTTCAATAGTATGTGAACCATGAACTTCCAGATGTTCAAACTGGATTTACAAAAGGCAGAGGAACCAGAGATCAAATTGCCAACATCCATTGGATCATTGAAAAGGCAAGAGAGTTCCAGAAAAACATCGATTTCTGCTTTATTGACTGTGCCAAAGACTTTGACTGTGTAGATCACAACAAACTGTGGAAAATTCTGAAAGAGATGGGAATACTAGCCCACCTGACCTGCCTCTTGAGAAATTTGTATGCAGGTCAGGAAGGAACAGTTAGAATTGGACATGGAACAATAGGCTGGTTCCAAACACAGAAAGGAGTACGTCAAAGCTGTATATTGTCATCCTGCTTGTTTAACTTCTATGCAGAGTACATCATGAGAAATGCTGGGCTGGAGGAAGCATAAGCTGGAATCAAGATTGCCAGGAGAAATATCAATAACCTCAGCTATGCAGATGACACCACACTTATAGCAGAAAGCAAAGAAGAAGTAAAGAGCCTCTTGATGAAAGTGAAAGAGAAGAGTGAAAGGTGGTTTAAAAACTCAAACATTCAGAAAACTAAGATCATGGCATCTGGTCCAATCAGTTCATAGTAAATAGATGGGGAAGCAATGGCAATAGTGAGAGACTTTATTTGGGGGAGGGGGAGGCTCCAAAAGCACTGCAGATTTTGACTGCAGCCATGAAACTAAAAGATACTTGCTCCTTGGAAGGAGAGACATTACTTTGCCAACAAACATCCTTCTAGTCAAAGCTATGGTTTTTCAAGTAGTCATGTGTGGATGTGAAAGTTGGACTATAAAGAAAACTGAGCACCAAAGAATTGATGCTTTTGAGCTGTGGTATTGGAGAAGACTCTTTAGAGTCCCTTGGACTGCAAGGAGATCCAACCAGTCCATCCTAAAGGAAATCAGTCCTGAGTATTCATTGGAAGGACTGATGCTGAAGCTGAAACTCCAATACTTTGGCCATCTGATGTGAAGAACTGACTCATTTGAAAAGACCGTGATACTGGGAAAGATTGAAGACAGGAGGAGAAGGGGACAACAGAGGATGAGATGGTTGGATGGCATCACTGACTCAATGGACATGAGTCTGAGTAAACTCTGGGAGTTGGTGATGGACAGGCAGGCCTGGTGTGCAGTCCATGGGGTTGCAAACAGTGGGACACGACTGAGCAACTGAACTGAATTGAACTGTGTGTTTTTCACTTCACGTTTCTGGCATCTAGTTCTTCCAATGCTGCTTTTTAAAAAACAAACAAACAAACAAAAAACACACAAAAATCCCTGTTTGCAAAACTTGCAATTGTAATGCTAGTGTTGGTCACTTTCTGGCTAGACTTATGGTGACAATAAACTGCTATTCAAACTTGATTTTGCCTTACTGAAAATGCAAGAGCATCATCCAGTGGCAAAAGTATAACTAAAAAAATTTCAACTTATATAGACTGGATAACTATTTCAGCATAGAAGAAACTATATATTTTCCCATTCTGTTTACCTAATGAAGCTTCCAGACAAAATAGTAGGAAATTTGATTACTGCTTATTTCTCAGCTTATGTTGAAACTTTCAGGTCCAGTACTTCCTTGGTGTCCTAGATCTGTCTACTGAAAACTCATGCTTTCAAGACTTAAAATAATTAAGAATGAGCCAGTGTTTGTTAGTTATATTGGTCTGAAATTCTGAAAGTCAGGACTGTAAGAGAAGGCTACAAAGAGCCTGGCATAGTCCATGAGATCACAAAGAATCAGAGACAGCTGGATAACTAACAAAGATACTAATCCTTCTAAAGAATTATTATTCATTCTCCTAAAACAACTTGTTGGCGTGTCCCTCAGGACACTCAGAGTGAAGCACAAAGCAACTTTAAGCAATATGATTTGTAAGCGCAGGTGGCTGCGACCAGGCGCACTAAGTGTGGCCGAGAGGAGTTACCCCACGTCCGAGGCTAGGGCAGCGGCCTAGAGTGCTAGGCTGTGACTGCACAGGAATGGTCGAGAAAAGCTCCCCCACGTCCGAGGTCAGTGGCGGCTGGGAGGAGACACCCTGCATCCGAGGCCAGGGGCAGTGGCCCTAGGGAGCTGCCCCATGCCAGAGGCCAGGCGGCAGCGGCCAGGAGGAACAACCTGAGGAGCTGTGGCTGCGTGGTCACAGGAGGGCCTAGAGGAGCTATCCCACATTGAAGGTCAGGAAGGGTAGAAGTAAGGAGATATCCCTAGTCCAAGGTAAGGAGCAGCGGCTGTGCTTTGCTGGAGCAGCCCCGAAGACATACCCCACGCCCAAGGTAAGAGAAACCCAAGTAAGAAGATAGGTGTTACAAGAGGGCATCAGAGGGCAGACACACTGAAATAATACTCACAGAAAACTAGTCAATCTAATCACACTAGGACCACAGCCTTGTCTAACTCAAAGAAACCAAGCCGTGCCTGCAGGGCAACCCAAGACAGGCGGGTCATGGTGGAGAGGTCTGACAGAATGTGGTCCACGGGAGAAGGGAATGACAAACCACTTCAGTATTCTTGCCTTGAGGACCCCATGAACAGTATGAAAAGGCAAAATGATAGGATACTGAAGAGGAACTCCCAAGGTCAGTAGGTGCCCAATATGCTACTGGAGATCAGTGGAAAAATAACTCCAGAAAGAATGAAGGGATGAAGCCAAAGCAAAAACAATACCCAGCTGTGGATGTGACTGATGATAGAAGCAAGGTCCGATGCTGTAAAGAGCAGTATTACATAGGAAGCTGGAATGTCAGGTCCATGAATCAAGGCAAATTGGAAGTGGTCAAACAAGAGATGGAAAGAGTGAACGTCGACATTCTAGGAATCAGGGAACTAAAATGGACTGGAATGGGTGAATTTAACTCAGATGACCATTATATCTACTACTGCTGGCAGGAATCCCTCAGAAGAAATGGAGTAGCCATCATGGTCAACAAAAGAGTCTGAAATGCAGTACTTGGATGCAATCTCAAAAGCTACAGAATGATCTCTGTTCATCTCCAAGGCAAACCATTCAATATCACAGTTATCCAAGTCTATGCCCCAAAAAGTAACACTGAAGAAGCAGAAGTTGAACGGTTTTATGAAGACCTACAAGACCTTTTAGAACTAACACCCCAAAAGATGTCCTTTCATTATAGGGCACTGGAATGCAAAAGTAGGAAGTCAAGAAACACCTGGAGCAACAGGCAAATTTGGCCTTGGAATGCAGAATGAAGCAGGGCAAAGACTAATAGAGTTTTGCCAAGAAAATGCACTAGTCATAGCAAACACCCTCTTCCAACAACACAAGAGAAGACTCTACACATGGACATCACCAGATGGTCAACACCGAAATCAGATTGATTATATTCTTTGTAGCCAAAGATGTAGAAGCTCTATACAATCAACAAAAACAAGACCAGGAACGGACTGTGGCTCAGATCATGAACTCCTTTTACCAAATTCAGACTGAAATTGAAGAAAGTAGGGAAAACCATTAGACCATTCAGGTACGACCTAAATCAAATCCCTTATGATTATACATTGGAAGTGAAACATAGATTTAAAGGACTAGATCTGATAGAGTGCCTGATGAACTATGGAATGAGGTTCATGACATTGTACAGGAGACAGGGATCAAAACCATCCCCAAGGAAAAGAAATGCAAAAAGCAAGATGGCTTTCTGAGGAGGCCTTACAAATAGCTGTGAAAAGAAGAGAGGTGAAAAGCAAAGGAGAAAAGGAAAGATATAAGCATCTGAATGAGAGTTCCAGAGAATAGCAAGAAGAGATAAGAAACCTTCTTCAGCGATCAATGTGAAGAAATAGAGGAAAAGAACAGAATGGGAAAGACTAGAGATCTCTTCAAGAAAATTAGAGATACCAAGGGAACATTTCATGCAAAGATGGGCACAATAAGGAAAGAAATTGTATGCACCTAACAGAAGCAGAAGATATTAAGAAGAGGTGGCAAGAATACACAGAAGAACTGTACAAAAAGATCTTCATGACCCAGATAATCATGATGGTGTGATCACTAATCTAGAGCCAAACATCCTGGAATGTGAAGTCAAGTGGGCCTTGGAAAGCATCGCTATGAACAAAGCTAGTGGAGGTGATGGAATCCCACTTGAGCTATTTAAAATCCTGAAAGATGATGCTGTGAAAGTGCTGCACTAAATATGCCAGCAAATTTGGAAAACTCAGCAGTGGCCACAGGACTGGAAAAGGTCAGTTTTCATTCCAATTCCAAAGAAAGGCAATGGCAAAGAATGCTCAAACTACTGCACAATTGCACTCATCTCACATGCTGGTAAAGTGATGCTCAAAATTCTCCAAGACAGGCTTCAGCAATACATGAACCGTGAACTTCCTGATGTTCAAGCTGGTTTTAGAAAAGGCAGAGGAACCAGAGATCAAATTGCCAACATCCCTTGGATCATCAAAAAAGCAAGAGAGTTCCAGAAAAGCATCTGTTTCTGCCTTTTGACTATGCCAAAGCCTTTGACTGTGTGGACCACAATAAAATGTGGAAAATTCTGAAAGAGATGGGAATACCAGACCACCTGACCTTCCTCTTGAGAAATCTGTATGCAAGTCAGGAAGCAGCAGTTAGAACTGGAGATGGAACAACAGACTGGTTCCAAATAGGAAAAGGAGTACGTCAAGGCTGTATATTGTCACCCTGCTTATTTAACTTATATGCAGAGTACATCATGAGAAACGCTGGACTGGAAGAAACACAAGCTAGAATCAAGATTGCTGGCAGAAATATCAATAACCTCAGATATGCAGATGACACCACCCTTATGGCAGAAAATGAACAGGAATTAAAAAGCCTCTTGATGAAATTATAAGTGGGGAGAATGAAAAAGTTGGCTTAAAGCTCAACATTCAGAAAACGAAGATCATGGCATCTGATCCCATCACTTCATGGGAGATAGATGGGGAAACAGTGGAAACAGTGTCAGACTTTATTTGTTTCTCGTCTCCACAATCACTGCAGATGGTGATTGCAGCCATGAAATTAAAAGACGCTTACTCTTTGGAAGAAAAGTTATGACCAACCTAGATAGTATATTCAAAAGCAGAGACATGACTTTGCCGACCAAGGTCCGTCTAGTCAAGGCTATGGTTTTCCCTGTTGTCATGTATGGATGTGAGTTGGACTATATAGAAAGCTGAGTGCCGAAGAATTGATGCTTTTGAACTGTGGTTTGGAGAAGACTCTTGAGACTCCCTTGGACTCAAGGAGATCCAATCAGTCCATTCTGAAGGAGATCCTCCCTGGGATTTCTTTGGAAGGAATGATGCTAAAGCTAAAACTCCAGTACTTTGGCCACCTCACGCAAAGAGTTGACTGATTGGAAAAGACTCTGATGGTGGGAGGCATTGGGGGCAGGAGGAGAAGGGGACGACCGAGGATGAGATGGCTGGATGGCATCACGGACTCGATGGACATGAGTCTGAGTGAACTTCGGGAGATGGTGATGGACAGGGAGGCCTGGCGTGCTGCGATTCATGGTGTCACAAAGAGTTGGATACGACTGAGCGACTGAACTGAACTGCACTGAATAGTCCTTAGCCCCTAGAGGTTATTTCTGTAAGTCTCCTATTAAAGAGTATTGTTTTGAGGGTGCATGTGTGCATATGTGTACATAAATATGTTTAAAAAATCTCTATTATTATTGTTGGGATAACTACTGTCATTTTATTTTATTTTTATTTTTTTAATACTTTATTCTACATTACAATACTGTATTTGTTTTGCCATACATTGACATGAATCAGCCACAGGTGTCCACGATCTCCCAATGCCAAAGCCCCCTCCCACCTACCACCCCACATCATCTCCCTGAATCATCCCGTGCACCAGCCCCATGCGTCCTGCATCCTGTATTGAACATAGACTGGCGCTTCATTGTTACAAGATAGTATACATGTTTCAATGCCGTTCTCCCAAATCATCCCACCATCTCCCTCTCCCTCTCCCTCAGAGTCCAAAAGTCCATTCTATACCTCTGAGTCTCTTTTGTTGTCTCACATAGAGGGTCTTCATTACTATCCTTCTAAATTCCATATATATGTGTCAGTATACTGTATTGGTGTTTTTCTTTCTGGCTTACTTCACTCTGTATAATCGGCTCCAGTTTCATCCATCTCATTAGAACTGAGTCGAATTTATTCTTTTAAGGGCTGAGTAGTACTCCATTGTGTATATGTACCACTGCTTTCTTATCCATTCATCTGCTGATGGACATCTAGGTTGTTTCCATGTCCTGGCTGTTATAAACAGTGCTTCAAGGAACATTGAGGTACATGTGTCTCTTTCAATTCTGGTTTCCTTGGTGTGTATGCCCAGCAGTGGGATTGCTGGGTCATAAGGCAGTTCTATTTGCAATTTTTGAAGGAATCTCCACACTGTTTTCCATATTGGCTGTACTAGTTTGCATTCCCACCAGCAGTATAAGAGGGTTCCCTTTTCTCCACATCCTCTCCAGCATTTATTGCTTGTAGACTTTTGGATTGCAGCCATTCTGACTGGTGTGAAATGATACCTCATTGTGGTCTTGATTTGCATTTCTCTGATAATAAGTGATGTTGAGCATCTTTTCATGTCATTTTAAAGTTTTATTTTTGTATGTTTAACATAATTATAAGCAATGTTTAATAAAATGTTTTACAGTGGGATTTTGCTGGAAAATAACATTGAGCTAAAAAAATCAGCAGGCATTGAAAAGTAAATATACATAGTTTCTCCCCCAAATTTTCTCTAGCCTCACTGTAATCTAACAGTAATTTCTTTCTCCTAAATTCTAACTTAAAATGAAAAAACATGCACAGAACCATTTGAAACTCATGCAGTTTTCTAAGTTTCACCATCAAATTCCATCATGCTGAGAATATTTATAGTCACTATGTACTGGGTCACCATTTTGGTAGAAATTTAAGGACTGGGAGCAAGATATTTTTGGCAAAGCTTGTCTGTTTCTCTGAGACTTGTCCTCTGATTTTCCCTAGTAACTTGAGTGTAGCAGGGAAGAAATCTTAGAACTACTGGGATTGCAGAGTAAGGACTAAAGCTTATGAAATACTACAAATGTCTATTCTAGCCAGTTAATTATCATAAATATTTTTAAAAACTAAAAATTTTCTACTGTTTGTAATTTCATGTTTTAAAACATAATGTAATTATCTAGAAGATTAGAAAAAAGTCAGTTCTTGAAAAGATTCAGCACAGGTTTGAGCCCTCATCTTCTCTTTCAGTTACCCTTGATGCTCATGTCTTGGGCCAAGATTAAATAATGCCCACGTTTCAGTAAAAGCTTATTCAAAAACAGGCCTGTGAACTTTACACTCTCCTTTTTATACAGGCCCATTATATTGGGAAAATTCTGGATAGATAAATTCATGAATGATATCATTGTTATTCAGTCCCTCAGTTGTATCTGACTCTTTTCAACCCCATGGACTGCAGCACACCAGGAGTCCCTGTCCTTCACTATCTCCTGGACTTTGCTCAAACTCATGTCCATTGAGTTGGTGATGCCATCCCATCATCTCATCTTCTGTTGCTCCCTTCTCCTGCATCCCTCAATCTTTCCCAGCATCAGGGTCTTTTCCAATGAGTCAGCTCTTCACATCAGGTGGCCAAAATATTGGAGTTTCAGCTTTAGCATCAGTCCTTCCAATGAATATTTAGGATTTATTTCCTTTAGGATTGACTGGTTTGATCCTACTGCCATTCCATGAACAGAATGAAAAGGGGAAAATATATGAATGACATAGGAATCCATCATCTTCATCTGGATCTTATGTAATTCTTTACTTGCCTTTTGTCTTCATTATTTTGGAAAATACTTGAGATATTTATCTGCACACAAAAATGATACATCAGCTATGAAGCTGGTGTTCACATTTGTGACAGCTAGTCTTCCATATGATTCCTATTAGGAATGAAACCCTCATATCTCCTAAAGTTGCTTGTGTGTCAGTTTTTCTATTGGAGACTCTCAGTAGTTCAGGCCAGAATGCATAACAGTGTGAATTGTGAGGAAAGAAATACATTCTCTTCTTGTTAGTTTCCAAGTAGGAAAGAAAAAGAACATTAAATACTTGTGACCTTCAATTAATTACAAAAGCACTGGAAATAGAATAGGATTAAAATAACTGCTATGTTCTCTTCCATCACTATAACGTGAAACAGACACACATGCTCCATGTTGTGAAGAAGAGGTGGGGGCTCATGGAATTTCACATGACTCTGCCCCACATCATTACCTCCAGCTTCCCTTCCCCTAGTCACATTGCTTTGTGATTAGCCCAATGTTTCCCCATTTTCACAGAGAATCACCTGACTGAATCCTTTTGCTACTTCCTCCTTTGTAAATCCTCCTGAAAGAATATATACTTATTTACCACATTGTGAATCTTTCACTATGTTTTTTTTTAGAAAATTTTGTTTCTTACTTTCCTACCAAAAATGGGACTATTGGCTGAACTAGTGGACTGTTTGGTGCAATAAAGAGCAGTTAGCATATAACTGTCTGTTGTAATCCCATTGCAAGGACACAGGGGGAATTCATTTTATAAGAGCAATTGCAACATATAGCATTTAATATTTTGATTTTTTTGGTTATCCATGATATAAACTATTTTATTAGCATTTATATACTTAGAGGAACCTGTAGAGATTAATTTAGGAAGTTACTTTCTTTGAAGTAATAAAACATACATTAGTATGGCGCTATTTTATATCCTTACATCTTTTCCTTAGGTATTTAAGGATTTTTCCCTGTTGGTCACTTAATTAAGGTCCATAAACTTCTTATTTATCAGTTGTTTACTGAGTAGCTACTATGTGCTATGCATTGTCTTACTTATTCTGTAAAATGTAAAGCAAGTATTTTTCCTCTAAATCATGAATTAATTAGCTGAGAAATTGAAAATTGTAGAATCAATCCTATGTAAAATAAGAGATGCACAGAATCAGTCATAGACAAAAGAGATACATAGAGAAGTTCTGAGTATAAAGAGTGTACAGTGAGTGCCAGAATAGCTGATGGATGAGCTTATTGGGATGAATTTTTATATTGAAAACATTTTAATAAGGATATTGGTCTAAAAGACAAAAAATTGTTCCAAAACTCTTCGAAGCCTGAAATTACTGGGACCACCTAAGAAAAATCAGAATTCTCCATGGCCTTTCTTGGAAATCTGGTGAAGTGTAGACTTTGATGAAATATCTTTGGCAATGTTGATGACAGAGGCAATTTTTCAAGTTGAACTAGAGATGAATCAGATTAAAAATAAATATAGCATATATGCCAAGATACCCAGGCCAAACTACCCATTTCCATGTGCAAACAATAGGATAGGCACAGTAGATTTTGTTTTTCAAATTGTTAATTGACCTGACATTATAGAAGACCTCACTAGCTATGTCTTGTTATTCAAAAAATATTTAAAAAACCAAAAATATGAAAATAGAGCAAGGGAAAATGCCTAAATAAATACCCACATGCTGCTTTTATATTTTCAAATTCAGGTATGTAAATATAACTCTTTGTAATGGGATGATACCTAATTTTAATTAATCTTAGATAAGGTTTCACAGTTTTTGGTCAAATGTTTCAACCATCTGCAAGATGTACTAAAAATTTTGGCCAGTAAGAATCCTTATACAATAGCTTCCCAAATTATTAATACTTTGTGTTATATTTTGCACATTCTTTTCTAATTACTTCCCTGATTATATATGTTAGAATCTCTTACACATTCATTAGAGGAAGTAAAATTTGAACTGAAACCTGGCAAATGAAAGATGGAAAATAGCCAAACAAAAGAGAAAATGGACTTGACAAAGAGAAAGGCATACATAAAGGAAACAGAGGACATACAATATAACAAGAAATTGAGATTAGTTAAATACTACTGGACTATGGTGGGGGTCGTGGTGGGTCAGTTGCTAAGTTGTGCCTGACTTTTACGACCCCATGGATTATAGCCCACCGGCTCCTCTGTCTCTGGGATTTCCTAGGCAAGAATAGTGGAGTGGGTTGCCATTTCCTTCTCCAGGCGATCTTCCCAACCCAGGAATCGAACCCAGATCTCCTGCATTGCAGGTGGATTCTTTACCAACTGAGCTACGAGGGAAGTCACCTACTACTGGACTATAGAGTTAAAAAAAAAAAAAAGAATGATTCTGGATCCAGCTGAGCATCAAGGAGAGAATGTAGATATATTTATAAGACAAGTCAGGAGTTGGAATTTTATCTTTTAACCACTGGTTTTCTTTTAAGTGACCTGAGTAGGTATGTATTTTTAAAATACCATCCTGGATGATGTGTGGAAAATGCACCTAATGGGAAAATGGTAGATGTGCAAATGGTAGTTAAGAATATGGTGATGGTAGTTCCCCAAACTGGGGCAGCTAGAATGTCATCTCTATATTTCTAATTCCTTCCAGTGGGTGAACAACTGAAGCCTGGAACAACCCAGCCCTGACCATGGAAACCACAGCAGTGCCCTGTGAAATGATGAGGCTATGACTGGGAAGAAACCTGGGTCCCTGGAACAAAGCTTCCCACCACCAAAATATTTACCTTAGACTATTACATGACATTGAAAAAGATTTATTTTTTCTTTAAGTGGCTGGACTTTGCAGGTCTCTTTATTACATTAGCTTAATTTTCACCCTTACAAATAAATACTAGAGTGGAAGTGATTGCTCAAGGAGAGTATATGGAAAGAAGTGAGAGAATCCACAAATCTCAATATTCAAGGAATGAGTAGACAAAAAGAACATCAAAGGACAGTGAGTTGTTAGTAAGGTAAGAAGAAAAGTTATTAGTAGTGGCTAAAGGTAGAGTATGTTTCAAGAAGAGTTCAAATAGTAAATCATAAGGCAAAATAGGAACTGAACAGTGTTCATTGGCTTTGGACGTTAAAAAGGTAATTGATGACTCTATTGGTAGGTTGGAAGTCAGAGGAGTTCTGTGTATTATCAAAAGAAATGTAGTAAGAGACACAGAAAATAAGCAATGAAACTAAACTAATGAAAAGGATGTCTGACATGGAGATAGCTTGTGGATAGAGAAATAATGTCATCTCAAATGGCACAGAGAAGCTCTGAGAGCAAGTGATTGATTTAACCAAAAGAAAGGAAGCTTGGGATGAGAGAGTGATGTGTATGAATTTTATTTTCAGCAGTTAAATTTTAGATTAAAAGAAGTTCTAAAAATGTGATATATTATTACTTAATAGAATCACTTACCTCAGTTGTACCACTGTAATGATACTTTTAAGCATCTTTTTGGAAACTGCTCCTATAATTATGCAAATCATGATTCGGTTTTAGACTTACCCTCCTGTTGTAAGCACGTATCACACTGGATGAAAAAACACTTCAGTTGTTTCTGGTATGACCAAAAGGCAGTGTAACTGTGATCCTTGGAGGAAAAAGGGAATGTGAGTTTTGAGATTTACATCAGCCCAACTTTCGTGGTAGGAAAAGCATGAATGATTGCAGCAGAAGTTGGTGATGCCTAAGTGGAGACGGCACTCAGTGAGCTGAAGAGGAAGGCATAAGGAGTTTGGCTCTGCTAATGTGGTGGAAATCTGTGGGACTAAGGTGCCAAAGAAAAAAATACTCTGTAGGGAGGAGGCAGTAGTCTATATGGGCATTCCTTTCATGTCATTGTCCTGGAGAATGTGCTGCACATGGGCAGGAAAGGTTCTTTCATGTTTAGTAGAGAGAAGCTGCTATTGAGATGAAATATGAAAAAAAACATGTTACATACTATGTCTGGACAGATTTATAACAAGTATAAAAATATGATTAAGAAACATACATCAATGTTTGCCTCTAATACAGGAGAAAGATAAGTAGACTTGATGTGAATGAAAGCTGTACGTACCTTTATAGCATTATTTCCTTTCAAATTAAACGATCTGAATCACTACAGCAAAATTGCTTTTAATCTGGTTAAAATGGACATATCTTCCTATAATATTTTATATAGTTGAAATATTCTCTAATTTTAAAATGTAAAATCAGTTATTAATTTCTTTTATGAGTTATGACAGAGTGACAAATATTGAATATAGCTTCATGCTATAAACAAGTAGAAACTGACAAAATATATGAAGCAATTGCTTTCAAACTTTGAGCAGTAAGCTGCACAGACTGTGATGACTGAAAGAGGGAAAACAACCAAAGTATGCCCTACAATTGCTCCACATATCTACCTAGAGCCAATTTCCCAACCCAGATACAGGGAGTGTGAGCACAAGAAGAAACAGTTGGCCTCGCTGAATTGAGGAGATGTAAATTACAGTTACGAAAGACTGAGAGGTTGGAAATTAAAGAACAGAATTTCATAAAGGAGAAAGATATGCATAATAAGAGATTCAGAAATATGCATATAGTTCCCTCGAGTCTTTTTGAGTTTTAAGCTGGATGTGATTGTGGTGAAACTCCACAAACTCAGGCAAAAGAACAATTGGGAATTATAAATTAATCCCCAGAGCTTCTACAAGAGGAATTAACCTCTGACATAAAAATGAAGAACACTTAGAAATAAGCCAGGTCTTCAGTGAAGACCCCAGAGATGTGATACTTTGAAATTGGAGCTGCACTAGCTGCAGGGACTGGAGTACAACTGTAGACTTACCCTAGAAAACCTTAAAAATAGATCTACATGGTCCAATTTATCAACAAGTAATTTAACTGCCTGTCAGAACAAAGCACAACACGCTTCAAGAAACACATCAAAACATACATGTTTGGACACAAAATATCCATTCAGTCCAACATTCACTGAAAAATTACTAGACTTGCCAGGTGAAGTCACTCAGTCGTGTCCGACTCTTTGCAACCCCGTGAACTGTAACCTACTAGGCTTCTCTGTCCATGGGGTTCTCCATGCAAGAATACTGGAGTGGATTGCCATTTCCTTCTCCAGGGGATCTTCCCGACCCAGGGATCGAACCCGGGTCTCCTGCATTGGAAGCAGACGCTTTAACCTCTGAGCCACCAGGGAAGCCCACTAGACTTGCCAATAAGCAGGTAATTGTGACCCATTGCCAGGGATAAGAATCAGAAAATTTAAAAAAAGTATCAAAGCTAGGGAGACTAAAGAAGAGGTTGAAAAGCTACTATGTGGTATTTAGATATTTAAAAAAGCAACATGGGCATAATGAGGAGAAAAATAGATTGTGGAAAAGAAAACCATGGAATATCTAGAGATGAAAAATATATGAACAAATAAATACTGTGTTAGAAATGCAACTTTCACTGACTGGTATCAGAAGGTTCAACACAAGAAAAAATGATGAATAAACTTAAAGTCAATAAAAATATAATCACTTCAAAATAAAGCAAGAAATGTGCCTGTGGAAAAAGGAACAGAGTATCAGTTATACGTGGGACAATAGCAAGCAGTGTTATGCACAAGCACACACACATATACTGAAGAAACACACAGAAGAAGTCATAATCAAATTGCTGAAAACCAATGAGAAGGCAGACTTGACATTTCTTCACAAAGGATATACAAATAGCTTGTAAGGATGTGAAAAGATGTCCAACACCACGAACCATCAAAGAAATACGAATCAAAACCACCATGAGCTACTACCTTACACCCATTAGGATAGTGTGTGTATATATATATATGTGTGTGTGTGTGTGTGTACATATATAAGAAAAAAACAAGTGTCAGCAGGGATGTGGAGAAGTTGGAACCTTTCTGCACTGTAGACAGGATTGTAAACTGGTGCAAATGCTATGGAGAATAGTATGGATGTTCCTCAACAAATTAAAAATAGAACCTTCATATGATCTAGCAGTCTTACTTCTGGGTATGTATCAAAAAGAATTGAAAGCAATGTTTTCAAAAGATACTTGTATACAAATTTCATAACAGTATTATTCACAAGAGTCTGAAGGTAGAAACAGTCCAAATGTCCACTGACAGATGAATGGACAAAACATGGTGTTTACACAGAAAGAAATACCATGAAGCTATTCAATACTATGTAGCCTGTAACATGCAAATTTGGTAATGGTGGTTTAGTTGCTAAATCATATCCAACTCTTGTGATCCCATGGACTGTAACCTGCCAGTCTCCTCTGTCCATGGGAGTCTCCAAGCAAGAAGGTTGGAATGGGTTGGCATTTCCTTCTCCAAACATGCTAAATCTGGATGTACCTTAAGGATAGTATGCTAAGTGAAATAAGCCAGTTACAAAAGGACAAATATTGTATGATTCCACTTATATGAAGATCCCATAAATGTATTTCTATTTTCATAAAATTTTCATATTCATATTTTCATATTCATAAAATAGAAAGTAGAATAGAGGTTACTAGGCCTGGAAGGAGAAGGAAACGGGCAGTTACTGTTTAATGGGTATAGCATTTCAGTTCCACAAGATGAAAAGTTTTTGGACACCTCTTTCAGTGGTGGTGGTAGTGGTTTCGTCACTAGGTCATGTCCAACTCTTGTGACCCTGTAGACTGCCAGGCTTCTCTGTCCATGGGATTTCCCAGGCAAGGATACTAGAGTCAACTACCATTTCATTCTCCAGAGGAGCTTCTTGCTAATGGGTTGAAGCCACGTCTTCTGCATTGCAGACAGCCTCCTGCATTGCAGGTGGATTTTTACCTCTGAGCCACTAGGACATCTCTTTTACACCAATTTAAATATACTCAGTTCAGTTCTGTTGCTCAGTCATGTCCAACTCTTTGCAACCCCATGAATCGCAGCACACCAGGCCTCCCTGTCTGTCACCAACTCCTGGAGTTCACTCAAACTCATCTCCATGGAGTCAGTGATGCCATTCAGCCATCTCATCCTCTGTTGTCCCCTTCTCTTCCTGCCCCCAATGCCTCCCAGCATCACAGTCTTTTCCAGTGAGTCAACTCTTCACATGAGGTGGCCAAAGTACTGGAGTTCCAGCTTTAGCATCATTCCTTCCAAAGAAATCCCAGGGCTGATCTCCTTCAGAATGGACTGGTTGGATCTCCTTGCAGTCCAAGGGACTCTCAGGAGTCTTCTCCAACATCACGGTGCAAAAGCATCAATTCTTCAGTGCTCAGCCTTCTACACAGTCCAACTCTCACATCCATACATGACCATTGGAAAAACCATAGCCTTGACAAGACAGACCTTGGTAGGCAAAGTAATGTTTCGGCTTTTCAATATGCTGTCTAGGTTGGTCATAACTTTCCTTCCAAGGAGTAAGCGTCTTTTAATTTCATGGCTGCAGACACCATCTACAGTGATTTTGGAGCCCAAAAGGTAAAGTCTGACACTGTTTCCACTGTTTCCCTGTCTATCTCCCATGAAGTGATGGGACCAGATGCCATGATCTTCGTTTTCTGAATATTGAGCTTTAAGCCAACTTTTTCACTCTCCTCTTTCACTTTCATCAAGAGGCTTTTTAGTTCCTCTTCACTTTCTGCCATAAGAGTGGTGTCATTTGCATATCTGAGGTTATTGATATTTCTCCCTGCAATCTTGATCCCAGCTTGTACTTCTTACAGTCCAGCGTTTCTCATGATGTACTCTGCATATAAGTTAAATAAGCAAGGTGACAATATACAGCCTTGACGTACTCCTTTTCCTATTTGGAACCAGTCTGTTGTTCCATGTCCAGTGCTAACTGTTGCTTCCTGACCTGCATACAGGTTTCTCAAGAGGCAGGTCAGGTGGGCTGATATTCTCATCTCTTTCAGAATTTTCATACAATTTATTGTGATCCACACAGTCAAAGGCTTTGGCATAGCCAATAAAGCAGAAATCCATGTTTTTCTGGAACTCTCTTGCTTTTTTGATGATCCAGTGGATGTTGGCAACTTGATCTCTGGTTCCTCTGCCTTTTTCTAAATCCAGATTGAACATCTGGAAGTTCATGATTCAAGTATTGCTGAAGCCTGTCTTGGAGAATTTTGAGCATCACTTTACCAGCATGTGAGATGAGTGCAATTGTGCGGTAGTTTGAGCATACTTTGGCATTGCCTTTCTTTGGAATTGGAATGAAAACTTACCTTTTCCAGTCCTGTGGCCACTGCTGAGTTTTCCAGATTTGCTGGCATATTGAGTGCAGCACTTTCACAGCATCATCTTTCAGGATATAAAATAGGTTAACCAGAATTCCGTCACCTCCACTAGCTTTGTTTGTAGTGATGCTTTCTAAGTCACACTTGACTTCATATTTCAGGAATTCTGGCTCTAGGTAAGTAATCATACCATCGTGATTATCTTGTTCATGAAAATCTCTTTTGTATAGTTCTTCTGTGTATTCTTGCCACCTCTTCTTAATGTCTTCTGCTACTGTTAGTATACCATTTCTGTCCTTTATCGTGCCCATCTTTACATGAAATGTTCCCTTGGTATCTCTAATTTTCATGAAGAGATCTCTAGTCTTTCCCATTCTGTTCTTTTCCTCTATTTCTTTGCATTGATTGCTGAAGAAGGCTTCTTATCTCTTCTTGCTATTCTTTGGAACTCTGCATTCAGATGCTTATATCTTTCTTTTTCTCCTTTGCTTTTCACTTTTCTTCTTTTCACAGCTATTTGTAAGGCCTCCTCAGACAGCCATTTTGCTTTTTTGCATTTCTTTTCCACGGGGATGGTCTTGATCCCTGTCTCTTGTACAATGTCACGAACCTCATTCCATAGTTCATCAGGCACTCTATCTATCAGATCTAGACCCTTAAATCTATTTCTCACTTCCACTGTATAATCATAAAGGATTTGATTTAGGTCATACTTGAATGGTCTAGCGTTTTTCCCTACTTTCTTCAATTTCAGTCTGAATTTGGCAATAAGGAGTTTATGATCTGAGCCACAGTCAGCTCCCTGTCTTGTTTTTGTTGACTGTATAGAGCTTCTCCATCTTTGGCTACAAAGAATATAATCAATCTAATTTCTGTGTTGACCATCTGGTGATGTCCATGTGTAGAGTCTTCTCTTGTGTTGTTGGAAGAGGGTGTTTGCTATGACCAGTGCATTCTCTTGGGAGAACTCTAGAAGCCTTTGCCCTGCTTCATTCTGCATTCCAAGGCCAAATTTGCCTGTTGGTCCAGGTGTTTCATGACTTCCTACTTTTGCATTCAGGTCCCCTATAATGAAAAGGACACTTTTTGGGGTGTTAGTCCTAAAAGGTCATGTAGGTCTTCATAGAACCATTCAACTTCAGCTTATTAAGTGTTATTGGTTGGGGCATAGACTTGGATAACTGTGATATTGAATGGTTTGCCTTGGAGATGAGCAGAGATCATTCTGTCATTTTTGAGACTGCATCCAACTACTGCATTTCAGACTCTTTTGTTGACCATGATGGCTACTCCGTTTCTTCTAAAGGATTCCTGAGCACAGTAGTAGATATAATGGTCATCTGCATTAAATTCACCCATTCCCATTCATTTTAGTTCACTGATTCCTAGAATATCGACGTTCACTCTTGCCATCTCCTGTTCGACCACTTCCAATTTGCCTCGATTCATGGACCTGACATTCCAGCTTCCTATGCAATACTGCTCTTTACAGCATCAGGCCTTGCTTCTATCTCCAGTCACATTCACAACTGAGTATTGTTTTTGCTTTGGCTCCACCCTTTCATTCTTTCTGGAGTTATTTCTCCACTGATCTCCAGTAGCATATTGGGCACCTATTGACCTGAGGAGTTCCTCTTTCAGTTTCCTATCATTTTGCCTTTTCATACTGTTCATGGGGTTCTCAAGGCAAGAATACTGAAGTGGTTGCCATTCCCTTCTCCAGTGGACCATATTCTATCAGACCTCTCCACCATGACCCTCACATCTTGGGTTGCCCTGTGGGCATGGCTTGGTTTCATTGAGTTAGACAAGGCTGTGGTCGTAGTGTGATTAGATTGACTAGTTTTCTGTGAGTATTGTTTCAGTGTGTCTGCCCTCTGATGCCCTCTCGCAACATCTATCTTCTTACTTGGGTTTCTCTTACCTTGGGCGTGGGGTATCTCTTCACAGCTGCTCCAGCAAAGCACAGCCACTGCTCTTTGACTTGGATGAAGAGTATCTCCTCACCACTGCCCCTCCTGAGCTTCAACGTAGAGTAGCTCCTCTAGGCCCTCCTGGGCCCGGCACAGCTCCTCAGAGGGGTAGCTCCTCTAGGTAGCCCCAGAGCTGTAAATAGCAGGGAAGTAACACAGCTCCACCCATCAACATAAAATTGGATTAAAGGTTTACTGCTTATGGCCCCACCCATCAGAACAAGACTCAGTATACCCCTCAGTCAGTCTATCCCACCAGGAAGCATACATAAGCCTCTAATCCTCTCCATCAGAGGGCAGACAGACTGAAAACCACAATCACAGAAAACTAACCAATCTAATCACATGGACCACAGCCTTGTCTAACTCAGTGAAACTATGAGCCATGCTGTGTAGTGCCACCCAAGACAGATAGGTAATGGTGGAGAGTTCTCACCAAATGTGGTCCACTGGAAAAGGGAATGGAAAACCACTTCAGTATTCCTGCCTTGAGAACCCCATGAACAGTATGAAAAGGCAAAAAGATAGGACACTAAAAGATGAACTCCCTGGGTCAGAAGATACCCAATATGCTACTGGAGATCAGTGGAGAAATAACTCCAGAGAGAATGAAGAGACGGAACCAAAGCAAAACAATACCCAGCTGTGGATGTGACTGGTGATGGAAGCAAGCTCTGGTGTTGTAAAGAGCAATATTGCATAGGAACCTGGAATGTTAGGTCTATGAATCAAGGCAAATTGAAAGTGATCAAACAGGAGATGGTAAGAGTGAACATTGACATTTTAGGAATCACCTAACTAAATGGAATGGAATGGGTGAATTTAACTAAGATGACCATTATATCTACAGCTGTGGGCAAGAATCCTGTAAAAGAAATGGAGTATCCATCAGAGTGAATAAAAGAATCTGAAAGGCACTACTTGGATGCAGTCTCAAAAACAACAGAATGATCTCTGCTCATTGCCAAGGCAAAACATTCAATATCATGGTAATCTAAGTCTATGCCCTGACCAGTAATGCTGAAAAAGCTGAAGTTGAATAGTTCTATGAAGATCTGCAAGATTTTCTAGAATTAAAATACCCACAAAAATGTCCTTTTCATTATAGGGCACTGGAATGCAAAAGTAGGAAGTCAAGAAACACCTGGAGCAACAGGAAAATTTAGCCTTGAAGTACAGAATGAGGCAGGGCAAAGGCTAATAGAGTTCTGTCAAGAGAATGCACTGGTCATAGCAAACACCCTCTTCCAACAACACAAGAGAAGACTCTACACCTGGACATCACCAGATGGCCAACACTGAAATCAGATTGATTATATTCTTTGCAGCCAAAGATGGAGAAGCTCTATACAGTCAGCAAAAACAAGACCGGGAGCTGACTGTGGCTCAGATCATGAACTCCTTATTGCCAAATTCAGACAAACTGAAAAAGTAGGGAAAACCACTAAAACATTTAGGTATGACCTAAGTCAAATCCCTAACGATTATACAGTGGAAGTGAGAAATAGATGTAAGGGGTGAGATCTGATAGAGAGCCAGATAAACTATGGATGGAGATTCATGACACTGTATAGGAGACAGAGATCAAGACCATCCCTCAGAAAAAGAAATGCAAAAAAGCAAAATTTCTGTCTGAGGAGGCCTTACAAATAGCTGTGAAAAGAAGAGATGTGGAAAGCAAAGAAAAAAGGAAAGATATACCCATTTGAATGCAGAATTCAAAAGAATAGCAAGGAAAGATAAGAAAGCCTTCCTCAGTGATCAGTGCAAAGAAATAGAGGAAAAGAACAGAATGGGAAAGACTAGAGATTTCTTCAAGAAAATTAGAGACACCAAGTTAACATTTCATGAAAAAATGGGCTCAATAAAGGACAAAAATGATATGGACTTAACAGAAGCAGAGGATATTAAGAAGAGGTGGCAAAAATACACAGAACAACAGTACAAAAATGATATTCCCAACCCAGATAATCACAATGGTGTGATCCCTTACCTAGAGTCAGACATCTTGGAATGCAAAATCAAGTGGGTCATAGGAAGCATCACAATGAACAAAGCTAGTGGAAGTGATGGAATTCCACTTGAGCTATTTCAAATCCTAGCAGATGGTGCTGTGAAAGTGCTGCACTCAGTATACCAGCAAATTTGGAAAACTCAGCAGTGGCCACAGGACTGGAAAAGGTCAGTTTCCATTCCAATCCCAAAGAAAGGAAATGCCAAAGAATGCTCAAACTACTGCACAATTGCACTCGTCTCACGTGCTAGTAAAGTAATGCTCAAAATTCTCCAACCCAGGCTTCAACAATACATGAACCGTGAACTTCCAGATGTTCAAGCTGAATTTAGAAAAGGCAGAAGAACCAGAGATCAAATTACCAACATCTGCTGGATCATAAAACAAGCAAGAGAGTTCCAGAAAAACATCGATTTCTGCTTTATTGGCTATGACTGTGTGCACCACAATAAACTGTGGAAAATTCTGAGAGAGATGGGAATACCAGCCCACCTGACCTGCCTCTTGAGAAACCTGTATGCAGGTCAGGAAGCAACAGTTAGAACTGGACATGGAACAACAGACTGGTTCCAAATTTGAAAAGGAGTATGTCAAGGCTGTATATTGTTACCTTGCTTATTTAACTCATACAGAGAGTCCATCATGAGGAACACTGGGCCAGATGAAGCAAAACTGGAATCAAGATTGCTGGGAGAAATATCAGTAACCTCAGATATGCAGATGACACCACCCTTATGGCAGAAAGTTAAGAGGAACTGAAAAGCCTCTTGATGAAAGTGAAAGAGGAGAGTGAAAAAGTTGACTTAAAGCTCAACATTCAGAAAACGAAGATCATGGCATCTAGTCCTGTCACTTCATGGGAGATAGATGGGGAAACAGTGGAAACAGGGCTGACTTTATTTTGGGGGACTCCAAAATTATTGCAGTTGGTGATTGCAGCCATGAAATTAAAAGATGCTTACTCCTTGGGAAGAAAGTTATGACCAACCTAGACAACATATTCAAAAGCAGAGACATTACTTTGCCAACAAAGGTCTGTCTAGTCAAGGCTATGGTTTTTCCAGTAGTCATGTATGGATGTGAGAGTTGGACTGTGAAGAAGGCTGAGTGCCGAAGAATTGATACTTTTGAACTGTGATGTTGGAGAAGACTCTTGAGAGTCCCGTACTGCCTGGATCCAACCAGTTCATCCTAAAGGAAATGAGTGCTGACTGGTTCATTGGAAAGACTGATGTTGAAGCTGAAACTTAAATCCTTTGGCCATCTCATTTGAAGAGCTGACTCATTTGAAAAGACCCTATGCTGGGAAAGATTGAAAGTGGGAGGAGAAAGGGACAACAGAGGATGAGATGGTTGGATGGCATCACTGACTCTATGGACATGAGTTTGAGTAAACTCTGGGAGTCGATGATCGACAGGGTGGCCTGGTGTGCTGCAGTCCATGGGGTCGCAACAAGTTGGAGATGACTGAGCAGCTGAACTGAACAGAGCTGTACACTTAAAAAGGTTAAGATGATAAGTTTCATGTGTTTCTTACCACAAAAAATCTGAAAAATTTAATAGCCGTTTATGAAAACTTAGCAAGTTAAGAATAAAATATTTTTTGACTGATAAAGGGCATTTACTAAAAGAAAAACTAAAGATAACATCATACTAACATACTTAATGGTGAAAGACTGAATACTCTCTCCCTAAAATTAGGTTAGGAAAAAGGCAAAAATATCCCTTTATAACATCACCCTTCACATTTTTACTGGAGGTTCTACCAGTGGAGAAAAGCAAGAATAATGAAGAAAGGCTGTGGAGTTTGGAAAGAAATAAAACTGTCTTTATTCACAAATAACATAACTGTTTACATATGAATGAAATCCTCTTCAAAAAATGTTAAAACTAAGTGTTGAGATTAGCAAGGTTACAAAACTTGGTTACTGTAGCAAAATCAATATTATTCCTATGTACTAGCAACAAAAGGAGAAGGAAATGACAACCCACTCCACTCCACTTTCCTGGAGAATTCCATGGACAGAGTAGTTTGGTGGGTCTATAGTCCATGGGGTTGCCTAGAGTTGGACATGAGTGAACGACTAACATAGACAGCAACAAAAAGATAAGGAAATTGCAATAAAAATACCATTTATTTATAGCAAAATATGAAATAAATAGGGAAAATTTTCATAATATACGTACAAATCCTGTACACTGAAAACTACAAAACTTTGTTGAAATTTATTTTTTTAATCAAAATAAACTTTATTTTATTTTATTATTCTTTGTATCTTTACTTTATTTTACTTTACAATACCGTATTGGTTTTGCCATACATTGACATGAATCCACCACGGGTGTATACGAGCTCCCAATCCTGAATCCCCTCCCACCTCCCACCCTGTATCATCTTTCTGGATCATTCTCGTGCACCAGCCCCAAGCATCCTGTATCCTGTATCAAACATAGACTGGCGCTTTCTTTCTTATATGATATTATACGTTTCAATGCCATTCTCCCAAATCATCCCACCCTCTCCCTCTTTCTCAGAGTCAAAAAGTCCATTCTGTACATCTGTGTCTCTTTTGCTGTCTCACATACAGAGTCATCATTACCATCTTTCTAAATTCCATATATATGTGTTAGTATACTGTATTGGTGTTTTTCTTTCTGGCTTACTTCACTCTGTATAATCGGCTCCAGTTTCATCCATCTCATTAGAACTGATTCAAATATATTCTTTTTAATGGCTGAGTAATACTCCATTGTGTATATGTACCACTGCTTTCTTATCCATTCATCTGCTGATGGACATCTAGGTTGTTTCCATGTCCTGGCTATTATAAAACAATGCTGCAATGAACATTGGGATACATATGTCTCTTTCGATTCTGGTTTCCTCGGTGTGTATGCCCAGCAGTGGGATTGCTGGGTCATAAGGCAGTTCTATTTCCAGTTTTTTAAGGAATCTCCACACTGTTCTCCATAGTGACTGTACTAGTTTGCGTTCCCACCAGCAGTGTAAGAGGGTTCCCTTTTCTCCACACCCTCTCCAGCATTTATTGCTTGTAGACTTTTGGATCGCAGCCATTCTGACTGATGTGAAATGGTACCTCATTGTGGTCTTGATTTGCATTTCTCTGATAATGAGAGATGTTGAGCATCTTTTCATGTGTTTGTTAGCCATCCGTATGTCTTCTTTGGAGAAATATCTGTTTAGTTCTTTGGCCCATTGTTTGATTGGGTCGTTTATATTTCTGGAGTTGAGCTGCATAAGTTTCTTGTATATTTTTGAGATTGGTTGTTTATCAGTTGCTTCATTTGCTATTGTTTTCTCCCAGCCAGAAGGCTAGCTTTTCACCTTGCTTATATTTTCCTTTGTTGTGCAGAAGCTTTTAATTTTAATTAGATCCCATTTGTTTATTTTTGCTTTTATTTCCATTATACTGTGGGGTGGATCATAGAGGATCCTGCTGTGATTTATGTTGGAGAGTGTTTTGCTTATGTTCTCCTCTAGGAGTTCTATAGTTTCTGGTCTTACATTTCATCTTTAATCCATTTTGAGTTTCTTTTTGTGTGTGGTGTTAGAAAGTGATCTAGTTTCATTCTTTTACAAGTGGTTGACCGGTTTTCCCAGCACCACCTGTTAAAGAGATTGTCTTTACTCCACTGTATATTCTTGCCTCCTTTGTCGAAGATACGGTGTCCATAGGTGTGTGGGTTTACCTCAGGGCTTTCTATTTTGTTCCATTGATCTATATTTCTGTCTCTGTGCCAGTACCATACTGTCTTAATGACTGTGGCTTTGTAGTAGAGCCTGAAGTCAGGCAAGTTGATTCCTTCAGTTCCATTCTTCTTTCTCAAGATTGCTTTTGCTATTCGAGGTTTTTGAATTTCCATACAAATCTTGAGATTATTTGATCTAGTTCTGTGAAAAATACTGCTGGTAGCTTGATAGGAATTGCATTGAATCTGTAGATTGCTTTGGGTAGTATACTCATTTTCACTATATTGATTCTTCCGACCCAATGAACATGGTATATTTCTCCATCTATTAGTGTCCTCATTGATTTCTTTCACCCATGTTTTATAGTTTTTGATATATATAGGTCTTTAGTTTCTTTAGGTAGATATATTCCTAGGTATTTTATTCTTTTCGTTGCAATGGTGAATGGAATTGTTTCCTTAATCTCTTTTTCTACTTTCTCATTATTAGTGAATATGAATGCAAGGGATTTCTTTGTGTTGATTTTATATCCTGCAACTTTACTATATTCACTGATTAGCTCTAGTAATTTTCTGGTGGAGTCTTTAGGATTTTCTATGTAGAGGATCATGTCATTTGCAAACAGTGAGAGTTTTACTTCTTCTTTTCCAATTTGGATTCCTTTTATTTCTTTTTCTGCTCTGATTGCTGTGGCCAAAACTTCCAGAACTATGTTGAATAGTGCGGTGAAAGTGGCCACCCTTGTCTTGTTCTTGACTTTAGGGAAAATGCTTTCAATTTTTCACCATTGAGGATAATGTTTGCTGTGGGTTTGTCATATATAGCTTTTATTATGTTGAGGTAAGTTCCTTCTATTTCTGCTTTCTGGAGCGTTTTTATCATAAATGGATGTTGAATTTTGTCAAAGGCCTTCTCTGCATCTATTGAGATAATCATATGGCTTTTATTTTTCAATTTGTTAATGTGGTGAATTACATTGATTGATTTGCAGATATTGAAGAATCCTTACATCCCTGGGATAAAGCCCACTTGGTCATGGTGTATGATCTTTTTAATGTGTTGTTGGATTCTGATTGCTAGAATTTTGTTAAGAATTTTTGCATCTATGTTTATCAGTG
Organism: Nanger dama; assembly: GCA_917880005.1. Lineage (NCBI taxonomy): Eukaryota > Metazoa > Chordata > Mammalia > Artiodactyla > Bovidae > Nanger > Nanger dama. Next base: position 4,934,775 of record CAKJTW010000082.1, on the reverse strand, counting down.
ATATTAGCCTGTAGTTTTCTTTTTTGTGGCATCTTTGTCAGGTTTTAGTATTAGGGTGATGGTGGCCTCATAGAATGAGTTTGGAAGTTTACCTTCCTCTGTGATTATCTGTAAGAGTTTCAGTAGGATAGGTGTTAGCTCTTCTAGAAATTTAAAAACATAAATTTAAAATGGAAACATACAGTGTTTGTGGATTGGAAGATTCAGTAATATTATGAGAATTTACCACAGATATACAGATTCAGTGCAATCCCAGTCAAATCCCAAGAGATGTTTTAGAAATTAAAATGTCATTTCTCAATTTATAACATAATGAAAGAGACTTTCACAGTCAGAACTATTTCAAAACTGTGAAGCTACGGTGTTCGTGACAAAGTGGTATTGGTATAAAATTAGGAATATAAATCAATGGAATAGAATAGAACATTCAAAAACAGATTCATACACATGTACTTAATTATTTTCAACCAAAGTGCTAAAGAAATTAATGAGGAAAGAAAAGTTGTTTCAGAAAATTCTCTTGGACCAATTGGATACCACAATGGAAAACAATGAACTTTAATCTTTATTTCACATGATTATAGTTTGAATCATAGATACAATTGCAGAAGCTATGTAAGCTTCTCAAAGAAACCAGAAGATAATCTTCATGACGTTAAGACAGGCAAAGGTATTTTAGTTGGTGGCAGAAACACTTCGTACTTATGTCTGTTTTATGCCTATTATGAGTTTTAGAATGGTGACACAACTTATTTGCTTAATCAACTTTATTTCTGTTCCTATGCTGGAATGTTGCTGATGTGCTAGTAGCACTGTCTTCTAGTTTGTCTTGTCTATGACTCAACTTAGCCCAGTCTCATTCTGCTAATGGAGGAAAGCACAGTCACCCACATAGACTTCATTCAGTTCAGTTCAGGCGCTCAGTCGTGTCCAACTCTTTGCAATCCCATGAACCACAGCACGCCAGGCCTCCCTGTCTATCACAAACTGCCAGGGTCTACCCAAACCCATGTCCATTGAGTTGGTGATGTCATCCAACCATCTCATCCACTGCCATACCCTTCTCCTCCTGCCCTCAATCTTTCCCAGCATGAGGGTCTTTTCAAATGAGTTAACTCTTCGCATCATGTGGCCAAAGGATTGGAGTTTCAGCTTCAACATCAGTCCTTCCATTGAACCAGTCAGGACTCATCTCCTTTAGAATAGACTGGTTGGATCTCCTTGCAGTCAAAGGACTCGCAAGAGTCTTCTCCAACACCACAGTTCAAAAGCATCAATTCTTCGGCGTTCAGCTTTTTTATAGTCCAACTCTCACAACCATGCATGACTACTAGAAAAACCATAGCCTTGACTAGATGGACCTTTGTTGACAAAGTAATGTCTCTGCTTTTTAATATGCTGTCTAGGTTGGTCATAATTTTCCTTCCAAGGAGTAAGCGTCTTTTAATTTCATGGCTGCAATCACCATCTGCAGTGATTTTGGAGCTCCCAAAAATAAAGTCAGCCTCTGTTTCCCCATCTATATGCCATGAAGTGATGGGACTGGATACCATGATCTTAGTTTTCTGAATGTTCAGCTTTAAGCCAACTTTTCCACTCTCCTCTTTTACTTTCATCAAGAGGCTTTTTAGTTCCTCTTCACTTTCTGCCATAAGGGTGGTGTCATCTGCATATCTGAGGTTATTGATATTTCTCCCGGCTATCTTGATTCCAGCTTGTGCTTCCTCCAGTCCAGTGTTTTTCATGATGTGCTCTGCATATAAGTTAAATAAGCAGAGTGAAAATATACAGCCTCAACGTACTCCTTTTCCTGTATGGAAGCAGTCTGTTGTTCCATGTTCAGTTGACTCATAATTATTTCAGCTTGTAACTGTCACTAAGAAAAATGTAAAAATGTGGAAACTTCAGGAAATGCAATTTTCCTTCACTCTGCTGAATGCCCTTCTATTATGACCATGGAATCAAAGAATCAGAGTGCATATCACAAAGATTCCATCTTTAGCTTAATTTGGAAATGACATCAGTGATTTAAAAGAAAGAGAGCTACTTCAACAACTTTTTTTTTTTTTTTGCTTTCAGTGATATTAAAAACTCATTACCTTGTAATTTAAGTAGTCATGGCAATAGCTACTTTTCTTTAATTGAAATGAATGCCATGAATATATTACCAAGAATGTTAGTGCAATCTGTATGTTATGGGATTCATATGGCTGAAGTCATATGAAAGAGCTCCCATAAGTATTAAATATTTACAATAGCCACATATACAGTCTCTTCTAACCCTTAATATCTTTATTCTAGAGTTTATGATCTAGCCTATATTTATTGTGTTACTATTTTAAATATTTTCTTACATCTAAGACGTACTGGGGCTGAAAAACAGCTGGTTAATGTCCTCTAAATAATAATGTCATGTTTAAAGACTCACAGTCAGACACTTCCCTATCATGCTTTCTTCCAAACCAAATAATCCTAATTCCTTTAATCTTTAATCATGCATGCTATTGCTTAAGCCTTTTCTTAAGCCCCAACATTAGATATGAGATAGTTCCAACCATGTGTCTAGATCAGAGATTTCAATTCCTCTTTAACTTTGATTAGAACCAGTTTCTCCAGAGCGTACAAATATACTACCCATGCCTTGTGACATAAGATAAATTCCTCTGAAGTGTACAGAGGGATGCTCTGTCACGCACCCAGTCATTCCTCTTTTTATTACTTAGAGTCTAGCCAATTGACGAATCAAACAGGCACTTCCTATTATATGTTGTCCATGGTAACATTCTCGGGGATAGATTAAGCAAGTCCAATTCAAGCTTTCCCTGGATTGCATTTCTTATACTGAAATCACCAGGTGGAAGAATAATCTTTGAAATATATTAAGGAATATAATTTTACTTGAGAAATATAATTTTCTTCCTGATTTAATTCATTCATATCCTTTAAAGGTATACAAGATCAAATTAGTATTAATTCTTTACCTAAAATAAATCATTATGCTACTAAAGTGAGAGCAGAAATACTAATTTGCAAATTCCATGTTCTATCTTCCTCTATAAGAAAATTCTCCAGGTTTTCTTGAATCAAATAGAAATCAAACTGAGCAGAATATCAAGAGCTTGAGAAACAGACTGGCTCTCTCCAGCCCAGATAAACTATATGCCAAGGTTGGATATCAGATTCTACAGAAATCCTCCCCACTCTGTTCAAAGAGATTCTCCTTCACAAGTCTTTGGATTTTTTTAAACATTCTCAGTACTAATGAGCTTTAATTTGCATTAATGCTTAATGAAAATTAAAAGGATTAAAAATTCATTCCATTAGCGTCATGAAACTCACTTGTATACAGCTCTTGTTCTGAAAAAAAAGTGCTAATATTTTGATAACAATCAGAACAAAATGATTCTTAGTAATAGAAACACACAGTAAAGTTTTAGAATGTGATTAGAACCAGTAACCATACAAGTCAGTATAGACAGTGTGATGATCAGCAAACACAAACAAGCAGAAGTTGAAACAGCTCTACATCTAGAGAACAATGTTCAGAAAGATTTAAGCTGAAATGATTACTTAGGATACTAATCTAGTAACTAATACAAGGTCAAGATACCAGAGAGTGCTTTATAGCTGGTACAAGCTTGAAAACTTTTAAATAATTACTTTAGGTCAAAAGCAGTGCTTTTACTATCTGTAACTTCTAGTAGTCTAAATCAATCTCTAAACTCAGATAATTTCTAGGATCTTAGACATTGTTAGCCTTGTAGAAACATATTACTGAGTAAATGGTGCCCTTTGCCTGTTTTTCAGTGGTGCCAGTTTTTATAGTAAAAGTTAGTGTTAATAATCAATTGCCATAAACTTGCTTTTTCAGAGGATTCATTTCCTTTTATTTTTATAACTGAATAGAATTTAACCTGTTTGTAACTCACCTATGTGGAAATCCTAAATATTTTAGATGAAATGAATTAAAATAAAAAATCATCTTATTATTGTCTGCTCACTTTCAGGGTTGATGTTGTTTAGTCTTTAAGTTGTGTCTGACTCTGCAACCCTACAAACTGTAGCCTGCCAGTCTCCCCTGTCCATGGGATTTCCCAGGCAAGAATTCTGGAGTGGGTCACCATTTCTTTCTCTAGGGGTTCTTCCTGACCTAGGGATCAAACCTGCATCTCTTGCAATGCAGGCAGATTGTTTACTGCTGAGCAACCAGGGAAACCCATCTTCAAAAGAGACCCTGTCCAAAAAAAAAAAAAAAAAAAGCCAATATTAGCTCTTTTTATTTGAAAAGTTTAAACAATAGAGAAAAGTCAAGATGTCACTAAAACAGTCCTGAGTTCTGAAGCCAGAATGGTCACAATGTTCACTCTGTGTCCTTCAGATACTGTTATTGTGAAAAATAAAACTTGACTGAGATTTGATCTCTTTTGTTTCCTTTGCAACTTCCTTCACATTCTGTCTCCTCAGAGGAACCCCTGACATTACTTTGTTGGCTATTCTCCAAGCTTTTATACTTGTGCTACTTTTAATTCATAGGACTCTTAAAAATTTTATTCAGTTTAGTCACCCAGTCATGTCCACCTCTTTGCGATCCAATGGAGTGCAGCATGCCAAGCCTCCTTATCCATCTGAGAGCTTGCTTAAACTCAAGTCAATTGAGTCGGTGATGTCATCCAACCATCACATCCTCGGGTGTCCTCTTCTCTTCCTGCCTTCAATCTTTCCCAGCATCAGGTTCTTTTCAAATGAAAGAATTCTATGCATCAGGTGCTCAAAGTATTGGAGCTTCAGCTTCAGCATCAGTCCTTCCAATGAATATTGAGGACTGATATCTTTTAGGATAGACTGGTTGGATCACCTCCTTGCAGTCCAAAGGACTCTCAAGAGTCTTCTCCAGCACCACAGTTTAGACATCAATTCTTCGGCACTTAGCTTTCTTTATAGCCCAACTCTCACATCCATACAAGACCACTGGAAAAACCATACCTTTGATAGATGGGTCTATTTGGCAAAGTAATGTCTCTGCTTTTAAAAATGCTGTTTAGGTTGGTCATAGCATTTCTTCCAAGGAGCAAGCGGATTCTATTTTCATAGCTGAAATCACCATATGGCAGTGATTTTGGAGCCCCCAAAATAAAGTCTCTCACCATTTCCATTGTTTATCCTTCTATTTGCCATGAAATGATGGGACCAGATGCCATGATCTTAGTTTTCTGGATGTTGAATTTTAAGCCAACTTTTACACTCTCATCTTTCAATTTCATCAAAAGGCTCTTTAGTTCTTCTTTGCTTTTTGCCATAAGGGTGATATAATTTGCCATCTGAGGTTACTGATATTTCTCCAAGCAATCTTGATTCTAGCTTGTGCTTCATTCAGCCTGGCATTTTACATGATTTAGTCTGCATATAAGTTAAATAAGCAGGGTGACAATACACAGCCTTGATGTACTCCTTTCCCAATTTGGAAACAGTCTGTTGTTCCATGTCCAGTTCTAAATGTTGCTTCCTGACCTGCATACTGATTTCTCAGGGGGCAGGTCAGGTGGTCTGGTATTCCCATCTCTTGAAGAATTTTCCACAGTTTGTTGTGATCCACACAGTCAAAGACTTTGAAATAGTCAATAAAGCAGAAATAAATGTTTTTCTTGAACTTTCTTTCTTTTTTTCTTTTTTTTTGATGACCCAGCAGATATTGGCAATCTGACTCTGGTTCCTCTGCCTTTTCTAAATCCAGCTTGAACATATGGAAGTTCACAGTTCATGTATTGTTGAAGCTAGGCTTGGAGAATTTTGAGAATTACTTTACTATCCTGTGAGATAAGTTCAATTGTGTGGTAGTTTGAACATTCTTTTGCATTGACCTTCTTTGGGATTGGAATGAAAACTGATCTTTTCCAGTTTTGTGGCCACTGCTGAGATTTCCAAACTTGCTGGTTTATGGGGTGCAGCACTTTCACAGCATCATCTTTTAGGATTTGAAATAGATCCAACTGGAATTCCATCAGTACCACTAGTTTTGTTTGTAGTGATGCTTCCTAAGGCCCAGTTGACTGCCTTTCAGGATGTTTGGCTGAAGGTGAGTGATCACACCATTGTGGTTATCTCTTCTTGCTAATGTGTGGAACTCTGCATTCAAATGGGTGTATATCTTTCCTTTTCCCCTTTGCCTTTCACTTCTCTTTTCTCAGCTATCTGTAAGGCCTCCTCAGACAACTGTTTTGTCTTTTTGCATTTCTTTTTCTTGAGGATGGTCTTCTTCATTGCCTCCTGTAGAGTGTCCCAAACCTCAATCCATATTTCTTCAGGCACCCTGTCTATCAGACCTAATCCCTTGCATCTATTTGTCACTTCTACTGTATAATCATAAGGGATTTGATTTAGGTCATACCTGAATAGTCTAGTGGCTTTCCCTACTTTCTTCAATTTAAGTCTGAATTTGGCAATAAACAGTTCGTGATTTGAGCCACAGTCAACTCCCGGTCTTGTTTTTGCTCACTGTATAGAGCTTTTCCATCTTTGGCTGCAAAGAATATAATCAGTCTGATTTCGGTGTTGACCATCTGGTGATGTCCATGTGTAGAGTCTTTTCTTGTGTTGTTGGAAGAGGGTTGTTTACTATGACCAGTGTGTTTTCTTGGCAAAACTCTGTTAGCCTTTGCCTGTCTTCATTTTGTACTCCAGGGCCAAATTTGCATATTATTCCAGGTATTGCTTGACTTTTTACTTTTGCATTTCAGCCCACTATAATGAGAACGTCTTTTTGGGGTCTTAGTTCTAGAAGCTCTTGCAGGAAACTAATAAAAATTTTATTAGTTCATTAATTGTTGAAATTGTATTGAAAACTGTTGTAATTTATACCTTTATGTGATAAAATTACATCTTTACTGTATCAAAAACTTTCCAATTCATAAGCAAAATTTTCTTCTCTATTTATTCAGGTTTCTTTTTTGTTCTTTAATAAATAATTTTTTATATGATATTATATAAATCTTTAGCTTGATTTATCAGTAGTAGCTATAGATTTCATTGCTAATAAATATAGGATTATGTTACTGCTACATTGTTAAGATGTTTTAAGACTATATGAATAGTAGTGATTTTTGTCTATTGATCTTGTATCAACAATCCTACAAAAATCTTTTCCTGATTTTTAGAGTCTCTGAAATTGTCATCTGAAAATAATGACAATTTTGCTTTATTCTTTGCAAGTCTTACAACTTAACATTTTTTTTTTTTTTGGTCTTGTTCATTGTTTATTGTGTCTAGTACTGTAATGAGTTTAGTAGGGTCTTATTGACTTATTTGAAGATATTTTTGAAAAGATTATCTTTAACTGTGATGTTTGATATAGGTTTTTGGTAGATGTACTTTATGAATTTAAAGAATTTTTCTTTAGTTCTAGTTTACTAAGATATTTTAAAATTACAGACTATTAAGTTTTCCTAATTTTGCTGCATCTGTTAAAATAATCATATGACTTTCCTTCAGTCTGTTGTGTAATGAAGTGTGTAGAAATTTTTGACATTGTTCTATTCTTGAATTTCTGGCATAAACTCAAATTAGTCACAATGTATGGTTTTTATCATAAATTTTCTCTGACGTGGAATCATCTTTCTTTTTTTCCCACTATGTGGAAATGAAGAAATAGGGAAAACCACTAGACCATTCAGCTGCGACCTAAATCAAATCACTTGCGATTGTACAGTGGAAGTGACAAAATAGATTCAAAGGATTAAATCTGATAGATTGCCTAAAGAACTATGGACAGAGGTTCGTGACACTGTATAGGAGGCAGTGATCGAGACCATCCTCAAGAAAAAGCAAAACCAATACAATATTGTAAAGTAACTAGCCTTCAATTAAATAAATTTAAATTAAAGAAAAAAAAAGAAATGCAAAAGGCAAAATGATTGTCTGATGAGGCCTTACCAAAAGCTGAGAAAAGAAGAGAAGCTAAAGGCAAAGGAGAAAAGGAAAGATATACCCATTTGAATGCCTATTTCCAAACAATAGCAAGAGCAAGAAGAGATAAGAAAGGCTTCCTTAAGGATCAATGCAAAGAAACAGAGGAAAACAATACAATGGGAAAGACTAGAGATCTCTTTAAGAAAATCAGAGATACCAAGGGAACATTTCATGCAAAGATGAGCACAATAAAGGACAGAAATGGTATGGACCTAACAGAAGCAGAAGCTACTAAGAACAGGTGGCAAGAAAGACAGAAACACTATACAGAAAAAGATCTTCATGACCCAGATAACCACAATGGTATGATCACTCACCTAGAGCCAAATATTCTGGAATGCAAAGTCAACTGGGCCTTAGGAAGCATCACTAGGAACAAAGCTAGTGGAGGTGATCCAATTCTAGTTGAACTCTTTCAAATCCTGGAAGATGATGCTGTGAAAGTGCTGTACTCAATATGTCAGCAAATCAGGAAAACTTAGCAGTGGCCACAAGACTGGAAAAGATCAGTTTTCATTCTAATCCCAAAGAAGGTCAATGCAAAAGAATGTTCAAACTACCACACAATTGAGCTTATCTCACAGGCTAGTAAAGTAATGCTCAATATTCTCCAAGCAAAACTTCAACAGTATGTGAACCATGAACTTCCAGATATTCAAGCTGGATTTAGAAAAGGCAGAGGAACCAGAGATCAAATTGCCAGCATCCGCTGGATCATCAAAAAAGCAAGAGAGCTCCAGAAAAACATCACTTTTACTTTATTGACTATGCCAAAGCCTTTGACTATGTGGATCACAACAAATTGTGGAAAATTCTTCAAGAGATGGGAATACCAGACCACCTGACCTGTCTGCTGAGATATCTGTATGCAGGTCATGAAGCAACATTTAGAACTGGACATGTAACAACAGACTGGTTCCAAATTGGGAAAGGAATACATCAAGGCTGTATATTGTCACCCTGCTTATTCAACTTATATGCAGAGTACATCATATAGCATACTGGGCTGGATGAGGCATAAGCTGGAATCAAATTTGCCTGGAAAAACATCAGTAACCTCAGATACGCAGATGACACCACCCTTATGGCAAAATGAGAAGAACTAAAGAGATTCTTGTTGAAAGTGAAAGAGGAGAGTGAAAAAGTTGGCTTAAAACTCAATATTCAGAAAACTAAGATCACGGCATCTGGTCCCATCACTTCATGGCAATAGATGGGGAAACAATGGAAACAGTAAGAGACTTTATTTTGGGGGACTCCAAAATCACTGCATATGGTGACTTCAGCCATGAAAATAGAATCCGCTTGCTCCTTGGAAGAAAGGCTATGACCAAGACAGCATATTAAAAAGCAGAGACATTACTTCACCATCAAATGTTCTTCTAGTCAAAGGTATGGTTTTTCCAGTGGTCATGTATGGATGTGAGAGTTGGACTGTAAAGAAAGCTAAGTGCCAAAGAATTGATGTCTTGGACTGTGGTGCTGGAGAAGACTCTTGAGAATCCTTTGGATTGCAAGGTGATCCAACCAGTCAATCCTAAAGGATATCAGTCCTGAATATTCATTGGAAGGACTGATGCTGAAGCTGAAGCTCCAATACTTTGGCTACCTGATATGAAGAACAAACCCATTGGAAAAGACTCTAATCTGGGAAAGATTGAAGGCAGGAGGAGAAGAGGAAAACAGAGAATGCTATGGTTTGATGCCATCATTGACTCAATGCGCATGAGTTTGAGTAAACTCATGGAGTTGTTGATGGACAGGGAGGCCTGGCGTGCTGCAGTCCATGGGGTCGCAAAGAGATGGATACAACTGAGTTACTGAACTGAACTGATGTGGAAATATGAAACATTTATTTTAGATATCAGACAAGAGCAGAACTAAGTATTACAATTTTACTGCAGCATTTTAAAAACCAGCCCTTCACTGCAGTGTAAGATATAAATGCAAGTATGCAAGTGCACAAGGGTACATGTGACATAAAACGTTGTAGATTGGTTGGTGCTATAGACTAAAATATATAGTCACAGACTGAAAGTGGAGAGTTATTTTGTTTGAGGGGAATGTTTTGTACCCCGAGCCCAGGAGATAGCATCTCAGCAGCTCTGATAAAACAACTCTAAAGAGGCTGGTGAAGTCAGGCTATATACAGGTTTGCAAAAGAAAGAACAGGCAGTCTGAACATCAAAGATCAGATACCAAGTTAAGGAATTTAGCATTCTACAGTATGGGAAGGTGTAAGCCTCTGGGCTCACTGAATTCGTTCCTTTCGTATGCACCTCAGATATCTGGGACCAATCCTCTTTCCTCCTCGTTGGCCTTGCTTCTTGCATTCTCACAGTTCCTTAGTGATCACCATGCCAAGCAGGGGACAGCAGCATCTTCTGGATCACAGTTTCAGGAGCCCTTATTCACATTTGGAGGCCAGAAATCAATCACTGATGGCTGTGACATTTCCTGTTGGTTAACGTGGCAGAAGACATTCTCATTTCCCACTGCCCTGCCAAATACTTCGAAGTCCTACCCAGGTCCTACTGCAATACTGGTGGTCCCAAGAGGTTTACAGAAGCAAATCATTAAAAATAATCATAACAAAGCAATTAAAAAGACAAATCAAAATGCCTCAGTGACTACATGCCCAACCCAAGCTTTATTTAAATGTTATATTTTCCTCCCACTAATAAAGCTTTATTGCACTCAAACTTGAACGAGAAATCTTCCATACTGAAGTATCTTTGTTGCCTAATTAATTCAAAGGAAACAAACAAAATGACTAGTAAGGAAAAATGTAGGGTTTAACACACCTTTTGTTTTAAATATTTAAGGTTTTAAAATTGCTTAAAGTTTTTAATCTCAAGTAGGAAAACATTATCTGAATTGAATACCCTAATGGCAAACCACTGTAAAATGTTTTCAGCTGCATCTGGGCCAGAGGGCCTAGTGATTATCTTCAAAGCACCCCAACTTTCTTCATGAGAAGGTCAGAAGTACACTGGTTTGTTTTATTGCACCATCCATTAGGTGATCTAAGTTGCTTTTCCTCTGGCAAGGACTTTATGTGTCAGAAGGGCATTATGCTTAACCTCCAAATTTGGCCCACAGTTTACTGATGAGCTTCATAACCTTTGAGTTACCCTGATATTTTGACATATTTGCAGGGTTCTGGGCTACATCCTGGAAGGCCACCATAACTTCTGGGTCCTGCATGGCTGCAAGGACCTCTGGATCACTAAAAATTTCTTTCATCCAGGCATTCATGGCATTCCAGGCATGCCCCCTCCCATTCCATGCATTCCTCCAGGAAAATTAGCAGGAATTCACCCAGGAGAGCCACCTGGAAAAGAACCTTACTGAGCTCCTGATTGTCCCCTGGCTTCTTCCTCCCTCTGGGCTCTCTCATGTTCTTCTCAAGCCTCCTTAACCCTTTCTGTTCTTTTTTTGATCTCTCACTCTTTGGGCTTTTTGAGCGTACTTTCTCCAGTATCAGCAGTTTTCTGGGCCTTTGGGTGAACTTCCATCAGCGTTGCACTAGCATCTTCATAATCTAGCTTACAGGAAGAGGCAAGATCACTGGCAGCTTCCTTCTGATGGCCCAGAAGTCTGTGTGCTTTCCCTCGCTACGTGTACAGCTGAGCTGCATCCAGATTTATTTCAGTAACTCTTCCACAGGCTTGGATGGGAACGTTTCCCTTCTGTAATTTGATGAAGACACTGGTTCTCTTGGCATACAGAATGGCCACACAAGGGGTCAGCTTGATGGCATCTTTAAACAACTCTTCGGCATTCTGTGGCTCACCATCATTTAGGGCACCAATGGCAGCCACTTATTATTATTTTTAATCATTTGCCTGATCCATCATCTCCTTAGTTATCACTACATTTTTATCTCTCATTTCTTGAGGGGCATTATGATCTGGTTCAATCACACCTTCATTATCAAATTCTAGATCCCTTTCCTCAGTTGATGGTTTGTCTGTCTTCATGTTTTCTTCACCTTCTTACTATCTGCTTTTGCTTCCTAAGTGTTTAATTCTGATTTAGTTTTATGAGAAACAGGTGGCATTTTAGCCCCCATACTCTCCACCTACTCCCTCAGGAAGCTCATTTCCTCTGTGTTCAGAACACTCCAGTCCTGCATTTACAGGAAGGCTCCAAGCTCTCTCATTTTGCGCAGGTCCATGGCCCAGGAGACAGTGGGAGGTGGTGGGCATAAGCTGCTGGCCAGATGCCAGTCCTGGGCACTACTTCAGTCGTGACCACGTAGAGGGGAAGGATGTCCTGAGGCTGAACAAACTAGAACCTCCCTGGCCACTGGCTCTGCCCAGCCAACTACCCTGGGTTCTTCTCCTGTTCATTCCTACTTTCTCTACCTCTGCCCTGCATGCTGGTTAAAATCTTCTAGAAGTGTGGCTGTTCATGCTTTGCCCACCTCTCCACGCATGCATTCTTATATTAACTCAAAACCTGTGCTCTAGAGGGATCAACCATCCAGTGTCTTCAAGAAGGTGGAAACTGTTAGCCCCTGAAGGGGGTTATTTAGAATAGAATATTCTCTTGAGTGTGGCCATTAAATGGAGCATGATGCCAGGAAGCCAAAAGGCCTTCTGGCCAGAGCAGCAGTCACAGCTCTGGGTGAGGAAGAATCATCTTGACATCAGATATTCTTTGATGTTTTTTCTAATTTGTCATTTTTAATTCCCTACTTTGTTATGTGATAGATTTTCTTCCGATTTATTGAGATAGAACTGCCAGCACTATATAAGTGTTAGGTACACAGCATAATGGTTTGACTTTTGTTATCTAGTCCCTAAGCCCTATCTGACTCTTTGTGACTCCATGGACTGCAACAGGCCAGGCTTCCCTGTAGCTCCCTACCTCTGGGAGTTTGTCCAAACTCATGTGCCTTTAGTGGATGATGCCATCCACTCATCTCACTCACTGTCACCCCCTCACCCTTCTTCCTCCTGCCCTCAATCTTTCCCAGCATCAGGGTCTTTTCAAATGAGTCACTCTTCACATCAGCTGGCCAAAGTATTGGAGCTTCAGCATCAGTCCTTCCAGTGAATGTTCAGTGTTGATTCCTTTAGGATTGACTGGTTTGATCTCCTTGCAGTCCAAGGGACTTTCAAGAGTCTTCTCTAGCACCATAGTTCAAACACATTGATTCTTTGGCGCTCAGCTTTCTTTATGGTCCTACTCTCACATCCATACATCACTACTGGAAAAACCGTAGCTTTGACTATACATACCGATCTTTGTCGGCAAAGTAACATCTCTGCTTTTTAATGTGCTGTCTAGCTTTGTCATAGCTTTTCTTCCAAGGAGCAAGCATTTGTTAATTTAGTGGCTGCAGTCACCATCTAAGGTGATTTTGGAGCCCAAGAAAATAAATTATGTCATTGTTTCCTTTGTTTACCCATCTAGTTGCCATGACATGATGGAACTGGAAACTACGAGCTTCTTTTTTGACTGTTGAGTTTTAACTAAGACCTGGTACCCCAAAATAAATAAATACTTAAAAAAAAAAACCCTCAGTGATGTGTGGTTTACAGATGAAATGATCTTTGATTTCTTTTAAAAGTTTATTCTTGAGTATCACTTTTAATGTCATTACAAATAGCATCAAGTTTTCATTTTTGTTTTCTAATTCTTTGTTGCTTGCATGTAGAAACAATTTGTATATATTGACCTTGAGATACTGCTTGATTCACTTACTGGGTCTAGCAGAATTTTTTATAGAATCCTTATATAACCCTATATAGAATCCTTTATATAATTATAGAATCCTTTTATATTTTATAAAATCCTTTAGATTTTCTGAAAGTGAATTTTTATCTCTATTTCCCTTGATCTGTTTCCTTTTCTGCCTGATTACATTGCCTGATTACATTGCCTTAGACTTCAGTAGAATGTTGAATAGGAGGGGTAAAAACAGACCTCATTCAATATTTTAACAATAAGCTAAATTCAGTATAGAATTTCGGAATTTCTTTTAGTTTTCCTAGAGTCTTTATTTTTATCGTAGTTGGGTATCAGACATGGTCATGTGATTTTTTGGGATACCTATTTTGTACATATTTTCTGTACCTCTTCTGTACCTAACCATGTGACTGTTTTTTATTCTGTTAGTAAACCAAACATGCATTCCTAGGATAATCCTTGGTTAGTCATATCATATTATCCCATTTATATACTGCTGGGTTAAATTTGCTAATATTTAGTTAAGAAATTTTCTGCCTATGTTCAGGGGTATTACTCCATGGTTGATTTTCCTTTTGTGAAGGGCTTATGGTTGCTTTATCATCATTTGATATTAAAGTTATGCTGGTATAGTGGTCCCATAAAATGAATCAGGAACTGTTTTTCCTCTTTTATTCCTGAAAGAGTATTGAAGGGATTCAAAAATCAATTTCTTTACCAGTTTTCATCAGTTTATTAAGTTGTGCTTCTGAGAAATTTGTCTATTTCATCTACCTACATCATCAGGTTTGTGGACTTGTGTCTTTAACAGTACCTTACTATCTTTCTAATTACTGTAGATTTATAGTCATGTTTCCTGTCTTATTTTGTATATTTATATTTTGTGCTTTTTCCCCCCTAAATTGGTGTTGTTGGTGTATATCAATTTTAATAATCCTTTCAAGAACCAACTTAGCTTGAAGAATTTTCTCTTCACTTCCACAAATTTCTTCTGTTCTCTATTATTTTCTTCTGTCTATTGATATTGTGTTTGCTTCTTAGATTATTGATTTTAGAACTTTTTGTTTTCATATATTTTACTATATTATATATCTTACAATATATTGCTTTTGATTTTGCTTTAGTCAAACATCTTTCAAAGAAATTGAGAAACACAAAAGAAAAGATATATCTTTCTTAATCATTTCTGGAACTTTCAGTCCTTTCTGCAAATTAAAGTTTCCAACTGGTGGTGTTTCTCTCCAGCCTATGGAACTTCCTTTAATATTTCTCACAGATTAGTTATACTGGAAGCAAGTTTTATCAGATTTTATTTTTCTGAAAATGCCTTTTCGCATCTTCAGTTTTTAAGAGTTTTTATTGCTAAATATAGAATTCTAGACTAGCTGTTTGGGCTTACTGGCAAAACTGTCATAATATTATATTACCAAAGAAAAGGAAAACAAATAAAAAGTAAATCTGTACCTCTTAAAGTTCCATCTTTGCCTTATCCTTGTGCTTGGAGTTTTCAAAGAAATCCAGATCAGGAGGCATAAAATGCTATGACAACTAAACATAAATCCTGACATGTTTCTTAGCAGCTGGAGAACTTATGGAAATAAAACTGACTCATGAAAGACCATGTGACAGCTTTAGATATGATCCAGAAGTTGATTAAAGGACTGGAAGCAAAGACTGACATTGAAAGAATGTCAGTACAACTGTAGATAGAATATCTATAAAACTATACCACTTGATGAAGAAAAAGACTGAGCAATCATTTCACGATAGCCAATTTTTTTTTAAATTTAAGTATAGTTGATTCATAATACAGTATTAGTTTCAGGTGTACAACATAATGATTTGATATTTTTATAGCTTATTCTCTAAAGTTTTTATGAAATAATGACCATATTTCCTTGTGCTGTGCAATATACCATTGCTGTTTACTTATGTGATACATAGTCATTTGTATCTCAATTTCCTACCCGTATCTTGCTGCTGCCCCCTGTCTTGTCCCCACTGGTAATCTCCGGTTTGTTCTATGTGTGAGTCTGTTTCATTGTATTCATTTGTTTTATCATTTAGATTCGACATATACATGATAACATATCATGTTTATCTTTCTCAGCCTGGCTTATTGCACTAGCATAATATCCTCTATGTCCATCCATGTTCTTGCAAATAGCAGAATTTCATTTCTTCATTTTTGTGTGGTATAACATCATCTTTATATCTTGATTGCTTTCATATCTTGGTTATTGCAACTAAGGCTGCTCTGAACATTCAGGGTACATGTATCTTTTAGAATTAGAGGTTTTGTTTTATTTTTTGATATATACCCAGGAGTAGAATTGCTGGATCATGCGGCATCTCTATTTTCAGGTTTGAGAAACTTGCATAGTGTTTTATAATGGTACTGCCTATTTACATATCCAGAAATAGTGCAGTAGGGTTCCTTTTTGTCCACATCCTGGCCAGCATTTCCTGTTTGTAGACATTTTGATGATAGTCATTTTGAGGTATGAGGTGATATCTTATTGTGGTATTTTTAATTTTTATTTTATATTGGACTAGAGTTGATGTACAATGTCGTGTTAATTTCAAGTGTACAAGTGTACAGTGAAAGTGATTCAGATATTGAGCAGAGGTTCCTGTGCTAAACAGTAGGCTCTTTATGGTTATCTGAACTATGGACGGAGGTTTGTGACATGGTACAGGAGACAGGGATCAAAACAATCCCCATGGAAAAGAAATGCAAAAAAGCAAAATGGCTGTCTGAGGAGGACTTATAAATAGCTATGAAAAGAGAAGTGAAAAACAAAGGAGAAAAGGAAAGATATAGCATCTGAATGCAGAGTTCCAAAGAATAGCAAGGAGGGATAAGAAAGCCTTCCTCAGTGATCAATGCAAAGAAATAGAGGAAAACAACAGAATGGAAAAGACTAGAGATCTCTTCAAGAAAATTAGAGATACCAAGGGAACATCTCATGCAAAGATGGGCTCAGTAAAGGACAGAAATGTTAGGGGCCTAACAGAAGCAGAAGATATTAAGAGGTGGCAAGAATACACAGAAGAACTATACAAAAAGATCTTCACGACCAAGATACTCAAGATGGTGTGATCACTCACCTAGAGCCAGACATCCTGGAATGTGAAGTCAAGTGGGCCTTAGAAAGCATCACTACGAACAAAGCTAGTGGAGGTGATGGAATTCCAGTTGAGCCATTTCAAATCCTGAAAGATGATTCTGTGAAAGTGCTGCACTCAATATGCCAGCAAATTTGGAAAATTCAGCAGTGGCCACAGGACTGGAAAAGGTCAGTTTTGATTCTAATCCCAAAGAAAGGCAATGCCAAAGTATGAGCAAACTACCGCACAATTGCATTCATCTCATGCGCTAGTAGTGTAATGCTCAAAATTCTCCAAGCCAGCTTCAGCAATACATGAATCGTGAACTTCCAGATGTTCAAGCTGGATTTAGAAAAGGCCAAGGAACCAGAGTCAAATTGCCAACATCCACTGGATGACTGAAAAAGCAAGAGAGTTCCAGAAAAACATCTATTTCTGCTTTATTGACTGTGCCAAAGCCTTTGACTGCGTTGATCACAATAAAGTGTGGAAAATTCTTCAAGAGATGGGAATACCAGACCACCTAACCTGCCTCTTGAGAAACCTATATGCAAGTCAGGAAGCAACATTTAGAACTGGACATGGAACAACAGACTGGTTCCAAATAGGAAAAGGAGTACATCAAGGCTGTATATTGTCACCATGCTTATTTAACTTTATATGCAGAGTACATCATGAGAAACACTGGGCTGGAAGAAGCACAAGCTGGAATTAAGGTTGCCCGGAGAAATATCAGTAACCTCAGATATGCAGATGACACCACCCTTATGGTAGAAAGTGAAGAGGAAGTAAAAAGCCTCTTGATGAAAGTGAAAGAGGAGAATGAAAAAGTTGGCTTAAAGCTCAACATTCAGAAAACGAAGATCATGGCATCTGGTCCCATCATTTCATGGGAAATAGATGGGGAAACAGTGGAAACAGTATCAGACTTTATTTTCTGGGACTCCAAAATCACTGCAGATGGTGATTGAACCCATGAAATTAAAAGACACTCCTTGGAAGGGAAGTTATGACCAACCTAGATAGCCTATTAAAAAGCAGAGATGTTACTTCAGCAACGAAGATCTATCTAGTCAAGGCTATGGTTTTTCCAGTGGTCATGTATTGATGTGAGAGTTGGACTGTGAAGAAAGCTGAGCGCCGAAGAATTGATGCTTTTGAACTGTGGTGTTGGAGAAGACTCTTGAGAGTCCCTTAGACAGCAAGAAGATCCAACCAGTCCATCCTAAAGGAAATCGGTCCTGAATATTCAAGGAAGGACTGATGCTGTAGGTGAAACTCCAGTGTTTTGACCACCTGATGCGAAGAACTGACTCATTTTAAAAGACCCTGATGCTGGGAATGATTGAAAGTAGGAGGAGAAAAGGACAACAGAGGATGAGATGGTTGGATGGCATCACTGACTCAATGGACATGAGTTTGAATAAGCTCCAGGAGTTGGTGATGGACAGGGAAGCCTGGCGTGCTACAGTCCATGGGGTCGCAAAAGGCAGACATGACTGAGCGACTGAACTGAAATGAACTTAATGACTGAATAATATTCCACTGGATATTGTGTACCACATCTTTCTGCATTCATCTAGATGGACACTTAGGTAGCTTCCATCTTGGCTACTTTAAATAGTGCCGCTATGAACATTGGAGTACCTGTATCTTTTTGAATTATTGTTTCTACTTTTTGTGTGTGTGTGTGTGTATACATGCTAAGTTGCTTTAATCGTATCTGACTCTTTGCATTCCTGTGAACTATAGCCCACCAGACTCCTTTGTACATGCAGTTCTCCAGGCAAGAATATAGGAATGGACTGCCATGCCCTTCTTCAGGGGATCTTCCTGACCCAGGAATCTTTGATGTATACCCAGGGGTAAAAGTGCTGGGTCATATGGTAATTCTGATTTTAGCTTTCTGAGAAACCTCCCTACTATTTTCCATAATGGTTGTACCAACTTACTTTCCCGCAAATAGGGTACTATGCTTCCCTTTTCTCCACATCCTTGCTAAAGTTCGCTATTTGTAGATATTTTAATGATAGTCATTTTGACAGGTGTGAGGTGGTATTTTATTGTGGCTTTGATTTATATTTCTCTAGTGATTAGTGGTGTTAAGCATCTTTTCGTGTGCCTGTTATCCACTTGTATATCTTTTTGGGAAAAATGTCTACTTGGGTCTTTGGTCCATCTTTTAATTGGGATCTTTTTGATATTAAGTTGTATGAGCTATTTATATTTTTTGATATAAACTTCTTACCAGTCATATCATTTACAAATATTTTCTCCTATTCAGTAGATGTCTTCCTGTTTTATCCATGGTTTCCTTTGCTGTTCAAAAGTTTTAAAGTTTAATTAGGCCCCCTTTTTTTTTTTTTTGCTATTGTTTCCTTTGCTTTAGGAAGCAGATGCAAAAAAATATTACTACAGTTTATTTCAAAGAGTGTTATGCCCATGTTTCCTTCTAGGGCTTGTATGGTTTCCAGTCTTAGATTTAAGTCTTTAATCCACTTTCAGTTTATTTTTGCATATGGTGTTAGAAAATGTCCTAATTTCATTCTTTCACGTGTAGCTGTGCATGTGCCAGTCTTTAAATATACAAAGTGACTGTATTCAGTGAGTGGCAGCCAGCTGTTCATAGACACAGATGTGCATGGGTGTGTGCATGTTAAGTTGCTTCAGTCGTGTCTGAGTTTTTGCAAACCTATGGACTGTAGCCCCCAGGCTCCTTGTCCATGGGATTCTCCAGGCAAGAATACTGGAGTCGGGTAGCCATGCCCTCCTCCAGGGGATCTTTCACGAGATAAAATGGGCTTAAACTAAGTTAGGAGGGACTTAATTTTGGAATATATCTTATAAGCAATGAAGCCAAGTTATTGAATATATCTTCGAAAGAGAAGAGTTTCTCCTCTATATTTAGAGGGCTTTGCATGTTGCTACTGGAAATTATATCTCCTCAGGGCTCTTTTCACACCTTTATATTATCAAAACATCAGTAGGTGGGACTATCCCAAGCAAATTTTTTCTTCCTTTATAACTTCTCATTTACCCCACCTAACAAAGCCATCTGCAACTTTTACATCTATGAGAAAATTTTAATACAGCAATAAAGCCTTCTGTGAACTAAGTTTGTTACTGACACAGATGGGATTCTAAATTCTGAATAACCATTCAAAGAAAAAATATTAGCTACACAAAAGAAATAGATATAAACTATCATTACTGATATTTTTAGTACAAAGTCTTTCCTCAAAATAATTTAGCTTCAGTTACTTGTTTCTAAAGGGTTACATTTTAAGACTTTGGCATTTAGTCCAATTCTGTACAATTTTGAATCACAGAAAAAAGTAGGTGTATCAAGTGACTGGTATGTTGTAAAAATTGTTTTCTAAGATTCAAGGAACAGGTTGATTGAATAGCTTTTTCAGAAAGATATAAAAATCTTTGAATCCCTATTCTGTCACAGCTTTCCTCACAAAAATGACAATAATCTGAACAGTTTTCTAAAGTAAATTATGCAGAATCATCCACTTCAGGTAACACTTATTTATTTTATTTATGGTATATAAAATCAGAGGCTGGCAGGGTTAGGCTCACAGTATAAACAAAGACATCTAGGTTAATTCCTTTGCCTGACTGATACTCACTAGGTCCCTGATTAGATGCCAGGCCCCTTGGTTCCCAGGTTAACACAGTTTTGAGTAAATCAGGCTTCTTCTAACCTGTGAGTGTATGTCTCTTATACTTAGATTCACCAACGTTGGGTGAAGTCTCTTAAATCAGGGGTTCCCTAGCCTCTAGGATCTAATGCCTAATGATCCAAGGTGAAGTGGATGTAAACTGGACTAAATGCCAAAGTCTAATAACAGAAATAAAGTCCACAATCAATGTAATGTGCTTGAATCATCCCCCAATTATCCCCACCCCCAGGCCGCAGAAAAATTGCCTTCTATGAAACAGGTCCCTGGTGCCAAAAGGTTGTGGAACTGTCTCACATGAATATGTAGCCAGAATAACCACGAAGAAACGGTCCCTGAGAAGGTTTCAACACTTGCCTTTTAACCTATGTGTAAGGCAGGAATAGACACACAGATGTGGCCTATCATAGAACAGACTTGTGGTCACGGAGAGAGAAGGAGAGTGAAACGAACTGAGAGAGTAACACCGACATATGTGCACTACCGTGTGTGAAGTAGATAACTAGCAGGAAGCTGCTGCATAACACAGGGCTCAGCTCAGTGCTCTGTGATGGCCTAGAGCAGTGAGACAGAGGGTGTGGGAGAGAGGCTCAGCAGGGAGGGACACACACACACACACTTACGACTGATTCATGTTGTCATAAGGCAGAAACCAACACAACTTTGTGAAGCAATTATCCTCCAATTAATTTTTTTTTAATTCTTGCCTTTTAATACTCATTGTTCTTTTTGAATCCAAACAGATTGTCTCTGAAAGTATTCTTCCCATAATTATTGGCCTTCAAAGTGTGCCTATTTTGAAATCAATACTTACTTAAGCTGAAAAATATTCCTAATAAATTGTCTTTTGAGGAGAAACATTATACAACAAAATGTAAACATGAAAACACACAGAGAACACTTCTCTGAAGAAAGAAAGCAAACAAAAATATTAACCATGCCTATCTCTGAGTGATCATGTTTTGAGTAATTTCTTCCCCCACTTCCTTGCTTAGCTATAATTTTAAAAATACAACAGTAAGCATATTGCTTTATTGAGGCAAAAGAAATCAAAAGGCTCTTAAGTCAATTTTCTTGTACTTTTGATTGGGAACATAATTTAAAGTGAGAATACTTGAGAATTCCTTAGCATTTTGTTGTTCAGATCTAGAGCAGCAGTGAATAGCCAGCACTTGATGCTATCAGACATCCTACCTAATTGTGAACATTATCCTAAATAAATTTTACAGTGAAATGACTTGTTTTTTAATACTACTTAAAACATCCTCAGATATTAACACCTTAGTGTCTAAAACACTATTCAAATTTGACATTCAGTATATTAGGTAATCTGAATTAAAAGCACCACATTCTGAAAGAAGGTTTGATTTTTATTAGGGCAAAAGTAGCCTACTTAAAAAAAAATCCATTCTTAGTTTTCAATGTATAATTACAATTCCTATTGTATAAATGTCTTTAATTTGCCTCTAAGATTGTAATTACTATTTATGATCTATTCAAATGGTTCAATCAACACTTTCACTAAGGAGGTAAAATCATGGAAATAAATCCAATGCATAAAAGGAATATAAAATATTATATTTACTTATGGTGCTGGTTGAACATATTTTAGGAATAGATATCCTTTTAAGCTCTCTTGGTATATCAGTATATATTCAATCACCCTTAAGACCTATGACATCTTCTTTAAATCTAACCTCACTTATAATCACTAATATAATACCAATAAGTCCTCTTATTGGTATTTGGTTTTCAGTATCAGACAATGTACCAGAATCTTGTTTAAAGTGGCTTTTTATATTCTTGAAGCAAATCATAGGTTTAACTCCATTTGAATGGCTCCTACTTTACCTAAAATCATTGAGGCTGGAAAGATTTTTATAATAATTTATTAAAGAACTAAACTCTGCCAATAATTAATAATTATTAATAGTAAAAAATATAAGTACTTATTGTCTCTGGAACCCAAACCTGTAACCCTATACCCTATTTATTTATTTACTCTTCTTCCCATTAATCATTCTTATTATTTTCTGAATTGTTTTCTTTTGTATCTTTTCCAATTGAGTTTTTCTGAAATTATTTCTCTGTTATTATCACCATAGCTCAGCTGTGGAGAGGGCTTCATATGATTGGAATCCTTAGGCCTCTTCGGTGTCTTGCTAGGGAATGAATGCCTGAAATCCCACTCTCCCATTTCCATTCCATTTGACTGTTTTAAAACTGTTCACTTTGTAATCTAGAGAGTGTTGAAGGTAGGGAAGGAGGGAGAAGTAAATTTTCCCAATAGAGTAGAAATAATTGAGGAATGAATTTGAGGACTTCAGTCTCCCAGCATAATGTTGGTTTGGGCCCTGATATCAAGATGATATCTAGGAATATGAATATCTGGGCCTAATGAGATATCAGCATGCATTTGGATCATGAATAAACAACCTTTCTCCAACCTGGTCACTGTTGGCTACATCAGTGAAAGGCTTGTCAAAGATTACAAAATTAGTCTCTGACACCTGTTGGCCAGCTATCTTCTTACACACACACACACACACACCCCCACCCACCCCCCACACACACACCCACACCCACACACACCCCCGCCCCACCCTTGTGTAGAAAACTCTCCTATTTGTTGGGCCTCACAGGAGAGGCCCTGAGGAAAGATTTCACACATAGCTGACTGAACCTGTCAATACTTGTGACTATTATTCAGGCAGCTTTGAAAATGCAAATGTTTTTCAAGGTGAGAAATACATCCTCCTCTTAACAGGCCTTTTCTTCATTAACTCTGCTTATTTTTGGCAGAACCCAGAGGACACATATGTTTTAAAGATGAGAATTAGGGAGGAAAAGTCAAACTTACAGGTGCGTTGCCGCCACAGGGCATAGATGGAAGGGAGCCCAGGAGCTGAAGGAGGGGGCGGGAGTGAGGGGAGACCCTGCGGAACTCCACCCACTGTCTTCTGCCCAGCCTCTCTGATGTCATCACGCTGGTAGCACACTCAAACAATTTTCATGCTATCAATAACTTAGTATTTACGGAGTATGAGAGTGGACCTTTTTCTTCTTCCCTATGTATTTAGTGGTTAACTCGAGAAAAAGAAATCTAGTCTTTTTTCAAGTGTTGTTTTAGGAGTATCAGGAAATTCATTTGAACAAGATGTGCTAAACTTATGGCAACCAACTCCAGGATTCTTGCCTGGGAAATTCCATGGACAGAGAAGCCTGGCAGGCTAAGGTCCATAGGGTCACAAAGAGTTGGACACCACTGAAGCGACTTAGCTAAAATATTATTCCCATTTAAGTGAAACAAGTATGGAAGTCAGAGAAGATATACAAAAGTTATAGAAGATTAAAAGCATTAAAAATTATTGTAAATAAAGTAAAGTCTGGATCTGAGATGCTGCAAAGTCCCTTCTGACTCTGAGATTTTGAAGCTTTATCACCTATATTTGTATGGCAGATCAAATTTGCAATGTAATTTCATATATTCTCTAATTTGATTTTTATAATAACCTTAAGTCAAAAAACATGAGTCCCACAGATAAAGAAACTGAGGTGGAGAGATTTTGGATATTTTTCCAAAGTCACCAACACCTTGTCATGGTTGAATTGTGATTACGATCAAGATTTCCTGACTCCCAATCCAAAATTTTATGGTCTGCAGTTCACAATACTCCATACAAAGATATGAGATAAGTTATATCAACATATTGGAAAGCCTCTTGGCTAAGATAGGGTTTTAAATAAGAAATGTGTACAGATTAACTCACTAAAGCTGTTTTCATTCTGTTGCTTATTAGCATACCAAAATGTGGTAGACATATGGTCACTGCCTTCAAGGATATTAGCTATTAAAGACAATAGAATTGTAAATTAGTTTCCTTTGCACTCTTGCCTGGAAAATCCCATGGATGGAGGAGCCTAGTAGGCTGCAGTCCATGGGGTCGCGAAGAGTCGGACGCGACTGAGCAACTTCCCTTTCACGTTTCATTTTCTTGCATTGGAGAAGGAAATGGCAACCCATTCCAGTGTTCTTGCCTGGAGAATACCAGGGATGGGGGAGCCGGGTGGGCTGCTGTCTATGGGGTCACACAGAGTCGGACACAACTGAAGCGACTTAGCAGCAGCAGCAGCAGCAGCAGCAGCAGCAGAAACACTTATACTATTACTCTTTCAACAAGCAAGAAGCACATATAAAGTCAGATTCCAGGTAAGATTTAGGGGGATACAAGGATAAGTATAAAAGGGCAGAACCTGGTCTCTGAAGTCTTTAAAGAGAAATAGGAAATCATTACAATGATTGGAACTGCATCTTTACAGTTTGGAATCCACAAAAGGTGGAGAAATGAAAGGGTATCTCTGGGAAGCCAGTGTGAATCACATTTCCTGTGGCCAGGACTCACTCTTAGCATCCTACCTCTTTCTCTGCTTGTTTTTCTTTCAGTTAAGTTCAGTTCAGTCGCTCAGTCGTGTCCGACTCTTCCCGACCCCGTGAATCGCAGCATGCCAGGCCTCTCTGTCCATTGGCCTCTCTGGCTATCACCATCTCTCGGAGTTCACTCAGACTGATGTCCATCGAGTCCATGATGCCATCCAGCCTTCTCATCCTCGGTCGTCCCCTTCTCCTCCTGCCCCCAATCCCTCCCAGCATCACAGTCTTCCAGTGAGTCAACTCTTCGCATGAGGTGGCCAAAGTACTGGAGTTTCAGCTTTAGCATCATTCCTTCCAAAGAAATCCCAGGACTGATCCCCTTCAGAATGGACTGGTTGGATCTCCTTGCAGTCAAGGGACTCTCAAGAGTCTTCTCCAACACCACAGTTCAAAAGCATCAATTCTTCTGTGCTCAGCCTTCTTCACAGTCCAACTCTCACATCCATACATGACCACGGGAAAAACCATATCCATGACTAGACGGACCTTAGTTGGCAAAGTAATGTCTCTGCTTTTGAATATACTGTCTAAGTTGGTCATAACTTTTCTTCCAAGAAGTAAGCGTCTTCTAATTTCATGGCTGCAGTCACCATCTGCAGTGATTTTGGAGCCCCCCAAAATAAAGTCTGACACTGTTTCCACTCTTTCCCCATCTATCTGCCATGAAGTGATGGGACCAGATGCCATGATCTTTGTTTTCTAAATGTTGAGCTTTAAGCCAACATTTTCACTCTCCTCTTTCACTTTCATCAAGAGGCTCTTTAGTTCTTCTTCACTTTCTGTCATAAGGGTGGTGTCATCTGCATATTTGAGGTTATTGATATTTCTCCCAGCAATCCTGATTCCAGCTTGTGTTTCTTCCAGTCCAGTATTTCTCATGATGTACTCTGCATATAAGTTGAATAAACAGGGTGACAGTATACAGCCTTGACGTACTCCTTTTCCTATTTGGAACCAGTCTGTTGTTCCATGTCCAGTTCTAACTGTTGCTTCCTGACCTACATACAGATTTTTCAAGAGGCAGGTCAGGTGGTCTGGTATTCCCATCTCTTGAAGAATTTCCCACAGTTTATTGTGATCCACACAGTCAAAGGCTTTGGCATAGTCAATAAAGCAGAAATCGATGTTTTTCTGGAACTCTCTTGCTTTTTCCATGATCCAGCAGATGTTGGCAATTTGATCTCTGGTTCCTCTGCCATTTCTAAAACCAGCTTGAACATCAGGGAGTTCACGGTTCACGTATTGCTGAAGCCTGGCTTGGAGAACTTTGAGCATTACTTTACTAGCATGTGAGATGAGTGCAATTGTGTGGTAGTTTGAGCATTCTTTGGCATTGCCTTTCTTTGGGATTGGAATGAAAACTGCCCTTTTCCAGCCCTGTGGCCACTGCTGAGTTTTCCAAATTTCCTGGCATATTGAGTGCAGCACTTTCACAGAATCATCTTTTAGGATTTGAAACAGCTCAGCTGGAATTCCATCACCTCCACTAGCTTTGTTCGTAGTGATGCTTTCTAAGGCCCACTTGACTTCACATTCCAAGATCTCTGGCTCTAGATTAGTGATCACACCATCATGATTATCTGGGATGTGAAGATCTACCTGGAGTAACAGGCAAGTTGGGCCTTGGAATGCAGAATGAAGCAGGGCAAAGACTAATAGAGTTTTGCCAAGAAAATGCACTGGTCATAGCAAACACCCTCTTCCAACAACACAAGAGAAGACTCTACACACGGACATCACCAGATGGTCAACACTGAAATCAGACTGATTATATTCTTTGCAGCCAAAGATGGAGAAGCTCTATACAGTCAATGAAAACAAGACCAGGAGCTGACTGTGGCTCAGATCATGAACTCCTTATTACCAAATTCAGACTCAAATTGAAGAAAGTAGGGAAAACCACTAGACCATTCAGGTATGACCTAAATCAAATCCCTTATGATTATACAGTGGAAGTGAGAAATAGATTCAAGGGCCTACATCTGATAGATAGAATGCCTGATGGACTATGGACGGAGATTCGTGACATTGTACAAGAGACAGGGATCAAGACCATCCCCATGGAAAAGAAATGCAAAAAAGCAAAATGGCTATCTGAGGAGGCCTTACAAATAGCTGTGAAAAGAAGAGAAGTGAAAATCCAAGGAGAAAAGGAAAGATATAAGCATCTGAATGCTGAGTTCCAAAGAATGGCAAGAACAGTTAAGAAAGCCTTCTTCAGCGATCAATGCAAAGAAATAGAGGAAAAGAACAGAATGGGAAAGACTAGCAATCTCTTCAAGAAAATTAGAGATACCAAGGGAACATTTCATGCAAAGATGGCCTTGATAAAGGACAGATATGGTCTGGACCTAACAGAAGCAGAAGATATTAAGAAGAGGTGGCAAGAATACACAGAAGAACTGTACAAAAAGATCTTCACGACCCAGATAATCATGATGATGTTTTTCTTTATCTTTCATGTAAATTAACCTGTCTCTGTAGTCCTTTCCTCAGTCTCCTTTTATTGATTAGAGCTGATTATTACTGCCTTCTTGGGTAATATTATTACCTTCTTTTATTTTTCTGAGCTATTCTACTTTGACTTAACTCTACTTAGAGGACCAGTTTGAATGTGCTAGTTACCAGGACAAACTTACTGGGGCTCTGACCTCCTTTATGTATAGGTCTATTACCTATATCTTTGGGTCATATCCCCCATCCTCAGCTTCTCAAGGGTTGTGTGGACACATGGCACAAACCATTATTATCATAAGCAAGGACTTTATCTCAAGGATGGGAGCAGGCTAGCAGAGACCTCTCATGAATTATAGTATTTGGCATCCCTTATTTTTAATCATAAGTTGCTAATTTTTTTAAAAAAGTTTCATTTTTATTTTAAGCAGTCCAATTTATTGCTTCCCATCTATTCTCTTAGACCCATTTTCAAATAAACATGTTACTATAAACATTTCAGATAGAAAGTAATTCGGATAGAAGTAATAACAAAATCAAACAAGTAGGAGTCCTCTTACCTCATACAGTCACCAGTAATTGACTATTTAGTAAAAAAATCATTTAGTGTGAGGAATATTTTTTGATATGTTGTTTAAAGATCATATTTTAACAATACACATAAATATCTTATTAGAGTGTTCCATAGTAGTCCATGTTGTACAAAGACCATAATTTCTAATGAAGTGAAGTGAAGTGAAAGTCACTCAGTGGTGTCCGACTCTTTGTGACCCCATGGACTATACAGTCCATGGAATTCTCCAAGCCAGAATGCTGGAGTGGGTAGCCTTTCCCTTCTCCAGGGGATCTTTCCAACCCAGGGATCAAACCCAGGTCTCCTACATTGCAGGCAGTTTCTTTACCAGCTGAGCCACAATACGACATCTCCAATATCTAACTTTGGCTTCTTTAAAGTGAAAATTTAAATATCTTTGCAAATTAAAATTGGTGTGTAAGTCTTAAGACTTTGAGACTATTTACCAATCATTTATAAAATTCTTATCTATGCCTCATTTAAAAGAAAATTTTATTTAGAAACACAAGATTACCATGGCTTAATCACAAAATTAAACCTGGTTTTTATAGAAATAATTTTATTTTCCACTCATTTCATTCAATTATATATTTGAATGCATTAAAATTTTTTGAGTAAAGTCATTTAAAATAACATTGAAATATTAAATAACATAAGGCAGCAAGAAAACTAATTCTGGATAAGTCTGTAAGCCAGCTGATGGGAACAGAGTTACCAGTATGGCTTGGAGAAGAAAATAGTCTTCTGGTCTTAAATGTTTGCTCTATCATGAGCTTCAATTAGCCTCACTCACTGTGGTGACTATGATACAGAGAGGAAAGAGAGAATTCATTCAACTAGCAAGTAAGCTAAGGGGTTTTCCTGAACAGAAACTCAATGTGATTCTCTTAGGTTAGATTATAATACATGTAAGCTGAAAAATAAAAGTTTTTTAAATGGAGAGAAAATTACATTGGTGAATTTTAAATAGAGGAGACTTCTGTTAGAAAAACACAAAACAACACAGAATGAAGGCTTGCCAGTATAGGTAAATCAGTTCAGTTAGTTCAGTTTAGCCATTCAGTCATGTCCGACTCTTTGCGACCCCATGGACTGCAGCATGCCAGGCCTCCCTGTCCATCACTCCCAGAGTTTACTCAGACTCATGTCCATTGAGTCAGTGATGCCATCTAACCAAAGATGTCATCCCCTTCTCCTCCCACCTTCAATTTTTCCCAGCATCAGGGTCTTTTCCAATGAGTCAGCTCTTCGCATCAGGTGGCCTAAGTGTTGGAGTTTCAGCTTCAGCATCTGTCCTTCCAATGAATATTTAGGACTGATTTCTTTTAGGATGGACTGGTTGGATCTCCTCACAGTCCAAGGGACTTCTCCAACTCCACAGTTTAAAACATCAATTCTACTGCGCTCAGCTTTCTTTATAGTCCAACTCTCACATCCATACATGACTACTGGAAAAACCATGGCTGTGACTTGACAGACCTTTGTTGGTAAAGTCTCTGCTTTTTTAATATGCTGTCTAGGAGTCAGAAACAGAAATAAGTACTTCCTCAAGATACATATAGAAATAAAATCCAGGTGAATGATTCATTCACTTCATTAGAAATAGACTTTTGTTTGTCACAAACACGAGAAGTGGAGAACATGAAGAAATACTTTATAGCAGGCGTTCTTTAAATACGTTGGGAAACCAGAGATGACAGGGAACCTGCTCTTCAAGATGTACTAATCTTGAGTTTTCACACAGATTGAAACAGCAGCAGAGAAGCCAGAACTCAGAAAAGCAAGGAGTTGGACCTGAGACCACCAGCATAAGTTAGAACCTGAGGTCCCTGCAGTTAAAAGGTTAAAAAGGAAAAGGAAAAGGAAAAAGAAAGCTTCCTGATTCAGGGAGAGTATAAGGAAGTTTACTTTAGTCTGGATTTTGAGTGGCTAAAAAATTTCTCTGTGTTGGGGCTGAACCAAACATTGTCTGGTTTGGAAAAGAAATTACCATAAAAATTGCTCTTACACCAGTAATACTTCTAAAAGTCATGGAATTAATAAAGCATAAAAATTCCCTGATAGGACATGGTTTCAACCTAGGCTGCACAGGACTCCTATGAGAATGAAAATAAGTTTACAATGCAATTACAAAATAAAAAAATCCACCAGGAATTAGACAGCATATACTGCAGATATAAAATCCCAATAATAGAAGAAAATAGACATTCTGACAGAGATTCTGAAGTAAATTGTTAAGATGACTAAAGAAAGAGAAAATAAAAGCAAGACTTGAAGATGCAGGGAAAAAAAGGCACAAAAGCATAAAAGATAAGATAGTGACAAATAGATATAGAGGGACCAGATGGACAAATATGTAGTAGGGTGTTTATAGTAAAATATGGGTGGTGGTTATACAGGTGTGCAATGTAAAATGACTTATCTGTTTGAATTTTTTCATAGTAAATAATAGGGAGAAATATACTATGAACAGAAATGGCAAGATATAAAAGGAATCAGTAACTATAAAAGCTGGACAGATACTTATAAAACTGTTTGCTGACATTACCCATCAACAAAGGATCACAATAAAATACAGAGGGTCACTATAAAGCTGGAATAAGCAACCTTAGAAGCAAATAAGAACCATCTGACCAGAAGAATACACTCAAATAATAAAGACCAAAGTTTAACTTAGAGCACTGGCAGTGTACTCCGTGTGGTCCTCTGACTAGCAACATCATCATCAGCTAGAAACTTGCATAAAAAGTAAATATTCAGTCTCCTTCACAGACTTGCTAAATCAGACACTCCATGGCTAGAGCCCGGAACCCTGATTTAATACACTCTCCAGGTGTTTCTGATGCTGATTCATCAGAGAGTCATTGGTTATAGGGAAACAGACCTTCTGGCATAAGGAAAGTAGCTTACAAAAAATTAATGATAATACTTAATCTCATTTTCCAAAATCACTGTGGATGGTGACTACAGCACAAAATTAAAAGACGCTTGCTGCTTGGAAGAAAAGCTATGACAAACCTAGACAGCATATTAAAAAACAGAGACATCACTTTGCCGGCAAATGTCCATATATTCAAAGCTATGGTTTTTACAGTAGTCATGTATGGATGTGAGAGTTAGACCAAAAAGAAGGCTGAGCACCAAATAGTTAATGCTTTCAAATGGTGAGGCTAGAGAAGACTTCTCTGAGAGTTCCTTGGACAGCAAGGAGATCAAACCAGTCAATCCTAAAGGAAATCAACCCTGAGTATTCTTTGGAAGGACAGAGGCTGTGGCTGAGGCTCCACTACTTTGGCCACCTGATGTTAAGAGCTGACTCATTGGAAAATACCTTGATGCTGGGAAAGATTAAGGGCAGGAGGAGAAGGGGGCAACAGAGGATGATATGGTTGGAAGGCATCGCTGACTCGATGGACACGAGTTTGAGCCAACTCTGGGAGACAGTGAAAGACAGAGGAGGCTGTCATACTGCAGTTCACGGGGTCGCAAAGTCAGACACGACAGCAACTGAACAACAAATCTTAAGAGAATTCCTTTTCAATTCCAAAATGAATAGTATTACCACATCTTTCAATGGAGTGCTTGCAAACAATTTTATTTTCTACATTAAAAATATTGGTGAATGTTATTGTCAGACTATTGAAACTGGTAAGAAAGTTCAGCAAAGTCATGCTAAATGTAAGATTAATATGCAAAGTTATATAAAATGTAAACATATTTCTGTGAGACAGAATGATTTATAAAATGTAATTTTAAGAGATACTTTTATACTTAGGAAACTCAAACAGGGGCTCTGTATCAACTGATGGGGGGGATAGAGAGGGAGATGGGAGAGAGATTCAAATGGGAGGGGATATATGTATACCTGAGGTTCGTGACATTGTACAGGAGACAGGGATCAAGACCATTCCCATGGAAAAGAAATGCAAAAAAGCAAGATGACTGTCTGAGGAGGCCTTACAAATAGCTGTGAGAAGAAGAGAAGTGAAAAGCAAAAGAGAAAAGGAAAGATATAAGCATCTGAATGCAGAGTTCCAAATAATACCAAGAAGAGATAAGAAAGCCCTCTTCAGCGATCAGTGCAAAGAAATAGAGGAAAACAACAGAATGGAAATGACTAGAGATCTCTTCAAGAAAATTAGAGATACCAAGGGAACATTTCATGCAAAGATGGGCTCGATAAAGGACAGAAATGGTCTGGACCTAACAGAAGCAGAAGATATTAAGAAGAGGTGTCAAGAATACACGGAAGAACTGTACAAAAAGATCTTCACAACCAAGATAATCACGATTGTCAGGAGCCACGTTAGGCATTCCTGACAAAATGGAGGCATGGCCCTCAGCCCCCTCTCCTCATTCCACAGGCAAGGACCAGGGCTTAAGGAGTTAGGCCTTGTAATTCTGACTTGTCTTTTCCTCTCCTCGGCTGAGTTGACTGAAAAGGAATATTAAGGTGCTTATTGTTCTTGAGAGGAGCATGAGAAGGCACAAAGCCTTCTGCAGCTGTGCTCAGAAAATAATTCATAAAGTTAATCATTGACATTTGTTCAAGGACTTTTACAAAAGAGTGTTCCAGGATGAGCACATAGGCTGTAGCTTGAGGCCATGGGAGGGATTGATATCTGAAGCCTATTTGTAAGAAGAATGTTTATGGCAACAGAGTTTACTGAGTTTAGGGCTTAGAAATAATTAAAATAGCTGGAAGTTAAAGATGTAAGGAATGTGGTAAAATTAGCATATTTTACTATAGCTTAGAGAAGTTAGAAATTTTTAGAGACACTGTAGCTAAAAGCCTTTTTAAGAGATAGTGAGCTCAGGATGTTAGGGACAAACAGGATTTAGGAAGATAAGTGGTAAACTGAGGAATGTAGCATGAGTTTCAATGTAATCACAAGTTAACTATAGGACACAATAGAAGAGGTAGATAATAGATGATAAGACTGATTCTGAGAGAATCACTGAAGCAGGAAATCTGTTTGCAGAGAAACAATGATTTATGGAGATAATAAATCTGGGAGAGGGGGAACTGAAAATGTCAAACCTCTGGCCTAATGATTTTGTAAAAATATAAAAGAGAATCTTAAACTTGAAATAAACAGGCAGTCCAAGATAACTGAGAGGCTGTCTCATTCACTGACACCGTTCACCTCTTCAGGTGAATCCCTGGTGGCTGGAGTTGGACTCCAGCACACAATGGTGTGATCACTCACCTAGAGCCAGACATCCTGGAATGTGAAGTCAAGTGGGTCTTTAGAAGCATCACTAGGAAGAAAGCTAGTAGAGGTGATGGAATTCCAGTTGAGTTATTTCAAATCCTGAAAACTGGTGCTGAGATAGTGCTGCACTCAATATGCCAGCAAATTTAGAAAATTCAGCAGTGGCCACAGGACTGGAAAAGGGCAGTTTTCATTCCAATCCCAAAGAAAGGCAATGCCAAAGAATGCTCAAACTACCACACAATTGCACTCATCTCACATGCTAGTAACGTAATGCTCAAAATTCTCCAAGCCAGGCTTCAGCAATATGTGAACTGTGAACTTCCAGATGTTCAAGCTGGATTTTGAAAAGGCAGAGAAACCAGAGATCAAATAGCCAACATCCACTGGATCATCAAAAAAGCAAGAGTTCCAGAAAACATCTATTTCTGCTTTATTGGCTATACCAAAGCCTTTGACTTTGTGGATCAAAATAAACTGTGGAAAATTCTGAAAGAGATGGGAATCCCAGACCACCTGACCTGCCTCTTGAGAAACCTATGTGCAGGTCAGGAAGCACCAGTTAGAACTGGACATGGAACAGGAGTACATGGAACTGGAAAAGGAGTATGTCAAGGCTGTATATTGTCACCCTGCTTATTTAACTTCTATGCAGAGTACATCATGAGAAATGCTAGACTGGAAGAAACACAAAATGGAATCAAGATTGCTGGGAGAAATATCAATAATCTCAGATATGCAGATGACACCCCCTATGGCAGAAAGTGAAGAGGAACTAAAGAGCCTCTTGAAAGTGAAAGAGGAGAGTGAAAAAGTTGGCTTAAAGTTCAACACTCAGTAAACGAAGATCATGGCATCTGGTCCCATCACTTCATGGCAGATAGATGGGGAAAGAGTGGAAACAGT
Source organism: Nanger dama (assembly GCA_917880005.1). NCBI lineage: Eukaryota > Metazoa > Chordata > Mammalia > Artiodactyla > Bovidae > Nanger > Nanger dama. The sequence goes on along the minus strand of CAKJTW010000082.1, from coordinate 4,900,734 downwards.
GTCAGACTTTATTTTGGGGGCTTCAAAATCACGGCAGATGGTAACTGCAGCCATGAAATTAAAAGACGCTTACTCTGTGGAAGGAAAGTTATGACCAACCTAGATATCATATTCAAAAGCAGAGACAATGCTTTGCCGACTAAGGTCCATCTAGTCAAGGCTATGATTTCCCAGTAGTCATGTATGGATGTGAGAGTTGGACTGTGAAGAAGGCTGAGTGCCAAAGAATTGATGCTTTTTGAACTGTGGTATTGGAGAAGACTGTTGAAGTCCCATGGACTACAAGGAGATCCAACCAGTCCATTCTGAAGGAGATCAGTCCTGGGTGTTCTTTGGAAGGAATGATGCTGAGGCTGAAACTCCAGTACTTTGGCCACCTCATGCGAAGAGTTGACTCATTAGAAAAGACTCTGATACTGGGAGGGATTGGGGGCAGGAGGAGAAGGGGACAACAGAGGATGAGATGGCTGGATGGCATCACAACTCAGTGGACATGAACTCCGGGAGTTGGTGATGGACAGGGAGGCCTGGCATGCTGCAATTCATGGAGTCACAAAGAGTCGGACAGGACTGAGCAACTGAACTGAACTGAACTCATGGCTGATTCATGTTGAGGTTTGACAGAAAACAGCAAAATTCTGTAAAGCAATTATCCTTTGATAAAAATAAACCAAAAAGATACATTTACAATAAACATTCCTGTGTGGTTCTTATAGGTCCTTTATTGGTTCCTATAAATAGAGATAATAAAAGATATGTAAAATATTATGAGTAGATAAAATCTTATTGAAAAATCACAGAGAAATCTATGAGATATCTTACTGAATAGAAAGATTCAATCTCAAAGAATGAAGGGCTCCCCAGAATAGGTGTGTGTATGTCTGTACACATGCATATGTTTTGGATATGTATATAGACATATATACACACACGTATTACATATATGAATATGTCTTTAAATTTTCAGTGCAGTTCAGTACAGTTCAGTTGCTCAGTCGTGTCCGACTCTTGCTACCGACTCATGCTACCCCATGAATCGCAGCAGGCCAGGCCTCCCTGTTCATTACCATCTCTTGGAGTTCACTCAGACTGATGTCCATCGAGTCCGTGATGCCATCCAGCCATCTCATTCTCGGTCGTCCCTTTCTCCTCCTGCCCACAATCCCTCCCAGCATCAGAGTCTTTTCCAATGAGTCAACTCTTCACATGAGGTGGCCAAAGTACTGGAATTTCAGCTTTAGCATCATTCCTTCCAAAGAAATCCCAGGGCTGATCCTCCTTCAGAATGGACTGGTTGGATCTCCTTGCAGTCAAGGGACTCTCAAGAGTCTTCTCCAACACCACAGTTCAAAAGCATCAATTCTTCTGTGCTCAGCCTTCTTCACAGTCCAACTCTCACATCCATACATGACCACGGGAAAAACCATATCCATGACTAGACGGACCTTAGTTGGCAAAGTAATGTCTCTGCTTTTGAATATACTGTCTAAGTTGGTCATAACTTTTCTTCCAAGAAGTAAGCATCTTCTAATTTTATGGCTGCAGTCACCATCTGCAGTGATTTTGGAGCCCCCAAAAATAAAGTCTGACACTGTTTCCACTCTTTCCCCATCTATTTCCCATGAAGAGATGGGACCAGATGCCATGATCTTCGTTTTCTGAATGTTGAGCTATAAGCCAACTTTTTCACTCTCCTCTTTCACTTTCATCAAGAGGTTTTTAGCTCCTCTTCACTTTCTGCCATAAGGGTGGTGTCATCTGCATATCTGAGATTATTGATAGTTCTCCCAGGAATCTTGATTCCAGCTTGTGTTTCTTCCAGTCCAGCGTTTCTCATGATGTACTCTGCATATAAGTTAAATAAGCAGGGTGACAATAGACAGCCTTGACGTACTCCTTTTCCTATTTGGAACCAGTCTGTTGTTCCATGTCCAGTTCTAACTGTTGCTTCCTGACCTACATACAGATTTCTCAAGAGGCAGGTAGGTGGTCTGGTATTCCCATCTCTTTCAGAATTTTCCACAGTTTATTGTGATCCACACAGTCAAAAGCTTTGGCATAGTCAATAAAGCAGAAATCGATGTTTTTCTGGAACTCTCTTGCTTTTTCCATGATCCAGCAGATGTTGGCAGCATGATATCTGGTTCCTCTGCCTTTTCTAAAACCAGCTTGAACATCAGGGAGTTCACGGTTCACGTATTGCTGAGAATTTTGAGCGTTACTTTACTAGCATGTGAGATGAGTGCAATTGTGTGGTAGTTTGAGCATTCTTTGGCATTGCCTTTCTTTGGGATTGGAATGCAAATGGACTTTTTCCAGTCCTGTGGCCACTGCTGAGTTTTCCAAATTTTCTGGCATATTGAGTGCAGCACTTTCACAGAATCATCTTTCAGGATTTGAAACAGCTCAGCTGGAATTTCATCACCTCCACTATCTCTGTTCGTAGTGATGCTTTCTAAGGCCCACTTGACTTCACATTCCAAGATGTCTGGCTCTAGATCAGTGATCACTTCATCATGATTATCTGGGTCATGGAGATCTTTTTGTACAGTTCTTCCGTGTATTCTTGACACCTCTTCTTAATATCTTCTGCTTCTGTTAGGTCCAGACCATTTCTGTCCTTTATCAAGCCCATCTTTGCATAAAATATTCCCTTGGTATCTCTAATTTTCTTGAAGAGATCTCTAGTCTTTCCCATTCTGTTCTTTTCCTCTATTTCTTTGCATTGATCGCTGAAGAAGGCTTTCTTATCTCTTCTTGGTATTATTTGGAACTCTGCATTTCAGATGCTTATATCTTTCCTTTTCTCCTTTGATTTTCACCTCTCTTCTTTTCACAGCTATTTGTAAGGCCTCCTCAGACAGCCATATTGCTTTTTTGCATTTCTTTTCCATGGGAATGGTCTTGATCCCTGTCTCCTGTACAGTGTCATGAACCTCATTCCATAGTTCATCAGCACTCTATCTATCAGATGTAGGCTCTTAAATCTATTTCTCACTTACACTGTATAATCATAAGCAATTTGATTTAGGTCATACCTGAATGGTCTAGTGGTTTTCCCTATTTTTTCAATTTAAATCTGAATTTGGTAATAAGGAGTTCATGATCTGAGCCACAGTCAGCTCCTGGTCTTGTTTTTGTTGACTATAGAGCTTCTCCATCTTTGGCTGCATAGAATATAATCAATCTGATTTCAGTGTTGACCATCTGGTGATGTCCATGTGTAGAGTCTTCTCTTGTGTTGTTGGAAGAGGGTGTTTCCTATGACCAGTGCATTTTCTTGGCAAAACTCTATTAGTCTTTGCCCTGCTTCATTCTGCATTCCAAGGCCAAATTTGCCTGTTACTCCAGGTGTTTCTTGGCTTCCTACTTTATCATTCCACTGTCCTATAATGAAAAGGACATCTTTTTCGGGTGTTAGTTCTAAAAGGTCTTGTAGGTCTTCATAAAACAGTTCAACTTCAGCTTCTTCAGCATTACTGGTTCGGGGCATAGACTTGGATAACTGTGATATTGAATGGTTTGCCTTGGAAATGAACAGAGACCATTCTGTCCTTTTGGAGATTGCATCCAAGTACTGCATTTCGGACTCTTCTGTTGACCATGATGGCTACTCCATTTCTTCTGAGGGATTCCTGCCCGCAGTAGTAGATATAATGGTCATCTGAGAATTCCCAAATATATTTTTAATGTGAAACAAGAATCAAGAACAAAGGAAATCTTAAAAAATAAGAGTTGATTTACCATCAAGGCTTACCATAATTAAAACAATGTGGTACTGACTGTAAGAAGTGACCATAAGAACAATGTTGATAATATATCCTAGAATCGTACTTTTGTATACCCAAGGGCTTTGCAAATAATTAGAGAATTATTAATTGTTGGGGAGAAAATGGTTATCCAATATAAATATGAGTCAGTTGGTCTCCCATATAGTAAAAAATAAGATTACATTTTTACCTCACATCACACCACATATAAAAATAAGATAGATGATTTAAAAGCTAAATGTGAAAAGCCAAATTTTTAATTTTTTGAAGAAAATATCAAAGAATATCTTCATGACACGCAGTACTAAAGGATTACTTAACCAAGACACATGGAGCCAAACAGAATAGAGAGCTCAGAAATAAATCTACTCATTTATGGTCAACTAATCTACAACAAAGAAGGCAAGAATAAACAATAGAGAAAAGAGAATCTCTTCAATAAGTGGTGCTGGGAAAACTGGACAGCTATGTGTAAAAGAATGAATTAAAACATTTTCTAATGCCATATATGAAAATAAACTCCAAATGGATTACAGACCTAAATGTAAGACCAAAAATCATAAAACTCCTAGAATAGAACATAGAGCACTCTTTGATATAAACCATAGAAATGCCTTTTTGGGATCTGTCTTTTAAGGCAAAGAGTTTCCCCTGTGGCTCAGTGGCAAAGAATCTGCCTGCCAATGCAGGAGACGCAGCTTCTATCCCTGGGTCAGGAAGATCTCCTGGAGAAGGAAATGGCAACCCACTCCAATATTCTTGCCTAGAAAATTCCATGTACAGAGGAGCCTGGTGGGCTACAATCCATGGGGTTGCAAAGAGTCACAACTGAGTGACTGAACATGTAGCACCCATGCAACCACAATATATAAAAAGTTCAGACAATTCTATATCAAGAAGAAAAAGAAAACTTCATAGACCCAATTTAAAAATTGGGCAGAAGATTTAAATAGATACTTTTTCCAAAGAAGGTATACAGATGGCCAATAATATAGTTATCAGAAATGCAAACCAAAAACACAATGGGATATCATCTCAAACCTGTCAGAACAGGTGTCATCAAAAAGGCCACAGAAAACAAATGTTGGTGAGGGTGTGGGAAAATGGAAGCCCCATGTTTGTTAGAATGTAAGCTTGTGCAGCAAGTGGAAAGCAGTATGGCGTTTCCTCAAAAAACTACAAATAGAACTACCATATGATCCAACAATATTCATGTATCCACTAATGAGAATATATCCAAAGAAAACAAAAATGCTAATTCAAAGAGATAAATGCACCTCAATGGTCATAGCATCACTATTTACAGTACCAAAATACAGAAGCAACTTAAGTATCCATCAGCAGATGAATGGATAAAAACTATGTTACCCACACACACATGCATATATGCATACACACATGTATACCTGCAGTGAAATATCACCCAGTCATAAAAATGAATGAAATTTTGCCATTTGCAAAACCATGGATGGGATTTGGAGGGTATTATGCTTAATGAAATATGAAAGAGAAAGACAAATAATGTATGATATCAATTATACATAGAATCTAAAAAAATAAGTGAATATGGCAAAAAAAAAAAAAAGAGAGAGAGAGAGAAAATTCTCAGATATAAAGAACAAACAAGTTGTTACCAGTGGGGAGAGAAAAGGGAAGGGGCAAGACAGGGACAGGGGATTAGAAGGTACAAACTACTATGTATAAAATAAATAAGTTGCAAGGGTATATTGTACAGCACTAGGAATATAGCCAATATTTTATAATAGCTATAAATGAAATATAACCTTTAAAAACTGTAAATCACTATCTTGTACACCTGAAATTTATATGATATTGTAAATCTACTGTACCTCAAGTGAAAAAAAAAGACACATAGAGCCAAAATATGAAGGAAATGATGGATATATTTAATTACTAATCCTTTTATTTGATGCAAGAAATCATAAATAAAGTGAAATCCAAAACTATCATATGAAATAAAATATAGTGCCTAGAACTGGTAAATAATTAGTATCTAAAATACATAAAGAACTCTTATAAGAAGAAAAGCTCAGTAGAAGAATGAATGAAAGCTCCGAAAAGACAGTTCACAGAAGAATAAACCTGAATGAGCCAGGATATGTGGATATAAGATGTTTTCCCATTGGTTTTCTGTTCTTGCACTTGAGTATGAGTTGCACGCAGGAGGGCAATAAATAAATATTGCCTTCCCTTTTAAACTTTAAATCTATTGTTTTGCATCAATAATTTGAATGTTTTTGCAAAACTACGACTAATTTGCTGCCTACTCAACCAGTTTTGATTTGAAGGCCTACTTTGGATGAAGATACATGCTCTCACAGCTTTGACTTTCCAACTAGACTGAAGAAAATTCATTCATCTATTGACTTAATAGCTTAATTTCTATATAACTCATTGAAATGAGAGTATTTCTATTCTCACAATACCCCATACTAGCAACAGCTAAGAGTGGGGAAAAGTAAAAAAATAATAATAATAATTTTTTTTTAATGTCTGTTTGTGTGTCTCACAATTAAGACTCATTCTCTGGGGACATTTAAAACTGTGTGTGCAGGAAAAAATGCATAGAAGTTTATACTTGGAAAAGCTATGGAAACGTTGAAGCTGGGAGCATTTTATATAATGAAGTTAGGCTATTAGTCAAAGGAGGTAATCTAGGAGACCAAGGTCAAATCTGAAAATTAAGCAGAAGGTGGGAATACCTAAGGATTAGGAACGTAACTCAAACTTTGTTATTACAAACTGACTTTTTAAGACTCATTTAACTCTTACTGTTCTAATGTGGCAATTTTAAGTTAACTTTACTGGCATATAGTTGACATATTAGTCTCTGCTATAGAGCAAAGTGAGTCAGTTATACATATACATATATCCATTCTTTTTTAAAATCTATTTCCATAAATGTGGCAATTTTAATTAGCAAATTCTCTTGTACCTAAGAAAGTATCACTGGTGGGAAAGTAGCTCAGATTTCTATTCATATTTTAAAGAATAGTTAGTGGGTTTCATTTCCTCTCTGTCTCAATTTCCTTATCTGAAAGATAGAATGGTTAGTAGCACCTACGCCTCCAGAGGGTAAAGCGTCTGCCTACAATGCAGAAGACCCAGGTTCAATCCTTGGGTCGGGAAGGTCCTCTGGAGAAGGAAATGGCAATCCACTCCAGTACTCTTGCCTGGAAAACCCCATGGATGGAGGAGCGTGGTAGGCTACAGTCCATGGGGTCACAAAGAGTCGGATACGACTGAGAGACTTCATAATACAGGCAAATGCAAAATGTCTGCAAGATACTAAGCACTGGATAAAACTTAGCTATGTGGCACAATGGTAAAGAATCAACCTACCAATGCAAGAGATACAAGAAACCAGAGTCGGGAAGATCCCCTGCAGTAGGAAATGGCAACCAGCTCTAATATTCTTTCCTGGAAAATTCCACGACCAAAGGAGCCTGGCAGGCTACAGTCCATCTGATTGCAAATAGTGGGACTTGTCTGAGAACCCATATGTACATGCACATCTAAATTTCAGCATATCTAAACGAAGCCTGCCTGTTTGGATCTGTAGGAAATGGCTATAGTTTAATGGCTGCCAGTGTTTGTGCCTGAAAAGTATTAAATGATCTTTTTTAAAACCTGGAATTAAAAATTAAATGTTAAGAGAAAGGACACATGAATGAAGATAACATTTATCTCCAAACAATTTCATAGTTCATATTTCTGAGGGAATATACACAGATTAGATTAGATCTGACCACGGATACTAAACACACACAGACACATACACACACACACACACTCTCTCACACAGTTACACCCCCGCCCCCAAATATATGGGTCAGCCAAAACCTGGATACACATAATTTGCATTCTTAAAACCCATGGAAACAAACCACTGTGCTGAAATTGATATTCCATATAATCTTTGCTGTTAACCAGAAGTTAAAATACTTTCCAACACAATTAAAACACGTTTGAAACTACAAAATGTGAGGTATGCATTTTAAAACCATTTGAAGCCAAATCATTAAAACCAAGCTTCTTAAATTTACAGATGAGGGAACTTAGTATCACAGGTGTTATCCAGGGCTAGAACCTAGGTCTCTCAACAGTCTGTCCAGTATTTTTCCCAGTCTCCACTTTGATGATGACTTCTCCAGTTGTTTTTATTGTAAATTTAAAACATTCATATGGCTGCTTACAAGGAAAAGTATATATTCAGTATAAACTTTGTGCCCAGGACTCAGCTAGACATCCTGGGGAGATATGTGGTATTTATATATGGCAATTTTAATAAAAGATAGCTGGGAAAACTGGTCAATCACTTGTAAAAGAATGAAACTTGAACACTTCCTAACACCATACACAAAAATAAACTCAAAATGGATTAAAGATCTAAACATAAGACCAGAAACTATAAAACTCTTAGAGGAGAACATAGGCAAAACACTCTCTGACATAAATCACAGCAGAATCCTCTGTGATCCACCTCCCAAAATACTGGAAATAAAAGCAAAAATAAACAAATGGGATCTAATTAAAATTAAAAGCTTCTGCACAGCAAAGGAAACTATAAGTAAGGTAAAAAGACAGCCTTCGGAGTGGGAGAAAATAATACCAAATGAAGCAACTGACAAACAACTAATATCAAAAATATACAAGCAACTTATGCAGCTCAATTCCAGAAAAATAAATGACCCAATCAAAAAATAGGCCAAAGAACTAAATAGACATTTCTCCAAAGAAGACATACGGATGGCTAACAAACACATGAAAAGATGCTCAACATCTCTCATTATCAGAGAAATGCAATTCAAGACCACAATGAGGTACCATTTCACACCAGTCAGAATGGCTGCGACCCAAAAGTCTACAAGCAATAAATGCTGGAGAGGGTGTGGAGAAAAGGAACCCTCTTACACTATTTGTGGGAATGCAAACTAGTACAGCCACTATGGAGAACAGTGTGGAGATTCCTTTAAAAATTGCAAATAGAACTGCCTTATGACCCAGCAATCCCACTGCTGGGCATGTACACTGAGGAAACCAGAACTGAAAGAGACACGTGTACCCCAATGTTCATTGCAGCACTGTTTATAATAGCCAGGACATGGAAGCAACCTAGATGTCCATCAGCAGATGAATGGATAAGAAAGCAGTGGTACATATACACAATGGAGTATTACCCAGCCATTAAAAAGAATACATTTGAATCAGTTCTAATGAGATGGATGAAACTGGAGCTGATTATACAGAGTGAAGTGAACCAGAAAGAAAAATACCAATACAGTATACTAACACATATATATAGAATTTAGAAAGATGGTAATGATAACCCTGTATGCAAGACAGCAAAAGAGACACAGATGTATAGAACAGACTTTTGGACTCTGAGGGAGAGGGAGAGGGTGGGATGATGTGGGAGAATGGCATTGAAACATGTATACTATCATGTAAGAAACGAATCGCCAGTCTAGGTTCAATACAGGATACAGAATGTTTGGGGCTGGTGTACTGGGATGACCCAGAGAGATGATATGGGGAGGGTGGTGGGAGGGAGTTCAGGATTGGGAACTCATGTACACCCATGGCAGATTCATGTCAATGTATGGCAAAACCAATACAGTATTATAAAGTAAAAATAAATAAAAGTTTAAAAATAATAAAAATAAGATAAATTACTGATAGCCAAGTGTTGGGAGAGAGCATAATGGAGAGTGCCTGTTAATGCATATAGGGTTCCATTTGGGGCTTATGAAAATATTCCAAAAGTAGATAGTATTGATGGTTACTCATCTCTGAATACACTAAAGAACACTGAATAGTATACTTAAAGGGGGTGTGTTTTATAAATGAGTATTTTATCTCAGTAAAACTGCTATTAAAGAATAAAATTGGAAAAAAAAAGATAGCTGGGGTTTTGTTTGTTTGTTTGTTTGTTTTGCAAAAAATGACCAAGTGAAAAGTAATGTGTGATATTTTCACTTTCAATTAAAGTGTTGTGGTTAAAAGTAAAGGGTCCTGATTGTTAAATTGGCAGGGTTCCAGTTTAGGTTTTACTAACTCCTAACCATGAAACTTTGGTCAAGATATTTAACATTCCTTCAGCCTCAACTTTCTCATTTTGTAAAAGAAGATTGGTGGACCTTGAGGGCATTATGCTAAGTGAAATGAGTCAGAGAAAGACAAATACAGTACGATCTCACTTATACAAGAAGTCTTAAAAAAAAAAAATCTCATAGATTCAGAGAACAGACTCATGGTTACTAGAAGTGGAAGTTAAGTGGTGGGCAACATGCATGAAGGTGGCCGCAAAGTACAAACTTCCAATTATAAAATAAATAAGTCCTGGGGATGTAATATATAGTAGGGTAAATACAGTTAACAACACTATATTGTATATTTGGAAGTTGCTAAGAGAATAGATCTTAAAAGTTCTTATCATAAGGAAAACATTTTAACTGTATATAGTAATAGATATCAATTAGACCCATGTGATCATTTTGCAGTATATACAAATATCAAATTATGATGTTGTGTACCTAAAACTAATATAATATTCTATGTCAATAATATCACAATAAAACAAAAACAGAGTTTGCATTTTACTTAAAGAGTTATGAGAATAAAATTGCATAAAGCGGGTAAAGCACTTGTGGGCCAGTACCTAAAATAGAGTAAGTGATCAGTAAGTATGAAATTATCATTATTGTTACCATTCAAGATATTATTAAAGTTCAGCATTTCTCATTGAAATAAGAAGAACTCCAAAGGTCCTTCCTTCTTGGCTATTAATGACCACAAAGTCTTTTTTTTTTTTTAATACTTTATTCTACATTACAATACTGTATTTGTTCTGCCATACATTGACATGAATCAGCCACAGGTGTCCACGATCTCCCAATGCCGAAGCCCCCTCCCACCTCCCACCCCACATCATCTCCCTGAATCATCCTGTGCACCAACCCCATGCATCCTGTATCCTGTATAGAACATAGACTGGTGCTTCATTCTTACAAGATAGTATACATGTTTCAATGCCATTCTCCCAAATCATCCCACCCTCTCCCTCTCCCTCAGAGTCCAAAAGTCCGTTCTATACCCCTGAGTCTCTTTTGTTGTCTCACATAGATGTTAATGACCACAAATTCTTTAGCTAGTCTCTATTTGTTCTTAAATTTAAGCAAGAATACTTCAGGGTTATTGTAAGATTGAAATAGATAACCTACATGAAGTGCCTGGGAAAGTGTCTGAACTTGATCAAACCTAGGCCCCCATCTCTTCTTTCAATCAGTCTGTTCAGTCAGTTCAGTCGCTCAGTCATGTCTGACTCTTTGCGACCCCATGAATCACAGCACGCCAGGCCTCCCTGTCCATCACCAACTTCCGGAGTTCACTCAGACTCACGTCCATTGAGTCAGTAATGCCATCCAGCCATCTCATCCTCTGTCATCCCCTTTTCCTCCTGCCCCTAATCCCTCCCAGCATCAGTCTTTTCCAATGAGTCAACTCTTCACACGAGATAGCCAAAGTACTAAGTTTCAGCCTCAGCATCATTCCTTCCAAAGAAATCCCAGGGCTTATCTCCTTCAGAATGGACTGTTTGGATCTCCTTGCAGTCCAAGGCACTCTCAAGAGTCTTCTCCAACACCACAGTTCAAAAGCATCAATTCTTCAGCGCTCAGCCTTCTTCACAGTCCAACTTTCACATCCATACATGACTACTGGAAAAACCATAGCATTGACTAGACAGAGCTTTGTTGGAAAAGTAATGTCTCTGCTTTTGAGTATGCTATCTAGGTTGGTCATAACTTTTCTTCCAAGGGGCAAGCGTCTTTTAATTTCATGGCTGCAATCACCATCTGCTGTGATTTTGGAGCCCCCAAAATAAAGTCTGACACTGTTTCCACTGTTTCCCCATCTATTTCCCATGAAGTGATGGGACCAGATGCCATGATCTTTGTTTTCTGAATGTTGAGCTTTTAGCCAACTTTTTCATTCTCCTCTTTCACTTTCATCAAGAGGCTTTTTAGTTCCTCTTCAGTTTCTGCCATAAGGGTGGTGTCATCTGCATATCTGAGGTTATTGATATTTCTCCCGGCAATCTTGATTCCAGCTTGTGTTTCTTTCGGTCCAGCATTTCTCATGATGTCCTCTGCACATAAGTTAAATAAGCAGGGTGACAATATACAGCCTTGACGTACTCCTTTTCCTATTTGGAACCAGCCTGTTGTTCCATGTCCAGTTCTAACTGTTGCTTCCTGACCTGCATAGAGATTTCTCAAGAGGCAGGTCAGGTAGGCTGGTATTCCCATCTCTTGAAGAATTTCCCACAGTTTATTGTGATCCACACAGTCAAAGGCTTTGGCATAGTCAATAAAGCAGAAATAGATGTTTTTCTGAAACTCTCTTGCTTTTTTGATGATCCAGTGGATGTTGGCAATTTGATCTGTGGTTCCTCTGCCTTTTCTAAAACCAGCTTGAACATCAGGAAGTTCACGGTTCACGTATTGCTGAAGCCTGGCTTGGAGAATTTTGAGCATTACTTTACTAGTGTGTGAGATGAGTGCAGTTGTGCGGTAGTTTGAGCATTCTTTGGCATTGCCTATCTTTGAGGTTGGAATGAAAACTGCCCTTTTCCAGCCCTGTGGCCACTGCTGAGTTTTCCAAATTTGCTATTGAGTGCAGCACTTTCACAGCATCATCTTTCAGGATTTGAAATAGCTCAACTGGAATTCCATCACCTCCACTAGCTTACTCCATCATAAAGAATAGGTTCTAGATATTTCTGTAAATAGGAAAATCTAGCAATATTTTTCCCAAATAAAATGCCTAAAATACATGCCTATAACTGCTAAATGTGGAAATGAGACAAGTCAAAGGGACAAATTATAATGACAGCTAACAAAATGGATGTTGGCGAGAAAGGAGACAAGACTTAAAGAGCCTCTGGTTTTTACCCTTGAACCAGAAAAAAAAAAAAAGAAAGGAAGTGAAGTGGGCACAGAAATAAGTAGCTTGCCAATCTGGTATACATAAGGCTTGTAAGGTGAAAAAAATAGATGATTTTAAAATCTAATATCTTGCTATTCTGAAAGCATGTTAGATAAAGCTGCCAGCCAAGAAGCTAAACAGATCTAAAATTCTGTAATGATTTACAGAGTTCAGCTATGTTCCCCAAAGCAACAAAGGCTGGGGCAGGCATTTAATATTATGAATTATACATTTGTTCTGAAGGGCAGAACATGAAAGGACTAAGGGTGGAGGGCCCACCAGAGGCAGTAGGACCTAGAAGGAGGGACCAAGATAACAGAAAGAAAACTCCTCTTCATAATTTAGCTAAGAACCTTCCACATAAGTTTTGTTATTAATGCGACTGAGCCCTGGTGCAAAGTGTGAAGCCAATTCCATTCACTGGATTCTGCCCACACTACAAATCTTGGAAGCCATATGTTCTGGGTTGAAATATCTCTGCCCCAAATTCACACACCAAAATATTAACCCCCAGTACCACAGAATATGACCTTATTTGGAAACAGATTTATTGCAGATGTAGCTAGTTAAAATGAGGTCTTACTGGAACATGCTGGTGCCTAATCCAACATGAAGGCTTTCCTGGTGGTTCAGATGGTAAAGAACTGGCCTGAAATGCAGGAGACGTGGGTTCAGTCCCTGAGTCTCAAAGAGACATGACTGAGCGACTAAAACAGGGAGAATTTGGACATAGACATGCGCACAGAGAAGATGTGAAAATGAAGGTTAAGATTGGGCAGAGATGCTACAAGCCAAGAAATGCCACAATGCCAGCAAACCTCCAGAAGCAGGTGAGAGACAAGGAACAAATCCCCACACCCACCCACAGCCATTGGAAGAAATCAGTCCTGCTGACACCTTGATCTGGGGCATGCATGAATGTTCAGTTGCTCAGTCCTTTCTGACTCTTTGCAACCCCATGGACTGTAGCCTGCCAGGTTTCTCTGTTCATGGGATTCTCCAGCTAAGAAGACTGGGGACTGTGAGACAATGAATGTCTATTATTTATGCTATCCAGCTTGTGGTATTTTGTTATGACAGCCAATACAGAGAAGGCAATGGCACCTCACTCCAGTACTCTTGCCTGGAAAATCCCATGGGCAGAGGAGCTTGATAGGCTGCAGTCCACGGGGTCGCGAAGAGTCGGACACGACTGAGCAACTTCACTTTCACTTTTCACTTTCATGCATTGGAGAAGGCAATGGCAACCCACTCCAGTGTCCTTGCCTGGAGAATCCCAGTGATGGGGGAGCCTGGTGGGCTGCTGTCTATGGGGTCACACAGAGTCAGACACAACTGAAGTGACTTAACAGCAACAGCAGCAGCAGCAGCAAGCTAATTTGGCTTCCCCGGTGGCTCAGTGATAAAGAATCTGCCTGCAATGCAGGAGCCGCTGCAGACACAGGTTCAATCCCTGGGTCAGGAAGATTCCCCTGGAGGAGGGCGTGGCATGGCAACCAATTCCAGTATTTGCCTGGAGAATCCCATAGACAGAGGAGCCTGGGGGCTACAGTCCATGAAGTTGCAAAGAGTCAGACATGACTGAAGCGGCTTAGCACACACGGCACAGCAAGCTGATAAAGATTTAGCTTTTCTGGCATTTTCCCAATGCTGACTACCATTGTGACTTGCTGTAAAGAACTTCGTGTCTTCTTGAAGAGAGGATCTTTTCTTTTAAAAATGGTACAAGTAAATCTATTTATAAAACAGAAATTAAGTCAGAGATGTAGAAAACAAACTTATGGTTACCAAGGGGGAAAGGGCTGAGGGATAAATGATAAGACTGGAACTTACGTATATGCACCATGTGTATGCTGTACTCAGTAGCTTCTGTCATGTCTGAATCTTTGCAGCTCCACGGACTATAGCCCACCAGGCTCTTCTGTCCATGGGATTTTCCAGGCAAGAATACTGGAGTGGGCTGCCATGCCCTCCTCCAGGGAATCTTCCTGACCCAGGGATCAAACCCATATCTGCTGTGTCCCCTACATTTCAGGCAGATTCTTTACCTTTGAGCCACTGGGGAAGTTCCATAGATACACTACTACTATATATAAAATAGATAACTATGAAGAGTTGGACACGACTGAAGCAACTTAGCAGCAATAGCAGCATGAAGAGCCTACTGTATAGCACAGCCAATGATACTCTATACTCTGTAATTACCTGTATGGGAATAGAATCTGAAAAAGTGTAGATATATGTCTATGTATTAGAGAAGGAACTGGCAACCCACTCCAGCATTCTTGCCTGGAGAATTCCATGGACAGAGGAGTCTGGTGGCCTGCAATCCATGGGGCTGCAAGAGCTGGACATGACTTAGCAACTAAACTACCACCACCACCATATATATGTACAACTGACTTACTTTGCTGTACAGCAGAAACTAACACAACATTATAAATCAACTGAACTCCAATAAAAATTAATTAAAAAGAATTCTTTGATGAAAAAAGTTTTTCAGAGAGTGCTTAAAAACAGACATTTTTCTAGGTTTTTAGAGAGGTCTAATAAAGCTGGGAAGCAAGTGATAGACAAAGGAATGCCTACGTACGGTGAGCAGGCTAAAAAGAACAGGAAGGATCCAAAGATATTGGGTTTATTAATTTCATACAGGTAAAAAATGTCAGCTTGTTGTATGTCATAATAAAAATTAATGCATACAATTAATTTTGAAAAAATATTTAAGGAGGAAGAGTTGACTATTTTCCTCTATGCTAAGGCCCAAATAATCTGTAACTGATAAAATTTCAGAGCAGTAAATGACTTTAGACAGTACCTCATCCTATCAATGGGGAAGTAAAAACAAGAAGGATTAAGGGGCCTGGGCGGGCATGATGCTGTCCAAGACCAGAGACTTTTTGTCAGAGAAACAGAAAAGCGGCTGTTGTGCTGCTGCTGCTGCTGCTGCTAAGTCGCTTCAGTCGTGTACGACTCTGTGCAACCCCATAGACGGCAGTCCACCAGGCTCCCCCGTCCCTGGGATTCTCCAGGCAAGGACACTGGAGTGGGTTGCCATTTCCTTCTCCAATGCATGAAAGTGAAAAGTGAAAGTGAAGTCGCTCAGTCGTGTCCGACTCTTTGCAATCCCATGGACTGCAGCCCACCAGGCTCCTCCATCCATGGAATTTTCCAGGCAAGAGTACTGGAGTGGGGTGCCATTACCTTCTCAAGAAAAGTGGTTGAAGTCCTTGAATTGAGTCAGAATCTCTGTCCGTATTCCTTGCTTGAAGTCAAAAGCAAGATTAGTCAAACATGGTCCCAGAAGCTAACTCTGCCAGAATGCTAGCGCAGTTATTTCCATAGCAGCTTCCATCTAACTTTATAAGCCACTGAATCATCACGATTCTAGAACCCAGCTAGTTTGTGCCTTTCTTTTTAATTCCTAACCTGGTTATAAGTGCTGTTCACTCAGTTGTGTCCTACTCTTTGTGACCCCATGAACTGTGGCCTGCCAGGTTCCTCTGTCTATGAAATTCTCCAGGCAAGAATACTGGAGTAGGTATTCATTCACCAGCCTTTCACTTCTCCAGGGAATCTTCCTGACCCATGGATCAAACTTGGGTTTCCTCCTCGGCAGGCAGATTCTTTACAGTCTGAGCCACCAGGGAAGCCTGGTTATAGGAATGCTGAACTTGAGCAATGAGCATTTCTAGGGCTGATGAAAAAGACATGGCATTTGAGGGGAACAAAATCTGCAAAGCTGTTTCATTATTTATTGTGCTTGCACATGTTTTGTTTTCTTCTCATCATCCCTTGGAGATTATGAACTATGGGGTAGGAGATATTTTAGAGGGTCACACCTCTTCAGTTTGCAAATAAGGAGGAGCCCTAGAGTGACTGTGCTTTACCCATGGTTATGCAATCAATTTTAGCAGAACTGAGCTAGACTAAGTTTTCCAGACTCCTAGTTCACCTGTTTTTATTAGCAGTACACCGCTACCCCAGGGAAGCCTCTCTTTTATATGTATTTATTTGTTCACTGTGAAATGGAGGAAGCATCACTGCCTTGCTACTGATCGCTTTAGAAATGGTTGACTCTTACATGTGAAGTATAGATGGTAAACAGTGCACAGTCATTCTACAGGCTTGGCCAGCTCTTGACCCTTTATGCATTTCATTATCATAGCCCCAGCTTACAGAGGAAATGGATTCTCTTCCAGTCACTTCCGTTGAAGGATATTATGTTTCTACATAAAAGCTTAGGCGTCCTGATAGGTACCCTGAAAATATACAAATGAATATAGTAGATAAACCTGTGCCAGACATACATTTGGCCTTGCTCTATGACTCAATGTGTTTTTAAAAGTGCTCTAAGAGCAAAATAGTTCTTTGGGGACTAGCCAGAACATATTTTTAAACCCTCTGTGCCAAGATCTCTGCACTTCAGCTACTAACTGACAATGGTTGGCACTCCTGAATTCATTCAATCCAAGTGTACAAGAGCCCCACTTTCAATACGCTGTCTGGCTCAACCCTGTGGTGCAGAGCTAGCAAAAATTCCACTGAAGTTAATAGGTCATATTCCTCTCAGTGTGGAGGGGAACAAGCAAAACCAACAGCCAGAGTCTACTGAACTTCAAACTGCTAATTTTTTTTTTTTTTCGGTGACTCTAGTCTCAATTACTCAATATGCAGACCATAAATTTTGAGTCCTGAGGAGCATTCCTAGAGTTTTAATCTTTGTCATTCTAACTGCTTTTCTTCCACATGTCTGCATTTCAATTAGACTGTAAGAGATTAATTGATAGCCTCACAAAGTGCAAACATCAAAAGGAGAAAAGGAAACCAAATCCTGCATGGCTGTTTAGGCTAGAACATAAATCAAGTTAGCAGTTCTACCCCTGATAAAATCTAATACCAGTTTAAATGAAACAGATAGCTGTTCAGTAATAATCAACTTTTTCTGAGCATCTTCTTTTCTTACAGTGTTTTCCAAGGAAAATGTTGATCTTGGTTAGGACAATGGATTTGCTGCTCTTCAAGATTAGGCCTGTTTTTTCTGCTTCATTTTCAGATTTCTCTGTCTACTTTCAGATGCCTGAAAGTTCTTAAGCAAAACTTTTACTCCATAAGTAGAGATTAAAGACTTAATATATCTGAATATACTAGTGCTTAGTCACTCTGTCATGTCTGACTCATTGCGACCCATGGATTGTAGCCCAAGAGGCTCCTCTGTTCATGGGATTTCCCAGGCGAGAATACTGGAGTGAGTTGTTATTCTGTTCTCCAGGGCATCTTCCCAACCCAGGGATCAAACCCGCATCTCCTGCATTGCAGGCAGATTCTTTACCATCTGACCCACTGCAGAAACCTGAACATACTAGGCTACTCAATAAATATTAAATGAATGAATGATATCATTATGTCAATTAGTTTCTGCATAAATGGTTTACAACTTAGCTCATTTGTTAAAACTACTGGATTTTACTGAATTTGAATTCAAATGTAACCATTTCTTGCTAAGAATCTAAAAATACACATTGTCACAATTTTAGGAGAGATGATGAGTAGACCCTTAGACATATTGGAACAGAAAACAACAGTGCGAAATCCTCCCTTCACAGGGAAGCTTCCAGTTGTGGAAAGAGAACATATAAGAATATCGTTCTAAAATCCACCTGATAAGCAGGGGAAGAGCAGTAAAACCACAACTTCCAGAAGGAATTTCCATCTCCAGTATTAACAATTTTGAGCTGAATTCACCATTCCCACATTTAAATAAGACCGTTCCTCATTTAATGAATTTGAATAGAGGAGCAATAGTACACCTAGGAGAAAGAATAATCTTTGAAAACTATTCTGGCTTCTATGTGTTTCCTCTAAAAATATAATTCCTTCCCTTTAAAATACCTTATATAACAACATTCAAAATGTTTGGGGGAATTTCTATGTGTTTGATTTTTCTACACAGTTTGTTTTTTAACTGACTTAGCAACGTGCCTAAGACTCTAGAAGCCAGATTCTGTCTAGAATGGTGTTTAAGTCAGCAGGATTCTCTTTCCTGAGGGGAAAAAAATATTTCTTGTCATTCTTGTTTCAGATCGGGGAGAATGGCTAGGAGTTTTCATAGGTAGACTCATTTGGTCAGTGTGCTTAATTTCTGGAATCAAAATATGCCTTCACTGGTCTGGGGGTGAGTGGATGCCCTCATGTAAGAAATGTGGATGTCTGTCCAAGAGGTGTGGGAGAGTCTGCCCTAGTTTCCTTTACAGAGTATTTGTCTCACTGGGTTGATGCATCTGGAATTCCTCAGCTTCCTTATGAAAATGTTGATGTTTATTCAGACTTGCTGAATCTTGACAACGATGGGCAGATGCCTGTGGCCACCTACGTCTCTGGATGGGAAGCTGGCAGCCCTCAAGACCACGTATTCTGCTGTCTGTGACACGTCACCAGAGATTTGAAAACAGGCTGGTCAGAGTCAAGTCCAGATAGATGATGTGTAAATGTTTAGTCTGAGGTATTTTTTTTTTTAAATCTGTGTCTCTTTCTCTTGACAAACTCTCCTTCCTTGGTTTGTTGGTCCAGCTTGGTCCTGACAAGATGAGATACAGTCTATTTTTCTATATTGGCCTTACAAGAAGTTAGACTCCTTTCTGGTGTGAATACAGAAGGAAGTTGTGAGAAACTGAAGAGAATGGAGATTGTTAGAGTGATTGTACCTTTTAGAAATATAAGCAGTGCAATCAAAATACACTTCCTAAGACATGCATATGATTAAATACACATTGCACTTAGTGCATTTCATCCTGACATCCCAGCGCACTCCAGTCCCAGGCTTCTCATCATGATCCCTGAGCCCCGGGGTAAGCTTGGTGTAGTAAAGGATGAATGGAAAATAAATAGTTGCAATTGGTCTGAGGATGTCCATGGCTAATCCCACTATACTTGGATGATTTTCTTCTTAAACTGTAGTTTATTCCATAATTCGATAAGATTCATATCTAAAATTGTCAGGGTTTTTTTTTTTTTCCCCAGCTGTGATTCTACAACTACAGCAGATTTGGAAAATACACAGTTGTAGGCATTTCGAGATCACATTTCAATATGACCCTCTGCGAGCAACAGGCCAACCGGCCAGACTAGTTCAGCTTTTCAAGACAAGGGTAGAAAACAGCCCCCAAACAGGAAACTACTGTGGAGATGATTTTGTAATTCAGGGGCTACGTGGAGAACCAAAGACTTAAATGAAGCACTTGAGCTTACCAACCGGTTGGTATTCTATCATTCTAGTCTAACCATACAGATGTCTTACAGTTAAAAGTTGAGGCATAAAATCTGTTTGCTGAAAGACAGACATTTCCAACTTATTAAATATCAGCACATGAAGGAAGAAATTACTGGAACCTCTTATAGTTGCTTACTTTGGGCAGCAGCCAAAACAGAACATTCATTATTTCTGGGTAAACCTTTGTGTATCTACATAGACTGATTTTCAGATAGACGGCATGTATAGACTCAGCATCTGGAAAGCTTTCTCATAATCTTCAAAATCTCGGTTCAGTTTTGAATGGTGGACTAACCACAGCTATTGAAATGCTTGGACTGCATCTCCACAAAGGGTGTGTCAGGTGAAGTAAGGCTGGCTTCGTCTGGGCTTCACTTCAGACCTGGCAGAGCTTCTCCCAACAAGCAGGTGTTGGAACCAACAGAATTAAGGGGGTAACAATCGACAGGACACCTAAAAATGCAATCCACAGAGAGCTGCCATCCTCACTGGTGTGCTCGGCAAAATGCCCATTCCTTGAACACATAGATTTCTACCCATGTTTCATTTCTATTTACTTGGTTTTTAAAAAAGCCTTGATATGTGAATACATCTATTTATAAGGTTTTATTCATTCTCAAAATAATGTCAATATAATTTTTCAATTACATTAAGAAGAAAAAAACATGTAGAGAGTTGGAATTTTTCTATTTATATTCATATATAAATATGAATGAGAAGGAGAGAGATTTTAAGGAACTGGCTCACCTCATTGTGGACACTGGCAAGTCTGAAATCCCCAGAGCAGGCTGGCAGCTAGGAAATTCCAGAGAGAGCTGGTGTTGCCGTCTTGATTCCAGAGGCAGTCTAAAAACAGAAAACCTTCCTTTTCTAAGGACCTCGGCCTTTTCTCTAAGGTCTTCAATTAAATAGACTGAAGACCTTACAATGTGACCCCACTCACATTTCAGGGGGTAATCTATTTTACTCAAAGTCTACTTTACTAATTTAAATGTTAATCACATCTAAAATACAACTTCACAGCAGCATCCAAACTGATGTTTGACCAAGCAACTGGTGACCATGGTCTAACCAAGTTGACACATAAAATTAACCAGTACACTATCTCATGCATAATTCAAATTTTTGTAACTTAAATATGCTCAGAGGAGTGTATGGAAAATTATAAACCTACAATATATAAAATCTGGATTAAAAGCTAGTCATAAATTATTTCAGTTTAATAATTCTAGTTGTCATTGGCTCCTTATAAGATGGCCTAGAAAGAACAGTATTAGGAAGTTATCATCCTTATGCCAAAATAGGATGTTAATTGAAACCTAAATCAATACCATAAATAAATTTTTCAAAAATATAAGGATATAAAGAATCCAAATTTCCACTAAAACTAAGCTCAGTGTGGAAATGATATTGATGTTTAAGTTCAAGCTCACTGATAGGTTTTTGAGTTAGAGTTGATTATCTCTCTCTCCGGAAAGGTCGTTAACTTACAGTAAGTTACAGCATTCATTTCTGGAGTAAAGAGTGACATTCTCTGATGAACAGTCTTCCAGTTTAACTCTGAAAATGAAAGATG
This sequence comes from Nanger dama, assembly GCA_917880005.1. Classification (NCBI taxonomy): domain Eukaryota; kingdom Metazoa; phylum Chordata; class Mammalia; order Artiodactyla; family Bovidae; genus Nanger; species Nanger dama. The sequence goes on along the minus strand of CAKJTW010000082.1, from coordinate 4,879,109 downwards.
GATAAACACTATAATCCAATGGCAACCTGGCAAACCATTTATTTAGAATCTCTTAGGTGTGACATAGCTTCTCAGTGATTTATGACCAAAAAGAAATTCATGTTATATGGTTTTTTACATGCATAGATTCTAAAAGATGATGTAAATTCAAAACTTTTCAAACTTTTTCCCGAAGACTCACATTTCTTTCTCACAGAATCCACTTCAGATGACTATATAGCAGTTACCTAGGCTCTTAGCTTTCTTTTGTGATTTCTGCTTACTCCTTCAGTTTCTCTTGGTCATTTCTTCCCATCCCACCTCCTTCACTGGATCCTAGGTTTACTTTCACTGGGGAGCATTGATAAGATGGGCCTTCTCTTGTTAATAACTTACAAGTCTCACATATACCATTATGCCACAAATATCTGTCTCCTTTTTTTTTTTTTTTCCAACTAAATACACTGTCAGCTCAATTGGAGAACAAAAGTGAAAACTCTTCCCTTTCACAGAGAGGAGTTTAAAAAAAGCTCTAAATTCTCTCTTCTAGTGGCCTAAAAGAGATGTTTAACCTGAAGATGAATCTGTTGCTATTGAATTGATTAATTTATTATAATTATTATAAAACTGTATGTTCAGAACAAGATTTTTTTATTTTTCTATCTCAAATGTAAAAGAAACAAAACAAATTTAAAGCAGAGCCATTGCCTTACCTTTAGAAATCAAAAAAACCTTTGTTACTTCTTTCCATGACTGGCTAGAAATAAGTCATTAGGATATCAGAAGACCACTGAATTAAGAACAAAATCAAAATATGGGATTTCCCTGGTAGATCAGTGTTTAGGACTCTGCTCTTCCACTAGAGGGGTTAAAGTTCAATCCCTGTTTGGGGAACTGGGATCCCACATGCTGTCCAGCCAAAAAAGAAAGAGAAAAGGCAAAGTAGATTCTTCTGGCACTTGCTCTATGGAAATGTTTTGTTTCATACTTCATGTTTTTTTGGTATGCTAGGATTGGTCATTGATGACCAAGTCTTTGGTCTGGAAAAGTAATGAAATAAAAGCTGCTTGAGTTCCAGCCTTTCCAGTACCATAAAGCTCACCTCATTAAGAAAGAAGTAAAGGTTTCAAGAAAGCACGAAGTGAAAAGGATAAAAATGCAAAACTTCTTTAGGATGAAGTTTTCCATGGTTTTCCTTTGCCAAAACATTTGCCTTCATAGCCCTTCATCTGTGCTATCTAGTACACTGTTGGGTTTTAGAAGAGTGAACATCCTGCTTCTTTGACAGTTTCAGGCTGTGGCCTCAACCTTTTCGATCATATGCCTCTATCAATAAAATTATTGAGCACATACTCACAATGTATGTATATGTATGTGTAAATCATACAACTGTACTTTTAAAAATAATATATACATTAAAAAGCTATACACACATAATTTTAAATGAGAAAAAAATTTTCCTACACTCTAGTAAATCATTTTGTATCTCACATGCTACCATATCCTTTGCTCGGCAGATAATATCTTCAGCAAATGTTCCCCTTCTATGGACCTTTCACTTCCAGCAAATTTCAATTTCAGTTATAAAGTAGCACCTGCTTACTGCAGCTACAGGTTGTACTGTTTTCTCTGACAACAAAAGAAAAGCCCATGCAACAATAAAGACCCAGCACAGCCAATTAAATACATATTTTTTAAAATCTGTACCTTCCTACCCTTCTCTCCTCTCTGAAGAGCCAGATTGCATCCATTTCATTATCATAACTACTACCTAAATCTCTCACTATCAGTACTCTTGACTAAACCCTTAGTAAGGCCAACCCCTTATTTTTTCACCAAATGAATGGATTAATTTCAGAATATATCATTAACTTTGTTGCATCTCTACATATCATTAGCCACAATATCCTTAGAATGCTTTCCTCCCTTGATTTCTGCCTCAGTCTGTGATCCTTGGCTGCTGGGAACCCAACCTACTCAAGGCAGCTTAAGTGTTGATAACAGGAACCTCCAGGCAGGTATCCCTCTGGATCTCTGAGCAACTAACTGGGTATCTTTTTTTTTCTTCTTTTTTTTTATTTTTACTTTATTTTACGTTACAATACTATATTGGTTTTGCCATACATTGACATGAATCAGCCACAGGTGTACACAATCTCCCAATAGTTGTAACCTGATTTTCTTTCTCAAGCACCCTCTGGTCGCTGAATATCTCATAACTTCTCCTCAGATGAGTTTTCTCTGCTTTAGCACTGAGATGGCTGTCCTGATACTAAGTTCCCATAGCCTCTAGTGCAAAATCCCAGTAAAATGACTAGAGTCTCTCATTATAGTTACACCCATCAAGAAGAGGGAATCTGCTTGACCCATATTGAGTCTAATGTCAAGTCCCGATCTCCAGTCAGCTGTGGTCAGTAGCTTGATATCTTTTGCAGGTGCAGACTCAGATTGTGGTGGGGGTGAGACTGTCCCCCAACATAGAGGCAGGCAGAATGTGATTTTGCATTTCTAGAATAGCTTCTATGGCTCTGCCCTTCAATACTGTCCTCTGACTCAGGCTTCTCCTGCTTGGATTCTTCCACGGGCTCTTTTCTTCCTGTGTTTAGCGTGTTTTCTCATACTGTCCGTGATTCTCTCTCTGTTCCCCATACTCATTCCATTTACCTGGTTTCTGCAGCCACCCAACATTGATTTATTGATACCTCATAAGGGACACAGCACCTGGTACTGTCCATACCAGTGTCTCTAGCTCTGAATCTGTCCCGAGCTTTAGCCCTCTCTACACCTACCTGCTATCTCTCTGCCTGATGCCTTGCAGTCACCACAGCCCAGGCTAAGCGCACCATCTTTAGCCCCACCCAGACATCCCATCCCTAGGATCACCACCCCTAAGCAGCTGCCAAAACCTAAGAGGAATTATAATTAGACTCCTGCTTCTGCCTGGACTATATGTTTTGGTTCTCATTGGAGATTTCTTTGGAAATGTAAATTTTTATTGCTTTAAAATGTAAAGCATGATAGTATTCAGAATCTTTCTGCTTAAACAACAGTTATCAAATATTGATTAACTTATCATAAGTGAATTTAACATATAGCTTTCCAAATAACAAATAGCTATGGACAGGGTCCCAGTTCATTGAGGGTACTGATGCCAGAGAATGCCTTGGAGAAACATGAGGTAGTATCTCTCATTTTTATGCACCCCAGCCATAGAATATAAGTGTTTTTAGTATTCCCATTTTACAGGTAAAGAAAGATATTGCTCTTTAGGGCTTTTGAATAATTTGTGAAATTAATTTTTGCTATTGTTGTTTGTGCTTGTATTTTCCTTTCCAAAAAAGTCATTGCCAAGACCAGTAGAGGAGTTTCCTCCCTGTGTTCTCTTTGAAAAGTTTTGCAGCTTTAGGTCTTATGTTTAAGTCTTTGTTCCACTTAGAGTTAATATTTGTGAGTAGGATAAGATAGGGATCTAGTTTCATTTTTCTGCATGTAGTTATTCGGTTGGAGAAGGCAGTGGCACCCCACTCCAGTACTCTTGCCTGAAAATCCCATAGATGGAGGAGCTTGGTGGGCTGTAGTCCGTGGGGTCGCGAAGAGTCGGACATGACTGAGCGACTTCACTTTCATTTTTCACTTTCCTGCATTGAAGAAGGCAATGGCAACCCACTCCAGTGTTCTTGCCTGGAGAATCCCAGGACGGGGGAGCCTGGTGGGCTGCCGTCTATGGGGTCGCACAGAGTCGGACACAACTGAAGCGACTTAGCAGCAGCAGCAACAGCAGCAACAGTCATTCAGTATTCCCACCAGTTTGTTGAAGAGGCTATCCTTCCCTCATTGGGTGTTCTTGGCTCCCTTGTCAAATGTTAGTTGACCATATATGTGTGTGTCTGGGAGTGTTAATTCAGGGCTCTCTATTCTATTCCTTTGACCTACGTACCTATTTTTATATTAGTACCCTTACTGTATTTACTATAGCTTCATAGTATAATTTGAAATCAAGAAGTATGATGCCTCCAGCTTTGTTCTTGTTTCTCAGGATTGCTTTGGCTATTCAGGGTCTTTTTGGTTCCTTGCAAAGTTTAGAATTTTCTTCTGTGAAAAACACCATTGGAATTTTAATAGGGCTCATTCAGAACTATACATGGCTTTGGTTAATATTAACATTTTAATGATATTAATTCTTCTGATCAGTGAACATGGGGTGTCTTCCCATGTCTGTGTCTTCTTCAATTTCTTTTAACAGAGTCTTATAGAATTCAGGGTAGAGATCTTTCACTTGATTGGCTAAACTTATTCCTAAGTATTTTGTTGTTTTGAATGTTGCTGTGCCTGAGATAGCTTTATTTCTTTTGCAGATGCTTCATTGTCAGTTTATTGAACTGATTTCTGTATGTTGTTCTTATATCCTGCATCTCTATTGAATTCATGTATTAATTCCAACAGGTTTTTTTTTTTAAATCTTTGAATTTCTTATATGTATATAGGGCTTCCCTGGTAGCTCAGTGGTAAAGAATCCACCTGCCAATGCACTGAACCCTGGGTTGGGAAGATCCCCTGGAGAAGGCGGTGGCAATCCACTCCAGTATTCTTGCCTGGGTAATCTCATGGACAGAGGAGCCTGGTGAGCTACAGTCCACGGAGTTGCAAAAGAGTCAGATATGAGTTAGTGACTAAACAACAACAATATGTATATGCTGCTGCTAAGTCGCTTCAGTCGTGTCCGACTCTTAGCAACCCCATGGACTGCAGCCTACCACGCTCTTCCATCCATGGCATTTTCCAGGCAAGAGTACTGGAGTGGGGTGCCTTTGCCTTCTTCAACAATATGTATATAAGATCATATATTCAACTAACAACAGTTTTACTTCCTCATTTTCACTTTGGATGCCTTTTATTTCTTTGTCTTGCATAATTGGTCTAGCTAAGACCTCCAGTACTGTATTGAGTAAGAGTACAGAGAGTGGGCACCATTTGCCTTGTATAGAATCTTAGAGTAAAGCTTTCAATTTCTTCTACATTGAGTATAATGTTAGCTGTGAGTTTGTCATGTGTGGCCTTTATTATGTTGAGATATGTTCCTTCTATACCCAGTCTTTATAATGAAAAGATTTTGTATTTTGCTGAGTGCTTTTTCTGTATCCAAGATAATTATATGATTTTAATTTTTTCTTCTATTAGTGTGGTGTTATCGCATATGTTGACTTTCATGCATTGAACCATTCTTGCATTCTAGGAATAAATTCCACTTGGTCATGGTATGATGCTTTTAATATGTTCTTAAATTCAGTTTGCTAATATTTTGTTGAGAATTTCTGTATCTTCATCAGTCCCTTATTGATCTATAGTTTTCTTCCCTTGTAGTCTCCTTATCTGGTTTTGATATCAAGGCAATGCTGGCATAGTATGAGTTTACAAGTATTCCCCCTTCTTCAGTTCTTTGGAAGAATTCAATTAGTGAAAAGCATTGTCATTAATTTTACTTTAAATGCTTCACTGAATTCACTGTGAACCTGTCTGGCTCTGGGGTTTTCTGTGTTGGGACATGTTTGATTACTGATTCCTTTCTTTACTTACTATCGGTCTATTCATATTTTCTATTTCTTGATTCAGTCTTAGTAAGTTGCTTGTTTCTAGGAATTTATCTATGTATTCTAATTTTTAAATTATTCATAATAGTTTCTTATAATCCTATATATTTCTCTGATATCAGTGCTTTCCTCTTTCATTAACGATTTTATTGGTTTGAGTCATTTGCTTTTCTTTCCTTTGTTAGTCTAACTAAAGGTTTTTCAAGTTTGTTTACTTTTAGAAAACCCTCATAATTTCATTGATGTTTTTTATTATTTTCTGGTATATACTTCATGCATTTCTGCTCTGATCTTTATTATTTCTCTTGTGTTAACTTTGGAAAATAGATTCTGATGAGCATAATATAATCAACCTTTTCTGAAGTGACAGATCCAGGATGGATTCTCATTTTTAGAGGAATATCCAGTTGAGATTCTCCTTGCTTGGAGACAAAGGAATATCCTCTCAAAACTCTTTCCAAGGTATATTAGAATACGTCCTACCCAACCCTTTAGCATTTAAAACATCCTATACTTCAACTGTTCGAAGTCAACTTTTTCACTCTCCTCTTTCACTTTCATTAAGAGCCTCTTTAGTTCCTCTCTGCTTTCTCCCATAAGGGTGGTGTCATCTGCATATCTTAGGTTATTGATATTTCTCCCAACAACCTTGATTCCAGCCTGTGATTCATCCAGCCCAGCATTTCGCATAATACACTCTGCATATAAGTTAAATAAGCACAGTGACAATATACAGCCTTAATGTACTCCTTTCCCTATTTGGAACTAGTCTGTTATTCCATGTCCAGTTCTAACTGTTGCTTCTTGATCTGCATACAGATTTCTTTGGAGGCAGGTAAGGTGATCTGGTATTCCCATCTCTTTCAGAATTTTCCATAGTGTGTGTGATCCACACAGTCAAAGGCTTTGGCATAGTCAATAAAGCAGAAATAGATATTCTTCTGGAACTCTCTTGCTTTTTTGATGATCCAGCGGATATTGGCATTTTGATCTCTGGTTCCTCTGCCTTTTCTAAAACCAGCTTGAATATCTGGAAGTTCTTGCTTCATGTACTGCTGAAGCCTAGCTCGAAGAATTTTGAGCATTACTTTGCTAGAGTTTGAGATGAGTGCAATTGTGTGATAGTCTGAGCATTCTTTGGCATTGCCTTTCTTTGGGATTGGAATGGAAACTGACTTTTTCCAGTCCTGTGACCACTGCTGAGTTTTCCAAATTTGCTAGCATATTCCGTGCAACACTTTAACAGCATCATCTTTTAGGCCTTGAAATAGCTCAACTGGGATTCCATCACCTCCACTAGCTTTGTTCATAATGATGCTTCTTAAAGCCCCTCTGGCTTTGCACTCTAGGATGTCTGACTCTAGGTGAATTATCACACCATCGTGGTTATCTGGGTCATTAAGATCTTTTTTTGTATAGTTCTTCTTTATATTCTTGCCACCTCTTCTTAATATCTTCTGTTTCTGTTAGGTCCATACATCCTGCGATTGCCTGTATGTATCTGAATTTCCTTTACATAAGGACAAAGAAAAACTGCTATTTTGTCTGAGTCATTTATTTTGAATTTCTATCATATTGAATCAAACCTAGTCTCAAATGATATAGTGTATATGCATCTATTCATTTAACCTCAGAATGAAGATCATCCCATCACTTCATGGCAAACAGATGGGGAAACAATGGAAACAGTGACAGACTTTATTTTCTGGGCTCCAAAATCACTGTGGACAGTGACTGCAGCCTTGAAATTAAAAGGCCCTTGCTCCTTGGAAGAAAATCTATGACAAAACTAAACAGTATATTGAAAAGCAGAGACATTACTTTGCCAACAATTGTCCATATAGTCAAAGGTATTATTTTTCCAGTACTCATGTACGGATATGAGAGCTGGACAATAAAAAAGGCTGCACACTGAAGAATCGATGCCTTCAAACTGTGGTGGTAGAGAAGACTCTTGAGAGTCCCTTGGACAGCAAGAAGATCAAACAAGTCAATCCTAAAGGAAATCAACCCTGAATACTTATTGGAAAGAACAATGCTAAAGCTGAAGCTCCAATGCTTTGGCTACATGATGTGAAGAGTTAACTCATTAGAAAAGATCCTGATGCTGGGAAAGATTGAAGGCAGGAGAAGAAGGGGATGACAGAGGATGAGATTGTTGCATGGCATCACCAACTCAATGGATATAAGTTTGAGCAAACTCCAGGAGATGGCCAAGGACAGGGAAGCTTGGAATGCTACAGTCCATGGGGTCACAAAGGACATGGTTTAGTGACTTTACCATGACATTCATTTAACTAAAAAAATCTGAAGATGTAGTGTGTACTGGAAACTATGCTGAGTGCTGAAAAATGAGAGATAAGACAAATCAGAAAGGTTCCCTGCCTCTGATGAGCTCACAGATTCATGGAGGAAACAAACATAAATATACACTTTAAATGTTTAGTGTTATAGAAAATTCAAGAAGAAAAGGTGAATAAAGTATTCAAAAATCTTAGCTTGGAAGTTTGGGCAGAACTACCCAGAGCTAAGCTTTGAAGCTGTCCTTGAAGGACATGTGGAATTTTAGCAGTTTAGAGGTTGGAATGCTTCATATATAGACAAAGCCAAGGAATGGGGCTAATGGTCATTGGATAGTGGGAAGTTAATTTTTTTTTTTTTTTTTTTAATTAACCTCATGGGCTTACCAGTTGACGCAGTGGTAAAGAATTCTCCTGCCAATGCAGGAGACACAAGAGTTATGAATCCGTTCCCTGGGTTGGAAAGATCCCCTGGAGAGGAAATGGCAACCCACTCCAGTATTCTTGCCTAGAAAATTCCATGGAAAGAGAAGGAAGATGGGCTACAGTCCATGGGGCCACTAAGAGTTGGACATGACTGAACACACACACACACACACACACACACACACACACACACAGCAATAGAACACACTGAAGGTTCATTAAAAATAATGAAGGTGTTGTTAAAGAGTAATTTTATTAGGTTTACATTTTGGGGAGATTATTGTAGAGCTGCACTGCAGGCAACAGGACTAGGTAAAGGACCATTATATAAAAAAAGAAAAACTAACGAGATGATGAGTATATGAACAAGGCTAAAGGGCAATGCATTAATTCCCATCTATTTTAGTTTCAATCCAACTTGTCAAATGAGTTGTTAACCATCTGCAGATTAGCCTGTGTGGACCAACAGACTCTAACCTAGCACTAGAGCGAAACTTACCTCATCAGATAGTATATCTTGAGAAATATTATGGACTAGTGTCATTAGGCGTATGTAGAAGATATTTGGTGAAGGTGGCAGGCCTTCTGAACATCCCCTGTGACAAGTGCAGGCCTCCTACCTTGCTAACGTCCCTTGAGTCATTGGATTTTCTCCATACTAACATCTCCCTGCCTAGACCAATGGTGCTAGGAGGGTTGCTCTGCACCTGGCATGCTAACTTGGATCTACTCTTTCATCTTCTGTCTGCTCATCACACGCAGATTCAAATGGATCTCCTTAGTCATAATACTATGTCTCCTTGGACATAAACTGATGTTGTTGTCATCTTTGTGTCAAACTTCTGAAGTTAAAAACAAATTTGTTCCTATGTTCTTGATATGGAATTCTAATTAGATGTTGATACCTATTTGATTCTGAACCATGAAAAGTGTTACTGTTGGTACCTCTCTGGGAGTACTGTTTCTACTCCTATTTTTTCCCCTCTGTGTGACCTCCCTTTCTTTCACTGTAGCATTGGATAGAGGCACACATTCATCTCTTTCTGGGAAGTGAAGCTTATAAGTGAGAGCATAACAAAGGCAAAATGAAAATGAGTTGATGACCAATCAGAAAGACAAATAGTAAAAAACACCTCCAAAGACTGGCTTTTCTTTAATACCAACGATGAGGGTATATTTTATGACATTTCTTTGAAATTCACAAAGAGTAGCTTGAAAATGCAATTCCATTTATAGTTCTTTGTCTTTCCTCATTGACTAAACATGCAACATTTTTTCTTAAGTTTAAAACTTGCTAATCACTTTTGGATTGTAGATTTATTTTATCGGAATGTCTCCATATTGTCTAAATCCACAAATAAATTATACACACACACACATACAAACATACATGCCACATATGATTTTATTCAAAGTCAGATCATGTAAAAGATGAAAGTGGGAGACTCCAAAGAAAATGTGGTTTCTTTCCAAGAATTCCACTGTGCTCTGATTTCAAATACTGACTTTTGTGTGTGTGTGGAAATCTCCTGTTGTTTAAATTGTCTACATACCAAGCTGGGTTCTCAGCTGGAACACTCAATATCAGAGACATGTTTCTGTACATATTTTTAAGTATTTTTAAGGTTCATTCACATATTGTTTGAAAGGTGCAATAAATCAACTTAATTTGAATCACTTCATAAGCTCATGTGCCCCTATAAACTTTATATAAACCATAAAGAAATACTTTCACTTTATTCACTTTCTCTGTTTCAGTGCTGTTTCAGGAGTTCAGTGTGGGTTTACTTGCACTGTTGATTTATTTATATATTCACCCAAGCAGCAGACATATATTGAATATCAACTATGTGGCAGATCCTATGCCGGGAAGTGTGGTGATATAAGATGAATAAAATTAACCTTACAGAGGTTAATATTAATAAAAATTAATAATATTCTATGCTCAAAGGACTTTCAGTCTGGTAGGAGAAATAATATTATGTTGTATTTTTTCAGGCTTTGTAGTTTACAAAGCATTTCCAAATGCATACTCATGTTCAAACTGCCTTTATAACAACCTGATGCGTTAGCTGAGGTAGGTGTTATAAGCCCTAGTTAACAGATGGGTGAACTGCATGAGCCCTCGTGAAGTCCTGCTTTACGCTTATCCACCATGACAGTGGGCCTCAACCCGAATACAATGAGAATCACCTGGGAAGGTTAAAAGGCTAACCGATGCCTGAGCTCGCCTCCAGAGATTCACATTTTACTGGTCTAGGGTGGGGCCTACACATAGGCAATTTATTTTAAAGTTCATGAGATGATTCCTCTGTGTGACTACGGCTGAAAAGTACTGCTTTAATTTTACTGAACTACTTTTGATTCTCCTAGGGCACCATACTCTTTCCCATCTCTGTTTCTTTGCCTCTTTATCCCTGCATTTGCTATTTTATATTGAAATACACACACACACACACACAGCCTTGAACTGTGTTGTATTCATCTTTTCAGCCCAGTTCCTAGTGCAGTACCTTGTGCACAATAGGAGCAGAGTAAGTTTCTTTAGCTAATGCCAACTTGATCAGAAAATATGCTCACTTGTGTTATCACTTCTGCCTCTCCTAGTCCTCTCATCATGGTCTCCCTTATCAAGGGGTAAAAATCTTTCATCTGATTAGGTCACTTAGTTCAATTTTGTCACTAAAGTCTTGGGTCCTTCCCTGGGTCAAGGCAAGAGGACAAATTAAGTAGCTCAAAATCATCCCTCCTCATTCTTGCCCCATGCCCCAACTCCCTCTCCTCCCTCTACATTTCAGAAAGAGTAAGGGATGTGTTTAAAAATGGGACCTCTTAATATAAAAAATTATTCAATTTAACGTAGGGGGAAAATTTATTCTTGAGCTCCAGCTGGGTCAGAAACCTCACCAAACTTCCTAAAAACACTGTTTGTCTCACTGGTCCTAACAGATCCACCCAGCTGGGTCAACATTCAAAACAGCACCTAGTTTAGGCCTTAGTTCTGTAGTCTACAGTATCCACCCAATACTCAGGAAGTTTATGTCTGAATAATAGATCATATCAGTATATTTTTCTAACAGAGTTAATGTTGTTTCTAATAAATGCAAAATCAAGTATTTTTATTCTGCAAACAAATTAAACTACCAATATCTCTAAAACAATTTCTAAAATTAATCCCACAAAAGAAATAAAATATAAATACTTTATACTAGTTTGTGGAGTTGAAAATGACTGCTTATTTGGTTGTAAATACCAGTTTTTACAAATATCAGTAGGATAAAGCTGTTAAACATTTTCCTATTGATTCTGCAAAGTTGACATACACTATATATGTTTGTGGGCTTCCTGGTGGCTCAGATTATAAAGAACCCACCTGCAATATGGGAAACCTGGGTTTGATCCCTGGGCTGGGAAGATCTCCTGGAGGAGGGCATGGCAACCCTCTCCAGTACTCCTGCTTGGAGAATCCCCATGGACAGAGGAGCCTAACGGGCTCCAGTCCTTGGGGTCACAAAGAGTCAGACATGACTGAGCAACTAAATGAAGCACATATATATATGTAGTATATCTCAATATGTGTGTACGTATATAGTATATGTCATATACACTGACAGAAAATATGAAATCTCTGAATTAAAGAACAGATTATTTCTCACAGAGCATCTTAGCTCCATTTCCCCAGAGGGCACTGGGATGACGGCCAATTGTTCACCAGGGCATGTGTGAGATTCATCAGAGGACAGAAACCTGACATTATGACTCAAAGTTTATACAGGGCAGCTGACATATCTACCCCTCCCTCTTTCTCTCTGGAGAGAGAGAAAACTTCACTCTGAAATGTAACCAAATTTTCTCTGGGGAAAGGAAGGGAAGGGCTCTACCCTGGAATGTAAACAAATGGCTCTGGGGGCGGAAATCTCTAAATGTCCCTGGAGCAAGGCACAATCTCTATCTCCCTGCATTTATGACTTAGTCATAAAGGGTAACTATGCAAAAATATGAAAATATCCATGGATAGAATTATCTCCCAATAAAAATGATATACAGATATTTTTCTGTATATATTTTGGAACAGCAGACCAGCATCCTTTCTTTCTTAATGAACCTGGTATTTCATGAATTTCCACAGATTCTAGAAGCTAAGCTAGATATCCACATATCTGTTCAATAGCAACAGGTATACGAGAATCCTCAACTAGGCCATGTTCCCCCACACCTGAGATCCTGGACCAAGGCTTGAGAAAACCTGCTGTCTGTCAGATTACTGAGCATTCTGGATTTAGTGGGACATGAGTCAAGGCTATGGTTTTTCCGGTAGTCATGTATGGATGTGAGAGTTGGACTGTGAAGAAAGCTGAGCGCCAAAGAATTGATGCTTTTGAACTGTGGTGTTGGAGAAGACTCTTGAGAGTCCCTTGGACTGCAAGGAGATCCAACCAGTCCATTCTAACAGAGATCAGTCCTGGGTGTTCTTTGGAAGGAATGATGCTAAAGCTGAAACTCCAGTACTTTGGCCACCTCATGTGAAGAGTTGACTCACTGGAAAAGACTCTGATGCTGGGAGGGATTGGGGGCAGGAGGAGAAGGGGATGAAAGAGGATGGATGGCATCACCGACTCAAGAGACATGAGTTTGAGTGAACTCCTGGAGTTGGTGATGGACAGGGAGGCCTGGCGTGCTGTGATTCATGGGGTCACAAAGAGTCGGACATGACGGAGCGACTGAACTGAACTGAACTGAAGCTAAAATGATTTTCTATTTTGCTAAATCTGCTTTCACTATGCCAGGAGGAATTTCCGATTCCTAACTCCTTGTGAAATCTCAGTTTCTACAGTCACTTTCAACTTTCTTGTCACTTTTGGTTGTAAAACAGTCCAGTCTTATTTAATCATTGCAAACTTTAACTTCATATCCTTTCCTCAGCTCAACTTTAGCTTTGGTCTGAAGAATGCAGGATAAGTAAGGACTATGTGGACATGGGATGCTCTGAGAACACCCCTTTGGCCCCTTTCTTGGTCACTTTCACTTTTGGCTTGGTGGGAGGAGACATGGAAGGTCATAAGCAATTGTTTCTCACCTATATCTTCCTAGGGCTTCCCTGATGGTTCAGATGGTAAAGTGTCTGCCTGCCTGCAATGCGGGAGACCTGGGTTTGATCCCTGGTCAGGAAGATCCCCTGGAGAAGAAAATGACAACCGACTCCAGTACCCTTGCCTGGAAAATCCAGTGGGCAGAGTAGCCCTGTAGACTACAGTCCATGGGGTCACAGAGAGTCGGTCACGAATGAGTGAATTCCATCCAATCAATATATCTTCCTAAATACTCTTCTCTGAACAATAATCTTGATTTGATGGCTCGTTAGTGGGCACCTAAGTGGATTCTTTAGAAGAACGCTTGTGAAGACTTCTAAATACACAGCTTCTGCATGAGAGATTTGTCTCAGCTTGATCCTAATATCTCTATCAGCTGCTTCTTAGAGTGATCTTGCTTCTGGGTTGCCCTTGTCCAGAAGACATTTGGTCCACAGGATATTGCATGCATCTTGCCATGAAAGATAGTGGGAGTGAACTCCTGTTCCACTCCTGTCTCCTTCCTCAGTCTTTTTCCATCTCTCCAGTCCATATCTCTCTAGTTCCCTTTCCTTTGCTCAGTTTGACACAGGGATATTTAGTAAGTCCTCTGCAACCTACTAGATAATGAGATGCCAGGCTTTTTTTTTCTTTTTTTTTTCTTATTTATTTATTTATTTAAATTACAATACTGTATTTGTTTTGCCATACATTGACACGAATCAGCCATAGGTGAACACAATCTCCCAATGCTGAAGCCCCCTCCCACCTCCCACCCCACATCCTCTACTTGAATCATCCTGTGCATCAGCCCCATACATCCTGCATCCTACATTGAACATAGATTGGCGCTTCGTTTCTTACAGGAAAATATACATGTTTCATTGCCATTCTCCCAAACCATCCCACCCTTTCCCTCTCCCTCAGAGTCCAAAAGTCCACTCTATACCTCTGTGTCTCTTTGTTGTCTCACATATAGGGTCATCATTACTGTCTTCTAAATTCCATATACATGTGTCAGTATACTGTATTGGTGTTTTTCTTTCTGGCTTACTTCACTCTGTATAATCGGTTCCAATTTCATCCATCTCATTAGAACTGAGTCAAATTTATTCTGTTTAAGGGCTGAGTAGTAGTCCATAGTGTTTATGTACCACAGCTTTCTTATCCATTCATCTGCTGATGGACATCTAGGTTGCTTCCATGTCCTGGCTATTATAAACAGTGCTGCAATGAACATTGGGGTACATGTGTCTCTTTCAATTCTGGCTTCCTCAGTGTGCATGCCCAGCAGTGGGATTGCTGGGTCATAAGGCAGTTCTATTTGCAATTTTTAAGGAATCTCCACACTGTTTTCCATAATGGCTGTACTAGTTTGCATTCCCACCAGCAGTGTAAGAGGGTTCCCTTTTCTCCACATCCTCTCCAGCATTTATTGCTTGTAGACTTTTGGATCGCAGCCATTCTGACTGGTGTGAAATGGTACCTCATTGTGGTCTTGATTTGCATTTCTCTGATAATGAGTGATGTTGAACATCTTTTCATGTGTTTGTTAGCCATCCATATGTCTTCTTTGGAGAAATGCCTATTTAGTTCTTTGGCCCATTTTTTTATTGGATCATTTATTTTTCTGGAGTTGAGCTGCATAAGTTGCTTGTATATCTTTGAGATTAGTTGTTTGTCAGTTGTTTCATTTGCTATTGTTTTCTCCCATTCAGAAGGCTGTCTTTTCACCTTGCTTGTAGTTTCCTTTGTTGTGCAGAAGCTTTTAATTTTAATTAGATCCCATTTGTTTATCTTTGCTTTTATTTCCAGTATACTGGGAGTTGGATCATAGAGGATCCTGCTGTGATTTATGTCGGAGAGTGTTTTGCCTATGTTCTCCTCTAGGAGTTTTATAGTTTCTGGTCTTACATTTAGATCTTTAATCCATTTTGAGTTTATTTTTGTGTATGGTGTTAGAAAGGGGTCTAGTTTCATTCTTTTACAAGTGGTTGACCAGTTTTCCCAGCACTACCTGTTAAAGAGACTGTCTTTACTCCATTGTATATTCTTGCCTCCTTTGTCGAAGATAAGGTGTCCATAGGTGTGTGGGTTAATCTCAGGGCTTTCTATTTTGTTCCATTGATCTATATTTCTGTCTCTGTGCCAGTACCATACTGTCTTAATGACTGTGGCTTTGTAGTAGAGCCTGAAGTCAGGCAAGTTGATTCCTCCAGTTCCATTCTTCTTTCTCAAGACTGCTTTGGCTATTCGAGGTTTTTTGTATTTCCATACAAATCTTGAGATTATTTGATCTAGTTCTGTGAAAAATACTGCTGGTAGCTTGATGGGAATTGCATTGAATCTGTAGATTGCTTTAGGTAGTATACTCATTTTCACTATATTGATTCTTCCAACCCATGAGCATGGTATATTTCTCCATCTATTAGTGTCCTCTTTGATTTCTTTCATCAGTGTTTTATAGTTTTCGATATATAGGTCTTTAGTTTCTTTAGGTAGGAATATTCCTAAGTATTTTATTCTTTTCGTTGCAATGGTGAATGGAATTGTTTCCTTAAAAGCCGACTCTTCCAGTTTCTAGAAGTGATTCTTTCAGATCTCTCAATTTGGGGACCATAGAGAACCGCTATTCTACCTCCTTCATGGAGGGGAAGGAAAAGCTGCAGTGCTCTCATCTTAGACTCCATTCATTCTCAAACTTCTGTAGTCTGCTCTTAGAGATGGTGGGCAGTGTTCATTGATGTTTCAAGTAAAAGAGCCACTTTGGTCACCTTTTAATAAGACCTAAAGAGGTCTGGTCCCATTAGGATTCATTCAATAACATTATAACATTAGGCAGACTAACCTGTGTTTTCTTTTTGTTCACTAGTTGTTCTACATATTATAATTTCTAGTCTTATACTGTGCTTCAATTCATGTAAATGCTCTCTTTCTACTTAGGTCACCTAGTTCTCTGCCTCCTGTCATTCGATACTTTCTCAAAGCACATTACTCTTCTTAGACTAAGTAATAAATTATACTATCTAATGCTAAAAATGATTAACAATTTCAATAAAAATTTTTAAAGTGATTAGCACCAAAGAATGTTCCAACTGGAAAGGATTGTCATGGGCTCAGTTAAATTCTTTCCATTAACTAGTAAGAACAATGGATTTCAAAAGTGAAATTGTTTATCCAAGGTTATTGAGTGAGTTAGTGACAAAGATGGATTACTAACAAAGATGAAACCACAATCTTGGTTTTCTGTTCTGAAAGAAGACATTCCCCAGTACATTATAATGTTTCTCATGTCCAAATCAACATGTCCCAACAAGAAAATTTATATGCTCTGAAAAATCCAGTTAATTACACTTATTTGGTGACATATCTACTGAATACCATCACCTCTAAGGGGCATGAAAAGATAATTACATACCACTCATGATCAAATGGTCACTTCCTGTATTTTATAAGGTCATAAGCCATTTGTTCTGTGGAGTCAGGCAAATTAAATACTCATGCTGAGTCATACTTAAAATCGACACTTTGTGTTTGGGATTCGCTCAAGAAAGACATCATTGCACAAAAGTGTGTATTCAGAAGAGATAGCAAGTTTGGATTAAGACCATAGAAACCAAGTTTCCCAGCAAAGTGTGTCATTTTGCAGCTGTTTCCTTCATCTGTAATAACCTCACTGCAATTGACCAGTTTAAGCTGGAGGTGTCAGGATGTAACCTTTGTGATGACCCCTCTGGGTGCTAGGGAATTTTACTACGAGCAGTCACTAAAATATCTATAATAAGCTATTATAAAAGATACCAAAATCAGTGAATAAGGAGAACTATGCCCCCAAACTATTTTTCTGCAAGTTTCAAGAGATTTAACTAACTTTGCAAAACATTTATAGGAAATATACTTGTCTTAAGAAAATTTAGGTGTGCGTATCTTTCAAGAATGTCTTTGGAAATATTTATGAAAGAGCAATCCTGACACCAAGGTTAAGGAATCCAGCCCCCTCCTCACTGAAAAAAACTAATTTACTTCTATAAAGTAGACCTTCCAAAGTCCAAAAGCAGGGAGACACAGGGCAGAGCAAGGGAACTGTGTATACGGAGTAGGAGATTTATATCATGTTTATATTTATAGTGATATGATTCCTTGGCTCAGCTCCCTATTTGGACACATTCATTTAGCTATTAATAATTTTGAGGTCCCAATTTCAACTGGACTGAACTTCTGCCAATAGTGGAGTATAACAATATTATTCAAGACATGGTCTCTACCACTTAGGAATTTACTGCCTCGTTGGGAAATGAATGTGTACACCAATCATTACAATGCAAGCAACGCTGGTAGTAGTAACACCTCCTGCGTCTTGCTGTCCATCTCTCTTGTTCCTTGGTTATATTCCTATTTTCCCACCACAGGTTAAGCTCTTAGGGAATTGGGATTGTGTTTTATTAATGTTTGTAGGCCTTGTAGTACCTGGAAAAGAGGCAAATACTAATATATCATAAATAAAAGCCTAGACAACATATTAAAGAGCAGAGACATTACTTTCTCAACAAAGGTCCATCTAGTCAAGGCTATGGTTTTTCCAGTGGTCATGTATGGATGTGAGAGTTGGACTATAAAGAAAGCTGAGTGCTGAAGAATTGATGCTTTTGAACTGTGATGTTGGAGAAGACTCTTGAGAGTCCTTTGGACTGCAAGGAGATCCAACCAGTCCATCCTTAAGGAGATCAGTCCTGGGTGTTCATTGATGGGACTGATGTTGAAGCTGAAACTCCAATACTTTGGCCACCTGATGTGAAGAGTTGACTCATTTGAAAAGATCCTGATGCTGGGAAAGATTGAGGGCAGGAGGAGAAGGTGACAACAGAGAAGAAGATGGTTGGATGGCATCACCGACTCAATGGACATGGGTTTGGGTAGACTTTGGGAACTGGTGATGGACAGGAAGGCCTAGAATGCTGCGGTTCATGGGGTCGCAAAGAGTCAGACATGACTGAGCAACTGAACTGAACTGAAAAGGAATCAGTTTGTGAATGAAGTTTTATAGTTGATGAAAAGCTTTTAAGTCCATGAAGCCACTTGGCTAACCTTATGAGACGGGTAGAGCCTACGTGTTTGCTCCCATTTCAGTCGACAAAAATCAAGTTCCGAGAGCTCATAATGGTTTCCAGTCAACTAAGTGGTACAAATGGGCTGTAGCCTCTTTTCCGATTCCCTCTGTTCTTCTTGTACCCTTGGGCTGCCTCTTTAGTATGTGATAAGTGATCTCTGTGATGAATATTTGGAAAAGAGAGAGCTCATATGAGTAATCAAAAACAGGTGGCATTGAGTTTTAAGTTTCACTTCAGGACTCAGATAGTATTAACTATATTTCAGTTAACATTTTTGCCATTTTATTCATTTTTTTCTACATCATATTGAAGATGTTATTTTTAACTTGAAAGCTTCTAGTGAAAAGATAATGTTTTGTACATGGAATATTACTCTGAATACCCATTGGTAGTAAGTATTCTATTTTCAACTCCTGGGTAATGCTCATCTTAAAATTTTTAGACTTAGATGCAATACAATTATAGAGCTAGACCCCACTGTAGAAATACTTTAGCAAAGAGGTCCCTAACATTTTTGCTGCTTAGTGGCCTTTTATTGAACCATACCCATGAACAATTCTCCCTGTTTTAAAATAAGTAAGCCAGAAAGAAAAACACCAATACAGTATGCTGCTGTTGCTGCTGAGTCACTTCAGTCATATCCAACTCTGTGTGACCCCATAGACGGAAGCCCACCAGGCTCCCCCGTCCCTGGGATTCTCCAGGCAAGAACACTAGAGTGGGTTCCAATACAGTATACTAACACATATATATGGAATTTAGAAAAATGATAATGATAACCCTGTATGTGAGATAGCAAAAGAGACACAGATGTATAGAACAGTCTTTTGGACTCTGTGGGAGAGGGAGAGGGTGGGATGACTTGGGAGAATGGCATTGAAACGTGTATAATATCATATAAGAAACGAATTGCCAGTCTAGGTTTGATGCAGGATACAGGATGCTTGGGGCTGGTGCACTGGGATAACCCAGAGAGATGTTATGGGGAAGGAGGTGGGAGGGGGTTCAGGATTGGGAACACGTGTACACCCGTGGTGGATTCATGTTGGTGTATGGCAAAACTAACACAGTATTGTAAAGTAAAATTTAAAAACAAAAAACAAAACAAAAATATTTTGCCCATTTTATTTCATCCAAAGTCAAAGAAAACATGGATCCTGTATTCGAGGAATTTATAATCTAATGAGAGATATAAATCTGTAAATAAATGTGTGTAATAAATATATCCTCTGCCTATCTTGTACTCTTAATATTCTTCGTCCCAGAAAATGATGTCGCCATTCACCCAGATGCCCTTGTCTTGAGCCTAGATTTTATTCTTGATTCTTATTTCTCTCATGGCCTATACAGCACCCTTTAGAAGTTCACCAGTATGACTATTGCACTTTATTAAAATATCTATTCAACTCTCACCTCCTTATAAAAACCTTTCCTGATCTCTTGACTGAATATACCTACTCTCTCCAACCTCTGTCACTGTCTCTCCTCATAAACTCTTTGACTTCATTTCTGATACTGTCACTACCTGAATCACACTGTATCAACTGTTATCTATTTATTTCATACTAGAATGTATAACGGAGAAGGCAATGGCAGCCCACTCCAGTACTCTCACCTGGAAAATCCCATGGATGAAGGAGCCTGGTAGGCTGTAGTCCATGGGGTCGCTAAGAGTCGGATATGACTGAGCGACTTCCCTTTCACTTTTCTCTTTCATGCACTGGAGAGGGAAATGGCAACCCACTCCAATGATCTTGCCTGGAGAATCCCAGGGATGGGGAGCCTGGTGGGCTGCCTTCTATGGGGTCTCACAGAGTCGGACACGACTGAAGCAACTTAGCAGCAGCAGCAGAATGTATTAAGAAAAAAAAAAAAAAACTATGAGGGTAAGGACTTTGCATTATTCTCTGCTGTATTATTAGCTAGAATACATACAAGACTCCAACAAATATTTGGATAAATAAATAAATGGGTGAATGTATGAACAAATGGGCAATTACATGAAGAAAATTACACCACGGGGTACAATGAAAAGGAATGAACAATTACATTTGAAACAAAAGCTAAAGATAGGTGGCAAGAGCTGTGCTCTAAAGATAAATGAGTAGAGATTAACAAGACAAAGTAGGAGGGGAAGAGCAGTGCTGGCAGAGGACAGTGATGAGACCGGAGAGTGTGTGGATGCTTCCGTGGGTGATTAGAACATAAGCTATGGATCAGAAATACCATCAAATGAGACAGTGTGTTTGACTGAGGCCTTGTATTAAAAGACTTTGTATGCTTGCGTGAGATTTGGATTTGTTCTCTGGGTGATACTGAACAGATTTTAAAAACCGAAATACTGTAATCAGATCTGTAATGGCTATGGATAGAATGTACTTTACAGAGGAGAAGAAAGGAGACAGTTTTGGACTTTTTAAATGATACTATCAACTGTGACTGAGTGATATTTCTAAACTAAATGAAATGATGGAATTAAATGGAAAAAGAGAGAGATGAAGAAAGTAAGAGTGATTGTTTTTTAAAAAATAATTTTTATTGGTGTATAGTTGCTTTCCAATGTTCTGTTAGGAAATTCTACTGTACAGCAGAATTAATCAGCCATCAGTTCAGTGCAGTCACTCAGTCGTGTCTGATTCTTTGTGACCCCATGAACTACAGCATTCCAGGCCTCCCTGTCCATCACCAACTCCTAGAGTTCATTCAGACTCACATCCATTGAGTCAGTGATGCCATCCAGCCATCTCATCCTCTGTTGTCCCCTTCTCCTCCTGCCCCCAATCCCTCCCAGCATCAGACTCTTTTCCAATGAGAACTCTTTGCATGAGGTGGCCAAAGTACTAGAGTTTCAGCTTTAGCATCATTCCTCCCAAAGAACACCCAGGATTGATCTCCGTTAGAATGGACTGATTGGATCTCCTTGGAATCCAAGGGACTCTCAAGAGTCTTCTCCAACACTGCAGTTCAAAAGCATCAATTCTTCGGCGCTCAGCCTTCTTCACAGTCCAACTCTCATATCCATACATGACCACTGGAAAAACCATAGCCTTGACTAGACGGACCTTTGTTGGCAAAGTAATGTCTCTGCTTTTGAATATGCTAACTAGGTTGGTCATAACTTTTCTTCCAAGGAGTAAGCGTCTTTTAATTTCATGGCTGCAATCACCATCTGCTGTGATTTTGGAGCCCCCAAAATAAAGTCTGACACTGTTTCCAATGTTTCCCCATCTATTTCCCATGAAGTGATGGAACCAGATGCCATGATCTTCATTTTCTGAACATTGAACTTTAAGCCAACTTTTTCCACTCTTTTTCACTTTCATCAAGAGGCTTTTAGTTCCTTGAAGAGGAACCTTTCTGCCATAAGGGTGATGTCATCTGCATATCTGAGATTATTGATATTTCTCCTGGCAATCTTGATTCCAGCTTGTGCTTCTTCTAACCCAGCGTTTCTCATGATGTATTCTGAGACAGGGTTAAATAAACAGGGTGACAATATACAGCCCTGACATACTTCTTTTCATTTTTGGAACCAGTCTGTTGTTCCATGTCAAGTTCTAACTATTGCTTCCTGACCTGCATAGAGATTTCTCAAGAGGCAGGTCAGGTGGGCTGGTATTCCCATCTCTTTTAGAATTTTCCAGTTTACTGTGATCCACAAAGTCAAAGGCTTTGGCATAGTCAATAAAGCAGAAATAGATGTTTTCTGGAACTCTCTTGCCTTTTCCATGATCCAGAAAATGTTGGCAATTTGATCTCTGGTTCCTCGGCCTTTTCTAAAACTAGCTTGAACATCAGGAGTTCACGGTTCACATATTGTTGAAGCCTGGCTTGGAGAATTTTGAGCATTACTTTACTAGTGTGTGAGATGAGTGCAATTGTGCAGTAGTTTGAGCATTCTTTGGCATTGCCTTTCTTTGGGATTGGAATGAAAACGGACCTTTTCCAGTCCTGTGGCCACTGCTGAGTTTTCTAAATTTGCTGGCATATTGAGTACAGCACTTTCACAGCATCATCTTTCAGGATTTGAAACAGATCAACTGGAATTCCATCACCTCCACTAGCTTAGTTCGTAGTGACGCTTTCTAAGGCCCACTTGACTTCACATTCCAGGATGTCTGGATCTAGGGGAGTGATCATACCATCATGATTATCTTGGTCATGAAGATCTTTTTGTACAGTTCTTCTGTGTATTCTTGCCACCTCTTCTTAATGTCTTCTGCTTCTGTTAGGTCCATACAATTTCTGTCCTTTATCGAGCCCATCTTTGCATGAAATGTTCCCTTGGTATCTCTAATTTTCTTGAAGAGATCTCTAGTCTTTCCCATTCTGTTGTTTTCCTCTATTTCTTTGCATTGATTGCTGCCCTTTTGAACTTCGTTTTCATTCACTTCACCACTGTACACTAAGTAGAGCTTCCAGTGCTATACAGTAGATTCTCATGCAGTCTATGGGGTCGCTAAGAGTCGGATACGACTGAGCGACTTCACTGTCACTTTTCACTTTCATGCGCTGGAGAAGGAAATGGCATCCTACTCCAGTGTTCTTGCCTGGAGAATCCCAGGGACGGGGGAGCCTGGTGGGCTGCCGTCTATGGGGTCACACAGAGTCGGACACGACTGAAGTGACTTAGCAGCTGCAGCAGTGTATATATATCAATCCCAATCTCCCAATTCATCTATATATTTCCTTTCCCCCTTGGTATTCATGTGTTTGTTCTCTATGTCTGTGTCTCTACTTCTGCTTTGCAAAGAAGATCATCTATACCATTTTTGTAAATTCCACATATGTGCATTAATATACTTTTTTTTTCTTTCTGACTTACTTCACTCTGTATGATACTCTCTTTGTCCATCCTGGAATCTGCAAATGATGCAATTTTCCCTTTTTTATGGTTGAGTAATATTCCATTGTATACAGGTACCACCCCTGTATTCACTGCTTTACTGATGAACATTTAGGTTGCTTCCATGTCTTGATTATTGTAAATAGTGCTTCTATGAAGAAAGTGATTCTCTAATGCCTTTCTTAGCAATTTTTAAGAGGGTGATGGGTTCATGAAAATAAGGAAGTCAAGAGGAGGCTAGGAATGAGGAGAGAGATGAGTTTAGTTTGAAGCAACAGTAGAACATCTGGCAGTCTATAGGTGTAAGGGAGTTGGATATTTGATTTTGAAGTTGAGAGAGAGAAAAAGATTAACTTTAAAAAATAAGGGTTTGTGGTCCTAAGAGGATAGGTGGTAGCTGAATCCATGAAACAAACATCATGAATTGCTAATTAGTTTTGCACCTTTAGCATCTTAAACAAAATTTTTAGTTAGAGCTTCTGATTAGGAACTAACACAAACACTTATAACAAAAAACAAAGAAACTTAAATTTTTAATTAGCCTTTGGTAAATATATTATTTCTGAATTGTTTAAAGAAAAAAACACATTGTTAATAACATACATCCCTATTCTTCATAGACATCTGGGAGGCAGGAAGTCAAGGACCTTTATGTTAGGAATCAATGTTCTAGCTCAGTTTTTCAGGGGGAAAAAAAAAACAACTTTAAACCCTCAAGCAATATATCAGTTTAACATTAATTCTGATTTTGAAATTGGACGTGCAGGCTCCATGGCCATGGAAACTCCTTGGATCATTTTTAGTACTCCCTTTCAGCTCATCTGATGCAACAGTGAAAGAATATGGACTGAGGAAGGTTTTGGCCTAATGACCATTAAATTCTGTCACAGTTATCATTCTGTCTTTACCTGTGTCCCTTATGCAGAGGATGGGGGAGATGAGCAGAAAGCAAGGGGCTGGGCTATGGGAGAAAGGCACAGAGGGCAACAGACAACATTTGCAAGCTTTAATCCATAAGAAGACAAAAGCGATATTAGGAACGATTATCCCCAGTTTCTAGAGAATATACTTAGTTTTCAATTTCTTAGAGGTAAGATAGAAGGAGAAGGGAGCAACAGAGGATGAGGTGGTTAGATGGCATCACTGACTCAATGGACATGAGTCTGAGCAAATTTCAGGAGACAGTGAAAGACAGGGAAGCCTGGAGTGCTGCAGTCCATGGGACCGCAGAGTCAACATGACAACAACTAAACAATGACAAAGATAGAAGAATGCCAGATGAAGCATTTCAGCATGGGACCTCTGATAATCAGAAATTGTGTGGTTTAACTGAGGAGGAAATACTAGTCTTTCTTAAGGGTTAAAACTTTATTTGAGGATTATTAGGAAAATTATTGGGCTTCCCTGGTAGATCAGCTGGTAAAGAATCCACCTGCAATTCAGGAGACCGGAGTTTGATTCCTGGGTCAGGAAGATCCTTTGGAGAAGGGATAGCATACCCACTCCAGTATTCTTGGACTTCCCTCGTGGCTCATGTGGCAAAGAATCTGCCTGCAGTGCCAGAGACCTGGGTTCAATCCCTGGGTTGGGAAGCTCCCCACAAAAAGAAGGAAAATTATTATTTTGCATAATGACTGTGTGTATAATATTTCTTTTAATTTCAAGTTATTTTATTATTTTCTGTTATTTACTATTGTCTGTCCTTTTAAACTGCCCAGGAACATTAAGCATGATCCCCCACACCACTGTTTGGTGACTCATGCTGGGAAAGATGACTTTGATGCCACATGGCATGTAGGTAACGTTAGTTACTTAGTCACTTGTTAACATGGGCATTTTGTTCTTGGTATTTTAAGCACCTTTCTCTCCTCTCCTAGAAATCCAAGGTATTCACAGTTTCATTTCCTAAGATTTCTGTGTTTTAACTCTAAATTACTTTTCCTCTGATATAACTACCATAGGATAGTTGTTGAAAAGAGGTATATGTAGCCAAAATTGGCTAGAAATCCTATTTGGGCATTCTCTAGATGACCTTGGACAAGGTGTGTAATCTCTGTAGGATTATTTTCCTCATCCACACACTAAGGATAATTTATCCATATAGTTAGGTTGTTTTGAGGATTAGATGAGATACTGCAAGGGAGGTCCTTTAGCTCTGCAGCTGGCATATGAAACTATTCACAAATTCAAATACCTTGTTTAAAATAATTCAACTAAAACCCTAAATAAGAAAGACTAGTCAGCTTAATTTTCAGGGTATACTTGCACTTAAAAACTGGAGTCTATAGCCCATTTTTTTTTCTTATTCTGATTCAGTAAATGACAACAAACATTTTTTATGGAACCTTTATGATTTACTTGTCTTATTTAATCCTCAAATAACTCTATGAGGGAAGTTATAATATTAGGCCAGTCTTACAGGTAAGGAAACTGACAGGTTAAGTAACTTACCTAAGGTTATAGCAATACATGTGGCAAGTCCTAGAACCTAGGTTCAAAAGTAAGTCACCTAGCTCCTATTTTTTAAAAATTTTCTTTTCCATTACCCAAAAATCAGGAAAAAAAAAAAGAAGTGAAGCAGTACTTTTCTGCCCCATAATCAATAGCTGGTTACATCAAAAGAATACTTCAGAGAGAAGGAACAAATGTGAAAGAAAGGAAATGCTGACACAAAGAAAAAAAAGATGAAGCAATGAGAACAAGAAGCTTTCTCAAGGTTAGCCAAAATTCTCAACTTGGAGACTTCTTATTGTAATCAGGAAGATAATGAAATCTGAAGACAGAGGAAAGTCAGTCACTTTAAAATTGAAAACAAACAGCAAAATTCTGATCTAATCTCTCAAAAACGTATTTGGCCAGCAGATAAATCAACACCAGAGTGACATTCTCCATTTGCCCCTCATGTTTCATCACTGAGTTAGGAATAAGGACACCAGGTTTTTGTTTCTACTCTGTGACTCAATAGCTCATCACACAAAAGGGAGAGAGATGGAAAGTATGTGAAGGAGAAGCATGCCCAGTGGGAAAGAAACAATGGTGTAGAGAATAGCGTAAGGACTGTCAAAACCAGACTGGCTCAGAACAATGCATATTGGATACATTAGCAGTCACCCACGTGATTTTCATCATGGAATGGATAGCCAAAGACTTTCACCTGAGAGGTGTCCTTTGTAGCTGCAAGGAGTGTCTAACTTCCAAACTCTGCTTCCTTTAGGGCACAGATACAGTCATCTTAAAGAGAATTTAAGCAAGAAAGGAAAGAAAAATTCTTTTTCACAGGACACATCCATCTGTTTCATTTACAAAGTGAGCAAGCTGGTTGAGATAACTTCTGCTGTTCTTTAAAGTTCTGTTGCTCAATGATAACTTGAAGAAGGACTGACATGCTGAGTATCTCTCATAAAGGAAAAAAATGGCAAATTTTTAGAGAATACATTTATGCCTCAAAGATGTTTTTGTAATTTGCAACAGTGAGAATCTGAAAATGACTGAAATATCAATAAATAAATCTTAAACGATCTACAGTTATATTCATGTTACATACACAGTTCAGTCAGTTCAGTTCAGTTGCTCAGTTGTGTCCCACTCTTTGTGACCCCATGGACTGCGTCATGCCAGGCTTCCCTGTCCATCACCAACTCCCAGAGCTTGCTCAAACTCATGTCCATTGAGTCAGTGTTACCATCCAACCATCCTCTGTCCTACCCTTCTCCTCCTGCCCTCAACCTTTCCCAGCCTCAGGGTCTTTTCAAATGAGTCAGTTTTTCCCATCAGGTGGCCAAAGTATTGGAGTTTCAGCTTTAAAATAAGTCCTTCCAATGAGTATTCAGGTTCCTTTGTAGAACCTGACAATAGAAATATAAATCTGATCACTGAACAGACACTATTTTGAGTCCTATATAATTTACAGTGCCTCAAGATTTCCTAGTATGCTGATATTCATAACTATCATTTTAGTGGGCATCATATTCCATCAGTTTTTTTTCCATAGTTGAATCATTCCCCTACCATCCAAAGTCCTAGGTGTTTCCTGATTTTCCATTTCTTGCCAGTACAAACAATGGTAGAATGAGTATGTTAGTCTACGGCCATTCCACCCTGAATGCGCCTGATCTCGTCTGATCTAGAATGAGATGCTTGTGTGTGTGTATATATATATATATATATATTTTTTTTTTTTCTTCTTGTGAATTATTTTCTTAGGATAAATTCCCAAAGGTGAGATTCCTGGTCAAATGTCATGGGCACTTTTTTGATTCCTGATACACAGTCAGACCACTTTCCAAAATCAGCAACAGAAGGTTGCAAACTTGTAAATAAACCCATTCCACCACAATTTCATTACCCAGTCCAGTATTCATGAACTTCCCTGGTGGCTCAGATGGTAAAGAATCCACCTGCAATGTGGGAGGCCTGGGTATGATCCCTGGGTTGGGAAGATCCCCTGGAGGAGGGCATGGCAATCCACTCCAGTATTCTTGACTGGAGAAACCAAGTATATGAGGAGCCTTGTGGGCTACAGTGCATGGAGTTGCCAAGAGTCAGACATGACTGTGCAACTAAGCACAGCATAACACCACAATTTCATGAGGATTGAATATTATGACTTTATTTCTTAGCATTTATTGAGTAGCCATCACATTTTTACACTGTTACACAACATTCTATGTCAATTATACCTCAGTAAAGCTGGGGAGAGGGGGAGAATAAAGTACTAAATGAGAAAAGGTAAATACAAAATTTTATATACAACATCATCACAATCATGATTGAAAATATGTAGGAAAAAGATTACTAGAAATAGACTATTACTGTTGGTTGTCAATGGGTAGTAGGAATTTGCATGATTTTTTTCTGGTCTTCTAATATCTGATTTTCTATGAGTAGGTTATTTTTATAAAAGTTCAAAATAAATTTTTGATCACCTATATACATGTGGTGATTTCTTTCTTGCAAATGTATAAACTACTTTATACTGCAGCCCTCACTGGGTATAAGAGATCAGGCTGGCCTTGGCCCTGGTGACCATGAGCTGCGTATAGTGGAAGCCTTGTCTAACAAACTATGGACACAGTCATGTCACTCGCTTGTATGCAGACTAACTTAATTGCAATAGAGAACCCAGAGATCACCTCCAGCCTTTCCTCTTCTCCTGTGACACGGTATTATTTGTTAGTGATAAGGTTCCTTTTGATGGAATTCAAAATCGTTTCATCAAACATCAATATCATTCATGACAGTAAAGAGTGCTGGGGTCATTCTTTCCTTCACTGTAATCTAGGCTATGTCCTGGTTTTTAGCCAATAACACAATCCAGATTCATTAGTGCCATTACTTTACCTTGATATAAACAATTATACAAAGCAACACTTCTTCCTATAAATTTGTTTTCACTTTTGAAAAGCCACTTCTGAAGACTGACAGAGAAAGCAAACCAGTGGTTACCAGCAGGAAGTGGGAGGGGCAGTACGGACACTGGGGCTGCCGCTGCTAAGTCACTTTAGTCGTGGCCGCTCTGTGCAACCCCATAGATGTCAGCCCACCAGGCTCCCCCGCCCCTGGGATTCTCCAGGCAAGAACACTGGAGTGGGTTGCCATTTGCTTCTCCAATGCATGAAAGTGAAAAGTGAAAATGAAGCCGCTCAGTCGTGTCCGACTCTTAGAGACCCCATGGACTGCAGCCCACCAGGCTCCTCCATCCAGGGGATTCTCCAGGCAAGAGTTCTGGAGTGGGGTGCCATGAGTAGGAAGTATAAACTACTGGGTGAATGAAAGGGTCAAGGATGTACAATATGGGAATATAGCCAATATTCTGTAATGACTATAAATGAAAAGTAACCTTTTAAAACTGCTTTATATTTTTAAATTGAAAAAATATAAAAGATTAAAAACCATGTCTAGCCTATGTGAAAAAAGCACAAAAACAGCAGAAACTAAACTTTGTCACCATTCAGACTTTTGAAGAGCTTTCAAACCATTGACTTGAATTTCAAGTCAAACCATTAATGAATTTCAAGACAGGGAAAGTGCCATCAATCATGAATTTGCTCAATTTTGTTAGCCAACTCCCTTTACCCTCTAGAAAACAGAAGTGACTCCAAGAGGAATAGGGAGATGTGAATATATAATCTCCAATCTCGAAACCACATTCCCTGGCAACCGTTGGGGGTTTGTTTTAAACCCTATGCACCAGCAACCTCTATCTTGGAAAATCTTGCCTGGGCATCAATCAAGCAGCAGGAGTTGGTCTCTGTTTGCCTAAGCAGAACCTTGAGAGAGAAATCAAGGACTCTTAACAGTACACTGCTTCTGCCCACATTGAGGGGCCTTCTCAGACTTAGTGAAGGCTGAGATCAACTGCCAAGAAAAGCCTTCAGGGTTCAATTAAGAGCGATGAGATGGTGGAAAATACTTAACAAAAACCAAGCCTCCCAAACCAGCATAAAATGTGAAAATTCTGGACACTATAGGCAATATATCCTGCCAGATCCTTCTGATTATGTTTGGTGTATAATTGGAACTTCATCACCAGAAAAGTTTGGCCCTCTTTTGAAGTAGAAGAGTATACAGGACCCCAAAGTTCTACCCTAAATAACCCAGGATATAAGAGAACAGGAATTATTTTTTAAAAGAAATAAATACCTACTGAACAAATATTTCCAGACCCATGATTTTAAGACCCAATTTCCAGAATATCTTTGGGATGATCAGCTGTTTTGTAAACATACTTGAATTAACTGAAAATCAAACATCTTGAAATCATAGAATGTTAGAACCAGAAGCAATCTTAAATAACAATCCAACCTCCTCATTTTCTCATGAAGCTACTGAGACCTAGTGAGTTTTAATGGATAGCCTAACAAAGAATAGCTTGTCAGGATTAGAGTCATTGAAATACTCACATTTTAACAACTTTGAGATTCTCAAGCACTTTTTCATCTAATGGCTCATTTGATCCTCAACTATCTCAGAAGCATGATGGCAGAAACTAATCAGTGGGTTGGTTCTTATATTTCTGACATGTTTTCAAGAAAATTAACATATCACTTGGGAGGGAAAAAAAAGTTCAAAAGCTTAAAAATGTTCCCTTCAATTTAATTTTCTGGGTACATTTCTAATAATGTCAGGAGGTTGTGTGTTCTTAGATGGGTCTTGTCTTGAAATCATACCAGGATGATCACCCATCCATGAACTCTGCTAAAGTAGTTGGGGTTCAGATTTTCAAAGGAAAATCCTTATAATTTGTACTCATTAAAGAACACAGTAGAATGCTTTCCTCTAGAAAGAGGAGCTTTTTAGAATTGGGTAGATACTAACCTGTGAGTAAGAATTAAGTCAGAGTCTTTTCGGGAATTGGGGCTGAGGTTCCTTCAGTTCCTGGAAGTTAGGATTCTTTGGCTTTATTTTCTTCAGTTCAATAGGAGTTTTTTTGTTTTTTTTTTTCAGCTTTAATGCTTCTCAGAAATCTTCTGATCCTGAAATTCATTAAAGTCTGAATTCACCTAAAAGTTAACTAGTGTGGCCATGATATTATCTATCAAGTATAGACATTAAATTGGACCTAGCCTGTGACTTGCCCTCAGCGTGATTAATATGACTCATTCTTTCCCCAACTCCCCTCTGAGGACTGATGTGGAAAGCAAGACTACATTAATGCCTAAATAAACAGAGACTTTCTCCATTCATTCCACTTCTAAGCATCATAGTTTTCATAAAATATGGATTAAAAATACATTTTAATCATACTTAATGTCTTTAACTTTTTCACAAATAAAATAGTCACATTCTCTAATGCCTGGTTAAACTCTTCTTCTAAAAGCTACTAACTAAATATCCAGCTAGAGTAACCAACAACTCTGTGCTTTGCATGGCAGTAGAACTTGAGTTTACATTGAGTCAAACTTGAGTAACTAGGGAAATTTAATGAAATTAAGTACAGGTGTGGAATTACAAACATTCATGTTTTTAAATCTGTCACAATATGTACGGCTTTCCTCTTCCCTAATTTGAAAGGTTTTGCTATCACCAGTCCTTGTTAACTCATGTGAGGTATCATTAGTCCAAGATTCACACTCGTATCAGTTTTCTCTTTCAGCCTATGTATCTTCAAATATACCTTATAAGAAATAATGTATGGGGTATACAGGCTGAGAGACACTAAACAGAAACTTCACATTTCACACCGAGACTACCATTCATGAGAAGCTTTTCAGTCCAATTTTATCATCTAGTAAAGTAGGTAAGCAGAGAGGTTTTTTGCTTTGTTTTTAGGGGAAAAAATGAGTCTTTATCACACTTCTAAACTGCAACATCTGTGTTTTTGTGTACACTAGATAAGTCTGTCCAAAGCCAAAAACAATGACAAAAACAAAAATAAAATTATTCTGGGAAAATAACCAAAATCCATTTTCCTCCTCTCAAATTCATACCTGGACCACACTGCAAATATTAAACCCACGGGCAATCTATCTGGAAAGAAATGTTTAAAAGCACATCAACAACATTCCCATTTCATTCTTCCAGTTGCACTTGACTCAAGGGATTTTGAACAACCTGGTTGGTTGTCATTTCCACATGATAGATGCAGGAGCATTCCCCTGTCTATATTTCTCCCTTCCAAATTTATAGTCTGTGACTATTTGTAAGATAATTCTAATATATGATATTGCTGAGGGAGAAAAAGAAGAGGATGAGTACAAGAAGCCTCATGATTGTAGGTGTCTATATTATCTCTTACTTGATCTTCATTTTTGTGCATAAGTAGTTGACTAGACTGCAGTTACAGTGAACATCATATGTCCTGACCCCTCTATTAATCAATAACATTGAAGGTGAAGGTGAAGGTGAAGTCACTCAGTCGTGTCCGACTCTTTGCGACCCCGAGGACTGTAACCTACTAGGCTTCTCTGTCCATGGGATTCTCCAGGCAAGAATACTGGAGTAGATTGCCATTTCCATCTCCAGAATCAATAACATTATATTGCTCAAATTTAGAAATAATTTTAATTATAAAATCTAATACTGGATTTAAAAATAATAAAGAGAAATAATTAAATCTTCCATTACATTGACTTGGATCAGAGATATTCCTAAATTCAAAATCTAATATTAAACAAAAACTAATGAAAGGAGAGATTTAAAATTCTCCCTGAATATAAAACTAGGATATTAGGTGAACTGTGCAATCTACTAAGAGAATAAATCCAGACCATTATTACTTTTTAATCTGTATAAGTGCTTAAGAATTCTATTTTAAAGGAATCTAACTTTATAGGGAAAAAAAAGGTAGGAGGAGGCACTTAAAAGCTATTGAAATTTGTAAGTTTCTCAAAGTGTTTGCAAAGAGAATGCCACCCGTAATATGCAGCAAAATGTCTATAAAATCTTCATTCATTTTTTTGCAATACCCTACATTGAACAAATTTTGTTTGCCCCAGTTTCCTCTCCTCCTTTAACATGATCCCTGAAAACTCTCCTTCAAAACAAAACAAACCTCACCTCCTTCTATTGGCCTTAATACATCTTTTCTCCCATAAATAAGGCACTATCTCTATACAGTAGAAGAAGGGCAGGTGCAAGTTTAATCTTTGAACATTTTGTAAGACAATGCCTGGATCCCTTAACAAGCCTTACCAAAGAAGGTATTCTACTAGCTGCTGAGACAAATTCCCATTCAATCTTTCTGTTTGGGTCCCCACAATCCTATGGAAAGTCAAACCAAGCAATTTCGACTCACACTACTGGCACTGACTGTCTAAGACTTGAATTTCAGGGTTTCAAAACAAAGCTTTGGTGCCAGCTTGTCCCATGGCGGGAAGAAAAGCAAATGAAGCCACAGAGACATGCCAGTTTTAATTTGATTTCCGGCTCCGCAAATCAACTCTGGTATGAAAATAAAACCTAAAACCCAAATCTCCCTGTAGTAACCAATAAAAATTCCCTCTCCCACTTCTCTCCCAAAAAAGAAGCCTTCAGATTTTTTCCAAACCCAACTGTTGAATGTATTCAACTTCTCAGAAGGATGGCTGTGAATCACTGTGTCTTTTCAGGGCTAGACAGTACGATAGGGATACATAACCCTCAATAGCAAGATGTATGTGTGGGTATAGAAATGAACAAAGGGAATAGAGTTTGGGCTTGGAATATAAAAATCTGATCCTGAAAGCTAAATTTGTACCTAATTGAATCTAACAGTTTTAGCGGGGCCTTTTGGGTAGAAACGCTTTCCCTTCTACCCTATGCCTCCATAATTGATTTAACATGCTTTGGGAAGGGCGCTAAAAGTCCTGAATCCTGAACTTGGTCTGGTTAACCAAAACAGAAACACCAACACAGGATACAACGCAGTGCTGTCAAGTCCAAAATATACAGGACATAGGAAAATTAAGGAAACACAATAAAGGATTTATCCTGCCTTTGGGGCAGGATAAAAGATGTGTGCTAATTTCCTAATAACAGGGTCTTTCATTTTATGTGCAAATATTTTCTTAACAAAAATTCCAAGAACAAAACTAACTTCACATTACTGTGACTTCTTATGTGAAAAGTGTTTACAGGAGGAAATGAGGAAATAGCATATAATTGAAAAAGAATGGTTATTTCGATGAGCTCTGATAAGTAAATTGGAACTACTTATTAGTAACAGGTTGGTGTGGCAAACGCTCACCAATTCCAGGACTCTATCCTGCTGAGAATGTCCCCATATCCTTTCAGTTTCAAATGTACTTTTCAGAATGTTCTCATTTAAATCCCATTAACTCCTTTTCGTATTCATTTCCCCCTATAATTTGGCTTTAAAGTGACCCTCATGGTCAAAGTCCTCATTTGGAGTGAGCAGGTGGGTAAAACAGAGTTGAGGAATAATTTAAGCTAATAAATTAATGGTTAGGAACAAGAGAACAAACGATTATACAAGCAAAGAGCTGAAATTTCCCAGGAATCTAACTTGTTATTACTATTATTCTGCACTCATAAAAATGAACTAGCCAACTTTTTGGACAATTGCTATAAATAAAATAATTGAAACCTTTAGAAATTCTGAATTGGTGAAAAAGAATATACATTAATCATCTTAATTATTAATTCCTCATGAATTATTAATTAATTCCTTTTTGTGTTTAAGCATTCTTGTGCCAACAACTTTAAGATAATACACTGTCCCTCATTTTAAAATATTTACATGCATATAAACTTATCATCTGGATTTAACTTTCAAACTTAAAAATAAAATGGCCAGTTATTTTACCAGCAAAAACAAACAAACAAACAAAAAAGTGTTTTTGTTTGGGAATGGCAGAGGAATTGCAATAGGAGAGGAAGGGCTACTTTATAGAGAAAAAGGAGACAGTTGGAAGGGACTGCTTTGAACAAAAGTCCATTGTAGGAAAACAGAAATTCAGGGTGGTGATGATTTCTCACTGGCTGAGCTGTTGTTGTTTAGTCACTAAGTCATGTCCAACACTTTGCAATCCCATGGACTGCAGCATGCCTGGCTTCCTTGTCCTTCGCTGTCTCCTGGAGTTTCTCATTGGCTGGGCTGGGGCTAAGGAGAAAAGCTACCTTCCTCCTACTGGGGTAGTAAAGTAAGCTTCTTCATGCCCAGGAATATAAAGTAAGCTGCAGCAGATGGTTCATACATGAGCGCTTCTCCTTTAGGACTTCCAGACTCCATTTGCAAGGGGGTTTTTCCTTTATTAATTTTTATACAATGTGTTCAAGATTGGGCCGCCCTTGTTCTATTTATCCTTTTAGCTCCTCTTATTTTCTTATGAATGCTAAAGTATTTTAAAGAATCCCAGATATGTTGTTTCATCGCAATATAGTATTTCAGTATGCAGCTATAAAAATAAAAAATGATGGTGACAACAATCTCACCCTTAAAAGTTTTAATAATAAAATTTTTAAACAAATAGAAAAAATAAAATAGACACCCGTGTAGCCACCAGCATGACAAAATAGATAACATTTGATCTTGCTTGCTTTAGTTAGGGGTTTTTTCCTTCTTTCACAGAAATAAATCATGGCATATACTGTTTAAGTTCCTCCTTTTTCCACTAATTTTTTAAGTTTATACTGCCTCTTGGTCAGGATATTTAACAAATCCACACCAAATTTTCACTTAACTTCTACAATTATTTTAATTAGACCCTTAGAAATCTCTTCTAGTTATGTTCTTTTTTGTAATTGAAGTGTGATTGATTTGCAGTGGCATTTTTTTTCAGGTGTACAGCAAAGTGATTCAGTTATACATACTTTTCATTCCTTTCTCTTATAGGCTATTATGAAATATTGAATATAGTTCCCTGTGCTATACAGTAGGTCCCTGTTGGTTATCTGTTTTATATTTAGTAATATGTATATGTTAACCCCAATTTCTAATTTATCCCTTCCTCCCTTCCTTTTGGTAACCATCAGTTTTCTAATCTGTGGGTCTATTTCTGTTTTGTATATAAATTCTTTTAAAAAATTCACGTATCAGTGATATCATATATTTGTCTTTCTTTGTCTATCAGTTACTCAGTATAATAATCTCTAGGTCCATCCATGTTGCTGCAGATGGCATTATTTCATTCTTTTTATGACTGAGTAACTTTCCATTGTATATATGTACCATGTCTTCTTTTTCATTTGTTAGTAGACATTTAGGTTGCTTCCATGTCTTGGCTATTGTGAACAGTGCTGCAATGAACACTGGGGTACTTGTATCTTAAAATTATGATTTTCTCCAGATAAATGCCCAGGAATGGGATTGCAGGATCTTATGGTAGTGCTACATAAGACCAGATACCATGAAATTCCTAGAGGAAAACATAGGTAAACACTCTTTGTCATAAATCACAGCAATATCCCTTTGGATCTATCTCTTAAAGTAATGGAAATAAATAATGACAATCAAATAGCACCTAGTTAAACTTAAAAGCTTTTGAACAGAAAAGGAAACTAGAAACAAAATGACAAGCTAACCTACAGGATGGGAGAAAATATTTGCATGTATTTATTGATATATATATTGATGTATATATCAATACAGCTTATAAAATTCAATATTAAAAAACCAGTTGAGAAATGGACAGATAACCTAGACAGACATTTCTTTAAGAAAGACATACATATGGCCAAAAGGCACATGAAAAGATGCCCAACATTATTAAAGAAATGCAAATCAAGGCTATAATAAGCTATCACCTTATACCAGTCAGAATGGCCTTCATCAAAAAGTCCACAAATAGTAAATACTTGTGAGGATGTCAAGGAAAAAAAAACCCTCCTACACGGTTGGTGAGAATATAAATTGGAACAGCCATTATAGAGAACAGTACGGACATTCCTTAAAAACTAAAAATGTTTATCTTTGTCATTGGGTCACTCCTAGAAATATTTTCTAGAAGAACTACACTGTCTCATCGGGTTTAGTTTTAAATTACTACACTTTGTCTGAATGTTTAGGTTAGGCCTCATATGTTACCCCAGGTATGAACACCATAAACTTTCTAGTAGATATAAAAGTAGAAATGCAATTAATTTATAATAGCATTAATCTGCAGAGACTACCATGCCTTTTTTCATTAAAATTTAGATGTTTAATTGATCTTGCTTGTAACAAGGTGAACTCTAAAACTAAACACATCTAATTTACTTAATGAGATAATAAATAAGATAGGTTTATTTCCTCACTATATCTCCTTCTACCTAGTGCACCACCTCATATATCTTTTATCTGTCTGACCTCATTTATCACACAAGAAATAATATGAGAGGAATGCAACAAGAAAAAAGGAAAATGGGAGTTACGTCTTAGGATGAAGTAACTTAGAAATTTGAGGCTTTTTCAATTTTTAATTAAAGTATAATTGATTACAATGCTGTGTTAATTTTGGTTGCACAGCAAAGTGATTCATATATATATATATTCTTTTTCATGTTCTTTTACATTACAGTTTATCCCAAGATATTGAATAGTTTTCAACACTATACAGCAGGACATTGTTGCTTGTCAGTTCCATGTTTAATAGTTTTCATCTGCTAACTCCAAACTCCCTCCTCTCCCTTCCCCTTTGACAACCACAAGTCTGTTCTTTGTATCTGTAAGTCTGTTTCTGTTTCATACACAGGTTCGTTTGTGCCATATTTTAGATTCCACATTTAAGTTACAGCATATGATATTTGTCTTTCTCTCTCTGACTTACTTCACTTAGTATGATCATCTCTAGTTCCTTCCATGTTGCTGCAAATGGCATTTTTTCATACTTTTTTATGACTGAGTAATATCTCATTGTGTATATTACCATATCTTCTTTATTTTTACATTTGTCAGTGGACATTTAGATTGTTTCCATTCTTGGCTATTGTGAATAGTGCTGCTATGAACATAGGGGTGCATGTATCTTTTTGAATTAGAGTTTTATCTGGATATATGCCTAGGAATGGGATTACAGGATCATATGGTAATTCCATCTTTAACTTTTTGAGAAACTTCACATACCATTTTCCATAGTGACTGCACCAAGTTATATTCCCACCAACAATATAGTAGGGTTCCCTTTTCTCCATACCTTTTCCAGCATTTATTATTTGCAGACTTTTTAATGATGTTAATTCTGACTGGTATGAGATGATACCTCATTGAAGTTTTGATTTGCATTGCCAACACAGGTCCATCTAGTTAAGGCTATGGTTTTTCCAGTAGTCATGTATGGATGTGAGAGTTGGACTATAAAGAAAGCTGAGCTCTGAAATATTAATGCTTTTGAACTGTGGTATTGGAGAAGACTCTTGAGAGTCCCTTAGACTGCAAGGAGATCCAACCAGTCCATCCTAAAGGAAATCAGTCCTGAATATTCATCGGAAGGACTGATGCTGAAGCTGAAGCTCCAATACCTTGGCCACCTGATGCAAAGAGCTGACTCATTTGAAAAGACCCTGATGCTGGGAAAGGTTGAAGGTGGGAGGAGAAGGGGATGGCAGAGGATGAGATGGTTGGATGGCATCACGTCTCAATGGACATGAGTTTGAGTAAACTCTGGGAGTTGGTGATGGACAGGGAGGCCTGGCGTGCTGCAGTCCATGGGGTCACAAAGAGTCGGACACAACTGAGCAACTGAACTGAACTGACTGAAAAATGAGCAATGATGAGTGTCTTTTTATGTTCCTGTTGGCCATCTGTATATTTTCTTTGGAGAAATGTCTATTTAGCTCTTCTGCCCATTTTTAAATTGATTTCTTTGGGGATTTTTTTGTTGTTGAGTTATATGAGCTGTTTTTATATTTTGGAAATTAAGCTCTTGGAGTTTGTGTCATTTTCAAATAGTTTCACCCATTCTGTAGGTTGTCTTTTCACTATGTTTATGGTTTCCTTTGC
The DNA here is from genome assembly GCA_917880005.1 of Nanger dama. Classification (NCBI taxonomy): domain Eukaryota; kingdom Metazoa; phylum Chordata; class Mammalia; order Artiodactyla; family Bovidae; genus Nanger; species Nanger dama. The sequence continues at coordinate 4,840,435 of CAKJTW010000082.1, read as the reverse complement.
TGTGCAAAATCTTGTAAGTTTGATTAAGTCCCATTTGTTTATTTTTCTTTTTATTCCTTTCATTCCTATTACCTTGAGAGTTTGACCTAAGAAAACATTTGGATGATTTGTATCAGGGAAAATTTTGTCTATGATCTCTTCTAGCAGTTCTATGGTGTCATGCCTTATGATTAAGTCTTTGAGCCATTTTGAGTTTATTTTTATATACTGTGTGAAGACATATTCTAATTTCTTTCATTTACATGCAGCAGTCCAGCTTTTCCAGCACCACTTGCCAGAAAGACTGTTTTCTCCTCATTGAATATTCTTGCCTCCTTTCTCAGAGATTCACTATAGGCATGTGGGTTTATTTTGGGTGTATCTCTGCTCTGTCCCATTGATCATGTTCTGTCTTTGTGCCAGTGCTACACTGTTCTGGTTGTTGGCGCTTTGTAATATTGCCTGAAGTCTGAGGATTATGCCTCCTGCTTTGTTCTTTTCCCTCGGAATTATTTTTACAATTCTGGGTCTTTAATGGTTCCATATAAATTTTAGGATTGTTTGTTCTAGTTCTGTGAAAAACATCATGGATCATCTGGTGGTGATTGCATCCAGTCTATAGATCTCTCGGGTAGTATGGCCATGTTAATAATATTCTTCCAATCCAAGAGTATGGGATAGCTTTCTATTTCTTTGAATCATCTTTAACTTCCTTCATTAATGTATTACGGTTCTCCATGTATAAGTCTTTCATCTCTTTGGTCAGGTTTACTCCTAAGTATTTTATATTACTTCATGTAATTTTAAAATATTTTTTTACATTCCCTTTCTGATATTTTGTTGTTGGTGTAAAAAAAAATGTAACTGATTTCTGTATATTAATCTTGTTTCCTGCTACCTTGCTAAATTTATCCGTTCCAGTAGTTTTTATATGGAGTCTTTAGGGTTTTCTATATATAGTATCATGTCATCTGCATATAATGACAATTTTGCCTCTTCCTTTCCAATTTGGTTACCTTTCATTTCTTTTTTGTCTGACTGCCATGGCTAGAACTTGCAATACTATGTTGAATAGAAGTGGTGAGAGAGGGCATCCTTGTCTTGTTCCAGATTTTAATAAGGAAGTTTTCAGCTCTTCACCATTGAGTATTACAGTGGTTGTGCTTTTGTCATAAATGGCTTTTATTATGTGGAGGCATGTTCCTTCTATACCCACTTTAGTAAGAATTTTTATCAGAAATGGATGTTGACTTTTCTCAAATGCTTTTATTTCCATCTATTGAGATGATCATGCGATTTTTTTTTGTCTTTTGCTGATGGAGTGTATCACATTGATTGTTTTGCATATGTTGAACCATCCTTGTGAACTTGGGATGAATCCTATCTGGTCATGATGTTTAATCCTTTTTTATGTGTTGCTACTAATATTTTGTTGAGAATTTTGCCCGTATTGCCAAAGGTATTGGCCTGTAATTTTACTTTTTGTTGGCTCTTTGTCTGGTTTTGGTATTATGATGATGATATCTTCACAGCAGGAAGGAGAAGTCAAAGACGGGTGAAATCCCAATAGGAGCAGTTCTTTCTAACTGTCTAAACTTTTTCTCAACCTATTCATATATTCTGCTAAATTAGACACTATATTGCAAAAAGACTAAACATCTGCATCTGTAGCCCACTAAATATTCTTTGCTTATCACTCAGAAGTTAAGCTTAGGGCATATTGTGCTGTTGTAAACCAACCAAATACTTCTAAGGTTTGTTCTCCCTTTCCCCAACACCCCCAGTTGTAACCAGTCATCTTTATAAAACAGCATTCCAGACAAATAGATCTCATCAGATTTTACCAGATGTTCTAGCCATCTTTATTTTTATGATTTATCTAGAGAGATGATATGGGGTGGGAGACGGGAGGGGGCTTTGGCATTGGGAGATCGTGTACACCTGTGGCTGATTCATGTCAAATGTATGGCAAAACCAATACAGTATTGTAACGTAGAATAAAGTATTAAAAAAATAAAAATACCATTAAAGTTACTGACATTTACCCTCTAATTTTGAAAATGTGATATATATATAATTGTAATTATGATAAGACTGTAATGTAATTGACTGTAATGTAATGTAATACATGTAATTAAACATACATATTTCTAAAATAAATAAATAAAAATATACCCAAATAAAAATGAGTAAATACCCCATAATTTTATTCTTACAACTCACAATGTCCTGTAAAGGAAAAAGTACCAAAAATGAAATCAGAAGAGATGCTTTGATAATATCTCCTACTAATGAGTATTTTCCTCACTGGGTTTTAGATTTCTCTGTAAAATGAAAGGATTGCCACATGATCTATAAGTTACTTTTATTATTGTTTGATATGCCAGAGTTGCATTAATACTTCATGGCATAATTTTCATGTTTCTTTTCATATGTAGAATGTGTTTACAATAAAAATGTGCTCTTGCCTTTTGCCACAACATAACTGGACCTTGATGACATTATATTAAGTGAGTCCCTTGGACTGCAAGGAGAACCAACCAGTCCATCATAAAGGAGACCAGTCCTGGGTGTTGATTGGAAGGACTGATGCTGAGGCTGAAACTCCAATACTTCGGCCACCTCATGTGAAGAGTTGACTCATTGGAAAAGACTCTGATGCTGGGAGGGATTGGGGGCAGGAGGAGAAGGGGATGACAGAGGATGAGATGGCTGGATGGCATCACCGACTTGTTGGACGTGAGTCTGAATGAACTCTGGGAGTTGGTGATGGACAGGGAGGCCTGGCGTGCTGCGATTCATGGGGTTGCAAAGAGTAGGACATGACTGAGTGACTGAACTGAACTGAACTGATGAACTCCACCAAAAACCTATTAGAACTAATACAGGAATTCAGTAAATTTGCAGGATACAAAATCAGTAAACAAAAATTGGTTTGGTTTCTATACACTAACAATGAGGCATGTGAAAGAGAATTTAAGAAAACAATCCCATTAACAATTGCATCAAAAATAATAAAAAATGTAGGAATATATTTAACCAATGGAGTGAAAATCTATAAATTGAAAACTTTAAAATATTGAAAGAAGAAATTGAAGAAGACACAAATAAATGGAAAGATATTTATTGTTGATAGGGAGAATCAGTTTTGTTGCTCAGTCGTGTTCAGCTTTTTGTGACCCCATGGACTGCAGCATGCCAGGCTTCCCTGTCCATCACCAGCTCCCAGATTATTACTCAAACTCATGTCCATCAAGTTGGTGATGCCATCCAACCATCTCATCCTCTCTTGTCCCCTTCTCCTCCCACCTTCAATCTTCCCTAGCATCAGAGTCTTTTCCAATGAGTCAGTTCTTTGCATCACATGGCCAAAGTATTGGAGTTTCAGCATCAGTCCTTCCAGTGAATGTTCAGGACTAATTTCCTTTAAGATTGACTGGTTGAATCTCCCTACAGTCCAAGGGACTCTCAGGAATCTTCTCCAACACCACAGTTCAAAAGCATCAATACTTCGGTGCTCAACTTTCTTTATAGTCCAACTTTCACATCCATACATACTACTAGAAAAACCATAGCTTCAACTATACAGACTTTTCTTGCATAGTAATGTGTCTGCTTTTTAATATGCTGTCTATGTTGATCTTAGCTTTTCTTCCAAGGAACAAGTATCTCTGCAGTGATTTTGGAACCCAAGAAAATAAAGTCTGTCACTGTTTCCATTTTTTCCCCATCTGTTTGCCATGATGTGATGGGACCAGATGCTATGATCTTAGTTTTTTGAATGTTGAATTTTAAGCCAGCTTTTCACTCTCCTCTTTTTTCATCAAGAGTCTCTTTAGTTCCTCTTCACTTTCTGCCATAAGGGCAGTGTCATTTGCACATCTGAGGTTATTGATATTTCTCCCAGCAATCTTGACTCCAACTTGTGCTTCATCCAGTCCAGCATTCTGTATGATGTACTCTGCATATAAGTTAAATAAACAGGATAGCAATATAAAGCCTTGACATACCCCTTTCCCAATTTGACACCAGTCCATTGTTCCATGTCTGGTTCTAACTGTTGCTTCTTGACCTCAATACAGGTTTCTCAGGAGGCAGGTAAGGTTGCCTGGACCTCCCATGTCTAAGAATTTTCCACAGTTTGTTGTGATCTACACAGTCAAAGGCTTTAGCATAGTCAATGAGGCAGTAATAGATGTTTTTCTGGAACTCTCTTGTTTTTCCAAGATCCAGCAGATGTTCTCACTTTAATCTCTGGTTCCTTGGCCTTTTCTAAAACCAGCTTGTATGTCTGGAAGTTTTCATTTCACATACTGTTGAAGCCTAGCTTGAAGGATTTTGATCATTACTTTGCTAGCACATGAAATGAGTGCAACTGTGCAGTAGTTTGAACATTCTTTACCTCCTTAGCTCAGTTTATTCCTATATATTTTATTCTTTTTGATGAGATTGTAAAATGGATTGTTTCCTTAATTTCTCTTTTGGATGGTTTGTTGATAGTGTATAGAAGTGAAACATTTGTGTACATTAATTTTGTATTGTAAAACATTAATGAATTCATTGATTTCTAGTAGTTTTCTGGTAGCATTTTTACAATTTTCTCTGTATAGAATCATGTCACCTGTAAACAGTTACAGTTTGTCTTTCTTTCCAGTTTCAGTCAGTTCAGTTCACTTCAGTTGCTCAGTAGTGTCTGACTCTTTGCAACCCCATGAATCATAGCATGCCAGGACCCTTTGTCCATCACCAACTCCCGGAGTGCACTCAAACTCATGTCCAACAAGTCGGTGATGCCATCCAGCCATCTCATCCTCGGTCGCGTCCCCTTCTCCTCCTGCCCCCAATCCCTCCCAGCATCAGAGTCTTTTCCAATGAGTCAACTCTTCACATGAGGTGGCCAAAGTATTGGAGTTTCAGCCTCAGCATCAGTCCTTCCAATGAGCACCCAGGACTGATCTCCTTTAGGATGGACCGGCTGGATCTCCTTGCAGTCCAAGGGACTCTTAAGAGTCTTCTCCAACACCACAGTTCAAAAGCATCAATTCTTCAGTGCTCAGCTTTCTTCACAGTCCAACTCTCACATCCATACATGACCACTGGAAAAACCATAGCCTTGACTAGACGGACCTTCGTTGGCAAAGTAATAAATCTGCTTTTCAATATGCTAACTAGGTTGGTCATAACTTACCTTCCAAGGAGTAAGTGTCTTTTAATTTCATGGCTGCAATCACCGTCTGCAGTGACTTTGGAGCCCAAAAAATAAAGTCTGACACTGTTTCCACTCTTTCCCCATCTATCTGCCATGAAGTGATGGGACCAGATGCCATGATCTTCATTTTCTGAATGCTGAGCTTTAAGCCAACTTTTTCACTCTCCTCTTTCACCTTCAACAAGAGGCTTTTTAGTTCCTCTTCACTTTCTGCCATAATGGTGGTATCATCTGCATATCTGAGGTTATTGGTATTTCTCCCAGCAGTCTTGATTCCAGCTTGTGCTTCTTCCAGTCCAGCATTTCTCAAGATGTAGTCTGCATATAAGTTAAATAAGCAGGGTGGCAATAGACAGCCTTGATGTACTCCTTTTCCTATTTGGAACCAGTCTGTTCTTCCATGTCCAGTTCTAACTGTTGTTTCCTGACCTGCATACAGATTTCTCAAGAGGCAGGTCAGGTGGTCTGGTATTCCCATCTCTTTCAGAATTTTCCACAGTTTATTGTGATCTGCACAGTCAAAGGCTTTGGCACAGTCAATAAAGCAGAAATAGATGTTTTTCTGGAATTCTCTTGCTTTTTCCATGATCCAGTGGATGTTGGCAATTTGATCTCTGGTTCCTCTGCCTTTTCTAAAACCAGCTTAAACATCTGCAAGTTCACAGTTCACATACTGCTGAAGCCTGGCTTGCAGTATTTTGAGCGATATTTTACTAGCGTGTGAGATAAGTGCAATTGTGCAGTCATTTGAGCATTCTTTGGCATTGCCTTTCTTTGGGACTGGAATGAAAACTGACCTTTTCCAATCCTGTGGCCACTGCTGAGTTTTCCAAATTTGCTGGCATATTGCATGCAGCACTTTCACAGCATCATCTTTCAGGATTTGAAATAGCTCAACTGGAATTCCATCACCTCCACTAGCTTTGTTTGTAGTGATGCTTTCTAAGGCCTACTCCACTTCACATTCCAGGATGTCTGGATTCTAGGATGTCTTTCCAGTTTAGATTCTTTTTATTTCTTATGGCCAGGACTTCCAATATTTTGCTGAATAAAAGTGGCCAATGTGGGCATTTTTGTCTTTTTCTTGTTTTGTAGGAAATGCTTTCAGCTTCTCATTGTTGAATATGATGCTAGCTGTGGCTTGTCACATACAGTCTTTTCTATGTTGAGGTATATTCCCTGTATAACCACTTTGTTGAGAGTTCATATCATAAAATAATGTTGAATTTTTTCCAAAGCTTTTCTGCATCTGTTGAGGTGATAATATGCTATTTATTTTTCAGTTCATTTATGTGGTGATGGACATTGGTTGATTTATACACCATTTGTTTTCCTTGGGGATCTTTCCTCCATTCACTGAAAATCTATCATTTCTCTTCTCCCTTGAAATGTATGGTTTGTTCATTGCATATATTTTTTTAATACATGAGTAGATTAAGTATCACATATTCTTTTAAATTTGCCTTACCTCCCACCCCAGGTATTTCTCTTTTTTGAACCACCCATGAGCTTTACTTTAATTTTTATTATTGTTATTTTACATACTTTCCTTTATATTGCAGTTAAAGGAAACTTCACACTAGAACATAATCTTCTATGTTCAGGGATTGTGTTTTACTCATCTTTGTCTCCATGGAGCATCTAGCTTTACATGTAGTATGTGCTCAAAAATAATTCCTAGAATCATTTGTAGATGTTGACTAAAACTAAAATATGAAGGACAAGGAGTTAAGGTTATATGGATAATTGGTAGGGACTTGGTAAAAGTATGAGAGTCTTCTTTCTTGGTACAAGTTTAAACTGAGTTATACCCTCAAGTTGTTAGAAAACACACATACTTATGGCAATTCACTCACTTAAAATAATATTCAGAATAGTAGTTTGAGTTCAATTACATTGACTGTGACTCATCTGATACTTATTTGGAAATCAATAGCTAAGAAAAATGAATAGAAAAGATGTAAGCAAGCATGAATGATGTATCTATCATGCGCACTATGTAGTCAGTCACAGTCTCTGCTCGATTTCCACTTTTGTAATATATGAACAACCATCATATAATTATATAATTATCTTTATTCATAAAGATATGAATTCACAGAATAAAATCTTAACATCCTTCTGTTCATTATCTGAAAAGTTATGTCCAAATCTTATGTGGAAAAATAAAAATATAATAGGTAACATTAATTCCTTGTTTTAAGACTTTTGTATTTATCTTCATTACATGTGTAATTTTAGTGACCCTTTTTATACTTTCTCAAAAACATACTTTCTTTTGCAGATATTGAACAATATTCCATTACTAACATGAACATTTACTAGTCCTTAATGGTACAGTGACATGGAAAACTCTTGACATGTTCTTTGTCAATTAAATTAAGTTTTATAAGTAAATTATTTCTAGTCATATCAATGAAAACATTATATTTCAAATAAGATTCAAAGAATGCAAAAAGAAATCTTGGAACTTTGGGGAAATATTTTTGTATATGAGAATGTTAAGAAACTTTCATTAAGCCTTAAGCATGCTTTTTAAAAGAAGAGTCTCGTTTCTGTTGCGCCATGGAGAAACCACATCGTATTTTTAAATACTTTGAACACATGTTCAGCTTAATTATCTTATCCTGGTAAACTGAGACTTCCTTAATTAAAGCCTTAAGCAAGAAACAGTGTCTATCTGCATCTCTAGGTTTGACCTGATTGATAAGACTGCCAAGGCTTATAAAGGCATGGCAAATACCAGATGTGAGAAAGTAAGAACTGGGCGTGGTGCTTAGTCACTCAGCCCTATCTGACTCTTTGCAACCCTTTGGACTGTAGCCTCCCAGGCTCCTCTGTCCAAGGGATTTTTCAGACAAGAATACTGGAATGAGTTGCCATGTTCCTCCTCCAGGGGATCTTCCTGACCCAAGGATTGAACTCGCATCTCCTGTGTTTTCTGCATTCCAGGCATATCCTTTACTCACTGAGCCATCAGGGTAGCTCCCTGAGAGATTCTCAAAGACACTTTCCTGTTATAAAGGAAACAATGAAGAGCTTTACCAAGGTCAGAAGTCATATAACAACACTTCTATATGGTTGGTTTTTTTTTTTTTTTTTTTTCCTGAAGTCAGACAGGGACAGTGTTTAAAAATTGAAATGGCAAATAGATGCCTTTTCTATGAAAGTGCTAAATGGTTGTTAGAATTAAAGCCTGAATAAAAGGCTTCAGGAGTTTTTATTCCTAGTGGAGCTGTCAACGTTTTAAAAGCATCTGAAATTGGTACATAGACCCACTTTGAATAAATTACTTAGAGTGAACTAGTTTGCAGAAGCATGAGAAACTATAATTATATTAAGCAAGATTTAACAACAATTCAGAGTCAGTGAATACAAAATCAAAATGTATCTAGATTTTTGTTCTACACTTACTTAACCTCTGATCTAAACATGTATTTATTTTTGTATGTATACACTTGCCCAGTTCAAGAAAAGTACTATTTTCAGAAGAATCCAAAATACAAATGAGTTGACCTTCACATTAACCACACTTATAGGAAACCAAGGTGGTTTCACAGAAGCCTACCTGGAGAGAGTGTCTTCTAATTGCAGCAAAGTGCCTGGAGAGAAAATAACCAGAGTGCTGGTCTAACCAGTCCAAACTTTCAGGAATCAGCACACATCACAGGAAATGGCAATTAGTAATAATTAGATTCAGTTACCCTTCACAGGGTCTTCCCTGGTGGCTCAGACTGTAAAGAGTCTGCCAGCAGTGCGCGAAACCTGCGTTTGATCCCTGAGTCAGGAAGATCCCCTGGAGAAGGAAATCGCAACCCATTCCAGTATTCTTGCCTGGAGAATCCCATGGATGGAGGAGCCTGGCAGGCTACAGTCCATGGGGTCATAAAGAGTCAGACACGACTGAGTGAGTAATATACACACACTTCACTTTTCAGACAAGGAAAAGATAGTGATTCCTGAAGTCTCACATAGGTGAAAGAGTAGGTGCGCCCCAGTAGGTATCTCAAATTGGAGTTCACTATACCTTGGTCTGAATTTGGTAATAAGGAGTTCATGATCTGAGCCACAGTCAGCTCCTGGTCTTGTTTGTTGAAGGTATAGAGCTTCTCCATCTTGGGCTGCAAAGAATATAATCAATCTGATTTCGGTGTTGATCATCTGGTGATGTCCATGTGTAGAGTCTTTTCTTGTGTTGTTGGAAGAGGGTGTTTGCTATGACCAGTGCATTTTCTTGGCAAAACTTATTAGTCTTTGCCCTGCTTCATTACGCATACCAAGGCCAAATTTGCCTGTTACTCCAGGTGTTTCTTTCTTGACTTCCTACTTTTGCATTCCAGTCCCCTATAATGAAAAGGACATCTTTTTGGGTGTTAGTTCTAAAAGGTCTTGTAGGTCTTCATAGAACTGCTCAGCTTCAGCTTCTTCAGCGTTATTGGTTGGGGCATAGACTTGGATTAACGTGATATTGAATGGTTTGCCTTGGAAATGAATAGAGATCATTCTGTCATTTTGGAGATTGCATCCAAGTACTGCATTTCGCACTCTTTTGTTGACCATGATGGCTACTCCATTTCTTCTGAGGGATTCCTGCCCGCAGTAGTAGATATAATGGTCGTGTGAGTTAAATTCACCCATTCCAGTCCATTTTAGTTCACTGATTCCTAGAATGTCGATGTTCACTCTTACCACCTCTTGTTTGACCACTTCCAATTCATGGACCTGACATTCCAGGTTCCTATGCAATATTGCTCTTTACAGCATCAGACCTTGCTTTTATCACCAGTCACATCCACAGCTGGGTATTGTTTTTGCTTTGGCTCCATCCCTTCATTCTTTATGGAGTTATTTCTCCACTGACTTCCAGTAGCATATTGGGCACCTACTGTCCTGGGGAGTTCCTCTTTCAGTATCCTATCATTTTGCCTTTTCATACTGTTCATGGGGTTCTCAAGGCAAGAATACTGAAGTGGTTTGCCATTCTCTTCTCCAGTGGACCACATTCTGTCAGCCCTCTCCACCATGACCAGCCCATCTTTGGTTGCCCCAGAAGCATGGCTTAGTTTCATTGAGTTCGACAAGGCTATGGTCCTAGTGTGATTAGATTGACTAGTTTTCTGTGAGTATGGTTTCAGTGTGTCTGCCCTCTGATGCCCTCTCACAACACCTACCATCTTACTTGGGTTTCTCTTACCTTGGGCATGGGGTATCTCTTCAGGGCTGCGCCAGCAAAGCCCAGCCGCTGCTCCTTACCATGCCAGTAAAGTAATGCTCAGAATTCTCCAAGCCAGGCTTCAGCAATACATGAACTGTGAACTCCCTGATGTTCAAGCTGGTTTTAGAAAAGGCAGAGGAACCAGAGATCAAATTGCCAACATCTGCTGGATCATGGAAAAATCAAGAGAGTTCCACAAAAACATCTATTTCTGCTTTATTGACTATATCAAAGCCTTTGACTATGTGGATCACAATAAACTGTGGAAAATTCTGAGAGAGATAGGAATACCAGACCACCTGACCTGCCTCTTGAGAAATCTGTATGCAGGTCAGGAAGCAACAGTTAGAACTGGACATGGAACAACAGACTGGTTCCAAATAGGAAAAGGAGTATGTCAAGGCTGTATGTTGTCACCCTCCTTATTTAACTTATATGCAGAGTACATCATGAGAAACACTGGACTGGAAGAAACACAAGCTGGAATCAAGATTGCTGGTAGAAATATCAATAACCTCAGATATGCAGATGACATCACCTTTATGGCAGAAAGTGAAGAGGAAGTAAAAGCCTCTTGATGAAAGTGAAAGAGGAGAGTGAAAAAGTTGGCTTAAAGGTCAATATTCAGAAAACGAAGATCATGGCATCCAGTCCCATCACTTCATGGGAAATAGATAGGGAAACAGTGGAAACAGTATCAGACTTTATTTGGGGGGCTCCAAAATCACTGCAGCCATGAAATTAAAAGACACTTACTCCTTGGAAGAAAAGTTATGACCAACCTAGATAGCATATTCAACAGCAGAGACATTACTTTGCCGACTAAGGTCCATCTAGTCAAGGCTATGGTTTTCCCAGTGGTCACGTATGGATGTGAGAGTTGGACTGTGAAGAAGGCTGAGCCCCAAAGAATTGATGCTTTTGAACTGTGGTGTTGGATAAGACTCTTGAGAGTCCCTTGGACTGCAAGGAGATCCAACCAGTCCATTCTGAAGGAGATCAGCCCTGGAATTTCTTTGGAAGGAATGATGCTAAAGCTGAAACTCCAGTACTTTAGCCACCTCATGTGAAGAGTTGACTCATTGGAAAAGACTCTGATGCTGGAAAGGGATTGAGGGCAGGAGGTGAAGGGGACGACAGAGGATGAGATGCCTGGATGGCATCACTGACTCGATGGACGTGAGTCTGAGTGAACTCTGCGAGTTGGTGATGGACAGGGAGGCCTGGCGTGCTGCGATTCATGGGGTCACAAAGAGTTGGACACGACTGAGCAACTGAACTGAACTGAACTGATCCCTTGGTCATGTATTTACAAGAGTGTTTCTTAACCCCCATTTTATTTGTCATTATCTGGGGGAGTTTTATTTCTTAATTTAATTTTTCTCTTATAGTTGATTTACAATGTTGTCTTAGTTTTAATGTACAACAAAGAGATTCAGTTATGCATACACCCATCTTTTCTGGATATTTTCCCCATATGGCTTATTACAGAATATTGAGCAGAGTGTTCTGTGCTATATAGTATGTCTTTGTTGATTATCTATTTTATGTACAATAGTGTGTATATGTTAATCTCAAACTCCTAATTTATCCCTCCCTCAACATTTCCCCTTTTGTAAAAGTTTTTTTTTTTAATTTGAGTATGTTTCTGTTTCATAAATAAGTTCATCTGTGTCATTATTTTCTTTAGATTCCAAATGTAAGTGATATCCCATGATATTTGTTTTTCTCTTTCTGACTTACTTCACTTAATATGATAAACTCTAGGTTCATCCATGTTACTGCAAATAACATTCCGTTCTTTTTATGGCTGAGTAATATTCCATTGTAGGCTTCCCAGCTGACTCAGTGGTAAAGAATCCACCTGCCAGTGCAGAAGATTCAGGAAACATGGGTTCAATCTCTGGGTTGGGAAGATCCCTTGGAATACCCATTCCAGTATTCTTTCTTGGAATTCCATTGATAGAAAAGTCTGGTGCACTGCAGTCTGTGGGGTCACAAAAAGTTGGACATGACTGTGTGCATGCATACACACAATAAAAGTGAAAATGAAGTCACTCAGTCATGTCTGACTGTTTGCGACCCCATGGACTGTAGCCTACCAGGCTTCTCTGTCCATGGGATTTTCCAGGCAAGAGTACTGCAGTGGGTTGCCATTTCCTTCTCCAGGGGATCTTCCCAACGCAGGGATCAACCTCTGTTCTCCCACATTGCAAGCAGACGCTTTACCATCTAAGCCACCAGGGAAACGGTTCATATACACAGTATTCCATCGTGTACACCACATCTTCTTTTTCCATACATCATCTGTCAGTGAACATTTAGGTTGCTTTCCTGTCTTGGCTATTGTAAATAGTGCTGTGATAAACATTGGGGTGCACAAATCTTTTTGAACTGTAGTTTTCTCCAGATATATGCCCAGGAATGGGGTTGCTGGATCACATGATAGTTCTATCTTTAAGGTGGTTCTATTTTTAAGTTCTAGTTTTTAAGGAACCTGCATACTGTTCTCCATAGTGGTTTTACCTGTTTATATTCCCAGCAACAGTGTAGAAAGATTCTCTTTTCTCCACATTCTCTACAACATTCATTGTTCGCAGATTTTTGATGATGGCCAGTTTGACGGTATTAGGCGATGCTTCATTGTAGTTTTGATTGGCATTTCTCTATAATTAGTGAGAGTCAGCATCTTTTCACGTGCTTTTTGGCCATCTGTATGTTTTCTTTAGATAAATGTCTATTTAGATATTTTCCCAGGTTTTGATTGGGTTGTTTGTATAAATATTGAGCTGCATGAGCTGTCTGTGTATTTTGGAGATTAATCCCTTGTAGGTCCTATTGTTTGCAAATATTTTCTCCCATTCTGTGGGTTGTCATTTCACTTTATTTATGGTTACCTTTGCTGTGAAAAAGCTTTTAAGTTTAATTAGGTCTCATTTGTTTATTATTGCTTTTATTTCCATTACTCTAGGGATGGATCAAAAAAGATATTACTGCTATTTATATCAGAGTGTCTTTCAATGATTGTTTCTAAGAGTTTTATAGTGTCCAGCCTTACATTTAGGTCTTTAATCCACTTAGAGTTTACTTTTGTGAATGGTGTAGAGAATGTTCTGATTCCATCCTTTTATATGTAACTGTACAGTTTTCCCAGAACCACTTATTAAAGAGCCTGTCTTCTCTCCATGATATATTTTTGCCTTCTTTGTCATAGATTGATTTACCATATGTGTGTGGGTTTATTTCTGGCCTCTCTATCATGCTCCACTGATCTATATTTCTGGTTTTGTGGCTATACCATTCTGTTTTGATGACTGTAGCTTTATAATATAGTCTGAAGCTAGGGAGCCTGATTCTTCCAGCTCCTTTTGTTTCCCCGTCAAGATTACGTTGGCCATTTTGGGTCTTTTGAGTTTCCATACAAATTTTAAAACATTTTGTTCTAGTTCTGTGAAAAATGCTTTTGGTATTTTGATAAAGATTGAACTGAATTTTGTAGATTGCCTTGGGTAGTATAGTCATCTTGACAATATTGATTCTTTCAATCCAAAAATATGGTATATCTTTCCATCTGTTTTTGTCATCTTTAATTTCTTTCATCAGTGTCTTATAGTTTTCAGAATATATGTCTTTTACCTCCTTAGGCTGATTTATTCCTAGGTATTTTACTCTTTTTGAAGTGATAGTTAATTGAGATTGTTTTCTTGATTTCCCTTTCTGGTGTTTTTGTTAGTGTATAGGAATGCGAGATTGGGGAGTTTTTAAAAAACTATCATAGCCTGAGTGCTACCCTCACAAATTTTAATTTAATTGTTTTCTGGTGGCCTCCAGTCACCAATATTTTAACTTACCACCACCAAGTAGTTTTAATGTACATACAGGTTTAAAAATCCTGGATTAGTGGAAGCCTCCTTATTGTAAAGACAACTGAAGAGAAAGAAGTTCTTGGTCTTGAGCTTTAAGTGGTCAAACAAGAGATGGCAAGAGTGAACATCGACATTCTAGGAATCAGTGAACTAAAATGGACTGGAATGGGTGAATTTAACTCACACGACCATTATATCTACTACTACGGGCAGGAATCTCTCACAAGAAATGGAGTCGCCATCATGGTCCTCAAAAGAGTCTGAAATGCAGTACTTGGATGCAGTCTCAAAAGACAGAATGATCTCTGTGCATTTCCAAGGCAAACTATTCAATATCACGTTAATCCAAGTCTATGCCCCAACCAATAACGCTGAAGAAGCTGAAGTTAAATGGTTCTAAGAAGACCTACAAGACCTTTTAGAACTAACACCCAAAAAGATGTCCTTTTCATTATAGGGGACTGGAATGCTAAAGTAGGAAGTCAAGAAACACCTGGAGTAACAGGCAAATTTGGCCTTGGAATGCAGAATGAAGCAGGGCAAAGATAATAGAGTTTTGCCAAGAAAATGCACTGGTCATAGCAAACACCCTCTTCCAACAACACAAGAGAAGACTCTACACATGGACATCACCAGATGATCAACACCAAAATCAGATTGATTATATTCTTTGCACCCAAAGATGGAGAAGCACTATACAGTCAACAAAAACAAGACCAGGAGCTGACTGTGGCTCAGATCATGTACTCCTTATTGCCAAATTCAGATTTAAATTGAAGAAAATAGGGAAAACCACTAGACTATTCGGGTATGACCTAAATCAAATCCCTTATGATTATAGAGTGGAAGTGAGAAACAGATTTAAGGGCCTATATCTGATAGATAGAGTGCCTGATGAACTATGGAATGAGTTTTGTGACATTGTACAGGAGACAGGGATCAAGACCATCCCCATGAAAAAGAAATGCAAACAAAAGCAAAATTGCTGTCTGAGGAGGCCTTACAAATAGCTGTGAAAAGAAAAGAAGCAAAAAGCAAAGGAGAAAAGGAAAGATATAAGCATCTGAATGCAGAGTTCCAAAGAATAGCAAGAAGAGATAAGAAAGCCTTCTTCAGTGATCAATGCAAAGAAATAGAGGAAAAGAACAGAATGGGAAAGACTAGAGATCTCTTGAAGAAAATTAGAGATACCAAGGGAACATTTCATGCAAAGATGGGCTTGATAAAGGACAGAAATGGTATGGATCTAACAGAAGCAGAAAATATTAAGAAGAGGTGGCAAGAATACACAGAAAAACTGTACAAAAAAGATCGTCATGACCTAGATAATCACGATGGTGTGATCACTCATCTAGAGCCAGAAATCCTGGAATGTAAAGTCAAGTGGACCTTAGAAAGCATCACTATGAACAAAGCTAGTGGAGGTGATGGAATTCCAGTGGAACTATTTCAAATCCTGAAAGATGATTCTGTGAAAGTGCTGTACTCAATATGTCAGCAAATTTGGAAAACTCAGCAGTGGCCACAGGACTGGAAAAGGTCAGTTTTCATTCCAATCTCAAAGAAAGGCAATGCCAAAGAATGCTCAAACTTCTGCACAATTGCACTCATCTCACACACTAGTAAAGTAATGCTCAAAATTCTCCAAGCCAGGCTTCAACAATACATGAACTGTGAACTCCCTAATGTTCAAGCTGGTTTTAGAAAAGGCAGAGGAACCAGATATCAAATCACCAACATCTGTTGGATCATGGAAAAAGCAAGAGAGTTCCAGAAAAATATCAATTTCTGCTTTATTGACTATGCCAAAGCCTTTGACTGTGTGGATCACAATAAACTGTGGAAAATTCTGAAAGAGATGGGAATACCAGACCACCTGACCTGCCTCTTGAGAAACCTGTATGCAGGTCAGGAAACAACAGTTAGAACTGGACATGGAACAACAGACTGGTTCCACATAGGAAAAGGAGTACGTCAAGGCTCTATATTGTCACCCTGTTTATTTAACTTCTATGCAGAGTACATCATGAGAAACCCTGGACTGGAAGAAGCACAAGCTGGAATCAAGATTGCTGGGAGAAATACCAATAACCTCAGATATGCAGATGACACCACCTTTACGGCAGAAAGTGAAGAGGAACTAAAAAGCCTCTTGATGAAAGTGAAAGAGGAGAGTGAGAAAGTTGACTTAAAGCTCAGTATTCAGAAAACGAAGATCATGGTATCCAGTCCCGTCACTTCATAGGAAATAGATGGGAAACAGTGAAAACAGTGTCAGACTTTATTTTCTGGATCTCTAAAATCACTGCAGATGGTGATTGCAGCCATGAAATTAAAAGATGCTTACTCCTTGGAAGAAAAGATATGATCAACCTAGATAGCATATTCAAAAGCAGAGACATTACTTTGCTGACTAAGGTTGACTAAGGTCTAGTCAAGGCTATGGTTTTTGTATGGATGTGAGAGTTGGACTGTGAAGAAAGCTGAGCGCCGAAGAATTGATGCTTTTGAACTGTGGTGTTGGAGAAGACTCTTGAGAGTCCCTTGGACTGCAAGGAGATCCAACCAGTCCATTCTGAAGGAGATCAACCCTGGGATTTCTTTGGAAGGAATGATGCTAAAGCTGAAACGCCAGTACTTTAGCCATCTCATGTGAAGAGTTGACTCATTGGAAAAGACTCTGATGATAGGAGGGATTGGGGGCAGGAGGAGAAGGGGACGACAGAAAATGACCTGGCTGGATGGCATCATGAACTCGATGGATGTGAGTCTGAGTGAACTCTGGGAGTTGGTGATGGACAGGGAGGCCTGGCCTTCTGCAATTCACGGGGTCACAAAGAGTCAGACACGACTGAGCGACTGAACTGAACTGAACTGAATATCTCTGAAAATTTAAGGACTGACCAGAAGAATAAAAAACTGTAATTTCAAAACATTGAATTGTTCTCTCTTGCAGATAGTGGGGACTTGAATTCAGTTTTGGAATAGATCTTCCTTCACTCTAGGAAAATGATCTCAAGGGGTGTCTTATATAAAGTAAAGCAAAGCCTCCTTGGTGAAATAGAAATGTGGACTCCAACATTTTACAAACTGTTTTGTGGGAGCGTTACAATTGGAGTAAATTAGGATGCTTGGTGGAGAGAATGGTGGGTTAGAGCTGAGGAGAGAAAGAGGTAATTGAGTAAGTGGCATGGTAAATCAATCATCCTCTGGCTCCTTGAACTGGATATGAACCACCTGATTAGAATGACGAAGCTCAAATGCCAAATTTTACATATGAAATTCTGTGACATTCTGGGCCCCTATAAAGATGTAGTCATGAAGCACGATGAAGCTGCCTCTCAGTGGCACTTCAGGGCAGCAGTCACAGGACTATCCCATAGGTGGGAGGAGCTCCATTGGCATCCCTATAGGAGTGCTGATCATGGGCATTGTCAGTTGGGTCAGCCACGAGGCTTCTCTAAGAGCTTTGTAGACAATAGCACAGGCTCAGTTCAGTTCAGTCGTTCAGTCGTGTCCGACTCTTCACAACTCCATGAATTGCAGCACACCAGGCCTCCCTGTCCATCACCAACTCCCGGAGTTCACTCAGACTCACGTTCATCAAGTCAATGATGCCATCCAGCCATCTCATCTTGTGTTGTCCCCTTCTCCTCCTGGTCCCAATCCCTCCCAGCATCAGAGTATTTTCCAATGAGTCAACTCTTCGCATGAGGTGGCCAAAATACTGGAGTTTCAGCTTTAGCATCATTCCTTCCAAAGAAATTCCAGGGCTGATCTCCTTCAGAATGGACTGGTTGGATCTCCTTGCAATCCAAGGGACTCTCAAGAGTCTTCTCCAACACCACTGTTCAAAAACATCAATTCTTCGGCCCTCAGCCTTCTTCACAGTCCAACTCTCACATCCATACATGACCACAGGAAAAACCATAGCCTTGACCAGACTGACCTTAGTCGGCAAAGTAATGTCTCTGCTTTTGAATATACTATCTAGGTTGGTCATAACTTTTCTTCCAAGGAGTAAGTGTCTTTTAATTTCATGGCTACAACCACCATCTGCAGTGATTTTGGAGCCCCCAAAAATAAAGTCTGACTCTGTTTCAACTGTTTTTCGATCTATTTCCCATGAAGTGATAGGACCAGAGGCCATGATCTTTGTTTTCTGAATGTTGAGCTTTAAACCAACTTTTTCGCTTTCCTCTTTCACTTCATCAAGAGGCTGTTTAGTGTTTCTTCACTTTCTGCCATAAGGGTGGTATCATCTGCATATCTGAAGTTATTGATATTTCTCCTGGCAATCTTGATTCCAGCTTGTGTTTATTCTAGTCCAGCATTTAGAGACAAAGAAGGGAAACTTCAGTATGCCATAATTAACTGTAGCTGACAGACTGGTTTGGTGAAAGATAACCTTTGAGTACCCCCAAAAATAATTGGGGTACACTTGGGGTGTTTAGATGAGGTTTGGTCCCTGGGTCCAGAAGATTCCCTGGAGGGCACAGTATTCTTGACTGGAGAATGCCATGGACAGAGGAGCCTGGTGGCCTGCAATACATAGGTCGCAAAGAGTTAGACACAACTGAGGAGACTTAGCACAGCACAGCACGTTATTGGAGCAAGGACTAAAATTTAGTCTGACCTCTATTTTAGATAGTAGAGAAGACCAGATCATACAGCTTCTACATAAAAGATACAAGGGAAGATGTTAAAAAAAAAAAAAAGCTTATATCGGTGACTTCTAAGGTTCCTACTTCTATTTCTAATGCTAAAAAGGTCAGTATATGGTTTTAAAGGTAAACTATTTGACCACAGAACTGAACTGGTTTCTCTCATTGACTCAGTGTTACTATCTTCTGTTAGCATTTTACCTGTTTTATTCCCCAAACCATCCTGTCTATTGAAAAGACATTTCTTTGACCAAAAGTATGTACTAGTTTCACTTTACCACCCAGATAGAAATGCCAAAGAAATCATTATGATGGTTTGATACATTAAAAAAATGTAGAGTCATTGTTTCCTCCTTTAAAGACCTATGAGTCTAGAATCAGATAACATATTAAAATGATCTGTATAGTGAGATAAGCTTGATGTGAATTATAATAAAACATTATTCTTTGTTCTCTGTGACTGACTTGTATAGTATAGGTTTGGGGATATTAATATTTTTGACTCCTGAAATATTAATACTGTACATAAAAATGGGATTGGCTAATATCAATGATCATGTTGCTTATAAGATTATGATAAAACAGCATGTTTTTAAATATAGATTTTATTATTATTCATGTATGATCAGGAGATGACTGCCTTTTAAAAGTTACTTGTTACTCATAGATCCATGAGAAGTGGGGCGCGTCCCACCATAAGGGAAACACCAGAGTCAGTCAAGAGACAGGGAAGTGGGAAAAAAACTTGGATAAGAGCCTTTCTTGTGGTTTCTGCAGAAAGACAAGGTAAGCAGTTTTAGAATTGGCCAGTTTAAATATTTCCAGGAGGCTCTGGGGCATAGGCGCTGTCCCTACTGGTCTAGTACCCAGTCTTCTTTTTGATATTATTGAAGTATAGTTGATTTATACTGTTGTGTTGAATTTCTGCTGTACAGCAGAGTGACTCAGTTATATATATATTCTTCTTCATATTCTTTTCCAGTATGGTTAACCACAGGATATTGAATATAGTTCCCTGTGGTACCCAGTCTTAAGATGACTAGGACAGACGGTTGGTGGCCTAGGAATATGAGAGCCCTGAAATGGAGGTGGTTGAGAGTTTGTCTTCTGGATTGGGTGGTTTGCATACAAAAGGCATGTCTCTAGTAATTAGCTAACCTTGAGAGGAGAGTCCCTTTAGGGTCAGCAAGGCCTCAAGGTGTCAAAGCATCTGAAAATAAGAGAAATGATTAATAGACTCTATTAGCCTTTTCTAAAGTGGTAGGAATTTCTATACTAGTCATAGAGTTACATTTGGAACTCACCCTACCCAAATTGGGCAATGAGACCTGGGAAACTGTTAATAACTCTTGAGTCTAAAAACAAGCAAGTTTGTAGCTTCAGCCTTGCTGAGGGACTCACCACCCAGTAGTGTTATTCTTAAAGGTAAAAATAAACCTGAGCAGGAGTAATAGAAAGGTAATACGCAAAGACACTGCAATGGCTCTCCCACCATGCTTGGTATCAGTCAGATTCTTGTTAGAGTGTTTCTGGTGCCTCATGTAGAGTTCTCCTGCCCCCACCCCCAACCCAGAGGGAGATGGAAAGTCCATCAATTGCCACAGAGCAACCAATCAAAGACAGGCTGGACTGGAAAAATGGATTATCACCTGTACTAAAGGGGAGAGGAGTTGGAAAAAATATTGTCATTTTATAAAACAGTTAAAGCCACCTATTTTTTGAGAATACTCAAAAAGTGATGGTTTGTCAGACAAACCTGCCCCCATCACTTTTCTCTTTGCTGAGACCAAACTCTCAGACCAAACTCATGCCTACTGCCTTCAGCTAAGGTTCAGGAATGTAAATTTGAGAAGAAATTGTATTTCAAATTGTGACTTTTATACAAGTAAAAATCTGTTATTGATAACGGACAGATAATGAAATGGAAGTTTGCTTGCTCTCTCTGAGTTGTTCACAATTTAAACTTGAGAACTCAAGCCTGAGGCAAAGTGTTAAAAAATGGTCACCTTGTATCAACATCCCTTATACTCTTATTCATCCCCATGTCCCCAGGGTACTTAGAGTCGCCTTTGTGTAGTCTGGCCCTTCGCCACATTCCTGACCACTCCATCAGCAGGGTTGCTCTTGATTTCTTGTTCAGTTCAGTTCACTCACTCACTCATGTCTGACTCTCTGTGATCCCATGGACTGCAGCATGCCAGGCTTCCCAGTCCATTACCACCCCATCAAGTGGTAACTCATGTCCATCAAGTCAGTGATGCCATCCAACCTTCTCATCCTCTGTTGTCCCATTTTCCTCCTGCCCTCAATCTTTCCCAGCATCAGTGAAGTCAGCTCATTTACATCAGGTCACCAAAGTTCTAGGGTTTCAGCTTGAGCAGCAGTCCTTCCTATGACTATTCAGGACTGATTTCCTTTAGGATGGACTGGTTGTATCTCTTTGCAGTCCAAGGGACTCTCAAGAGTCTTCTTCAACACCATAGTTCAAAAGCCTCAATTCTTCAGCACTCAGCTTTCTTTTAGTCCAACTCTCACATCCACATGACTACTCAAAACACCATAGCTTTAACTAGACAGAACTTTGTTGGCAAAATAATGTCTCTGCTTTTTAATATGCTGTCTAGGTTGGTCATAGCTTTTCTTCCAAAGAGTAAGCATCTTTTAATTTCATGGCTGCAGTCATCATCTGCAGTGATTTTGGAGCCCTCCCCCCAAAATAAAGCCTCTCACTATTTCCATTATTTGCCCATCTCTTTGCCAGGAAGTGATGGGACCAGATGTCATGATCTTCATTTACTGAACGTTGGCTTTTAAGCCAACTTTTCCACTCTCCTTTTTCACTTTCATCAAGAGCCTTTTTAGTTCCTCTTCGCTTTCTGCTGGAAGGGTGGTGTCATCTGCCTATCTGAGGTTACTGATGTTTCTCTCTGCAGTCTTGATTCCAGCTTGTGCTTCATCCAGCCTGACATTTTGTTTGATGTACTCTGGTAGCTCAGAGGGTAAAGCATCTGCCTGCAATGCAGGAGACCTGGGTTCTATCCCCGGGTCTGGAAGATCCACTGAAGAAGGAAATGGTAACCCATTCCAGTACTCTTGCCTGGAAAATTCCATGGATAGAGAAGCCTGGAAGGCTACAGCCCATGGGATTGCAAAGAGTCAGACACGACTGAGCAACTTCACTGGTTGACTCTCCATGTAAGTTAAATGAGCAGGGTGACAATATACAGCCTTGATGTACTCCTCTCCCTATTTGGAACCAGTCTGTTGTTCCATGTCCAGTTCTAATTGTTGCTTCCTGACCTGCATACAGATTTCTCAGGAGGCAGGTCAGACGGTATGGTATTTCGATCTCTTTCAGAATTTTCCACAGTTTGTTGAGATCCATACAGTCAAAGGTGTTGGGATAGTCAGTAAAGCAGAAGTAGATGTTTTTCTGGAACTCTCATGTTTTTTTCAATGGATGTTGGCGATTTGATCTCTAGCTCCTCTGCCTTTTCTAAATCCAGCTTGAACATCTGGAAGTTCATGGTTCACGTGCTGCTGAAGCCTGGCTTGGAGAATTTTGAGCATTACTTTGCTAGCGTGTGAGATGAATGCAATTGTGTGGTAGTCTGAACATTCTTTGGCATTGCCTTTCCTTCGGATTGGAATGGAAACTGACCTTTTCCATTTGTGTCACCACTGCTGAGCGTTCCAAATTTGCTGGCATATGGAGTACAGCACTTTCACAGCATCATCTCTTAGGCTTTGAAATAGCTCAACTGGAACTCCTTCACCTCCACTAGCTTTGTTCATAGTGATGCTTACTAAGGCCCATTTGAGTTTGAATTCCAGTATGTCTGACTCTAGGTGAGTTATCTGGGTTATCTGGGTCATGAAGGTCCTTTTTGTATACTTCTATGTAGTCTTGCCACCTGTTCTTAGTATCTTCTGCTTCTGTTAGGTCCATACCATTTCTGTCCTTTATTGTGCCAATTTTTGCATGAAATGTTCCCTTGGTATCACTAATTTTCTTGAAGAGATCTCTAGTCTTTCCCATTCTGTTGTTTTCCTCTATTTCTTTGCATTGATCACTGAGGAAGGCTTTCTTATCTCTCCTTGCTATTCTTTGGAACTCTGCATTCAGATGGGAATATTTTTCCTTTTCTCCTTTGCCTTTTGCTTCTCTTCTTTTTTCAGCTATTTGTAAGGTCTCCTCAAACAAACATTTTGCCTTTTTGCATTTCTTTTCCGCGGAGATGGTCTTGATCCCTGTCTCCTGTACAATGTCATGAATCTCTGTCCATAGTTCATCAGGCACTCTGTCTATCAGATCTAGCCCCTTAAAGCTATTTCTCACTTCCACTGTATAATCATAAGGGATTTGATTTAGGTCATACCTGAATGGTCTAGTGATTTTCTCTACTTTCTTCAATTTAATTCTGAATTTGGTAATAAAGAGTTCATGATCTGAGCCACAGTCAGCTCCTGGTCTTGTTTTTGTTGACTGTATAGAGTTTCTCCATCTTTGGCTGCAAAGAATATAATCAATCTGATTTCGGTGTTGACCATCTGGTGATGTCCATGTGTAGAGTCTTCTCTTGTGTTGTTGGAAGAGGGTGTTTGCTATGACCAGTGCATTTTCTTGGCAAAACTCTATTATCTTTGCCCTGCTTCATTTTGTACTCCAATGCCAAATTCGCCTGTTACTCCAGGTATCTCTTGACTTGACTTCCTACTTTAGCATTCCAGTCCCCTATAATGAAAAGGACATCTTTTGGTGTGTTAGGTCTAGAAAGTCTTGTAGATCTTCATAGAAGCATTCATCTTTGGCTTTTTCAGCATTATTGGCTGGGGAATAGACTTGGATTACTGTGATATTGAGTGGTTTGACTATAAGATGGGCAAAATAGCGAGTCAGTTCCTTCCCAGAACTTTTGTGTAGTGGAGAAGATATGAAGGTGCAAGTGGTTTCACACCTGGGGTCTACATGCCACACAACACTGATTCCAGTACTCTTTGCATTTGTCCCAGAAAAGTAATCCATATTTTAGCCAGTGCATTAAACAAATCATTGAGGGTCTCCTGGGTGTTGAGTTCTGTATTAGGCCTCTTGAAGTATGATAATAGGCACAGAACCTAATCCTGGATTTCAAGAATTTAGCAATTTAATTTTAGAGACAACAATGGCAGACCCTTGAAAAGTTAATAGTATATGATACCAGTACCAAAAAAAAGCCCCAAGGTAGTTTTTAATTAAGTGCCAATTAAGAAGAGCAGGCAGCACTTATAGGCAGAGCAATCTGGCAAGGTGCCACAGAGGAGGCAGGGTATGAGCTAGGGCTTTAAAAATGAATAGGATATGAAGATACAAAACCAGATGCAGGGCATGGGGCAGGGAAGAGAACAAGGCAAACATGAGGACAAAAAGATAATGCCAGGCAGAGCACAGCTTATGTGGAGCAAAAGGGTGACTCAGGTTTGGAGGCTAGGCTGTAAAGGTCCTATTTATTTTATCATGTTTCTGGAAAGGAGGGAGAGGTTAGAGCTCCCATGATAAAAGTGGGCTTTGCAAAAGATTTGTTTCATGATACCAAAATCTCCAGTCTCTCCCTATTAGAACCACGTGCTCACTCTGTACCTTGAGATACCCAGAAATAATTTACCATGTGCCACATCCCCAGCCTTCTCTGTATATTGCCTGAGGAGACAGATGCCCCAGACCTCTAAGCTGTGCGAAGCTGTTGGCCCTTGAAAAGTCTGTACTTCTTATCCCTCTCACCCCAAGCACTGCCTCCATTTCCCTTGCCTTCAACAGCATCCTTGGGAGTCTTGTGAGGAAAAAACTGCCTTGTATCCTCAGCCTCTTCATTAACATTTCCTCCCTTTCCTTGTCTTCTGTAAAACTGCTTCCTCTGTGCCTCTTTCCAGCGGAAGGTGCGTCTTCTGCACTGCACCCACCTCCTGAATCCAAGGGTTGCAAGTTTGCGAAGGGTAGCTTGTATAATCCTACAAAGACCCTCCAAGACTCTTCCAAAAGTCACCCTCTTGTTAAAATAGATAAAAACATCATACACACACACATGCATACAAGCATGCATACACACACATATCTTGTTCCTGAGCCATCACCAGTTAGCCACACCCCTGTCCACTCATCCTTGCTGCATCAACACACCTGCCCAGCCCCAGCCTCATTCATGGAAGACGCTGGTGTAGACTCAGTCTTTCTCTTCATCCCACTCCTGCAATTGCCCTGAATCACTTCAAGATCTTGTCATTTTCCTGCTACAAAGTGGGGTTTCTCACTGCTTGTAGTTCTAAGTACAAGTCACACAGACTGGCTAGATGAGTGCCTCTCTCAGTCTTGGTGGTAGCCAGTATCTAAGCAGATGCTGTTCTAGTCCATACGGGCCTGCTTTCAGTTCCTGGAATATTCCACATTCATTCCCACTTCAAGGTCTTTGCATGTATTGGGCTTCCTTTCTAGAACACTGAGACTCTCTCTTCTCCCAAAGCTTCCTACCTCTCCCTTCCCCAGCACTAATTCCTACTCATTCCTATCATTCTTTCAGCCCTCCATCCAAGTGGCCTATCCACAGGTAAACATTTCCATATTAAACTCATCTCAACAAGGGAGGAATTTTGCCCCCAGGGGACATTTGGCAACAGCTAGAAACACTTCTGCTTCTCAGCCCTGGGGACATGCTACTGGCATGTGGTGGGTAGAGGCCAGAGATACTGCTAAACATCCTACAATGCACACAGGACAGCCCCCACAGCAAAGAATTATCTAGCACAAAAATGTTAGTAGTGCCAAGTACAACAGACACTGCATAAGATCAGAGCAGCCCCCATATACATCTGTTGCACCATTATTAGTCATTTAGTATCTGCCTTTGTTACTTATCTTGTTCATCAGTACACAGCAACTGGGACACAGTTTTGACCAATGACTATTGTTGACAGAACGGAGAGAAGAACTGGCAAGAAAAGAGACTGGAGAGAGGAAGGTCAATTGGGGAACATTCAGTAATTCTGTAATGAGGAAAGTTTGGATTAGAATACTACAGGTGGAAATGGTGAGGGTAAGCCAAAGGAGAGAAAGACTCTTTTAAGAAAAAATAAAAGAATAGATGAATGATTAGGTGTGAGTGATCACTGAAAGCAGAATATCAAAAAAAAAAAAAAAACAGAGACTTGGGCATTCTGAAATGGAACAAGTAAAAACCATTTCCTTTTCATTGTGTTATCTATTGTCTATTTATGTAAAAACTTATTTGAGAGAGTTTTAAATCAATGACATATAAAATTGAACATTAGATTAAAGACAAATGATTAACCAAAAAATGTGAGCAGTCAAAAGGTGGATCATTTTTACAGATTGATTTATTTGCAAAGGAGACATAGAGACATTGAACAAATGTATGGTTACCAGGGAGACAGGGTGGTGGGATGAATTGGGAGATTGGGACTGACATGTGTGCACCATTGACACTATAGATTAAATAGATAACTAATAAGAACTGTATCGCACAAGAAACTCTACTCAGTGCTCTGT
Source organism: Nanger dama (assembly GCA_917880005.1). Taxonomy (NCBI): domain Eukaryota; kingdom Metazoa; phylum Chordata; class Mammalia; order Artiodactyla; family Bovidae; genus Nanger; species Nanger dama. Next base: position 4,813,962 of record CAKJTW010000082.1, on the reverse strand, counting down.
GATGAACTAAGTGGGAAGGAAATCCAGAATAGAGGGGATATATGTATATGTACAACTGATTCACCTTTCTGTACAGCAGAAACTAACATAACATTGTAAAGCAAATATTTGTTTTTGTTGTTCAGTTGCTATGTCATGTCTGACTCCTTGCCACCTCATGGACTGCAGCACGCCAGGCTTCCGTGTCCTTCGCTATCTCCCAGAGTTTTCCCAAACTCATGTTCGTTGAGTCGGTGATGCCATCAAACCATCTCGTCCTCTGTTGCCTGCTTCTTCTCTTGCCCTCAATCTTTCTCAGCATCAGGGTCTTTTCCAATGAGTTGGCTCTTTGCATCAGGTGGCCAAAGTATTGGAGTTTCAGCTTTAGCAGCAGTCCTTCTAGTAAATATTTAGGACTGATTTCCTTTAGGATTGACTGGTTTGATTTCCTTGCTGTCCAAAGCACTGTCAAGAGTCTTCTCCAACACCACAGTTCAAAAACATCAGGTCTTTGGTGCTAAGCCTTCTTTATGGTCCAACTCTCACATCCATACATGACTACTAGGAAAACCATAGCTTTGACTGTGCCGACCTTTGTCAGCAAAGTGTTGTCTCTGCTTTTTAATATGCTGTCTAGGTATGTCATCATTTTTCTTCCAAGGAGTAAGCATCTTTTAATTTTATGGCTGCAGTCACCATCTACAGTGATTTTGGAGCCCAGGAAAATAAAGTCTGCCACTGTTTCCATTTTTCCTCATCTATCTGCCATGAAGTGATGGGAAGAGATGCCATGGTCTTCATTTATTGAATGTTAATTAAGATGGTTTTTTCACTCTCTTCTTTTACCTTTATCAAGAGGCTCTTTAGTTCCTCTTCACTTTCTGCCTTTAGGATGATACCATCTGCATATCTGAGGTTGATTCCAGCTTATGAGTCATCCAGCCTGACATTTCACATGATGTACTCTGCGTATAAGTCTAATAAGCAGGATGCCAGTATACAGCCTTGACATAGACCTTTCCCAGTTTGGAACCAGTCTGTTATTCCATGTCTGACTATAACTGTTACTACATTCAGGTTTCTCAGGAGGCAATTAAAGTGGTCTAGTATTCCCATTTCTTTAAGAATTTTCCACAGTTTGTTGTGATCCACACAGTCAAGGGCTTTAGCATAATCAATGAAGCAGAAGATGTTTCTCTAGAACTCTCTTGCTTTTTCTATGATCCAATAGATGTTGGCAATTTAATCTCTGGTTCCTCTGCCTTTTCTGAATCTAGCTTGTACATCTGGGAGTTCTTGGTTCATGCACTATTAAAGCCTAGCTTGAAGGATTTTGAGCATTACCTTGCTAGCATGCAAATTGAGTGCAATTGTGTAGTTGTTTGAACATTCTTTGGGATTGGAATGAAAACTGACCTTTTCCAGTCTTGTGATCATTGCTGAGTTTTCCAAATTTGCTGGCATATAGAGTGTACTATTTTAATAGCATCACCTTTTAGGATTAGGAATAACTCAAGTGGAATTCCATCACCTCCACTAGGTTTGTTCGTAGTGATGCTTCCTAAGGCCCACTTGACTTCACATTCCAGGATGTCTGGCTCTAAGTGAGTGACTACACCATGTGGTTATCTGAATCATTAAGCTCTTTTTTGTTTAGTTCTTCTATGTATTCTTGCCACTTCTTCTTAATCTTTTCTTCTTCTGTTAGGTCCTTGCCATTTTTATCCTTTATTGTGCCCTTCTTGGCTTGAAATAGTCCCTTAATATCTCTAATTTTCTTGAAGAGATCTCTAGCCTTTCCCATTCTATTGTTTTCCTCTTTTTCTTTTCATTGTTCACTTATGTACTCCAATACAAATTAATTTAAAAACACAAAAGCAAAACTCATAAAAGATCATTTTGCCAGCAATCTGTTAATATGCTGTAATTTAACATAAAATATAAGTTTGAGTTTTCTGAGAGCCAAGGCACAAAGCAAAATAAACATGATTGGTCTCCATCTTTGATGAGCTCTTCATCATACTTGATGCTATTTTCTTCAGAGTTATTTTGTTATTAAAATTTTTGATTTTTGTTATTGCTTTCAAGAAAGACAAATTTTCCAGGAACTGAACTCTAATGGAATTGCATCCAAGTAATACTTAAGAAGCATTAAACTACAATGCATCATGTTGTCAGTAGTAATTTTGTGGAGGTGCATAAATGTCTTTCAGCTGACCCTTTTTCTCTAAGTCCATGATTAATTAGAGAATCACAATGTGGTGAAGATGTCTAGATAGCAGTGATCCTGAGCAGTATGAGGGGCTGCTGTGTGGGGGACATTCAGGTTATACACCTGCCCTCTCACTCACAAGGCCAGTGAGACAGTAGTCTTTCCCTGAGTAAGTATATTATCACTAGATGTCCATGGCAGTATGTGGTGGTGATACAGAGAATTCTCTTTCCACTTAGTTTGTACAGTTCTAAACAGAAATTTTCCGATTAAACTCAGATGCTATTTTTCTAATTTGCTTGTGTTTGAAACAGCATTTCCTATAGTAAATTTCACTTCCTATAGTCTAACGGAAGCTGTTACCGATGGAAGTGTGTTGCACATGTGAGCAGAAAACTAAGTGATGTCATCACTTCTCACATACGAGATACATCTTGATCTAGTTAAAGCACAGGCCTTGGATTCACTCACTCTCAAGTCAAATTCTATATCTGCTGTTTTCCAGCTATTTCACTTCTTTTTGTGCTCACTCAGCTGTGTCTAACTCTTTGCAACCCTATGGACTGTAGCTTGCCAGGCTCCTCTGTCCAGAGAATTTCCCAGGCAAGAATGCTGGAGTGGGTGGCCATTTCCTACTCTAGCGGATCTTCCCAACTCCAGGATTGAATTTGTGTCTACTGTATTGGCAGGCAGATTCTTCACCACTGTGCCACCTGGGTAGTCCTACTTCACTTCTAAAGGGAATTCATGATATTTAGGATACGAGGCTTTTGAGAAGCTTAGAGACAATATACAGAATGTTCTCAGCAAAGAGTCACTCGCATAATAGGCGCTCAATAAATTATATCATTATCAAAAAGATGAAGTGAATATATTAAGATAGAAGTTAATAAGTTTCTAGAAAGAAAAGTAATGAATGAATATTTGTCCCTTTTCTTTACTCCTCCAATAGTTTGTATGATAATCTTTGATCTAAAGAAGGAATTAAAACAACTAGGTAGAATTATTATTAAAATGGATTTGTAAATCAAGCTATGATCAACAGAAAAAAGTGTCAGATATTTCTAAACCCATGATCATGTGCAGCACAATCAGATCAATATTTCCAAAGTGTGATCAACAATGTGGTGATACTGAGTTTTATCATTAAGCCTGATATCCAAACACTGCAGTAATCTCTTGACCATTTCTTAACATAGGTAAATAAATGTAGGTTTGAGCAACAATGTTCCCCTTAAAAGTCTCTAAAATTAGAGTATACTAATTCTATAATCTGAGTATTAGCTGGCACATTGCTGACATTTAGAAAGAATGCAGTTGCTATCATGTGCAGTTTCTCAAATCACCAATTTGGGGGACAGTTTGCATCATGTCATAAGGAGAACATTTTTGGAAAAAATAAAATGTTCTTTCTTTATAACTAGAGCAGCTAATAAAAGTCTAAGCCAGTGCATTGGTTAAGTGCGCTGTCCTTTTGGAGAGGAAGGGGTGGAAGCAGGGTGAGTTGGGAGCATTTTGGGAGGGGTGGGGGCACAGAGAATTCTTTTTCCACAAGTTTGTATAGTTTTAAGCAAACTTTTTCTTATTAAATTCAGAAATTATTTTTCTAATTTGCCTCTAGATTTTTAACGGCATTTACTCCAAACAGATATTTAATAGCTCTGTGAAAATAATAATAAAATTGAACAGAAGGGAAGTATTTAGTAAGAAAAAGTTGGCCTCAGATTCATTTTCCCAGTCCCCTTTTTCTCTTTTGCCTTTTGTGCTTTGCCATTGACAATAATTCCAGTGACCTAACAATGAAAGCCATGGGGATAAATCAAAATATAAATGATCTATATTTATTTGGGTAACGGCTGGAGGAAAGACAACATCCCATTTGAAGTTCATTATTAATTGAGATTAGATCTAAACCTTCCCAGTTAAACTGATTTATGAGAGCTATTCTGCCTTCCAAAATCAGCTTGGCAAATTTAATGATACTATTGTTTGAGAATAGACACATAATTTACTGAAACACTTCATTCTAACCCTGGGTTGGATTCACAAACTTTTGTGTGCTAATTGCTCATTGGTAGGCAACAAAAATACTGAAGCTTAAGAACTGGCATTGTGATTTATGGCCTGTCTACACATTCCTGTGTTTAGGACTAACCCAGGCATACTCTGTGGCACCAGTGTTTTCAGACCTCATGACAGCTATCTTCTGACTGCTAGGGTTACCTGATAGGGCCTTCCTCCAGAGTCATCCCTCTCTGAGTAGTGTGGCATGTTCCAAATGACACCACTGTTTTCTCTTTGCCTCCAGTAATGCTCCTGATCGTGAGTGCACTGACCCCAGCATGTCCTCATGGGACCATGTACTTCACTGTACTATCATGGATATCCATGGGCCTCTTCAGAACATGAGGTATTTGAGGGCTCATATTCCCCAACCTCCATGATGTCCTTGGACTATCAAAAGGGCACAAGCAGGAAGGAAGAACATAGAAAGAAAGGAAGGGGAGGTAGAAGAAAAGGATCTAAGGGAGGAAGAAACAAAGGAAGAAAAGGTTCTAAAAGAAACAAATCCTAAGTAAATATTAAGATAAAAACAACTCACGACCAACCTTAAAAGGTCAAAACCCCAAGGAAGTTCTGACTTTTTGTACTTTTAAAATACATGTGGACAAACAATAAACTATTAAAGACAAAGTTTCAGATTCTGTTCTTCAGTGGTAGAACAGTTATTCAGGTCAAGCCCCTTTTGAATGTCCCTTAAAGAACCCCGTATTTACACACCGGGAACCAGAATTGAGAGACACGTGTACCCCAATGTTCATTGCGCGCTGTTTATATAGCCGGACAGAGCCCTAGATGTCCATCAGCAGATGATGGTAAAGCTGTGGTTCATTACCTGGAATCTACTCGCCCTAAGATAATTTGACCGTTCTGGTGGTGTGGCCGTTTCGGTGGTGCCGCCCACACAGTTACTGCCTTTGGTTTGAGACAGTTGTGACCCTATTGTGGACACAGAGACACAGAGGTTGGTGGACTTTTGGACTCTGGGGAGGGGGTGGGTGGTTTGGGAGATGGCAGTGAAGCATGTGTATTTTCCTGTAGAACGGCGCTAATCTTGTTTGGTGTGGTGCGGTGCTGGGGCTGTGCACGGTGTTCGGTGGGTGTGGGGTGGGGGTGGGGGGGCTTCGGCTTGGGCGTTGTGTTCACCTTGGCTGATTCGTGTCAATGTATGGCAAAACAAATACAGTTTGTATTAAAATAAATAATTAAAATAAATAAAAAATTAAAAAAATAAAAAATAAAAAAATAAAAAAAAAGACCCCGTATTTAGAACCATAAAGTGAATGAGTCCAAGCAGATCGCACCCTGCCTGTACTCCCTATTCACCCTTTTCTATAATGGAGTTTTCAGAAAGCTTGGCTTTTATGGGCACTGGTCATTACACAGAGGATGAACTAGCAAAGTCCTAAATGAAGGTAACAAGGAGATGAGCAAGTGAATGTTAGAAAGTCAAACTTCCAATTGATGGAAGTGCTCTCGAGAAGTTCTGAAAAGTGAGGACAGAGTTCTCTGACATTATCTGGCTCATCCGCCTTTTTCATATTTATCCTCATGTAGTCTCTGAAAAAGAGGTCTCTGTTCTGAAGATAATATTGCCTCTTGTCTACAAATATTGCCTCATCTCTACAAATGCCTCTTTCCTGCAGTTAACACTGAGAAAACTCTTTAGCAGCCTCCCTTCTCTAAACCATCTCATTTCTCCTATTTTCAAACACTCAAATGTCTCTCATCTAAAAATGTAAGCAGTTCAGTGCAGCTGTTCCTCCTGTCAACCCACCCATCTCCCTAATCCACCTCTTCTTTTTCCACCAATCATTCTTTGTAATCTTATTAACCCCTCAAATCTATTGTAACCAATCTGTAAAGTCAGCGATAATATCACTCTGAGCAAATCCAAATGTCTCCATTGAATAACATATTGCATATTGGACTATTCTCCTCTACCAGAAACTGTCGTCTTGGCTTGCCTTCCTATTGTTTCTTCTGCCTCACTAACTTATTCCTCTGTTTCAGTCCTCTTCCTCTATTTCATCCCTGAAAGGAGGATCTTCAGGCCTTTGTTTCTCTCCTGTAGATTTCCAACATTCTCTCCGTCTCTAATCTCTACTTCTTGCCCAACCTTCAATTACTGTACATTTGAATTATAGACCCACATTTTTTAGACATCTGGGGGTGTAGGGAGTGGGGGGGACACTAAGAGGAGTGGTGTGAAGTGATGTGTCCTGATAAAATTGACATTGATAATTAATGTCTCATGTTCTGTACCAAATGCTACATAAAACATGTAATGAAAGATATAATGAAAACTACTCAGATATTTCTTTATACCACATGTGCATATTAGAATACTACATGTCCCTCTAAAGTTCCTAATTTGGGGTGCTTAATTCAGAAGACCCCAGTTTGATCCCTGGGTTGGGAAGATCCACTGGAGAAGAGCTAGGCTACCTAGTCCAGTATTCTTGGGCTTCCCTGGTGGCTCAGCTGGTAAAGAATCCACCTACAATGTAAAGAATCTGCCTGCAATGTGGGAGACCTGGGTTCGATCCCTGGGTTGGGAAGATGCCCTGGAGAAGGGAAGGGCTGCCCCTCTCCTGACCTGGGAGAATTCCACGGACTGTATAGTCCATGGGGTCACAGAGTCGGACACGACTGAGCAACTTTCACTTCAGGGTCATCTTTGAAACCCCTTCAAAGTCATGGGGTTCTATTCCTTCCAAATCGTATCAGATTTCTCCCATCCTTTTCATGTTTACTATTCACGCTTTAGTTGGATCTCTCATGGTCTATAGCATCTATTGTTTTGATTGTGTGGATGGCTCCCTGCCTTGTGTTCTTTTCCTTGTTTTTCCATGTCCAACCCAGCATCAGATGCACAGACTGATTTCTCTTTTTAGAGAGATGTTTTCCACATTTTTCCCATCTTAACAACTGGAAATGGCCTAGTCCCAGGTCTAAGCAGAAGGTATTTCAAAGTAATTTAGCTTAAAATTTGTAGCAACAAAACTTGCAGGTAATAAAGAATGTCTTAAAATATTTGACAAAATCTTTCAAAAGAGACTTGTAGATAAGGTGAAGAAACATAAGCTGCGGCTGTGCTGAGCTGTGCCTTGTCACTCAGTAGTGTCCAATTCTTTGCAACCCCATGGACTGTAGCCCACCAGGCTCCTCTGTCCATGGGGATTCTCCAGGCAAGAATACTGGAGTGGGTTACCAAGCCCTCCTCTAGGGGATCTTCCCAACCCAGGTCTCCCACATTGCAGGCAGATTCTTTACTATCTGAGCCACAGGGAAGCCCAAAAATACTGGAGTAGGTAACTGATCCCTTTTCCAGGGGAACTTTCTGACCAAGAAATCAAACCGGGGTCTTTTGCATTGCAGGCAGATTCTTTACTAGCTGAACTACCTGGGAAGTCCAAATGTAAGCTATGTTTTGGCAAAACGAAAGAGCTTCATGTCTGATTGAAGAGATTCTGTGTTTCAGAGTTGTGTTTGACCTTGTTTTAGTCCATGTGTTAATCAGTGACTCATATGAAGGCAAAACCATGCTTGTATCATCTTTAGAAAACCAATATTGTGGAGATTCACATTAACAGAACTGAAATTCAAAACATTCTCTCTGGGCTTGAAAATGCCACTAATATTGACCCAAAGTTTTATGAAAGAAATAATGTGGTTTGACAGCAGCACTTGTGAGAATATAATATATTTTAGTTGACAATGAACTTAATACTAATATTGATGAATAACATGATTTGTATAATGAAATCTTAACCTAGCCTAACAGAATATTTTTTCTCTATAGAAGACACAAAACTAATTTGATAGTCCCTAAATTAAGGCACTAGGGTTAGTCTGTTGTTATTCTAACAAAAGAGCACTGACATTGGTTCTGCATCTACCAGCAAAGGCAAAATGCCACAATCGCCTAGTATTATCTTTCCTACTATAGTTCCTGGATCCCAGCCCTTGCTTTAATAAACAAGTAAATGGACAGACAGTGATAAGGGGGCAGAACTAAGCCTACTAATAACACCATCAACATATCTCACAGAAGTTGTAAATTTTTAAAGCTTTCATGTATGGGTATATGTGGTGAATATGTGTATAAAATAAAGAAGGTGTTTACCTTCTTTCAAAAAGCTTACAAAACACAAGCAAGTATAGTTGTCATGCTTAAGGAATAATTTCTGACAGTTAAAGACATGTAGCATATAAAAATGAGCAAGGCATGAATGTTATCTATTTTGGCCAAAGTTACCAATTTTATTCTCAGAGAAAGACGTCAGTGAAACTTCAAATTCACAAGAATCTGACTTTTGTCAAGCCAAACATAATGAAGAGATGTAGCATGGTAGAAATACTCCAAAGCTGCATAAAAATAACAGTTTTCTCATGGAAGGTGGGCTTTCTGATCTCCCTCTAAGGGAAAAGCAGTAGAATCTCTCATTAAAAAGAGGATTTAGTTGTATGGAATTGTACTTTCTGACTATTGTGTATCAGTGAAGATGATGTTAGAATTTGGCACAAGTCAAATGAATAAGTATTTATTGAGTGCTTAAAGGTTCCCTGCCTTGAAATAAAAGATTTGATATTTTCAAAGTTTTGTGAAAGAATGAAACAGTGTGCTGTATCAAAGGAAAGCATCCAAGCTATTTAATCTCCAGCCAAGCGTATTCCAAAGGCTATGCTAAAATATGGCACTGACAAAGACAAGGTTCTGGGTTTGACAGAAATTTTGTGAGTATTATAAAATAAAGATTCCTTAGAGGATAACTTAGTCATAATAGGTATACATCTTGACCCCAAGCATCAGAGTTGATGAGTGAGCTTTGAACCCATGTGCCAACTCTGATTGTTGATAGTGGCTACTAAAAGTTATTGACAACGAAAGATTCTGAAGCTGAGTCTACACTAATTGGGGAAAATAATTGAATCAGTCGTATCTGATATGAATGGGAAATTAATAGCATATTTCCTGGGGCAGATCTAAAGATACCACATGCTGGTGTGTAATGAAATCAACAAACATCCAAAAGCATCTTCTCTTAAGTTTTCCCAACCAGACTAACCCTAGTTTAAAAAATAAAAAATAAACCTCATGAAAAAGGATTTGACTTATTGATAATACTTTCTCTTGAAATGTTCTCTCCCTTCCCATCTTCATTGCCCATGCCTACTGGCTGACATCTCCATCCTCCGATAACCCAACGAGATTTTTTTTGGACTGAGGATTATATTCCTAGGATTTCCTGCCATTCTCCAGTGTTCTCTAAAATGAATACTAGGTAAACTTATCTCCTTAAGACTTAGTTGAATTTAAAGAATACTTAAATTTTAGCGACATCCCAAAAACTCTTCCCCCTTTTAAACAATGTCTGCTTCTTGAGAGACACTGCTTTCCCATCCGCTTCTCCCAATTTTACTACTTAACCCAAAGGAGTTCAGTAATGGAGCTTTAAGAGTACTTCAAGGCAAGAAGAGACTTAGAACAATTTTCTTTCCCTCCCCTATACATTTTAAATTATATTCCTGTCCTTATAAATTTTCCAGGTAGAATCTCAGTACATTATAACAGGTGTACCACAACATTGCTTCCCTTGCCCAGTCCTAAACACATGCTGATTTTATGACAAACATGGGCAAATTATAAAGATTATGTCAATTAAAGAGGTCAAGCAAGGAGAGTCCCATCTGGTACATACTATCTGTTACCTCCGCTTAAAGGCCAAGTTACCATTTTAATGTAGGTGCAGGAACATGATATTAACTAAAAAATATCTCTGGTATTTATGCTTGCTTTGTGAACCTCTATATTAAACATGAATCCAAGATGAAACACTTCTGATTTTCTTTTTCACAAACAGCAATGGCTCTAGCATATCTGCCGTTGTTTATCCTTCTCAACACATATTCTTAACTTGTCTACTGAGCTATGAACATGGTCACTAGGATCCTTTCCAAAGGACAGGTACCACTCTGGCCACCATGGAAAGAAATATAGTAGGATTCTAATTTAATTCCCAGACATCATGAGTCTTTGAAAACTAATTTACTGGAAAGCAATTCATTATGCTTGTGAGCTTCATTTATTTGCCAAAAACATATTTAAGGATACTATTTTAAAATATATTTAAATAATTTGAGCATACATTTCTTCAGTATATATGTATTCTTCTTAAAAATCATGTAATATATTCATGAAGAATATTTCTTAAAAGAAATTTAATGAATTGAGAAATCTTGGTAATTTGGCGAATTACTCATTTGGCATGGATCGACTTGCCTCCATATAGCAGACACCATTCTAAGAAGTGATAAAACAGTGTTGAACCTAGATTTACTTAAGACACTAGTGGTCTCAGTCACAGAAGATGATGTCCCCTGGACAACATTTGGCAATGTCTGGAGACATTTCTGTTGCCCCAGTTTTAAGGCTGTGGGAGAAGGACTATGAGCATTCAGCAGGTAAAGGTCAAGGATACTGCTAAACATCCTACAACAAACAAGGCATCCCCCACCATCAAAGTATTATCTAGCACAAAATGCCAGTAGTGTCAAGGCTGAGAAACCCTGAGATGTGAAGATACGCCCCTCTAACTCTCCCACATCTCTGGAGCGACTGGGCATGTGTGCCGCATCACACAACCTTATAGTTGAGAGTGATTTTTTTTTCAGTTGACTGGTTTTTGAGCATGGTGAGTACTTGGAATGTGGTGGTGTTGTTCAGTCCCCAATCATATCTGACTCTTCAAGACCGCGTGGATAGTAGCATGCCATGCTTCTCTGTCCCTCACCATCTCCCAGAGCTTGCTCAAACTCATGTCCATTGAGTCAGTGATACCATCCAACCATCTCAGCACCTGTTACCTTCTTCTCCTTCTGCCTTCAATCTTTCTCAGCAACAGGGTCTTTTCCATTGAGTCAGTTGTTCGCATCAGGTGACCAAAGTATTGGAGCTTCAGCTTCAGCATCAGTCCTTCCAATGAATATTCAGAGTTAATTTCCTTCAGGATTGACTGGTTTGATCTCCTTGCTTTCCAAGGGACTCTCAAGAGCCTTCTCCAAAACCATAGTTCAAGAGCATTAATTCTTTGGTTCTCTGCCTTCTTCATGGTCCAACTCTGATATCTGTACATGACTACTGGAAAGACCACAGCCTGGACTATATGAACCTTTGTCAGCAAAGTGATGTCTCTGCTTTTTAACACACAATCTTGATTTGTCAAAGCTTTCCTGCCAAGAAGCAATTGTCTTCTAATTTCATGGCTGCAGTCACCATCCACAGTGATTTTAGAATGGAATGTAGTAATGGACAGGAAATAAATGTTGAACAAGTGTGTCAGGCTCTTGGGATTAATCATCTCCTACAACTTTTATACACTAGGCCCCAAGGGAAGCATATCTAGAATCAAGGCTATAAAATCTACAATTCTATAAGATACACTCCCAGTCCTCTCTGACTACATATGGTTCCTTGAACAAAAATATGTGTTCTCAGGAGTTTAAAAGGAAAATATATATCCTTTTCCAGGTCCACCCTTCCCCATGTCATTCATAATATAAATCTCCAAAGTAGAAGAACTTGGGAAGGAAGTGGAAGTGGCTCATTTTCTCTCTTCTCCTTTCTCTTCTCATTCCTTCCTCTAAAGACCACAAAATTCCTTTCATAAAAGAACGTCAGGCTCTAAAAAGAGCTTACAGATTGTTCTAGCAAAAACACAGAACCAAAGAAACAAGAGGAAAAACAAATAGAACATGTAATTACTAGGAACACAGTTTGGAACTGCTTTAAACACTTCTGCTTACTCAGAAAAAAAAGAGAAGAAGTCCCTTTTCCAAGGCAAAAGTGTGCCCTGATCCCAGTGGAGAACCTTCACCAGGGTCTCTCCAGTAGGTTCTCAATGCTGCTGGCAGAGGAAATCTTATAGCTCCCTTCTTCCAGAGACCAGCTTGTCAATTCCTTCCTGTTACCTCTCAGGACCACCAGTTGAAAGTGACCAAAGAAACCTTACAGTATATTGGGGGCAATTTTCTTCACTACTAAAGAGTCAAAGAAAAGGGAATAGAAACAGAAAGATGATTGTTATGGTGTTAGTGGAGAGAACAAATGGCTTGACTCACTAGGACAAAATCCAGTGCCTTCCTTTACAGGGTCCAGAAACCCCAGAACATCAGGATTTCAAGCTCAGAAAGAAATGGCCAGACAAGCATAGGATAAATCAATTGAGTGAGGGAAGAGACAGTGATGTCATTCTGACCTGTCCCTACCCTGTCTGAATGGGGGAACAAAGAAAGAGACAGAATGTTAGAAGTGGAAAACACTGCAAAAGTTGTCTGAGTCTAAACTCCTCATTTTGGGAGATGAGGAAATAGATCTCTAGGGGGTAAGTTACTCAAGTGTTGTCAGATGCTAGTAAAAATCATAAGCAAGCCTCCTCACTTCCAAAATAGTATCCTTTTGACACCCCTTACATTTATGAACACATAACTATATTATCATCTCCCTTATCTTCACCATGGTTGTTTTGTAGGTTTGACAATATTGGGGCTCTAACACATGACAGTATAAGATGAAATATCAGGTAAAAAGAAATTAGCAAGTTATATATACAGTCTACTAAACAGCATTCTATAAAAATAAATTCAAGTTATTGACCTCATAGAAAATGTCTAGGAATTAAGCATAAAAATATTTCTGACTCTTCTGATTCTTTTTTATGAGCTAGTTTTCATACTGGTACACTAATAGCCTTCAGTACATGGTATTGGTACTTTAAACCAATTAAAAGATATTTTTTAAATGAAAAATTACGATGTGAACTCCACAAGACAAATGCATCCATGTGGAATTTATTGTTTAGTTGAGCAACTGATGGTAGTTGCAACACCTAAAATATTATGAGGATATAATTATGACTGAGCTAAGTGTAGACAGCCCAAATTAAGCCAAAACCTTCCATGTACAGTCATATAATCTTTCTTTAATAAGACTCATGAGATTATCCCCAGACTGACACCACATGTTCTCTTGGGCATGATAAAACATTAGTCTCTTTTTCCAAATTCATTCAGCTCTCTAAACAGTAAAATTTAAACATTGGCTTCTCAAATTTTCAACTGCCTTATTATTGCTTTCTAATGCCATTTCTATCACCTTCAAGAGAATCAAAAATGATCAGATTAACTTGTAACTCTTAGGTTGGTGCTAAAGCAGTTGTGGTTTTGCATTGTTGAACTTTGCCATTTGATATTAGAATACATTCTTAAATAAATGTGGTTATGCTATACATCACTTTAATGCACATTTCTCACTTTATGTTTTTTGCTAATGAATTATTGCTTGCTACTTATTTGATATTTATTTTAGACTAGGGAAATGATGTTAGACTAAAAGCAAATTCAAGCAAATTTTTTATTTGAATACCAAATAGGGAATAAAGCAGTGGATGCAACTTGCAACATCAAAAATGTATTTGGCCCAGGAACTGCTAACAGATGTACAATGCAGTGATAGTTCGAGAAGCTGTATAGAGGACATGAGAGCCTTGAAGATGAGGAGTACGGAGTGGACAGCCATAGGAAGTTGACCATGACTAATTGAGAGCCATCATCAAACATATCCTCTTACAACTACATGAGGAGTTGCCTAAGAACTCAGTGCTGACCATTCTGCAGTCATTCTGCATTTGAAGTAAATTGGAAAGGTG